>OW387024.1:50954608-52237822 GCA_936439885.1 Nowickia ferox | reverse complement strand
AAGCAACTGATATTTATCTGCTAATGATCTGTTTTATGTCTGATTGCAATCTGCATTATAACTACTTAAGATCTGCTTACTTATAGTTCTATGAATTCATCAAAACCTTTTCTATATCGCCCTTTATTTATCAGATTATCCTTACTGATAACAAGAAAGCCATATTTATTTTTCCAACATTCACTACATATATTTGAAAATTCTTTAAATGACATATCACCAATTACATGATCATTATATATATGTCGTAAATTCATTTCATCCTGTTTAAATATTATAATCATATTCGCATTATCACGTATAAGATGTTTAGGGATTTTTGTGTACGTTTGACATAAATAAAAACAATCTATATTCTTATGTCTGCCCATACAAAAGTAATCTCTTATAGTGTCTTGTTTTCCACAAATAACATCATCAAATATTATGATAGAATGTGAGTTCGCTTCTGTAGGACTAATAACTTTCTCGTTTTCCGCAAATGTAAAAATATTTATTCCTTTTATTGGGTGTATCAATTCCTTGAGATAACAGTATTTTGGTTGATATAAAGATTTTGAATATATGTAAATGTTCTTAAAACTTAAACCGTTGGGGCTCTCTATTAGACTAATCATAACATTAGTTTTGCCACAATTTGAAGGACCTACAATTAATGCTCGTATTGAATTTGGTAAAAGTGTACTATGTTTAATTTTCGGTTCGTTTTCTTGTGCTTCATCCGCATTTCTTACTACAATTTGTTTAGCTTGTTTTACTAATCGCATTTTTATAACTAACTTGGTTTTGATATAAATTTCTTATTATATAGCGAAACCTCATCATTTAAGTTTATAGTGTCAATCCCATTACACATATCATATAATTAATAAAAATGAATATAAACTATAAAAAGGGAGTTAAAGATAATCAGTATAATATTGGTAGTGGATTAGTAAACAACTTAATAAACAAATTACCTGTTGAACTACATTTACCTGGTTATCAGTTTTGTGGACCTGGAACAAAACTTGAAAAACGTTTAGCAAGAGGTGATAAGGGAATAAATTCATTGGATGCAGCGTGTAGGGAACACGATATTACATATTCAGAAACAAACGATATTAATAAGAGACATAAAGCGGATAAAATTTTAGTTGAAAAAGCTTGGCAACAAGTGCAATCTAAAGATAGTGATTTCAAAGAAAAGGCTAACGCTTGGTTCGTAACAAACGCTATGAAATCAAAACTTAAATTCGGATTAGGTATGAACAATACAAAAATTCATAAATCTAAAAAGTCACAGAAAAAAAAGAGTCAAATGAAAAAAACATGTGATAGAAAATTGTTTTCAAAAGCTGTTAAAAATACTCTTAACCTCTTGAGAAATGAAAAACCAGACAATTTAAAGGCTGCTGTTAAAATTGCGTTAAAATCCATTACTTCGAACTTCAAAGGGAAAAAGAGGGCTAATATTGTGATACCGAGAGTTATACCAATGCCCAAAATCGGTGGATTTCTTCCACTAATTCCAATCCTAACAGCTTTATCTGCACTTGGTGGTTTGGCTACGGGTGGATCGTCTATTATTAAGGCTGTAAATGATATTAAAAATGGAAAAGAACAACTAGCCGAGGCTACTCGGCATAATAGACACATGGAATCAATTGCTATGGGAAAAGGCTTATATCTTAAACCATATAAATCTGGATATGGACTGTATTATAAACCGATTCCAAAAAACTTTTAGATAACCTACCCAATCGACCATTAACTGATCTAGATTTAATAAAATATGGTAAAAAACTCGAAAATTTTAGAGGTGTGTTTATGCGAGATCGTTTGCCTAAAAAACCATTAGTTCAAGAATGTGGTATTGTTAATCTAGATAACTCTCGTGGTGCTGGAACTCACTGGGTAGCCTATTATAAAAATCATAACTATAAAGAATATTTTGATAGCTTTGGAAACTTACAACCTCCAATTGAACTTGTTAATTATTTAAAGATACCCATTAAATATAATTATGAGCGAAAACAAAACTTTAATACATTTAATTGTGGTCACCTATGTTTAAAATTCTTAGTTAATAAATGTAATTTAAAATAATTCAAACAAATATTTATATAAATATATCCACAAACGGATACGTTAAAGTTTATTTATATTTTTCTTATTAATTAACGATGTCGTTTTGAATTACAATATAATTTGAATTTATAAAACAAAATTTTAATAAATAAATAAAATTAACATTCAATTTGCATAAAAATATCGTCATCATCATTTAAAAATTGATCTATAATACAATTAGTTGTATTACGATTATCTCTATCATCAATTTCCATTACAAAATCATCATCATCATCATTTAAAAATTGATCTATAATACAATTAGTTGTGTTTTGATTAGCTCTATTATCAATTTCCATTACAAAATCATCATCATTTAAAAATTGATCTATAATACAATTAGTTGTGTTTTGATTATCTCTATTATCAATTTCCATTACAAAATCATCATCATCATCATTTAAAAATTGATCTATAATACAATTAGTTGTGTTTTGATTATCTCTATTATAAATTTCCATTACAAAATCATCATCTCTTTCATTGATAAATTCTTCTTTGTAATGCCCCCAAGCAAGTGTATTTACATTATTATATACAATCCTTTTATTATCTAGATAACTTAAAGATATCTTATTTATTAGAGAAGTATATAAATCATGAAGTTTGGATTTAAAAATATACATATTTCCATAATATATTTTCTTATTATATAAACAGTTTTTATAATCTAATAGACTTAAATTTCTAGTTATATTACTTTTAATGCCCTTAACCTTTTTGATTTCATTCATATCTATCGTTTTAAATGCATACATTTTTGCTCTTAGACCCACAAATTCCTTCATTAACTTACCATTATTTTCATCCTTCATCATACCTAATTTTTTTTTATTTTTCTGTGGAATACCAAACTTATTATTCGCTTCATAATCTGATGTATCAAAGTGTGTATCAATATCGTTTATTATATCTTTATAAAAATCATCAGTTTCTACTGTGTATATAAACGAATCTGTATCCATATAGTTTAGATCTGCTTTGATGTTATATTTTAAAAGCATATAATCATAATGAAAGTTATACATCTTCCACTTTGAAAGTTCTAGGATTGTAAATCCTAAATAAATGGGTTTATTATAAAACGAATAACTTCTGTTTAGCTCCACTGCTATCATGTTTTCTTGAAATATGCTAAAGGAATTAAATTCTGGTTTGGCAATAAGGGCATGAGCTCCCATTTTCTTTCCAATGCTTTCCCACCGATTAACAATTTTTATATTCTTACGCTTGTCAACGTTTTCCATCGTTTTACCGTAGACAGCATTATTTAGTAACTTAAAGAAATTTTTTTCAAAAGAGTTTTTTGCATTAGTTCTATGTAAATTGTTTAAGGAAATATATGGCTTTAACCATGTTGATTGCTTAAATTTCAAAATTCGGTGAATTTTTTTTAACTTCAACCCATGTTTTAAACATTGTTGTAAGCTTTTGTAATGTATTATATATTCATTTTTATCATTTAAGTCACAAATTAATTTCTTTTCCTTAGAATTTGGAGGATTTTTATTTTCACTACAAAATGGTAAGTTATTATGAATATCATGAATTTCTATTGGATACGTCAAATCTACTTCTAATATATATCCAGTAGTTGAATCTTCTGGTATAGTATCCAAACAAAAATTTTCAATGTCTGTTTCCCATTCAAAATTACCTTCTGGTACAGCTTCAGACATTGCCCAACCATATAAATTATTTGCATCTAAATACATTAAATATTTAGATGGAAGATGTTCATTGTAATCACTCATATATTTATTGTTTGCAATGGCATGTCGTTGAGAACATTGTACTATTCCTCCCCTTATCCCCTTTTGTATAAATAAAATCATATCTATGTCGCTCAATAACTCTAATTTAATATCTGTTATTTTTAACATTGCGTCCCAAGAAAATCCTGGAGCGGTATAGTAATAACAAGGATCTAGTTTATAAATATCATTGCAAAGAAATCTAAAGTTTTCGAAAACATCAGCTAATAACAAGACATCAGTTTTCAAATATAAAATTAAATAATCTTCTAAAGTTGTACACTCAAAAGTACTCCATACCTCTTTCGCATGTGTGTAATCTTCTTGAGAACAATCTTCATCTGTTAATTTATTATAAAAATTCTCAATATTCGGTAGAGAAGTTTCTTTGAGTTTTTCGATAGAATTTAAATAACTATATGGAAAGACACCTTTTCTAACAAGTAAATTAAATTTACTTTCATTTTCACCAAACATTGATTTAACTATTTTCAAATCCTGCTTACCTAAATTTTTAACTAAATCATTTAAGCTTGATTGTAAAAATCTATAGGAATCTAAAAATCGAATTTCTATATTACCATTATTGTTGTCGCTTATGGTTTTAGAGAGTGATATATATAGCTCTTTATTGAGTGGAATGATATTAATTGGACCATCATTTATATTATTTAGCTCCTTCACAAATAAGTGACAGTCATAACTAGAAAAATTGTGAAAAATAACCGGGACAAATTTCGGTACTTTATAATTAAGATTACAAGAACTATGTGCAACCCCCCTATATTTACCAGTCAAATGACAATGATCTCTAACTTTTGATTCATCTAAAATTATTTTAGAGCAAATGTGGCATATATTATTAGCATGGAAGTTTAAATTTTCCACTTCAGTTAATGGGGTCAATGGTTTTACTTTTGTCAAATAATTATTATTTAAATCTCTTATATCCCGAATTAAACTTTCTATAAATAGTTTAGCCGATTCTAATCCTTTAAAGGTACGTAACTTGTTTAATTTGTCATTAAAACTACATTTAATAAAATACGACATTGCGTAGGGAATATGTCTATCAACTAATGTTGTTGACGAAACATCACCACGCGGAATGCAAGTTTGAATATTTTCAAATATGCATTCCGAATCAGCGTATATTACAAAAGGTACATTTATACTATTATTATAATTATTAAATTCTAATATTGACTTATCTTGTTGGGGGGCATAAGAAACCTGTCTTTTACAATGCTGTCGATGTTTTTCTAAGTCTTGTTGATAATGGAAACTCTGTAAACAGTCATCACAGAGAATAATGCTTCCATGATGGCTAGTTTGTTGTGATCGAATCAATCTATGTAAAATAAATATAAAAATTAATCATATAATTATTATGATTTTTTTTTTTTTTTTTTTTTTTTTTTTTTTTTTATAATCACATTTACCTTGAAATATTTTTGATATATACATAGTGTGAAACTATATTTCCTCCATTATCTTTCTGTAAAAACAATAGCTGTATATGCTTAGATTTTATTGCTTTTGTTTTGTAATATGGGCCAACAACTAAGTCTTTTTCCATCTCATAGCCAAAAACGTTTATACTAATATTAGGATTATTGGTCTCAAAAATGTGTATATCTTTTATTTTAAGTGGGAAGCATAACCCACTAAAATTTAAAGAAAATCCATTTAGATTTATTATCTCATCAGCAATGTTGATCCCGTAAATACTAGTTCGTTGCGCATTTCTATGAGTTGATATGGCTGATAAAATTGCCCATTTGAAACAAAAATCATCATCATTTTGTACATTTATACATGCTTTTTTTGACATCAGTTTAGGCGGGAGAGCTATAAAACTAGAACCTTTCAGTGGTTGATATTTATTTAAGTTCAGGTGAAGTTTTAAAAGTTGAACTAGAGTCCAACCACTATCCCGCTCTTGAAACTCTTCCATCTTTGTTAATATATTTTGAATATTAGTGAAATATTCATTTGTGAATTCATCAATATCGAAAACTTCTTTCATTTTGGTTTGGAAATGTTTTACCTCTATTGGTGTATTTTCTAGGTCGCTCATTTTGGGACAAGCATATAAGCCATACATCTCCATATTATATTTTAGAGCACCATTATTTTTTAAAAAGTAGTCAACTTCTTTTTTTAATGACTCCACAGCTTCGTTCATAAACACCTCTGGGAGGAGGCATTCCTCGTTGTCGTTTATGTAAACAAGTGTCACAAGTCTTTTTTTAAACGCACTTTTTACAAGCTTTACGCGACTGGAGCTTGAAGCATGACTTCGTTCGTGCTCCCTGTAATTTTCCTCAGTTAGGAAAGCTCTTTTGCATTCTTTGCATTCTAAATTCGATATCATTTTATTTTTGTATAAACGTTTTTAAATATACTAAAAATGTATAAAACAAATTTACAGACTGTTTGTGTAAAACGTTAAACATTAGAAATCAATGCTTACTATTTTTAAAATTATTTAACTTACCTATTATGAATTAAAAATATTTAAATCTATACACATATGTATATAACAATAAAAATTTCGAGTTTTCTTTTTTTTCACACAACACTTTGTTTTTGAATAATGTCACAAGACTAGAATTTTGTTTGAAAAAATGTTTTATTTTATACTTTTTTCTACACGCAATATATGCATACATTCATCTATAGAAAATTACCTGTGATTGGAAAATCTTCATATTTATCTACATTTATGATCTTGTAAATTAGTGAGTTTAAGCAATAAAGGAAAAATATTTGTTTGTCCTTCATAGAAATATATTTTTTTGTAATCAGTTTTTCGCATACCCTTTTTCTCAGAACAAATAAAATGTAAATTTCACCAACGCACCCACGTAAATCTACACGCGCAAAAAGCATGCATACGCATGTCTCTCGTTCTTAATACTTTAAAAATACTTAATATCATGTGTCTTGCATGTGCATGTTAATTTTTAAATGTCCTATCCTTTTTTTCTTTTAAAATGAAAATTAGAGTAAAGCAAAATACATCTAAATGCTATGACATGAAAAAGCATGCAAAAGCATGCTTACGCACTACATGCAATGGAAATATCCTTCCTTATAGGAATATTTTTTCATGTAATTTATTTTTTTGGTGAGAATTTTGAAAATTTCTATATAAGTGCAAAAAGTAATAAAACTTGTAATGCATACATATACATATGATCATGTGTCTTGCATACGCATGTTTCTCGTTCTTAATACTTTAAAAATACTTAATATCATGTGTCTTGCATGTGCATGTTAATTTTTAAATGTCCTAACCTTTTTCTTAAAATGAAAATAAATAAGATAACTTATTTTAAGCATAAACTCTCATTTTCATAAAATTTAAATGAATTTGAAATATATGCATTTTATTTTAATTTTTTTGAACTAAATTTTCCTGAAATGGATTTCAAATTCACTTTGTTAACGTGCATGTGCATGTTTAACATAAAAACAAAAATCAATAAATAATAGGGGTCACTTCACTTTACTAAATATATTTATTGTTTTAAAAATTGTGTAACTACATAAAATTTCTTATGACAAATAAAAATTTAGCTATAGTTTAGTTCGAATATTGCTGAACCATTTGGTGATTGACGTCCTTTGTAAATAATTGTCCAAATTTTGTCATTCATTTTTGATAAGTAAGGATCCTCTCTGTTTAAATATTTAACGATTCTTTGCGGAAGATAAAACCACTTATTGTTGTTTAAATATGCAATAACTTTGGATCCATATTGTGTAACCTTCCATTCAAAATTTAAAATCTTGTAAGGTTCATTTAAGGGAATATCATCAATTTTTGTGTATTCAGATTTTATTCCTTGCGCAATGTTAATTATTTGTTGATAGATCTAAAAACAAACAAAAAAATTAGTTAAATTTTATATGTATTTCTTAAACTTTCATATAATAAATAAAAAAATTCTAATGTTATGTTAAACTTCATTCTTACCATTGTTGTTGAATGTAATTTCAAGGATCTTTGAATAACAATGACTAAAACTAATTTCTAATTGGTCTTTTATATACATATTTGTGAGTCAATCGAATTCTCATTTTAATAAAATTACTCAAATGAGAATCTCATTCGAATTGTTCCATTTACGAAAATGTCTTCGTTAAACTTTTTATGAGAAAAATATATATTCTCATTTGAAGTTAACTTTGTTGTAGGAATATATATATGTATTAGAATATCCTTTCTTATAAGAAAATACATGTATTGGAATATCCTTCCTAATGGGAAAATACATGTATTGGAATATCCGTCCTTATGGGAAAATACACGTGTGCCAGAATGCCCATAAATATTCTAATTAGAATGATCCTTATGGAGAAAATACACGTGTGCCAGAATGCCCATAAATATTCTAATTAGAATGATCCTTATGGAGAAAATACTCGTGTGCCAGAATGCCCATAAATATTCTAATTAGAATGATCCTTATGGAGAAAATACACGTGTGCCAGAATGCCCATAAATATACTACTCACGTTTTATTGGAACAATGTGAAATTTATTCTCACCAATTACCGAAATTAATTTTTTAATAAGAGCGTTTGAGTTTTTTTCTCTTAAATAGATTGTTGGCGGCTTGGAGGTTTTGTTCGCAGATTCAGCGGGTTTGTCGTTGTCATCTTGCAATATTTTAAAACGGTTTTGGCGATTAGTAGATGATGCGCTGTTATCCCTAGAGATCTTTGGAGCAGATGAAATTTTAGAAGATTTTGGGCTTCGCCCGCGCTTTACCACAGTTATATATCTGTCCATTCCGACTTGGACCTCGGGTTTTTGGCTGCTCTTATCTATAGTGAAAACAGGGTTAAGTGATGACCACGAGCCCGAAGCGGATGATATTGCTGAGTTAAATGTAGAGGTACTGGGTAACGGTAATGTTAACGAATCACTAGTTGGCATTGGACAAAGCGAAGTTGATCGCTGACGAAAATGCGGCTTTGCCGTTAGAGAAAGTCTATCATCAGATTTTTTATTTTTATTGTTTTTATTAAGAGCTTCAGAACTCACAGTAAGTCTATCACCAGATTTGTTATTTTTATTGTTATCATTGAGAGCATCAGAACTCACAGTAAAATAGGCATTTCTGCCGTTACAACTCACTTCACAATTATTTGTATTTGAAGTACTCATATAGAGTATTCCTCAAGGGTACTTTGTCTGTGTTTTTTTGTTTACGGTTTTTTTTGTTTTTGTTGTTTCTATATGTAAAAATATTAGCAAAGCAAAAAAAAGCTTATTTATCAAAGTTAATATGTACTACGAATATTTTTTTGTATGATTTTTTTTTGTCTAGTATGTATGTAAGAAAAATTCCGCTATTACGTCTGTTCACTATGAAGGTACAACGAGAACTTGATATTTACATATTTACAAATGTAAATAGTGCCATGTAATAAAGAAAATGTTTTAAAATATCTAAGAAATAACTGTACATTAATTTCATTTTATTAATTTTTTTACTGAGTATTAAACATAAAACACTAGCCACTGAGTCCAAACCATATCGAAATCGAACCAGGAAAAAACAAGTTATTGCGTTTTTAAAATTGGCATATTTACATATGTAAATAGTGCCAGAACTAGGGATATATGTATGTATATATATATGTATGTATGTATGTATGTATGATTTTCTAACGCTAATAAATTATTTATCATGCCAATATTTTATGGTATAAAATGTTCTCATATATGTGAACACCCTTGCTTGTGTGTGGGAGGTCGAGTTTGTCTGTCCCAGATAAGTTTATATTTTGTTTATTTGTCTAAGAAATATTTATTTCATAACATTATAAAAGTCTTGAATGTATATGTATCAGTGAGCTGCAATTTTCATGGTTTTCGATGATTTACTCATACAATAAAATTTTTACTCACATTTAATCACGTACAAAACATTCAACGTACAATAAAATCAGCATCGTTCTAATATCTGTTCATTGGAATGATTGTGAGTGGAGGGATCGAACATGTTTTACTCAATTCATTCACATACATTAAATGTTTTATTCAGTTTTAATCATGCAACAAAACTCAATGTTGAATCGTTGGAATAACTGTGAGTGGAGTGATCGAACTTGGTTTATTCAAACTTCTATGTGAACAAGCGCTGACGTTGAATAAAATCAAAGTAGTCAAGTTCGTTCAAGTTATTTTAAAACACACACACACAAACATGTCAAACAGGGGTGGAAAATTGGAGTTTTCTTTTTGTTCCAATTATAAAAAAGGTGCAACATTTCGTCGGCTTGTTTCTGGTTTGCGGCACAGTATATTGAAAATACATTATGTATGCAGCAAACCAGAAACAAGCCGACGATTTTTTTAACTACGAGTTTGAAAATTTGCTTGTTTTTATGGTTAAGCGATTGTCTATATGCATTTCTTTTCCGCTTTTTGGAACTCATCAGTTGACTTCAACCCAAAACATTTTCGAATTTAGCTAACAAACTTCGTATGTTTATAGTAAGACTCTTAATACTATATTGAGAATCACAATATACAAACATAATAAGTTTGAAAGCCTCAAACAAAAATTTTTACAAAACAAGCATCTTTATTCGATTGTGCATTAAGAGTCTTACTATAAACATACGAAGTTTGTTAGCTAAATTCAAAAATGTTTTGGGTTGAAGTCTACTGATGAGTTCCAAAAAGCGGGAAATAAATGCATACAGACAATCGCTTAATCATAAAAACAAAAAAATTTTCAAATTAAATAAATAAGACTTTATGTCAAATAAATATACTTCGGTATTTCATTTAACTACGAGTATTAATAACAAAATCTTCAAAAGAACTTACATAAGGGGAACTCGTTTAACCTGTTTTATATCTCTTAAAGTTTAACCTTCTTATTTACAAAATATGTTTGATGCTTATTAAGAGCTTATTTAACAACTTTCTTTACTATAGTTGTCATAGACCTTTAATAATTATAATATATTTTTTTTATAAATAATGCAGTAAATATTTAATAGCTCTTAGAAAAATACAAGGCTGTAAAAAATTTTAGCAGCAATTTTTGGTCTTAAATTGCCTGTTACATATACGTGACAATAAATGAATGAAATTGTTGTACTTGTATATTAATAACAGCTAAATTGCTTGCACATACATACATATGTATGTCAAGAAAACTTATATTGCACAAACATAACTGATATATAAGGATTTACCAGTAAATTTTTTTACTGAATAAATGGTTAAAATGTTTTGAAAAATTGCAAGACTTTTGCTGTTATACATATCAAAACTATGTAACTAAAATTTTTTAAATTTTAGAGAAATAAAAATTTTTGTCTTTGAATCTTAAAAATATATAACTAAATATAAGTTTCATAAAAAACAAAGTTTCTTTACTTTTACCATCCCTGATAAGAAACTCCTAAATTAAGTACACATACCCATACATACTTAAACATTGATTTGTTGGCTCTTTATAAATACAACATTCATACACAATGATTTTTTTTCATTTTCACTTTTACTCTGCATCAACTACTTGATGCTGAATAGAATGAAAATTTTTTCCTTTCGAATTTATGTTCTTGTTCCAAACACTCATTGTCGAGCCAAAAAACCAAGCATTCGAACTGATTGGTTTGATGCTACGCATGATTATAAATCATATCCAACAACATTCCACTCACTTGAGCGATTAAAACTTAGCAACGAATATGTGTGTTTTGAACAAGTTTGATTTTTTCAACAAAAATACATGTTTTTAGGATATTGATTACATATGATTATTTTTCCGATCACTCGTTGCAGTTCCCTGATATGTATGTATGTATGTATGTACATACATATGGATGTGTAACCGTGGGAATTTGTGCATGGAATATTTTGTGGCTCTGTAGAATACAGACGTAATATTTGTATACATTTATATTTTGCAACGCAGTTATTTCTTTGACTACGATTATTTTAAAGCAGAGGATTTTCAACTAAGTACAGTCATCAGCAGAGAAACAAAAAGTAGAAATTTGCAAGTAAGCAAAAAAGTTTACTTCCCCTCCTCCCCACGTTCTTCTATTGAAATTTGATAAAATTTTATAATAATACATACATTCATTTATTTTTAAGTATAAATATTTTAAAAAGTGAAAAAGTTCAATTAAAGCAAGATATTTCTTTTGAGAGTGAAATAGCATTTCTTAATACGCAAACACCAAAATTATGGTAATTACAATAAAAATATTCTGGGTACTTAATTTCCATTTGTTTAAAGTTGATTTAGCCAATATCTTCAACGTTAGAAATTTTTCGGTGTAAATTTTTTTCCAACCATCGTCTTTTTTCTTCACTTTTACATATATTTTAGAACATATTGCATTGGCTTTTAAAAAATGACAAACGATTTGAAATTAAACTGTTTGATTAGATAGTTTTTTGTTAACCACTTTGCTTCTCTTTGCTTTTTTATTGATAACCATTTAAAATCAAATGGTGATTTTATAATGAAATTGTTGAAAACAATCGCTACTTCTTTTGCGATGAAATCGTTTGAATTAGTTTTGAAACCTTGCACGTCTATAAAAATTATCTTATTTTCCATATTACTTAATTTACAAGACTTTTCGAACTTATCCTTTGATGGGTATATATTCTATTATAAGATCATGAATAAGAATGCATTAAGCTGATGTCTTTGCTGCAATATTAGTTGCTGTTTCAAATTAAATTTTTATATCAATCGGGCCATTATTCAGTGATTCATTCTGATGACTGACATCTACTACAATAATAGGAGCTTTTGTCTTAAACTCTGATGCAGTTAGAAGCGGTTGAGATTCTTTCATATAGTAGCTTTGTTGGAATCTTAGGTATAATCATATAGAATTGCATAACGTTCATTTTTAAATTTTTTTTGGTTTGATACTATAAAGCTACGGTCACACTTGTCAAACATTTGCCCAAAAAAGCGTAACCGCTAAATGCTAATGAAAAATCTTTCAATTCAGACAAAAGTTTGTCAAGTTAAAGAGTAGCCAATATTGTTGGATTCTATGACATGGTGCATTAGTTGTGTTCGAAACTGTTTAATATGATAAACAAGTGTCTGGATAAAAACTTTTTTCATTAGTGTTTGTTGGTTACGCTTTTTTGGGCAAATGTTTGACAAGTGTGACCATACATTAAGTATATTTTTATTTTTAATTTTTGCCACTGGCCCATGACTATTAATTTTTGTTCTGTTCAACTATGTGTTTGTCAGAATATTTACAACTAACTTTGGTGTTATTTGTTCATTAATAATTATCACATGTAATTTGGCTTACAAAGCGATACAAACTTTAGCCTGATCAAATCATAAATATAGAAACAAATGAAGTTCGAACAATATTAATTAAAAATTAGATAAAATAATTAATTTAATTAAAAAATATATAAAATAAAATAAAAAATAATATATATTTCTCAATTTTATTTACGGATTTGAAATCCACCCATTTAGACCCTTTGAAGGGCCCTCCAGACAAGTTGCAACATTTCTCTTTAGACCAATTTGGTGCTTCTTCAATATCTCAAATTGATATACATCAATCCAACAAAAAACAAAATGCTGATATTTTTATTGGTCGTACGGACGCCGGTTCATTATTTTCGGTGAAATATAATGATAACATCTCTGTTAATGATGCACAAGGCCTTCCAATTCCAATTCATAAGAAGCGACAACTCATAAGTGAAAATGGAAATCATTCTATTCAATTGAATTTATCCAGCTTTGATACTATTAACAGTAATAGATTCGCCATTTTGGGCGAACTTAATATGCAGACAGGTAATTTAACTGATATTAAACTAAATGGCGATAGAAATAATTCTAAAAATAAAAGCAACCTTCAAAAGGAGAGATTCTGTACCCCGATTTTTCTTTCTAATTTGGATATAAAATCGTTAGTAAATCAACTCACTTCTAAAAATATTGAATTCAAAATTATAAACGTTTTAAGATCAAAATTTACTTAAAAGATGCTTCCGTTCATCAGGAAATGATGAACCAACTGAAAGAAAAAAATATTGATTCTTTTTCTTTTACGCCAAGTCATTTTAAAAAAATTTTGTATTAAGAGGATGATACCACAATACTGATTTAACTGATATCAAGAAAGAACTAGATTTATGAATACCTCATACTATTGATAACGTTTTCAAATTCAAAACAATATTTTCAAGAAAAAATAATTTTGACACAGGATTATTTTTAATTACACTTGCTCCCGGAAAATCTTTAAATGAGTTATCCCATTACATCAGGTAGTGTATTGAGAATTATATAAGGCAAATTATAAGGAAATCCAATTCTGGCGTTGCCAACATTTTCGGCCAATATTCTAGAAACTGTAACAGAACTCAAGCTTGTTAACAAATAATATGATTGATATTAGTTTTGTACAAGAAACTCATCTTAAGAATAAACATAAAGTTTTTTTGCAAGGCTACACAACTATGTGTATATAAGGGACAACAGCGACATTAGTGTTTGCATTGTTTTAAAAGAGATATATCTATTTCAGCTAATTAATATTGACGGTGTTCTATTTCCAAATTTATTTGTTGAAATTGAAATAATAGTTAACAGTGTTACAAAAGGATTTATCTTTGGCTCACTGTATATTCCGTGTAATTCTAGTGCTTCACTAATTTTTAATAGTTTCACTAATATTAGAAATTTTTGTAGTAACTACAATGGAATCATTTTAGGTGGTGACTTGAATTCGAAAAATGTTTCATGGGGCGATAGCTTCAATAATATTAATGGCAATATACTGTTTAATTGGCTTCAAGATTTTTCTTCTGAATTCATTAGAATTTCTGACAACATACCTTCTTATCCAAATGGGTCTTAATTTTTAGATCACTTTATAATAAGCTCTAACTTATTCTATTTAATCAATCCTAATTTTAGTATTACTTCTTCACCCACATTTTCAGACCATTTTCCGTTAAAATTAAAACTCGAGTTTCCTAGTTTTGATATAATTTTGAATCAACCACGAGTCTAACATCTTTTAAACTTACAAATTGGACAAATTTTAAGAAAGATATAAAACTCAACTTAAGAGAAAATTTTCCACCTTAAAATGGTAATTTAACAAATCCCCAAATTAACACTTATATAAATGTGTTTTCAAGTTGTATCAATCAAGTTTCAGATAGACATTCTAAAAAAATTAATATATGTAATATGAAAATTTATATCTCACATAATATCAAACAGTTATTTAGATTAAAATATTCTTGGCAAAATGATTTGAATTTTTTGTGTTACTAGAACTCTAAATGGAAAAAATCCTACTTGTTTACTTATTTCGAAACAAATTTAACTTCTTAAAATAATAATTCAGGAACAAGTACGTATTGAAGAAGCAAATCTTTTTAATGAACGTCTCAGAAAAATTAAACCTGGTCCAAATGCTTACAGAGAAATTTATAATATTATAGGCAAAAGAAAAAAAAATTATTTATATCAGAGATTTCTGTATATAACATTAAAATTGTTGAAAGGATTTATATTAATTATTAATAATTAATATTAGAGCATCTGATCTGAAATAATTTTGCTTCAGTCTATGCAGGAAATCCAAATTAGAAATACTTCAGAAATTAATAACGCTATAATTCGACATCTATCAAACATTTCAGATAACATGTTTAATTTTAATGAAAATTTTTCTTCTTTGAATACACAAAATAACAGTAAATTAAATTAGTAGACAGTTTATTAGTCTATTCTAAGTCTTTGAATAATAAAATTTCCGAAGCTTTTAAATTTTTGATTATAATCTTTAACAACTACATCAATAATTTTTATTTCCCAAATTCATGGAAAATTGCAAAAAAAAATAATAATATTGACATATCTAATATCCGACCAATTTCACTTTTATCAAATTTGGAAAAACTTTTTGAGAAAACTATTAAATAAAAGATGGATAATCTTTTGGAAACCCAATATATACCTGATTTTCAATTCAGTTTCAGAAAGGCACATTCAACTATACATGCACTACTTAAATTTCACAATGACGTTGTAAGCAATTTAATAAAACAACGATGTACTGTAGCTATATCTCTGGATATAGAGAAAGCTTTTAATAGTACATACCACAATGGTATCGTATTTAAAATGGTATCTATGGGATTTGACCCTTTTACCGTAAAATTATTCAAAAGCTTCTTTACTGACAGGAAATTTTGTATCCAGCTTCAGAACAATTAATCAGATTTTGGAAACGTTAATTGTGGTGCTCCCAAAGGTAAATCTTAACTCCTCATTTATATAATATTTGTATTTATGATTTCCCACACATACTTTTAGAATCTTCGAGCATTCTTTATGCTGACGACTCTTTATTAAATGCTCATGGTATTTCTCCAATTGAGACTTTAATATTTTTTTCAATGCACCTAAATGCAGTAAATGCTTATTATAAAAAGTGTGGAATAACTATAAATGTTTCCAAAAGTAAAGTTATTTGCCTTAGAAATGCTTCTGGTAAATGTAAGAATTTTTTAGTTCCAGAAAGTAAAAAACTTAAACTTTCCCTTGATGGTAATGAAATTCCTTTTGTGAATAGTCTTAGATATTTAGAAGTGCATTTAACAGGTTATTCAAATTTAATGAAAATGAAAGATTTTTTCTTAACAAAACGAATCGAATAAAAAAATGAAATGAATATTCACCTGATAAAAAAAAATTATTAATTTATAAAACTGGCATTAGGCCTGTTTTACTTTATGGTTTTCATATTTGGTATACTTTATCTCCCACTATAATGAAATCTTTTCAAATATTAGAAAGAAAAATTATTAGGCAGTGCATAAATAAACATTATGAGGAAGAAAACAAACGTTTTTCGAATAAATTTATTTATGATACAGCAAATATTCAACCCTTAGCTTCTTATGCTTTCGGCCTAATGAAAAATTTTATTAATAAGTTACATTATCATGATAATCTATTAATACAAAACATTATTTGTGAGCAATCTACCTAAATTGGTCGCATATTAGTTATTTATCTCCGCTGGGTTTTTTAGACTATGAGATATGTTCCGATATCAATATAATGCCAAATTTTTTCCTTAGAACTTATAGAGGATCTCATAGGAGATAATTTATAAATTTTTTGTTAATTTGTTATTTATATTGTGTATTTCGTTTTAAGTCTTATTTTAAGCTAATATATAAGTTTCATTTAATTAATACATTTATGCATTTCTTTTTAAAATTTTAGATATTTACAAAAAGCAAGGTTTGCTGGAGCTGGAAAAAAGCATGAATAAGACTAGAGTGCTACTAGTCAAATGACTAGTCAATTGACTAGTAGTCAAATGACTAGTCAATTGACTAGTAGTATTCTTGTAGGGTAGATTGCCAGTTCACACGGTTATATCAAATTTGTCAGAAAATCTTACAATTTATTGCTAGACGGTTGTATGACGATAAATTCATCTGACAAAATCGTCAGTCGAAAAATTTTCAGTTCACACCCCTACAAGAAAACTACTAGTCAATTGACTAGTCATTTGACTAGTAGCGATCACCGAAACTGTGGTCACAGTCCCCAGTTATTTTATTAAGGGCTTGGTGAAAAATATTACCAAAACATTTGTGTACGTGTGATTTTTTATCTCTCTCTTACTTATTCATTTCACTTAATTAAAACACATAAATATATCTGAACTGCTTACTCTGCCCCTTTTTTGCCAGTCACTGATTACATAAGCATTGGTAAACTATGACTAGTCAATGTTTACATAGAAACTGGTCAACTATTACTAGTCAATGCTTACATAGAAACTGGTAAAATGTAACTTTTAAATAAATAAACATAATTTTTATGTTATTTTAATTGTTTTTTATTATAAGAAAATAAAGAAATAAGTAATATACATTTATATATACAAACCAAAATACAAAATAACCTAGGTGGTACCACTGTAGTCTTCTTCACGCTTTTTCCCAGCTCCAACACACCTTTCTTTTAGTAAATATCTAAAATTGTAAAACAGAAATACATAAATGTATAAATTACATTAAAGTTCTCAATTTATGCAGTATTGCTGTTACTTAACTTTCTTAGTACTTGTATAAATTTTAATTTAATAGACCGAACGAATTGTATATTTTACAATAAAATGCGATGTCTTAAAAGTTTTGTATATGCACATTAGATGTTTCACTGTAACATACATGTTAGAGAGGAACAAATATAATTTATAAATGTATCGGTCATCAGTACCGGTCAAATGACCAGTCAATTGACTGGCACTCTTAAATTCAATGGAAAATTATTGCAAATGTGTTAGTCAAAAAATTTCGTTTGTGTTAGTTTCGGTCATTCATTTCTTGTAGGGACGGTTGTCATATACAAAAAATTTCAGATCTGTTGTTTTGCGTTGCCAGACTCAAAGAATTTATTAGAAGTTGTTAAATATCAATCCTTTTTGGTTGTGTTAAATGTAAAAATATAAATTATTATGAACCATAAAGAAGCAATTGCAATGATTTAGTCGTTATATAGTTTTTTATTTATATTTTCTTTGAAATAAAACGTATGCAGTGTTGCC
Organism: Nowickia ferox; assembly: GCA_936439885.1. Taxonomy (NCBI): domain Eukaryota; kingdom Metazoa; phylum Arthropoda; class Insecta; order Diptera; family Tachinidae; genus Nowickia; species Nowickia ferox. The sequence goes on along the minus strand of OW387024.1, from coordinate 52,219,319 downwards.
CATAGAAATAATTCTCTTACAATGACGCCATTGTCAGATGCATAAAGTTCGCACATCTGACAATATTAAAATGTCTGATAAATATCTGGCAATAATTTTACAATGTGTTCACACGATTGTAAGATGTCTGACAATTTGTTGTCAGCTGCTAGTCTTGCAATGAACTGACAATGCTTTTTCTGGCAACGATGTCATATAAAAATTGCCAGTTCACACGGTTGTAAGAAATTTTTAGCACATTGTCCTAACAATATTGTAAGATCTGACAACCGTCTGTACATAGCTTTAGTTATATTTAATTTAACATTTAAAACAGTTAAACCAGATGCTGTATATTTCTTCTACACATGTTATTAGAACAAAACATAGTTTTAAAATTTTGATTATTTATGCTTATTTTTATATATAAAATTGTAATGTCAAAATTAGAAATTTCAAATAAACTTAACTTAACTTAACTTTAAATGGAAGTAAGGATTTGTTCTTCGGAACACAGATGGATATACACATAAATACATTTCTTTCACTTGTTTGTTTTTTTTTCCATTTGTCTTTATAAAAATGGATTTGACTCACCAAACAGATAGTTAATGGATGATCTTGAAGGCCTTCCAGAGTTCGATAGACATATTGCGGTGGTTAATGTTCATAGTTATGTACATGCCGTGATTGTGTTGAAATGAAGGTGTTAATTAACGATTACTGAAAAAAAAATTATGTATTATTACATCAATTTCATAGGATAGTGCCTTTGGCACCACAGACTTACGTTATCTTTGTAACGTGGTTATCTTTTCCAGCTGGGGTATAACTCAGTCTGTCCAGGTTCGACCCCAAAGGTCCAGAAAATATACAAAGCTTTTCTTTATTTAACCAAACTTATGCTACTAGGATATCTTAAAACTACAGGTATTTTGTCAGTGAATTACAGGCGGTGACAGCTATAATTAATACCAACTAGTTATGGGAGTATTCGGTGGGCCTTGTGAGGCCGTTTAGTAAATGCGGGCGAGAGGAATTCGGTGGCTCTCGTAATTCAAAATAAATTCGGCGATAAATGAGTTTTCAAGATGAATTCGGTAGATCTTGAAAACAGCAAAAAGAAATAGATTCAAGATGAATTCGGGGGATCTTGAATGTAAAATGAGTTTTTCAATATAAATTCGGTAGATCTTGAAAAACACAGCAAATAAAATAAATTCAAGATGAATTCGGGGGATCTTGAATGAAAATATAAAATAATTTCAAGATGAATTCTGTAGATCTTGAAATAAAATAAACTAAAAATAAATTTAAGATGAATACGAAAGATCTTGAACACTAACTACTATTTATTAGAAAGCTCAAGATGAATGCGGTAGATCTTGTATGCTTTCTCTTCAAAAAATTAGAACAAGACTTTATGTTGATGTCCGTTCTGCATAATATACAGGTAGTGACCCTGCTTACCGTACTAAGACGTCCAGCTTGTCCTGATTGCTTGTTGCCTAAACTTGTCATCTTATAGTAATTATTATTTTAACCTCTTGAGAATTACTTTTCCATTTGCCCATATTTACACTATGCAAGTCTTATTGCTAAGCTGATTAGTTTGATGGAGAGAGAGACGAGGGGAACAGTAACGTTTCTTTTACCCTCGTCTCTCTTTCCTAAGAAACTAATCAGCTTAGCAATAAGACTTGAATAGTGTAAACTAGGACTTTGCATGGTTTGTTCGTTTTAATTTAAAATCTGTACAAATTCTGCATGTGTTTTATTCTTTTATATAGCATGCATGTGCTTGCAAAAGCATGTAAGTTGTTGTTTTTATTTTACTTCTGTTTGTACGACCGCAGCTAGACTGCATGAGCATGGTTGTTGCATTTGTTGTGTACTTATGAAAACAGTTGTGTAGTTGTTGGTGTTATTTCTGTTGGTAAGGTTTGAATATAAAACAAAATGTAAAATAAAATAAACAAGTATACAGTATGGGGAAAAATATAGAGGCATTTGTGACGGAACGTTACATCTTAATACTGTTGACCTAAGCTGCTCATATAAGAAATGCGAAATCTTGGTTGGTGTCCACGTAACTACTTTTCAGGCTGATATGTATTCATCTCTACTGGGAGATGACTCTCACGTTGTTAAAGTGGATGTTCTTTGCTCCAGGGCGATTATTTTGTAAAATTTTACCAAACTTTTCTTACTCGGAAAGTTATTCTCGGTGACTTGCAATGTGTGTAAAAAAGGGCCAAGGTAAATTCACGCAGCAGATTTGTCCAATAAGAAATTGGTGGAATCGTTCCAATGATGTATTCCGCAAAGTATTTTAGCGTTTACTGGCGGTAAATGTACTGTTTGTTTCACTTTTACTTGTTCTTTTTACGAATACACGCCAATACGTCTTGATCTTTCTCCCAACCAAAAGTTACTTAATTTTTTTCGTCTTCACATGCCTACAAGTTTTTTGCAAAAAAAACCCCTATTCCAAACCACGTATACTTTTAATTTATTGTCCATCCAGTGATGCTAACATGGTTCAAAAGTGTCATCGTTGATTTAAACAAATGGTTTGAGGATGGCAATGATATTTTGTAGTTGATCACAAAGATACTCGTAATAATGACGTTAAAATACAGATATACATCTATGTAAAAATATATGTGCCTGTATACATATGTATGTATGTCGCCAGTATTTAAAATATTTCAACAACAAAAAAATATGAAATAAATAATTACATGACCTTCAATACATAAATATGAATATGTGTCATAATATACCATAACTTGCAATTTTTTTGTTTTCACTCAGGTGTTACTAATAAGATGTTTGTTAATATACCTAAAACATGTTGCTATACGTATGTATATGTTACCATACGCCTGATTAATTGCATTCACCATATATTTAAAAGCTACATAAGAACATCTACAGCACAATGAGGTGATGGAAATCCAATATATGAATTTTCTTGTAATTAATTTTATTTTTTTTAGATTTTATTTTTATTTTACGAGAAAAATATATAAGATGCCCGTTACATGTTTAAATGAAACTTGGTTGAAGGATGATAATTTGCAACCACTCTTTTAAGTCAATGGACAAATTAGCCAAATTAAATGTGCCCCTTTTTTAAATTTTTAACGCTAACGTTGTCTACAAACAGCTAGAAACAGTACAATAAATTTTCCAGATTGTGTAAGAAGACTTTTTGATCACTTGGCTACCAATAGTAAAGCCTAATACTCTGTTCGAAGTTGTGAAAATTTTTCAGCAATATTGATTATTTCGCGTGAAAAATTTGACACGTAACAAGTGATGCAACATTGATCGACTTTTGTAAACAAAAACAAATAAATGCCAGTCACATTATTTCGCAGATTGCAAGAAAATGTTGCCAGATACATTTCATAAATTTTTCACGAGTTGAACAGAGTACAAGTTTTGCAAAATTTTTTCATGAATATTTCATGTGAACTTTTTTATATGGATTGTGTCTACATTTCGCGTGAAATTTTGAACAGAGTACCAGGCTTAAACGACATCACAGATGGTAATGAGTGTGCATCAGCAACATCTTTATGCAGTAACACGGTTTCTTCCATTTCGCTTTACTAAGTTCACACATTTCATTACGCCATTTATAAGCACATAGAGAACATTATAGAACAGCATCCTGTAGTATAAAGGGAGGTACCCTGTATGAGAGGCAGACAGAGTGAATCAGATTAGACTTGTATCGAACTCTTTCAGTAGCTCGTTTTTGACACAAATTATATGGGTGCGATCATTGGATTGTGTCAAAAACGGGCTACGAAAGAATTCGAAACAAGTCTAAATAAGATAATAGTAGAGTCAACATCGTTGAAAGTAAAGACATCGTGCAGTCGACAATAACAATTAGAGAGTGAGTTTCTAGTGTTGTACAAACAGTGGGCATCAGCAGAATAATAGTGTTTTCACACCGAAAGTTAAAACTTGGTTTAAACGTTAAAACCATAAACAGCTAATTTTGCGTTCCCACTGCAAGTTTGATAAATTCAGGTTTTAAGCTGTATTATAAATTTGTCCAAAATATAATAAATGTACTGTAGAAATGCGTGTATTTGTTGATGTATTTTGTTCAGCTTTTTATAATACTTATCTGACACCCTGTACAACCATTGTTTTTGTTTGCATGAAAAATTCAGAAATTTTGTAAATGAATATTTTAAAACTATGTAACTACTTATGCAACGTGGAGGAGTGCTTGGAAATCATATTATCATATAAAAAAATTCTCAAATATATTAAAAGCTTAACCTTTTTTTCCGCAGATGAATGTCAGTCATATCATCTATTTTCATTTCCCCAGAGGTCAGTGAAAATATTTTCTTTGTTTTCTGTCCAAAGGATATTCACATTTTTTTGATAATTATTGCATCTGCATCTATTTTTAAGTTGAAAATGTATGAATTGGTATCTATTCTTTTTCACTGGAATAAACATTATCAGCGGCCTCCGCTCATTTTAACTTGGCAGTATTGAATTTAGCACACCGAAAAGAGGGTTGCATTTCATGAAGCGAACTTAAAACCAACTCAAAAATGGTTTTATGTTGGTTTTAACAAAAACAATTTGTATGGTAAAACCAGGTTTTAACAGTTGGTTTTAACGTTAAAACCAACTTTTATTAAAACAATGTCAGTGTGAAAACACTATAAATCTTATGTAAGACAAACAGCCGATAATGAGTTTTGCTACAAGGTCAGTGCAGTCAGTAGTGTGAGACGTGTGTATACAACAGCGGGGTAGACGTAGTGGTAAACAGTTGTGTTATATCTAAGTAATCTGTGTGTGTATATAAGCTCTTGATTTTATTAGCATAAGTGTTATGAGTATTAGTAAATAAAGTGTCATTCTTAATCCTAATTAGAGTCCACGGAAAATCTTGCTTAAAGGGTAAAAACGTAGCAATAATTACTACATTTCAAAACAAATTGAGTATGTATGTTGTATCTCGAGCTTGTATGAAAAAAATTCCAATTGACAAAATATCAGAACTTAGATTTTCGTTAATTTTATTATAAAGTCTTATCTTAACATATAGTGACTTTATAAACGAAAAACCTACAGCTTGGATCAATTTTATCAAATTTCCTTTCCCTTGAAAAATTCTAAAAAATGTCGTTAGGATTTTTCGTCTTAGGTGACGATATGTGCATAGGTATATCTGTATGTACATACATATATATGTACGTATGTTTTTATGTTTGTACACTAGAGTGGCCGTTATTTTTTTATTTCTTATATTCTCTCCACCAAATCGGTTCACTTTTTTATAAAAAAATACAAAAAAATTTCATAGCGATAAGTTGTGTTTTAGAGGGTGGGTCCGTTTGCCCCTCAAATTTGGCTCTCAAGCTCATTTTCCAATGTAATTGGCTTTCATATGACTATTTTTTTAAAAAAAGATTTTACAAGAATATGATATACTGCAATATTTTAGCTCTTCTAGTCAACAACATTAGTCTCACAGAAAGTTTTTTGCTAAAATTAATATTTTAAAAAATAATGACGAAAATAATCAACATAACACCAAAATTATATTTATATGGAAATTTTTTTATTAAGCATGTACAATAAGAGCTTAAATTAAAAAATTAAAATTAAATTATTTCATACATATATATATATAGTCAAAAGAAAACTAAACAAAAAAAAACAGAACAAAAATTATATTGAATAAATAGGCTTGAGGGCCAACTTTGAAGGGCGGACGCACTCCCTAAAATACATCTTATCGCTATTAAATTTTTTTGTATTGTTTTTACATAAAACTGAACCAATTTGGTGGGAGAGAATATAAGAAACCAAAACAAAATTTCATGCAACTAACGGCCACTCTAATGTACACGTACACGTTTTATATACTTCTATTGTGCACTATATGTTTCAAGTTGGAATAACTGTGAGTGGAGTGATCGAACTTGGTTTATTCAAACTTCTATGTGAACAAGCGCTGACGTTGAATAAAATCAAAGTAGTCAAGTTCGTTCAAGTTATTTTAAAACACACACACACAAACATGCCAAACAGGGGTGGAAAATTGGAGTTTTTTTTTGTTCCAATTATAAAAAAGGTGCAACATTTCGTCGGCTTGTTTCTGGTTTGCGGCACAGTATATTGAAAATACATTATGTATGCAGCAAACCAGAAACAAGCCGACGATTTTTTTAACTACGAGTTTGAAAATTTGCTTGTTTTTATGGTTAAGCGATTGTCTATATGCATTTCTTTTCCGCTTTTTGGAACTCATCAGTAGACTTCAACCCAAAACATTTTTGAATTTAGCTAACAAACTTCGTATATTCATAGTAAGACTCTTAATACTATATTGAGAATCACAATATACAAACATAATAAGTTTGAAAGCCTCAAACAAAATTTTTTACAAAACAAGCATCTTTATTCGATTGCGCATTAAGAGTCTTACTATAAACATACGAAGTTTGTTAGCTAAATTCAAAAATGTTTTGGGTTGAAGTCTACTGATGAGTTCCAAAAAGCGGGAAATAAATGCATACAGACAATCGCTTAATCATAAAAACAAACAAATTTTCAAATTAAATAAATAAAGACTTTATGTCAAATAAATATACTTCGGTATTTCATTTAACTATGAGTATTAATAACAAAATCTTCAAAAGAACTTACATAAGGGGAACTCGTTTAACCTGTTTTATATCTCTTAAAGTTTAACCTTCTTAACAAAATATGTTTGATGCTTATTAAGAGCTTATTTAACAACTTTCTTTACTATAGTTGTCATAGACCTTTAATAATTATAATATATTTTTTTTATAAATAATGCAGTAAATATTTAATAGCTCTTAGAAAAATACAAGGCTGTAAAAAATTTTAGCAGCAATTTTTGGTCTTAAATTGCCTGTTACATATACGTGACAATAAATGAATGAAATTGTTGTACTTGTAAATTAATAACAGCTAAATTGCTTGCACATACATACATATGTATGTCAAGAAAACTTATATTGCACAAACATAACTGATATATAAGGATTTACCAGTAAATTTTTTTACTGAATAAATGGTTAAAATGTTTTGAAAAATTGCAAGACTTTTGCTGTTATACATATCAAAACTATGTAACTAAAATTTTTTAAATTTTAGAGAAATAAAAATTTTTGTCTTTGAATCTTAAAAATATATAACTAAATATAAGTTTCATAAAAAACAAAGTTTCTTTACTTTTACCATCCCTGATAAGAAACTCCTAAATTAAGTACACATACCCATACATACTTAAACATTGATTTGTTGGCTCTTTATAAATACAACATTCATACACAATGATTTTTTTTTCATTTTCACTTTTACTCTGCATCAACTACTTGATGCTGATTAGAATGAAAATTTTTTCCTTTCGAATTTATGTTCTTGTTCAAAACACTCATTGTCGAGCCAAAAAACCAATCATTCGAACTGATTGGTTTGATGCTACGCATGATTATAAATCATATCCAACAACATTCCACTCACTTGAGCGATTAAAACTTAGCAACGAATATGTGTGTTTTGAACAAGTTTGATTTTTTCAACAAAAATACATGTTTTTAGGATCACTTGTTGCAGTTCCCTGGTACATATGTTTATTTATTGTATCTTCAAAAATTAACTAACAATAAGTATTCAAATCTAAATATAATTAATAGGCCTGACCAGTGTCGGACATAAACTAGTGATAGCAGCTAGTAATACATAAGAGTCGTGCAAAGCAAAAAAAAAATATTTTAAGCGGTTTCATCTGGAGTGTTAAGTAGTATAGCCCTCGTGTCTCTCTTTTTAAAGCGGTAGTGTCCAGTGAAATTCAAGATATTACGAGCAAGCGGATAAGGGTATGATTCGAGTTCAGTCACTTGTGGCATATTTAAATCACGATGTAAATTTGAGTTTATTATATACTATGGAGCCGATGTTATTAATCGTATAATTTTGTTTTGCCTTCGTTGGATTTTCTCTACGTTTGAAGCTGAAGCCGTGCCCCATAGCTGAATTCCGTAGCACCATATAGGTTTCAAAAGCGACTTGTATATCAAAAGTTTACAATCTAGACTCAGGGTGGAATTTCTACCAATCAGCCAATATAACTGAGTTAATTTTAGTTTCATTTGTGTTAGCTTAGATTCAATGTGCTGTTTTCATGTAATACTTCGGTCAAGGTGTATACCAAGGTATATCACATGTGAGTGTTGAGGATCAATTTGATTATTGTTTCTAATGGGGTAACAAGTATCTTTTCGTAGGGTAAATGTTACTTGAGTACACTTCTATTCGTTTACTTTTATTCTCCATAAGTTTAGCCCTAGTTGCAGCTGGGTAATATGTTCCTGAAGATATTGATATGCCTCGTGAGAGTTTTCGTGCATACTAAGACAGGCTGTATCATCGGCATATGTAGATGTGTGGATATTACTGCTGACAGGCATATCACAAGTATAAATCAAATACAAATCTGGTCCCAGTATAGTCCCCTGTAGCACACCGGATGACATTGATTTGAGCACACTCATGAAGTCTCCTTCCACAACAGTGAACTTCCAGGCAAGAATATAAGTTTGCAAAGGTTAAGAATGTTTATTGGTAGATATGTCTTCAATTTTAAAACTAGGCCTTCATGTCACACATTATCAAATGCCTGAGAAACGTCAATAAACAGGGCAGAACAATACAAGAAGTATTCTTTAAATGTTCTTCTTATAAATTGAACCAATCTATGCGTTTGTTCAATGGTGCTATGCAGACTTCTAAACCCAAATTGATGGTCTGGGATGCACCCACTAAAAATTAGAACTGCGGAAAATTTTATCATGAGGAGTTTTTCGAAGAGCTTTGAAATTGTTGATAGTAAACTTATATGGCTCCGCCTTGGTAAGATCTTTGCCCGGCTTTGGAATCATCTTGACCTCGTTAAGCTTCTATTGGTGTGGATCTAGTCGTAATATGGCATAAACAATTAATAACAGGATTCTAATTGCATTACGAGGCAACTTAACCAGCATATTATTACTAATTTCATCAATACCCGGAGCTTTCTTCGGGTTGAGTTCAACAATTAGTTTTTGTACATCACGCATCTTAAACTACAAGAGTCGAGGGGGTGAGCAACTACACACGGCAAATCAATAAAGCCCGTACATGTGTTTGGAGAAAATACAGATTTTAAACGCTCAGCAAATATGTTACCTTTTTCAGTATCGCTTCTTGCCCAACCTCCGGTAGAAGAGCGCAGAGGTGTTTTAATCTCAACGGATGTTTTAAGCTTTCTCGCAGCGCGCCACAAAATGTAATTTGATGATGGTGTGACAATGATGTTTTCACCTTATTTTTAAGAAATGCAGTTTTTCCAGATGCAAGCATCACTTGGAGTTGTTTAGTGCACTCTTTAAACCTGATTTTATGTTAGGGAGATCTGTGTTATTGCCGTTCCCTTCTAGCTCTTCTTTTTTCATACACTAGACGATGAATATCCGTAGAATAAATTCTATTAAACCCAATCTGCGGGTGGGAAGTAGTAGCATGTTCAGCAGACTGCTTAATATTTTCGTTAAGATTCGCAATGCTAGATTCAATATCCTCGGATGTTAGCGTTATGTTTTCCGTGCAATGACTACTAAGATATTTTTTGAATCTCAGCCAATTAACATGATTGATCATCTTCACATATGAGTGAGGTAAATCACTTCTTAGTGGGTTAAAGATTGTAGCGATAGTGGGAGAGATCTAGAGAAGCTTCAACATGAACTAAATTTTTCATGACGCCAATATCAATATTACATTGCAAAGTGGTTTTTCTTTCCAGCTGGGGTATGACCCAGTCTGTCCAGGTTCGATCCTAAAGGTCCACTAACTTTGAAATAAAAGATTTATTTTCTTCGGTGTTAAGAAAATACACAAAGCTTTATTTAACGAAACTTATGCTACTATTTATTATAGAAAGCCCAAATTCAAAAATTAGAACAAGCCTTTACGTTGATGTCGGTTCTGCGTAATATACAGGTAGTGCCCCTGCTTACAGTACTAAAGGCCTAATTAGTTTTTACTTTTCGTTGTCGTTCTGTGCCGATCTTTTCTGTATAAAATATTTGCAATTACTTTTTCTGTGCAAGGAATCAGATGGCAACCTATAAAACTGATTTCAGTTGTATACAAAATATCACAACAAACTAATACATACACACTTTTGGCTGTCACTTAAGGTAGAGGTCCATAGCTCGCTTTTTGCGCGTTATGCTTTACACGCGTTCCATCCTTTTGTTTCATTCTATACTTTGTTCGCGTTGAGTTACATGCACTGCTTTTCATGCGCCATTTTATTTTTGTTTTAATCAGCTGTGTGCGTTTGTTTATAAATACTTATAAAGAAAAAATGGAGAGTGAAATCGAGTTTTTAAAAGAATTTGTGGAGTTAGTCGAGTTTGTATATGTAATTTTATGTGCAAAAAATGCCTATGAACAATTTCAAAAAAGAAAAGGTTTTGGGTACGGCCGTTGTATTTAGAATGGAATTTAAGTGGGTCTTTTGAAACCACATTTAAAAAATTAAAACTTCTGACCCTGTGCAATTTCGAACCGCGACAAGAATGTCTGCAGATGTCTTTGACTATATATTCAGCATTTTAAAAGATAGTCTTGAGAAGAACTCGGCCAGGGCTATTCCAGCAGATTTTCGGCTGTTGTTGACTTTAATGTAAGTAAATTGAAAATTAGATATAAATGTATGCACATTATTGGCTTAAGCAATAACTTTTCTAATAAATAATAATAATAAATTTTCTAAGCAGCTATTTAATACAGATTTAGCGGAGATGACACTCCGTACGTAAAAGTAATCGAAAACTAATATGCAAAATTTGTTACTGAGAAAAGTGTGGTGAAAAGTTAATTAAAATACATCGCATTAATGAAAATATTCACATATTTTATTAAACAAGTTTTTTTCTAAGAAATTTTTTTTATTGAAAAAAAAAAGAAAAAAAATTATCCACGGCAAAATAATATTTATCGATAACGTAAGAAATAAAGTATTATTTAACATCTTTAGCATTCAAGAACAGATGACTTTCTTTCATGGTGCTTGTAACGCTTACAAAAGTAGAAAGTAGACCTACTTTTTGCTTTGAACGCGCCTACGCGTTCTGCGCTTTTTGCAATGTAACTTGTCACATACTATTACATTGATTCTACTCTTTTGACAGATGCATAGAAAGCGTAACGCGCAAAAAGCGAGCTATGGACCTCTACCTTTAACGTTGAATTCTATTTTCTACAGATTTGTCCGCAACAGAACAGAACGAAAAAGGAAAAACAAACCCACATACAGACTTTCAATTGAACAGAAAGAAAACAGCTGATTCAGAACGGAACAGCACGTACAAACTAATTCTACCTTAAGACGTCCAGCTCGTCCTGATTGCTTGTTGCCTAAACTTATCGTCTTATAATAATTATTATTTTAAGCTTTTGAGAAGTATTTTCCCATTTGCATAGTTTGTTCGTTTTAAGTTACAATCTGTACAAAGCCTGCATGTGTTTTATACCATGCATGCTTACAAAAGCATGTACGTGGTTGTTGTTATTTTACTTCTGTTAGTACGATGTTATTTAGTCTGCATGAGCGTGGTTGATGTTTCTTTTGTTTCTCTTGTTTTAGCGTACATATGTTTATGAAAGTATGTGTGTAGTACTTTGTACGATCGCAACTTGACTGCATGAGCGTGGTTGTTGTATTTGTTGTGTACTTATAAAAACAGTTGTGTAGGTGTTGGTATTATTTCTGTTGGTAAGCTTTCAATAACAAACAAACAAAAAAAATGTAAATTAAATAAAACAAATATACAGTGTTGGAAGAAAATATAGAGTGATTTGTGACTAAATATTTGTAAACTAAAATAGACAAATATACAGTATCGGGAAAAAGTATAGAGTCATTTGTGACGGAACGTTACAACATTTGGAATTTTTTGTATGTCTGTAGGCCAGTAAGTGGTCCCCGCACTCGAAATGACGTCCAAGCCCACTTTTGAAATTGTATTGAACAAAGCTCTTCCTCTAGGTGTAATAAGGCGCGAACCCCAGAATGTATGTTTTGGATTGTATTCTCCAGCTGCTACGAAACAAGGCCCAAAATTTTCAATACAGATATTTGTTGCTTGTAGATGTTCTTTACAAATGTTGTCAAGAATATAGCGCTTGAGTCTCGACTTTATTAGAATTGCTGATCCAACGCATGCTCTTCCTCTCGGGTCCTTTGTATCATATAAGGTGTATCCATTTATTTTGAAAAGGCCTCTGGAAGTCAAATGAGTCTCAGAAACCAACATTATATCAATATTTTTTTCCGTAAGGAAGTGCTCGACCAAAGTAAATTTATTAATTGACAGCCCCTTTGTTATGTGAAATAAATATAATAAAAGAATTAATTATAATTAGTTTTAAATGTCTTTTAACATCCTCTTAATGTAAAAAAGTAATTAAAACTTTTTATATACGTTTTCACTACACACAATTTTTAGAATTATGTATAACAAAGCAAAACAAATGGCGTACGAAGATTGTAAACAATTTTTGACAGTCATGCATTAACACTAAACGAGAAAAAAATTAATCACCTGATTGCCTGCATTGACTTTATCTTAACTGAAATTAATGCAAGATGTTAAATGCAACAAAATGATACAGGAACATCTTTTAAAGATGTAGAAAGATGTTGATTTTTAGATCTGTGTTTTTCTTATGGGAAGATGTTAACATCTCTTCAAAGGTATGGTAGATGTTAGATCTTGCACAGTGTGGCTATTACTAATATTAAAAATGTGAAAGTGAGTTTGTTTGCTTGTTATGCTTTCATGCCCAAACCGCTAAACCGATTTTGAAAATTCTTTCACCAATGGAGAGCTACACTACCAGTTTCACATATGTATGTAAAGGATATGTTTCTCTCTGGTTCGGAACGGTTTTTTATACCCTTCACCAAAAATGGTAAAGGGTATATATAGGTTTGTCCAGATTTTTGTAACTTCTACAATATTCATTTGCGGCGAAATAAAGTTAGTTATTCTGGATCCTTATGAATAGGAGATGAAAAAAAGACATGTCCGTCTGTCCGTCTGACCGTCTGACAGTCTGACCGTCTGACCGTCTGCATGTACGGATTTTCTATGTGTTGCTTGAAAGTGATTGTATGAAGCTCCTAAAAGAGTTAGAGAGCTCGGAATTGGACTGAATCGACCGCATTTGTCTTGGCACGATTGGTATTGAAAATCAGCAAAAATAAAGAATCGGTTCTTGCATTTTCTATATATAAAGTTTTATCACACATTTTTTACAAATCTACCAAAAAATTTGCCGTGCGTAGAACCAACAATATTTAATTCTGTTACTAACCTCACTAGCTACTCCACCGCTGAAGCTTGCTTGAATTTACATTATATTTACTTTAGTTAAACATTTTCTTTAACAAGCATTATTTCGTATTAAACCCCTTTTTGTCACCAATACATAGACATTGCCTTATGGTGTTTTTGCTTGGCACATGCTTTTTCGTAGGCATGCATATGAATTGATGTGTATAACAATCAGTAGAGTCATGCAAAAAACTGTATGTTTATATGGATGTATGTATAAATATACGCTACCATGAAGACCATTCACTCGTACATACACACACAAGTATATGCATAAGAGTGTTCATATGAACAACTACAACAACAACAATACGCTACAAATAGTATTGAAAGAAGAATATCCAATTGTTTGTACGTGTGTATGTAGTCAACTCTACGCACAGCAACAATATGCTAGCAAACGTATTGAAGGAAGAATATTAAGTTGTTTGTGGTAAGAAATGGGATTTTTTTTTGTATACAAATAAAGTATTGTGCTAATGAATGCGTGTTGATAAAATATATAAAATATATGTGCCCTTAATTATGAAAGTGGTCTAAGTCATATATTTCTTTCATCGAGATATTTTAATAGATTACATTTGAAGAAATTAAAAAAATATTTTTATATTATGCTACATTTTAACTTATAGTTGTACTAGTGTCGATTAATAGAAGTTTATTTAATATTTATTAAATATTTTTTCAAGTTTATTACAGATTTATTTCATATTTCGATGCAGAAATATATGCATATGACTTAGACCACTTTCATAATTAAGGGCACATATGTATGTATGATTGTAAATACGTATGTATGTATGTTCAATGTGCCCAAGTATACATACATGCATATGTATATGTATAAATTCGTTTGCTATGTCGGTATAATGTAAATAAGCGCTTGTTAAAGAGCATTAGTTTTTTATAAATATTTCAAAGGGGATAGGATTGTGTTTGATTTGCTTGTTTGTTTTCTGAATATAATATATGTATATGTAACAAAATGCATAAGATTTAAAGGCTAACGTGGTTAATAAGTAAGAAGTCGGTTTGTCATAACTTCTATGGTGAGTTTCGAACTTAGATGAAATTTTTTTTCAATAAATATATTTTTGGAAAAAAATTAATCAGGGACAAAAAATAATAATTATTGTTGAATTTTCATAGAAAAAAGGCAAAACTACATACAAGGAAGCATCAAACAAAGTGGACAATCACACCATTTTAATTATTCTAAACTATTTTATAAGCTCCAATTTTAAAATTATAATTTTTATTTTTTAGGCAGAAATAATTGTTATTTCCTGATTTTTATATTTTAACTGGAAATAATTGTTATTTTCTGATTTTTCTTTTTTCCAGCAGAAATAATTGTTAGTGCTTTCGTTCTGCTAGTGTTTGTCAGAATATTTACAATTAACTTTGGTGTTATTTGTTCCTTAAAAATTATCACATGTAATTTGGCTTAAAGAGAGATACGAACTATAGCCTACTGAAATAATAATTATAGAAATAATTATTTTCCGATTTTTATTTTTTCGAGAATAAATAAAAATCAATTTGTGATTTCTACTTTTTCGAACAGAAATTAAATTAAGTTACATTGTGGGAAAAAATACATATACCTACATACATATGTACATACATACTTTGAACTTATAGGTACATATACGATATACCTAACTACTACGACAGGATCAACGTGTGGATATTCCGTAGCCAAAAAACGTGGTAGCCGCCCAAAGCTGCGAACCGCTATTTTTCACACTTTTTTGATATGGCTGTCAAATGAAAGGGATTTTCCAATGGAAAAATCATGGTGGAATCATGCTGAAAATTTGAACTCATTTACTGATATCTGGCGTTGTTTTATTAAAAACAAATACACATTTTTAACCCTTAACCCTACTTATGCATATTTTGGTCACATGCATATATGTATTCCAGGTTCACCCAATTTAATTCAAAAATTTTAAAGTGTGTACATACATATTTATAAAATGTTGGTACTTTGTACACACAGCGATACAATTAAACAATTAATTCAATACTTGTACAGGCTGGGCCAAAAGTTACCATGGGGCTTAAAAGTTTAATAACTTTTTAGTTTATTAATTTTTTTTTATTTTGACACGTAGGTATGTACATATTTATTAAGTTGAACAGTTTCATGCATAACTAATAGACAATTTTATGGAATCCAACATTATTGGAAACAGTTTAAATCAATAAATATGTACATGTCTGAATCAAACAGTTTTTCCGTAGTAATTACTGGTTACGCTTTTTTTTGGCACATGGCACACAAGAAATGCCAGATGCAAAATCAGCCTTACAAACTGCAAGAAATGAGCCAGATGGATCACACAAATCTCCAAAGTCTGATTCATTTTCATATATTTTTCCATGAACATAATATATGCTACATGTGATGAAAATTGTGCGCTTAAAAATATAAACTATTTTTTATAAATAAGGCAATTGTTTTAAAAATTAAGCCTTGCAATTATTTATGTATAGATATTTATTAGCGCAATATCGACTTCGGTGTGAATCGATATACTTATATATGTATCTATTTGCAATTGTACAACAATAAAGCATGTATTCGTCCCCTACAATTAAAAAATCGGCAACATTTGGTTTACGTAGATTATTTGCAAGAAAATTGCATGAACACTTCTCCTAGTTTGTATATATTTTTTCTTTCGATATGTGTATACATATGTACATACATACACATGTTTGCAAATACCAATTTTATACTTGTACGATTTTTACCCAGCGGGAAAAATAAAGAGCAAGGATACCTTCTAGAAGGCCTTTGTACTCCTTCTTTTGAATGTACAAGGTCTACTCGCTCCATTCCACTCTTATATCATTTTTGCCTTTCCATTTCGCCTCTTTTGCCAGCAATTCTGTCTTCAAATTAATCGATTTTACTTTTGGTTTGGTAAAAATACACGCAAAAAATTTTACTTCTCTTCCCCCTTTTCATAGAAGGGAATGTGGAATGTGTATCTTATCTTTTATGCAAAAGAGTCGCGGCCTTCTATAAGGCATTCTTTAGCAGTTAGATAAAAATAGTAATTGATTTAATAAGGCCTGAAGAAGATATTCTGAGTTTTCCCGCTGGGTAGTAACGTGCTCGCTTTGTATCAAAGTAGTGGTTGGCGTACACATTGTACATGCATACAATTATAAATACATATACATCTCTACACTTGAAGTAGCAAACTATCCAGTGTTGCCAGAAAATGCTGATGAGAGAATGTTAAATCGGTCAAAAAATTCTGCTAAAATGTTCTACAGAAGAAAAGTATAATGCTAGATTTAAATGTAGAAAAAATTATTGAAATAGCTTTGAACTTCATGTTTATACAAACTCATTAGTATTTACATGTATTTTTATAGCACATACAAACATAAAATAGTTAATGATTGTGGTTTTTTTTAAATGTTATAATAACGTTAAAAAAAGTTTTAACGCACTAATAATCTCAAATTATTATTTTACTTATTCAGTAAAATATTTGTTTATTAAAAATACGTATGTACATTGAAATTGATTATTGAATGGTCAGCTGGATCATATGCGCATTTCACTGTAGATCATCAGGGAACCTTTACCCTGCAATAAATACATGTACATTTATGAGAAAAATCCTCCATACAGAAGAATTTTTTTAAGAAATTAAAATTTTATATTTTCAACAAATTCTGCAAGAAAGCATTTAGCAGAATTTTTTGCAAGTTGAATGCTGTTTAACTAATGAAAATGCAAGATCTAGCAGTGAAAATGCTAAAATGGCAACAATGAAACTATCCCAAACGCTTTTTGCTGTCATTGTGGATTATTAGTGCGTTAAAAACTTTTAAACGTAATTGTAACATTTCCTATAAAAATACCTGTAAATACTAATGAGTTTGTATAAACATGAAATTCAAAGCTATTTCAATAATTTTTTCTACATTTAAATCTAGCATTATACTTTTCTTCTATAGAACATTTTAGCAGAATTTTTTGACCGATTTAGCATTATCTCACCATCATTTTCTGGCAACACTGGTTGTTATGTTGAGAACTTATGGATTTTTTTTTAAAGACATGTTGATACATACATACGAGTACATATACATATGTATATAAATATGCACAAGTAAATATAAATTCGTTTGCTAATGTCTGTATTCTGTATGTATCTATATGTATGTTAAAAAAAAGTAAATCGCTTGCTAAAGATCATGGATTTCTTATAAATATTTTAAAGTGGACAAGATTGTTTGTTTGATGGTGCTTTTTGTTGTTGGTATTTTCTTTCATTCATGAGGTTTTTGTTTCTTTTTTCAATAAATTTAGTAAAAAGTGCTTCACTTAATTAAGATGGTGTTTGTATATAGGCAATCGGCAGGGATTGATTCACTGGCTTAGTTCAATTAATGATGAAGGTACTTATGTATATAAATACCTAGGTAGGTATATTTTTTAAAAAAGATTCAAATAGGTACATATACATATGTATGTAGGTACCTATTTGTTTTATATTTTCTAAAATTCTTCAGAAAAACTCCTTTATAGTATATATCTACACACATATGTATGTATGTAAATAGATACATATATATGTATATGTATGTTTTAGTATATGAAAGAAATATTTTTTAATATGTAGGAAAAAAACATAAATGTTGAGATGAGAATATGAACTCACGTTCTTCTATTTTCAGAACGAATGTTTGATTCACATTTTGTTTTATTGTCATTTTGCACTTATTTTAAAGATCTAAAACTTAGTTTAATTACATATGTACATACATACATATGTACCTATGTAGGTGCTTATGTACATATGTATATACATATGTAAATAAGTATGTATGTAATACCTACATGAATGTTTGTATCTAAGTACTCGTATGTATATCTATCATTGCAAATGATAAATTTATTAATGTTTTCCCCAGCAAAAAAATTAATGCGTTCAAAATTTAATAGTGTTTCATGCTTTCTTTAGCATTTGTGTCTTCGAATGCATTCTAAAGATCATCGCAAATCGTAATAAATCTATAGTTTTTGAACTCATCAAAAACGCATGCAATATTACTGGGTAATTAATATTGGAATAAATATCCACACGAAATAGGCATGTATGTAAAAACAGAATTAAATCAACGCATTGACACATTGTCATAAAACAAGTTTTATCTCCACCAAATAATAAGAGTGCAATGGTTCGGTGGTAGAGAGTGTGTCTTAACAGTCTTAACAGCAAGGTTCGTATCCTGGCTGAGACAAGATTTTTTTGTTTTATGAAAAACGTCATCGAATCAGGGAACTTTTATGGGTTCTAAGCACTCATTTCAATGACGAGCAGTTTTGTTAAATGTTAACCCATGGCGCCAGTGACACGTCAGTGTTAAAATCTTGCGTTTTGCACCTGAATTGAACCCATGCAATAACTATTTCTTTTGCATGTCTTTTTTGCTGGGTCCGAAAATAACTTAATTATTCGATTGCTAAATAAACTTACCTAAGGAGAAGCGTTGCGTTTTCAAAAAAAAGAAAAAATTTTTTTATATATATAGATATAATCTAAAGCCAGTTTGTATTCCTGCTAGTAGGTTATTTGCAACTTAACAAGCTACATATGTACATATCGCTCATTTTCGAAAAAAAACATTATATATCAACAAATGGGATTTTTGGGTTAATGATGCAAAATCCTCATATTGTTATTCATATTGTGTAAAAATTTCATACCATATCTTGTATACTTAACTATCGAGAGACAAATAAAATTATTGTTTTCGATTAAGTTGTGTGTAAATTGAAAACTTTAAAGATTAAAATAAACTAGTTTTTTTAATAAACGAGCGATATTTATGACATTATATTGAGGGGTAACAAAAACTTTTTTTTGAAGTGAGTCGCACCAATGTACATTTTTTAAAAAATTTTCCGGAAGAGTAAATGAAAAAAGTTTTATAAACTAAAATATATTGTGTGCATATATATAAAAACACTTATTTTTTAACCCTTATACCCGTGCATATTACTGCAAAGTGCCTATATTTCAGTTTCACTTGACTTAATTCACACGGACCTGTTCTGCAAATCACGACATGTCAAATCACGGTGATTTAAAAAAATTAATGAAAACTAAATAATTGCTTTTTTAAATTGCACGATTGAAAGCGTTGGAAGTTGGAGGAAAATATTCTATTATAAATGACAAAAACTTAAAATACAATGAAAACCCATTATCAAGTCAGCTATTAGTGGTT
Source organism: Nowickia ferox (assembly GCA_936439885.1). Taxonomy (NCBI): domain Eukaryota; kingdom Metazoa; phylum Arthropoda; class Insecta; order Diptera; family Tachinidae; genus Nowickia; species Nowickia ferox. The sequence goes on along the minus strand of OW387024.1, from coordinate 52,199,601 downwards.
TACTTTTGAAATCACGTGATTTGAAATCATCATGATTTTCAGAACAGGCCAAATAAATTTGAAAGTATGTATTTATACAAGGTCGCTGTTAAGCACACACAGTCATATTAACAAAGCAAGCGTCAGTTAAGGAATCTTTTGTGCGCAAGATACATTTAAAATGCAGTTTTGCGCTGCATATTGCAGTTTAATTGGTAATGGATACGAAAGTTTTCTCATAAAATTACGCATGTCTACGTATCTACATATATACATATGTACATACGTACATATGCATGCATGTCTTTTCTTTATATTTCATGATTTGTGAAGGGTATATAAGATTCGGCACAGCCGAATATAGCACTCTTACTTGTTTATATTTAGTACGGATTTTTCCGAAAATCCGTAGTTTTCGTTTCAGGTTTGATTGCTTAACCAGTTCTAAACCAGTTTTTAAGTATTTTTTAAAGTAGTTAGTAGTTCGAAAAAAATTATATTTCAAATTGAAAATTTTACCAAAAATTGAAATTTTTTTTTTAAATATTCTAATATTTATTGTTCGAATGACAACATGACATTAAACCTATCGTTTTGTCTTACAACAAGTAATTTGCTTTAAAAGGGACAAATGGCCTTTCTAAAAACGGACTCATACGAGTATGTCTAATCAATGTACGAAGTGTACTCTTAAAAATTTTTATAAGGGCTAATTTGACGTCTAAAAATATTTTTTAATTTCAAACAGAGTTTGAATAAGTGTAAGCTCCCAATATTTTTTACAAATGACAGCAGTAGAAAAGAGAATAATGCTCCTGTTGCCTTATACTTCTATAAAAGCCCACTAACTAAACTTGCAGTAAATGCAATTAATAGCTTAAAAATAAAATTTTGATATAAAATTTTAATTTTTTTTATATTTTTGTTCTACAGCCTTCCGTAGCTTTACCAAACAGTCGCCGTTCTCCATCGACAGATTTGAGGCCTCCTATTGCACAAATGGGTGGCATGTATCCAACAGTCAATAAGATGATACAAGGTATGAAAGTTTTTCTCGAAAATTTGGATATGCTTAAGAACATTTTATGCTTTGTTATATGAAAACAGCTCAACCACGTTATCCTGGGCGACAACCAAATCCAAATTATAAAAGAACGCGGCCGCGTTGATATTGATGACATGTTCGTCTCAACAATATGGAGGATATTAAACACAATGATGCTGTACCAAAAGAGTATTTTAAGTTTAATTTATGAGATATACATACAATTAATGAGATATGAATACAAAAAATCAACAACAAACAACAAAAAATACTTAATAAATAATATAGAAAATACATTAAGTGCCATTATTACAACTTGCCGATAGTTAAAGGCAGGTTTTTGTCTGCCCGATAAAAAGCTTTGTTTATTATTATTATAATTAATAATAGTATATAATGGATAAAAAAATAATAAATAAAGGTTTTATATGCTAAGCCATTTATCCGTCCGACAAAATCTTGCCTTAAAATATCGCCAAGTTGTAATAATGGCCCTAAGTCTTGTTAAAAATATTCATACAAAATGACATCCTAACCGCATTGAGAACAAAAATCAATAGAGTAAGCTGCTGTAGAACGGTATAAAAGATTAATTGGAAGAAAGTTCTCAATGAAGAATAACAAAATTTAATTGACAATAATTTATATTTATGTCTGACTTTTTCCGAAAGAAATCATCTACTTATAACTTGGGAAAACATTCAAAATTCATTAATTTTTTTTAAGTCAAAAAGGATTGGCTTTAATACGAAGAGAAAAAATCCACTCAATTAATACACAATATTTTTTAATAATAATAATAATATTATTACTGTATACTAACCTAGACACATACAAACATATGTTTACCAATGGATTGACATATGATAAAATTAAATAGGAATGAATTACAATAATACAATCGAAGGATCAAGTTAACTTATGTGTAAGAAAAAGTGTGACAAAATTCTTGAACAAGAACATTTTCCTTGGAAAAACATTGAGAAATAGAATTACCTTGGGTAATTGGGTAGCAGCAAACAATAGCGTGCCATTAAAAAACTAATTCACTCATATAAATCATACAGACTAAAACATGCAGCTATAGAGAAAAAACTAATTTTCCGATTCAAACACAAAATTTTTTGAATCAAATATTAATTTGTTCAATTTAGGACCTAAAAAGAAATTTGTAAATTCAAATGCAAGAATTTGCAATAATTTGCATCCCATGCGACAAATTTTTTAATTGAAATTAAAAAGCATGAAAACAAATAACTGTTCTATACAGAACGCAATTTATATATTGGAACAGAAAACTTCTTTTAACAATTTTGTTACAAATTTTACTTTTTATTGATAGTTTTTTTTTTGCTTAAAACAAAATTGGAACAAAATTATTACTAAACTGAAAATATTTCATAGGTAAAATAAACGAAAAATGTGGTTTAGTATTATTATTTAAAATAAACGAAAAATGTGGTTTATTTTACGAAAATATTCGTTGTTTTTACAGTACGAAATGCTTGGTAAATAGTAGAAATAGTATTTGCTTATTTTACGAAATATTTTTTGTCTGCAAATAACAAAATTTTGTATTTTTACAATTTTTTTTCGTAAATTTACAAAAAAACAATGTTTAAATTACGAAATAAATTCGTGCATCATAAAAAGCAATTATGTGTTATATACGAAATTTTGTGTAAATTAAAATCTTTAAAATATAAAAATCTGCACAAAAAATATATTTTCTTACATTTGAAAAATAATTTTGTGTTTATATTGTTATTTGACCAATGTGTTGCTTAAGTATTGTTGGGAGTTTCCCTAGGCTAATCCTTGGTCAATTATTGTTTAAAATTTTTTAAATAAAACAATTTCTTTTTCGATGTGTGGTTGTTTTTAATATCTTTATTCGCTCGACGTTTCGTTGGCTTTTTTCCAACTTCTTCAGGAGCTTTCTTTATTTAAATCTGACAAATAATTTCCACATTAATATTATATTACAATATGTATGTATGTATGTATGCATATGTATTTATGTATATATGAAACTTACAGGCTTTATGATTTTTTTATATATTATTATGAAAATTTATATATAAAAAACCTGGAAATCACGGACATAATATAAAATTGTCATTAAATAAAATTAAAACTGGACATCACATTTTTAAATAATTAATATAATTAAATTGTATAATAAAAATTATAACTACGGCACAAAACATAAATGATCACAGTTTAGTTTTATATCACAGATTAATCAGACTGTATTGCAATTGAATATTGTAATTTAATGTTGTCTTTGTCTTCTTTGTTGTTCCTCGTTTTATTGATCCGTTCCTGTATTCTTAAACTTTCCAGAGTGTATCTTTTATTATGTTTAGTTTCTCTATCTAATATATTAACGTTTTTAAAGCATATATTGTGTCCACTCTCTTTTGCATGTTGGGATAAAGCTGTGCTTTCTTTACCCTTCTTAACATTTGTTACATGTTCAGCTATTCTTGTTTCTAGTCTTCTCTTTGTTGTCCCTATATATATCATATTACATTGTTGTTTATTATTGCCATCACATTTTATTTCGTAAACTACATTGTCAATTTTCATTTTGTTTATTTTTGTTTTTTTTTGCGCGTGAATAGATGTCTGGTAGTGTTGTTGGATTTGTGTGCTATTTTTGTTTTGTCATCCTTTATGATCTTTTTCAAAAGTTTGCTTTCAGTGAGTTTCGGCACATATGGTACACTGTAAAAAATTACTCCATCCTTTAGTTGATTTATTTTCCCATTGTTTGTTAAAGCTATATTTATCAATTTATTTGTTTAAGAATACAGGAACAGATCAATAAAACGATGAACAACAAAGAAGACAAAGACAACATTAAATTACAATATTCAATTGCAATACAGTCTGATTAATCTGTGATATAAAACTAAACTGTGATCATTTATGTTTTGTGCCGTAATTATAATTTTTATTATACAATTTAATTATATTAATTATTTAAAAATGTGATGTCCAGTTTTAATTTTATTTAATGACAATTTTATATTATGTCCGTGATTTCCAGGTTTTTTATATATAAATTTTCATAATAATATATAAAAAAATCATAAAGCCTGTAAGTTTCATATATACATAAATACATATGCATACATACATACATACATATTGTAATATAATATTAATGTGGAAATTATTTGTCAGATTTAAATAAAGAAAGCTCCTGAAGAAGTTGGAAAAAAGCCAACGAAACGTCGAGCGAATAAAGATATTAAAAACAACCACACATCGAAAAAGAAATTGTTTTATTTAAAAAATTTTAAACAATAATTGACCAAGGATTAGCCTAGGGAAACTCCCAACAATACTTAAGCAACACATTGGTCAAATAACAATATAAACACAAAATTATTTTTCAAATGTAAGAAAATATATTTTTTGTGCAGATTTTTATATTTTAAAGATTTTAATTTACACAAAATTTCGTATATAACACATAATTGCTTTTTATGATGCACGAATTTATTTCGTAATTTAAACATTGTTTTTTTGTAAATTTACGAAAAAAAATTGTAAAAATACAAAATTTTGTTATTTGCAGACAAAAAATATTTCGTAAAATAAGCAAATACTATTTCTACTATTTACCAAGCATTTCGTACTGTAAAAACAACGAATATTTTCGTAAAATAAACCACATTTTTCGTTTATTTTAAATAATAATACTAAACCACATTTTTCGTTTATTTTACCTATGAAATATTTTCAGTTTAGTAATAATTTTGTTCCAATTTTGTTTTAAGCAAAAAAAAAAACTATCAATAAAAAGTAAAATTTGTAACAAAATTGTTAAAAGAAGTTTTCTGTTCCAATATATAAATTGCGTTCTGTATAGAACAGTTATTTGTTTTCATGCTTTTTAATTTCAATTAAAAAATTTGTCGCATGGGATGCAAATTATTGCAAATTCTTGCATTTGAATTTACAAATTTCTTTTTAGGTCCTAAATTGAACAAATTAATATTTGATTCAAAAAATTTTGTGTTTGAATCGGAAAATTAGTTTTTTCTCTATAGCTGCATGTTTTAGTCTGTATGATTTATATGAGTGAATTAGTTTTTTAATGGCACGCTATTGTTTGCTGCTACCCAATTACCCAAGGTAATTCTATTTCTCAATGTTTTTCCAAGGAAAATGTTCTTGTTCAAGAATTTTGTCACACTTTTTCTTACACATAAGTTAACTTGATCCTTCGATTGTATTATTGTAATTCATTCCTATTTAATTTTATCATATGTCAATCCATTGGTAAACATATGTTTGTATGTATCTAGGTTAGTATACAGTAATAATATTATTATTATTATTAAAAAATATTGTGTATTAATTGAGTGGATTTTTTCTCTTCGTATTAAAGCCAATCCTTTTTGACTTAAAAAAAATTAATGAATTTTGAATGCTTTCCAAAGTTATAAGTAGATGATTTCTTTCGGAAAAAGTCAGACATAAATATAAATTATTGACAATTAAATTTTGTTATTCTTCATTGAGAACTTTCTTCCAATTAATCTTTTATACCGTTCTACAGCAGCTTACTCTATTGATTTTTGTTCTCAATGCGGTTAGGATGTCATTTTGTATGAATATTTTTAACAAGACTTAGGGCCATTATTACAACTTGGCGATATTTTAAGGCAAGATTTTGTCGGACGGATAAATGGCTTAGCATATAAAACCTTTATTTATTATTTTTTTATCCATTAAATACTATTATTATTACAACTTGCCGATAGTTAAACCTGCCTTTAACTATCGGCAAGTTGTAATAATGGCACTTAATGTATTTTCTATATTATTTATTAAGTATTTTTTGTTGTTTGTTGTTGATTTTTTGTATTCATATCTCATTAATTGTATGTATATCTCATAAATTAAACTTAAAATACTCTTTTGGTACAGCATCATTGTGTTTAATATCCTCCATATTGTTGAGACGAACATGTCATCAATATCAACGCGGCCGCGTTCCTTTATAATTTGGATTTGGTTGTCGCCCAGGATAACGTGGTTGAGCTGTTTTCATATAACAAAGCATAAAATGTTCTTAAGAATATCCAAATTTTCGAGAAAAACTTTCATACCTTGTATCATCATATTGACTGTTGGATACATGCCACCCATTTGTGCAATAGGAGGCCTCAAATCTGTCGATGGAGAACGGCGACTGTTTGGTAAAGCTACGGAAGGCTGTAGAACAAAAATATAAAAAAAATTAAAATTTTATATTAAAATTTTATTTTTAAGCTATTAATTGCATTTACTGCAAGTTTAGTTAGTGGGCTTTTATAGAAGTATAAGGCAACAGGAGCATTATTCTCTTTTCTACTGCTGTCATTTGTAAAAAATATTGGGAGCTTACACTTATTCAAACTCTGTTTGAAATTAAAAAATATTTTTAGACGTCAAATTAGCCCTTATAAAAATTTTTAAGAGTACACTTCGTACATTGAATAGACATACTCGTATGAGTCCGTTTTTAGAAAGGCCATTTGTCCCTTTTAAAGCAAATTACTTGTTGTAAGACAAAACGATAGGTTTAATGTCATGTTGTCATTCGAACAATAAATATTAGAATATTTAAAAAAAAAATTTCAATTTTTGGTAAAATTTTCAATTTGAAATATAATTTTTTTCGAACTACTAACTACTTTAAAAAATACTTAAAAACTGGTTTAGAACTGGTTAAGCAATCAAACCTGAAACGAAAACTACGGATTTTCGGAAAAATAGTATATGTATAGGAATTGCTTGTTCTCCCAGAAAGCAATTAAAATAGATAATGATAGATAACGGAATTTCACCACTAGGGGGTGCTGTAGGCAGTAAAGGTTTGTGTCTTTGCTAAATACTGGTATTAGCGTTGCCATATGGTGGTGAAAAATGGTAAAAGGAGTGTGTATTTGCTAAATAATGGCGTGAGCGTTGCCATAGTGAGATGAAAAAAGGGTAAAAAGGATAGTGAATTGGCTAAATGAAGCATCTTGATGCCAGATGGCAACGCCGTAAATAGGTGAAATGTGTGTGAATTGGCTAAGTCTTGATCAATTTATCTGAGTTTACCCAAAAGTAATAAAATTTATTTTAATGGGTTTTGGGTAAGCAGCTGTGTGCTAGATAAGTGTAGATGACAGGGTGGAGAAAGGAGAGATAATAGCGGGTTGTGAGTTTGCTAAGTCTGGATCATGTTGGCTTACCCAAAAGTAATTAAATTTATTTAAATTGGTTTTGGATGAGCTAAAAAAGTTTTGGTGTGCTAAAGAAGTCTAGATGGCAGTAGTGGAGAGAGGAGATAAAATAACGGATTGTGAATTGTTAAGTGCCAATCGATGAGGCTTGGCTTATGGTGCTAAGTAGTAAATGGAGTTGGGATTTGTATTTAACGCCTAATAGTATGCACCCATGAATTGTAGTTGGAATTGATAAAGTTATTTTGTGTTGTTATACACGCGAACCGCAGCAAAAAAAAGTTAAGATTTTTTTCATACTTTTTTTCGAATGCTTTGAGAATGGTAACGGTTAACAATAGGTTCTTTTGTATACAGGTATGATGATGATGATGATGATGATGAGCCAGCCAAGGCTGTGTGAATAGAAAATATGTTAATTAGGGTTAGGATTTTATATGTAAGTAAACGGGATGTAATAATTTGTGTGGGTTTGATCGACCGGTGTTCGTATAAAAACTGTAGTTGATATTTTTGTTTAATAATTTGCATATGTTAATTCTATTATTTATTATATTTTTTTAATTTTGTTAGACATTTTAGTGCGGATATACATAAAAAGGAGACGAATTCCTAGATTTCACAAATCTTGCATGTGCGAATAGAAAATATGTTAATTAGGGTTAGGATTTTATAAGTAAACGATCGTGAGTGGAATAGGAAAGGGTTTAAAATGTAGTGAATTTGGTCAGCGTTACACGTGTATGTATGTATGTATGTATGTATGTATGGATAGGAGTGAATGTGTGTATGGATATGAGTGTGGAGTGAGGGAACAAATGCAATGTTTATGTGCATTAGCTTATCTATTGATATTTTGTTAGTATTATGTTGTTGTTGTTGTTGTTGTTGATTTTGAGTATAAAGGTCCAATCGTGGAACATTTTAAACTTAGTTAGTGAAATTCAACTTCAAGTGCTATCAACTAAATAAATAAAAAAGTAAAAAAAAAATTGAAATAAATTAAAAATGCAATCCAGTCCGCTGATAATATCTTTGGAGGATGACTTTGGCAAGGTACACCCTTCGGTTAGCCCACTTTCCATTGGTACGTTGACAGAATTCAGTCTTAATGATTCGGTGGAAGAAGTAATCTTCCACTACATCAAGTCTCCTCAGAATTGGAAGGAACAGGAAATTCCCAACAACCAGATGGGATATCATAAAAATTTTTTTGAGGATGAGGTATACGAATTCTTGTACGATGATGAAGGGGATAAGCTGCTATCGACATTTAATGAAGAATTTTGGTGCGACGAAGTTGGGGATAAAATAATATTAGATGTAAACTTTAAATAAAATCATTAGATTGAAATTATATAAGTATAATCTATTTAACATTATATAAAAAATAAAAAAAATAATAATAAAGAGATAAAATAAAATACAACCGTTAATAAAATTTCAATAATAACTAGTGAAAAGAGAAAACTTAATTAATAAATAGAGAGAGAGAGAGAGATATGTATATATCTTGCATATGAAAAATGTATAAATAATTTGTACTGGTGTATAAAAGTTCACAGTTTAATATAAGTTACAAAACAATGAGCACCAACGAGGAGTTAATTTCTACCTTCAATAAATTGAACGCCAGGCAGACTTAGTGTGAAGGATATGCTATCTCTAGAGGAGTATCATATAACTGGAGCTGATCGTATTACTACCAAGTATGGGGAAACTATTGTCTTAGAACTGGGAACGAACATTTTATATTTACCAAAGAGGTTTAATTCACTAAGTGATAAGGATATTGAAAATTTATCTACGGGCGCTTATCTTATTTCTAAATATCCTATAAATGATAGCAATAATAGTGATTTATACAGATTGGAGTTGAAGCCAGTTCCTCCTGTAAGAGATTATTATCTTTTTGCTACATTTAAATAGAAACTATTTAAAAAGTGTTTAAGGAAATATTTTAAATAAAACAAGAAGAAAAAAAATTAAATTGCATGAATATTTGTTTAATTTATACGAATTCAACCATATAAAAATATACATACGTAAGTATATAACACGAGGATTTGATAAATCAATGAGTAGTTTTCATTAAGATTTTAAACTAGAAAGATGGATTTTATAAACGATTTTTTACAAGAGTTTGGAAATATAATTTTCGAAGAACATCTGTCTTTTCTTCGGGCATTCAAAACTGATTATGAGAATTTTGATGATAGAATACCTTGCTCTCATGACGAAAATTCAAATGAAGACGTTGTTGGTATGTGTACGTGTTACTTTTTTCATATGAAAAAACTAAGGGTGAAGAAGATTATTGATACATATAGAAGCTTATTTCATCACTTTTTATCGACTGCCACCGCTAACCGAAAGGAAGATTGAGACGAATTAATAAACATTTTTAAACAAAATTTTTAATTAAATTTTATAATTTACATTAAAAAAATAAATAAAAAATAAACAAAATGTTTGAAAGGAAACATAATTTAAATATTTTTTTATTTTTCTTATACAACATATATGTATGTATGTATGTATGTATGTATGTATGCATGTATGTAATTGTATACGTCAACTTATTTACACAATGACAGATAGATAGAGCATAGTATTCAAGATATTTCCAATATAAAGGGATTTTTTAGAGCGAAGTCATCATCAGTTTAAAATTTACTTCCGAGGTGTATAGTAAAAAAATTAAAATTCTCTTTTGAAAATGGAAAATAAAATGACAAACTTTTTCCAACAATCAAGGAAACCTCAAATACAGGATGTGGTTTTTGAGCTGGAGTACTTCCTGAATTTAAAATTAAAAATTTATTGTGGGTTTTCAACTCTAAATGGATTTAAACCAATGATATGGCTACATTATAAAAATAAACATTTTATTGGATTGGATCGGGAAGAGTGGCTACGTTTAATGCACTATAAAACCTATATTAGCAGTGTCCTTTCTCAGAAAGAATTTTTAAATTCAGTAAATTTGATAGATGACACTACTGAAAGAATACAGCCTATATATTTCAATATAAAAACGGTAGCTATCGTTTAATTATTCAGCAGGACAACTACAAAATTAAAATAGAACCAGATACGTGGAAGTCTCTACTTGGTATTGGAATATTTCTAACTTCAATTTTATGTTGGAACGGCATCCTCAGGAAACAAATTCTACATTTTTATTATGATTCTTATATTCCAACGTGTTCTATGTTAAGAAAAACTAGTATACAACTGAGTGAAATAAAAGGAATTAATGAAAAAGATATTGAAGTTGATCTGACACGTCTTTGTTACGAAATAGGAAAAAAATGCAAAACAAAATTGTAACAGACGTAAAAATACACAGACTATTGCTAAGAATGGATAATAAATGAAATAAAAACTATAAATAAATTAATTAAACAAATTTTATTTTTTTTGTTTTTTATTTTTTTATTCCACATTGTTTTTTATTTGGGATTTTATTAAAAAGTTTAAACATAAATGTCCACAATTAAATCCATTCAATTTCTGATATCTCTTATAGTTATACTTTATATTGTTTCCCAAATATCTTAAAACTTCTAAGGGTGTTTGAAGATTACCAAAACTATCAAAATATTCCACATTATTATTATTTTTATAATATGCTACCCAATGTGTACCATTTCCGGTATTAGAGTCTAAGTTGATAATTCCACATTCTATCCTCCGTGGAATATTAGGAAGTTCATCTCTCATATAAACTCCTCTAAAGTGAAGAATATGCTTCTTTCCAAAAGTTCTTAAATCCATATCTGTTAATGGTCTGTTGGGTAGCTAGTTTTTTGATGTAGTTTTTGTATAAAATATTCCATATCCCTTTTTATAAGGTTTCAGATAGAGACCTTTTCCTATTTCTATTGCCTCTAATGCTCTGTTATGACGTTTATTTTCTTCCAACTGTTCTCTACCATTTTTAGCTATAGTAATGGCTTTAGCAATTTGTGAACCTCCAGAAGCCATTGCACCTAATGCTCCAAGTGCTGTAAATATCGGTATCAAAGGTAATAAGCCGCCAATTTTAGGAACTCTGATAATTCTTGGAATTTTTACTTCCGATTTTTTTCCAAGAAAAGAACGTTTAATAACATTTCGCGCAGTTTTTATACCATCTTTTGTATCTGTAGGCTTATTTTTTCTTAAGATAGTTGTAGCTGCTTTAATCGCATTACGAAAATGGTTTTGCTTACAAGTTTTCTTAAAGTCTTTGGATTTAACACCCAAACCAAATTTTACTTTAGATTTCATTGCGTTTGTTACAAGGTACGAATTTATTTTTTCTCCGAGTGTGCTGTCTTTAGCTGTTACCCTCTCCCAAGCTTTATTAACTAGTTCTCTATCCGCCTGATGACGTTTTTTAATATCAGTACTCTGAGAATAAGCAATATCATGAACTCGACAAGCAGCATCCAATGGATTAATTCCTCTATCTCCTCTCTTCAACCATTTTTCTAATTTTGTTCCAGGTCCACAAAATTGATATCCAGGCAAATGAAGTTCAACTGGTAGTGAATTAATCAAACTGTTTACCAGTCCTTTTCCTTGAACTGTCTGTTTCGCATTAAATTTTTTATTTGAATACACAATCATTTATACTTTTAATTATTTCTGTAAATAAATTCAAACTTGTTTAATATAACTTTCAGTTGTAAAGATGCATTTGATTAAGCAACATTCAAATATCTTAGTAAGAAATTTCGATTTCATTGAATACAATAGTCGAACTAAACACAGTTGCCTATTACCAAACTCTATAAGAGCATTACTAGTAGGCCCATCTAATTGCGGGAAAACAAATGTAATGCTCAGTTTAATTGAAAGCCCAAATGGATTAAAGTTTAAAAATAATTACTTGTATTCCAAGTCATTACAACAGCCAAAATATAAGTATCTAGAAAGACTAATTTCATCAGTAAAGGGAATAGGTCTTTACACATTTACAGAGAATGAAGATGTCATATCACCTGATAAAGCAAAGGCAAACTCTGTAATGATATTTGATGATGTTGCATGCGAAAAGCAGAATAATATTAGATCATATTTTTGTATGGGTCGTCATAGAGACGCTGATTCATTTTATTTGTGTCAAACGTATACACCTATTCCTAAACATTTAGTACGAGATAATGCAAACTTTATCATAATATTTAAACAAGACGACTTAAATTTAAAACATATTTATAGTGATCATGTTGGAAGTGATATGAGTCTCAAAATGTTTCATAATATATGCAATGAATGTTGGAAGGACAAATATGGATTTCTTGTGATCAGCAAGGATGATGATGTATGGAATGGACGCTATAGAAAAGGCTTTGATGTTTTCATTCAACCTTAGTTATAAATATTCATTCAACTGCTGCGGACATTTTCTAATTAAAAGCTATTTAGCTGTTTCAAAAAGCTGTTTAGCTGTTTAAAAAAAGCTGTTTGCTGTTTAAAAAAGCTGTTTAGCTGTTTAAAAAGCTGTTTAAAAAGGATGTTCCTCTGTTTAAAAAAGCTGTTTTGCTGTTTAAAAATGCTGTTTCGCTGTTTAAAAACGCTGTTTAGCTGTTTCAAAAGGCTGTTCCGCTGTTTAAAAAGCTGTTTGTTACTAACTGAGCTATTCTCCAGCAAGCCAACATGGAAGAAAGTATATTAAAAGAATTAGTGAAATCAAGAAAAATTCTAAAAAAAATATTCGACAGTATCAAACAAGGTGAAGCAGAATCGTTTAATAAATTAGAACATACATTTAAACCTATAACAGAACCACTTAAAAAACTTGTAAAATTATCTGATGAAAATTCATTCGATCCAATGAAATTTTCTGATGAAAGAATTAAATCTGAAAATTATAGTAAATTTAAAGGACATCAGAAAAAGATTATTGCCAGTACTCCCACTAAAAAAGAGTGTTTTAGTCCTTTACCAGGGAAAAGTGAAAATAGAGAAGATTCACACTTGAATGAATCATTTTATTCCCAACCTGATGATTGGAAATTTAATTTAACAGATTTGTTTGAAAACAAAAATCTCGATACCATATTTGGGCCTTATAAGGATAAAGATGGTGATTGGAAATTTGGAAATTCATATCTTAAGCTAAGTGATGACAAAATAACCATAGGAAATAAATCTTGGGCATTAACTCCAGGCCTTTATTCATTACTATTTCACAAAAGGCCGGAACAGTATGACTCAACTGAACTAGATATATATAAACGAATTTTGATTGATACAAATGCACATAGAGTAAATTACGATCCCAGTAACCGACTTAAAGGAAATAGAGGTTTCAAATATAAAGAAATAATTAATAAATTATTTGCTACTACTCACATTGGTGAAGGTTTAATGAGAGTAAATCTTAATAAACCAAACTATATATACTGGGACAATCCTAATGAAATTGTAGATCGGTTGAGACTATTAATAGCATCACAACAAGCTGGAAATAATAATCATTCTAATGAAATAGTATCAATAATTGAAGAATTGAGAGAAGCAAATATAATTGTGTAGAGGTGATAAAACAAAGAGTATGACTGTCGACAAATTCGGTCATTATTTTAATCAAAGGTCTAGTAACGAAAGAAGAAGAAAGTATCTCTTGAAGCATTTTGGTTTTACACTGGATGGAAATAAAATAAACATTGATAATAAAAGGATTATAAACGTAGCTTCACCCTTGGATGGACTTGATGCTGTTAACAAAGCTTATTTGATTTTACAAATAAGACACATGAAAGACAATTTAAAAAGGGGAATAAGTGAAAAAATTGTACTGCTAAGAAATGAAATAAAAGATTTAAATAAGAAAATAATAGATATATATAACGTAATGACAACAATATCACCATACAATGGAAAAAAGAGCAGTAGTTAATGAGCTTCATTCACGAGAGCGGAAGAACTTCTTACGACGCAGAGTTATTATGAAAGGAATTGATGATCTCTGGCAAGCCGACTTGGTAGAAATGGGAAATTATTCAGCATATAATAATGGTTATAAATATATGTTAACTGTCATAGATACATTTTCAAAATATGCGTGGGCTGAAGCAATTAAATCTAAAACTGCCTCAGAAGTTTGTAATGCATTCAAGAAAATACTTGGTATGAGGCGTGTTCCTAAAAATTTACAGACAGATGATGGTAGAGAGTTTTTCAATAAAGATTTTGGAGGGTTGATGCAAAAATATTCAATTAATCACTACTCTACATATAGTGTAATGAATGCTTCAATTGTTGAACGCTTCAATAGAACCTTGAAAGAGATGATGTGGAAAGACTTTAGTAACAACGGAACTTATAAATGGATTGATTTTTATAAAGGTTTGATTAAAAAGTATAATAAGAAAAAACATGGAAAAATAAAATAAAAATAAAAAAAATAAAAGTGGAACCAAATGACGTAACTCATAACAATGAGAAGCATCTCTTGAATACTGTATATAGTAATTTGAAAATTTTCAAGCCTTCACGATATAAAGTTGGAGATTACGTCCGCATTAGTAAATACGAAAACGTTTTTGAGAAGGGATACACTCCAAACTGGACAACGGAAATATTTAAAATAAGATCGATACAGAACACTTATCCTATAACATTTTTGTTGGAAGACTATCAAGGACATGAAATTAAAGGAGGTTTCTATAAGGAGGAAATACATAGCACACGTTTTCCGAACACGTTTCTGGTTGAAAAAGTATTGAGAACTAGAGGAAATAAGGCATATGTTAAATGGTTAGGTTTTCCAAGTCAACATAATTCATGGATAAATAAAACTGAAATATTATAAAATAAGCAAATAAACTAGAAATAAATTAAACAACTACTTTAAAGCATTATTATTTCACTTACAATTGAGCATTCACCATGTCAATAACATTAGCATTAAGCGGAAACTCTTCAATTTTAAAAGCAAATTATTTTCCACCTATAATTTTAACGGATGAGTATGAATGCTCCCTAATCGACTTCCATTCATATAATTCTATTCCGAATGTAGACTACGATAATAATCTTTTCCATATTGGAGATGCAGTTATTGAAATTCCCATAGGGTCTTATGAGTTGCAAGACATTGTCGATTACATAACTACACAATATAAAAAAACTAATTTTAATAAAACCATAATAATTGAACCGAATAATAATACTTTACAAATAGAAGTTAGTTCTTCACACGATATAATTTATTTTAATCGAACGCGATCAATTGGTAAATTGCTTGGTTTTGCGGAAAAATCTTTAAAGGCAGGAGTAGTACATTTATCTAATCAAGTTGTAAATATTCTGAAAGTTAATGCTATACAAATTCAATGTAATATAATACAAGGAGCATACATGAATGACTCTCCAGCACATATACTTCACGAGTTTGCTTTAGACGTTCCTCCAGGTTATAAATTAGACGTGAACCCTAATAATCTAGTTTATCTACCAGTAAACGTTAAGGAAATAACATATCTTAAAATTTGGATTGTTGATCAAGAAGGACGTTTAATAAATTTTAGAGGTGAAGAGATAACGCTAAGGTTGCATTTGAGGCCAAGGCAAAAATGATAATTTATAATAAAACCACAAGAAGAAATATCAATCTGAACATTCCTGCAGATACCGTTAAAGCTATAAGACCGAAGTTAACAGAAGAAAATAAAAGATTCTTAAAGCTACTTAAATTTAAAGTAAACAAAAATGTCTGATATACTTAAAGTATTGGAGCAACCGCTTTCGGACGAGAGTATAACAAAAAAAGACTTTCATAGTTATGTACCATATATTCAGTCATTTAAAAACAATGATGAAATTCGAATTACCCTACAAAATCAAGACTTATATGTTCTACCTTCGGAAAGCTTTTTATTTATAGAGGGAAGTATAAAGAATAGTAAAGGTGAAGAACCGTCAAATATAAGGCTGAAGAATAATTGTGTTGCATATTTATTTGATGAAATACGTTATGAAATTAATGGAGTTGAAATTGATCGAACCCGATACTTGGGAACATGTAGTACAATCAAGAATTATGTTTCATTAAACCAATTTGAAAGCAATATGATGAGAAATTCTGGATGGTGTGTTTCTGAGGAACTAGCTATATCTAAATTCAACTTTTGCGTACCTTTAAAATTACTAATGGGATTTGCTGAAGATTTCAATAAAATTATATTGAATAGTAAACATGAACTTATTCTACTACGAAGTTCAAGTGACACAAATGCATATTATTCAACAGATGCAAATGCAGTTCTCAGTTTATCTATTACAAACATAACATGGAGAATTCCACACGTTCAACTTTCAGATTCTAAGAAACTACAAATAATGAAGGTTATTAAAGGTGGCTCTTCTTTACCTATTGCATTTCGCAGCTGGGATTGTTATTTCAATCCCACTTTTGCTGGTGGAAGGAATCACAATTTGAATGTAAAATTATCACTGAATAGAGAGCGGCCCAGATTTATAATATTAGTTTTGGAAAATGACAATAAATATATTCATTCAGACTTAAAGAATATTAAAGTACACTTAAATTCAGACTCTTATCCATATGATGACTTAAACCTTAAATTTGATGAGAATCGTTATGCAATTTTATATGATATGTATGCAACATTTCAACAAAATTACTATATGAGGGAAGCTCAACCACTTCTCACCTGCGAAGAGTTCAAAAACAAACCAATCATTGTAATTGATGTAAGCTATCAAAATGAAATGATAAAGAGCGGGCCTATTGATGTTAAAATAGAGTTCGAAACTAGTAAACCGGTACCACAAAATACAAATGCCTACTGTTTGATTCTTTATGATCGATTGATGGAGTATACACCACTAACTGGAATTGTTCAAAAAATTATTTAAACACTTTATAGTAATACTTACACATTCCCATGTACTAAATGAAATAAATAAATAATAAAGAAATTTTCAAAAAACAATATAACAATTTTTTTTTTTTTATTTACAAACAGCTTTTCTTATTTAAATTTAAAAATATTTAAAAATTGTATAACGTTTGCAGATAAATATAATATTTACAATAAAATTTTCTTATTTAATATATATTTACAAATATTTATTTCAAAAAATTTTTTTATTTTATATTTACAAATTATTTTAATGAATGCATATTGGAAAATGTAAGTGATAATGAACATACGTTTATTAAGAAAAAGAAATTTTCAAAAATAAAATAACATTTATTTTTTTTTTATTTACAAACAGTTTTCTTATTTAACTTTAAAAATATTTCAAAATTGTACAGCGTTTGCAGATAAATATAAAATTTTCTTATTTAATATTTACAAATATTTTTTTTTTTTTTTTTTTTTAATACATATATTTATTTATTGTATCTTCAAATATGAACTAACAATAATTATTCAAATCTTAAATCTAAATATAATTAATTAGGCCCGACCAGTGTCGGACATAAACTTAGTGATAGATATTAATAATACATAAGTAGTGATAAGCAAAAACAAAAGTATTTTCAAGCAGTTTCTTCTGGAGTGTTGAGTATTAGAGCCCTTGTGTCCCTCTTTTTTAAGCGGATGTGACCAGTAAAATTCAAGATATTACGAGCAAGCGGATTAGGATGAGACTCGAGTTTTGTAAGATATTTGCCTGCGTATTTTGCAATTTCTTCAGTTACTTGTGGCATATTCAAATCACGATGTAAATTTGAGTTTCTTATGTACCATGGCGCCGATGTTATTATCCGTAAAATTTTGTTTTGCCTTCGTTGAATTTTTTCTATATTTGAAGCTGAAGCAGTACCCCATAGCTGAATTCCGTAGCACCATATAGGTTTTAAAAGCGACTTGTATATCAAAAGTTTACAATCTAGACTGAGGGTTGAATTTCTACCAATCAGCCAATGTATCTGAGTTAGTTTAAGTTTCATTTGCGTTAGCTTAGAGTCAATGTGGTGTTTCCATGTAAGCCTTCGATCAAGGTGTATACCAAGGTATTTCACTTGTAAATTTTGAGGAACAATTTGATTATTGATTGTAATGGGGGAACAAGTGTCTTTTCGTAGGGTAAATGTTACTTGAGCACACTTCTGTTCGTTTACCTTTATTCTCCACCTGTTTAACCATAGTTCTAGCTGGGTAATATGCTGCTGAAGATATCGGGAAGCCTCGTGAGGGTTTTCGTGCATACTAAGGCAGGCTGTATCATCGGCAAATGTAGATGTGTGTATATTACTGCTCAAAGGCATATCACAAGTATAAATCAAATATAAAACTGGCCCCAGTATACTCCCCTGTGGCACACCGGATGAGATTTTTTCAGGCATACTCATAAAGTCTCCTTCCACAACAGTGAATTTCCGGGCAATAATGTAACTTTCCAAAAGATTTAGAATGTTTATCGGTAAATAAGTCTTTAATTTTAAAATTAGGCCTTCATGCCACACTTTATCAAATGCCTGAGAAACGTCAATAAACAGCGCAGAGCAATACTTCTTTTCTTCAAAAGTTTTTCTTATAAATTGAACCAATCTATGAGTTTGTTCAATGGTGCTATGCTGACTTCTAAAACCAAATTGATGGTCCGGTATGCACTCATTATCAGTTAGAATTGGGGACAATTTTATCATGAGTAACTTTTCAAAGAGCTTTGACATTGTTGACAGTAAACTTATTGGCCTATATGACTCAGCCTTGGTAAGATCTTTGCCCGGCTTTGGAATCATTTTAACCTTGGCAAGCTTCCAGCTGTTTGGATAATATTCCAGACGTAAAATGGCATTAAAAATGAATAACAGGATTCTAATTGCAATACGAGGCAACTTCATCAGCATCTGGTTACTAATTTTATCAATACCCGGAGCTTTTTTCGGGTTGAGTTCAGCAATTAGTTTTTGTACATCACGCGTCTTAAATTTTATGGGTCGAGGGGGTAGCGCAACTACACTCGGCAAATCAACAGCATCAGTACATGAGTTTGGGGTAAATACGGATTTTAAATGCTCAGCAAATAATTTACCTTTTTCACAGTCGCTTCTTGCCCAATCTCCGGTAGATGTGCGCAGAGGTGGTTTAAACTCGACGGGTGTTTTAAGCTTTCTAGCAGCGCACCACAAAGAGTAATTAGATGCTGGTGTGACATCAAGACCTTCCAGATAATTTTTAAGAGATGCAGTTTTTTCAAATGCAAGCAACTCTTGGAGTCGTTTAGTGCACTCTTTAAACCTAATTTTATGTTGAGGTGATCTGTGCTGTTGCCATTCCCTTCTAGCTCTTCTTTTTTCACACACGAGACGTTCAATATCAGTAGAATAAATTCTATTAAACCCATTCTGCGGATGGGAGGTAGTGGCATGTTCAGCAGCCTGTTTAATATTTTCATTAAGGTTGGCAATATTAGATTCAATATCATCGGGTGTTCTTAGCGTAATATTTTCTGTGCAATGAGTACTAAGATATTTTTTGAATCCCAGCCAGTTAACACGATTTATCATCTTCACATAAGGATGAGGTAAGTCACTTCTTAATGGGCTACAAATTGAAACGATCGTGGGAGAGTGGTCGGACGAGAGATCTAGAGAAGCTTCAACTTGAATTAAATCCCTAGAAATATTTTTCATGACGCCAAAATCTATAACATCCGGAATTTTTTGTATGTCAGTAGGCCAGTAAGTGGGCTCTCCACTTGAAATGACGTCCAAGCCCATTTTTGAAATTGTATTGAACAAAGCTCTTCCTCTAGGTGTAATAAGGCGCGAACCCCAGAACGTATGTTTGGCATTATAGTCCCCAGCTGCTACGAAACAAGGGCCAAGAGATTTGAAGAAATCCTCGTATTGATCTTCAGTAATTGCGAATCTGGGAGGGGAGTAAATTGATGATATTACAAAATTAGTGCAAAAATTTTCAATACAAATATTCGTTGCTTGTAGATGTTCTTCAGAAATGTTGTCAATAATATAATGCTTGAGTCTTGACCTTATTAGAATTGCTGATCCACCGCATGCTCTTCCTCTTGGGTCCTTTGAATCATAATTTACAAATATTTATTTCAAAATTTTTTCTTATTTTATATTTACAAATACTTTTAAAAATTTTGAAATATTTGCTATAAAACATTACTGTATTTATATATAATCACTTATTATTCTAAATTTTCTATTTGATTAATTAATAAATTCAAAGCATTTGAATTTGCGTTACTACTTTCTATTTCTTTTATTAACAAATCTAAATCTACGTCTCCATTACCGCTTTCTAATTGGTAATGGTGCCACGCATATATATTAATATTATTATTACTTATTCTACGTTTTGTATCTGTACAACTTAAGGCTACTTTATTTATTTCTTTAGTTAAAACAGTATGCAATTTTGATGTAAATGTTTGCATACATGTTGTAATTTTTTGTTTAGTGAATAAAACATTTTTATATACATACATCTAGAGTATAATTATTTACAATGCACCTCTTAACCCCCTTTGCTTTATTAACATTTTCACCACCTTCAGTGGTGTATGAATAAACTTTTGGTGCTAGTCCAACAAATTCGGTTATAAACTTCCCCTCTGTTTCATCCTTCATCATACCCAATACCTTCTTATTTAAGAGCGGGAAATAAAAAGGGTTATTTTCTGCGTATGACGAAGTGTCAAACCGATCTTTCAAGTCATCCCTTATGTCACTATAGAAATCATCTGTTTGAACAGAATAGATAAAGGAGTCTGTATCCATATAGTTCAAATTTACTTTCTCTTCATATTTTGGTTTCATGTAACTATAGTGGAAATCATACATTTTCCACTTTGATAGTTGTAATATACAGAAACCTAAATAAATGGGCTTACTATAATATGTTAAAGTTTTATTCATTTGTATAGCCCACATTGAGTCCGTAAATTGTGATATGCTATGAAAATTCGGTTTGGATATCAATTCTCCTATACCTAAATGGTTGCGGTTAGTACGACTCCATTCACTACGTAAGTGTACATCTTTCCGCTTGTCAACATTTTCCCTGGTTTTGCCATACACAGCATTATTTAATAATTTGAAAAAGTCTTTTCGAATGAATTATTAGCTCTAGCTCTATACTGTGTATTTAAATCAATATATGATTTCATCCATGGTCTTTGTTTGAATTGAAGAATGCGGTAAACTTTCTCCAAAACTAAACCATTACCCAAACATTGTTTCAAGGTTTTATAATGTATTATATACCTCTTTTTATTTGAAAGATCGGCTACTAATTTTTCATGCTTACTTCCGCCAATTATTTTGTTTTCAGCACAAAATGGCAAGTCATTGTGGCGATCATTACAATCAGAAGGATAAACTAGGTCAACTTCATATATATAACCTATTTCCGAATTAGATGGAATGTCATTTGGGTGAATAAACTCATTTGTCCATGAAAAACCACCCGACGGAAGATATTCAGACATAGCCCAACCATAAAGGTTATTTGCATCTAAGTATAAAATATACTCAGAGGGTTTCGTTTTATCATAAGTACTCAGATACTTATGATTTGCCTTACTATGTCTTTTACAGCACTGTGTAAGACCACCTCGAATGCCACGTTTGATGAAATTATACATTTCCAGATCTGTCAGAAGCTCTAACTCAATTTTGGTATGCTTCAACATTGCATCCCAAGACAGACCTGGGAGTGTATAATAATGAGGTGGATCAAGGCAATGTATTCTTTTGCAAACTTTTCGAAAGTTTTCAAAAATATCTGTTAGCAAAAGAACATCAGTTTTAAGATATAGATTAAGTCACGTATGGTTCTACAACTAAATGTTTCCCATACTTTTTGTGCATGTGAATAGTCTTCTTCTGAACATTTTTTATTATTCAGCTTAGAAAAAAATTAATTAATTCCAGGGAGTTTGTCATCATCCAATTTGGAATATGTATTAACATACTCATATGGAAAAGTACCTTTTCGCTTCATGAGATTAAACTCATCTAGTTGTGGGAAAAACCTTTTAACTGATTTTAAATCTTCATCAGATAAATTTCCAGCTAAGGTATCTTAACTAGATGCCATAAATCTGAAAGAATCTAGAAACCTTAACTCAACATGTTTCTGCTTCTTTCCATTGTCAATTTCTTCGGAGCTATATACCTCAATCGTATGAGATAAAGAAATATAACGTTCCTTAGTCAAAGGTATTACGTTTGTATTTCCTTTAACATTTAGCAATTCTTTTACGAATAAGTGACAATCGTACGAGGAGAAGTTGTGAAATAAAATTGGTATAAACTTTGACACTTTATAATTTAAATTGCACGAGTTGTGTGCTGCCCCTCTATATTTCCCTGAAAAATGACAGTGATCTTTTACTGTCAATTCATTGCCTAATGTCTTACCGCAAATATGGCAATCTCTAGCACTTTCAAAAAGTTCTTCTTCTAAAGGAGTTCTAAAGGAGTCCCCCTTGGTAAAATATTTTCAAAATGTTTTTTGTAAATATCTCTACATTCGATAATTACACTATTCACAAAATGTGCACCTACATTTACGTTACTATCCCTATTCACAAAAATTTTAAACCTATCTAAACTATCATTAAAACTACACTTAATATAAAATGCATAAGCACATGGTATGTGCTTCTTAATAAACGTATGTTCATTATCACTTACATTTTCCAATATGCATTCAAAGTCTGCATAGATTATGAACGGAACATCCATCTGGTTTCGGAAGTTGGTGAATTTTAACGTCGCCTTGTGTGTTTCTGGCATCCTCACAACACATTTGCCACACTCCTTGCTTCGATGCACTACCATTACCTCCGCTGAATTTGTGTGGAATAGGCACGCATTGCAAATAAGGGTGCTTATGCTATTATGACATGAAATTTGTGCTGATAGTAATCTAAAAGAGAAACATATTAAGTAATTAACAGTTGTAATTATAATAAATAAATAATTCATGCATATGTAATAATAATAATAATAATAATAATAATAATAATAATAATAATAATAATAATAATAATAATAATAATAATAATAATAATAGTAATAATAATAGTAATAATAATAATAGTAATAAAAATTATAAATAAATACCTTGAAATATTTTTTATTAGAATATAGTGATAATTTTCACCACACGGGCTTTCCAATAACATCAAATTTATGTGGAACTCTTTTTCTGATTTTGTAATGTAATATGGTCCAACCACTTTTTTCAGCTTGTTGTCATAACCGAAAACATTTATGCTAATGTCAGGATTTTTTCTCTCAAAAACTTTTATATCCTTGACATCGTTTGGAAATGTCATTCCCTCGAAATTCAAAATCCTACCGCATTCCAGCGTAATGTTTGTAGCAGATATGTTTCTAATTCTATACGTTGATGGCAGGTGCATGTTGTCTGCAGTATAGAAAGCTGCTATCACGCACCATTTAAAACAATATATGTCATTATTTTTTATGTTGATGCAAGCTTTCTTCTGATCTAGCTCCACAGGTGTTTTTACGTGCAGAGATCCTGGAATCGGTGATGCTTTACTAATGTTTAAATCCAACCATTTTATTTGGATTAAAGTCCATCCAGAATCTCTCTCTTGGAACTCAGACATCTTTGTTTTTATAGATTCTATCTGAGCTCCTAGCGTATCACCTATGTCATCCGCTCTTGTCAAACGAACCATTTCCGTTATATGGAACATATCGTTCTCTGGCATTGTAGGATTCGCAGGTAATTTGTAGCGAGCTGTCAATTCCAAATTGAATTTCACTAAAAAGTGTTCAGCTAAGCTACAGTTTAGCAATTTCTCAAACATTACGCTTCCATCTCTTAAGTAGTTTTCGATATTTAACTCATTGTCGCCTTTTGGGAAGCGGTAGGATTGAATGCGACATTTAAACGCACTTTTAATCAGCATAATCTTGTTTCCAAAAAATTTATTTAGATTATTCTTATGATAATCTTTTCCGCAGTGGTTGAACCATTTCCTAGAACTTATTGCCACATTACAAGCCTCGCATTTTAGTAGGGATCCCTCTTCAAGCCGCTGTATTTTTGATGTTTTATAATCTGCAACAATCTTTCGTTTCGCTGCTTCTGTTGATGTGGATGGTGGTTCCTGCTCTTCATGTTGGCACTCATGGAGCTTAGCATGTTCCTTGTTCTCAAATGTGGTTAGAGATACATGGCCGCAATATGTACACGGCCTATGTACCAGTAAATGGTTATTTAATTTTTGCATACGTGAGTATGCATTTGAGCAAACACTACACTTGAAACTCATTTTTTTTTTAATTATATTTCCACTTATTTTGTCCTTTATTTAGTATATTCAAACCTTTGTTTTTTATTTAGTATATTCAAACCTTTGTTCCTTCTTTAGTATATTCAAGTTAAATTTTTGTTTATTTTTTTTTACTTTGTTTAGTATATTAAATCTGTTTATAATATTATTTCCCACTTATTTATATATTGATTTGGAAACACTCCTTCTTTTCACTTTAATAACCACGATCAAGACGAATGAAACTTGACTGACTAAGTTTAAAATGTTCCACGATTGGACCTTTATACTCAAAATCAACAACAACAACAACAACAACATAATACTAACAAAATATCAATAGATAAGCTAATGCACATAAACATTGCATTTGTTCCCTCACTCCACACTCATATCCATACACACATTCACTCCTATCTGTACATACATACATACATACATACGTACATACATACATACATACATACACGTGTAACGCTGACCAAATTCACTACATTTTAAACCCTTTCCTATTCCACTCACGATCGTTTACTTATAAAATCCTAACCCTAATTAACATATTTTCTATTCGCACATGCAAGATTTGTGAAATCTAGGAATTCGTCTCCTTTTTATGTATATCCGCACTAAAATGTCTAACAAAATTAAAAAAATATAATAAATAATAGAATTAACATATGCAAATTATTAAACAAAAATATCAACTACAGTTTTTATACGAACACCGGCCGATCAAACCCACACAAATTATTACATCCCGTTTACTTACATATAAAATCCTAACCCTAATTAACATATTTTCTATTCACACATGCACTCACAAATCTAGGAATTCGCCTCCTTTTTACTATGAATCTCCGCTCACACATTTTTTTTCTAACAAAATTAACAATAAAAAAAAAAAAAATATAATTTACATATGGAAATAATTAAACAAAAATATCAATTAGAAATTGTATACGAACACATGGCATGTGCCTTTACTAAATAACATACATATGTACAACATATTTTCCCTAAATCATCAAATACTTTCTTTTCAATTCGATAAAACAAACTCATACACCAATACTCCCACTAATGCCTTGGCTGGCTCATCATCATCATCATCATCATCATACCTGTATACAAAAGAACCTATTGTTAACCGTTACCATTCTCAAAGCATTCGAAAAAAAAAGTATGAAAAAAATCTTAACTTTTTTTTGCTGCGGTTCGCGTGTATAACAACACAAAATAACTTTATCAATTCCAACTACAATTCATGGGTGCATACTATTAGGCGTTAAATACAAATCCCAACTCCATTTACTACTTAGCACCATAAGCCAAGCCTCATCGATTGGCACTTAACAATTCACAATCCGTTATTTTATCTCCTTTCTCCACTACTGCCATCTAGACTTCTTTAGCACACCAAAACTTTTTTAGCTCATCCAAAACCAATTTAAATAAATTTAATTACTTTTGGGTAAGCCAACATGATCCAGACTTAGCAAACTCACAACCCGCTATTATCTCTCCTTTCTCCACCCTGTCATCTACACTTATCTAGCACACAGCTGCTTACCCAAAACCCATTGAAATAAATTTAATTACTTTTGGGTAAACTCAGATAAATTGATCAAGACTTAGCCAACTCACACACATTTCACCTATTTACGGCGTTGCCATCTGGCATCAAGATGCTTCATTTAGCCAATTCACTATCCTTTTTACCCTTTTTTCATCTCACTATGGCAACGCTCACGCCATTATTTAGCAAATACACACTCCTTTTACCCTTTTTCACCACAATATGGCAACTCTAATACCAGTATTTAGCAAAGACACAAACCTTTACTGCCTACAGCGCCCCCTAGTGGTGAAATTCCGTTATCTATCATTATCTATTTTAATTGCTTTCTGGGAGAACAAGCAATTCCTATATACTATTTTTCCGAAAATCCGTAGTTTTCGTTTCAGGTTTGATTGCAGTTCTAAACCAGTTTTTAAGTATTTTTTAAAGTAGTTAGTAGTTCGAAAAAAATTATATTTCAAATTGAAAATTTTACCAAAAATTGAAATTTTTTTTTTAAATATTCTAATATTTATTGTTCGAATGACAACATGACATTAAACCTATCGTTTTGTCTTACAACAAGTAATTTGCTTTAAAAGGGACAAATGGCCTTTCTAAAAACGGACTCATACGAGTATGTCTACTCAATGTACGAAGTGTACTCTTAAAAATTTTTATAAGGGCTAATTTGACGTCTAAAAATATTTTTTAATTTCAAACAGAGTTTGAATAAGTGTAAGCTCCCAATATTTTTTACAAATGACAGCAGTAGAAAAGAGAATAATGCTCCTGTTGCCTTATACTTCTATAAAAGCCCACTAACTAAACTTGCAGTAAATGCAATTAATAGCTTAAAAATAAAATTTTAATATAAAATTTTAATTTTTTTTATATTTTTGTTCTACAGCCTTCCGTAGCTTTACCAAACAGTCGCCGTTCTCCATCGACAGATTTGAGGCCTCCTATTGCACAAATGGGTGGCATGTATCCAACAGTCAATATGATGATACAAGGTATGAAAGTTTTTCTCGAAAATTTGGATATGCTTAAGAACATTTTATGCTTTGTTATATGAAAACAGCTCAACCACGTTATCCTGGGCGACAACCAAATCCAAATTATAAAGGAACGCGGCCGCGTTGATATTGATGACATGTTCGTCTCAACAATATGGAGGATATTAAATACAATGATGCTGTACCAAAAGAGTATTTTAAGTTTAATTTATGAGATATACATACAATTAATGAGATATGAATACAAAAAATCAACAACAAACAACAAAAAATACTTAATAAATAATATAGAAAATACATTAAGTGCCATTATTACAACTTGCCGATAGTTAAAGGCAGGTTTTTGTCTGCCCGATAAAAAGCTTTGTTTATTATTATTATAATTAATAATAGTATTTAATGGATAAAAAAATAATAAATAAAGGTTTTATATGCTAAGCCATTTATCCGTCCGACAAAATCTTGCCTTAAAATATCGCCAAGTTGTAATAATGGCCCTAAGTCTTGTTAAAAATATTCATACAAAATGACATCCTAACCGCATTGAGAACAAAAATCAATAGAGTAAGCTGCTGTAGAACGGTATAAAAGATTAATTGGAAGAAAGTTCTCAATGAAGAATAACAAAATTTAATTGTCAATAATTTATATTTATGTCTGACTTTTTCCGAAAGAAATCATCTACTTATAACTTTGGAAAACATTCAAAATTCATTAATTTTTTTTAAGTCAAAAAGGATTGGCTTTAATACGAAGAGAAAAAATCCACTCAATTAATACACAATATTTTTTAATAATAATAATAATATTATTACTGTATACTAACCTAGACACATACAAACATATGTTTACCAATGGATTGACATATGATAAAATTAAATAGGAATGAATTACAATAATACAATCGAAGGATCAAGTTAACTTATGTGTAAGAAAAAGTGTGACAAAATTCTTGAACAAGAACATTTTCCTTGGAAAAACATTGAGAAATAGAATTACCTTGGGTAATTGGGTAGCAGCAAACAATAGCGTGCCATTAAAAAACTAATTCACTCATATAAATCATACAGACTAAAACATGCAGCTATAGAGAAAAAACTAATTTTCCGATTCAAACACAAAATTTTTTGAATCAAATATTAATTTGTTCAATTTAGGACCTAAAAAGAAATTTGTAAATTCAAATGCAAGAATTTGCAATAATTTGCATCCCATGCGACAAATTTTTTAATTGAAATTAAAAAGCATGAAAACAAATAACTGTTCTATACAGAACGCAATTTATATATTGGAACAGAAAACTTCTTTTAACAATTTTGTTACAAATTTTACTTTTTATTGATAGTTTTTTTTTTTGCTTAAAACAAAATTGGAACAAAATTATTACTAAACTGAAAATATTTCATAGGTAAAATAAACGAAAAATGTGGTTTAGTATTATTATTTAAAATAAACGAAAAATGTGGTTTATTTTACGAAAATATTCGTTGTTTTTACAGTACGAAATGCTTGGTAAATAGTAGAAATAGTATTTGCTTATTTTACGAAATATTTTTTGTCTGCAAATAACAAAATTTTGTATTTTTACAATTTTTTTTCGTAAATTTACAAAAAAACAATGTTTAAATTACGAAATAAATTCGTGCATCATAAAAAGCAATTATGTGTTATATACGAAATTTTGTGTAAATTAAAATCTTTAAAATATAAAAATCTGCACAAAAAATATATTTTCTTACATTTGAAAAATAATTTTGTGTTTATATTGTTATTTGACCAATGTGTTGCTTAAGTATTGTTGGGAGTTTCCCTAGGCTAATCCTTGGTCAATTATTGTTTAAAATTTTTTAAATAAAACAATTTCTTTTTCGATGTATGGTTGTTTTTAATATCTTTATTCGCTCGACGTTTCGTTGGCTTTTTTCCAACTTCTTCAGGAGCTTTTTTTATTTAAATCTGACAAATAATTTCCACATTAATATTATATTACAATATGTATGTATGTATGTATGCATATGTATTTATGTATATATGAAACTTACAGGCTTTATGATTTTTTTATATATTATTATGAAAATTTATATATAAAAAACCTGGAAATCACGGACATAATATAAAATTGTCATTAAATAAAATTAAAACTGGACATCACATTTTTAAATAATTAATATAATTAAATTGTATAATAAAAATTATAATTACGGCACAAAACATAAATGATCACAGTTTAGTTTTATATCACAGATTAATCAGACTGTATTGCAATTGAATATTGTAATTTAATGTTGTCTTTGTCTTCTTTGTTGTTCCTCGTTTTATTGATCCGTTCCTGTATTCTTAAACTTTCCAGAGTGTATCTTTTATTATGTTTAGTTTCTCTATCTAATATATTAACGTTTTTAAAGCATATATTGTGTCCACTCTCTTTTGCATGTTGGGATAAAGCTGTGCTTTCTTTACCCTTCTTAATATTTGTTACATGTTCAGCTATTCTTGTTTCTAGTCTTCTCTTTGTTGTCCCTATATATATCATATTACATTGTTGTTTATTATTGCCATCACATTTTATTTCGTAAACTACATTGTCAATTTTCATTTTGTTTATTTTTGTTTTTTTTGCGCGTGAATAGATGTCTGGTAGTGTTGTTGGATTTGTGTGCTATTTTTGTTTTGTCATCCTTTATGATCTTTTTCAAAAGTTTGCTTTCAGTGAGTTTCGGCACATATGGTACACTGTAAAAAATTACTCCATCCTTTAGTTGATTTATTTTCCCATTGTTTGTTAAAGCTATATTTATCAATTTATTTGTTTAAGAATACAGGAACAGATCAATAAAACGATGAACAACAAAGAAGACAAAGACAACATTAAATTACAATATTCAATTGCAATACAGTCTGATTAATCTGTGATATAAAACTAAACTGTGATCATTTATGTTTTGTGCCGTAATTATAATTTTTATTATACAATTTAATTATATTAATTATTTAAAAATGTTGTGATGTCCAGTTTTAATTTCATTTAATGACAATTTTATATTATCACCGTGATTTCCAGGTTTTTTACATATAAATTTTCATAATAATATGTAACAAAAATCATAAAGCCTGTAAGTTTCATATATAAATAAATACATACATACATACATATTATAATATAATATTAATGTGGAAATTATTTGTCAGATTTAAATAAAGAAAGCTCCTGAAGAAGTTGGAAAAAAGCCAACGAAACGTCGAGCGAACAAAGATGTTAAAAAACAACCACACATCGAAAAAGAAATTGTTTTATTTAAAAAATTTAAAACAATAATTGACCAAGGATTAGCCTAGGGAAACGCCGAAAAATAATTTTGTTGAATAATCTGTAATTCTTGAAATTATAGGTCGTAATAATTATGAAAAGAAAAAGATCATTTAAAGGGAATTGTTACAGCCTCTGTATTCCTCATACATTCACATGCATACATATTTTGCACTGGACGAAAAACTAATTTTTCTTTCCTAACTTTCGTCATAGAAAATAAAATACGTTTGTTGACATGAAAATTAACACAACACCGCCGTCCAAAGAAATTCGTCGCGCGTGACGAACTCTGCAATAGATTTATTTATATTTCTTACTTCGATGAATTATCCAATCTGTTACTTATTCGTCGTTGGTGTGCCGTGGACCAAATTTTGTCGTTCGTCCCAGTTGTTTTGAAAGTATAAACCAAAAACAAATTTTTTATCAATATTTTTTTATATAATACTCGTATATACAATGACATGGTAATAAATGAAGAAAATATTTAAAAAAACGAAAAATAAAACAAAATAACAGTCTTCATTCTATTAAAAATTTTTTTTTCGTAAAATTCACGAAACTTGTGTAGATTTAAGAATAATTTTGTACTGTAAACAAAATGATTTTTTATTTTTACGGAATTTCCAATTGTATAAAAATGATTTATTTTCTCCTAAATTCAATGAAATAATCGAAAATTATGGTACGAAATAATTTTTGTTACTTAACGAAATTCGTAAAATTATGAAATCTGTTTTCCTGCACAAGCTACAAATATTTCGTAAAATGTACAAAATTGTTCCTTTATTGAACAAAAATCGAGTTACGAATAAGTTTTTCGTATTTTTAAGCATGAAATATTTTGAGTGTAGAACAGTAAAAAATATATACTGAAACTAAATTATATTTCAAACATAAGTATGTTTGAAAATTTTTTTGGGAATAATTTTTTCTGTGTAGAAATTTACGAATCTAGAAGCAAACACTATACATATGTACATAAAATCACCCACATTAACTAACCATGTTCATATAAAATTAAATTATGTACGCAAACACACTATTGGCCCTATGCATAATGAAAAGCTAGCATGAAGTTAGCAAAATTTTCAAAATTGATTTTTCCATAAAATTTAAAAAAATGTTTTTTAATGTCAAATTTTATGGCTAAACTCGTTAAGACCATGTTCAGTTTTGACATTTATACTAACTTCATTTTCATTTATGTTTACTTATATATATAGTAAATAAATTATGAATATGTAATAAAACAACAAACTTAATTATTATTAATTACACTGTAAGTAAAATTTTAACTTTCGAAATGACACAGAAAAATCCCGAAACACCCCAATACAGTGGTATAAAAGATTAGGTCAAAATCAAGAGATACTGCATTTTTAATTTTGTATTGTCTCTCAAGCGATTTGTTGATGTTTTAAGGGAAATACATCAAAATCTCTTTTGAAATGCCTTTAGCTTTTGTATATTTGTCGAAATTCAATACTTATGATGATGACCTTCCACCTTCCGGCTAGCACAATACTTATATTAATTAATTTTTCTTTATTATTTAATCCGAGTTCTCGTTGAAAATTCATAGTGAATAGACGTCTTAGCAGATTTTTTTTTAACAAATACTAAATAAACAAAAATTTTTTACATTATCAGAATTTTTTTCCATATATTTATTTATTGTATCTTCAAAAAAAAATTAACTAACAATAAGTATTGAAATTGTGAATCTAGAGTTGTTGAGTATTAAAGCCGTAATGTCCCTTTTTTAACCGGTAAAATTCAAGATGTTACGAGCAAGGGGATTGGGATAGGACTCGAGGTTTGTTAAGTATTTGCCTGCGTATTTTGAAATTTCTTCAGTCACTAGTGCCATATTTAAATCACAATGTAAATTTGAATTTTTGATGTACCATGGAGCCGATGTTATCAAACGTAAAATCTTGTTTTGCCTTCGTTGGATTCTATCTATATTGGAAGCTGAAGCAGTGCCCCATAGCTGTATTCCTTAGCACCATATTGGCTTCAAAAGCGAAGTTTATATTAAGGATTTACAATGTAGACTGAATTGAATTGAATTTCTACCAATCAGCCAATGTATCTGAGTTAATTTAAGTTTCATTTGTATTAGCTTTGACTCAATATGGTGTTTCCATGTAAGTCGCCGCTCAAAGTGTATACCAAGGTATTTTACATGTGAATGTTGAGAAACAACTTGATTGTGGATTCGAATTGGGAACAAGTATCTCTTCACAGGGTAAATGTTATCTGAACACGCTTTTGTTGGTTTACTTTGATTCTCCACAAACTTAACCATATGTCCAGCTGTGTAATATGTTCTTGTTGATATCAGGAAGCCTCGTGAGGTTTTTCGTGCATACTAAGGCAGGCTGTATCATCGGCAAACGTAGATTAATGAATATTGCTGCTCAATGGCATTACACAAGTATAATTTAAATACAAAACTGGCCCCAGTATGCTCCCGTGTAGCACACCGGATGATATAGATTCGGGCACACTCATAAAGTCTCCTTCAACAACCATGAACTTCCGTGTAGTAATGTAACATCCCAATATTTTTAGAAAGTTTATTGGCAGATATGAATTTAGTTTTAAGGTAAGGCCTCCATGCTATAATTTGTCAAATTCCTGAGAAACGTCAATAAACAGGGCAAAACAATACTTCTTTTCTTCAAATGTTCTTCTTATAAATTTAACCAATCTATGCGTTTGTTCAATGGTGCTATGTTGACTTTTTAAACCAAATTGATGGTCCGGTATGCACCCACTACCAATTAAAATTGGGGACAATTTTGTCATGAGCAGTTGTTCGAAAAGTTCTGACATTGATAATTCAGCGTTGGTTAGAGCTTCCAGTGGCATGGATAATACTCTAGTCGTAATATGGCTTTAAAAATAAATAGAAGGATTCTAACTGCAATGCGAAACAAATTCATCAGCATCTTGTTACTAATTTCATCAATACCTGGAACTTTCTTCGGGTTGAGCTTAGCAATTAGTTTCGGTACATCACGCATCTTCAACTTTAAGATAACTACACTCGGTAAATGAGCAGCAATAGTACATGTATTTGGTGTAAATATGGATTTTAAATGCTTTGCAAAGAAGTTACCTTTTTCAGTATCACTTCTTGCAGAGGTAGTTTAAACTCAAAGGGTGTTTTATTTCTTTTCGCAGCGCGCCACAAGGAGTAGTTAAATATTGGTGCGATATCGATATTTTCAAGATAGTTTTAAGAGATACAGTTTTTTCATATGCAAGCAACTCTTGGAGTCCTGTAGTGTACTCTTTAAACCTGATTTTAAATTGGGGTGATCTCGTCTGTTGCTAATCCCTTCTAGCTCTTCCTTCCGTAGAATAAATTTTATTAAACCCAGTATGCGTATAGAAGGTAGTGGCATGTTCAGCAGCCTGCTTAATATTTTCGTTAAGACTGGCAATGTTTGCTTCAACATCATCGTGTGGTCTTAGCGTAATGTTTTCCGTGCAATGACTACTGATATATTTTTTGCAGCGAAGCTAATTAACACGATTGATCATCTTCACATGTGGGTAAGGTAAAGCATTTCTTAGTGAGTTACGAACCGTACCGATAGTGATTGAGTGATCGGATGAGAGATCTAACGAAGATTAAACATTTAATTGATCCCTAAAAATATTTTTTATGACGCCAAAATCTATATCATCTGGAATTTTTTGTGTGTCAGTAGGCCAGTAATTGGGATCCCCACTCGAAATGACGGCCAATCCTACTTTTTGAAACAACGCTCTACATCTAGGTGTAATAAGTCGTGAACCCCAGAACGTATGTTTTGCATTGTAGTCTCAAGCTGCTGCGAAACAAGGTCCAAGCGATTTGTAGAAATCCTCGTATTGAGTGATTGAGAATCTGGGAGGGAAGTAAATTGATGATATAACGAAATTTGTACAAAAATGTTCAACACAAATATTAGTTGCTTGTAGATGTTCTGCACAAATGTTATCAAGGACATAATGTTTGAATCTTGACTTAATTAAAATTGCCGATCCACCGCATGCTCTTCCTCTAGGGTCTTTTGAATCATACAGAGTGTAGCCATTAATTTTGATTAGGCTTCTCTAAGTCAAATGAGTCTCAGAGACTAGCATTATATCCATATTTCTTTCCTTGAGGAAAGATTTTTTTCTCATTTTTGTGATGGCGAATGGCTTTTGCGTTCCAGAAGCATATATTTAAAGTGTTCATGGCTTATTAACTATTGCCTGAAGCATAGTATTCTGCATTCACAGCATTTCTTGTATCAAGCTAGTCAAATTTGTTGTGAATTGGTTTATAGTTTGCACCAGGTTATCAATTGTGGCTGCAAGACGACTGAAATTAAAGCTTATGTTAGCACTTGTAGAATTTTTAAGTGGTGACACTTTCTGCGTGGGAATAGAATTATTCTTCACAGCGTCGGCATACGATAAATTTGTAGCAATTGGCTGGAACATATGAACATAACTGGCGGAGTAAATTATTTATATTTGAGCTCGAATTACTTTAGGTTTTTGACTCATTGTCTGCTTAACGAAAGAGTACACAGCAGATCCTTTGTAGTTAACAGTGTGATTACTTCCACAATTACTTAATTTTTATCACTTTAATCTTTTGGCTTATTGCAACTAGCAGTAGCATGCAATTCTTCGCACACAACGCAAAGACTAAGTATACAGTAAGTTTTTGTGTGGCCATAGTCTTCACAATTATGGCACTGTACAGGTCCTGAACGATTGTGTGGTATAAGAGATATTTCAAGTTATATATTGGATGGGTCTAATTTTTCTTCAATTTTATATCATTTGATTCTAGTTCAACGCGAAATAGCGGTTGGCTGAACTTCTCCCTATTTATTATATTTGATAAATTTTCACTTCAAATCCCTGGAGGATGAGTACATCTTTTATTTCTGCGGGAACAACATAAGAATATATGCCCTTCAGTACAATTTGCAGGCCTTTAGAACTTTTAAGCTGGTATGTGTGGAAATTTGTTTTTTTTTCAAATTCAGTAATTATTTTGCAGAAATCTTTTACTTCATAAATTTTAATTTTTGTTTCATGAATGTTACCACAATTTTTTTTTGTATATGCATTTATTTATTGTATCTTCAAATATGAACTAACAATAAGTGTTCAAATCTTAAATCTAAATATAATTAATAGGCCCGACAAATTTCGAACATAAACTTAGTGATAGTAAATGATACATAAGAGTAGTGCTAAGCGCAAAAAAGAAAAGTATTAAAGTATATTCAAGGAGTTACATATGGAGTATTGCGTATTAGAGAAGTAGTGTCCCTCTTTTTTTAACGGATGTGTCCAGTAAAATTCAAGATGTTACGAGCAAGGGGATTAGGATAGGATTCAAATTTTATTAAGTACTTGCCTGCGCATTTTGCAATTTCTTCAGTCACTAGTGGCATATTTAAGTCACGATGTAAATTTGAATTTTTTATGTACCATGGAGCCGATGTAATCAAACATAAAATTTTGTTTTGTCTTCGTTGCATTCTCTCGATATTGGACGCATAAGCAGTGCCCCATAGCTGTATTCCGTAGCACCATATTGGTTTCAAAAGCGACTTGTAAATTAGTAGTTTGCAGTCTAGGCTAAGTGTTGAATTTCTGACAATCAATCAATGTATTTGAGTTAACTTAAATTTCATTTTTTACCAAGGTATTTCACTTGAGAATCTTGAGGAATATTGTGATTGTTAATTCGAATGGGGGAACAAGTATCTCTTCTTAAGGTAAATGTTATATGGACACACTTTTGCTCATTTACTTCGCCATAAGTTCAATAATTTTTCCAGTTGTGTAATATGTTCCTGGAGTTTCATAAGTGTTTTCATGCATACTCATACAGGCTGTATCATCAGCGAATGTAGAGGTATGGATATTATTGCTCACAGGCATATCACAAGTATATATTTAATATAAGACTGGCCCCAAAATACTACCCTGTGGGACACCGGAAGATATAGATTCGGACGCACTCATGAAGTCTCCTTCTACAACAGTGAACTTCCTATCAGTAATATAGCTTTCCAAAAGTGTTTAGATGTTTATTGGCAGATATGTTTACAATTTTAAAACTAGGTTTACGTGCCATACTTTGTCAAATGCCTGAGAAACATCAATGAAGAGGGCAGAACAATACTTCTTTTCTTCAAATGTCTTCCTTATAAATTGAACCAATATATGCGTTTGCTCAATTGTGGGATGCACCCATTATCAGCTAAGATTTTGGAAAATTTAGTCATGAGCAGCTTTTCAAGAGATTGTTGATAGTAAGCTTATATGTCTATATGACTCAGTCGTGGTAGGATCTTTGCCGGGCATTGGAATTATTTTGATCTTCGCAAGTTTCAAGTTATGTGGAAAATAACTGGAAACGTGCTCTAACTGATTTTCATTCATACAACAGTATTCCACATGTAGATACCTATAACAATATGTACCATATAGGGAAACATAAAATTGAAATACCAATTGGATCTTATGAATTGAATGATATTGCTGATTTTATACAAGAGCAATGCAAAAGACTCTGTCCAGAAAATAAGATTTTTATTGAAGCCAATAACAATACAATATATAATAGCAAAATCCTAACACCAAACAAATATTATTACTCAGATCTTCCAGTCAATATTTTTAAAGTTAATCTCTTGCAAATTGAAACTAGTATTGCTATTAATACCTATATGAATAACTCTAAATCGCACACACTTCATGAATTTCTGATTAATGTGCCTCCAGGCTATAAAATAGATAAGGTCCCAAGAAATCTCATCTATTTACCTGTAAACACCCGATAGATAAGTTCAATAGCGCTGCGCGTAGTTGATCAGCACGGTGATTAATTAATTTCCGAGAAGAGGAAATTACAATACGAATACATTTAAGACCAACTAAATAATGATAATATACAACACAAATACATTGAAAAATAAAGCAGTAACAACAACAAAAACATTAAAGCGACCAGTTCAACAGAAAGCACTAACAACATCAAATACAAATTATTGAAAGTACTTGAATTTTAAATTGAAGACAAAATGAGTTCAATAATAGATGTATTAGATAAACCCTTCTCTGATGAGAATATAATCAAAAAGGACTATCATACATATGTACCATACTTACAGTCTTACAACAATAATGTTGAAATCAGAATTTCAATACAAAATCAAGATTTGTACGTGCTACCTAGTGAGAGCTACATTTATGTAGAGATGTTTGTTGCCAATGATAATACAAAACAAAATTGACGAGATCGCTCTTGCAAATGGATTTTGCAATTTCTATGTACCTCTAAAAATGCTTCTAGGATTCGCTGAAGACTACAACAAAGTTATATTAAATGGAAAATATGAATTGACACTCTTGCGCAATAAGAACGATGAAGATCTTGTACGCTCGAGTGTTTCTACTGAAAAAGCTAAACTTACTATTTCACTCATCTCATGGAGAATCCCACAAGTTCAATTATCCGACCCTAGCAAATTGAATATGATTAAAATTATTAACAATGATGCTTCTATACCCAAGGCATTTCGTATTTGGAATTGTCATTAATCCACAATTAAACACGGGAACTAGCCATATTTGGAATGTTAAATTAGCTGCAATCAGAGAACGTCCCCGTTTTGTGTTGATCGCTTTTCAACAAGAAAATAAGTTTGTTCATTGTGATTGGACTAATTTAAAAGTACATTAAATTCAGTCTCATACCCATATGATGATTTAAACATAAAATTTAAAAATGAACGTTATGCAATTCTATATGATATGTACCTAAGATTCCAACAAAGCTACTATATGAAAGAATCTCAACCGCTTCTAACTGCATCAGAGTTTAAGACAAAAGCTCCTATTATTGTAGTAGATGTCAGTCATCAGAATGAATCACTGAATAATGGCCCGATTGATATAAAAATTTAATTTGAAACAGCAACTAATATTGCAGCAAAGACATCAGCTTAATGCATTCTTATTCATGATCTTATAATAGAATATATACCCATCAAAGGATAAGTTCGAAAAGTCTTGTAAATTAAGTAATATGGAAAATAAGATCATTTTTATAGACGTGCAAGGTTTCAAAACTAATTCAAACGATTTCATCGCAAAAGAAGTAGCGATTGTTTTCAACAATTTCATTATAAAATCACCATTTGATTTTAAATGGTTATCAATAAAAAAGCAAAGAGAAGCAAAGTGGTTAACAAAAAACTATCTAATCAAACAGTTTAATTTCAAATCGTTTGTCATTTTTTAAAAGCCAATGCAATATGTTCTAAAATATATGTAAAAGTGAAGAAAAAAGACGATGGTTGGAAAAAAATTTACAACGAAAAATTTCTAACGTTGAAGATATTGGCTAAATCAACTTTAATCAAATGACAATTAAGTACCCAGAATATTTTTATTACCATAATTTTGGTGTTTGCGCATTAAGAAATGCTATTTCACTCTCAAAAGAAATATCTTGCTTTAAATGAACTTTTTCACTTTTTAAAATATTTATAGTTAAAAATAAATGAATGTATGTATTATTATAAAATTTTATCAAATTTTAAACAATAAATGTATACAAAATAAAAAAATGTGCAATTGTTTTCTTATTTCAAATACAAACTACATAAAGGGAATAGGAGAACGTGGGGAGGAAGGGAAGTTAACTGTTTTGCTTACTTGCAAATTTCTACTTTTTGTTTCTCTGCTGATGACTGTACTTAGTTGAAAATCCTCTGCTTTAAAATAATCGTAGTCAAAGAAATAACTGCGTTGCAAAATATAAATGTATACAAATATTACGTCTGTATTCTACAGAGCCACAAAATATTCCATGCACAAATTCCCACGGTTACACATGTATATGTATGTACATACATACATACACATTCAAGAATTTTATAATGTTATGAAATAAATATTTCTTAGACAAATAAACAAAATATAAACTTATCTGGGACAGACAAACTCGACCTCCCACACACAAGCAAGGGTGTTCACATATATGAGAACATTTTATACCATAAAATGTTGGCATGATAAATAATTTATTATCGTGAGAAAATCATACATACATCAATACATACATACATATATATATATACATATATACATATGAGAATCGCGTAGTAGTCATCAAATATAATTTCTCCTGATGGTATTACGATAACACCCCCACCCACCCCAAATCACGGACATTCACAAATTTCCTTAGTCTATCAAAACTCACAACTTTCCCGTCAGCATTAGGAAAAATCATTTTCATGATTTTCCCGTAGTAGGAAAAAAATAATGATGTTTTGTCGTCGGCATTTGGAAAAATCAATTTCATGATTTTTAATTCATTACCACATAAAAAAATTTTCCACTGAACTTTACAAATTTGAAATGTTAATTACCCAAATTTCACAAATTTTAATTGACGCAGAATTGGTAATTCCCTACTACTTCTAAATATCATTATTAGACCCGACCAATGTCGGACATAAACTTAGTGATAGTAAATAAATGATACATACTAGTCGTGCTAATCGAAAAAAAAGTATAAAAGTATATTCAAGGAGCTACATCTGGAGTGTTTAGTATTAGAGCCGTAGTGTCCCTCTTTCTTAAGCGGATGTGTCCTGTAAAATTCAAGATGATACGAGCAAGAGGATTAGGGTGGGGCTCCAGTTTTTTTAAGTACTGAAGCAGGGCCCCATAGCTGAATTCCGTAGCATCATATTGGTTTCAAAAGCGACTTGTATATTAACAGTTTGCAGTCTAGGCTGAGAGTTGAATTTTTGCCAATTAACCAATGTATTTGAGTTAACTTAAGTTTCATTTGTGTTAGCTTTGAGTCAATATGGTATTTTCATGTAAGCCTTCGATCAAGGTGCTTACCAAGGTATTTCACTTGAGAATGTTGTGGAATATTTTGATTGTTAATTCGAATGGGGAAACAAGTATCTCTTCTTAAGGTAAATGTTATATGGACACACTTTTGCTGATTTACTTTAATTCTCCATAAGTTCAACCATATTTCCAGCTGGGTAATATGTTCCTGGAGTTTTCGGGATGCCTCATAAGGGTTTTCATGCATACTCATACAGGCTGTATCATCAGCAAATGTAGAGGTATGGATATTATTGCTCAAAGGCATATCACAAGTATATATTAAATACAAGACTTGCCCCAAAATACTGCCCTGTGGGACACCGGAATATATAGATTCGGGTACACTTATGAACTCTCTTTCTACTACAGTGAACTACCTATCAGTAATATAACTTTTAAAAAGTTTTTGTGTATTTATTGGCAGATATGTCTTCAATTTTAAAACTAGGCCTTTGTGCCATACTTTGTCAAATCAATGAAGAGGGCAGAACAATACTTCCTTTTTTTCAAATGTCTTCCTTATAAATTGAACCAATCTATGCGTTTGCTCAATTGTGCTATGCTGACTTGTAAAAGCAAATTGATGGTCAGGGCTGCACCCATTATCAGCTACAATTTTGGAAAATTTAGTCCTGAGCAGCTTTTTGAAAAGCTTTGAGATTGTTGATAGTAAGCTTATAGGCCTATATGACTCTTGGTAGGATCTTTGCCCGGTTTTGGAATCATTTTGATCTTCGCAAGTTTCCAATTACGTGGAAAATACTGCATTCGTAAAATAGCATTAAAAATAAATAGGAGGATTCTTATTGCAATTAGAGGCAAATTCATCAGCATTTTGTTACTAATTCCATCAATACCTGGAGCTTTCTTCGGATTGAGTTCAGAAATTATTTTTTGTACTTCACGCAGCTTAAACCTTAAGGGACCAGGGACTAGGGAAACTACACTAGACAAATCAACAGCACCCGTACATAAATAGGGAGTGAATACAGATTTTAAATGCTCAGCAAATAAGTTACCTTTCTCACTATCGCTTCTTGCCCATAATCCGGTCGAAGTGCGCAGTGGTGATTTCAGCACAACGGGTATTTTCCGATTTCTAGCGGCTCGCCATAAAGAATAATTAGATGCTGACGTGACATCGAGACCTTCTAGATATTTTTCCAGTGATGCAGTTTTTTACGACGATAGCAACTCTTTGAGTTTAGTATATTATTTGAGTCTGATTTTATTTAGGGGTGATCTGTGTTGTTGCGATTCTCTTCTAGCTCTCCTTTTTTCACATACAAGACATTCAATATCCGTAGAATAAATTCTGTTAAAGCCAGTCTAAGGTTGGGAGGTAGTGGCATGTTCAGAAGCCTTTTTAATAATTACGTTAAGATTGGCTACGTTAAATTCAATATCTTCAGATGTTCTTAGCTTAATATTTTCCGTACAATGACTACTGAGATATTTTTTGAACCCCAGCCAATTAACACGATTGATCATCTTCTCATATGCGTGAGGGAAGGCACTTCTTAGTGGACTACAAATTGTAACGATTGTGGGAGGGTGATCGGAGGAGAGATCTAGGGAAGCTTCAACATTAATTAAATCCCTCGAGATATTTTTTATGACACCAAAATCTATAACATGCGGAATTTTTTGTATAGCCGTAGGCCAGTAAGTGGGCTCCCCACTCAAAATAACATTCAATCCCATTTTTGAAATTGTGTTGAACAACGCCCGACCTCTCGGCGTAATAAGATGCGAACCCTAGAACGTATGTTTTGCATTGTAGTCGCCAGCTGCTACTAAACAAGGCCTAAGATATTTGTAGAAATTCTCGTATTGATCCTCAATGATTGAATCTGGGAGGGGAGTAAATTGACGATATCACGAAATTTTTACAAAAATTTTCAATGCAGATATTTGTTGCTTGTAGGTGTTCTTCACAAATACTATCAAGAATATAGTGCTTGAGTCTCGACTTTATTAGAATTGCTGATCCACCGCATGCTCTTGCTCTCGGGTCCTTTGTATCATATAAGGTGTAGCCATTGATTTTAAAAAGGCTTCTCGAAGTCAAATGAGTCTCAGAAACCAACATTATATGAATATTTTTTCCCTTAAGGAAGTGCTCAAGTTAATTTTTGTGTTGGCGAATGCCGTTTGCGTTCCAGAAACATATTTTTAACGTATTCATGGCTTATTAACTAATGCTTGAATCAATGTATTCTGCATTCGCAGCATTTCTTGCATCATGCTAGATTATCAATAGTAGCTTCAAGGCGATTAAAATTAAAGCTAGAGTTTGTATTTGTCGAAATATTTGGTGGTGATACTTTTTGTGCGGGAATAGAATTTGTCTTAACAGCATCGGCATATGATACTTGTGAAATAATTGGTTGGCTCATTTGAGGAAAAGTTGCGGAGTAAACGTTGGCTGATTGAGCTGGAGCTAATTTAGGTTTTTGTCCCATAGTTTGTTTAACGAAAGAATATACAGGACATCCCTTGTAGTGTGATTACCTCCGCAATTACTACATTTTTTTCAGCTTGATCTTTTGGCTTAGTACAGCTAGCAGTACCGTGCAATTCACCGCAGATCACACAAACTGTAGGTAATTTGCAGTAAGTTTTTGTGTGGCCATATTCTTGGCAATTGTGGCACTGTACGGGCCCTGAACGCTTGTGTGGTTCTTCAACTGTTATTTTTCGGTATAAAAGATATTTTAAACTATAAATTGGATGGGTCTCATTTTTTCTTAATTTTATATCATTTGGCTCAAGTTCAACGCGAAATAGAGGTTGGGGGATCTTCTCCCTATTTAATATGTTTGATACATTTTTTACTTTAAATACCTGGAGGACGAGCGCATCTGTTATTTCTTGGGGAACAACATACGAATCTAGGTTTTTCAACAGAATCTGTAAGCCTTTAGCACTCTTGAGCTGGTAAGTGTAGAAACTTTTGTTAATTTTTTCAAGTTCAGTAACCATTTTGCGAAAATATTTTTCTTCATAAATTTGAATTTTCGTTTCATCAATGTTACCACGTTTAATTGGAACAATGTGAAATTTATTTTCTCCAACGATCGAGATTAATTTTTTAATAAGGGCTTTTGAATTTTTTTCTCTCAAATAGATTGGTGGTGGTTTGGAATTTTTGTTCGAGGATACATCGAGTTTGTCGTTGTCATCTTGCAAAATTTTAAAACGGTTTAGACGATTAGTAGAGACTGCGCTGTTATCTCTAGACATCTTTGGAGCAGATGAAATTTTAGAAGATTTTGGGCTTAGCCCACGCTGTCCATTCCGACTTGGACCTCGGGTTTTGAGCTACTGTTATCTGTAGTGATAACTTGGTCAATTGATGAGCACGAGCCCGAAAGTGAATATATAGCTGACTTATATGAAGAAGTACTAGGCAATTGTAATGTTAACGAATCACTAGTTGGCATTGGACAAAGCGAAGTTGATCGCTGACGTAAAAGTGGCTACGCCGTTAAAAAAAGACTATCATCAGGTTTTTTATTTTTATTGTTTTCATTAAGAGCTTCAGAACTCACAGTAAAATATGCATTTCTGCCGTTAGAACTTCACTTCACAATTTTTTTTATTTGAGGTACTCATATAGAGTATTCCTCAATGTCACTTTGTTTGTGGTTTATTGTTTGTTTTTGTTGTTTCTAACTATGTAAAAATATTATTAATATTTGCTTTGCTTATTTATCAAAGTTAATATCTATTACGAATATTATGTATAACGAATATTTTTTGTAACGAGAACTCGTATCAATGATTATCACAAATGACCGAGATTAATTTTTAATAACACCGTTAGAACTTTTTTCTCTCAGATAGATTGGTGGTGGTTTGTAGGTTTTGTTCGAGGATAAATCGGATTTGTCGTTGTCATCTTGCAATATTTTAAAACCGTTTTGACGGCTAGTTCAGGCAGCGTCGGTTTCCCTGGATATCTTGGGAACTTATGAGATTTTTGATGAATTAGGGCTTCGCCCACGCTCTGTCAGAATTAACAAAAGCAAACAAAACAGAAACCAAAGAGACATTAAAGAATACTCTATATGATAACCTCAAAAGTAAGATATTGTGAAGTGAGTTCTAATGGCAGAAATGCCTTTTTTACTGTGAGTTCTTAATCTCTAAATGTAAACACTAACAATAAAAGATCTCATGATAGCCTTTTTCTAACGGCAAAGCCACTGGGCTTAATAGAAATTATTATACGGATATTGAACGTCTTATATGTGAAAAAAGAAGAGTTAAAAGGGAATAGAAACAGCAGAGATCGCCTCAACATAAGATCAGATTTAAAGAGTACACTAACTGACTCGAAGAGTTGGTTGCATATGAAAAAACCGCATCTCTTAAAAAATATCTGAAAAATCTCGATGTCACGCCAGCTCATCATTACTCCTTACGGCGCGCTGCGAGATTGCTTAAAACACCCTTTGAGTTTAAAGCACATTTGTGCACATCTACCGGAGGTTGGACAAGAAGTGATACTGAAAGAGGTAAC
Source organism: Nowickia ferox (assembly GCA_936439885.1). Taxonomy (NCBI): domain Eukaryota; kingdom Metazoa; phylum Arthropoda; class Insecta; order Diptera; family Tachinidae; genus Nowickia; species Nowickia ferox. Next base: position 52,154,725 of record OW387024.1, on the reverse strand, counting down.
ATATATGCTGGGCATTTTAAATCCGTATTTACCCTAAACACATGTACTGGTGCTGTTGATTTACCGAGTGTAGTTGTTGACCCTTAGAGTTTACGATGTGTGATGTGCAAAAACTAATTACAGGGCCCCAGGAAAGCTCCAGGTATGGATGGAATTAGTAACAAGATGCTGATGAATCTGCCTCGTATTGCAATTAGAATCCTTCTATTTATTTTTAATGCCATATTATGACTAGAGTATTATCCACCCCACTGAAAGCTTGCCAAGGTCAAACTTGGTCCAAGGGCAAAGATCCTGCCAAAGCTAAATAATATAGGCCAATAAGTCTACTATCAACAATGTCAAAACTTTTCGAAAAACTGCTCATGACAAAATTGTCCCAAATTCTACTTGGTAGTGGATGCATCCCAGACCATCAATTTGGTTTAAGAAGTCAATATAGCACAATTGAACAAACGCATAGATTGGTTAAATTTATAAGAAGAACATTTGAAGAAAAGAAGTATTGTTTTGACCTGTTTATTGACGTTTCTCAGGCATTTGACAAAGTGTGGCATTGAGGCCTTATTTTAAAATTTAAATCATATCTACCCAAAAATTTTCTTAAGCTTTTGGAAAGTTAAATTACTACCCGGAAGTTCACGGTTGTTGAAGGAGTTTTGATGAGTGTGCCCGAATCTATATTATCCGATGTTTTGTATTTAATTAATACTAGTGATATGCCTTCGAGCAGCAATATCCATACATCTACATTTTCCGATGATACAGCTTGCGTTGGTATGCAAAAAACCCTCACGAAGCTTCCCAGTATCTACAAGAACATATTACACAGCTGGAAGTATGGTTAAACTTATGTACAATAAAAGTAAACACACAAAAGTGTGTTCAGGTAATATTTGCCCTGCGAATAGATACTTGTTCCCCAATTCGAATCAACAATCAAGTTATTCCTCAACATTCACATGTAAAATACCTTGATCGACGGCTAACATGGAAACACCATATCGACTCAAAGCTAACGCACATGAAATTTAAATTAACTCAGATACATTGGCTGATTGGTAGAAATTCAACACTCAGTCTAGATTGTAAACTTTTAATATAAACTTCGCTTTTGAAACCAATATTGTGCTAACAAGTACAGCTATGGAGCACTGATTCAGCTTCCAATACAGATAGAATCCAACGAAGGCAAAACAAGATCTAAAACTAATAACATCGGCTCCATGGCACATCAAAGATTCAAATTTACATTGTGATGTAAATATGCCACTAGTGACTGATGAATTTGCAAAATACGAAGGCAAATACTTAACAAAACTCGAGTTCCATCCTTGCTCGTAATATCTTGTATTTTACTGGATACATCCGCTTAAAAAAGAGGGACACTACGGCTCTAATACTCAACACTCCAAATGAAACTGCTTGAAAATATGTTTATGCTTAATACGAAATTTTTGTATTATTGATTACTATCACTTACTTTATGCCTGACACTAATTGGGCCTTATTATTATATCTAGATTTATACTTATTGTTAGTTCCGTTTTTTGAAGATACAATAAATAAATATAGGGTCCGCAATCTGACGTTTTTTTTAACTAGTGCTTATTTCATGAATGGTAACACTTAGCTCATGTCTGATTTGACAGATAATTAGTTTTATCCTTAAGCTGAACAAATATGGTTGTGTATACGCTGATGAAGCTATTTTGATCTTGGCGGGTATGTAAACAAGCAAAATTGTCGCATTTGTGGCACAGAAAACCCGCACGCATACATTGAAAAGCCGACGCAGCCAAAACGAGTCACGGTTTGGTGCGGATTTTGGTCCAGAGGCATAATTGGGCCAATGAGCAAGGAGTGGCCGTTACAGTCAATAGCGATCGTTATCGGGCCATGTAGAACGATTTTTTGTTCACAAAAATTTAAGAGGAGGATATTGGCAACATTTGGTTTCAACAGAACGGCGCTACGTGCCACACAGCCGAAGCTACACTCGATGTTTTGCGCCCTGTTTTTAAACAAAAAAGTTATCTGGCGGACCCTATATAAGTATGTCAAAAAAAGCTACTTTTTCGCACACGATCAACTTTGGTTTGTCCTATGCCAACCAGTTATTTATTAATATTATCGTTGCCTAGTATTTCTTTATTTACCTTAGCGCCATTATCCGATTTGGGCTCGTGTGTATCACTTAGCCAAGTTATCACTATAGATAACAGTACTCAGAAACCTAAGGTGCAAGTCGGAATGGACAGATATATCCCAATTGTAAAACGTGGGCAAAGCGCAAATTTATAAAAAACCTCAACAGTTCTTAAGATATCCAGGGATAACGACTCTGCATCAGTTAACCGTCAAAATCGTTTTTCAATATTGCAGGCTGAGAGAAAAAGTTCTAACGCTCTTATTAAAAAATTAATCTCGTCCATTGGTGAAAATAATTTTCACATTATTCCAATAAAAAGTGGTACCATTAATGAGACTAAAATTCAAATATATGAAGAAAAAAGTTTCCGCAAAATTGATTCTGAATTTACAAAAAAAAGAGTTTCTGTACATACCAGCTTAAGAGTGCTTAAAGCCTGGAGATCATATTGAAGAGCAAAGTCTCTTATGTTGTTACTGATAAAATAAAAGATTCACTCATCCTTCAGGGATTTAAGGTAAAAAATTTCTCTAATATAATAAATAGGAAGATGATCCCCAAACCTCTATTCCAGGTTGAAGTGGAGCCAAACGATGTAAAACTGAGAAAAAATGATATCCACGCAATTTATAACTTAAAATATCTCTTATACCGAAAAATCACAGTTGAAGAACCACACAAGCGTTCAGGACCCGTATAGTGCCATAATTGTCAAGAATATGGCCACACAAAAACTTACTGTAACTTACCTTACTATTTGCGTTTTGTGTGTTTAACTACACGGTACTGCTAGTTGCAATAAACCAAAATATCAATGTGATTAAAAAAAAGTAATTGTGCAGGTTATCCCACTGCTAACTACAGACGCTGTCCTGTGCACTCTATCGTTAAGTAGACAATGAGTCAAAAATCTAACGTAACTTGAGGTCAAACTCAAATAACTTACTCCGCCAATCATCGTCTAATGACCCAGCCAATTACTGCAAATGTATTGTATGCCAACGCTGTGAAGATCAATTCTATTTCAACGCAGAAAGTGGCACTACCTAATAATTCTACAAAAGCTTACACAAGCTTTAGTTTTAGGCCTTTTGAAGCCACAATTGATAATCTGGTGCACCATTTTACAACAAATATGACTAGTTTGATGCAATATTGCCATAAGATGTAAGAGGAAAAGTGCTAGACTGCAGAAATTAAAGTGCTAAAATGTTCTACAGCACAAACAATAAAGTGCTAAAATCAGTTAACATTTTTAGTTATTCTAATTTCTTAAGTAGCCCATACACTTGCAATAAAATTGTGAATTTTTTGTATTCTATATCATCGTTAACGTGTATATCATATTCTAGGTGGTACAATACATTTTTTTATAACTAAAAAAATAGGATTATATTGTGTCATGTGTTGGAAAAATTACATAGTCTTTTGTCAAGTTTTTTACTGTGAGAAAACTTTCGGCATATTTTCTGAAAGATTTGTATCAATCGTTCCATAGTATAGGTCAAACTAAAGTCTTGGACTCACATTAACTTTGACTGTGCTTTTTGTCAAGCTTATCAATAACCTAATTAACACTATAGGCTCTTAAAAAGAACGAAACTTAAAACAATTTTTGTTAATTAAGTATCTCAAATGGTGTACTTGAATATATTTGTACCCGTATATTCATCTCAGAGCGGTTCAGTTATATGACTACTGTCATACCCAACAGTTAATGATGATAAATAAATTTGATAAGCATATAATATTAATTGGCTCGCAATTTGTCTTCAAGAAATATCTATGGAAAATTTAGAAATTTAATGAAATAAAAAAGTGCAAAAAATGCCAAATAGTTTTAAAAAAATGCTAAACAGCACTTAGCATTATTTTTTAAATCTTTAATGCTAAACGAAGAAAAAAAGTGCTTAACAGCATCTAATTACTCCTTGTGGCGCGCTGCAAGAAAGCTTACAACACCCTTTGAGTTTAAACCACCTCTGCCCAATTCTACCGGAGGTTGGATAAGAAGTGATACTCAACCCCTAGAAAGCTCCAGATATTGATAGAATTAGTAACAAGATGCTGATGAATTTGCATCGCTTTGCAATTAGAATCCTGCTTCTTATTGTTAATGCCATATTACGACTAGAGCATTATCCACATCACTGGAAGCTTTCCAAGGTCAAAATGAGCCCAATGCCAGGCAAAGATCTTACCAAGGTTGAATCATACAGGCCAGTAAATTTTCTGTCAACGATGTCAAAGCTCTTCGAAAAGCTACTTATCTTAAAATTGTCCCCAATTCTAACTGATAATGCGTGAATACTGGATCATCAATTTGGTTTTAGAAGTCAGCATAGCAGCATTCAACAAACGCATAGATTAGTTCAATTTAGAAGAATAACATATTGTTCTGCCCTGTTTATTGACGTTTCTTAGGCCACACTTTGTCATGAAGGCCTAATTTTAAAATTGAAATCATATCTACCAATACATTTTCTGAAGCAATTATTACCTGGAAGTTCACCGTTGTGGAAGAAGACTTCATGAGTGTGACCGAATCTATATCATCCGGTGTGCCACAGTGGAGTATACTGGGACCAGTGTTGTGTTTGATTTATACTTGTAATACGCCTATGAGGAGTAATATCTACAAAGCCTCCTTCATATGCACGAAAACCTTCACGAGGCATCTCGATTTCTTAAAGAACATATTAAATAGGTGGAAAAATAAGTAAGCTCATGGAGAATAAAAGTAATCGAACAGGAGTAGGTTTAGGTAACATTTGCTCCACGAAGAGATAGTTCTTCGCCAGTATATAGGAATTGCTTGTTCTCCCAGAAAGCAATTAAAATAGTTAACGATAGATAACGGAAGGGGGCGCTGTATGCAGTAAAGGTTTGTGTCTTTGCTAAATACTGGTATTAGAGTTGCCATATGGTGGTGAAAAAGGGTAAAAGGAGTGTGTATTTGCTAAATAATGGCGTGAGCGTTGCCATAGTGAGATGAAAAAAGGGTAAAAAGGATAGTGAATTGGCTAAATGAAGCATGTTGATGCCAGATGGTAACGCCGTAAATAGGTGAAATGTGTGTGAGTTGGCTAAGTCTTGATCAATGTATCTGAGTTTACCCCAAAAGTGATTAAATTTATCTTAATGGGTTTTGGGTAAGCAGCTGTGTGCTAGATAAGTGTAGATGACAGGGTGGAGAAAGGAGAGATAATAGCGGGTTGTGAGTTTGCTAAGTCTGGATCATGTTGGCTTACCCAAAAGTAATTAAATTTATTTAAATTGGTTTTGGATGAGCTAAAAAAGTTTTGGTGTGCTAAAGAAGTCTAGATGGCAGTAGTGGAGAAAGGAGATAAAATAACGGATTGTGAATTGTTAAGTGCCAATCGATGAGGCTTGGCTTATGGTGCTAAGTAGTAAATGGAGTTGGGATTTGTATTTAACGCCTAATAGTATGCACCCATGAATTGTAGTTGGAATTGATAAAGTTATTTTGTGTTGTTATACACGCGAACCGCAGCAAAAAAAAGTTAAGATTTTTTTCATACTTTTTTTTTCGAATGCTTTGAGAATGGTAAAGGTTAACAATAGGTTCTTTTGTATACAAGTATGATGATGATGATGATGATGATGATGAGCCAGCCAAGGCATTAGTGGGAGTATTGGTGTATGAGTTTGTTTTATCGAATTGAAAAGAAAGTATTTGATGATTTAGGGAAAATATGTTGTACATATGTATGGTATTTAGTAAAGGCACATGCCATGTGTTCGTATACAATTTCTAATTGATATTTTTGTTTAATTATTTCCATATGTAAATTATATTATTTTTTTTTTTTTTTTTATTGTTAATTTTGTTAGAAAAAAAATGTGTGAGCGGAGATTCATAGTAAAAAGGAGACGAATTCCTAGATTTGTGAGTGCATGTGTGAATAGAAAATATGTTAATTAGGGTTAGGATTTTATATGTAAGTAAACGGGATGTAATAATTTGTGTGGGTTTGATCGGCCGGTGTTCGTATAAAAACTGTAGTTGATATTTTTGTTTAATAATTTGCATATGTTAATTCTATTATTTATTATATTTTTTTAATTTTGTTAGACATTTTAGTGCGGATATACATAAAAAGGAGACGAATTCCTAGATTTCACAAATCTTGCATGTGCGAATAGAAAATATGTTAATTAGGGTTAGGATTTTATAAGTAAACGATCGTGAGTGGAATAGGAAAGGGTTTAAAATGTAGTGAATTTGGTCAGCGTTACACGTGTATGTATGTATGTATGTATGTATGTATGTATGTATGTATGTATGTATGGATAGGAGTGAATGTGTGTATGGATATGAGTGTGGAGTGAGGGAACAAATGCAATGTTTATGTGCATTAGCTTATCTATTGATATTTTGTTAGTATTATGTTGTTGTTGTTGTTGTTGTTGATTTTGAGTATAAAGGTCCAATCGTGGAACATTTTAAACTTAGTTAGTGAAATTCAACTTCAAGTGCTTCAACTAAATAAATAAAAAAGTAAAAAAAAAAAAAATTAAATTAAAAATGCAATCCAGTCCGCTGATAATATCTTTGGAGGATGACTTTGGCAAGGTACACCCTTCGGTTAGCCCACTTTCCATTGGTACGTTGACAGAATTCAGTCTTAATGATTCGGTGGAAGAAGTAATCTTCCACTACATCAAGTCTCCTCAGAATTGGAAGGAACAGGAAATTCCCAACAACCAGATGGGATATCATAAAAAATTTTTTGAGGATGAGGTATACGAATTCTTGTACGATGATGAAGGGGATAAGCTGCTATCAACATTTAATGAAGAATTTTGGTGTGACGAAGTTGGGGATAAAATAATATTAGATGTAAACTTTAAATAAAATCATTAGATTGAAATTATATAAGTAGAATCTATTTAACATTATATAAAAAATAAAAAAAAAATAATAATAAAGAGATAAAATAAAATACAACCGTTAATAAAATTTCAATAATAACTAGTGAAAAGAGAAAACTTAATTAATAAATAGAGAGAGAGAGAGAGATATGTATATATCTTGCATATGAAAAATGTATAAATAATTTGTACTGGTGTATAAAAGTTCACAGTTTAATATAAGTTACAAAACAATGAGCACCAACGAGGAGTTAATTTCTACCTTCAATAAATTGAACGCCAGGCAGAGACTTAGTGTGAAGGATATGCTATCTCTAGAGGAGTATCATATAACTGGCGCTGATCGTATTACTACCAAGTATGGGGAAACTATTGTCTTAGAACTGGGAACGAACATTTTATATTTACCAAAGAGGTTTAATTCACTAAGTGATAAGGATATTGAAAATTTATCTACGGGCGCTTATCTTATTTCTAAATATCCTATAAATGATAGCAATAATAGTGATTTATACAGATTGGAGTTGAAGCCAGTTCCTCCTGTAAGAGATTATTATCCTTTTGCTACATTTAAATAGAAACTATTTAAAAAGTGTTTAAGGAAATATTTTAAATAAAACAAGAAGAAAAAAAATTAAATTGCATGAATATTTGTTTAATTTATACGAATTCAACCATATAAAAATATACATACGTAAGTATATAACACGAGGATTTGATAAATCAATGAGTAGTTTTCATTAAGATTTTAAACTAGAACGATGGATTTTATAAACGATTTTTTACAAGAGTTCGGAAATATAATTTTCGAAGAACATCTGTCTTTTCTTCGGGCATTCAAAACTGATTATGAGAATTTTGATGATAGAATACCTTGCTCTCATGACGAAAATTCAAATGAAGACGTTGTTGGTATGTGTACGTGTTACTTTTTTCATATGAAAAAACTAAGGGTGAAGAAGATTATTGATACATATAGAAGCTTATTTCATCACTTTTTATCGACTGCCACCGCTAACCGAAAGGAAGATTGAGACGAATTAATAAACATTTTTAAACAAAATTTTAATTAAATTTTATAATTTACATTAAAAAATAAATAAAAAATAAACAAAATGTTTGAAAGGAAACATAATTTATATATTTTTTTATTTTTCTTATACAACATATATGTATGTATGTATGTATGTATGCATGTATGTAATTGTATACGTCAACTTATTTACACAATGACAGATAGATAGAGCATAGTATTCAAGATATTTCCAATATAAAGGGATTTTTTAGAGCGAAGTCATCATCAGTTTAAAATTTACTTCCGAGGTGTATAGTAAAAAAAATTAAAATTCTCTTTTGAAAATGGAAAATAAAATGACAAACTTTTTCCAACAATCAAGGAAACCTCAAATACAGGATGTGGTTTTTGAGCTGGAGTACTTCCTGAATTTAAAATTAAAAATTTCTTGTGGGTTTTCAACTCTAAATGGATTTAAACCAATGATATGGCTACATTATAAAAATAAACATTTTATTGGATTGGATCGGGAAGAGTGGCTACGTTTAATGCACTATAAAACCTATATTAGCAGTGTCCTATCTCAGAAAGAATTTTTAAATTCAGTAAATTTGATAGATGACACTACTGAAAGGAATACAGCCTATATATTTCAATATAAAAACGGTAGCTATCGTTTAATTATTCAGCAGGACAACTACAAAATTAAAATAGAACCAGATACGTGGAAGTCTCTACTTGGTATTGGAATATTTCTAACTTCAATTTTATGTTGGAACGGCATCCTCAGGAAACAAATTCTACATTTTTATTATGATTTTTATATTCCAACGTGTTCTATGTTAAGAAAAACTAGTATACAACTGAGTGAAATAAAAGGAATTAATGAAAAAGATATTGAAGTTGATCTGACACGTCTTTGTTACGAAATAGGGAAAAAAATGCAAAACAAAATTGTAACAGACGTAAAAATACACAGACTATTGCTAAGAATGGATAATAAATGAAATAAAAACTATAAATAAATTAATTAAACAAATTTAATTTTTTCTGTTTTTTTATTTTTTTATTCCACATTGTTTTTTATTTGGGATTTTATTAAAAAGTTTAAACATAAATGTCCACAATTAAATCCATTCAATTTCTGATATCTCTTATAGTTATACTTTATATTGTTTCCCAAATATCTTAAAACTTCTAAGGGTGGTTGAAGATTACCAAAACTATCAAAATATTCCACATTATTATTATTTTTATAATATGCTACCCAATGTGTACCATTTCCGGTATTAGAGTCTAAGTTGATAATTCCACATTCTATCCTCCGTGGAATATTAGGAAGTTCATCTCTCATATAAACTCCTCTAAAGTGAAGAATATGCTTCTTTCCAAAAATTCTTAAATCCATATCTGTTAATGGTCTGTTGGGTAGCTGATTTAATAGTTTTTTGATGTAGTTTTTGTATAAAATATTCCATATCCCTTTTTATAAGGTTTCAGATAGAGACCTTTTCCTATTGCTATTGCCTCTAATGCTCTGTTATGACGTTTATTTTCTTCCAACTGTTCTCTACCATTTTTAGCTATAGTAATGGCTTTAGCAATTTGTGAACCTCCAGAAGCCATTGCACCTAATGCTCCAAGTGCTGTAAATATCGGTATCAAAGGTAATAAGCCGCCAATTTTAGGAACTCTGATAATTCTTGGAATTTTTACTTCCGATTTTTTTCCAAGAAAAGAACGTTTAATAACATTTCGCGCAGTTTTTATACCATCTTTTGTATCTGTAGGCTTATTTTTTCTTAAGATAGTTGTAGCTGCTTTAATCGCATTACGAAAATGGTTTTGCTTACAAGTTTTCTTAAAGTCTTTGGATTTAACACCCAAACCAAATTTTACTTTAGATTTCATTGCGTTTGTTACAAGGTACGAATTTATTTTTTCTCCGAGTGTGCTGTCTTTAGCTGTTACCCTCTCCCAAGCTTTATTAACTAGTTCTCTATCCGCCTGATGACGTTTTTTAATATCAGTACTCTGAGAATAAGCAATATCATGAACTCGACAAGCAGCATCCAATGGATTAATTCCTCTATCTCCTCTCTTCAACCGTTTTTCTAATTTTGTTCCAGGTCCACAAAATTGATATCCAGGCAAATGAAGTTCAACTGGTAGTGAATTAATCAAACTGTTTACCAGTCCTTTTCCTTGAACTGTCTGTTTCGCATTAAATTTTTTATTTGAATACACAATCATTTATACTTTTAATTATTTCTGTAAATAAATTCAAACTTGTTTAATATAACTTTCAGTTGTAAAGATGCATTTGATTAAGCAACATTCAAATATCTTAGTAAGAAATTTCGATTTCATTGAATACAATAGTCGAACTAAACACAGTTGCCTATTACCAAACTCTATAAGAGCATTACTAGTAGGCCCATCTAATTGCGGGAAAACAAATGTAATGCTCAGTTTAATTGAAAGCCCAAATGGATTAAAGTTTAAAAATATTTACTTGTATTCCAAGTCATTACAACAGCCAAAATATAAGTATCTAGAAAGACTAATTTCATCAGTAAAGGGAATAGGTCTTTACACATTTACAGAGAATGAAGATGTCATATCACCTGATAAAGCAAAGGCAAACTCTGTAATGATATTTGATGATGTTGCATGCGAAAAGCAGAATAATATTAGATCATATTTTTGTATGGGTCGTCATAGAGACATTGATTCATTTTATTTGTGTCAAACGTATACACGTATTCCTAAACATTTAGTACGAGATAATGCAAACTTTATCATAATATTTAAACAAGACGACTTAAATTTAAAACATATTTATAGTGATCATGTTGGAAGTGATATGAGTCTCAAAATGTTTCATAATATATGCAATGAATGTTGGAAGGACAAATATGGATTTCTTGTGATCAGCAAGGATGATGATGTATGGAATGGACGCTATAGAAAAGGCTTTGATGTTTTCATTCAACCTTAGTTATAAATATTCATTCAACTGCTGCGGACATTTTCTAATTAAAAGCTATTTAGCTGTTTAAAAAAGCTGTTTAGCTGTTTAAAAAAAAGCTGTTTGCTGTTTAAAAAAGCTGTTTAGCTGTTTAAAAAAGCTGTTTAGCAGTTTCAAAAGGCTGTTTAACTGTTTAAAAAAGCTGTTTAGCTGTTTCAAAAAGCTGTTTTGCTGTTTAAAAAAGTTGTTTAACTGTTTAAAAAAGCTGTTTAGCTGTTTAAAAAAGCTGTTTAGCAGTTTCAAAAGGCTGTTTTGCTGTTTAAAAAAGTTGTTTAACTGTTTAAAAAAGCTGTTTGTTACTAACTGAGCTATTCTCCAGCAAGCCAACATGGAAGAAAGTATATTAAAAGAATTAGTGAAATCAAGAAAAATTCTAAAAAAAAAATTCGACAGTATTAAACAAGGTGAAGCAGAATCGTTTAATAAATTAGAACATACATTTAAACCTATAACAGAACCACTTAAAAAACTTGTAAAATTATCTGATGAAAATTCATTCGATCCAATGAAATTTTCTGATGAAAGAATTAAATCTGAAAATTATAGTAAATTTAAAGGACATCAGAAAAAGATTATTGCCAGTACTCCCACTAAAAAAGAGTGTTTTAGTCCTTTACCAGGGAAAAGTGAAAATAGAGAAGATTCACACTTGAATGAATCATTTTATTCCCAACCTGATGATTGGAAATTTAATTTAACAGATTTGTTTGAAAACAAAAATCTCGATACCATATTTGGGCCTTATAAGGATAAAGATGGTGATTGGAAATTTGGAAATTCATATCTTAAGCTAAGTGATGACAAAATAACCATAGGAAATAAATCTTGGGCATTAACTCCAGGCCTTTATTCATTACTATTTCACAAAAGGCCGGAACAGTATGACTCAACTGAACTAGATATATATAAACGAATTTTGATTGATACAAATGCACATAGAGTAAACTACGATCCCAGTAACCGACTTAAAGGAAATAGAGGTTTCAAATATAAAGAAATAATTAATAAATTATTTGCTACTACTCACATTGGTGAAGGTTTAATGAGAGTAAATCTTAATAAACCAAACTATATATACTGGGACAATCCTAATGAAATTGTAGATCGGTTGAGACTATTAATAGCATCACAACAAGCTGGAAATAATAATCATTCTAATGAAATAGTATCAATAATTGAAGAATTGAGAGAAGCAAATATAATTGTGTAGAGGTGATAAAACAAAGAGTATGACTGTCGACAAATTCGGTCATTATTTTAATCAAAGGTCTAGTAACGAAGGAAGAAGAAAGTATCTCTTGAAGCATTTTGGTTTTACACTGGATGGAAATAAAATAAACATTGATAATAAAAGGATTATAAACGTAGCTTCACCTTTGGATGGACTTGATGCTGTTAACAAAGCTTATTTGATTTTACAAATAAGACACATGAAAGACAATTTAAAAAGGGGAATAAGTGAAGAAATTGTACTGCTAAGAAATGAAATAAAAGATTTAAATAAGAAAATAATAGATATATATAACGTAATGACAACAATATCACCATACAATGGAAAAAAGAGCAGTAGTTAATGAGCTTCATTCACGAGCGCGGAAGAACTTCTTACGACGCAGAGTTATTATGAAAGGAATTGATGATCTCTGGCAAGCCGACTTGGTAGAAATGGGAAATTATTCAGCATATAATAATGGTTATAAATATATGTTAACTGTCATAGATACATTTTCAAAATATGCGTGGGCTGAAGTAATTAAATCTAAAACTGCCTCAGAAGTTTGTAATGCATTCAAGAAAATACTTGGTATGAGGCGTGTTCCTAAAAATTTACAGACAGATGATGGTAGAGAGTTTTTCAATAAAGATTTTGGAGGGTTGATGCAAAAATATTCAATTAATCACTACTCTACATATAGTGTAATGAAAGCTTCAATTGTTGAATGCTTCAATAGAACCTTGAAAGAGATGATGTGGAAAGAGTTTAGTAACAACGGAACTTATAAATGGATTGATTTTTATAAAGGTTTGATTAAAAAGTATAATAAGAAAAAACATGGAAAAATAAAAATGGCACCAAATGACGTAACTCATAACAATGAGAAGCATCTCTTGAATACTGTATATAGTAATTTGAAAATTTTCAAACCTTCACGATATAAAGTTGGAGATTACGTCCGCATTAGTAAATACAAAAACGTTTTTGAGAAGGGATACACTCCAAACTGGACAACGGAAATATTTAAAATAAGATCGATACAGAACACTTATCCTATAACATTTTTGTTGGAAGACTATCAAGGACATGAAATTAAAGGAGGTTTCTATAAGGAGGAAATACATAGCACACGTTTTCCGAACACGTTTCTGGTTGAAAAAGTATTGAGAACTAGAGGAAATAAGGCATATGTTAAATGGTTAGGTTTTCCAAGTCAACATAATTCATGGATAAATAAAACTGAAATATTATAAAATAAGCAAATAAACTAGAAATAAACTAAACAACTACTTTAAAGCATTATTATTTCACTTACAATTGAGCATTCACCATGTCAATAACATTAGCATTAAGCGGAAACTCTTCAATTTTAAAAGCAAATTATTTTCCACCTATAATTTTAACGGATGAGTATGAATGCTCCCTAATCGACTTCCATTCATATAATTCTATTCCGAATGTAGACTACGATAATAATCTTTTCCATATTGGAGATGCAGTTATTGAAATTCCCATAGGGTCTTATGAGTTGCAAGACATTGTCGATTACATAACTACACAATATAAAAAAACTAATTTTAATAAAACCATAATAATTGAACCGAATAATAATACTTTACAAATAGAAGTTAGTTCTTCACACGATATAATTTATTTTAATCGAACGCGATCAATTGGTAAATTGCTTGGTTTTGCGGAAAAATCTTTAAAGGCAGGAGTAGTACATTTATCTAATCAAGTTGTAAATATTCTGAAAGTTAATGCTATACAAATTCAATGTAATATAATACAAGGAGCATACATGAATGACTCTCCAGCACATATACTTCACGAGTTTGCTTTAGACGTTCCTCCAGGTTATAAATTAGACGTGAACCCTAATAATTTAGTTTATCTACCAGTAAACGTTAAGGAAATAACATATCTTAAAATTTGGATTGTTGATCAAGAAGGACGTTTAATAAACTTTAGAGGTGAAGAGATAACGCTAAGGTTGCATTTAAGGCCAAGGCAAAAATGATAATTTATAATAAAACCACAAGAAGAAATATCAATCTGAACATTCCTGCAGATACCGTTAAAGCTATAAGACCGAAGTTAACAGAAGAAAATAAAAGATTCTTAAAGCTACTTAAATTTAAAGTAAACAAAAATGTCTGATATACTTAACGTATTGGAGCAACCGCTTTCGGACGAGAGTATAACAAAAAAAGACTTTCATAGTTATGTACCATATATTCAGTCATTTAAAAACAATGATGAAATTCGAATTACCCTACAAAATCAAGACTTATATGTTCTACCTTCGGAAAGCTTTTTATTTATAGAGGGAAGTATAAAGAATAGTAAAGGTGAAGAACCGTCAAATATAAGGCTGAAGAATAATTGTGTTGCATATTTGTTTGATGAAATACGTTATGAAATTAATGGAGTTGAAATTGATCGAACCCGATACTTGGGAACATGTAGTACAATCAAGAATTATGTTTCATTAAACCAATTTGAAAGCAATATGATGAGAAATGCTGGATGGTGTGTTTCTGAGGAACTAGCTATATCTAAATTCAACTTTTGCGTACCTTTAAAATTACTAATGGGATTTGCTGAAGATTTCAATAAAATTATATTGAATAGTAAACATGAACTTATTCTACTACGAAGTTCAAGTGACACAAATGCATATTATTCAACAGATGCAAATGCAGTTCTCAGTTTATCTATTACAAACATAACATGGAGAATTCCACACGTTCAACTTTCAGATTCTAAGAAACTACAAATAATGAAGGTTATTAAAGGTGGCTCTTCTTTACCTATTGCATTTCGCAGCTGGGATTGTTATTTCAATCCCACTTTTGCTGGTGGAAGGAATCACAATTGGAATGTAAAATTATCACTGAATAGAGAGCGGCCCAGATTTATAATATTAGTTTTGGAAAATGACAATAAATATATTCATTCAGACTTAAAGAATATTAAAGTACACTTAAATTCAGACTCTTATCCATATGATGACTTAAACCTTAAATTTGATGAGAATCGTTATGCAATTTTATATGATATGTATGCAAAATTTCAACAAAATTACTATATGAGGGAAGCTCAACCACTTCTCACCTGCGAAGAGTTCAAAAACAAACCAATCATTGTAATTGATGTGAGCTATCAAAATGAAATGATAAAGAGCGGGCCTATTGATGTTAAAATAGAGTTCGAAACTAGTAAACCGGTACCACAAAATACAAATGCCTACTGTTTGATTCTTTATGATCGATTGATGGAGTATACACCACTAACTGGAATTGTTCAAAAAATTATTTAAACAATTTATAGTAATACTTACACATTCCCATGTACTAAATGAAATAAATAAATAATAAAGAAATTTTCAAAAAACAATATAACAATTTTTTTTTATTTACAAACAGCTTTTCTTATTTAAATTTAAAAATATTTAAAAATTGTATAACGTTTGCAGATAAATATAATATTTACAATAAAATTTTCTTATTTAATATATATTTACAAATATTTATTTAAAAAATTTTTTTTATTTTATATTTACAAATTATTTTAATGAATGCATATTGGAAAATGTAAGTGATAATGAACATACGTTTATTAAGAAAAAGAAATTTTCAAAAATAAAATAACATTTATTTTTTTTTTATTTACAAACAGTTTTCTTATTTAACTTTAAAAATATTTCAAAATTGTACAGCGTTTGCAGATAAATATAAAATTTTCTTATTTAATATTTACAAATATTTATTTCAAAATTTTTTCTTATTTTATATTTACAAATACTTTTAAAAATTTTGAAATATTTGCTATAAAACATTACTGTATTTATATATAATCACTTATTATTCTAAATTTTCTATTTGATTAATTAATAAATTCAAAGCATTTGAATTTGCGTTACTACTTTCTATTTCTTTTATTAACAAATCTAAATCTACGTCTCCATTACCGCTTTCTAATTGGTAATGGTGCCACGCATATGTATTAATATTATTATTACTTATTCTACGTTTTGTATCTGTACAACTTAAGGCTACTTTATTTATTTCTTTAGTTAAAACAGTATGCAATTTTGATGTAAATGTTTGCATACATGTTGTAATTTTTTGTTTAGTGAATAAAACATTTTTATATACATCTAGAGTATAATTATTTACAATGCACCTCTTAACCCCCTTTGCTTTATTAACATTTTCACCACCTTCAGTGGTGTATGAATAAACTTTTGGTGCTAGTCCAACAAATTCGGTTATAAACTTCCCCTCTGTTTCATCCTTCATCATACCCAATACCTTCTTATTTAAGAGCGGGAAATAAAAAGGGTTATTTTCTGCGTATGACGAAGTGTCAAACCGATCTTTCAAGTCATCCCTTATGTCACTATAGAAATCATCTGTTTGAACAGAATAGATAAAGGAGTCTGTATCCATATAGTTCAAATTTACTTTCTCTTCATATTTTGGTTTCATGTAACTATAGTGGAAATCATACATTTTCCACTTTGATAGTTCTAATATACAGAAACCTAAATAAATGGGCTTACTATAATATGTTAAAGTTTTATTCATTTGTATAGCCCACATTGAGTCCGTAAATTGTGATATGCTATGAAAATTCGGTTTGGATATCAATTCTCCTATACCTAAATGGTTGCGGTTAGTACGACTCCATTCACTACGTAAGTGTACATCTTTCCGCTTGTCAACATTTTCCATGGTTTTGCCATACACAGCATTATTTAATAATTTGAAAAAGTCTTTTTCGAATGAATTACTAGCTCTAGCTCTATACTGTGTATTTAAATCAATATATGATTTCATCCATGGTCTTTGTTTGAATTGAAGAATGCGGTAAACTTTCTCCAAAACTAAACCATTACCCAAACATTGTTCCAAGGTTTTATAATGTATTATATACCTCTTTTTATTTGAAAGATCGGCTACTAATTTTTCATGCTTACTTCCGCCAATTATTTTGTTTTCAGCACAAAATGGCAAGTCATTGTGGCGATCATGACAATCAGAAGGATAAACTAGGTCAACTTCATATATATAACCTATTTCCGAATTAGATGGAATGTCATTTGGGTGAATAAACTCATTTGTCCATGAAAAACCACCCGACGGAAGATATTCAGACATAGCCCAACCGTAAAGGTTATTTGCATCTAAGTATAAAATATACTCAGAGGGTTTCGTTTTATCATAAGTACTCAGATACTTATGATTTGCCTTACTATGTTTTTACAGCACTGTGTAAGACCACCTCGAATGCCACGTTTGATGAAATTATACATTTCCAGATCTGTCAGAAGCTCTAACTCAATTTTGGTATGCTTCAACATTGCATCCCAAGACAGACCTGGGAGTGTATAATAATGAGGTGGATCAAGGCAATGTATTCTTTTGCAAACTTTTCGAAAGTTTTCAAAAATATCTGTCAGCAAAAGAACATCAGTTTTAAGATATAAACTCATATAGTCACGTATGGTTCTACAACTAAATGTTTCCCATACTTTTTGTGCATGTGAATAGTCTTCTTCTGAACATTTTTTATTATTCAGCTTAGAAAAAAATTCATTAATTCCAGGGAGTTTGTCATCATCCAATTTGGAATATGTATTAACATACTCATATGGAAAAGTACCTTTTCGCTTCATGAGATTAAACTCATCTAGTTGTGGGAAAAACCTTTTAACTGATTTTAAATCTTCATCAGATAAATTTCCAGCTAAGGTATCTAAACTAGATGCCATAAATCTGAAAGAATCTAGAAACCTTAACTCAACATGTTTCTGCTTCTTTCCATTATCAATTTCTTCGGAGCTATATACCTCAATCGTATGAGGTAAAGAAATATAACGTTCCTTAGTCAAAGGTATTACGTTTGTATTTCCTTTAACATTTAGCAATTCTTTTACGAATAAGTGACAATCGTACGAGGAGAAGTTGTGAAATAAAATTGGTATATACTTTGACACTTTATAATTTAAATTGCACGAGTTGTGTGCTGCCCCTCTATATTTCCCTGAAAAATGACAGTGATCTTTTACTGTCAATTCATTGCCTAATGTCTTACCGCAAATATGGCAATCTCTAGCACTTTCAAAAAGTTCTTCTTCTAAAGGAGTTAAGGGGGACATTGGTAAAATATTTTCAAAATGTTTTTTGTAAATATCTCTACATTCGATAATTACACTATTCACAAAATGTGCACCTACATTTACGTTACTATCCCTATTCACAAAAATTTTAAACCTATCTAAACTATCATTAAAACTACACTTAATATAAAATGCATAAGCACATGGTATGTGCTTCTTAATAAACGTATGTTCATTATCACTTACATTTTCCAATATGCATTCAAAGTCTGCATAGATTATGAACGGAACATCCATCTGGTTTCGGAAGTTGGTGAATTTTAACGTCGCCTTGTGTGTTTCTGGCATCCTCACAACACATTTGCCACACTCCTTGCTTCGATGCACTACCATTACCTCCGCTGAATTTGTGTGGAATAGGCACGCATTGCAAATAAGGGTGCTTATGCTATTATGACATGAAATTTGTGCTGATAGTAATCTAAAAGAGAAACATATTAAGTAATTAACAGTTGTAATTATAATAAATTAATAATTCATGCATATGTAATAATAATAATAATAATAATAATAATAATAATAATAATAATAATAATACTAATAATAATAATAATAATAATAATAATAATAATAATAATAATAATAATAATAATAATAATAATAATAATAATAATAATAATAATAATAATAATAATAATAATAATAATAATAATAATAATAATAATAATAATAATAATAATAATAATAATAATAGTAATAATAATAGTAATCATAATAATAGTAATAAAAATTATAAATAAATACCTTGAAATATTTTTTATTAGAATATAGTGATAATTTTCACCACACGGGCTTTCCAATAACATCAAATTTATGTGGAACTCTTTTTCTGATTTTGTAATGTAATATGGTCCAACCACTTTTTTCAGCTTGTTGTCATAACCGAAAACATTTATGCTAATGTCAGGATTTTTTCTCTCAAAAACTTTTATATCCTTGACATCGTTTGGAAATGTCATTCCCTCGAAATTCAAAATCCTACCGCATTCCAGCGTAATGTTTGTAGCAGATATGTTTCTAATTCTATACGTTGATGGCAGGTGCATGTTGTCTGCAGTATAGAAAGCTGCTATCACACACCATTTAAAACAATATATGTCATTATTTTTTATGTTGATGCAAGCTTTCTTCTGATCTAGCTCCACAGGTGTTTTTACGTGCAGAGATCCTGGAATCGGTGATGCTTTACTAATGTTTAAATCCAACCATTTTATTTGGATTAAAGTCCATCCAGAATCTCTCTCTTGGAACTCAGACATCTTTGTTTTTATAGATTCTATCTGAGCCCCTAGCGTATCACCTATGTCATCCGCTCTTGTCAAACGAACCATTTCCGTTATATGGAACATATCGTTCTCTGGCATTGTAGGATTCGCAGGTAATTTGTAGCGAGCTGTCAATTCCAAATTGAATTTCACTAAAAAGTGTTCAGCTAAGCTACAGTTTAGCAATTTCTCAAACATTACGCTTCCATCTCTTAAGTAGTTTTCGATATTTAACTCATTGTCGCCTTTTGGGAAGCGGTAGGATTGAATGCGACATTTAAACGCACTTTTAATCAGCATAATCTTGTTTCCAAAAAATTTATTTAGATTATTCTTATGATAATCTTTTCCGCAGTGGTTGAACCATTTCCTAGAACTTATTTCCACATTACAAGCCTCGCATTTTAGTAGGGATCCCTCTTCAAGCCGCTGTATTTTTGATGTTTTATAATCTGCAACAATCTTTCGTTTCGCTGCTTCTGTTGATGTGGATGGTGGTTCCTGCTCTTCATGTTGGCACTCATGGAGCTTAGCATGTTCCTTGTTCTCAAATGTGGTTAGAGATACATGGCCGCAATATGTACACGGCCTATGTACCAGTAAATGGTTATTTAATTTTTGCATACGTGAGTATGCATTTGAGCAAACACTACACTTGAAACTCATTTTTTTTTTAAATTATATTTCCACTTATTTTGTCCTTTATTTAGTATATTCAAACCTTTGTTTTTTATTTAGTATATTCAAACCTTTGTTCCTTCTTTAGTATATTCAAGTTAAATTTTTGTTTATTTTTTTTTTACTTTGTTTAGTATATTAAATCTGTTTATAATATTATTATTTCCCACTTATTTATATATTGATTTGGAAACACTCCTTCTTTTCAATTTAATAACCACGCTCAAGACGAATGAAACTTGACTGACTAAGTTTAAAATGTTCCACGATTGGACCTTTATACTCAAAATCAACAACAACAACAACAACATAATACTAACAAAATATCAATAGATAAGCTAATGCACATAAACATTGCATTTGTTCCCTCACTCCACACTCATATCCATACACACATTCACTCCTATCCATACATACATACATACATACATACATACATACATACATACATACATACATACACGTGTAACGCTGACCAAATTCACTACATTTTAAACCCTTTCCTATTCCACTCACGATCGTTTACTTATAAAATCCTAACCCTAATTAACATATTTTCTATTCGCACATGCAAGATTTGTGAAATCTAGGAATTCGTCTCCTTTTTATGTATATCCGCACTAAAATGTCTAACAAAATTAAAAAAATATAATAAATAATAGAATTAACATATGCAAATTATTAAACAAAAATATCAACTACAGTTTTTATACGAACACCGGCCGATCAAACCCACACAAATTATTACATCCCGTTTACTTACATATAAAATCCTAACCCTAATTAACATATTTTCTATTCACACATGCACTCACAAATCTAGGAATTCGTCTCCTTTTTACTATGAATCTCCGCCCACACATTTTTTTTTCTAACAAAATTAACAATAAAAAAAAAAAAAAAATAATATAATTTACATATGGAAATAATTAAACAAAAATATCAATTAGAAATTGTATACGAACACATGGCATGTGCCTTTACTAAATACCATACATATGTACAACATATTTTCCCTAAATCATCAAATACTTTCTTTTCAATTCGATAAAACAAACTCATACACCAATACTCCCACTAATGCCTTGGCTGGCTCATCATCATCATACTTGTATACAAAAGAACCTATTGTTAACCGTTACCATTCTCAAAGCATTCGAAAAAAAAAGTATGAAAAAAATCTTAACTTTTTTTTGCTGCGGTTCGCGTGTATAACAACACAAAATAACTTTATCAATTCCAACTACAATTCATGGGTGCATACTATTAGGCGTTAAATACAAATCCCAACTCCATTTACTACTTAGCACCATAAGCCAAGCCTCATCGATTGGCACTTAACAATTCACAATCCGTTATTTTATCTCCTTTCTCCACTACTGCCATCTAGACTTCTTTAGCACACCAAAACTTTTTTAGCTCATCCAAAACCAATTTAAATAAATTTAATTACTTTTGGGTAAGCCAACATGATCCAGACTTAGCAAACTCACAACCCGCTATTATCTCTCCTTTCTCCACCCTGTCATCTACACTTATCTAGCACACAGCTGCTTACCCAAAACCCATTAAGATAAATTTAATCACTTTTGGGGTAAACTCAGATACATTGATCAAGACTTAGCCAACTCACACACATTTCACCTATTTACGGCGTTACCATCTGGCATCAACATGCTTCATTTAGCCAATTCACTATCCTTTTTACCCTTTTTTCATCTCACTATGGCAACGCTCACGCCATTATTTAGCAAATACACACTCCTTTTACCCTTTTTCACCACCATATGGCAACTCTAATACCAGTATTTAGCAAAGACACAAACCTTTACTGCATACAGCGCCCCCTTCCGTTATCTATCGTTAACTATTTTAATTGCTTTCTGGGAGAACAAGCAATTCCTATATACTTTCGCCCATTCGAATCAACAATCAAGTTGTTGCTCAACATTCACATGTGAAACACCTTGGTATACACCTTGATCAACGGCTTACATGGAAACACCACATTAACTCAAAGTTAACACAAATAAAGCTAAAATTAACTCATGTACATTGGCTGATTGATAGAAATTCAACACTCAATCTTGATTGTAAACTTTCAATATACAAGTCGCTTTTTAAATCAATATGGTGCTACGGAATTCAGCTATGGGGTACTGCTTCAGGTTCTGATGTAGAATGAATCTAACGAAGGTAAAACAAGATATTTAGGCTAATAACATCAGCTCCATCCATGGTCCATCAAAAATTGAAATTTACATCCTGATCTAATTATACCACTTGTGAGTGCTGAAATTGCAAAATACGCAGGCAAATATTAAACAAAACTCGAGTGACATCCTAATTCACTTGCTCGTAATATCTTGAACTTTACTGGACACATCCGCCTCAAAAAGAAGGGCACTAGAGCCCTAATAGCCAACAACTTGAAAAAATTTTTGTGCTCAATACGACATTTATGTATTATTAATTACTATTACTAAGTTTATGCCTGACATTGTTTGGGCCTAATTATTATATCTAGATTTAAATTTGAATACCTATTGTTAGTTAATTTTTTGGAAGATACAATAAATAAATATAAGCATGTAAAAAAAAAATATTTAATCCATATTTGATAAGTTTTTGTAATATTTTTTTGTAATATAATCGTAAAATTAAACTAACTAGTGCCACAAACTCAAAATAATTGTATTGTATCCACTTAAAAATAGACGAATATCATTGCTAGAGTTAAATATAATAAATAACATTATTTCAAAAGTTTCTTTCGAAGCCTTTTTCCATATATAGTATGAAAATAGCTTGCGAGACAATACAAACTTAAAAATAGAATATCTCTTGATTTTGACCTAATCTTTTAAAACGGAGTATGACACTGTGCTTCACTGCCCAAAATTAAGTTGGGGTGTCCTGGCGTTGTTCTGTATTATTTTGACGTACTTACATTGTTATAATTATTTATAAACTCACACATTCTAGCACACACATATTATCGCTCATTTACTCAAACAATGTCATAACTCAAAAAAATCAGTTTGTCAGAAAACGCGTTTGTAGTTTTTTATTTACACACAATCGAATGGAAAAAGAAAATTAAATTTGAGTAAACAAGATATTTTTTTTAATTTTTTACACAATATGAAGGACGATATGAGGACTAATTCTGCATCATTAACTCAAAGATTCCTTTTTTTTAATTTATTACGTTCTTTGAGTAAATGAGCGATATATTCAAAAGAAATACAAAAATAAAATAATTCTACACTAACACAAATAATAAACTAAAATATAAGCAAAATCAATATAAATATACACATATGGCCAATAAATAAAATACGACCTTTATAATCTGTGAAAATTTAAAATTTTCTATTTTATGTGAACAAATCTTCGTTAATATATATTGCCTGCAGAATTAAACTTAATAAAAATATCAATAAAAAAGTATCACTTTAAATTAATAAACATACGATGCGAAAAAAAAACGAAATTCATTTGGCCATAAAAATAGGTACCAAAAGTAGATCCTGAAAATAAAAGGATTATTGAGTCATTTTGCATAATAATAACATTGAAATAGCTAAATTTCATTAGTAGCCACAAAGTCCTCCATTAGCTTTAATGACATTATCTTATTAGGCATTAGTGTCAAGGATTGCAAAAGAAGATAATCAAAACAAGACTCATTTGTAGAATAAATTGCAGGATATATGGTATGATACCCCTATTGACACCCTGTCGCAAGATAATCTCTTCTATGCCCAACAAAATAGATAATGTTACTTGTATTAAAACTAATGGACGACATAGTGGCTACTGATGTAATTTAGCTATTTCAATGTTATTTTTATGCAAAATTACTCAAAAATCCCTTCATTTTAAGGATCTACTTTTCGTACATATTTTTATGGCCAAATGAATTTCGTGTTTTTTCGCATAGAATGCCGATTAATTTAAAATTTTATCTTTTTATTGTTATTTTTATTTAGTTGAATGATGCAGGCAATAATTATAAACGAAGATCGACTATTTGTTCAAATGAAATCGAAAAATATGCATTTTCACAGATTATAAAGGTCGTACATATTTTATTGGCCATATGTGTACACATTAATTTTATAGTATACAAAGAAATAAAATTTACTATACTTGCATACAATATATATACATATATATATATATATATATAATAAAATAATTATATTATTTATAGTTACCTAAGGTAGCGTAATGAAATTATAAAAAAATAAAATGCAAAATATTATATAAAAAATAATGAAAAGACTTACTTGAAAGTAGATCATTTTAGAAAATATATTTATAAATGCATGCATGCAAAGCTTCGTTCATAACTTTTCTTGTGCTTAAAAGATAATCTGAAAATAATTGTGGTTCATTAGGTCTTTGCTCAACTACATGTTGGTTTGAAATTTTTTTTATTACCTCGTATCTCCCAAACGACTGCATTGATTTCGACAGTTAAGGTATCAGTATATTCTAGACCAGTGCTTATACAGGGTGGGCGCAAAATGGCCAAAGTAGTTTGAATTCCTTATAACTTTTTTACTATAATTTTTTTTGTTTTTCTTTTCAGTATTTTGTTATATAATGTGTCCAACAATTGGAACCGAAAGATTACCAGCAACGATTTGATTATGCAATTTATTTTCGTTAAAAAGAAAAGAAAATCGTGATCTTATTCATAACTTAATTATGAGCGACGAAGCCCATTTCCAATTAAATGGGTTCTTTAGTAGGTGAAACTGTAGGATATGGGCTACGAAAATCCAAGAGTATTTAAACAGCAAGAATTACTCCTACTTAATTGTACCTATTCGTGTGGTTTTTCGTAGGAAAGGATATTTGGCCCAGATATTTTTGAAAATGAATACGGTGTCGCCCTTTCCATCACTGGTGTTAAATATCTTTGTTGAATTATGTACTGTTCCATTTTAAATTCCCCAAGTCTTCTTTATAAAATACTGAAAAGAAAAAAAGTTGAGCATGATTGGATAGCCACTGTTAGTTTTTATTACGAGAAACGTAACTTACAAATTTTTTTTATATTGCTTTCAAAATTATTTTAAAAATGCACCTTAAGCTAAGTAATTTTTATAAATTTCATATTAATTTATATAGATTTATTTGCTTAATCAACAACAAATAATTATTTTTAAATTCGTTCAGTTCTCGTTGAACCTTCATAGTGAACAGCCGTCTTAGGGGGGTTTTTTTTTGCATATACATATTAAAAAAACAAAAAATATTCGTAATACATAATATTCGTATAACATATTAACTTTGATAAATAAGCAAAGCAAATATTCCTAAAAAAAATTTATATAGTCAGAAACAACAAAAACCCGCAAACAAAGTGACATTGAGGAATATTCTACATTAGTACCTCAGAAACAAAAAATTGTGAAGTGAGTTCTAACGGCAGAAATGCCTATTTTAATGTGAGGTTTGAAGCTCTTAATGTTAACATAAAATAAAAATATCTGATGATAATCTTTTTCTAAAGGCAAAGCCACTTTTTCGTCAGCGATCAACTTCGCTTTGTCCAATGCCAACTAATGATTCGTTAACACTACCGTTGCCTAGTACTTCTTCATATAAGTCAGCGATATCATCCCCTTTGGTCATCCCCATATATATATAACCGTGGTAAAACGTGGGCAAAGCCTAAGTTTTTCTAAAATGTCTAGAGATAACAGCGCATCATCTAATAATCGTCAAAATCGTTTTTCATCATTGCAAGACAATAACGACAAGACCGCTGCATCATCGCAAGAGTCTTTAAAGCCACCACCTATCTATTTGATAGAAAAATTCTAACGCGCTTTATTGTTGCCCATTGGTGAAAATATTTTTTAACCAGTTAAAATAGGTAATATTGACGAAACTTAAATCCAAGTATATGATGAAAGAGATTTCCGAAAAATTGCTAGTGAACTTGCAAAAAATAAAACAAATTTTTACACAAATCAACTTAAAAGTGCTAAAGGCCTACATATAGTATTAAAAGGCATAGATTCATAAGGTGACCCCGAAAAAGTAAAATGTGCTCTTATCGACAAAGGACCAAAAGATCAAGCTGAAAAAAATTTAGTAATTGTGGACGTAATCACACTGCTAACTACAGAGGATGCCCTGTATATTCTTTCGTTAAACAAACTATGGGACAAAAACTTAAATTACCTCCAGCTAAATCAGCCAACGCTTACTCCGGCAATTTTCCTCTAATGAGCCAACCAAATACTTTACGTGTATCGCCTGCCGATGCTGTTAAGACAAGTTCTATTCCCACGCAGAAAGTGTCCTTACCAAATAATTCGACAAATACAAACTCTAGCTTTAATTTTAATAGCCTTGAAGCTACTATTGATAATCTGGTGCAAACTATAAAAAATTTTACAACAAATATGACTAGAATGATGCAAGAAATGCTGCGAATGCAGAATACACTGCTTCAAACATTAGTTAATAAGCCATGAACACATTAAAAATATGTTTCTGAAACGCAAACGGCATTTGCCAACACAAAAAATTAACTCCAGCACTTCCTTACGGAAAAAAATATTGATATAATATTGGTTTCTGAGACTCATTTCTCTTCGAGAAACCTGTTCAAAATCAATGGCTACACCTTATGTGATTCAAAGGACCCGAAAGGAAGAGCTTGCGGTGGATCAGCAATTCTAATAAAGTCAAGACTCAAGCACTAATTTACTC
The DNA here is from genome assembly GCA_936439885.1 of Nowickia ferox. Taxonomy (NCBI): domain Eukaryota; kingdom Metazoa; phylum Arthropoda; class Insecta; order Diptera; family Tachinidae; genus Nowickia; species Nowickia ferox. The sequence goes on along the minus strand of OW387024.1, from coordinate 52,127,544 downwards.
CCCTACCAGATTTTTAATCACCAAGGATCAGTACGAGAATTTCTACAAATCTCTTGGGCTTTGTTTCGTAGCAGCTGGCGACTACAATGCAAAACATACGTTCTGGGGTTCGCGCCTTATTACTCCTAGAGGAAGGGCGTTGTTCAATACAATTTCAAAAATGGGCGTGGACGTCATTTCGAGTGTAGAGCCCACTTACTGGCCTACAGACATACAAAAAATTCCGGATGTTATAGATTTTGGCGTCATGAAAAATATTTCTAGAGATTTAGTTTATGTTGAGGCTTCTCTAGATCTCTCCTCCGATCACTCTCCCACTATCGTTACAATCTGTAACCCACTAAGAAGTGATTTACCTCACCCATATGTTAAATTGATCAATCGTGTTAATTGGCTGAGATTAAAAAAATATGTTAGTAGTCATTGCACGGAAAACATAAAACTAAGAACATCCGATGATATTGAATATAACATTGAGAATCTTAAAGAAAATATTAAGCAGGCTGCTGAACATGGTACTACCTCCCACTCGCAGACTGGATTTAATAGAACTTATTCTATGCATATTGAACGTCTCATATGTGAAAAAGAAGAGCTAGAAAATAATGACAACAACACAGATCACCCCAACATAAAATCAGGTTTAAAGAGTGCACCAAACGACTCCAAAAGTTCCTTGCATCTAAAAAAACTGCATCTTTTAAAAACATTCTGGAAAACCTCGATGTCACTCCAGCATCTAATTACTCTTTGTGGCACGATTCGAGAAAGCTTAAAACACCCGTTGAGTTTAAACCACCTCTGAGCACTTCCACAGGAGTTTGGACAAAAAGCGATACTAAAAAAGGTAACATATTTGCTGAGCATTTAAAATCCGTATTTATCCCAAACACATGTACGGGCATTGGTGATTTGCCGTGTGTAGTCGCTCTACCCCCTCCACCCTTCAAGTTTAAGATGCGTGATGTATAAAAACTAATTGCTGAACTCAACCCAAAGAAAGATCCGGGTATTGATGAAATTAGTAACAATATGGTGATGAAGTTGCCTCGTATTGCAATTAGAATCCTGTTGTTAATTTTTAATGCCATTTTACGACTGGAGTATTATCCACACTACTAGAAGCTTGCCAAGGTCAAAACGATTCCAAAGCCGGGCAACGATCTTACCAAGGCTGACTCATACAGGCCAATAAGTTTACTGTCAACAATTTCAATGCTCTTCGAAAAGCAAGTCATGATAAAATTTTCCGCATTTCTAATTGGTAGTGGGTGTATCCCAGACGATCAATTTGGTTTTAGAAGTCAGTATAGCACCATTGAACAAACGCATAGATTCGTTCAAGTTATAAGAAGAACATTTAAAGAATAGAAGTATTGTTCTGGGTGGGGTGTCATAAAGCCATAGGACATAAAACCATATGGCGTCAAGTCCAATTCCATTGAGACATAAGGGCATATGCTATTAAGTCACAATATAATGGGACTTAACGCCATACATTTTTTTCCCAAAATGAGACATAAAGCCATATTTTTGATAATGATAGTCTGTTAATTTTTTCATTTAATTAACTGCATTATTACTTTGTTTTTGTTATCATTCTGGTAAAGGAAAAATTTTATTTTATTTTTTGTTGTTAATTTCATTTATAAGAATTATGCTTAAATTTCAAAAACAATAATAAAAAATAATATATAGAAGTAAACATTCTGTAAACGGGAAAATTATAGTGGAAAACTATTAATTTCTCATTTTACAAAATGTTCGCAGCTTTAATTCCTGGAGCCTAACATACATAGATAAATAGGCATATTAAGTAAAATAAAGCATTTGTAACGCAAAACATCAAATGGGACATAAAACCATAATGGCTTTATGGCCCATTCAACTAAAATTGATATGATACTTAGGCCATATTAAAATTATGGCTTTATGTCCGTTTGAATTGAGACATAAAGCCATTATGGCTTAATGTCCTATGGCTTTATGACACCCCACCATTGTTCTACCGTGTTTATTGTAGATTCTCAGGCATTTGATAAAGTGTGGCATGAAGGCCTAGTTTTAAAATTGAGAACATATCTACCAATAAACATTCTTAACCTTTGCAAAGTTATATTCTTGCCCGGAAGTTCACTGTTGTGGAAGGAGACTTCATGAATCAATCTCATCTGGTGTGCCAGAGGGAAGTATACTGGGCCAGTTTTGTATTTGTTTTATACTTGTGATATGCCTGTGAGCAGTAACATCCACACATTAACATATTCCGATGATACAGCCTGCTTTAGTACGAAAACTCTCACGAGGCATCTCAATATCTTCAGGAACATATGTATTACCCAGCTGAAACTAGGGCTAAACTTATGGAGAATAAAAGTAAACGAACAGAAGTGTACTCAAGTGACATTTACCCTACGAAAAGATACTTGTTCCCCCATTAGAAACAATAATCAAATTGATCCTCAACACTCACATGTGAAATACCTTGGTATACACCTTGGGGAACTGCTTCAGCTTCAAACGTAGAGAAAATCAAACGAAGGCAAAACAAAATTTTACGGGTAACTACATCGGCTCCTTGGTACATAAGAAACTCAAATTTACATATGCCACAAGTAACTGAAGAAATTGCAAAATACGCAGGCAAATATCTTACAAAACTCGAGTCTCATCCTAATCCGCTTGCTCGTAATATCTTGAACTTCACTGGACACATTCGCTTAAAAAAGAGGGACAAAAGGGGTCTAATACTTAATACTCCAGGTGAAACTGCTTGAAAATATTTTTTTTTTTGCTTTGCGCGACCCTTATTTATTATTAGCTACTATCACTAGTTTATGTCCGACACTGGTCGGACCTAATAATTATATATATATTTAAGATTTTAATACTTATTGTTAGTTAATTTTTGAAGATACAATATAAACATACGTATTAAAAAAAATTTGTGAATTTTGATACGTGATAAAATAAAAACATAATTAGCCAATTTACAAAGTGTTCTATTGCGTCATAAAATCTTGCTCATATTTTTCATATAAAAACATTATATGACAATAAAGCTATGGATATTTTTGTATCCCATGGATACTAAATTATGCAACTATTCACAGCGGCAAAAGCCACTTGCTACCAGCAGCATAATCGCAAAGTTTAAAACTCTCAAAACCTGTTAAAAATCAGTATACTTACAAAACTTGTTTTCATTGTGAATATGGCAAAAATTCGCAAAATCGGCAACAATCCTTAAAATTCATTAGAAATCGGCAAAACTGTTACAAATAAAACCAAAACTCGCTTTCATCGCGAATTTGCAAGAATTCGCAAAATCGGCAAACCACATCACCACAATGGACATCTTTTAATATTTTCGAATTAAAAATGAAAATTCTTTCAACGACGTAAGAAATATAAATAAACTATAGCTTGGGAATAATGATTAGAAATCCTAATGATTAGCAATTCGATTAGAAATTTTAATTGTGCTGAAAAATTTATTAATTATGATTAGTTAGCCATTTTAGACAATTACTAATTGATTAGATTAGAAATAATCAAAAATCTAATCACAATTAGTGACGATTAGCATTTCTAATAAAATCTAATCAAAACTAATCCAAAAAATAATTGATTAGATTTCTTGATTATTTTTGATTAGATTTGATTAGATCAACTATTTTTAACTATTTTTGTGAACAGAAAATATTTATTTACACAGCTGGTTCGCTTTGTTGTTGTGTTATTATTAATGTTAGTTTTCAACGTGTTTATTCAAATTAAAGTGTTCAAAATTATTGGTAAATAAAAATGCACGGATTTTTTTTATTTTATTTATTGTTTTTTCGACGTCGTGAAAATTTAAACAAAATGCAAACTTTATATGTAAAACAAAAATTTTCAATTTATTTTCGATATTCTAGTTGTCGTAATGGATCCAATTGTTCAAAAATGGTTTTTCATATAATGCAACGGACGTGCCGAATTTGAATAATGACAACTCATTTTATGATTTCGATGATGACGGTAACTTTATCAGTATTTCATGAATTTTCAATCTTTATATTATTTTCGTTACAGAAGATGACGTTCCCAAAACCCCGGTAACACCAACCGAGTCCAACGGTTTCAAAAATGCCATAAGCAATCAGTTTTACGCTTACTTAAATGACCCGGATCCCGCCCCTGAAATTTGGACCAAATATAATGTTTTGAAGGAAGCATTCCTATTGTGTAATACCCCACTGACGTCGTCAGCACCCGTTGAACGACCATTCTCATTTGCAGGCATCATCAATAGTCCAAGACGAAATTCATTGTTAGACTTTTCTTTAGAAAAGTTGGTATTAATGAAGTCAAATGTCAATTTCTTGCGAATTATATATATATAAGCAGAATCAGCATATATATATATATATATATATATATATATATGTATGTGGCAATATATAATGCAATTTTATGCAATATTCAAAAATTGTTACATTATGTAAATATAGCAACAAATGTGATAAATAAATATTTTCTTTTCACAAAAATATATAATTAAAAATAGTTGATCTAATCAAAAATAATCAAGAAATTTAATTAATTATTTTTTGGATTAGTTTTGATTAGATTTGATTAGAAATGCTAATCGTCACTAATTGTGATTAGATTTTTGATTATTTCTAATCAAATCAATTAGTAATCTGAAATTTCTATCAAAATTCAATTCTAATGATTAGATTATTTTATTTCTCTAATCGTAATGATTTCTAATTCTAATCGAAATTCCCCAGCTATGAAATAAACCTATGTGTTTATTTTCTGTCATTTGAATTTAACGTTTATGACAATTTTTTATATGGCAATACAACATGCCGTTCACAACGGTGCTATTTGGTCTTAAATAGTAATTTATCATTAATGACTTTAGAAGACTTTGTGAATTGGCTAATTTATTCAATTTAATAGTAAAGTCTATTCCAAAGTGAGATAATTCATATTATATTATTTGATTGCTTGAAAAAGGAATTGTTTATCTTCTTAACTTTCTGTTAATTTATTATTATAATCTGTGATGAATTTGACACCGCAGTCAGCAGCATCCTTCACTACAGATAAGGTTTGACAAACTTGAGAACCATGAGCGTAGTCAAATCTTTCATTCCAATTCGATGCATCGACTATAAAAGATTCTTTGAAAATTTATAAATGATCAAAGAATGCGAGTGTGAATATCGTTTAAATCTTTTTGTAAATAAGTTCAAATTATATATGTTGGATTAGCCATTACTCCATTTTTTTCTTAGTATTAACACTAACATTGGGATCGAAGAATGAAAGACCCATTGTTAAATTTTTGGAGCAAAGCAAAAGCTATATCTCGTTCAGGAAAAGCAATTACAAATTTGGTTGAATTTATATATACTTATATGTATACGTGTACCGTTCAGCGCTTGGATTCTCATATTGAATTGATTACGTAACAAATACATTTTAATAGCCTTCTGAATAATGAAAAACTGGCATGAAGTTAGCATAAGTAGCAACATTTAATATGATAACAGCGAGTATTGTCGTACAATTTTACATTGAAAATCACAATAGGATTTAATAGGGGGTTAAAACAACATTATGCGCAAATTTTTAATTTAGACTTTTATGGAGGAACTCGTAGTAGTATACATGCGAGGTTTCAGTATATGGCTTTTCATACAAAAATTTGGCTCATGCAGAGCTGGAATGTATGATTTCTTAAATTTTTGGAGTTGGTTGAATTTCCATCCCTTGTTGAATGATATAGTTGTAATGTGTTGCCTATTTTGCGGGATTAGTTTGTTGTTTTGTTAAAAGATCTCAGAGGTGAATGTGTGCTTGATTAGGGTTGTTGTTTTTGCTAAAATATCACTAGGTGGGTTTTGATTGTTACATTCAAACCGCGATTACACAGTACAACAGCCAATCTGGGGGGTGAGAAATTCCAAATCAGGGTGATGGTACTAGGTCAGTATAGTAAAACCCTCAAAGGGTTTGGCGTTTAAATATTTTTTTTTAAAATTCATAAAAAATCCAAAATGGAAAAAAGTGCCAAAACTAATTACTTTCGCGTAAAGTCACATAACTCATGAGCAAAAAACACGAAATTAATAACACTTGATCCTTTTTTCCGTTTTGGATTTTTTATGAATTTAAAAAAAAAAATTTAATTTTTAGGCAAAAAAATATTTTTTTGCCTCCACAAATTTATTTTTAACTTCGAAAGTGTTGCACATATAGGAAAACGGTATAGAAACAGATTAGAGAAATTGTAATTCTTAATTTTTCTAAATTTGTTTCATCAAAATCGGACAAGTGAAAAAGAAAAAATTTAAAAGGTCATAAAAAACTGACACATACGAACGCCAAACCCTTTGAGGGTTTTACTATACTGACCTAGTACCATCACCCTGACTTGGAATTTCTCACCCCCCAGACAATAATCCCAATAATGTTCCATAGTGTTATTCGTGACCGGTAATTTAAAAATTTCAGAAATTCGAAATTAACGGCTGGTGCCTTGAGAAAATATCTTATTTAAAAAACTCCTCTGATTTATAAATTAATTAAAAAGAAACAGTTGAGCCCTCCGAAAAAAAATAACTGGACTCTACTGTAGGTTGAATATTTACTATGTGTTGCCTATTTTGCTGGTTAAGGTTGTTGTATTTGCTAAAATATCTCTGAGGTGAATTTGTGGGTGTGTGAATTAGTTGGTTTTTTATGGCTGTGGTGAATGGAGGAAAAATTACTGGGAACTTTTTGGTAGCGTACACACACGCAATCCTGTTTTTACATACTATTGTTTTTTGCATGATTTGTTCACATATTTACATACTGTTGAATGGAAAATATGTAGCGTGCAAGAACTGGATTTGGCATATTAGATGGAAGATGTTGGGTTGTTTTTCGTTGTTCTTATTTAGCTAATTCTTGTTTTTCATGATTTCTTGTAGATGTGTTGGGGTGAAGTGGGGGCAAATGTTTTTTATTTTTCAATTTCATAAAGTCGTACTTAAAAATTATGTTCATATGTATTTTAATACAAATAAGTTTAACGAAAAAGATGTAAGCACTTGATGACGTTTTTAGGAGAAAATCAATTAATCTAAATTGTTAAATTTTTTTGTTTATGTTTTATATTGAAATGTGCGTATTATCATCGCTTTCATAGAAAAAATTTATTGGGCTTTCTTTTGTTTTAAATAGTAATAAATTCCTTATATATGAATCATATTTTTAATAATATATTAAAAATAGCTGATTTTCGTTGACTGTGTTAGTTAGTTCTCTTTGTTTGTTTTTTATTTTTAAATTTCATAAAGTCATGCTTAAACATTATGTACAATGTTTGGTTTTCGAATCATAACTTTAATTCGAACCATTTTGGTATTATAAACGAAGCGCTAGAAAATTTCCCTAAAGCTGAAACTTGTTTTAATAAACATTGGATCAAAGAACCATCTGCAATACTATGTCAAAGGTCAAATATTTGTGCAGAAAAGGGAGTAAAAATTATTCAAAACATATATCCATTTTGTAAATCAGTGCGTGCCCTAAATTTAAAATTTCAAATTTATAATTACGTTATATTTGTATGTTTTTTTATACACGAATATATACGATTTTTGTATATCACTACAGTAAAATTATAATATTTTATATATTAAATATGATTTTTTACTATAAAATTTAATGTGTGTATTGTTTCTTTCAATATATATATAAATAATATAATAATAATACGCAGAGATATGTCAAATGACCTTATGCAAAAAATACTCAATATATTGAAAAATAAATAATAGATTTGTGATCAGCGGACCAAACTGTATGAATGTGCATAAATAATATTGTGCTGAAAAAGTAAGTAACTTTTTGCAAAATCTGAATTAGCGAATAACTGGAAAAGTACTCATCGTATTTTAGAATACGTGCGATTTGCAAATGGTCATATCTCGAAAACCACTTAATGGATTTTAAAATCAACAGCAGATTCGTGATCAGCGGGTTAAAATCTATAAAATTCGGGTACTAGTAGATGGTTTATTAACAGAAAATTTTTGTCATTACGAAAATATAAAATTTTTTTGGAAATAAAAATCCAAATTTTTGCTGCAGAAAATGAATTTGGTGCGGAACTTTTTTTTAAGATATCAAAAAAGTAAAAACGCAGTTTGTCTTAGAATTTTAGCATGCATATGAAAACCCAGTGAGCCTTTGTTTTTAAAAATACGCATAAGCCTAATGTACATAGTTAATATGTATGTATTAGAAATAAGTGTAAGATAAAAAGTGAAAACATTCGCGTGAGGTAAGAAGAGTGTGTTAGTTAGATCTTTTTTTCCATGCTTGCTGAACTTATGGCAGCCCTAAATTCTACGATTTGGATGCAGCTCTACATCTTGCGAATTTAACTGCCGAAAAGTAAGCGTCCTGTTTCTGACGCTATTTGCAGCGACCTGACAATAAGAAGTATGGACACTTGAAAAAGTGTATCATTGAACGTTTCTGCAACAGCGAACAAAAGCAAATGCAGAAACTTCTCTCTGAAGTAGATTTGGGTGACCGATGCCCTACGCAGCTACTTAATAAATTGAGCAGTTTAGTCAAAGACCGCGTCAGCGATGAGTTTTTAAAGTTTTTGTGGTTGCAGCGACTGCCACCTCATGTACAAGCAATTTTACAAGCATCTGATGTCGAATTACCTGCACTTGCTAAGCTTTCAGAGAAAATTCTGGAAGTAAGTGACTAAAAACAAGTTAGCTCTATCGAAACAAATTCTGCTCAGAATCCTACAATTGCAGAAGTTAGTCAGCGTATGGCCAGGTTGGAAAAGAGTATGGAACAACTATTAAATAAATGGCACGACCGCCAACGATAATTTTCAAGACATCAAAATCGAAATAACAAAAGAAGTACATCCAAAACCCCTGCTGATGGAGGATATTGCTGGTACCACAGTAAATTCGGTGAAACAGCTCAAAAGTGCCGTGATCCCTGTAAATACGACCAACATTCAAAAAACTAGATAGTTTGCTTGGTTTCTCACAGAGCAAGAGACGATTTTCTAACAACACAATAGCGAGACTTTTGAGAACAATACAACACACAAATTTTAAATCGATACTGACGCCGACCTGTTAGTAATCCCACCACGCCAAGTCGACAAACGTAAACCAACACACAACAACTTTTCGCCGCAAATGGCTCAAAAATAAGTACATACGGTTTAAGACGTTTAAAACTATCTCTTGGCTTACGATGTGTTTTTGAATGGAATTTTATTAAAGCGGATGTTTCGTCGCCCATAATAGGCTCCGACTTATTAAGAAATTACGAAATAAAAGGCGAAACTGTTCAAACTGAAATTTTTAATATTTCTTCGTATGACGCAAACAACAGCTACTCAAGACTTTTAGACTAATATAAAACTTAACATCTTTCAACGCCATTGCAATTGGTGCGCAGTCTAGCATGACATATCATATTATTACGAAGGAAAATCCAGTGTTTACAAGACCACGTAAGTTGGTAGGTGAAAAATTACGTGCGGCAAAGGCCGAATTTGCGTTGAAAAGCAACTTGGCCAGCCCATTACATATTTTTAAGAAAACCAACGGCGACTTTCGTGCACTGAATGCAACAACGTTGCCAGATCGTTACCCGATTCCCTTTATACAGGGTGGGCCAAAAGTTACCATGGGGTTTAAAAGTTTAATAACTTTTTCGTTTATTAATTTTTTTTCTCAGATTATATAATATACAAAATGGAAAATTTTTTTACACTAAGTATGAAAAATAATGTCTCTTAAATGACCACCGTTTTCAGCTTCGCACTGATGGGCGATTATGATTATGAGTGATGAAGCTCATTTTCATTTGAATGGCTTTGTTAATAAGCAGAAGTGTAGGTTCTGGGGTTCTGAAAATCCAAGAGCCATTCATAAACGCCAATTGCACCCCATTAGGTGTACAATATGGTGTGGGATCACATCTGAAAATATCATTGGGCCTTACTTCTTCGAGAATGAAGATGGAAGTGCTGTAACCGTAAATGGAGAGCGGTATCGGTTTATGATAGAAAATTTTTTACGTCTTGCTCTTGAAAACATACCTGTGCCCATGTTCTGTAACTTTTGCGAGAACTTCTTTCGTCGAAAAGATGTGAAACAAAATATTCCATCGTTTCTCGAAAAGTGAGAAAAAAGTGTGTCTGTAAGTCATGTCGAAAACCATCAAAAGTGATTACGTCGTTACGTTAGAAATGTCAAAATGTAATAGTCGAAGCCGACGTGACATCGCAGACGTTGTGAACGCTTAGCACAAATGTCGTGGACTTCGACCAAAATTTACTAAAATTGAAAAATTTTCAACGACGGCGGCGAAAATGTAACAGACGGCTGTACGAAATAATGTATAGTGCGACTTTAATGTTTGTTGTTTAGAATATGTTTATTGTTTACTAAATGTTTTCCAATAATACAAAAAATAAAAATAGCTTTGTGGTGTAATTAAGTGATTGTTAAAACAAAATTGTTGAAGTGGTGCATATAAAGAGTTAATGCCATCAAATTGTCTTCTTGCGAAGACATATACTACATAGTCTACCAATTTTTCTTTTTGTTGCTTAGAAATTCGCATAGTTTTCTAAAATTATAAAAGAAAAATTGTTAATAATGAAAAAAATCACTTTAAAAAAACAAAATACTAACATTTTCCGTGTTATTATCTATCGCACTTGGCTTTTTAATATATTTTTTATTTTTGAATTAATTTCTCACCGAGTTTTTATTTGTGAGTGAATTTGACAGTTCAAAGCGGGAACTTTTCTCGCAAAAGTTGTAGAGACACACTTTTTCTGTAAATTGGCGAATAATTTCTTTACGTGACAGCTGTTACTCGCCAAAAAAAAGTTACAGACACAGTTTAGTGAGAAAAGCAGCTGTTTGTTTCAATTTATTGCATTTTTGTTTCATTTCACACATTTCAAGCGAAAACTTTCTCGACGCGGGAGTTACAGAACATGGGTACTGGTATGTGGTTTCAGCAGGACGGAGCCACTGCCCGCACTGCCCGAGACACAATGGCACTTTGAAGTCAAATTTTTGGAGAGCGAATAATTTCCAGAAATTCGGAAATAATTTGTCCCAGCGCGATCGCCAGTTTTGACAGCACCCGACTATTTTCTTTGGGGTTATTTGAAGTAGCGAGTGTATGTGAACAAGCCAGAGACAATCCTTGAACTCAAGGCAAACATTGTTGCAGAAATTTTGGAAGATATTATGGAAAATGCCCTAAAATGAGCCCATCAGTGCGAAGCTGAAAACAGTGGTAATTTAAGAGACATTATTTTTCATACTTAGTGTAAAAAATTTTCCATTTTATATATTATATAATCTGAGAAAAAAATAAAAAAAAATTAATAAACGAAAAAGTTATTAAACTTTTAAAGCCCAAGGTAACTTTTGACCCACCCTGTACAAGATGTCCGTTCAATTTTATATGGGAAGCGCATATTTTCCGTTATCGATCTACAACGCGGTTATCAGCAAATCCCGATAGAACCCGAAGACATTCCGAAAACCGCAATAATAACGCCATTCGGGCTTTACGAATTAAATTTTATGACCTTTGGTTTACGGAACGCAGGCCAAACTTTTCAGAGGCATATGCACGACATACTTCGCAGTCTCGATTTTGTTTTCTCTTATATTGACGACATTTTGGTTGCGTCGGAAAATATATATAGAACAACACGAGCTAGATCTGAAATCAGGTTTTGAGTATTTACAACGATAAACGATATATGTATATTGACAATAAATTTTTCAAAATGCGATTTTGGCAAAAACAGGCCCTTTTAGGCCATTTTAGGCCATCTGATTTCTGCTAATGGTATCGAATCTACCGAAGACCAAATACAATCAATAAAAAATTTTCCAGTGCCGAAACTAGCATGCGAATTAAAAAGGTTTTTGGGAATGTTTAATTTCTATAGATCATTCATTCAAAAATAGTAGTAGTGAACTGCGCATTCGGCGTCAATTAAAATTGTGAAATTTTCAAATTTGAATACCCAAATTTTAAAATTCTTGGAAATTTGTGAAATTTTATACCTACGAGGGTGGTTCAATAAGTCCGTCCAATTTTTTGTTTACATAAGGATTTTTTTGTTTACAGTAAGTGTTTTTTGTTTACATTAACTGTTTTTTGTTTATATTAAGTGTATGTATGTTTGTATGTATGTATGTACGTATGTATGTATGACCGTGGCATTAATTGTATGTGAACGGATGATTTTTTTTTGTGGTAATGGATTAAAAATCATGAAATTGATTTTTCCATGGGTGTCCTTTGTCGTTGTAATTTGTAATTAAGCTTTAAAATTTCAATGTATGCCGTAGCCCAGTTCACTACTACTAACTCAAGTTTGAAAATATCTATTTATACTTAAAATATCTATATCAAGTTAAATATGAATATCTGAAGAAATTAATTTCATCAATTAAAGGTTCAATGATTCAATTATAATATTTAACGCTGTTGCGCATGAGAAGCAATACATGTATATTTTTGTATTGGGCGACATAAGAATGATGACTCATTCTACTTGTGCTAAACTTATAGCATAATTCCTAATACACACATGCATACATACAGACAAAGTTAAAAATGCAAATAAACATGAAGCAAAATTATAACAAGGTCAACTCAAAATTATATTAAATATGGATGCAGTCAATTTTAAAATCTGGTGGTTTACACCAGGTTTAAAAAACGTTTTTAAGCTAAAATTCTATAACGAATACAATTTTAGTGAATTTTGTTTAAACAATATTCGAAATGTTGTTTAAAATTTTTATGAATTCGGTTGTAAGCATTTAATAAGAGCCAATGCAAATGTTATTATAATGTTTAAGTAAGATGAGAAAAATATTAAGCACATCTATAGGGATCATTCAGTCAGTAATATGAATTTTAAAAAGGTTTAAGAAATTTATAAAGTGTTGGAAGGATAAATACGGAATTTTTAATATAAGCACAGATAATTAATTAAATGATGGTCGCTACAGAAAGCAATTTGACTATTTCATAACTATATAAGCTACTGTTCATAAAAATATACTTTAGTTATTAATCTAACTTTAAACTTGATACATCTATTTGCTATAACCTCTTTTGATACTTGATAAGCAGATCTGAAAACCAGACCAGGTCCTGATAAGCTGATCTGAAATCCAGACCAGGTCCTGATAAGCTGATCTGAAAACCAGACCAGGTCCTGATAAGCTGATCTGGAAACCAGACCATGTCCTGATAAGCTGATCTGATACCTGATCTAATAGCTGATACCTGTTCTGCTATTTGCTATTAGCAAACATGGATGAGATGGTGTTAAAGCAGTTGGTGTCGATAAGAAAGTATCTACTGAAATTTAATGGAATTTCATAATATTGTGAAATTCAATTCCTCTTGTGTAGAACCTTTCAAAGATAACAAAACTGTGCATGTTTAAGCGATATGAAAACAAACAACAAAAATTTGCAAATAAACAAAAAGAAAAATTTTTTGATCTTGTGAAGTAAAGCCAATAGATAAGCAAAATATAAAAATGTAGACATTTGCAGTTAAAATTTCTATTTAGTAAATTTAAGCTGAAATAAAAACCATTTACATATTTTATTATTTTTTCAATATTTTATTTAACAGTTTTTCTTAAAAATCTGAGTACTAATACAAATTCAGCGCTATGTATAAATTAAAATATATAGATATAAAAAGAAAAAAACATCATTAATGTAATATTTTATTTTATTTACAAATAATTTAGGTATAGGTAAAAAGATAAAAGTTTTAAACCATTCAATTTTAACATGCTTTTGGGTGAATAAAATATTAATAATTAATAGATACATTCATAAACAAATAACTAAATAATAAATAAATTAATAAATAATTAAATAAATACATTAATAAATAAATACAATTAGTACAAAATTAAATTCTCGTTGTCATCTTACATGCAATTTAGTAGGAATCATTCTATTCTACATCCATTGTTTCGGTCTATGTAATGTCCCCAAGCGCGCGTTTTTATTTCATCTTTCATTATATTTCTTTTATCATCAGAAAAGCTAAGTGCTATTTTATGTAGTTTTTCGGTATATAGTTGATGTGTTTTAGATCTAAACAAAAACATTTCATCCGAGATAATTTTGGATTCGAAATAAGATTTATAGACTCGTTTAGATTTATGGCTTCGAGTTTAGATACGTTAGCGAAAAATCTTGATAGCAATGATTTTAATACTATTCGGTCATGTTTCGTTGATGAAGCTCATTTCAACCTGATTAGAAGAAAGGGTGTATTTCAATACTCTTATATGGATTCCATGGCTAAGTTTAAGGAAATTAAACTCCCGAGTAGAGAAGAGTTCTTCAATATTCTAACGAATGCAGAATGTTATGTAGTCGAGTATGAACATGCTCAAAAAATATGGAGAGAGTTTAACTGTAAAACCCTCCTTGACTATACTGAACTCTACTTAAAGACAGATGTTCTTCTTCTAACCGATGTGTTTGCAAATTTTAGGAAAATTTGTAAAGGTATTCACGATTTGGACCCTTGTCACTATTATACAGCACCAGGCTTATCTTGGGATGCAATGTTGAAATCCACACAAGTTTCACTGGAACAGTTCACTGATTCCGAAATGTATATGTTTATGCAAAACGGAATTAGAGGTGGACTACTTTAATGCTCGCAAAGATATTCGAAGGCGAATAACAAATATTTGGAAGATTTTGATGCATCAAAACCATCAGAATTTCTTGTATATTTAGACGCTAACAACTTGTATGGTTGGGCGATGTCGGAATATCTTCCTTGCGGTGAATTTGAGTGGGTATGTGATACTGATTTTGATGTTAAAAAAATTTCTGATACTGCAGAGTATGGGTACATTTTGGAAGTGGATATAGATTATCCCGATTTAGTGCATGATCTACATAATGATTTGCCATTTTGTTTTCAAAAGAAGCACGTGGGGGCATCCAAAATCAAAAAATTAGTTGCAGACTTACACTCAAAAACAAATTACACCATACACCATAGAGTTTTAAAACAAGGCATTTGAAATGGCATCATCTTAAAACAAATCCATAGAATACTCGGATTTAAGCAATCCCCATCGCTTAAAAAATATATTGACTTAAACACATTCCATAGGACAAATGCTAAAAATAATTTTGAAAAAGATTTCTTCAAACTTTTAAACAATGCTGTTTACTGGAAGACAATGGAAAACATTGAAAAACGTCGGGACATTAGAATTACGTCATCTTGGGAAACGACAAACAGGAATCATTTAGGTCTCAGAGCATTAATTGCGAAACCAAATTTTAAGCAGTTGACAAAATTTTCTGATGATATGTATGCGGTAGAGTTAGAAAAAATGGAACCATTATATGATAAACCCATATATGTTGGTTTCACAGTACTGGAGTTATCGAAGAGGAGAATGTATGACTTCCATTATGGCTTCATGAAGCCTAAATTTGGAAAGAATATTTCTCTCAACTATATGGATACTGAATCATTTATGTATTCAATTAAAACTGATGATTTTTACGATGACATCCGTAATGATATTAGTTTGAATTTTGATACGTCAGAATATCCTATAGATAATCAATTTCGTTTGCCGCTACTCAATAAGATGGTTTTGGGAATGATGAAAGGTGAAAACAATGGGGATATAATGACAGAGTTTGTTGGTTTAAGAGCAAAAATGTATTCTCTGTCGACTCTTCGCTCGGAAGCTGTTAAAAAATCAAAAGGGATCAAAAAGTCTGTAATTAAAAAGTTGTCCATTAATGATTACAAAAGTTGCTTATTCGAATCCAAAATTATCTCGGATGAAATGTTTTTGTTTAGATTTAAAACACATCAACTATATACCCAAAAACTACATAAAATATCACTTAGCTTTTCAGATGATAAAAGAAATATAATGAAAGATAAAATAAAAACGCGCGCTTGGGGACATTACATAGACCGAAACAATGAAACAATGGATGTAGAATAGAATGATTCCTACTAAATTGCATGTAAGATGACAACGAGAATTTAATTTTGTACTAATTGTATTTATTTATTAATGTATTTATTTAATTATTTATTAATTTATTTATTATTTACTTATTTGTTTATGAATGTATCTATTAATTTTAGTATTTTATGCACCCAAAAGCATGTTAAAATTGAATGGTTTAAAACTTTTATCTTTTTACCTATACCTAAATTATTTGAAAATAAAAATAAAATATTAGATTAATGATGTTTTTTTTTCTTTTTATACCGATATATTTTTATTTATATATAGAGTTGAATTTGTATATATTAGTACTACGATGTTAAAGAGAAACTGTTAAATAAAATATTGAAAAAATAATAAAATATATAAATGGTTTTTATTTCAGCTTATATTTACTAAATAGAAATTTTAACTACAAATGTCTACATTTTTATATTTTGCTTATCTATTGGCTTTAATTCACTAAATCAAAAAATTTTTCTTTTTGTTTATTTACAAATTTTTTTTGTTTGTTTTCATATGGCTTAAATATGCACAGTTTTGTTATCTTCGAAAGGTTCTACACAAGAGGAATTGAATTTCACAATATTATGAAATTCCATTAAATTTCATTAGATACTTTCTTATCGACACCAACTGTTTTAAAATTTTCTCATCCATGTTTATCAAATCAGAGGTATCAGCTATTAGATCAGGTCTCAGCTATGAGATCAGGTTATCAGGTAGCTGGTCTGGTTTTCAGATCAGCTTATCAGGACCTGGTCTGGTTTTCAGATCAGTTTATCAGGACCTGGTCTTGTTTTCAGATCAGCTTATCAGGACCGGGTCTGGTTTTCAGATCAGCTTATCAGGACCTGGTCTGGTTTTCAGATCAGCTTATCAGGACCTGGTATGGTTTTAAGATCAGCTTATCAAGACCTGGTCTGGTTTTCAGATCAGCTTATCAGGACCTGGTCTTGTTTTCAGATCAGCTTATCAGGACCGGGTCTGGTTTTCAGATCAGCTTATCAGGACCTGGTCTTGTTTTCAGATCAGCTTATCGGTACCTGATCTGGTTTTCAGATCAGCTTATCAGGTGTCACATGAAGTTATAGCAAATAGGTGTATCAAGTTTAAACTTAGATTAATAACTAAATTATATTTTTATGAACAGTTATTTATATAGTTATGATATATTTAAATTGTTTTCTATAACGATTATCGTTTAAATAAGTATATTTGCTTATCATGAAAAATCAATATTTATGCTTCCAACACTATACAAATTTCTTGAAACTTTTTGAAATTCATTTTACTGACAACATAATCACTATAAACATGCTTCATATTTTTTTCATCTTACTTAAACATTATAATAACATTTTCATTGTCTTTTATTAAATGCTTGCGAGTTATGGTATAAGTTTAGCACAAGCAGAATGAGTCATTATTCTTATGTCGCCCAATACAAAAATATACACTTACATATATTATTTTGCTGCTCATGCACAAGAGCGTTAAATATTATAATTGAATCATTGAACCTTTAATTGATGAAATTAATTTCTTCAGATATTCATATTGGACTTGATATAGATATTTTAAGTATAAATAGATATTTTCAAACTTGAGTTAGAAGTAGTGAGATTAATACGAATGTGTTTTTCTCCTTTTGTTATGTAGTATGGTCCTATAAGCGATGTGCCATTATGGCCAAATATATTGATGCTCAGATCATTTTGATTTTCGAATTGTTTTATCTGCTTCAATGTGAGTGGAAATTTTAGGCCTTCACAATTTAACACAATTGCTCCTAAATTAATATTCTCATCAGAAATGTTTGTTATATTATAGTTTCTATAGTTTTTCCGTTGTCTTCGATCTAAAGTACTATTTGTGTACAAAGCCGCAATGAGGCACCATTTAAAGCACTAAATATAATTGTTCTCGACATTTATGCATTCACATTTCACTGCAATATTTTTTGGGATAGGGATAAAGCTCGATCCTCTTATTATGGACGCCTTGTTTATATTAACTTCAAGGGAATTTATTGAAATCAATGTCCATCCGCTATCCCTCTCTTGAAATTCTTCCATTTTGGCTCTTACCTCCTCGGTCTGTTTTCTGTGCATCTCCCTATGCCATCAGAGATGGTCACCAACATCATCTTTGAGATGTGTACAAGTTGGGTAACATTCATCTCATCATTCACCATTTTCATATAATCACATGTGAGCTCCATATTAAATTTAAACGTAGTATGTATCCTACTACGTTCATTGAGTTGTTGTACTATGGAGCTCTTGGTAGATGCGAGAAACTCCTCCGGAAACAAGACACCCACATTTTTGTTGAGGAGAATATATGTCTCGATCCTCCCATTGAAATTACTTATTCTTCTAGTGAGAAAATCGTTAATCTGTTCTTGCTTACAGCTGTTTTTGTGTTTTATGGTTCTGACGTGAGCCATACAACCATTTGATGGAATCATCTCATCACAATCCTGACAATATTTGTTTTGGAGACTTAGCTTACTAGCTCCAAGCATAGCCTTCGATTGGTTAGCATATGAGTGCGTTTCCATATGCTGATTTAGTTTTGTTTGAGTCATAAAGACTTTATTGCAGATGGTACAACTTGTAGTATTAATTTTATTTATTTGTTTATTAATTAATTTAATTATTTTATTTATAAACAATTTATTTAATTATTTTATTTATAAGCAATTTATTTTAGTTATAAAAAATTTATTTAATTATTTTTTATACACTATAAACTTGTTTAACAAACAGTAGTTGGTTCTAGCACTTTTATGTTGTTTGGATTTCAATACACACACACACACACATATATATATATATATATATATATGTGTGTGTGTGTGTATGAATTTCACCATAGTCGTAATAAATTAGATTCTCTACGTTATTCTCATATAAAGTATATAAGTAGAAGAAATAATGTAGATTGTCATCAGTCTGCTCTGATATCTCAACAAGTGACAACCTATTTTCCCAACCAAAATTTCTAAAGTGATTGAAATATATATATATATATATATATATATATACATACACACACAAACACACGCACATACACATTTCCACAATTCTCTGTTGGTATTATGATATGTGATGAAATTCATATACACAGCAACACTCAGAACAAAATCGCTAGCATCAGTTTGCAATATAAAGGTATGAGAAAAATCGGGACATGTGAAAGTAGGTGCTTCTATAAGTTTTTGCTGTATTTCTCCAAAACCTATTTCTTATAATTGTTACATTAAAGTAAAATATACTGAAATAAACATATCATTACCCCTTTTCAAAAGCTCTTCTTATCAACCTGATTGGACTCAAAACATTTAACATCTGAAATTCACTTGTAGATATAAAACCTATGCCAACACAATATTTTCTATCTCCATAAGAATAGCAACGTCAATAGCCTTGAAAACATATATACATTAATTTGTAAATATGCATGAAAAAGTGGTGATGTAATTCACACAAGCAATGATATTCTTCAAAGCAAAAATAGATACGATCACATACATGAATCCAACAATATATACATACATTACCAAATACATTCCCTGTCCACTTCCAACAGGGTTGCCACTCTCTGCAGCTATTAGATTATTTCCCCAGAGATCGCAAACATAAATACATACATACAATAACCCTACATACGCATAGCAACGATAACTCAAAACAGCAAACCAAAGTCTATCAAATAACAATCACTACATACACACAAATACACAGATCCCTTGTCACTACCCTACAGTCAGGCTGGGAGCAAGTGTCTTTGTGTCAACACTAAAATTCTAGTAACAATTTGGTATAATAAGTTTTCTTCTATCCGTCAGTATAAAAGAAGGAGAAAAAACAGATATGGTGTATTTGTGGTGGAATTGTCAATAACTTGTCAATATACATACATTTGTATGTACCTAAATTATAGAAATGTACTAGTAACTAACTGTCTGGTTGGTATGTCTCATGACCGCATAAGAACTACGTAGTCACTACCTAATCAATTGTTTTAGTGTTACTAGTAGATTTTCAATGACAAGCACATGCTAAGTGTCTATAGCACAAATTATTGTATGGAGGATAGTTAGAGAGTAGTACTGGTGACAAGTGAAAGTGAAAAGCTAGTCAGCATATTTTCACCATCAACATTTCCTACTGGGTATAATGATTGTCTGCCACTACAACAAAAGTATCGGACACCATCAAACAAACAAGTAAATACACACACACACATACATACTCATCCACACACACACTCACATACACACATACAAACATCCATGTATAGATCCATCCGAAGTAAGCACAACGTTTCTCTACAACAACAACAAAAGCTGTACACACAAGTATACAAACATACACATAAATAAAGAATCAAACTCACACACACACACACACACAACCAGCCTAACGAAATCTCAGTATAAAAATACCCAAAGTCCCCAATTTGTAACAGGGTTGCCATCGTTTTTATTTTTTCCCGGTTTTGAATTCCCAAAACATGTCGTCCTCCGCCATTAACAATCTACTTTCGGGTTTTATCTCTCTATTGAGATTGAGGCACTTATATGATTTGATGAATTCTTCCTTTATTGCTCTGGCCTTATTCACTATTATTTCCCATTCCATGGGGTTTAAATTGAGAGTTTATGGAATGTTAGGGCTATTTAAAACGAAAATTCAACAATTAAACTTGGTCTAAATTTCTGGCTAATGATGCTGCGCGCGTATAATTTTTCGTAATGATCTCTTATGAAGTTGGTAGAGCGTTACAAAGATCTGCAGCGCCAGTAAGGAAATCATAATTACTAGATATATGATAGGATATTCTACTTTCACTGTAATGTTGTTGATAACGTTAGCATTAGGGTTTTCTATTTACGATTCACGGCTACCCATGGTGCCTAAATTCTTTTAATGTATCTCAATTTGTTTTAATAAAGTGGATTCTGTGAAGAGCCGTGGAAGTTCTACGCTAACTACACCCAGTATATAGATTACAACTGTCATGTACGTATTTCGAGTAAACAAACTGCAAGTTTACAATATTTTGCTTAAAATTAAGTTTATGCAGTCACACGAATGTTAATGTGTCAATAAAAGTCAAGGACGTGTTAGTTAAAAAAAAATGGTGCTTATGTCACGGATGCCATGACCATTTTTTGATGGTCAATAGAGTACAGTGACATAAACCAGATATCGCCAATTAATATCTGAATTAGGCTTTTAATTCTTTAATATTATACCACTGGAGGGACACTTATGTATCACAGTAGTAAGTTATTTGTTAGTATATGTTTATCTTTATGTTATTTTTAAAGGAATGCAAAAGTTTATAACAATTAAACAACTATAAATTCAAATTTATATCTGGTTTCACTCGATAAATATCAAGGCTACCCTTACAAAACTTTTAGAGAGATCCAGTGTGCAAAGCATGCGCTCTGTTAACATCCTTTTTCAGGGGTTGCCGATGTTGTTTTGTCGCTGTTGTTGTTATTCCTGGTGCTGCTGTTGTTGAGCATGCTGATGTAAGTGCTGCTGCTGTTGCTGCAGTTGGTGCGGATTATGCTGCGCATGTTGTTGGGTATTATTTACTGCCGCTGTTGTTGTAATGGGTCAGGTCGGTGTTGTCATCAGAAATTGCTGATGCTGATGATGGTGATGTTAAATCTTCATCAAATTTATATTTATTGTTTTCAGTTTTAGATGCTTCTATCAATATAGACGATAATGGCCAGTGTGATGATAATGACGATTACGGTGAATTATGATTTTGTCGTAGAATGAAGTCAACAGTTAAGAAAATCTGGGATATTGTTTCCATTTTTCTGTGTACAATTTAAAAAAAATGTATATGGCATTATATCGTCATTCTTAAGTGGTATATTATATCAAGTTTTTCGCCATCACTATGGTTTTCTGCTGTTCAAGTTACTTTACTTTTTCTTGGCTTCAATAATACTATATCTTTTATATTTGCACAACACTTCTTTCTTATGTATAAGAAATTTTAAAGTGATTTCAACTTTTGCACTGCAATTTTATTTTATCACATTTTGGCAGGATCGCTATGTAATAATGATGATTACTATTTGTTTGTACGGCCGCTTATGCGACCGTCTTGTTGTTCTTTTATTTACTCAATGAATTCTTAATTCTAATTTACTTAAAGCTAACTTAACTAGCTGTGGGAACATGCTAACTCAGCAGTACTGATACTGATCTTATACGGTGTGCCACAGGGAAGTATACTGGGGCCAGTTTTGTATTTATTTATACTTGTGATATGCCTGTGAGCAGTAACATTCACACATCTACATTTGCCGATGATACAGCCTGCCTTAGTATGCACGAAAACTCTTACGAGGCATCTCGATATCTTCAGGAACGTATTCCTTAGCTGGAACTATGGCTAAACTTATGGAGAATAAAAGTAAATGAACAGAGGTGTGCTCAGATAACATTTATCCTACGAAAAGATACTTCTTCCTCAATACTCACATGTGAAATACCTTGGTATACACCTTGACCGACGGCTTACATGGAAACACCAAATTAAATCTAAGCTAACACAAAATTCCACGCTGAGTCTAGATTGTAAACTTCTGATATACAAGTCGCTCTTGAAACCTATATGGTGCTTCGGAATACAGCTATGGGGCACTGCTTCAGCTTCCAGTATAGAGAGAATCCAACGAAGGCAAAACAAGATTTTAAGACTAATAACATCGGCTCCATGGTACATCAAAAATTAAAATTTACATCGTGGTTTAAATTTGTCACTAGTGACTGAAGAAATTAAAAAATACGCAGGCAAATACTTAACAAAACTCGAGTCTCATCCTAATCCACTTGCTCGTAACATCTTGAATTTTACGGACACATCCGCTTAAAAAAGAGAGACACTACGGCTCTAATACTCAACAATCGAGATGAAACAGCTTGAAAATATTTTTTTGCTTACTACGATATTTATGTATCATTAATTTACTATCACTAAGTTTATGCCTGACACTGGTTGGGCCTAATTATTATATCTAGATTTAAGATTTGAATACTTATTGTTAGTTAATTTTTTGAAGATACAATAAATAAATATACGCATGAAAAAAAAATTATATATGTACATACATAGAAACAAATCGCTGAATTTGTGATACATCAAAGATCCAGCCAGCTTAAATTTGCAGAACAAAATATACACATGCATGTTCATGCGTATTAGAAAAAAAAGGTTAAAAATTCCCTTGAATATTTTAAAATGGTAAAAAAGCAATATCAGCACATTTGCATAATTATGGATATACATATGTATGCACTCGTATGTTTGTATATGCATAAAATAAAAAATTGTCAAGTACGCATATGAATGTACATATGTATGTAGTATGTACATATGTACTCGTAAACCAACCGCTTCCGTTCAGAGTAATTAATAGAAAAAAAAATACTAACAGTAGAAGCCAAATTTGAACTAGGAGAACAGCTATCCCAGCACGTTAAACCATTTCTATGATCCCCAAAAATATTGAACTACGCACACGTATTTACAAACAGATACACATGCACGTATACATACATACATGTATACAATTACTATCCAAGCAATTCAACTAGATCAAACGCTAAAAAGTATAAAATATAAAAAATATAAAAAATAAAGAACAAATAATAGAAGTCCCAGTTCACACTATACATGTACTGTCAATACGTTTTGCTTACTCATTCTTAATGTTAAAAAAGCGCATACAAATTTTTTACTGCGGGAACATTTTTTCCAGCACGAGAAAAAATTTATCTCTCTAGCATCCCCATGCATACATCCATACATAGAATATTAAAAATAAGAAATATGCACACATACAACTCAGCGCTATTAATGATTGATAAGTGTGCCGCAAAATCTATCTCTTTCTAACACTATCTCTATACCTCTCTGATACGGGCACACATAGATCCAACACTAAAAATTTACACACCCACTATATTATTTTTTGTAGTAGGAGAGCGAGCATGTATCCCAACTGAAGAATCAACTGCTCTGATACGAGCACACATACATTTATACAACAATAAAAAACTACACACGTACACAATACATAAATTCTTATTACGTCATTATGTAACTGCAGAAAACAAATTTCTATGATTACAATATTATTGATGGACAGGATATGGCGAACCTCTAAATCCCTTTTGATGGGAAATATATTAAACTAGAGAACCAAATTGCTATGATCATAATATTTATTAATAGCAAATATCGAACCTCTAAATCCCTAATGATGGGATATCAGAAATTATAAGGCAACACCTCCATCTCTCAAATAGAAAAAATATAAAAGTCAACGCCCCCTCTCTCTCTCTGTTAGAAAGAGACGGTTTTTTGCCTTCACCATTATCTCCCTAGTAGAAAAGAGTTTTTCAATATTCTAACGAATGAAGAATGTGATGTAGTCGAGTATGAACATGCTTAACAAATATGGAGGAATTTGAACTGTAAAACCCTCCTTGACTATACTGAGCTCTACTTAAAGATAGATGTTCTTCTTCTAACCGATGTGTTTGCAAATTTTAGGAAAATCTGTAAAGGTATTCACGATTTGGACCCTTGTCACTATTATACAGCATCAGGTTTATCTTGGGATGCAATGTTGAAATCCACACAAGTTTCACTGGAACAGTTCACTTATTCTGAAATGTATATGTTTATGCAAAACGGAATCAGAGATATTCGAAAGCAAATAATAAGTATGTGGAATATTTTGATGCATGACAACCATCAGAATTTATGGTGTATTGAGACGCAAATAACCTTTCGGTTGGGCGATGTCCGAATATCTTCCTTGCGGAGAATTTGAGTGGACATGTGATACTGATTTTGATGTTACAAAAATTTTTAATACTGCAAAGTATGGGTACATTTTGGAAGTGGATGTAGATTATCCCGATTCGGTGCATGATCTACATAATGATTTGCCATTTTGTCCTCAAAATAAGCCCGTGGGGGATCCAAGATCAAAAAAGTAGTTGCAGACTTACACTGAAAAAATAATTACACAATACACTATAGAGTTTAAAAACAAGGCATTTCAAATGACATCATCTTAAAACAAATCCATAAAATCCTCAGATGTAAGTAATCTCCTTGGCTTAAAAAATATATTGACTTAAACACATTCCATAGGACAAATGCTAAAAATAATTTTGAAAAAGATTTCTTCAAACTTTTAAACAATACTGTTTACGGGAAGACAATGGAAAACATTGGAAAACGTAGGGACATTAGAATTACGTCATCTTGGGAAACAACAAACAGGAATCATTTAGGTCTCAGAGCATTAATTGCGAAACCAAATTTTAAGCAGTTGACAAAATTTTCTGATGATATGTATGCGATAGAGTTAGAAAAAATGGAACCACTATATGATAAACCCATATATGTTGGTTTCACAGTACTGGAGTTATCGAAGCGGAGAATGTATGACATTTCACATTTCTCTCAACTATATGGATACTGACTCATTTATTTATTCAATTAAAACTGATGATTTTTACGTAATGATATTAGTTTGAATTTTGATACGTCAGAATATCCTATAGATAATCAATTTCGTTTGCCGCTACTCAATAAGAAGGTTTTGGGAATGATGAAAGATGAAAACAATGGGGATATAATGACAGAGTTTGTTGTTTTAAGAGCAAAAATGTATTCTCTGTCGACTCTTCGCTCGGAAGCTGTTAAAAAATCAAAAGGGATCAAAAAGTCTGTAATTAAAAAGTTGTCCATTAATGATTACAAAAGTTGCTTATTCGAATCCAAAATTATCTCGGATGAAATGTTTTTGTTTAGATTTAAAACACATCAACTATATACCCAAAAACTACATAAAATAGCACTTAGCTTTTCAGATGATAAAAGAAATATAATGAAAGATAAACTAAAAACGCGCGCTTGGGGACATTACAAAGACCGAAACAATGAAACAATGGATGTAGAATAGAATGATTCCTACTAAATTGCATGTAAGATGACAACGAGAATTTAATTTTGTACTAATTGTATTTATTTATTAATGTATTTATTTAATTACTTATTAATTTATTTATTATTTACTTATTTGTTTATGAATGTATCTATTAATTTTAGTATTTTATGCACCCAAAAGCATGGTAAAATTGAATGTTTTAAAACTTTTATCTTTTTACCTATACCTAAATTATTTGAAAATAAAAATAAAATATTAGATTAATGATTTTTTTTTTTCTTTTTATACCGATATATTTTTATTTATACATAGAGTTGAATTTGTATTAGTAATAAGATTTTTAAGAAAAACTGTTAAATAAAATATTGAAAAAAAATAATAAAATATGTAAATGGTTTTTATTCAGCTTAAATTTACTAAATAGAAATTTTAACTGCAAATGTCTACATTTTTATATTTTGCTTATCTATTGGCTTTACTTCACAAGATCAAAAAAATTTTCTTTTTGTTTATTTTCAAATTTTTATTGTTTGTTTTCATATCGCTTAAACATGCACAGTTTTGTTATCTTTGAAAGGTTCTACACAAGAGGAATTGAATTTCACAATATTATGAAATTCCATTAAATTTCATTAGATACTTTCTTATCGACACCAACTGCTTTAACACCATCTCATCCATGTTTGCTAATAGCAAATAGCAGAACAGGTATCAGCTATTAGATCAGGTATCAGATCAGCTTATCAGGACATGGTCTGGTTTCCAGATCAGCTTATCAGGACCTGATCTGGTTTTCAGATCAGCTTATCAGGACCTGGTCTGGTTTTTAGATCAGCTTATCAAATATCAGATGAGGTTATAGCAAATAGATGTATCAAGTTTAAAGTTAGATTAATAACTAAAGTATATATTTATGAACAGTAAGTAGGGTATTGAAGAGAGTTCTGGAAATAGGAGTAGGAAGCAAAAATAGTGTGGTACTTATATACGTGGAAGTTTTTGAAATTGTGTGTGAGTAATGAGATTCGCAACAGGGCTGGCATGACTTGGGTTGGCTTGGGTGAGTTTGGTCAGGGTTTGGTCGGGGTTTGGGTGGGGTTTGGGTGGGGTTGGTTAGGATTTGTATACTAATTTTGTATGAGAAAACTAACAACGATGATATAAGTGCCACCCTATTGTATTGTTGTTCTGTTGTCAAAAGTTCTGTTGTGGTTTTTTCTTTTTCGTTGATATGTATGAATGTGTGTTTGAAACAGTTGATTTAATTAAGTTGTTTGAATACAAAAGCTTGATCCTAACCATACACAACAAAGTTGATAAGAAATAAAAACCCAAAAATAAATATACTATTTATGTATTTATATATTTTATTTATTAATTTGTTTGAAAACTTTATAATATAATAAAAAATAGTAAAAAAATTAATCTTATATTGAAGTATGTATGTGTATATATATATATATATATATATATATATATATATATATATATATATGTAATAATATAAATATGTATAAATAAGTATTGTATTTGTAAAAGAAAAAACCTTTTTTTATGATTTAGACTTTATTAAAATTTCAATTTTTGTTTATTTTGAAATGTCCCCAAGCATAGGTATCAAAGTTTAGATGAAGATCATTGTAAATATCTTTATAAAAATCGTTTGTTCTTATTGTGTAAATTAAAGAATCAGTATCCATATAATTTAATTGTAAATTTTCATTAAACTTTGTCTGCATATACTGATAGTGAAAGTCATACATTTTATATTTAGATAGTTCTAGAACTGAAAACCCTAAATATATAGGTTTATTAAATGTTACGCTATCCATACTCATTTGAATTGCAATCATATTATCGGTAAAATGTGTTGAACTATGGAAATTAGGTTTTGCTATAAGAGCTCGTGAATTATGAGTCCGAGGGTTCTTTTTTATATAAAAAAAAAGATTTTTATTTTTATTTTATTTTGTTTTAACAATCATTAACTAAATGCAATACAATTCAAAACTAAACTGTTTTCTTAAGTTTACTTACAATATAAATAATTTAATTTTTCTTATTTAGCTGACGTTTGGGGAAAATGTTCATTTAGCAATTTTGTATAAAATTATTTGCGAAATAAAAAGGTCGGCAGTTTATTGAACTGGTAAATAGAACGTTTTATTATTGTTGCTGATTTATAAAAAGTAAGTGTGTTGAAATACTGAAATTGTTGTTGTTGATTTATAAAAAGTAAGTGTGTTGAAATACTGAAATTATTGTGTTGCTGATTAATGAAAATTGAGTTTATTGAACTAGTGAAATTATTATTGTTGCCAATTAATGGGTAAGGAATATGTTGGACTATTAGAATGGGTGGTTGACTTAACTCCTCCCTCGTTTGACTGAAAACTCTCCTGAGTTTTTATAATTAGTGTAGTTTTGTGATTTTTTAATTTTTTATATATGTAGAATATAGCTATTGCACTCAAGGACAATAAACTGAATGTCAAAGTTAGGCCATTAAAAGCGTAGTTAATATTTTTATGAAATCTAATTTCTTCAATTTTCTTAATATTCTCGATTTGATTTGAAACTATTTCGTCAAACGTCAGCTGAGTTGTAATATTATTTAGAATAATGTTATTGTTAATCAAAAAATGTTGCTCAAACTTATCATCATAATTACAATCATTAAATGTTATCATTTGATTTCCTTTTAAATAAAACTGTCTATTATTACAAGTACTATTAACAATGGAATTTACGTGGTTTTTTATAATTATTAAGCCTGGTTTTATTTCTATAGTTTCCATTTGAGTGTTTTTTCTTCTTAAACAACTGTTTGTAAAAATACATAGTTTAGATTTTTTTAAATTGCTTCTTTTTGCTTCGTTATTAAAATCGTACATTGTATTGTTTATCTTTAAAACTTCTCTATTTTCGAAGATAAGTTCTTCTTGGTTTTCATTAGGTATGGATACAAAAAATGATCGTTTTACTCTTCTTAAATCTTTGGGTATTTGAATTGCAAATATTATTTTATTTTCTTTATAGTGAGCTGCACTTACTTTGGTATTTTGTATCTTATAAAGATCAATATTGTAACGAATTATTTCTTCACTTGTTAATACATTATTGTTCATAGTGTTTGTTTTTGCAGCTAGAAGATTATTTTGTATATGTTCAACATTATCTAGCAGAATTTTAATTTTCAATAATATATCCAGATATAAGAGCTTACTTTCTAATATTTCATCGTTCTTAGATATTTGGTTTAATTTTGAAGTAATCTGTGTCCTATCGTTTTCTATTGCATCTTTTAGCTTCGAAATTGTGCTGTTAAATGCGTGATTTATTTCAATGCTTTTGTTTATGTCGTCTATTATTGCATGATTGTTGTCGTCAATAGTCTGTAAATGTCGTTCAATTTCTGTCCTGTCAAAGTCATCCATTGTGCCGTATAGCCATTTCATACCTGTTCCTACAAAGTTAATTAGTCCTCTCGGATGTCTAGTGGGGGTGATGGTTTGGAGTTTTGATTTTGTCTTTTCTAGTTCTACTTTCAAAAAGTGTTTGTCGTTGAGATTTGGTATTAGTTTTATGTTTTCTTCGAGTCCTTCTATAACGTGCTGTATTTCTTTAGGGTCAATTATGTGTAAGATAGTGCTGTAGCTGTACGTTATGTCTACGTCTTCTAATGCGATTTCAGCGAAACCGTTGGTGCTATTGATGTTTTCGACAATCAAGGTGGCATTGCTCACAGTAAAAAGCGTCATCATTATTGTCATTAGGAGCATTGTATGTACCTAAAAATTTAGTAATTCTTTTTATGTTTGTTGGGTGAATATTTTCTAGTTTCATGTTTTTGTATCAAGGTTCGTGTTTATGTCTAAGAGCTTTATAATTTTTTGCGTACCCTTCCTGATTTGTATTTTCGTATTCTTCTCTGTTTATGTTTAACTTTGTGATATGTCTTTCTTTGGTGTTTCGCAGTAAGTTATAAATATTATTTTTTTTTTCAACTTTCCCATTTCCTATGTCTATTGGTCTTTCTTTTGTTACAGAATGAACAGATTTGTTGTACCATTCAGTACATTTATATACCTTTTCTTGAACTGATAATCCTGAATTTTCGATTTCTAACGTTCTAAATCTTTCTCCTAGGGTATTGTGAAATCTTTCGATATCCGCATTTCCCGTATGGGAATTTGGTTTTGTAAAGTGGATTTCTATTTCTTCTTGCCTAAGAAAGTCTTTTACATTTGTTGAGTTTGAGGAGGGCTATTATTGTATGAGTTTTGGAAAGTCGGTTTCTGTTGGTATGTCATGTTCTGTCCGTTTTGGTTGTAGTTTCTATGTTGTTGGTATTGTTGACGTGTATATGAATTTTGTTGAAATCTATTGTCATATTGTCTCAGTATTCCAGTCTCTTCCAAGACGTAATAAGCTTCTCTAAGTGTGGATATATTTCTACTATAAACTATGCTAGATAAATTTGGGTGGATACCATTCAAAAATGTTTTAAGTATAATTGATTCGTTAGTAAGAGGAGAAAACTCTAGTGGTTTATTAATATCAAATTCATATTTAGTGTTTAATTTATCTAATATATTTCTAAGGCTCTTAAAATAGTCGCTTACATTATTATTCTTCATGTTTATCGCCTGGTGATAGAGATAGTGGTACCCTTCTTTAATGCCGAAATTCTTGACTAGTTCTTCCTTAATTCGGGTCCATGTTGCTTCTGGTCCTAAAGCTCTCACTACCTGTAGAGCTGGTCCTTGAATTTTATTCTTCACGTACCTTTCGAAAACAAACCGCTGTAAGATGGAATTCTCCTGGAACAGTGGCAAAATTATTTCCACTTCCCTGATGAAAGATGATAGATCGTAATCTCTTGTACCGTGAAACTCCTTGATACGGGATGCTTCTTTTATAAGATCCGACCCGGATAATACGGCAGGTTGGATGTTATGATTGTTATCTTCTGTGGACATTTCTTATTATCAGATATAACTCGTGGTTTACTATAGCACTTTTAGTAGTATATTGTTTTTAAACACAATTTTAGATCGTAATTTATTTTTATTTTGCGATTTAATTTCACTATAGCTCTTTAATGCTATATTGTCTTTGGACTTTGGAAAAATTTTCGCACAGTTTTTGGTAGTCTTTAGACTTTACTTTTCACTTTTTCACAAGGATATATATTTTATAATTAACGGTTTTAATGTTGTCCTTCAGGATATTCACTATTTTCCGTTATTAGGTTCCTTTACATCGACTGCGCCAATTATGAGTCCGAGGGTTCTTTTTTATATAAAAAAAAAGATTTTTATTTTTATTTTATTTTGTTTTAACAATCATTAACTAAATGCAATACAATTCAAAACTAAACTGTTTTCTTAAGTTTACTTACAATATAAATAATTTAATTTTTCTTATTTAGCTGACGTTTGGGGAAAATGTTCATTTAGCAATTTTGTATAAAATTATTTGCGAAATAAAAAGGTCGGCAGTTTATTGAACTGGTAAATAGAACGTTTTATTATTGTTGCTGATTTATAAAAAGTAAGTGTGTTGAAATACTGAAATTGTTGTTGTTGATTTATAAAAAGTAAGTGTGTTGAAATACTGAAATTATTGTGTTGCTGATTAATGAAAATTGAGTTTATTGAACTAGTGAAATTATTATTGTTGCCAATTAATGGGTAAGGAATATGTTGGACTATTAGAATGGGTGGTTGACTTAACTCGTGCGCCCAAACGGTTGTGTTCACTCTCCCTAGCATTAACGATTTTTACATTTTTACGTTTTTCAACATTTTCCATAGTTTTACCGTATACCGCATTATTTAAAAGTTTAAAAAAATTTTTTCAAACTCATTTTTGGCATTGGTTCGATGAAAGGTATTTAAATCGATATACTGTTTCAACCAAGTTGATTGTTTAAATCTTAATATTCTATGAATTTTAACTAATTTTAAACCATTTCTAATACACTGTTGAAGATTTCGATAGTGAATTATATATGATTTTTTGTTAGTTAAATCGGGAATTAGTTTCTTTATATTATGATGTTGTATTGGTGGACTTTTAAGTTCAGCACAAAACGGTAAATCATTATGACTATCATGTAGTTCTTCAGGATAGTCTAAATCAACTTCTAAAATGTAACCAAAATCAGAGTTTTCAGATACTTTCGAAATATCAAAGCTATATATATCTTCAATCCATTCAAATTTACCTTCTGGTAAAGATTCAGACATTGCCCAACCATACAAGTTGTTCGCATCTAAATACATAAGATATTGTGAGGGTTTAGAGCAATCATATGTTTTGATATATTTATGATTTGCAACTGTTCGACGTGTTGTGCATTGAACAATACCACCTCTTATTCCTTTTTTAATGAAATTATACATATTTATATCGGTGAATAATTCCAATTTAATTTTCGTTATTTTTAACATGGCATCCCACGATAAACCAGGTGTTGTATAGTAGTGACATGGATCAAGATGATATATTGATTTACAAACAGAACAAAAATTTTCAAATACATCAGTTAAAAGAAGTACATCAGTTTTTAGATATAAAAGCATATACTCATTTAGAGATTGACAGTTAAATGTAGACCAAACACTTAACGCGTGCTCATAATCAACAATAGTACATTCTTTATTATTTAATGTAGAGAAAAATTGTTCACGAGAAGGTAAGACATTTTCATTTAATTTTTCAACTGAATCGATATAATCATAAGGAAATATACCTTTTCTTTTCAAAAGATTAAACTCTAAATGATTTGGATATATTGATTGCAGTGTTTTAAAGTTATCGTCATGCAAATAATTAGATAATTTATCTAAACTAGACGACATAAATTTAAAAGAATCGAGAAAACGTAATTCTAAATTATATTTGTCAGTTATTTGAATTCTTTTTCTAATAGATATATACAATTCTTTATTAAGTGGTATAACATCTATATCGCCCGGATAATCTGCTAGAGCCTTTATAAACAAATGACAATCATAGCCTGAAAAGTTATGAAAAATTATTGGAATAAAGTTAGGTAATTGATAATTAATATTACATTTCCAATGAGCTGGACCGCGATATTGACCAGTTAAATGACAATGATCAGCACATCTATCATCATCATCTAGAATTTGTTTACATATATGACACTCATTAGTATTATAATGTTTTTCAACTTCATGGGGTAATAGAGAATTCATTGGCACTACTTTCATTAGAAAGTTTGTACACAAAAAACGTGCATCCTCAATCAAATTTTGAACAAAATCTTTAACAACATCGTCACCCGTATACGTTCTAAGCTTATTCAGTTTAGAATCAAAAGATGATTTTATGTAGTAGCTGTAAGCTATAGGTATATGTTTTTGAATGCTTGTGATATTATTAGAATTTTTGTTGTTTATTTTACTTAATATACATTCAAAATCCGCATAGATAACAAATGGTACATCTAATTGATTTTTAAAATTTTTGAACTGCAATATATTATCATCCTTAAGACCCGAAGGCATTTTGGTGACAATTTTATTGCATTCTTGTTTATGTTTTAATAACAAGAGTTCACTGCTTGAATAGTGTAAGCAAAAATTACAAAAATATTTAGCACCTAGATGTTTTGAAACTTGTGTACTCAATAAACGACTTATGTTTCTTATCCAAACATAATGTGATTCATCGTTTTCATCATCTTGAATGTATAGTAAATTGATATGATTAATTTTTTCATCAGCTGTTTTATAATATGGTCCAACGATTTCTTTTTTTATCACATCACATCCAAAAACATTCACGCTTATATTTAAATTGTATTTCTCAAATATCTTAATATCAGCAATATATAGAGGAAAGGTTAAGTTGGTGAAATCAATTGTTGTTCCATTTGTTAGTGTTATTAAGCTTTGTGTGATAACGTTACTATAATGTAAATATTTTGAATTTAAATTATTGTTTTCTAATGCAGCTATAAGAGACCATTTGAAACAATAATTATCATTATTTTTAATGCTAACGCACGCTTTTTTATTTCTGATAAATATTGGTAGTTCTAAATATTTAGATGCTTTTATAGGACAATACTTGTTAATGTTTATTTCAATTTTATTGATACAAACTAGAGACCAACCACTGTCTCTCTCTTGAAATTCATCCATTTTGGTTGCTATTTCTATACTATGATTATCGTACATGTTTGATAGATCTTGTTCTAATTGTACTATTACCATTTTCGTTTGAAAAGATTTCATACTAATTAGTGCGCTATCATCAATTTCAATTTCATTAGTTTTTGAGAATTTTATATATTCTGCAAAAACTTCTATATTAAATTTTATATTTTGATGTTCTAATAACATATTTTTTAAAATATTTATAATACTTTCTTTTGCATTCGAAAATAAAATGTTTATTGAAAGCTCATCTACCTTTTTATTTTCGTATACAAAAGTTTGAATACGCTTAGAAAATAAATTTTTACTTATATATATCGTTGTTTATAAACAAACGATTATTATTTTTTTTATGATCATTAGTTCGCAAATGATGAGACCAAGAACCTTTTCTTATATTTAATTTACAAGTTTCACATCGTATATAGCTACATGATGGAGTTTCTTCAATATTTTCATTTTTTAAATTTAGTTTTGTTTTGTTTGATTTTGACTCAATATGTTTATTATTAAAATGTTTCTTAAAATAAAATTTGGATGCGAAAGACATTCCACATACTTCACAGATGTACATGATATAACACCAGAAATGGAAGTACTGTACTGAAAGTATTTGAAATTAAAATAAACACAAATTATAGATTTGCTCTTAATATCTACAACACACACCTGGACTTAGTGAAGATGTTTATATAAATATTTAAATATTTCACAATTTCGCTTTAAAGGATTACTTTTACGTAGTTTTTTAACTTTTTTATATAAATATGATTTTAAACAGTTTTAAATTATATATAAATTATAATTTTCTGTTTTAAGAATGCTTGTTTAATATAGTTTTCAATCACTGATGACGGTTTTTGAATATGTTTTTTCTTTTTTTGCGTGTGACACGTTTTCTTAGAATAATGAAAATCAATTGTTTAATTAAAACTCATTAACAAATGTTCTTATATACTTTTTATTCTTACTAAAATTCAAGTTTGATAAAAAGTTGTGGTCAAGAGTATAAAAACAAACAAAATTAAAAAAAAATGAGCAAACAAATACTTAAATTAACCACATTTATTATTAACATAATAACAGCACATTTATTATTAACATAATAATTCAGGACAAATAATTTCGGCTTCTGTTTGTGGTTGACTTCAATAAAATTCAGTTTACTTCTTTGGTGTATCTCGAACTAAAACGATAATAATTAATTATTAGATTTAATAATAAATAAATAAATAAAAACTTTTTTTTACCAGAAATTACCTGTTGTTTTTGCATTAATAGTTAATTCATAATTAACCTTACTGCTTCCTTTCCTATCTTTGGAAAGGTAGTAGGTATTGCGGTCAAGTTCCGCAATAGTATCATCATCGATGGTATCGTTGAATATACTGGGCAGGTATATATATTTATTTCTCTCCACCAAGCAACGAATTTTCATCCCAAAGCATGTCTGTACACGCTCCATCTTTGTAATTTCATAATTGTGGTTAAAAACCATCTCCTTTATAGGGAGAATGGTTTTATTTTGGGATTTTTTAAATATGGTTTTTAAATGTGCTTCCATCTTTAGCGGTTTACTTAACTTGAATAATACTTAAAGTAAAACTAGAGGCGGTTTTTATACAAAATTTAGAAATGTAATTTTGTTACTAAACATGAAAAATGTGGTAGAAATTTTAATGTTGTGGTTTTTCATTTTGATAAAGTTCTTAATTTATTAAATACGCGAGAGTTTCTGTTTCGTGGTTTATTTCTAAACATGAAAAATGTGGTAGAAATTTTAATGTTGCAGGTTTTAATTTTTAAAAGCTTCCGTTGCGGTTTTTTATTTTTATAAAGTTCCTAATTTATTAAATACGTGAGAAATTTTAGATTTTGGAGGCTTTTATTGTTACATATGTTTTCATAATTTTAAAAAAGTTTCTGTTTCGAGGTTTATTTAAAATATGTTTTTTATTTCATCATCATGATCATCATCATCATCATCATCATCTTCCTCAGTACTTTCATACAAGTTGTTGTTGTTGAATACATATTGCTTCTTCTTTTTAACGATTAGAGTATATAATCCCTTCACTTCCTTAACTTTCTTTAAAATGTGTGGAGTTGTGTTTAGATAATCCATCTGATTTTTAGTAATAATCAGAAATCGTTTAGGTGAATAAATGTAATATTCTTTATTTAGAAGACATCTTATACTTTCACTATATTTTGTATCTACTCGATCTATCTTGTTGATTTCATATATAGTATTTTCTTCCATATCCTTTAAAGGTAAGTATGTAATATTAGGATTTTGAAACAATTTTCTTAAGCTTGCCATCATTTTTTTTTTTTTTGCTTTCAACTTTTCACCGTAAAACGAACTTTCAAACTGATTCTTTGTATCCAGTTATTGATAGTATAAGACGTTTTTAGTTATTTCAATAACTTCTTATCAATTGCGGTTAAGTATATATATATATATATATATTCATTCAGTTATATATAAAGAGATTCAGTTAAATTAAAAACTTTGATAAATATGTGTTGGGGTCAATTTTTAAAAACTGGTGATAAATATTGTACTTGTCATGCACAGTGGAAAACTTTTCAAATAATAAATGCAATAGTTTTGGATATTATAATGCAGGTGTTTCTAACCGCAGAAGGAGGGACTAGAACGCAAATTTTTTCTCTTAATAGAGGACAACAAATGCCAACAAATATTCCAATATTTCAATTTAGTCACAATCAACATATAAAAATTGAGGTTATTGGTGGTATGATATCACTAGTCGGAACAGTCTATGAGGGTGGTTTTAAAGATATAAATGTATACTCATACAAACCATCATGTGTTTATAGTGAAATAGATGAATATGCAACTAAATCTTGTAATGGTAAGACTGGTATCCATTCATTGAATAAAAATCAACAAAAACCTCCCCTCCCCCAGAAAATGGTTAATAATAGTATAGTTAAGAAAGCAGCTGGTGGTGCTAGCGGTGGTGATGACTCATTTCAATATGAAGATTATTAAATTAGTATATAAATATAAGAAACAATTCTTATCATCTCATTCAAAAATATATCGCTAACCTAAGAACATATATATTAAAAAGAAAAACTAAAATGAAAAATATTTTTATCATATTGTTTTCATATATCTATATCATACAAGTGTTTTCAGCTTCATTACCTATTGATTTGAGTGAAAATGAACTTAAAAATACAGAATTTGCAATTAAATTACCAAATAATGATACTGTGAGCATACAACTAAATTTCAAACTTTTAAAGTTTACTAATGATTTAAATAAAAACATCGAGTCGACAACAACAACAACAAAAACAGAATATAAATCAAACGAAGAACAAGAAGACTCCTCACCACCACCACCTATAAATCAATCTTTTACTGTCGAACAAGCTATTGAAGCATTTAGACAAGATTTAGTAAAAAAAGAAAAAAATATTGCAGGAATAATTGAAAGTTCGACTCCATTTTATAGACATTTTCAACTTCAATACAAAGATAATATAAAATTGAGAATCCGTTGTACATATGACAGCAATCACTTGAAACGTCGATTAAATATTTCATGTTTCGAATACCGTCAAGTTGAATACGAGAGAATTTTAAGTAATGGTGAAATTGAGACGGTTTCTGAGGATGATACTACATACCGATCCGATATGACATTAATCAACATTCAAGATTATACCCATGATTTGGATATGGAAATATTATAAATTAACTAATATGATGAAATACATTTACTACTACTTAATATAAACTTTGTTGTTGATGTGTTAAGAACATTTATTTAACATAAATAAAAAAATTAAAATAAGAAAAATAATAAACAATCAGTTTTATTCGAAAATTTTACATGACTTCTTGAACGAAGAAAGGTTTTCGTGGTATGAACATGAGATTATTTTGAAGAAATTAAAAACTCAATTCGATGAATATGCATTTTATAATAAAAGTAAATCAAAATTTGGATATCATTACACCAATTGTGTGTGGTCCAACAATGAAACAACTTGTGGACCTGATACCTGTAAATATTCCCTTATCGATAAAAGTTGGGAACAAGCATTATGTATAATGAATTTTTATAATAATTTAAAAACATAGACTTTATCATTCAGAACAACTAATTTCGGCTTCTGTTCACTAATTTTTTTATACTCTTGACCACAACTTTTTATCAAACTTGTATTTTAGTAAGAATAAAAAGTATATAAGAACATTTGTTAATGAATTTTTATAATAATTTAAAAACAGTTTTACAGTCGTCGTCGCCGTTGTGACTTGATTAGTATTGCACAATGTCTGAGGAGAGAATATTAGTTGTAGATGTACAAGGTTTCTATCTCAACAATAAATTCATCGGAAAAGAACTGAGTATTTCAATTAACGATATACAAGTGCAAACATTTATTATTAAACCACCTTTTCCATATTCATTGTTGACAACAAAAGAAAAATATTCAATCAATTGGCTTTATAATCATCATCATGGATTAAAATGGAAAGATGGCGATTCAACCTTAGCAAATATTGTGGAATATTATATTGAGCATGTTAAAGATAAAAATTTTATTTGTTATGCTAAAGGATTAGAAAAAATTAAGTGGATTCAAAATATTTTTGAGGATAAAATTTATTTTTATAACCTAGACGATCTAAATTGCCCAAATTTAAAAACATTATATCAAAATGATAAATCTGTGAATGTTTGTTGTTATCATAGAAAATATTGTATATGTGCTGAAAAAAATGTAATACTCTTAAGAAAGTTTATTAAATCAAATATTAATAAAGAAAACATAAAATTATAAAAGACATTTTTTTTTGATTTATTATTTAACACTTAAATCAGGTAAAATAATCATCAAACATCAGTTCATTCTGAATACTTGAAATATCAATAAGAATATCTTTAAACGGAAACACTTCAACTCTGGTTGGAGAATATTTTCCTCCAATTGAACTCCCTACAAAATATGTTTGTGGACTTATTGATTTTGTAACATTCAATTCCATACCCAATGTAGATGTTCACAACAATTTGTTTCATATAGGAAATCATATTATTGCTATTCCAGTTTGGTTCATACGAACTTGAAGATATTGATTTTTTCCTAAACTCAAGCTTAAGAGATATCGATGAATCAATTTATCTAATCATTGAAGCTAACAATAACACACTTAAAACTGAAATAACCTCATCAATGGATATAGATTTTTCACAACCAAACAGTATAGGAAAGTTACTTGGATTTAGTAAAAGAAAACTAGAAGTAAATTCAACTTACTATTATAATACTAATCAAAATCTTAAAAATGATAAATCTTTGGAAGTGATAATTGTAGATGTTAATTCATTGAATACTACAAAGTTATTTGAATCTGATTTACCTGCACATATTACGGATGTTAATACAATACGCATTGAAAGCAACTTAACAACCGGTTCATTTATTAATAATACTTCGAATCATGCTATTCATGAATTTCCTCTTGATGTTCCTCCAGGATATAAAATAAACGAAAAACCTCGAAATGTTATTTATTTACCCGTCAACTGTCAACAAATAAACAACATAACGATTAGAATCTTAAATCAAGACGGTGAACTTATAAATTTTAGAGGAGAAAAAATCACTCTTAGACTCCACTTCAAACCAGAATAATGATCATTTACAATAAAAACATAGTGCAAAGAGGATTTCCATTCAATACCGCACCAACTCACATTCGAGAAAGTATAAAAAATAAAAAACTGTTGTCCTCATCTAATACAGAATACTTAAAATCGTTGGGATTTAATCTTCAACAATGAATGAAATACTAAATGTTCTTCAAAAACCTATGTATGATGAGAGTATTGTAAAAAGGGAATATCATAGTTACTCTCCATATCTAAAATCATTTAACAACAACGATGAGATTCGTATACCAATTCAAAATCAGGATCTCTTCGTCTTACCAAGTGAGAGTATGATTTAC
The DNA here is from genome assembly GCA_936439885.1 of Nowickia ferox. NCBI lineage: Eukaryota > Metazoa > Arthropoda > Insecta > Diptera > Tachinidae > Nowickia > Nowickia ferox. Next base: position 52,087,213 of record OW387024.1, on the reverse strand, counting down.
ATTCATGGTTTTATAGTAAAGAAGGAAGCAACCAAAGAGGTTCCAGCTATAGATGTGAAATTAAAAAACAACTTTGCTTCATATTTGTTTGATGAAATTCGTTACGAAATTAATGGTTTTGAAGTTGATCGTACACGTAAACTTGGAATTTCATCCACCATGAAAAATTTTGTATCGTTGAATAAGGCTGAAAGTGCTACACTAAAAAACGCTGGTTGGTGTTTTAACGAAACTTTTGTTTTAGAAAAAAGTCATTTTAGCTGTTGTATACCTCTGAAAATGTTGATGGGGTTTGCTGAAGATTATAACAAAATACTATTAAATTCGAAACATGAGCTTATCCTTCAACGTTCTACATCCGATGAGAGATCATATTATTCTACAAATGCAACTGATCAGTTGAAATTAACAATTCTGGATATAACATGGAAAATGCCACACATTCAACTATCGGACTTTGCAAAATTGGTAATGTTTAAGATAATCAACAGCAAACATTCTATACCAATTGCGTTTAGAAGTTGGGACTGTCATGTAAATCCTGTTTTACCAAAGAGTACAAAGGTTTTATGGAATGTAAAGCTTTCTCCACAAAACGAAAGACCACGATTTCTTATAATTGGTTTACAAAAAGAGAAAAGTAAAGAACAAGGAAATATATTTGATCATTGTAATATCTCTAATTTAAAAGTATATCTAAACTCAGAGTCATATCCATATGATGATTTAAATAATCGTTTCGAAATGGGTCAGTATTCTGTTCTATATAATATGTATGCAAAATTTCAACAAAACTTTTACATGCGAGAACCTGAACCATTATTAAATGTTGATGAATATAAGACTTATGCACCGCTTATTGTTGTTGATGTTTCACATCAAAATGAGGCTGTTAAAATAGGACCTATTGATGTACGAATTGAATTTGATACTGAAGCAAACAAACTAATTCCAGATAATACATCAGCATACTGTTTAGTTATTCATGATCGTTTAATCGAATACTCACCTCTAACAAGCGAAATTAGAAAAATTATTTAATTATATTTATTTTGAAATTTTTTTAATAAATGAAATAATATGTTTATTTATAAATAAAACAAATTCTTAATCAATGTATTTTATTAAAACATTTATAGTTTCTTTTTAGTTTAGCTTCGAAAACAAAAATTTTAAACATAAATGGCCGTAATTTATTGTATTAAAATTTTGATATCTATCATAATTATAACTTATGTTTTTTCCTAAATATTTTATTAATTGTTTCGGTGGTTGCAAGTTACCAAAGCTATCAAAATATTCAATTTGATTGTTGTTTTTCCAGTACGCTACCCAATGTGTGCGAGATCCCTTTGAAGTATCCAGATTAATTATTCCACATTCTTTTTTAAATGATGTACTTGGAAGAGTGTTGCACATAAACACACCTCTAAAATTTGGAATATGTTTTGCATATTTTCTCAAGTCTACATCAGAAAGGGCTCTTTTAGGTAGCTTCATTAAAAATTTTGTTGATAAGGCTTTAAATATAATCCAAAACCTTTTTTATATGGTTTTAAGAACATGCCTTTTCCCATCGCAATGGCTTCCATTGTATTATTGTGTCGTTTTGCTTCAGTCAGCTGTTCCTTTCCATTTTTAACTGCATTGATTGCTTTTGTAATACCAGATACACCACCAGCTAAACCACCAAGTGCACCCAGTGCAGCAAATATAGGGGCAAGTGGAAGAAAACCTCCAGATTTTGGTAGCGGTATTATTCGAGGTGTTTTTATTAACGATTTTTTCTTCCCCTTGAAAATATTGTTTACAACTTTTCGTGAAATCTTTATAGCATCTTTCAAGTTTTCACTTTTCTTTATATTCTTTCTTGCACTTTTCAATGCATGTGTAAATAGTTTGTGGGTATTTACTGGAGATGACTTTTTAGTGTTACTAATAACGTTACCCATACCGAATTTTGTTTTTGCTTTCATTGCAGTAGCAACAAACCAATCGTTTGATTTTTCACCCAAACTACTATCGCTTGCTTTGACCCTTTGCCAAGCCTTTTCAGTTAAATTCTATCAGCAATATGTCTTTTCTCTAAATCTTTATTGTTTGAGTATGCTATATCGTGCTCTCTGCAAGCAGTATCCAATGGATTGATTCCTTGATCACCTCTAGCTAAACGTTTCTTTAATTTTGTACCAGGTCCGCAAAATTGATAACCGGGTAGATGAAGTTCAATGGGAAGTTTATTAATTATTTTATTTAGAAAACCTTTATCAATGAAGGATGGATGACGATTGAATATCTTTTTATAAATGATTGTCATATCTATTGATACTTTGTCGATTAAAGATTAAAATCAAATTGATTGAAAACAAATAAAAGAGACTGGTTTATATATTATGTTATCATTAGATTTCAGAATGCGCTTTTTTAAACAACATAAAAGGATTAACGTAAAGAATATCGAATCAAAGTTCGATTCATCAAATAAAATTCGTCATAGCTCATTACTACCGAATTCTATTCGAGCTCTTATTGTAGGTCCATCAAATTGTGGAAAAACAAATGTGATGATCAGTCTTATTGAAAGTCCTCATGGATTGAAATTTAAAAATATTTACTTATATTCAAAGTCAACACAACAACCGAAATATAAGTACTTAGAAAGTCTAATTACACCTATCAAGGAGATAAATTTTTCATCATTTTCCAATAATGATGATGTTCTATCGCCAGACGAAGTTAAACCAAATTCAGTATTTATATTCGACGATATAGCTTGTGAGAAACAAAATCATGTACGTTCTTACTTCTGTATGGGCCGTCATAAAGATATTGATAGTTTTTATTTATGCCAAACCTATGCACGTATACCAAAACACTTGATTCGCGATAATGCAAATATGATTATAATTTTTAAACAGGATGTAATGAATATTAAGCATATTTACAATGATCATGTTCGTTCTGATATGACTTTAAAAACATTTCATAAGCTATGTGCCGAGTGTTGGAAAGAAAAATATGGTTTTCTAGTTATTAACAAAGATGATCCTATGAATAATGGTCGATATAGAAAAGGTTTCGATATATTTATAAATCTATAAAAGAAACATTACAGATATTTTAAAATCAGTACAAGATTAATTATTAAACTAATAGCTTCTCAATTATTAAACCGCTAACTGCTAAACTGATCTGTTTTGAATCTGTTTCTAATTCAATCTATAAATATGAACACAAATCTAGTTAATAATCTTATTAAAACTCGAAATATTTTAAAAAAGAAATATAGGAATATTTTGCTTGGAGAAATTGCAAATGATGAATTGTTGGAAAAGACATTGAAACCAATATCAAAACCATTAAAAGAATTAGTTCAATCAACTAATAATAATAATAATAACACCATTATAAAACATGAAAAATATCCGGATAACTCTTTTAAACATGATCTTGAGAATAATAAAGTTGCCTTCAGTACACCATATAAAAAGAGTAAGCTTGATTATAACACGTTTTCTCCAAACTTTAATAACAAGAAAATCGAGAAAAGTTCAAACACGTTTCAATCATTTGATGATGAAAATGATCATGATGATGACCATGATGATGATGATGATGATAATAATGATAATGTTGATAATGAGGATGATAACAATGATGATGATAACACCATTGCAATACATCCCAATCAAAGTATTCAATATAATTTATCAAAAGTTAACTTGAATATATATGATAAAACCTATGGTCCTCATAAGGATAAAAATCAAATATGGAGACTGGGTAATGAACCCATCACTTTCAATTCAACCAATATTACTGTAGGTAATTTAAAATGGCCCTTCACATCAGGCTTATATGAATTGTTAGTTTATAAGACACCAATCAGTTATAATAAAACAGATTTAAATAATTATAAACAAATATTTTAGATGACGAAATAACAGTATTAATGGTTAAATTAAAGGAAATCGTTCAATTAAATATACAACGATTATTAAAAACCTATTTAAACAACACAAAATTCATGAGGGAAAAGGTTTAATGAAATTGAATAGAAAAAAGCATAATTATGTTTATTGGGATGATCCTAATGAATTGGTTGATAGATTGCGTCTTTTGATTTCATCAACAACAATGTATGTATCAATTATTGAGGAATTGAGAGAAGCAAAAATTATTATATAAATAGACTTAAAAATGTTTAACAATTCATATTCATAAAATGCCTATCGATAAGTTTGGACATTATATTGAAAAATCTGCAAGATACCAAAATCAACATTTCAAGATTCATTTAGATAGTGATCGTAATTTCAACTTTAACTTGCGGAGAATAAAAAAAAATTGCTAGTCCTGTATTGGAAAACGATGCTGTAAACAAAATTTACATGAAAAGTTATTTAAGTGAAATAAAGAAACAACTGGATACAATGTATATGGAGAGAATTAAGGAAATGGAGGATCGTTTTAACGAAATAATACATCAACAAAACGTGTTGACTACAGAAAAATTTGATAATGTAGAAACACGTTTAAGTAAATTAATACATGATAAAAGTATAATACCAAATAATCTCAATCAATCACTAAAAGAAATGAGATCATTATTTAATTACAAAATTGATTCAGTTGAAGAACGTCTAAATGAAAAACGAAGCTCATTACAAACCATTTAAACATAGATATATAAATCGTTTTGATTTAAATTCAATATCAGCAGCATTTAAATTGATGTAATCTAAGATGGACGTTAGAAATGGAGCGACAAGAAGTGGTTCAGGAGCTTCATAAGCAAGCACGTAGAAATTTCATTCGACGTCGAGTGGTGATCAAGGGAATTGATGATCTTTGGCAAGCAGATCTTGTTGAAATGGGTGTTTACTCAAAATATAACAAAGGCTATAGATTTATTTTAACAGTTATAGATACATTTTCAAAGTTTGCTTGGGCTGTACCCGTAAAATCTAAAAGTAGTGAAAATATAACCAATGCTATGCAATCTATTTTTTCGCTAAAGAGAATTCCAAAAAACTTGCAAACGGATAATGGTAAAGAGTTCTATAATAAAATATTTCAAAACTTGATGATAAAACATAATATCAACCACTATTCTACATATAGTATCATGAAAGCGTCTATTGTAGAACGATTTAATAGAACTCTAAAAGGAATGATGTGTAAAAATTTTAGTCTACAAGGAAATTATCAATGGATACATATATGCAAGGATTTAATTAATCAATATAATAATAAAAAGCATAGAACAATTGGAATGACGCCAAAGTCTGTTAACACAGAAAATGAAAGTTCTATACTAAAACAAGTCTATAATCATCCCAAAATATATAAATTTGGTAAACTAAAAGTTGGAGATCACGTTCGAATTAGCAAATATAAACATATTTTTTCAAAAGGATATACTCCAAACTGGACAACTGAAATTTTTAAAATTCGTACTTTACAGAACACAAACCCCATTACTTATTTATTAGAAGACTATCAAAGGAATCCGATTGTTGGTGGATTCTATGAACATGAACTATTAAAGACACATTTTCCAAATACATACTTGATTAAAAATGTTATTAAAACTAAGGGACACCAGGCGTACGTAAAATGGTTGGGATTTTCCAATCAACATAATTCTTGGATCAATAAAGATGAACTTCAATAATATTATATATATACATACTTCAATATAAGATTAATTTTTTTACTATTTTTTATTATATATATTATAAAGTTTTCAAACAAATTAATAAATAAAATATATAAATACATAAATAGTTTATTTATTTTTGGGTTTTTATTTCTTATCAACTTTGTTGTGTATGGTTAGGATCAAGCTTTTGTATTCAAACAACTTAATTAAATTAACTGTTTCAAACACACATTCATACATATCAACGAAAAAGAAAAAAACACAACAGAACTTTTGACAACAGAACAACAATACAATAGGGTGGCACTTATATCATCGTTGTTAGTTTTCTCATACAAAATTAGTATACAAATCCTAAACAACCCCACCCAAACCCCGACCAAACCCCGACCAAACTCACCCAAGCCAACCCAAGTCGTGCCAGCCCTGTTGCGAATCTCATTACTCACACACAATTTCAAAAACTTCCACGTATATAAGTACCACACTATTTTTGCTCCCTGCTCCTATTTCCAGAACTCTCTGCAATACCCTACTACAGTAGTTTATATAGTTATGAAATAGCCAAATTGCTTTCTGTAGCTACCATCATTTAATTAATTATCTGTGCTTATATTAAAAATTCCGTATTTATCCTTCCAACACTTTATAAATTTCTTAAACCTTTTTAAAATTCATATTACTGACTGCATGATCCCTATAGATGTGCTTAATATTTTTCTCATCTTACTTAAACATTATAATAACATTTGCATTGGCTCTTATTAAATGCTTACAACCGAATTCATAAAAATTTTAAACAACATTTCGAATATTGCTTAAACAACATTCACTAAAATTGTATTCGTTATAGAATTTTAGCTTAAAAACGTTTTTTAAACCTGGTGTAAACCACCAGATTTTAAAATTGACTGCATCCATATTTAATATAATTTTGAGTTGACCTTGTTATAATTTTGCTTCATGTTTATTTGCATTTTTAACTTTGTCTGTATGTATGCATGTGTGTATTAGGAATTATGCTATAAGTTTAGCACAAGTAGAATGAGTCATCATTCTTATGTCGCCCAATACAAAAATATACATGTATTGCTTCTCTGCGCAACAGCGTTAAATATTATAATTGAATCATTGAACCTTTAATTGATGAAATTAATTTCTTCAGATATTCATATTTAACTTGATATAGATATTTAAAGTATAAATAGATATTTTCAAACTTGAGTTAGTAGTAGTGAACTGGGCTACGGCATACATTGAAATTTTAAAGCTTAATTACAAATTACAACTACAAAGGACACCCATGGAAAAATCAATTTCATGATTTTTAATCCATTACCACAAAAAAAAATCATCCGTTCGCATACAATTAATGCCACGTTCATACATACATACGTACATACATACATAAACATATGCATAAACTTAATATAAAAAAACAGTTAATGTAAACAAAAAACACTTACTGTAAACAAAAAAAATCCTTATGTAAACAAAAAATTGGACGGACTTATTGAACCACCCTCGTAGGTATCAAATTTCCAAGAACTTTAAAATTTGGGTAATTAAAATTTGAAAATTTCACAATTTTAATTGACGCCGAATGCTCACTTCACTACTACATTTTGAAGACATTAAGTTGTTTTACAGATTTTTTGGAGAGTGTTGTGACCTACTTGATGCACTTTCAGCTAATTATATATACTATCATGTAGTTCATTTTCCAATCTATAAATTTTATCGTTCAGCTGTTCAATTTGTTTTTTTTTTTTAAATATGATTTAATTTTTAGTATATGTCTTTCAATTTTATAACTATCTTCTATCTCTAATTGTATTTCACGTTGTACTCCATCAATTTGCATTTTAATATATTCTTGAATTATATTAATTCCTTAAGGTGTATTATTAATTTGTCCTATAGTTTATTGATTTGAGTTTCCAGAAAAAATTTACTGATAACATCATTCTCCGTCAGTGAATGATGATGATTCTCTATTCATGTATTAGTAGAAATTATATATTTTATATAGTTTCCAAAATCAAATTTCTCATAGTATTTCCATGTTTTATTATCAATCATTATAGAAAATAAAGGTACTATTAAAGCCCATATTTGACCACCAACTTGTATTTTATCTTCATTAAGTTTGAGGTTACTATAACCAAATTTCCATTCATTATTGAAATCTTTATGTGGACCATAGTTTGTATCTAATTCATTTCTTCCTTCCAAGACTGATAACTCAGTATAAGTGTCATCGGTTTTGGAAGTCTGTGAGTAGAAATCATCTCCATCATCGTCATCATCATTCTCATTATTAGCATCATTAAACAAGATGGTATTATCGAATATTGTTCCTTCTGCTAGTTTCTTTGGTGTACTTGTCTCTATCTTGACTGATGGCTTCTGAGACTTTAAACTTGTATTATTTTCAACTTCTGTCTTCATTTTACTTTCTTCTTTCATGGGAATTCTTTTAATTTTGTTAGAACTATTTATGAATTCTTTGAGTGGTTCTCTTAGAGGTTTAAATGTATCTCTTAGTTGTTCACATGTATCTATTACACCAATTTTTATACTATGAAGCTTTTTCTTCAAGACATTTCTTGTCAACACCAACTGTTTTAAAATTTTCTCATCCATGCTTAGCAAATAAGACGTATCAGCTATTAGATCAGAAATCAGCTATCAGATCAGGTTATCAGGTAGCTGGTCTGATTTTTAGATCAGCTTATCAGAACCTGGTCTGGTTTTCAAATCAGCTTATCAGGACCTGGTCTGGTTTTCAGATCAGCTTATCAGGACCTAATCTAGTTTTCAGATCAGCTTATCAGGACATGGTCTGGTTTTCAGATCAGCTTATCAGGACCTGGTCTGGTTTTCAGATCGGCTTATCTGATTCAGATTGGGTTATCAGTTTACAAGTAGCTGTTTAAGGTCAGATGAAAAACGAAAAATTAAACTTTTATATAGGCAAATTCTCTTTTTTATTCTATAACGATCATCGTTTAATTCAGTATCGTTGCTTATAATCAAAATCCATATTTATCCTTCCAACATGCTTTATATTTGTCTCATCTTACTTAAACATTATAATTACATTATGATTATCTAGTATCAAATGTTTGGTGATTCTGGTATAAGTTTGATATCAGCAGAATGCATCAACATTCTTATCTCACCCCATACAAAAATATGTTTCTCACACGTAACATCGTTAAATATCATATCGGAATTACTTTTAGCTTTGTAAGGAGAAATAACAGATTCAGTATCTGTAAATGTGTAATATCCCCTTCCTTTAATTAATGAAATTATGTAATATCTTTAAGTATCCATATTTGGGTTGATAGAGAGATTTTGAGTATTAATATGTAGATGTTTTCAAATTTTAGTTCATTAAGACTTTTTAGCAAGCCAATCATAACATATAATTTTTTTTTTTTTTACAATTTGACACACCAATAGAATGTGGTAGAAGGGAACTATGACTTGTTTTTGAACTAACGTTCGAAGAATCATTGAAATTTCGTACCATCCTATTTTTAGGTTGTTTTGACTATGAGTATGCACAAATATTTATGAAATGTGTTTCATAAATTTTGTCTCTTATTTAGAAAAAATAAAATAATACAGCTATACGACACCAGAAAATATTTTCTGGTATCGTATAGCTATATTATTTTATTTTTCCTATATAAGAGATAATGGTCCCTACTCATAGTCAAAACAAAGTATATTTTAAGAGTTTAAAACCAGTATTATCATAAAAATACTGATTTAAACTCTTACAGTCTTATTTATAAAAATTATTAAGACTTTATAAAGGTTTTATTTTTTTAGACAAATTTTCATAAAAAATTTTTCTAAAAAAGCCTTTATAAAGTCTTAATAATTTTTATAAATAAGGCTGTTAAAATATACTTTGTTTCACTAACCACATTTGTGTAACTAATTGCATTTCATAAATATAAACAAATTTTTGACCGACAGACTTTAACATTGGACAAATTTAAGCTTAATAAAATATAAAGCAATCTCCAATATGAAAAACATACTAGGATTAGAGAAGTTCAGATATATGATAATATTTTCTAGCAAAAAATATTCATATGAGAAACAATTTATTTCTACGTACATACTAAAATTCATCTACGAAAAATTAAACCTATTTCAACAACTCCCCTCCCCTCACAAATCACAGTCAGCCTAAAGTTCTTATAGATATACATACACAAAATCTCAAGGTAACACACAATCTATCAATCTCACATCCTAAATCACGATCAGCCTTAAATTCATATAGACATACATACACACAAATACGGATACATATACATGAACACCTTCACCTCACCTCTCATTAATCATGATCAGCCTTAAACTCCTACAGATATACACACAAATTGGCACGGTTAGACATTGCATGAAGACTTCGCCCCTCATAAATCACAAACAGCCTTAAACTCTTACACACATACATACATACATACAAGTACACAGATTCCCACGGATACATATTACAACAAGTCCCAGCTCTCCACCAGTCGATCTACATCAAATACACCCCGCCCCCCACCAAGCACAGCTTGGCTTAAATTCCAACAAGCATAAACGCCACCGAATTCCCACGGTTACATGTTACAAAACACCCTCACCTACCCAAATCACGGTCAGCCTTAAGGTCTCACAATCTAGACACACCCCGCGCTCCACCAATCACAGCTAGACTCCAATTCCTACAGCAAGACACACCCACAAATTTTCCGTCGGCATTAGGAAAAATCATTTCCATGATTTTCCCGTCGGCATTTGAAAAAAATAACCATGTTTTCCCGTCGGCATTTGAAAAATATAAATATGTTTTCCCGTCGGCATTAAAAAATAAAATAAAAATGTTTTCCCGTCGGCATTTGAAAAAAATAATCATGCAATGCCGTCGGCATTAGGAAAAATTAATTTTCACTATTTCTCCATTGGTATTAGGAAAAATCATCTCATGATTTTCCCGTTGGTATTAGGAAAAATCATTTTCATGATTTTCCCGTCGGCATATATGTATACTTATGAAATCTTAATGTTATGAAACCCCTTAATCCACCCCACAAACATACACACATATAAATTCCCACGGTCATAAAAAAACCAGACTTATTGAACCGCCCTCGTAAGTAGTATTAAAAAAAAAACTCATTATGTAAACAAAAAACTCCTTATGTAAACAAAAAAATGGACGTACTTATTGCACCACCCTCGTAGGTATCAAATTTCATAAATTTCTAAGAATTTTAAAATTTGGGTAATTAAAATTTGAAAATTTCACAATTTTAATTGACGCCGAATGCCCAGTTCCCTACTACTAAAAATCAACGGCAAGCCAATCAAAATTACAAAGTCTAATGAATGGTAATCGAAAAAATGATAAGAGCAAAAGTTATTAGAAACCTTTGAGTCCTGTAAAAACGAATTGGCTAATGCAACTTTATTAAGCCATCCATCCGAAAACTGTCCTCTGACATTAATTGTGGATGCGTCCAATAATGCAGTTCGGGCAGTAGTTAATCAAATTATTATTAATGTTAGCAAGGGTTTTTATTCGAAAAAACTAACAAAAGCCCAGGAAAAGTACTTACTTACGTTACTTTCAATATATGCTTGATTTTGATAGTTTAGCGGAAGAGCAGAGTAAGGATTCTGAGCTTAACACTCGTTAAATTTTACAAACCTACCAGACATTGGATCAGCACAAGCGTTATACTGCGATATAAGTCACGGGTTACTTAGACCATTTGCCCCACGTCAATTCCGGCATGAGATCACACAAAAACTTGTGTCAAAAAGATTCGTATGACCGAATATGTCCAAAGATGTATTCAGTCTTGTGCGTTCGTCTATTCAGTGCCAGAAAAATAAAATACACCGTCATACCAAATCGGCATTAAAAGATTTTGGCGCGACTGATCAGTGCGTATAATGAGTGACTTGCGCAGGCAATTTGAATCCCGAATTTTTGAAGAGCTTATGCGAATGCTGGCCGTGCAACATCTCAAAACAACAGTCTACCACCCCCAATCAAATGGCATGGTGGAAAGGTTTCACCGCACTTTAAAGGCCGTAGTTAAATCTTATGGCACAGCTGAATGGTCTTTCGTGTTGCCTTTTGTATTGATGGAAAGCCGTTCTGCCATTAAGGAGGATATAAACTGCAGTCCAGCAGAGATGATATTCGGATCTCAAATTCGAATACCTGGGTGTTGATTCTCCTTCTGTGAAACTATGAAATTAAAAGTTTTTTCACGGTTTCATAGCATTTCTGATTCTCGTTCAGTGAAAAATTAAAAGAATTTAAATATATTTTCATATGAAAAAAAAGTGGAACGGAACAAAATTTTTTCACAGTTACATAACTCTGTCGATTTTGATTTGGTGCAACTGTGAAAAAAAAACTTAACAAACTTTTCATATGAAAAATTATTTTACACAAAAAATATTTAGGTGAAAACAGTAGAGAAGCTAGAAAAAACAAAGCGCATCCGCGAAAATCAAGTTTTCTTGATTGTAAATTATTTAGAGGATGTAGAAATTGTTAACAACAAGTCCGAAAATTAAGTTATCAAAAATAATATCTTATGAATTATTTAAAGGTGGATGTGGAAATTGCAAACGACAAGTCTGAAATTTAGATAATATAAAACATAAAATAACAGATGTGTCTGAAGAGAGTAAGTGCCAAGTTTAGAGAAGAAAAGTGGAAACAGGTACATATAGGCCATGCTAAAATTTAAGAAGATGGCAGAATGTGAAAAATGTGTTCGGGTGGTTTGAGGTGTTATTTGCTTTTTGCAAAAACATAACATTTTACGAGAATATTAAACAGTAGCTTCAAGAAGTTTTCTTCCTTCAAAGCTTTCGGCCTGAATAAAGGGGTTCTCCTCTAAGTATGTCGAATAATGGCTTTGCTGAGTAAATATTTGTGCGTATCCAGCCTTCTGCAGAACTTAGAGCCCGAAAATGATTTTCTTCATTAAAAGCTACAGGCAGGATAAAAAGAAGACCTTTACTCAGAACAGCCACTGTTCGATATTTAAGCCCGACAGAAGACGTGCAAGGCATAACACATTTTCTTATTCACAGAAAAAATTATTGTTGATTTTTTTTTTCAATTAGGTGATTGCTTAGAAAAAATTATATTATTGATTAATATTTTCATTTAATGTAATTTTCTATTAATTAAATGAAACTTCCCTATAAAAAGGTGTTATCAACAGAGCTTAACACAGAACACCAGGAAATGGTAAATAATTATTACATATTAATTGTATGTAAAAAATATTATATTTGTTTTGATATTTTTTATAGGAAAAAAGTATACTACTCAACTTAAATTAATTTGTTTAATCAATTTTGACATGCGTTGGAAATAAATAAAATATTAAAATAAAAACAGATATTCAATTAATTTTGTTCTCTTATTTCTCAACAAGAAGACCAAACATGGATGGTAAAGTTAGTAAATTGGCGGTATTCGGGGTACGATGGAAATATTCTTGCGTAAGTGTATGTACATGCAAAATATCGCAACCTTCCTTTAAAATCCAATCAGAAAATATACACACAATCCATAGAAAAGCTACGATATTTTGCATTTACACTTAGACACTTTCAAACGCCGAATACGGCAATTGTAATTTTTTGTGCTGTTGGAACTTCAAAAGCAATAGGATACATCAATTAGTTGTTTGATACAATAGACAAATTTTTCACATTTTTTGAATTTGTATATTATTGGATTTTTTAATATTTCAATTAATATTTTAATTTAATTTTTTTAAATTTTTAATTAGCATTTCAATTCATTATTTTAGAATATTTCAATTAATTTTTAATCAGATCTTTAAAAATATTTCAATTAAATTTTAATTGAATCTTTAAAAAACATCAATTACAAAAAAAACATCTTAGTTAATATTGTATTTTTTTAATTGAAAAAATAAAAAAACTATTAATTTCCGTGATTGGTTGAAAACTAAGTGATTTTCTAATTGAATCTTTGTTTTTATTAATCGAATACTGTTTTTAATTTGTTTTTGTATGTACATAAATAAAAATTATTTTTATTTATTTATTTATTTATACATATTATACAAAGTAAATTTGCATAATATGGTTGCACAAATATGGGCGGAGTAACTAGACCATATGCCCAAGATGTTATTAACAGTATTTTAAAAAGGTTTTGTGACTGACTGTAAACGACCTATGCCTTCACATAGGAAGTAGCAACGTGGTTGTTAAAGATATTCCACAGAAAAACCGCAAGAATATACGGTTATCCGTGGCAGATCAGTCAACCAGTGCGAGCGAGACGCAAAATTCTCGAAGGCCAATAAACAACAGTGGCCTGGTTGCACTTAAGAGATAATTGCCAACGACGCTTGATGTTGACTCGCCCAGAGCTGCTTTACGACATAAATAAAAATTAATATTATTTATTTACATGACATATTTCAATAGCATAAAAAGAAAAGTTTCATAGACACAATGGAATAAAACAATGTTTTCATAATAGCAACATGTAATTGTGAAAAGTATTATGCAAAACGGTTGTGAAAATGAATATGAAAAGATTTTGTTCATTTCATATTATCACAAACCCAGAATCGACCTCCTGGTGAATATTATCATCATAACTCTAGTCCTGCAAACAAAATTGTTAAGTAAGTCCGAAAAATATTTCAAAATTGAAATGCATCAGCGCGAAGTGAATGTATCAATCGACCGTCTTAAGGCTGCTTTTACGATGAACGATTTAAAGGACCAATCTAACATTTTATCAGAAAATGACAATGACTTACACATTTCATTACCAGAGCATAGTACGGTTATAGATACTTTAAACAACGAAACAACAAATAGCGAAAATCAGTTAGCATCACCAACAAGTGACCACATGAAAGACACACTTTCCGGTCAGCACGTTAATTTTCCTAAACGTTTTCTGTAGACCCGTTTCTGTGGAAGGACCCTTGTGGTAGCCCTAGATTCTACGATTTGGATACATCCCTACATCCTGCGAATTTAATACAATCATGTAAATATTTAAAAAAGTTTTTTTTTTAAAGGGTAAGCGTCCCTTTTTTCTTTTTAATAAAGTTCAGCGTCATATATATATTTACTCTAATAGTTAAAAACTTATAAGAATTTTATCTTGCTGATGTGGGGGGTGGGGCGGATGTTTTTTATTTTTCAATTTCATAAAGTCATACTTGAAAATTATGTATGTACTGTTAATAGAAATAACTGTAACATAAAAAAACGAAAATACTTGATGAGGTTGTTTCTGAGAAAAATAATTTATTGAATTTTTTTGTGTTTTTGGTTTTTCATTGTTTGATTTAGATCAACTAATACCACAGAGTTAAATAGAAATAAATTCCTTATATATATGATTGAAAATGAAGAAATTGTAATGCAATTACCAAACAAAAATTCGGAAATATTTCTAAAGGTTAACCACTTTCATTGCATAACAATCACTACAGGTATAGAATTTAGTATTCTAAATCTGTTGTTTATACAAAAAAAAAAAATTTCAGTGCATTCCATTCAGTTATTTGGATGACTTCCATTCTATGACAACCAAGTGAAATAGAACTTCTTGGAGCTGAGTTCATCAACGATGTAGCTAATGATTTGTATTGTAATTTTTTTGGGTAGTTTTATCAAAATAAATAAATATATTTAGAATATGTATTAACTATGTTTACATGTTATTAAAGATATAGTTTTTACGTTTTATTATTACTTGATTAAACATACAAATATTGTCTACATTTCTTTTAATCTTGCGTATTTTGTCAGTTAGCTTCTGTTTAATTGAACTTTCTTCACATTTGTTTATAGAAATCATTTCTTCCCAATATATTATGTTGGATTCTCTGAGTTCTTCAATAATAGAAATTATCTCGTTTCTATGATTGCTATGCCCAACACTCTTCGATGAAAGAAGTAAATGTAATCTGTTGACTAGTTCATTAGGATCATCCCAATATACTCGTACATAGTTTAGTTTACTGTCATCTAATGATTTTAATGATAAACAACGGCCTTCTTGTAAAACATTTTTATCAGATAAAACATTTTTTAGGATATTAATTTATTTCACCATAAGAACATTAAAAATATAATATTTTTGGAATTCAATAACAATACTTAAGATAATTTTATAATATGTATTTAATTATATGAAGAAATTTTTGTAATTCAGAATATCATTAATTTAATATAACAAAAAAAATATATAAATAAAAATATAAAAACAGTAATTTGTGAGTATGTATAAAAGATAAAATAAATGAAAAGTTAGATATACATTAATTTTAATAAATAGTTTTAGAAAGCGACTGCTAAGTAATATTTGAAAAAAAGTTGAAAAGAGATTAAGCAAAACTGTATTTTCTTTGTATGATCTTTATGTTAAGGTGCAAATTTCTTGGTGTCAAAAGTGTCATACAGCGGGTTGAAGTTCTAAAATTAAGTTTTTCATATACATAAGTAGGATGGAGTGTTTCTGTACAAATCAAACCATGCAAAAATTACAAATTTCTATGTAAATAATCCACCAAATTACAGCCCAGAATCAACTTCTGCCATGAAGAAATACTGCTGTAGCGTCTTATATCATAGACATAGCGGGTTGCATTATTAAAAACAACTTGCAGCTTATGCAGCGATTGTCTTTGGTTTGAAGAAATGTTTAATTATTCGTTGATACTTATATGCTTTTGTACCTTTTATTTGTGCATTAGACTAATATGAACGTTTGTATGTATTTGTATGTATTAGAATCTCTTTATATTTTTTCAAATAATTTTTAGAACAATGTAGAGGTTTTGAATGAAATACTAGTTCAAATAAGCCTGGAGTCATTTTCCATTTTATATTTACTATTCGCATTGATTTATCTGTACTAAACATTATTTTTTTTTCCATAGCTCCAACTTCCTTTCTCATCTTCATTGAATTATTATTATTATTATTAAGAAGTACTTTAAAATTTTCAAATAATAATGATTTATTTTATTTCAAATTTTTGTTGCTGTTGTTGAATAATTTCATACGTTTTTTTATCGATGTTTAGTTGTGCTTCACTTTTACGTTTTGAAAATATATGTACAGTTTTATTTCGTCTTTTATAACCATCAAATTCATTAATAGAAGAATAATTCTTTCGTTGTAAACTTCGTTCAGTTCTAATAAGTTTAGGTTCATTATCTCTTTGGTAGGTGTTTTTAGGTTTTAAATTTTTTTATATTTTTGTTCTTTTCATGTCTTTATTTAATTGAGATGATCTTTATGCCTTCAAACAAGTTTCTGTAAATTCCGTACTGTTTCCTTCAAAATCATTATAGTTTTCGCTTAGAACTTTTGGAGGTTGTACTACATCTTGATATACTATTGATGGATATTTTGTGCTTGTTGTGTTATGTTGTGTGCAGTGGTCTTACTATTGCTTTTATTATTTGTATCTTTTGGTTCTTCATTATCGTAATCATCGATAGATATATCATCTTTTTCATTATACTTAGAATCTTTATCAATTCTTTGCTTTTATTTAGAAGTATCAGTAAATAATTATAAGGTGTTCGATTCTGTGTTGGTTTTTGTATCTCGTTTTTGCTCTTTTTTAGTTGTGTAATCATTGTTATCGGTTAAAGAATTATTTTATTTTTAAGTTTTTAATTTTTTTATTTACTTTTGGTTCTTTATTATTATAATAATCGATAGATATGTCATCATTCTCATCATACTTAGAATATTTATCAACGCTTTGCTTTTGTTTAAAAGTATCAGCAAATTATTGTAAGGTGTTCGATTCTGTGTTTATTTTGTTTTCATTATTTTTTAATTTATCAATTATATCCTTTACAAGTTTTGTTATGGGTTGGAAAGTATCTTCCAGCAAATTAACTCTATCTTTTTGATTTAATTTAAATTTTTCTTTCAACACAGCTCTGATTTTTACGATATCCTTTAATATTTTATTGTTTTTATTCACTAGAATCCATTTTACATTTGTTAATGATCTGCTTAACATGTGCTAATGATCTGCTTAGCAATTGCTAACGATCTACTTAACATCTGCTGCTGATCTGTTTTCATTCAATACTGCCCTTTATTTATTAAATCATCCTTACAACAAGAAATCCATATTTATGCTTCTACCATTCATTACTGCTAAAAGCAACAGAAAGAATAAATTAGTATAATAGTTTGATGTCTTATCCCATATGATTACATTACTTCTAATAAATACATATATATATTTTCTATTTTATATGATCCCTTATATTATGAGTCTAACGTTGTAGCAGTTTTTTTTCGAAAAATTTAACCTGCATGTAACACATATGGCGCCCAACGAGAAAGCCTCAGTAAGGCTTATGAATAGCTGTAAAAAGCTAAACTAGAAGACAATATCTTTAAATTATATATTAGTTGCTTTAAATGCAGAGTGAATTTCGTATTAACAGCACTACTTCAATCACTTTTGTATAACTGTAATGAATACGAGAAATACGGGTCGTAGCAACAATAGCAATAATAGTATCCGAGGTCGAAGTGGTTCTGCAAAGTGGTATCCCTGAAACAAGGGCAAAAGTAATTCATTCTCCCTTAGCGAAAACAAACGACTGCACTTTAAAGAGTTCCGATCTGAATAGCTCAAACTCATCTTCCTCTGCAACGTCAGGTTTTAAAGCCTTAGAAAAAAGTGGAGAAAAGAGCCAAAACCAGAAGAAAAAAGCTCTAAGCACCAATACCTTACTTTCTACCATACCTTTTGGAGACATAGATCTAATGGAGCAACAAGAGCTGTCTGCACAGGCACAAGTTTTTGTTCCGCTAAGTGGAAGAGAGTCAAGCTCAGCGCCAAATCAAGTGACAAATACGCAATGCGAACCAATCATGAGTCAAAATAATAATGACAATACTCCTTTCGACTCGTTAATTAGCTTTATGGAGTAATCACTTCGAAATGCTAGAGAAGAATTTAGGAGGGAGCTCGGCTCCATAAGAGATAACATTTCCCAGATGACTACTACAAATCAAATAAACCCTTTAAGACCACCGGATATACAACATAGTAGCGTAAGTGCAAATACACCGCCATTAAATACAAATAGGTCAAACAATCAAGTATTGTCATATAATGATGAGAACGTAAAGTTAGAAAAATGGAAAATTTCATACGATGGACTAGGATCAGTTTCCGACTTTCCTTTCAAGGTGGAGACACTTTTTTCTCCTTCTAACTGCTCAAATGAACACTTGCTCTCTAATTTTCACGTGCTTTTAGAAGGCAAAGCCACATATCCAATGTTACGTCATTCACTCATAAAAGAGTTTGGCAATCTAGAGTCGGGCCACGACATTTTACTGAAAATGTCCTCAAGTAAGCAATTGTTTAAGGAGTCATATGATGATTTTCATTCTTCAATTGTATTAATGAATGCTAGACTTCGAAACCCTCTTCCAGATGCGAATCTTATTGAAATTTTAAAGAAAAATCTAAATTCAAACTTACGCTTTTTATTATTTAATGCCGATTGCAGGGATGTTAACCAATTTCGAGACACGGCCCGAAAGGCTAAAAATGTTATAAAAGAAAGTAAATTTCAAAATCCTACGGGGCTGCCCCGAAACGTAAATGAACTTGAGATTTCATCATCAGAACCTGAAGATAGTGACATCTTAGACCCTCAGATTGAGGCGATAAATTTAATGCAAAGAAGATCCAAGTATAATTACTCTGGAATCCAATGTTGGAATTGTTCGTCGTATGGGCATTCTTATATTTACTGCTCAGAAGAGATAAAAACCCCCTTTTGTTTTAAATGTGGTAGAAGAGACGTTTTGACACCACAATGTCCTAACAATCATAATCAGGAAAACAAGAAAAAGGGCGAAGTGGTTACCGGGGACACTCGTCCATCGCACAAGACTCCGAGTTTAAATTAAATTTCAAAGACATAAAATTTTTTAATAAACAAACTGAAAACCCTGAATTACATGAAACGAAATCTATTTCCACACAAACTGATTTACCTAGCATTAATTATACCTTGTCTATAATAAAAAAACCGAATATCAAAATCATAAAATGCAGACTACGATATAAAAAACGTAGGAATTTTAAACAAATTTTAAAAGCAACCATTATTCATTGCCATGCTGACAGGCCTGATAAGTTGATCTGAAAACCAGACCAGGTCCTGATAAGCTGATCTGAAAACCAGATCAGGTCCTGATAAGCTGATCTGAAAACCAGACCAGGTCCTGATAAGCTGATCTGAAAACCAGACCAGGTCCTGATAAGCTGATCTGAAAGCCAGATCAGGTCCTAATAAGCTGATCTGAAAACCAGACCAGGTCCTGATAAGCTGATCTGAAAACCAGACCAGCTACCTGATAACCTGATCTGATAGCTGATACCTGATCTAATAGCTGATACCTCTTATTTGCTAAACATGGATGAGAAAATTTTAAAACAGTTGGTGTTGACAAGAAATATCTTGAAGAAAAAGCTTCGTAGTATAAAAATTGGTGAAATAGATACATGTGAACAACTAAGAGATACATTTAAACCTCTAAGAGAACCACTCAAAGAATTCATAAATAGTTCTAACAAAATTAAAAGAATTCCCATGAAAGAAGAAAGTAAAATGAAGACAGAAGTTGAAAATAACACAAGTTTAAAGTCTCAGAAGCCATCAGTCAAGATAGAGACAAGTACACCAAAGAAACTAGCAGAACGAACAATATTCGATAATACCATCTTGTTTAATTATGCTAATAATGAGAATGATGATGACGATGATGAAGATGATTTCTACTCACAGACTTCCAATACCGATGACACTTATACTGACTTATCAGTCTTGGAAGGAAGAAATGAATTAGATACAAACTATGGTCCACATAAAGATTTCAATAATGAATGGAAATTTGGTTATAGTAACCTCAAACTTAATGAAGATAAAATACAAGTTGGTGGTCAAATATGGGCTCTAATAGTAGCTTTATTTTCTATAATGATTGATAATAAAACATGGAAATACTATGAGAAATTTGATTTTGGAAACTATATAAAATATATAATTTCTACTAATACATGAATAGAGAATCATCATCATTCACTGACGGAGAATGATGTTATCAGTAAATTTTTTCTGGAAACTCAAATCAATAAACTATAGGACAAATTAATAATACAGCTTAAGGAATTAATATAATTCAAGAATATATTAAAATGCAAATTGATGGAGTACAACGTGAAATACAATTAGATATAGAAGATAGTTATAAAATTGAAAAACATATACTAAAAATTAAATCATCTTTAAAAACAAACAAATTGAACAGCTGAACGATAAAATTTATAGATTGGAAAATGAACTACATGATAGTATAAATAGCTGAAAGTGCATCAAGTACATCACAACACTCTCCAAAAAATCTGTAAAACAACTTAATGTCTTCAAAAAGAAATTTAGGAAACGAACTCTATAATAAATCTCGGAAATTGTTTGTGCATTGTACATATGTAATGAAAGGAATAGTTGATCTTTTATGGAGCTGATTTAGGTGAAATGGGAAACTATTCTACAGAAAATAGAAATTATTGATTATTGTAGACTGTAAATGATTCATTCACAAACTTTCTATGGTCAATACCGTGGAAATAAAAGTTGCACTCGAAAAAACCTAGGCTGTTGGAAATATTTTTGAAATGTTACGAGTACCAAAAAACTTACAAATGGATGATTGTAAAGAATTTTTTAATAGACACTGGAAAATACATGTATAAGTAGAATATTAAATATTACTTAATATGAAAGCATCAATAGTAGAATGATTTAATAGATCATCCAAAGGAATTATGTGATGATGGTTCATATAAGTGTATTGAAATATACAAAGAATTACTTAATGTACTCGTATACAATATAAAAGTTCATCTCACTATTTAAATGTTTCCGATTAGAGTTAACTCAACAAATGAGAAAAATCTGCTAAATATAATAATTTGAAGATGAACAAAATGTTGAAATTTAATGAAAGTAAAAAATAAAATCAAACAGGAAAAATCTATTTGGGTTTGTATTGTTGAAGGAATGATTAGGAATGATAGGTCTTAAGAAAGATAATTAACTTAATATACTGTAAATTATGTAAACTTGTTGGCCTGTATGAAATATTGTGAAAACTTAAGCGTTCAAAATA
This sequence comes from Nowickia ferox, assembly GCA_936439885.1. Classification (NCBI taxonomy): domain Eukaryota; kingdom Metazoa; phylum Arthropoda; class Insecta; order Diptera; family Tachinidae; genus Nowickia; species Nowickia ferox. The sequence goes on along the minus strand of OW387024.1, from coordinate 52,065,261 downwards.
AATTACAACACAGTGTAATATTCAGTAACACATAATATTATCACTTTTTATAGTGAAAATTGTACATTTTCCATTTCGAAAGCTCTAGCAAGCGAAATTTTAAAATATGTCCATGGGCTATTATAATAGATCTTCACTCTATTCATTTCTATAGCTATCAAATCTTTAGAAAATATAGATAAACTACATAAATTGGACTTAGATTTCCAATCTTTAAGAATGTATATGTGTATGAATTAGTATCAAACAAACTTACTGAATAAATATGGACTTCAACTGGAATCATGCTGAAGCATACATAAATTGTAAAATGCAATATAAACAGATCTTACTTTATATCTGTATCTATATGAGTATTAAATAAATTTACAGAAAAAATAATGAAAGCATGCCGAAGCATTCATATTTAAAAGAATTCCTCACGTCACTTAACTTTATAAGTAAAGAAATATTATGATTCTATGCTAAATGAAATACATAAATATGTATCTACTTTGTAAAAGAATAAAAAGAGCGAAATCGTAAATTCTAATAGTATAGATTTTTAACTGAAACACCACTACATCTCGGACGCTTGCATCACTATGGACAAAAGCATGTTAAGACATGCATGTTAGAAAAATATAAAAACCTGATAGAAAGTGATGAGGACCTTTTTTAAGTGAGAAATCATAATATCTGAATCCGATACAACTCAGGCTACATCACCAACAGTAACTTCAAGGGGTCAAACAGAAAATCTGATGTAGAAATATTTGAAGCAAAAAATCCTTCAAACGTAGATATTCCAATATTTCTGACACTATATGAAAACACCTAGGCTGAATTTTTGGTAGAGGTGACTGAGTTTTTAAAGATCGATTTGGTGCAAAACTTGTTTATTAAACATGTATTTCTTTGTATGTAAACTAATTTCTACATACATACATATACTCGCATATATGTATGTAGATATGAATACATTTGCACACTCACATGTGTATATATTTTCATTAAAAATAATGGATTTAAAAATTATATTAATGTTCTCTATTTCAAGTAGTAAAATCAAAAAAAGTAGTGATACATCAGAAGAAAAAAATAAATAAAACAAGAGACTGACTGACCAATTGATATATACAGCCTGTCTCACATGAAGACAAAGCATACTTAAACATAACAGAAATATATATACAATACGCTAAACTTTAATACCATGAGAAAGAAAAATCATATAAATCATCAAATAAATGGGATAGGTGATCACCCTTCATAAAATACACATATAGCCTATTAATGTAAGCATAGTAACATTATCAAGTAACACAATTTGGGCAATTAAAATTTTAACATTTATGTTTATGCAGTTCTTAATAATATGTATCTACTACTCGTATATGAAAGAATTTCAAGCGAATCAGAGTTTAAGATAAATGCTCCTTTTATTCAATAGCGTGTCAATTGATATAGAAATTTAATTTGAAACAGCAAGCAAGGACCTCAGCTACTGCATTTTTACTGATGATCGAATAATAGAAAGTCCGGAAAGTCTTATAAATTAAGTAATATGAATGAAAAAATTGTTTTAATAGACGAGTAAGGTTTCGAGTGATTTTCATTACAAAAAGAAGTAGCGGATGTTTTCAACAATAATGAGTATAACAATTTCTTTATAAAACCACCATTTGATTTTAAATGTTTATCAATAAAAAAGGAAAGAGAAGCGAAGAGGTTAACAAAAAACTATCATCACCTAAGCTGGACTGCTGGATCGGTTTCATTTCAAAGCGTTTGTCATTTTTTAAAAGCCAATGCAAGATGTTCTAAAATATATGTAAATGGTGAAGAAAAAAGATGATAGTTGGAAAAAATTTTACACCGAAAAATTTCTAACGTTGACTATATAGGCTACATCAACTTTAAACAAATGGAAATAAAATATATTAAATATTTATACTATAGTTACTACAACTAGAGAGGAATTCAATTTTACTTAAAACAGAAACTCCTCACAAACTTTTAAGTAAATACATCTAAAAATTAAAAGAACGTTTTTTTAATTTCAAATAAAAAACTATGGAGATATTTCACATCTATACACAAAAGACCAGGCAAATATTTACAACAGCAACAACAAAAGACCACACATGACAAAAAAAATGTATTTAAACAGGGAGCCCCAGACTTTTTTGTATGTACATACATACATATATAAAAACAATTTGTATATCAGTAGTAGGGAAATAGCGGTTCGGGGCCAATTAAAATTGTTAAATTGTGGGCTGAAATTGTTAAATTGTGGGCTGAAATTGTTAAATTGTGGCTGAAATTGTTAAATTGTGGCTGAAATTGTTAAATTTTGGCTGAAATTTTAAAATTCTTGGAAATTTGTTTACATTAGGAGTTTTTTGTTTATATTAACTTTTTTTGTTTATATTAAGTATATGTATGTATGTATGTATGTATGTATGTATGTATGACCGTGGGAACTTGTGCGTGGAATATTTTGTGGGAATACATTAAGGGGGTTTATAGCTTTAAGATTTTTATATTTGTATGATTTTTCCTAATGCCGACGGGAAAACATCTTTATTTTTTCTAATACCGACGGGAAAGTTATGATTGTTGTTAGACTGTGGAAATTTGTTGATGTCCGTGATTTGGGCAGGTGAGGTTTTTGTAACATGTAACCGTGGGAATTTGCGGGTGTATCTTTAAGGCAGCCTGTGTTTGGTGGGGGCGGGTGTTGTTGTAATATGTATCCGTGGGAATTTGTGTGCGGAATATTTTGTAGGAATATATTAAGGGGTTTATAGGTTTGAGGCTTTTATATGTCTATGATTTCCTGATGCCAACGGGAAAACATGTTTAGTTTTTTCAAATGCCGACGGGAAAATCATGGAAATGATTTTTCCTAATGCCGACGGAAAATTTGAGGGTATGTCTAGCTGTAGAAATTGAAGTCTGGCTGTGATTGGTAGAGGGTGGGGTGTGTCTAGATTGTGAGACCTTAAGGCTGACCGTGATTTGGGTAGGTGAGGGTGTTTTGTAATATGTAACCATGAGAATTCGGTGACGTATATGCTTGTTGGAATTTAAATCAAGCTGGGCTTCGTGGAGGGGCGGGATGTATTTGCGGGAGATCGACTGGTGGAGGGTGGGGAGTTGTTGTAATATGTATCCGTGGGAATCTGTGTACATGTATGTATGTATGTCTGTAAGAGTTTAAGGCTGTCTGTGATTTATCAAAGGTGAGGTGAGAGTGTTCATGTAATACGTATCCGTGGGAATCTGTGTATATGTATGTTCGTAGGAGTTTAAGGCTGATTCTGATTTGAGGTGGGGGAGGGTGTTGTTGTGATAGATAGATAGAATGTGCCTATGTGTGTGTGTGTGTGTGTATGTATGTATATGTAGGAGTTTAAGGCTGTCCTTGATTTGAGGTAGGCGGGCGGTGTTGTTGTAATATGTATCTATAAGAATTTGGGTGTTTATATGTCTGTAGGAATTTTTGTACATGTATGTCTGTACGAGTTTAAGGCTGATCGTAATTTAAATTGTTGAGATTGATCGATTGTATGTGACTTCGAGAATTAGTGTATGTATATCTGTAGGAAACTTAAGGCTTATCGTGATTTATGAGGGGCGAAGTGTTCATGTAATATAACCGCGCAATTTGTGTGTATATATGTAGGAGTTTAAGGCTGATCATGATTAATGAGAGGTGAGGTGAAGGTGTTCATGTATATGTATACGTATCTGTGTGCATATATGTATGTCTATATGAGTTTAAGGCTAATCGTGATTTAGGTTGTGAGATTGATAGATTGTATGTTACCTTGAGATTTTGTGTATATATATCTGTAAGAACTTTAGGCTGACTGTGATTTGTAAGGGGAGGGGCGTTGTTGAAATAGGTTTAATTTTTCGTAGATGAATTTTGGTATGTGTGTGTGTGTATGTGATTTTCTCACCCTAGTATTTATATGTACGTTGAAATAAATTATTTCTCATATGAACATTTTTTGCTAGAAAATATTATCATATATCTGAACTTCCCTAATCCTAGTATGTTTTTCATATTGGAGGATGAGATTGCTTTATATTTTATCAAGCTTAAATTTGTCCAGTGTTAAAGTCTGTCGGTCAGAAATTTGTTTATATTTGTATAAATATTAATTTCAGATTTTGCAAAATTCTTGCGTACGATCATGGAGATTTTGTGTGTGTGTATGTGTGTATGCGCGATAGAGTTTGACTGGTCTGTGATAAGTTTGTTTATTTAAGTAAATTTGTCTTCTTCGACTTTCGTCTTCAAGCGTCAGTAGCTTGGAGAACGGTTTGTATGTTTTCATGATGTAGATATGTAAGTGTGATTGTTTAAATCCAATAAATACTTGAGCATGGGTAAGAAATTTGAAAATATGTGTACATATGTACATATGGATCTACAAATTGATTTTATGTATGTATGTATGTACATACAAATAAGTCTGGGGCTCCCTGTTTAAATGCATTTTTTTTGTCATGTGCTGTTGTTGCTGTTGTAAATATTCGCCTGGTCTTTTGTGTATAGATGTGAAATATCTCGATAGTTTTTTTATTTGAAATTAAAAAAGCGTTCTTTTAATTTTTAGATGTATTTACTTAAAAGTTTGTGAGGAGTTTCTGTTTTAAGTAAAATTTAATTCCTCTCTAGTTGTAGTAAATATAGTATAAATTTTTAATATATTTTATTTCCATTTGTTTAAAGTTGATGTAGCCTATATAGTCAACGTTAGAAATTTTTCGGTGTAAAATTTTTTCCAACTATCATATTTTTTCTTCACCTTTTTCATATATTTTAGGACATCTTGCATTGGCTTTAAAAAATGATAAACGCTTTGAAATGAAACTGATCCAGCAGTCCAGCTTTTTTAACCACTTTCTTCTCTCTTCCTTTTTCTTCCTTCTCTTTCCTTTTTTATTGATAAACATTTAAAATCAAATGGTGGTTTTATAATGAAATTGTTATACTCATTATTGCGAAAAACATCCGCTACTTTTTTTTTGTAATGAACATCATTCGAAACCTTACTTAATTTATAAGACTTTCAGGACTTTCTATTATTCGATCATTAGTAAAAATGCAGTAGCTGAGGTCATTGCTTACTGTTTCATATTAAATTTCTATATCAATTGAGCCGCTATTGAATAAAGGGAACTTTTATCTTAAACTTTAGTGCATTTGGAAGTGTTTGAGATTCTTTCATATAATAGCTTTGTTGGAATCTTAGATACGAGTACATATAATATAGAATTGTATAACGTTTATTTTTAATTTTTATGTTAAGATCATCATCATTTAGATATGAAACTAAATTTAAATGTACTTTTAAATTAGTTAAATCATAATGAGGAAATTTGTTTTCTTCTTGAATAGCGATCAACAGAAAACGAAATCGTTTTCTTACAATTTAGGTCTGGCCTCTCAACGGTTCCTCTAGTATACAAGATGACTTTCTTTATCAACATATCTGTCTACTCTTTGTCAGCGTTAAGGGACAATTAAATGTTAAAATTTTAATTCCTCAAATTGTGTTACTTCATACTGATAATATATTTTCATTAATAAGGTATATGTTTATCTTATGAAGGTTACTCGCCTATGGCTTTTATTTGATGTTCTAGATGATTTTTTTCTCATTTTATTAAATTTCAGCGTATTGTGTATATATTTCTGATATTTTTAAGTGCGCTTTATTTACCTGTCAGACAAAGTGTGATACTCAGTCTCTCTTTTTAATATTTTTTTTTTCTTCTTTTAATGTATCACTACTATTTTATCAGATTTTACTACTTGAAAAAGAGAATATTTATATAATTTGTAAACGTATTCATTTATACATGTAGGTAAATATATTTATGTATGTATAGAGAAATTACTTTATCTACAAAGAAATACATGTTTAATAATCAACTATTCTAGAAAATCTATCTCAAATAATTCAGTTACCTCCACCATAAATTCACCGTCTGTGTTTTCATAGTGTCAGAATCATTAGAATAACTATTTTTGAGAGAATTTTTACATCGAGTTTTTCCACATGAGGTTTGCTGGTTGACCCCTTGAAGTTATTGTTGACGTAGGCTGGGTTGTATCACATTCAGATGTAATCATTTCTCACTTAAAAAAGGTTCTCATCACCTTCTATCAGGTTTTTATATTTTTCTAACATGCATGTCTTAGCATGCTTTTGTCCTTAGTGACGCAAGCGTCCGAGATGTAGTGGTGTTTCAGTTAAAAATCTATACTATTAGAATTTACAATTTCGCTCTTTTTATTCTTTTACAAAGTAGATACATATTTATGTATTTCATTTAGCATAGAATCATAATATTTCTTTACTTACAAAATTATATGACGTGAGGAATTCTTTTAAATTTGCATGCTTCGGCATGCTTTCAATATTTTTTCTGTAAATTTATTTTATACTCATACAGATACAGATATAAAGTAAGATCTGCTGATATTGCATTTTACAATTTATGTATGCTTCAGCATGATTCCAGTTGATGTCCATATTTATTCAGTAAGTTTGTTTGATACTAATTCATACACATATACATTCTTAAAGATTGGAAATCTAAGTCCACTTTATGTAGTTTGTCTATATTTTCCAAAGATTTGATAGCTATAAAAATGAATAGAGTGAAGATCTATTATAATAGCCCATGAGCATATTTTAAAATTTCGCTTGCTAGAGCTTTCGAAATGGAAAATGTACAATTTTCACTATAAAAGTGATAATATTATGTGTTACTGAATATTAATTTATTTTGAACGCTTAAGTTTTCACAGGCCAACAAGTTTAGAGAATTTCCAGTATATTAAGTTAATTATCTTTCTTAAGACCTATCATTCCTAATCATTCCTTCAAAAATACAAACCAAACTAGATTTTTCCTGTTTAATTATATATTTTACTTTCATTAAATTTCAATATTTTGTTCATCTTCAAATTATTATATTTAGCAGCTTTTTCTCATTTGTTAAGTTAACTTTAATCGGAAACATTTAAATAGTGAGATGAACTTTTATATTGTATACGAGTACATTAAGTAATTCTTTGTATATTTCAATACACTTATATGAACCATCATCACATAATTCCTTTGGATGATCTATTAAATCATTCTACTATTGATGCTTTCATATTAATTAATATTTAATATTCTACATATGCATGAATTTTCCAATGTCTATTAAAAGATTCTTGGATGACTGGATGATTGTAATCCATTTGTAAGTTTTTTGGTACTCGTAACATTTCAAAAATATTTACACAGCCTAGGTTTTTTCGAGTGCAACTTTTATTTTCAACGGTATTGACCATAGAAACTTTGTGAATGAATCATTTACAGTCTACAATAATCAATAATTTCTATTTTCTGTAGAATAGTTTCCCATTTCAGCTAAATCAGCTCCATAAAAGATCAACTATTCCTTTCATTACATATCTACAATGCACAAACAATTTTCGAGATTTAGTATAGAGTTCGATTACTAAATTTCTTTTTGAAGACATTAAGTTGTTTTACAGATTTTTTGGAGAGTGTTGTGATCTACTTGATGCACTTTCAGCTATTTATACTATCATGTAGTTAATTTTCCAATCTATAAATTTTATTGTTCAGCTGTTCAATTTGTTTTTTCAAAAGATGATTTAATTTTTAGTATGTGTTTTTTCAATTTTATAACTATCTTCTATCTCTAATTGTATTTCACGTTGTACTCCATCAATTTGCATTTTAATATATTCTTGAATTATATTAATTCCTTAAGCTGTATTATTAATTTGTCCTATAGTTTATCGTTTTGAGTTTCCAGAAACAATTTACTGAATGATGATGATTCTCTATCCATGTATTAGTAGAAATTACATATTTTATATAGTTTTCAAAATAAAATTTCTCATAGTATTTCCATGTTTTATTATCATTCATTAAAGAAAATAAAGCTACTATTAGAGCCTATATTTGACCATCAACTTGTATTTTATCTTCATTTAGTTTTAGGTTACTATCACCAAACTTCCATTCATTATTCAAATCTTAATGTGGGCCATAGTTTGTATCTAATTCAATTCTTCCTTCCAAGACTGATAAATGAGTATAAGTGTCTTCAGAATTGGAAGTCAGTAGTAGGGAACTGCCAGTACGGCGTCAATTAAAATTGTTAAATTGTGGCTGAAATTGTTAAATTGTGGGCTGAAATTGTTAAATTGTGGCTGAAATTTTAAAATTCTTGGAAATTTGATACCTACCTATGTGTATGTGTGTGTGTGTGTGTGTTTTCGGCGGCGCTTTGATGTTTTTGTTTACATAAGGAGTTTTTTGTTTACATTAACCCTTGTGTGAACGGGTGATTTTTTTTGTGGTGACATTAATTGTGTGAACGGGTGATTTTTTTGTGGGGGAGGATTAAGGAGTTTCATAAGATTAAGATTTTATAAGTATATACATATAGATATGCCGACGGGAAAATCATGAAAATGATTTTTCCTAAAACCAACGGGAAAATCATGAGATGATTTTTCCTAATACCAATGGAGGGAGTTGTGAAACTTAATTTTTCCTAGTGCCGACGGCAATACATGATTATTTTTCCTAATGCCGACGGTAATACATGATTATTTTTTCTAATGCCTACGGCAATGTATGATTATTTTTTCTAATGCCTACGGCAATGTATGATAATTTTTCCTAATGCCTACGGCAAAACATGATTATTTTTTTCAAATGCGGACGGCAATGCATGATTATTTTTTTCAAATGCCGACGGCAAAACATGATTATTTTTTTCAAATGCCGACGGCAAAACATGATTATTTTTTTCAAATGCCGACGGCAATGCATGATTACTATATTTCTTAATGCCGACGGGAAAATGATTTTTCCAAAGGGAAAATTGCCAGTGTTGCCAGACTGTATAAATTTGTTATCGTAATACTATATCAGTAATATCAGAGAAAATAGATTTGATGAATACTAGGCGATTCTCATATGAATCGTGGGAACGTGTATGTGTGATTTCCTCACGCTAATAAATTGTTTATAAATAAAATAATTAAATAAATTAATTTAATTTATTTAATTATTTTATTTATTAATTTAATTTATTTAATTATTTTATTTATTTATTTATAAAATGTTCTCATGTATGTGAACACCCTAAAATGTTCTCATGTATGTGAACACCCTAATGCTTGTGTGTGGGTGGTCCAGCTTGATTGCCGCTGGTATTTTGTTTATTTGTTTAAGAAATATTTATTTCACAACATTGTGAAATTCATGAATGTGTATGTATGTATGTATGTATGTATAAATGAATGTATGCATGTATGAATGTATAAATGAATGTATGAATGTATAAATGTGCGATCGTGGGAACTTGTGCGTGGAATATTTTGTGCTTGTGTAGAATACATTTATATTTTGCAACGTAGTCATTTTCTTTGTCTACAATTCTTTTAAAGCAGAGGATTTTCAACTAAGTACAGTCATCAGCAGAGAAACAAAAAGTAAAAATTTGCAAGTAAGCAAAAAAGTTAACTTCTCCTCCTCCCCACCTCCTTCTATTCCCTTTATGTAGTTTGTATTTGAAATAAGAAAACACTTGTACATTCTTTTATTTTGTATACATTTATTGTTAAAATTTTTTTTAAATTTTATAATAATACATACATTAATATATTCTTAAGTATAAATATTTTAAAAAGTGAAAAAGTTCATTTAAAACAAGGTATTTCTTTTGAGAGTAAAATAGCATTTTTTAATGCGCATACACCAAATTTATGATAATTACAATAAAAATATTCTGGATACTTGATTTCCATTTGTTTAAAGTTGATGCAGCCTATATCCTCAACGTTAAAAATTTTTCGGTGTAAAATTTTTTCCAACCATAGTCTTTTTTCTTCACCTTTTACATATATTTTAAAACATCTTACGTTGGCTTTTAAAAAATTGCAAACGCTATGAAATGAAACTGATCCAGCAGTCCAGCTTAGGTGATGATAGTTTTTTGTTAGCCACTTTGCTTCTCTTTGCTTTTTTATTGATAAGCATTTAAAATCAAATGGTGGTTTTATAATGAAGTTGTTATATTCATAATTGTTGAAAACAATCGCTACTTCTTTTGCGATGAAATCGTTTGAATTAGTTTTGAAACCTTGTACGTCTATAAAAATTATGTTATTTTCCATGTTATTCAATTTATAACACTTTTCGAACTTGTCCTTTGATGGGTATATATTCTATTATACGATCATGAATAAGAATGCAGTAAGCTGATGTCTTTGGTGCAATATTAGTTGCTGTTTCAAATTCTATTTTTATATCAATCGGTCCATTATTGAGTGATTCATTCTGATGACTGACATCTACTACAATAATAGGAGCTTTTGTCTTAAACTCTGATGCAGTTAGAAGCGGTTGAGATTCTTTCATATAGTAGCTTTGTTGGAATCTTAGATACATATCATATAGAATTGCATAACGTTCATTTTTGAACTTTATGTTTAGATCATCATACGGGTATGAGACTGAATTTAAATGTACTTTTAAATTAGTCAAATCACAATGAACAAATTTATTTTCTTGTTGAAAAGCAATCAACACAAAACGGGGGCGTTCTCTATTTGCAGCCAGTTTAACATTCCAAATATGGCTAGTTCCTGTGTTTAATTGTGGATTAATATGACAATCCCAACTGCGAAATGCCATGGGTATAGAAGCACCATTGTTAATAATTTTAATCATATTCAATTTGCTAAGGTCAGATAATTGAACATGAGGTATTCTCCATGAGATGAGTGAAATTGTAAGTTTAGCTTTTTCAGTAGAAACACTCGAGCGTACAAGATCTTCGTCGTTCTTATTGCGCAAGAGTATCAGTTCATGTTTTCCATTTAATATAACTTTGTTGTAGTCTTCAGCGAATCCTAGAAACATTTTTAGAGGTACATAGAAATTGAAAAATCCATTTGCAAGAGTGACATCATCAATTTTGTTCCATCCAGCATTTTGCATCACATTGCTTTCGTTTGGTGATAGCGAAACCAAGTTCTTTATGGTGCTCGTGGCTCCTAAATATCTTGTATGATCAATTTCAATTCCATTGAGCTCATAGCGAATTTCATCAAATAGATATGCTACAAAGTTGTTTTTTAATTTAAAGTTCTCTGAAGAAGAAGATTTAGGGGCATTATCATCGGCAACAAACCCCTCTACATAAATGTAGCTCTCACTGGGTAGCACGTATAAATCTTGATTTTGTATTGAAATTCTAATTTCATCATTATTGTTGTAAGATTGTAAGTATGGTACATATGTATGATAATCCTTTTTGATTATATTCTCATCAGAGAAAGGTTTATCTAAAACATCTATTATTGAACTCATTTTGTCTTCAATTTAAAATTCAAGGACTTTAGAAAATTTTTATTTGATGTTGTTAGTGCTTTCTGTTGAAGTGGTCGCTTTAATGTTCTTGTTGTTGTTACTGCTTTATTTTTCAATGTATTTGTGTTGTATATTAGCATTATTTAGTTGACCTCAAATGTATTCGTATTGTAATTTCCTCTCCTCGAAAATTAATTAAATCACCTTGTTGATCAACTACTCGCAGCGTTAGTGAACTTATCTCTCTGGTGTTCACAGGTAAATAGATGAGATTTCTTGGAACCTCATCTATTTTATAGCCTGGAGGCACATTAATCGGAAATTCATGAAGTGTATGCGATTTGGAGTTATTCATATATGTGTTAATAGCGATACTACTTTCAATTCGCAAGAGATTCACTTTAAAAATATTAACTGGAAGATCTGAGTAATAATATTTGTTTGGTGTTAGGATTTTGCTATTGAATCCTAAAAGTTTTCCAATTGTGTTGTCTTTATTAAAATATAGAGGATCTTTGGAACTATTAACTTTAACTTGCATTGTATTGTTATTGGCTTCAATAAAAATCTTATTTTCTGGACAGAGTCTTCTGTATTGCTCTTGTATAAAATCTACAATATCATTCAATTCGTAAGATCCAATTGGTATTTCAATTGTATGTTCCCCTATATGAAACATATTGTTGTAGGTGTCTACATTTGGAATGCTGTTGTATGAATGAAAATCAGTTAGAGCACACTCATATGCACCATGTAATTCAATAGGAGGAAAGTAACTAGCAGATAATTCTGATGAGTTAGAGCTCAGATGTCAGTGTTATTGACATTATAACTGTCTGATTACAATTAAATAAAGTTTAGTACAACATATGGTTTATAAGCATGATTTACATATTTATTTCATTTTCTTATTTTAAAATTAACATTAGTTTCTTAATATTACTGCTATTGTTGTTGATGATGGTATTCAGCTATAATATTTCGTTCTTACTTATCCAAGAATTGTGTTGATTAGAAAATCCCAACCATTTAACGTATGCCTCCTTTCCTTTAGTTTTAAGAACCTTTTCAACTAGATATGTATTTGGGTATCTAGTTTTCGAAAGTTCTTCAGTATAGAATCCACCTTTAATAGGATTACCAAGATAATCTTCTAATATGAATGTTGTAGGATTTGTATTTTGAACTCTTGTAATTGTGAAAATTTCTGTAGTCCAATTTGGAGTATAACCTTTTTCAAATGTATGCTTATATTTGCTTATGCGTACATGATCTCCAACATTAAATTTCGACATTTTGTACATCTTCAAATGACTGTATACTGTATTTAGTAGCTTTTCCTCATTTGTTGAGTTGACTTTAATCGGAGACATTTTAATGGTGCGATGAACTTTTCTATTGTATGCATTAATTAAATCTTTGTATATATAAATCCACTTATATGAACCATTAAAGCTAAATTCTTTCCACATCATTCCTTTCAATGTTCTGTTAAATCGTTCTACTATTGATGCTTTCATACTGCTATATGTTGAGTAGTGATTAATGTTGTATTTATCCATTAATTTTCCAAAGTGTTTGTTGAAAAATTCTTTACCATCATCTGTTTGTAAGTTTTTTGGTACTCGTCCTAATTCAAAAATATTTTCCATCGCCTTGGTTGTTTCGAGTGCAGTTTTAGTTTTTAGTGGTACTACCCATGCAAATTTTGAAAATGTGTCAATTACAGTTAACAAAAATCGATAATTTCTGTTTTCTCTAGAATAGATCCCCATTTCAACTAAATCAGCTTGCCAAAGATCATCTATTCCTTTCATTACAACTCTCCGACGCATAAAAACTTTTCGAGCTTGCTTATGCAGTTCGTTTACTAAATTTCTTTTTGAAGACATTAAGTTGTTTTACAGATTTTTTGGAGAGTGATGTGATCTACTTGACGCACTTTCAGCTATTGATACAAACATGTAATTTTCCAATCTATAAATTTTCTCATTAAGCTGTTCAATTTGTTCTTCAAAGGATGTTTTAATTTGTAGAATGTCTTTTTGAATTTTATAATTTTCTTCTATATCTAATTTTATATCGCGTTGTAGCTCCTCAATTTGCATTTGAATATCTTCTCGAATTATAGTATTATCTTCCTTAAAGTATGTTAATAATTTCTCTTCTAATTTTTCGATTTGAGTTTGCAGAAACAATTTATTGATAACATCGTTTTCCTCCAGAGCTTTTGCAACATTTTTGATTCTTTTGTTTTGGACATCAATGTTGTTGTTCGTATCCATAAAGAACCCCAGCAGTTTAGGTGAATTTTTCAAAGAAATTATACTGCTAGTATCGTTTAAATAGTGTCCAAATTTATCAACAGACATGCTTTATATACTTTATTAAAGTTAATGTATTATATTTGCTTCACGTAGTTCTTCAATAATTGATACAATCTCGTTATTGTGATTAGTATGACCTGCACCTTGTGATGCAAGCAGTAGTCGAAGACGATCTACTAACTCATTTGGATCGTCCCAGTATATATAGTTTGGCTTATGGACGTTAAATTCCATCATTCCATCACCTAAATAACTACCTTTTGACTTAGATGCTGTTGATTCGTTTAAATTCTTCTGGTTTTTCTCGTCAATAAATTTCTTAATAATATGTTTGTATTTATATCCTCTAGTACCCTTAATTTGACCATCAGGTTTATAGTCCCTTCTATATGCATTAGTAGTAATTAAAATCTTTTTATAGATTTCGAGTTCAAATTTATCATAATTTTTTGGTATTTTATGAAACATTAGAGAAAATAGTCCTGGTGTTAGAGCCCATATTTGACCACCAACTTGTATTTTATCTTCATTAAGTTTGAGGTTACTATCACCAAATTTCCATTCATTATTGAAATCTTTATGTGGACCATAGTTTGTATCTAATTCATTTCTTCCTTCCAAGGCTGATAAGTCAGTATAAGTATCTTCTGTATTGGAAGTCTGTGAGTAAAAATCATCTTCATCATCGTCATCATTCACAGTATTAGCATCATTAAATAAGATGGTATTATCGAATATTGTTCCTTCTGCTAGTTTCTTTGGTGTACTTGTCTCTATCTTGACTGATGTTTTTTCAGGTTTAAAACTTGTATTATTTTCAACTTCTGTCTTCATTTTACTTTCTTCTTTTATGGGAATTCTTTTAATATTTTTAGAACTATTTATGAATTCTTTGAGTGGTTCTGTTATAGGTTTAAATGTATCTCTTAGTTGTTCACGTGTATCTATTTCACCAGTTTTTATACTACGAAGCTTTTTCTTCAAGACATTTCTTGTCAACACCAACTGTTTTAAAATTTTCTCATCCATGTTTAGCAAATAAGAGGTATCAGCTATTAGATCAGGTATCAGCTTATCAGGACCTGGTCTGGTTTTCAGATCAGCTTATCAGGACCTGGTCTGGTTTTCAGATCAGCTTATTAGGACCTGGTCTGGTTTTCAGATCAGCTTATCAGGACCTGGTCTGGTTTTCAGATCAGCTTATTAGGACCTGGTCTGGTTTTCAGATCAGCTTATCAGGACCTGATCTGGTTTTCAGATCAGCTTATCAGGACCTGGTCTGGTTTTCAGATCAGCTTATCAGGACCTGATCTGGTTTTCAGATCAGCTTATTAGGACCTGGTCTGGTTTTCAGATCAGCTTATCAGGACCTGGTCTGGTTTTCAGATCAGCTTATCAGGTATCAGATGAGGTTATATCAAATAGATGTATCAAGTTTAAAGTTAGATTAATAACTAGAGGTAATTTTTATGAGTAGTTGCTTATATAGTTATGAAATAGTCAAATT
This sequence comes from Nowickia ferox, assembly GCA_936439885.1. Classification (NCBI taxonomy): domain Eukaryota; kingdom Metazoa; phylum Arthropoda; class Insecta; order Diptera; family Tachinidae; genus Nowickia; species Nowickia ferox. The sequence goes on along the minus strand of OW387024.1, from coordinate 52,050,004 downwards.
GCTTTCTGTAGCGACCATCGTTTAATTCGTTATCTTTGCTTATCATCAAAAATCCATATTTATCCTTCCAACATTCTCGACAAATTTCTTGAAACTTTTCATAGCTCATATCGCTGGCAACATGATCCTTATAAACATGCTTCATATTTGTCTCATCTTGCTTAAACATTAAAATAACATTTGCATTGTCTCTTATTAAATGCTTGGGAATTCTGGTATATGTTTGACACAGGTAGAATGAATCAACATCCCTATGTCGCCCCATACAAAAATATGTACGTATATTATTCTGCTTTTCACATGCAACATCATCAAATATCATAATTGAATTAGTTTTAGCTTCGTCAGGTGGAATAACTGATTCATTATCGGTGAATGTATAATACCCCATACCTTTAATTGGTGAAATTAGTTTCTTCAGGTATTCATATTTAGGTTGATAGAGAGATTTTGAGTATAAATAGATGTTTTCAAACTTGAGTCCATTAGGACTTTCTAGCAAGCCAATCATAACATTAGTCTTTCCACAATTTGATGGTCCCACTATTAGAGCACGAATAGAATTTGGTAAGAGAGGACTATGCTTTATTTTTGAACTGATGTTCGCTGAATCATCAATATTACGAACTAAAATATTTTTATGTTGTTTTACTAACTGCATTTTTGTAACTAAATGCATTTCATATATATTACCTCTTATATAGGAAAAATTAGATAATATGGTTATACGATATCAGAAAACTTTTAGTCATAAAAACACCGTCGTTGGAGGAGGTCTAGTAGACAAAATAATAAACTCTCTACCTGTTGAACTGCATCTACCTGGATATCAGTACTGTGGACCTGGAACAAAACTACAAAAACGTTTAAATCGAGGTGATAAAGGAATTAATTTATTGGACTCTGCGTGTAAAAATCACGATATTGCTTATTCCAAAAATAAGGATTTAAGTACCAGACATAAAGCTGATAAAATACTTGAAAACTCCGCTTGGGATCGAGTTTTATCAAAAGATAGTAGTCTTGCTGAAAAATCATTTGCATATATGGTTACTAACGCAATGAAAGCCAAAACAAAATTTGGTATGGGTGTGGAGAAAAAGAAAAATGAAAAAAAGAACAAACTAAATGTTAAAACACTATTTAGAACATCAGTTAGAGCTGCATCAAAAATACTAAAAAAAGAAAAACCATTAGATATTAACACAGCTATTAAAATTGCACGAAAAACTATTAACAAGTCATTAAAAGGAAGAAAGTCTCAAATTATAGTACCACGTGTGATACGTGTCCCAAAAATTGGTGGTTTTTTACCTCTAATACCGATTTTAACTGCTCTGGGTGCAATTGGTAGTCTAACAACTGGAGGTGCTGCCATAGCTAAAGCTGTAAATGCAACAAAGAATGCTAAAAATCAACTTGATGAAGCAACTAGACATAGTTGGAAAAGGACTTTACTTAAAACCATATAAAAAGGGTTATGGTTTAGTTCATAAAGAGGAATCAAAAAACTCTTAGAGATGCTGCCCAACATACCACTTTCTGATGTGGACCTAAGACGTTTCTCTATAAATATTCCATATTTTAGAGGTGTTTTCATGTTGAATACTCTACCAAAACGAACAAAGAAAATTGAATGTGGAATAATCAATTTAGATGTATCAACAGGACCTGGTACACATTGGGTAGCATATTATAAAAACATCAATGAAAAAGAATATTTCGACAGCTTTGGAAACTTACAACCTCCTTCAGAAGTAGTCAAATATCTTGGTACAAATATAAAATACAACTATAATCAACATCAGAATTTTAATACATTTACCTGTGGACATTTATGTCTTAAATTTCTTTATGAAATAACTGAAAATATTAAATAAAAACACAAACATTTATATTTTACAAAACTCTTTAATGTCTTTTTATTCATAATTTAATAAACGTAATTAATATAATTTATTGCCAGACAGGATATTGGGAATTTTGAATTAGAAATTCACTCAGCTTATTCGCAACGATTAGGTTTTCTTCACCTTCTCTACTTAGACAATATGATTGTGCATGTTTAATTTATGTGAAGACAAGACTGTGCATGTTTAAGCAATATGAAAACAAGAATTTACATATAAGCAAAAACAAAAACTGTTTGATTCAACGAAGTAAAGCCAATAAAGAAATAAACACCATTTCATTCTTTTTTCAATATTTTATTTCAAATTTTTTCTTAAAAATTCATATAGATATGTACAATAATTTTTCTTAAAAAATAAATAGGATTTTATTTACAATAATTTTTCTTATTTAATAAATATGATTTTATATACAACAATTTTTCTTAATGAATAGGATTTTATATACAACAATTTTTCTTAATGAATATGATTTTATTTACAATTTAAAAATTAACTAAAAATTAATTAATTTTAACAATTTTCTTGCATTCTAGCAATCTCATCTAGCAACATATCAAGTTCGTATTCAGGGTTAGTTTCCTTAATACGAAAATGATACCATGCATATGTATTAATGTTATTTGATCTAATTTTTCTCTTATCGTCTCCATAACTTAAGACTACCTTATTTAGTTGACTAGTATATATCTGATGTAGCTTAGATTTAAATGTTAACATATTATCATACACATTAGTCTTATTAAATAAACAATTTTTATAAGTAGCTAAACTATATTTATCTAATATGGCTCTCTTTACCCCCTTCGATTTTTTAACGTCATTTTGATTTTGTACACTGAATGAGTACATTTTTGATCGCAGCCCAACAAATTCTGTCATTATTTTACCGCAATTTTCATCCTTCATCATACCAATGACTTTTTTATTTACTAGTGGAAAATTATAAATATTGTCTGTAGGATAGTCCGATGTATCAAATTGTTCTTGTATGTCATTTTTGATGTCAGCGTAAAAGTCGTCCGTTTTTATTGAATATATAAAAGAGTCCGTGTCCATATAGTTCAATGAGAGTTTTGTCTTAAACTTAGGTTGCATGTACCCGTAATGGAAATTATACATTTTCCATTTGGACAGCTCGAGTACACAAAATCCTAAGTAAATTGGTTTATTGTAGCAGGTTTTGACTCTAGTCATTTCGATTGCTACTAGATCTTCGGAAAATATAGATAAACTATGAAAATTTGGTTTTGATATCCAATCTTGGGCCCCCAAACGATTACAATTCGTTCTCTCCCAACTATTAACAATTTTAACATCTCTCCTCTTATCCACATTTTCCATGGTTTTACCATACACTGCATTATTAAGTAGTTTGAAAAAATTTTTTTCAAAAGCATTTTTAGCAGTGGCCCTATGTCTGGTATTTAGGTCAATATAGCCTTTTAACCATGGAGATTGTTTAAATGCTAGAATACGATGAGTTTTCTTTAAAACTAAGCCATATTCTAAGCACTGTTTCAGAACTCTAAAGTGTATCACGTATGATTGCTTTGTAGAGAAATCGGTTATCAACTTGCTATACTTCGCTTGCATAACTTTTTTATTTTCAGCGCAAAAAGGAAGGTCATTATGCAAGTCGTGTAAATGAGAGGGATAATCCAACGTGACCTCATATACATAACCGTCTGTTCCATTGTCAGCTATGCTGTTTGGGTCCAGATTCAGCTCGTCTTGCGATAACCATCTGAACCCACCATGAGGAAGATATTCCGACATCGCCCAACCATACAAATTGTTAGCGTCTAAATAGACGAGAAATTCTGAGGGCTTCTCTTTATCGAAATCTTCCAAATATTTGTTATTCGCTTTTGAATATCTTTGACTACACTGTACGATCCCTCCACGTATACCTTTTTTCATAAAATTGTACATGTCTATGTCTGTCAATAATTCTAGTTCAATTTTTGTGTATTTGAGCATTGCATCCCAGGAAAGGCCAGGTGCTGTATAATATTGGCATGGATCGAGCTCATAAATACCTTTACAAACTTTTCTAAAGTTCTCGAAAATATCTGTCAGTAAGAGGACATCTGTTTTTAAGTAAAGTTCCATGTAATCTTTCATAGTTTTGCAACCAAAAGTATTCCATACCTCTTCAGCATGTGAGTATTCCTCTAAAGAACACTCTTTATTGTTCAACTTATTAAAGAAATCACTGCGTGAAGGCAGCTGACACTCATCTAATTTTTGGAATGAATTTAGGTACTCATACGGGAAAATACCTTTTTTCTTAATAAGCTGAAATTCTTTTTCTGACTGAAATAAGGACCTTATAGTTCTGAAATCATTATCCGACAAATTGCAGGCTAATGATTCCAAACTCTCAGCCATAAAGCGTATTGTATCAAGAAATCTTATTTCAAGCTTATGGCCATCACTCATTTCTGTAAATTGGGAGAGGGATATATAAAGTTCCTTATTGAGAGGGAGTACTTTCAGTTGCATTGAAATTTCACCTAGATCTTTAATAAAAAGATGTGAGTCATAATTTGAGTAGTTGTGAAAGTAAACTGGTATAAACTTGGGGATTTGGTAATTTAAATTACAGTTATTGTGCGCTGCACCTCTATATTTACCACTAATGTGACAATGATCTCTAACGCGATCTTTACCTAGAAATTTTTGACAAATATGACAATTCACCGCACTATAAAAATTATAAATATCAGAAGGGGATAAAGTATCCATTTGTCTATTATTTACTAAGTGACTATTGTATATATCCTCACAGTCTTTAATTAAATATGATACAAATTTTTTTGAGGCATCTTTTCCTGTGTATATCCTTAATTTATCTAACTTATTGCTATGGAGACACTTAATATAATAGCTAAATGCACAAGGAGTGTGCTTTTTGACTAGACTAGTTTTATTACTTACACTATTACTAACTTCTTCCAAGATGCATTCGAAGTCCGCATATACCACGAAGGGAACATCCATTTTTCTTTGATGTCCCTTGAAGCTCAGAATTGCATCCGGACCTGATGGCATAGTTGTAACAATTTTACCACACTCCGCCTTATGATTTGTCATACCATTTTCGATGTGGGTGTACTGGAGACAGCTGTTGCAGAAATGTAGTTCGTGTCCGTTCTTTGTTATCTGTTTTTGTAAAAGCCTGTGAATGATAAAAAATAAATAAAAGTTTATAAGTTAAATGTACATAGTATAAAGTATATAAACAAGTATTTGTATCCTTAAAATAAAAAAAGTTGTATATTTTTTTAACTTACCTTGATATATTCTTTATCAATATGTAGTGATGACCTGCAGCATTATCTAAAAGTAGTAAGTTGACGTGGTTCACTTTCTCGTCCTTGGTCACATAATAAGGACCAATGATCTGATCTGCTCCCTCATCATACCCAAATACGTTCACACTTAAAGTCGGATTGTTTGCCTCAAACTCTTTGATTTTGTTTAGTGGTAATGGGTAGCTTAAATTTTTGAAATTTAACGCTACACCATTTCGCGTAACAATCGTCTCTGCAGCAATGTCCTGAATATAATACGAACTGCAACGTTTTGGGTTATCGTATTTGGTTGTATCCATTGCAGCAATCAGACACCACTTGAAGCAATATTCATCATCGTTTTGTATGTTGATGCAGGCAAATCTTCTTACAAGTTTTTCAGGAGTGGATATCCAATTCGAGCCTTTGACGAGCGACGATTTGTTGATGTTGATTTCTGCTCGGACTATGCGTGACAAGGTCCAACCAGAATCTCGCTCTTCGAATTCGGACATTTTGGTTGAAATCTCCTCAACCTGTTTACGTAGTATTTCTTCTATATTGTCTGCCTTCGTCAGTAAACTCATTTTGGCTACATGTGATATTATGCACAACTCCAATTCCTCTCCCACAATTTTTATATACTCCGCCACAATACTCACATGAAATTTAATTATTGTATGTTTAGTTAAATTCATTTGAAGTCTCTCCATAAAAATATTTTTGTTTTCCTTAATAAACTCTTCCAAGAGAAGTTGGTCTTTTTTATTTAGAATTGCATATGTGGCGATATGATTTTTGAAGGCTTTCGATATTTTATAATATCTCACATTATTTTCTTCTGTCCTGACATGGGGAGTACTCATTGGAGTTGGCAGAGTTTCTTCTCCTATTTCTTCTACATCTACTTCTCCACCACTTTCCGGTAAAGTTATGTCCATAGCATCGTTGTATAAGGCCCCTCCAAGGATATCCACACCTTGTTGTTGAGCTTGTTGTTGTTGTTGTTGCTGCTGCTGCTGCTGCTGCTGCTGCTCTTGTTGATGATAAGTATGTGGTTGCCATTGCATGAAATTGGAATACTGCTGCATTTGATTATCTGTTGTGACGTGATTATAATTGTAACTTGGATACTCATATTGCATTGGTACTCCTGATCCCAAAAACTGATTATTCCATGACATTGATGTAGGGTAACAGTTAGGTATACCGTATTGTTGATGATTCATTGGTAGTTGATATTGGGGGTACTGTAAAGAGGGTTGTTGCTGATGATGAAATGTATTTAGCTGCTGTTGATGATTTTGAAGAGATGTCTGCGGTTGCTCTTGATTTCTGTCCCGGCTTACGATCTCTTGATCCTGCACACTATGATTTTTAACATGGTCCAAAAAGGACTTTTGGTATTTATATACCTTATGACATCTATTACACATATATCCAGAAGAACTCATTTTTAATTAGCTTATAGAATTTATATTTGAATTTAACACAATTGCTGATGATACTACTACTTGTAAATACAATAAAGTACTGATGTGTTGGTTATAAAAGTTGGCGTATTTATACGAAAATTAGTAGCAGTAGCCTTGCGACATTCATAATTTTGACTTTTTGTTTCTCTGCTGATGACTGTACTTAGTTTAAAATCCTCTGCTTTAAAAGAATTGTAGACAAAGAAAATGACTACGTTGCAAAATATAAATGTATTCTACACAAGCACAAAATATTCCACGCACAAGTTCCCACGATCGCACATTTATACATTCATACATTCATTTATACATTCATACATGCATACATACATTTATACATTCATACATACATACATACATACACATTCATGAATTTCACAATGTTGTGAAATAAATATTTCTTAAACAAATAAACAAAATACCAGCGGCAATCAAGCTGGACCACCCACACACAAGCATTAGGGTGTTCACATACATGAGAACATTTTAGGGTGTTCACATACATGAGAACATTTTATAAATAAATAAATAAAATAATTAAATAAATTAAATTAATAAATAAAATAATTAAATAAATTAAATTAATTTATTTAATTATTTTATTTATAAACAATTTATTAGCGTGAGGAAATCACACATACACGTTCCCACGATTCATATGAGAATCGCCTAGTATTCATCAAATCTATTTTCTCTGATATTACTGATATAGTATTACGATAACAAATTTATACAGTCTGGCAACACTGGCAATTTTCCCTTTGGAAAAATCATTTTCCCGTCGGCATTAAGAAATATAGTAATCATGCATTGCCGTCGGCATTTGAAAAAAATAATCATGTTTTGCCGTCGGCATTTGAAAAAAATAATCATGTTTTGCCGTCGGCATTTGAAAAAAATAATCATGCATTGCCGTCCGCATTTGAAAAAAATAATCATGTTTTGCCGTAGGCATTAGGAAAAATTATCATACATTGCCGTAGGCATTAGAAAAAATAATCATACATTGCCGTAGGCATTAGAAAAAATAATCATGTATTACCGTCGGCATTAGGAAAAATAATCATGTATTGCCGTCGGCACTAGGAAAAATTAAGTTTCACAACTCCCTCCATTGGTATTAGGAAAAATCATCTCATGATTTTCCCGTTGGTTTTAGGAAAAATCATTTTCATGATTTTCCCGTCGGCATATCTATATGTATATACTTATAAAATCTTAATCTTATGAAACTCCTTAATCCTCCCCCACAAAAAAATCACCCGTTCACACAATTAATGTCACCACAAAAAAAATCACCCGTTCACACAAGGGTTAATGTAAACAAAAAACTCCTTATGTAAACAAAAACATCAAAGCGCCGCCGAAAACACACACACACACACACACTACACATAGGTAGGTATCAAATTTCCAAGAATTTTAAAATTTCAGCCACAATTTAACAATTTCAGCCCACAATTTAACAATTTCAGCCACAATTTAACAATTTTAATTGACGCCGTACTGGCAGTTCCCTACTACTGAAGTCTATGAGTAAAAATCATCTTCATCATCCTCATCATCATTCTCAGTATTAGCATCATTAAATAAGATGATATCATCAAATATTGTTCCTTCTGAAAGTTTCTTCGGTGAACTTGTCTCTATATTGACTGATGGCTTTAAACTTATATTATTTTCAGCTTCTATCTTGATTTTACTTTCTTCTTTCTTGTGAATTCTTTCAATATTTCTAGAACTATTTATGAATTCTTTGAGAGGTTCTGGTATAGGTTTAAATTTATCTTTTCTAGCTCACAAGTATCTATTTCACCAGTTTTTATACTACTTGTCAACACCAACTGTTTTAAAATTTTCTCATCCATGTTTAGCAAATAAGAGGTATCAGCTATTAGATCAGGTATCAGATCAGGTTATCAGGTAGCTGGTTTGGTTTTCAGATCAGCTTATCAGGACCTGGTCTGGTTTTCAGATCAGCTTATCAGGACCTGGTCTGGTTTTCAGATCAGCTTATCAGGACCTGGTCTGGTTTTCAGATCAGCTTATCAGGATCTGGTCTGGTTTTCAGATCAGCTTATCAGGACCTGATCTGGTTTTCAGATCAGCTTATCAGGACCTGGTCTGGTTTTCAGATCAGCTTATCAGGACCTGGTCTGGTTTTCAGATCAGCTTATCAGAACCTGGTCTGGTTTCAGATCAGCTTATCAGAACCTGGTCTGGTTTTCAGATCAGCTTATCAGGAGCTGGTCTGATTTTCAGAGCAACTTATCTGATTCAGATTGGGTTATCAGTTTACAAGTAGCTGCCTATTTATAACATTTATATGAATGCAGTTTAAGGTCAGATGAAAAACGAAAAAGTAAACTTTTATGCAGTCAAATTCTCTTTTTTTCTATAACGATCATCGTTTAATTCAATATCGTTGCTTATAATCAAAATTCATATTTATCCTTCCAACATGCATTTTATTTGTCTCATCTTACTTAAACATTATAATTACATTATGATTATCTGATATAAAATGTTTGGTGATTCTGGTATAAGTTTGGCATCAACATTCTTATCTCACTCCATATAAAAATATGTTTCTCACATCTAACATCGTTAAATATCATATCGGAATTACTTTTAGCTTTGTTAGGAGAAATAACAGATTCAGTATCTGTAAATGTGTATTATCCCATTCCTTCAATTAATGAAATTATGTAATTTCTTTAAGTATCCATATTTAAGTTGATAGAGAGATTTTGAGTATTAATATGTAGATGTTTTAAAATTTTATTTCATTAAGACTTTTTAGCAAGCCAATCATATCATATTTTTTATTTTATTTTTTTACAATTTGACAGACCAACTATTTTTGCGCAAATAAAATTTGGTAGAAGGGAACTATGACTTGTTTTTGAACTAACGTTTGATGAATCATCAAAAATTTCGTACCATCCTATTTTTAGGTTGTTTTGACTATGAGTATGCACCAATATTTATGAAATGTGTTTCATAAATATTGTCTCTTATTTAGAAAAAATAAAATAATACAGCTATACGACACCAGAAAATATTTTCTGGTATCGTATAGCTGTATTATTTTATTTTTCCTATATAAGAGATAATGGTCCCTACTCATAGTCAAAACAAAATATATTTTAAGAGTTTAAAACCAGTATTATAATAAAAATACTGATTTTAAACTCTTACAGTCTTATTTATAAAAATTATTAAGACTTTATAAAGGTTTTTTTTAGACAAATTTTCATAAAAAATTTTTCTAAAAAAGCCTTTATAAAGTCTTAATAATTTTTATAAATAAGGCTGTTAAAATATACTTTGTTTCACTAACCACATTTGTGTAACTAAATGCATTTCATAAATATTATCTCTTCTTAAAAAAATAAAATAATACAGCTATACGATATCAGAAAATATTTTCTGAAATCGTGTAGCTGCATTATTTTATTTATTTAATAAGAGATAATGATGTATACTCACATTCAAAACAACATAAAACTATCATTTGTTTTGATTATGAGTATACGTCAATATTTATGAAATGCAATTAGTTACACAAATGTGGTTAGTGAAACAAAGTATATTTTAACAGCCTTATTTATAAAAATTATTAAGACTTTATAAAGGCTTTTTTAGAAAAATTTTTTATGAAAATTTGTCTAAAAAAAACCTTTATAAAGTCTTAATAATTTTTATAAATAAGACTGTAAGAGTTTAAAATCAGTATTTTTATTATAATACTGGTTTTAAACTCTTAAAATATATTTTGTTTTGACTATGAGTAGGGACCATTATCTCTTATATAGGAAAAATAAAATAATACAGCTATACGATACCAGAAAATATTTTCTGGTGTCGTATAGCTGTATTATTTTATTTTTTCTAAATAAGAGACAATATTTATGAAACACATTTCATAAATATTGGTGCATACTCATAGTCAAAACAACCTAAAAATAGGATGGTACGAAATTTTTGATGATTCATCAAACGTTAGTTCAAAAACAAGTCATAGTTCCCTTCTACCAAATTTTATTTGCGCAAAAATAGTTGGTCTGTCAAATTGTAAAAAAATAAAATAAAAAATATGATATGATTGGCTTGCTAAAAAGTCTTAATGAAATAAAATTTTAAAACATCTACATATTAATACTCAAAATCTCTCTATCAACTTAAATATGGATACTTAAAGAAATTACATAATTTCATTAATTGAAGGAATGGGATAATACACATTTACAGATACTGAATCTGTTATTTCTCCTAACAAAGCTAAAAGTAATTCCGATATGATATTTAACGATGTTAGATGTGAGAAACATATTTTTATATGGAGTGAGATAAGAATGTTGATGCCAAACTTATACCAGAATCACCAAACATTTTATATCAGATAATCATAATGTAATTATAATGTTTAAGTAAGATGAGACAAATAAAATGCATGTTGGAAGGATAAATATGAATTTTGATTATAAGCAACGATATTGAATTAAACGATGATTGTTATAGAAAAAAAGAGAATTTGACTGCATAAAAGTTTACTTTTTCGTTTTTCATCTGACCTTAAACTGCATTCATATAAATGTTATAAATAGGCAGCTACTTGTAAACTGATAACCCAATCTGAATCAGATAAGTTGCTCTGAAAATCAGACCAGCTCCTGATAAGCTGATCTGAAAACCAGACCAGGTTCTGATAAGCTGATCTGAAACCAGACCAGGTTCTGATAAGCTGATCTGAAAACCAGACCAGGTCCTGATAAGCTGATCTGAAAACCAGACCAGGTCCTGATAAGCTGATCTGAAAACCAGATCAGGTCCTGATAAGCTGATCTGAAAACCAGACCAGATCCTGATAAGCTGATCTGAAAACCAGACCAGGTCCTGATAAGCTGATCTGAAAACCAGACCAGGTCCTGATAAGCTGATCTGAAAACCAGACCAGGTCCTGATAAGCTGATCTGAAAACCAAACCAGCTACCTGATAACCTGATCTGATACCTGATCTAATAGCTGATACCTCTTATTTGCTAAACATGGATGAGAAAATTTTAAAACAGTTGGTGTTGACAAGTAGTATAAAAACTGGTGAAATAGATACTTGTGAGCTAGAAAAGATACATTTAAACCTATACCAGAACCTCTCAAAGAATTCATAAATAGTTCTAGAAATATTGAAAGAATTCACAAGAAAGAAGAAAGTAAAATCAAGATAGAAGCTGAAAATAATATAAGTTTAAAGCCATCAGTCAATATAGAGACAAGTTCACCGAAGAAACTTTCAGAAGGAACAATATTTGATGATATCATCTTTTTAATGATGCTAATACTGAGAATGATGATGAGGATGATGAAGATGATTTTTACTCATAGACTTCCAATTCTGAAGACACTTATACTCATTTATCAGTCTTGGAAGGAAGAATTGAATTAGATACAAACTATGGCCCACATTAAGATTTGAATAATGAATGGAAGTTTGGTGATAGTAACCTAAAACTAAATGAAGATAAAATAAAAGTTGATGGTCAAATATAGGCTCTAATAGTAGCTTTATTTTCTTTAATGAATGATAATAAAACATGGAAATACTATGAGAAATTTTATTTTGAAAACTATATAAAATATGTAATTTCTACTAATACATGGATAGAGAATCATCATCATTCACTGACGGAGAATGATGTTATCAGTAAATTGTTTCTGGAAACTCAAAACGATAAACTATAGGACAAATTAATAATACAGCTTAAGGAATTAATATAATTCAAGAATATATTAAAATGCAAATTGATGGAGTACAACGTGAAATACAATTAGAGATAGAAGATAGTTATAAAATTGAAAAAACACATACTAAAAATTAAATCATCTTTTGAAAAAACAAATTGAACAGCTGAACAATAAAATTTATAGATTGGAAAATTAACTACATGATAGTATAAATAGCTGAAAGTGCATCAAGTAGATCACAACACTCTCCAAAAAATCTGTAAAACAACTTAATGTCTTCAAAAAGAAATTTAGTAATCGAACTCTATACTAAATCTCGAAAATTGTTTGTGCATTGTAGATATGTAATGAAAGGAATAGTTGATCTTTTATGGAGCTGATTTAGCTGAAATGGGAAACTATTCTACAGAAAATAGAAATTATTGATTATTGTAGACTGTAAATGATTCATTCACAAAGTTTCTATGGTCAATACCGTTGAAAATAAAAGTTGCACTCGAAAAAACCTAGGCTGTGTAAATATTTTTGAAATGTTACGAGTACCAAAAAACTTACAAATGGATTACAATCATCCAGTCATCCAAGAATCTTTTAATAGACATTGGAAAATTCATGCATATGTAGAATATTAAATATTACTTAATATGAAAGCATCAATAGTAGAATGATTTAATAGATCATCCAAAGGAATTATGTGATGATGGTTCATATAAGTGTATTGAAATATACAAAGAATTACTTAATGTACTCGTATACAATATAAAAGTTCATCTCACTATTTAAATGTTTCCGATTAAAGTTAACTTAACAAATGAGAAAAAGCTGCTAAATATAATAATTTGAAGATGAACAAAATATTGAAATTTAATGAAAGTAAAATATATAATTAAACAGGAAAAATCTAGTTTGGTTTGTATTTTTGAAGGAATGATTAGGAATGATAGGTCTTAAGAAAGATAATTAACTTAATATACTGGAAATTCTCTAAACTTGTTGGCCTGTGAAAACTTAAGCGTTCAAAATAAATTAATATTCAGTAACACATAATATTATCACTTTTTATAGTGAAAATTGTACATTTTCCATTTCGAAAGCTCTAGCAAGCGAAATTTTAAAATATGCTCATGGGCTATTATAATAGATCTTCACTCTATTCATTTTTGTAGCTATCAAATCTTTGGAAAATATAGACAAACTACATAAAGTGGACTTAGATTTCCAATCTTTAAGAATGTATATGTGTATGAATTAGTATCAAACAAACTTACTGAATAAATATGGACATCAACTGGAATCATGCTGAAGCATACATAAATTGTAAAATGCAATATCAGCAGATCTTACTTTATATCTGTATCTGTATGAGTATAAAATAAATTTACAGAAAAAATATTGAAAGCATGCCGAAGCATGCAAATTTAAAAGAATTCCTCACGTCATATAATTTTGTAAGTAAAGAAATATTATGATTCTATGCTAAATGAAATACATAAATATGTATCTACTTTGTAAAAGAAAAAAAAAAGGCGAAATTGTAAATTCTAATAGTATAGATTTTTAACTGAAACACCACTACATCTCGGACGCTTGCGTCACTAAGGACAAAAGCATGCTAAGACATGCATGTTAGAAAAATATAAAAACCTGATAGAAGGTGATGAGAACCTTTTTTAAGTGAGAAATGATTACATCTGAATGTGATACAACCCAGCCTACGTCAACAATAACTTCAAGGGGTCAACCAGCAAACCTCATGTAGAAAAACTCGATGTAAAAATTCTCTCAAACATAGTTATTCTAATGTTTCTGACACTATGAAAACACAGACGGTGAATTTATGGTGGAGGTAACTGAATTATTTGAGATAGATTTTCTAGAATAGTTGATTATTAAACATGTATTTCTTTGTAGATAAAGTAATTTCTCTATACATACATACATATATTTACCTATATGTATAAATGAATACGTTTACAAATTATATAAATATTCTCTTTTTCAAGTAGTAAAATCTGATAAAATAGTAGTGATACATTAAAAGAAGAAAAAAAAAATATTAAAAAGAGAGACTGAGTATCACACTTTGTCTGACAGGTAAATAAAGCGCACTTAAAAATATCAGAAATATATACACAATACGCTGAAATTTAATAAAATGAGAAAAAAATCATCTAGAACATCAAATAAAAGCCATAGGCGAGTAACCTTCATAAGATAAACATATACCTTATTAATGAAAATATATTATCAGTATGAAGTAACACAATTTGAGGAATTAAAATTTTAACATTTAATTGTCCCTTAACGCTGACAAAGAGTAGACAGATATGTTGATAAAGAAAGTCATCTTGTATACTAGAGGAACCGTTGAGAGGCCAGACCTAAATTGTAAGAAAACGATTTCGTTTTCTGTTGATCGCTATTCAAGAAGAAAACAAGTTTCCTCATTATGATTTAACTAATTTAAAAGTACATTTAAATTTAGTTTCATATCTAAATGATGATGATCTTAACATAAAAATTAAAAATAAACGTTATACAATTCTATATTATATGTACTCGTATCTAAGATTCCAACAAAGCTATTATATGAAAGAATCTCAAACACTTCCAAATGCACTAAAGTTTAAGATAAAAGTTCCCTTTATTCAATAGCGGCTCAATTGATATAGAAATTTAATATGAAACAGTAAGCAATGACCTCAGCTACTGCATTTTTACTAATGATCGAATAATAGAAAGTCCTGAAAGTCTTATAAATTAAGTAAGGTTTCGAATGATGTTCATTACAAAAAAAAAGTAGCGGATGTTTTTCGCAATAATGAGTATAACAATTTCATTATAAAACCACCATTTGATTTTAAATGTTTATCAATAAAAAAGGAAAGAGAAGCAAAGTGGTTAAAAAAGCTGGACTGCTGGATCAGTTTCATTTCAAAGCGTTTATCATTTTTTAAAGCCAATGCAAGATGTCTAAAATATATGAAAAAGGTGAAGAAAAAATATGATAGTTGGAAAAAATTTTACACCGAAAAATTTCTAACGTTGACTATATAGGCTACATCAACTTTAAACAAATGGAAATAAAATATATTAAATATTTATACTATATTTACTACAACTAGAGAGGAATTAAATTTTACTTAAAACAGAAACTCCTCACAAACTTTTAAGTAAATACATCTAAAAATTAAAAGAACGCTTTTTTAATTTCAAATAAAAAAACTATCGAGATATTTCACATCTATACACAAAAGACCAGGCGAATATTTACAACAGCAACAACAGCACATGACAAAAAAAATGCATTTAAACAGGGAGCCCCAGACTTATTTGTATGTACATACATACATACATAAAATCAATTTGTAGATCCATATGTACATATGTACACATATTTTCAAATTTCTTACCCATGCTCAAGTATTTATTGGATTTAAACAATCACACTTACATATCTACATCATGAAAACATACAAACCGTTCTCCAAGCTACTGACGCTTGAAGACGAAAGTCGAAGAAGACAAATGTACTTAAATAAACAAACTTATCACAGACCAGTCAAACTCTATCGCGCATACACACATACACACACACAAAATCTCCATGATCGTACGCAAGAATTTTGCAAAATCTGAAATTAATATTTATACAAATATAAACAAATTTCTGACCGACAGACTTTAACACTGGACAAATTTAAGCTTGATAAAATATAAAGCAATCTCATCCTCCAATATGAAAAACATACTAGGATTAGGGAAGTTCAGATATATGATAATATTTTCTAGCAAAAAATGTTCATATGAGAAATAATTTATTTCAACGTACATATAAATACTAGGGTGAGAAAATCACATACACACACACACATACCAAAATTCATCTACGAAAAATTAAACCTATTTCAACAACGCCCCTCCCCTTACAAATCACAGTCAGCCTAAAGTTCTTACAGATATATATACACAAAATCTCAAGGTAACATACAATCTATCAATCTCACAACCTAAATCACGATTAGCCTTAAACTCATATAGACATACATATATGCACACAGATACGTATACATATACATGAACACCTTCACCTCACCTCTCATTAATCATGATCAGCCTTAAACTCCTACATATATACACACAAATTGCGCGGTTATATTACATGAACACTTCGCCCCTCATAAATCACGATAAGCCTTAAGTTTCCTACAGATATACATACACTAATTCTCGAAGTCACATACAATCGATCAATCTCAACAATTTAAATTACGATCAGCCTTAAACTCGTACAGACATACATGTACAAAAATTCCTACAGACATATAAACACCCAAATTCTTATAGATACATATTACAACAACACCGCCCGCCTACCTCAAATCAAGGACAGCCTTAAACTCCTACATATACATACATACACACATACACACACACATAGGCACATTCTATCTATCTATCACAACAACACCCTCCCCCACCTCAAATCAGAATCAGCCTTAAACTCCTACGAACATACATATACACAGATTCCCACGGATACGTATTACATGAACACTCTCACCTCACCTTTGATAAATCACAGACAGCCTTAAACTCTTACAGACATACATACATACATGTACACAGATTCCCACGGATACATATTACAACAACTCCCCACCCTCCACCAGTCGATCTCCCGCAAATACATCCCGCCCCTCCACGAAGCCCAGCTTGATTTAAATTCCAACAAGCATATACGTCACCGAATTCTCATGGTTACATATTACAAAACACCCTCACCTACCCAAATCACGGTCAGCCTTAAGGTCTCACAATCTAGACACACCCCACCCTCTACCAATCACAGCCAGACTTCAATTTCTACAGCTAGACATACCCTCAAATTTTCCGTCGGCATTAGGAAAAATCATTTCCATGATTTTCCCGTCGGCATTTGAAAAAACTAAACATGTTTTCCCGTTGGCATCAGGAAATCATAGACATATAAAAGCCTCAAACCTATAAACCCCTTAATATATTCCTACAAAATATTCCGCACACAAATTCCCACGGATACATATTACAACAACACCCGCCCCCACGGTTACATGTTACAAAAACCTCACCTGCCCAAATCACGGACATCAACAAATTTCCACAGTCTAACAACAATCATAACTTTCCCGTCGGTATTAGAAAAAATAAAGATGTTTTCCCGTCGGCATTAGGAAAAATCATACAAATATAAAAATCTTAAAGCTATAAACCCCCTTAATGTATTCCCACAAAATATTCCACGCACAAGTTCCCACGGTCATACATACATACATACATACATACATACATACATATACTTAATATAAACAAAAAAAGTTAATATAAACAAAAAACTCCTAATGTAAACAAATTTTCAAGAATTTTAAAATTTCAGCCAAAATTTAACAATTTCAGCCACAATTTAACAATTTCAGCCACAATTTAACAATTTCAGCCCACAATTTAACAATTTCAGCCCACAATTTAACAATTTTAATTGGCCCCGAACCGCTATTTCCCTACTACTTATATCCATATGTACATATGTACACATATTATCAAATTTCTTACCCAGGCTCAAGTATTTATTGGATTTTAACAATCACACTTAACCCTTAAATACCTGAATTTGAAATACGATTTGAACTGCGGCAATAATTTTTGTTCTAGTATATCTTTCCGCTGAAAATTACGAATTTGATTTCAAATTTGAAAAAAAATGCTCCTGTACAGCTCCAGGACTTGAACAAGGATGACCGTCTGTAGACTTAGACTAGGTGTTAGGCGTTTAAGGATTTTTTTTCGGAAATAAATAAACACGATGGTTGATAAGAAATTTTTAGCTTTATTTACAGCTGTTCGTTTAAAATAAATAAAATGTTCAAAACAAATGTATTACTGATCTAAATGATATTCCGTGAAACAGTTTTTATTTTTTGAAAAACATAAGTGCACTTTGCACTTAGTGCAAAACGTATGTGTTTCGGATTTTTTGCACAATTTGCAAGATTTTTTGGAACCCCATTGTGGAAAGTGACTTATGTTGTCGAATCTTATACCGGCCACAGGATGAATGGCTTTCTTTCCAACAAGAGAGCTACAAGTTGGCTCATTAGCCAATGACGGTCGACCAACTACACGTTTTTTGACGGATGCGCAGAGCTCTTTTGCAATGCTCGAGCGGAACTCATACATTGTCATGTCTTTTTGCATTTCATCATTATCAGGGTTCTGTTTTTTTTCGGCGTTAACTCTTCGATACAATATAAAGGCGTTTGTTATGGTCATGTCAAGCAGATGATAAAATATTCTGGTGGCTATGTCCTGCGTTTTGATCTTCAGTCCATTGCGGCCCATATATGAGTCCATTAAGTCTACGACTCCCATGTGGGCATTATACTCACGTATGATCGTTGGGCAATCAATTTCTTCGTAGGTTTTTTGCTTCCGGTTGTAACGTCCAATTTTAGAGGACTGATCGACTAAACTGCTTCTATTGAAAGGTTTTATACCAAAGTAAGTTGAACAAAGCTTAACATTTTTAGTATCTTTCCACAATACTGTTGCAATATCGACACCATAAGCGGAACCAACGAATTCCGTAGAATAACCTCTTGGCGCTTTCTTGAGTTCATCAGCTTTGTCAGTCGGAAGCTTACAGTTTGGAATACGATTTGCTCTGACAGTTCCAAGACTATAAACTCCACGTGCTCTTAGGTACACCATAAGGGGCAGGGACGTATAAAAATTGTCGAAATATATAATGTGGTTTTTAAAATTTGGCACTGTCTGCGACAACCTAACAATAGTTTGAAGAAAGGAGGCACTTCATAAAAATTACATTGTGTTAAAGCAATTATTTACCTTATAACAACGTTTCCTGTTGAGCCAATATCTGGTGTGCCGTCCAAAACATCATCGTCGTTTTTAGCGCCAGTATATATTTCGAACCTATACGAATATCCTTGGGTGTCGCACAACACAAAGAACTTTACACCCCACGGGTGCGGATTGTCTGGTAAGTATTGGCGTAAGTGATGAACCATTTTAGTAGCGCACATTTGTTCATCGACACATAGGCGAGCATTTTTTGGGATACTGTCGAAACGTTCAACCAAATGCATTGCAACTTTCCGGATTCTGAAAATGGGATCATAGCCTGGCGTTCCCTTCCGTACTCTGTTGGACTCATCATTAAAAGAAATATATTTTTTTATTTGCTCAAATCTATTCTTAGACATACAGTCTGGTATGTGACGAAACCCATATTCGCCCCAGTGTGCCTGAATATTGGGGTAACGAAATAAAGACATAAATATGAGTACCCCACACGAATCGAGTTTAAACTGTGTGCTGACATTTTCCTTTACTGCAGCTCGATTTGTTTCTAAGCTGATGAGATCAAGTAGCTCATCAGTGAAGAAATAAGAAAAATAATTTATTGGGGTTTTTAATTTTAAAACTTCGGACGGTAAGTCAATTTTTCCCCGAAAAGCTACCTCATTTACGTGCAGCTGCATAGAGGTTTTACGCCATGTAATGCTCTTGAACTCCGAAGAGTCTTTTATAATATCCGACAGAGCTAAAATATACATATGTAAATACTTACAACGGCCTGTGAACCCGCCTGATGATGGTACTGCTTGCGGTCCTGAAACTTCAAAAACTGGTAACGGTGATCGTGCTCTTTTTTGGGCTTTCAACGAAGTTGTCACCGTTTGTTTTTCAAAGTTTGAAGTAATATCTTCCGACTCAGCGCCGATAGTGTTCAAACTACAATTGCTAGCGTTAATTGCTAAGCTTACTGCATTTGTAAGCAACGAGGAGTCCAATACTTTCAAGCAATCGTCTATCATATCATCATCTTCCGGCATAATTTCATCGCAGTTATAATCAGGATCCTCGAGACTATCATCCAAGTCTTCCAAATTATCATCATCTGATATTGAGGCCATGAAATCTTCAATTTCTTTGTCACTCAATGAAGAAAGTTTAATTTTTCTTCCTGTGCGGGACAACCGATTTTCTATCTTTTCTGCGGACATCTTTTACCTCGAAAATTCTTTGTTTTCTGTTAGTTATTTGTTAAAAAACAAGGTGCAATATCGGTTATTTCTTACTCCGGGAAAAAAAACGTTACAAAAAATTTTGTTCACTAAACTCACTAAGACCGTCTACAGACGGTGTTCACAAAAATCGCTATTGAAACAAAATCATTCTTTTATTTACATAAATAGCTATATAATGCTAAGATAAACATTCCAAATACTTACCACAAAAATTCTGCTTTTAATTCAATCACTGAAAGTTATTATTTTTTTATTTTAATTCTTACTTGAAACACAATTAATTTCTTAACCACTCTGACTAGAATGATTTTTTTTTGTCAATCTAATTAACTCATCACATATCAACAGTTACCGTTATTCTAAGAACTGTACACACATTTAAACTATTCAGATCGCATAAGCATTAAGTATGCTGATTTTGCTTAAAAGCGTTTCTTTTGATGACCGCCTGTAGACGGTCTTAGTTGCTTAAGGGTTAAATATCTACATCAAGAAAACATACAAACCGTTCTCCAAGATATTGACGCTTGAAGACGAAAGTCGAAGAAGAAGACAAATGTACTTAAATAAACAAACTTATCACAGACCAGTCAAACTCTATATGAGCATTCAAATTATAATTATAATCCCAATTTGATGCAATGGCAACCTCTTAATTATCATCAACAAGAGCAGCAGCAACAACAACAAGCTCAACAACAAGGTGTGGATATCTTTGGAGGGACTTTATACAACGATGCTATTGATATAAGTTTACCGGAAAGTGATAGAAAAGTAGAAGTAGAAGAAAGAAGAGAAGAAACTCTGCCAACTCCAATGAGTACTTCACATGCTAGGACAGAAGAAGTCGACGAGAATGTGAGATATTACAAAATATCGAAAGCCTTCAAAAATCATATCGCCACATACGCAATTCTAAATAAAAAAGATCAACTTCTCTTGGAATAATTTATTAAGGAAAACAAACATATTTTTATTGAGAGGCTTCAAATGAATTTAACTAAGCATATAATTATTAAATTTCATGTTATTATTGTGGCGGAGTATATCAAAATTGTTGAAGAAGAATTGGAGTTGTGCATAATATCACATGTAACCAAAATGAGTTTGCTGACGAAGGCAGATAACATAGAAGAGTTATTCCGTAAACAGGTTGAGGAGATTTCAACCAAAATGTCCGAATTTGAAGAGCGAGATTCTGGTTGGACCTTGTCACGCATAGTCCGAGCAGAAATCAACATCAACAAATCGTCGCTCGTCAAAGGCTCGAATTGGATATCCACACCTCAAAAAGTAGAAGGAAGAAAAGCTTGCATCAACATAGAAAACAGCGATGCATATTGTTTCAAGTGGTGTCTGATTGCTGCAATGGATACCACAAAATACGATCACCCAAAACGTTGCAGTTCGTATAATATCCCTGATATTGCTGCAGAGACGGTTGTTACGCGAAATGGTGTAGCGTTAAATTTCAAAAATTTAACGTACCCATTAGCACTAAACAAAATCAAGCAGTTCGAGGTGAATAATCCGGCAATAAGTGTGAACGTATTTGGGTATGATGAGGGAGCAAATCAGATCATTGGTCCTTATTATGTGACCAAAGATGAGAAAATAAATCATGTAAACTTACTGCTTTTAGAGAACGGTGAATGTCATCACTACATATTGATAAAGGACATATCAAGGTAAGTTAAAAAATTATACAACTGTTTATTTTAAGGATACATATATTGGTTTTATATATTTTATAAAATATGTACGTTTTATTTATAAATTTTTTTCTATTTTTATTTTTTATTATTCACAGACTTTTACAGAAGCAGACTACCAGGAATGGACACAAACTAATTTTCTGCAATAGCTGTCTCCAGTACACTCATAGCGAGAGTGGAATGACTAATCATAAGGGGGAATGCGGCAAAATCGTTACAACTATGCCATCAGGTGCGGATGCTATCCTACAGTTTAAGGGGCATCAGATAAAAATGGATGTGCCCTTGGTAGTATATGCGGACTTCGAATGTATATAAGAAGACATTAGTGATAGTGTAAGAAGTAAAACCAGTCTTATCAAAAAGCACACTCCTTGTGCATTTAGCTATTTTATTAAGTGCCTCTATAGCAGTAAGTTAGATAAGTTAAGGATTTATACACGGAAAGATGCTTCAAAAAAATTTTTGACATATTTAATTAAAGATTGTGAGGATATTTATAATAATTATTTAGTAAATAATAGGCAAATGGATACTTTATCCCCTTCTGATATTTATAATTTTTATAGTGCAGTGAATTGTCACATTTGTCAAAACTTTCTAGGTAATGATCGCGTTAGAGATCATTGTCATATTAGTGGTAAATTTAGAAGTGCAGCCCACAATAACTGTAATTTAAATTACCAAATCCCCAAGTTTATACCAGTTTACTTTCACAATTACTCAAATTATGACTCACATCTTTTTATTAAAGAACTAGGTGAAATTTCAAGGCAACTGAAAGTACTCCCTCTCAATAAGGAACTTTATATATCCCTCTCCCAATTTACAGAAATGAGCGACGGTCATAAGCTTGAAATAAGATTTCTTGATACAATACGGTTTATGGCTGAGAGTTTGGAATCATTAGATGATTTCAGCACTATAAGGTCCTTATTTCAGTCAGAAAAAGAATTTCAGCTTATTAATTATTATATTATTATAGGTATTTTCCCGTATGAGTACCTAAATTCATTCCAAAAATTAGATGAATGTCAGCTGCCTTCACGCATTGATTTCTTTAATAAGTTGAACAATAAAGAGTGTTTTTTAGAGAAATACTCACATGCTGTAGAGGTATAGAATACTTTTGGTTGCAAAACTATGAAAGATTGGAACATGGAACTTTACTTAAAAACAGATGTCCTCTTACTGACAGATATTTTCGAGAACTTTAGAAAAGTTTTCAAAGGTATTTATGAGCTGGATCCATGTCAATATTATACAGCACCTGGACTTTCCTGGGATGCAATGCTCAAATACACAAAAATTTAATTAGAATTATTGACAGACATAGACATGTACAATTTTATGAAAAAAGGTATACGTGGGGGAATCGTACAGTGTAGCCAAAAATATTCGAATGCGAATAACAAATACTTGGAAGATTTCGATAAAGAGAAGCCCTCAGAATTTCTCGTCTATTTAGACGCTAACAATTTGTATGGTTGGGCGATGTCGGAATATCTTCCTAATGGTGGGTTCAGATGGTTATCCCAAGACGAGCTTAGTCTGAATCCACACAGCATAGCTGATAATGGACCAGACGGTTATGTATATGAGATCACGTTGGATTATCCCTCTCATTTACACGACTTGCATAATGATCTTCCTTTTTGTGCTGAAAATAAGAAACCTATGCAAGCGAAGTATAACAAGTTGATAACCGATTTCTCTACAAAGCAATCATATGTGATACACTTTAGAGTTCTAAAACAGTGCTTAGAATATGGCTTAGTTTTAAAGAAAACTCATCGTATTCTAGCACTTAAACAATCTCCATGGTTAAAAGGCTATATTGACCTAAATACCAGACATAGGGCCACTGCTAAAAATGCTTTTGAAAAAAAACTTTTTCAAACTACTCAATAATGCAGTGTATGGTAAAACAATGGAAAATGTGGGTAAGAGGAGAGATGTTAAAATTGTCAATAGTTGGGAGAGAACGAATTGTAATCAATTTGGTGCCCAAGATTGGATATCAAAACCAAATTTTCATAGTTTATCTATATTTTCTGAAGATCTGGTAGCTATCGAAATGAATAAACAATAAACCAATTTACTTAGGATTTTGTGTACTGGAGCTTTCCAAATGGAAAATGTATCATTTCCATTACGGGTACATGCAACCTAAGTTTAAGACAAAACTCTCATTAAATTATATGGACACGGACTCTTTTATATATTCAATAAAGACGGACGACTTTTACGCTGACATAAAATATGACATACAAGAACAATTTGATACATCGGACTATCCTACAGACAATATTTATAATTTTCCACTAATAAATAAAAAAGTAATTGGTATGATGAAGGATGAGAATTGCGGTAAAATAATGACAGAGTTTGTTGGGCTGCTATCAAAAATGTACTCATTTAGTGTACAGAACCAAAATGATACTAAAAAATCGAAGGGGGTAAAGAGAGCAATATTAAATAAGTGTATAGTATTTAGCCTCTTATAAAAATTGTTTATTTAATAAGACTAATGTGTATGATAATATGTTAACATTTAAATCTAAGCTACATCAGATATATACTAGTCAACTAAATAAGGTAGTCTTAAGTTATGGAGACGATAAGAGAAAAATTAGATCAAATAACATTAATACATATGCATGGTATCATTTTCGTATTAAGGAAACTAACCCTGAATACGAACTTGACATGTTGCTAGATGAGATTGCTAGAATGCAAGAAAATGGTTAAAATTAATTAGTTTTTAGTTAATTAGTTAATTTTTAAATTGTACATAAAATCTTAGTTATTAAGAAAAATTATTGTAAATAAAATCCTATTTATTTATTAAGAAAAACTATTGTACATATGTAAATGAATTTATAAGAAAAAATTTTAAATAAAATATTGAAAAAAGAATGAAAATATGAATGGTATTTATTTCTTCGTTGGATCAAAAAAAAATTTATTTTTGCTTATTTGCAAATTCTTGCTTTCATATCGCTTAAACATGCACAGTCTTGTTTTCTTTGAGAGGTTCTGCACAAGAAAAATTGAATTTCACAATATTATGAAATTCCATTAAATTTCATTAGATATTTTCGTAAAGACCAAAAATTTAGATAATCGGATAAGTCCTTATATTTTTCACTACATACAAGTTTCTGTTATTTTCTATTCGAACAGATCATTCCTAATTTTCCTTTAAAAAAAATAATACAAAACAAGGAATACTTTAATAATACAATTTTATTTTATTTTATTTCTGTTAATAATACCATTTAATTTAATTTCTTAAATATTTTATTTATAATGATGGAAACATTTCATAGTATCCAATTATTAGACGTTCTAATATAATTTTCCGTAAAAAATATATTGTACATCTACAAGTATCAGGTCCTTCCTCACAGTTCGGATCGTACCATGGGCAGTTTCCAAAATGCCCTTCTGTCTTGTCTTCATCTTCTATTATGCCATATTCTTCGTTCTCATCCAGCATATTTTGGAAACATTTTATCATCTCCCAATGATCAAAAAGCCTGAAGCTTTCAAAATCTCTTATAAATTGGTTTAGAGTACGTCTAATTTGGCTCATTTTATTTGCTGATAAATGAATGATGATGAATGTTGGAAGGTTTTTTAAGACTAATTTGTTCTTTAAATTTTTAAAATATCTATACTATCATCTCTATTCCATATTTCTTTTTAGCACTCTATCTCTCTCTACCCCTTTTCTCTCTATAACTATATCTTTCTCTCTATCACTATCCCCCAATTATTCACTATTTCACCATAATTATTTTCGATTAACCTTCTTGAAGTCATCATCACTACTTTTAAGATCATTTCCAGTTAAACATTCAAAGTGAGAAGAACTAAATAAAAAAATGGACTCCACAACAAATCTAATTTCAAAATTTAATTCTCTAAACAACAAAACCTTAATCCACGTAAACGAGCTTGACACGTCCATGAAATATACTATTCTAAACGATATAATACTTTAACAGATGACGATATTAAAGATCTCTCGAGCGGATCATATTGCCTAAGTAGAGAAGGTGAAGAAAACCTAATCGTTGAGGATGAGCTGAGTGAATTTCTAATTCAAAATTCCCAATATCCTGTCTGGTAATAAATTATATTAATTACGTTTTTTAAATTATGAATAAAAAGACATTAAAGAGTTTTGTAAAATATAAATGTTTGTGTTTTTATTTAATATTTTCAGTTATTTCATAAAGAAATTTAAGACATAAATGTCCACAGGTAAATGTATTAAAATTCTGATGTTGATTATAGTTGTATTTTATATTTTTACTAAGATATTTGACTACTTCTGAAGGAGGTTGTAAGTTTCCAAAGCTGTCGAAATATTCTTTTTCATTGATGTTTTTATAATATGCTACCCAATGTGTACCAGGTCCTGTTGATACATCTAAATTGATTATTCCACATTCAATTTTCTTTGCTCGTTTTAGTAGAGTATTCAACATGAAAACACCTCTAAAATATGGAATATTTATAGAGAAACGGTTTAGGTCCACATCAGAAAGTGTTCTGTTGGGCAGCATCTCTAAGAGTTTTTTGATTCCTCTTTATGAACTAAACCATAACCCTTTTTATATGGTTTTAAGTAAAGTCCTTTTCCAACTGCTATAGATTCCATCGCTCTATTATGTCTAGTTGCTTCATCAAGTTGATTTTTAGCATTCTTTGTTGCATTTACAGCTTTAGATATGACAGCACCTCCAGTTGTTAGACTACCAATTGCACCCAGAGCAGTTAAAATCGGTATTAGAGGTAAAAAACCACCAATTTTTGGAACACGTATTACACGTGGTACTATAATTTGAGACTTTCTTCCTTTTAATGACTTCTTAATAGTTTTTCGTGCAATGTTAATAGCTGAGTTAATATCGAATGGTTTTTATTTTTTTTAGTATTTTTGTTGCAGCTCTAATTGATGTTCTAAATAGTGTTTTACCATTTAGTTTGTTCTTTTTAACATTTTTCTTTTTCTCCACACCCATACCAAATTTTGTTTTGGTTTTCATTGCGTTAGTAACCATATATGCAAATGATTTTTCAGCAAGACTACTATCTTTTGATAAAACTCGATCCCAAGCGGAGTTTTCAAGTACTTTATCAGCTTTATGTATGGTACTTAAATCCTTATTTTTGGAATAAGCAATATCTTGATTTTTACACGCAGAGTCCAATAAATTAATTCCTTTATCACCTCGATTTAAACGTTTTTGTAGTTTTGTTTCAGGTCCACAGTACTGATATCCAGTTAGATGAAGTTCAACAGGTAGAGAGTTTATTATTTTGTCTACTATACCTCCTCCAACGACGGTGTTTTTATGACTAAAAGTTTTCTGATATCGTATAACCATATTATCTAATTTTTCCTATATAAGAGGTAATATATAAGAAATGCATTTAGTTACAAAAATGCAGTTAGTAAAACAACATAAAAATATTTTAGTTCGTAATATTGATGATTCAGCGAACATCAGTCCAAAAATAAAGCATAGCCCCCTCTTACCAAATTCTATTCGTGCTCTAATAGTGGGACCATCAAATTGTGGAAAGACTAATGTTATGATTGGCTTGCTAGAAAGTCCTAATGGACTCAAGTTTGAAAACATCTATTTATACTCAAAATCTCTTTATCAACCTAAATATGAATACTTAAGAAACTAATTTCACCAATTAAAGGTATGGGGTATTATACATTCACCGATAATGAATTAGTTATTCTACCTGACGAAGCTAAAACTAATTCAATTATGATATTTGATGATGTTGCATGTTAAAAGCAGAATAATATACGTACATATTTTTGTATGGGGTGACATAGGGATGTTGATTCATTCTACCTGTGTCAAACATATACCAGAACTCCCAAGCATTTAATAAGAATTAATGCAAATGTTATTATAATGTTTAAGCAAGATGAGACAAATATGAAGCATGTTTATAAGGATCATGTTGCCAGCGATATGAGCTTTGAAAAGTTTCAAGAAATTTGTCGAGAATGTTGGAAGGATAAATATGGATTTTTGATGATAAGCAAAGATAACGAATTAAACGATAGTCGCTACAGAAAGCAATTTGACTATTTCATAAGTATACAAGCAACTACTCATAAGAAATTACTTTTAGTTATTAATCTAACTTTAAACTTGATACATCTTTTTGCTATAACCTCATCTGATACCTGATAAGCTGATCTGAAAACCAGATCAGGTCCTGATAAGCTGATCTGAAAACCAGACCAGGTCCTGATAAGCTGATCTGAAAACCAGACCAGGTCCTAATAAGCTGATCTGAAAACCAGACCAGGTCCTGATAAGCTGATCTGAAAACCAGACCAGGTCCTAATAAGCTGATCTGAAAACCAGACCAGGTCCTAATAAGCTGATCTGAAAACCTGACCAGGTCCTAATAAGCTGATCTGAAAACCAGACCAGGTCCTGATAAGCTGATCTGAAAACCAGACCAGGTCCTGATAAGCTAATACCTGATGTAATAGCTGATACCTATTATTTACTATTATTAAACATGGATTAGAAAATTTTAAAACAATTGGTGTTGACAAGAAATGTCTTGAAGAAAAAGCTTCGTAGTATAAAAACTGGTGAAATAGATACACGTGAACAACTAAGAGATACATTTAAACCTATAACAAAACCACTCAAAGAATTCATAAATAGTTCTAAAAAAAATTAAAAGCATTCCCATGAAAGAAGAAAGTAAAATGAAGACAGAAGTTGAAAATAATACAAGTTTTAAACCTGAAAAAACATCAGTCAAGATAGAGACAAGTACACCAAAGAAACTAGCAGAAGGAACAATATTCGATAATACCATCTTATTTAATGATGCTAATACTGTGAATGATGATGACGATGATGTTGATGATGATTTTTACTCACAGACTTCCAATACAGAAGATACTTATACTGACTTATCAGTCTTGGAAGGAAGAAATGAATTAGATACAAACTATGGTCCACATAAAGATTTCAATAATAAATGGAAATTTGGTGATAGTAACGTCAAACTTAATGAAGATAAAATACAATTGGTGGTCAAATATGGGCTCTAATACTAGGACTATTTTCTCTAATGTTTCATAAAATACCAAAAAATTATGATAAATTTGAACTCGAAATCTATAAAAAGATTTTAATTACTACTAATGCATATAGAAGGGACTATAAACCTGATGGTTAAATTAAGGGTACTAGAGGGTATAAATACAAACATAGTATTAAGAAATTTATTGACGAGAACAATCAGAAGAATTTAGCCGAATTAACAGGATCTAAGCCAAAAGGTAGCTATTTAGGTGATGGAATGATGGAATTTAACGCCCATAACCCAAACTATATATACTATGACGATCCAAATGAGTTGGTAGATCGTCTTCGACTACTGCTTGCATCACAAGGTGCAGGTCATACTAATCACAATAACGAGATTGTATCAATTATTGAAGAACTACGTGAAGCGAATATAATACATTAACTTTAATAAAGTATATAAAGCATGTCTGTTGATAAATTTGGACACTATTCAAACGATACTAGCAGCATAATTTCTTTGAAAAATGCACCTAACCTGCTGGGGTTGTTTATGGATACGAACAACAATATTGATGTCCAAAACAAAAGAATCAAAAATGTTGCAAAAGCTCTGGAGGAAAACGATGTTATCAATAAATTGTTTCTGCAAACTCAAATCTAAAAACTAGAAGAGAAATTATTAACATACTTTAAGGGAGACAATAATATAATTCGAGAAGATATTCAAATGCAAATCGAGGAGCTACAACGCGAAATAAAATTAGAGATAAAAGACAATTATAAAATTCAAGAAGACATTCTAAAAATTAAATCTTCTTTTGAAGAACAAATTGAACAGCTTAATGAGAAAATTTATAGATTGTACATGTTTGTATCAATAGCTGAAAGTGCGTCAAGTAGATCACAACACTCTCCAAAATTTTTTTAAAACAACTTAGTGTCTTCAAAAAGAAATCAAATAAACGAACTGCATAAGCAAGCTCGAAAAGTTTTTATGCGTCGTAGAGTTGTAATGAAAGGTATAGATGATCTGTGGCAAGCTGATTTAGTTGAAATGGGGATCTATTCTAGAGAAAACAGAAAGTATCGATTTTTGTTAACTGCAATTGACACATTTTCAAAATTGGCATGGGCAGTACCACTAAAAACTAAAACTGCACTCGAAACAACCAAGGCGATGGAAAATGGATAAATACAACATTAATCACTACTCAACATATAGCAGCATGAAAGCATCAATAGTAGAACGATTTAACAGAATATTGAAAGGAACGATGTGGAAAAAATTTAGCATTAATGGTTCATATAAGTGGATTGATATATACAAAGATTTAATTAATGCATACAATAGAAAAGTTCATCGCACCATTAAAATGTATCCGATTAAAGTCAACTCAACAAATGAGCAAAAGCTACTAAATACAGTATACAGTCATTTGAAAATTTATAAAATGTCGAAATTTAATGTAGGAGATCATGTACGCATAAGCAAATATAAGCATACATTTGAAAAAGGTTATACTCCAAATTGGACCACAGAAATTTTCACAATTACAAGAGTTCAAAATACAAATCCTACAACATTCATATTAGAAGATTATCTTGGTAATCCTATTAAAGGTGGATTCTATACTGAAGAACTTTCGAAAACTAGATATCCAAATACATATCTAGTTGAAAAGGTTCTTAAAACTAAAGGAAAGGAGGCATACGTTAAATGGCTGGGATTTTCTAATCAACACAATTCTTGGATAAGTAAAAATGAAATATTATAGCTGAACACCATCATCAACAACAATAGCAGTAATATTAAGAAACTAATGTTAATTTTAAAATAAGAAAATGAAATAAATATGTAAATTATGCTTATAAACCATATGTTGTACTAAACTTTATTTATTTGTAATCAGACAGTTATAATGTCAATAACACTTACTCTGAGCTCTAACTCATCAGAGTTATCTGCTAGTTACTTTCCTCCTAATGAATTACATGGTGCATATGAGTATGCTCTAACTGATTTTCATTCATACAACAGCATTCCAAATGTAGACACCTACAACAATATGTTTCATATAGGGAAACATAAAATTTAAATACCAATTGGATCTTACGAATTGAATGATTTAGTTGATTTTATACAAGAGCAATACAGAAGACTCTGTCCAGAAAATAAGATTTTTATTGAAGCCAATAACAATACAATGCAAGTTAAAGTTAATAGTTCCAAAGATCCTGTATATTTTAATAAAGACAACACAATTGGAAAACTTTTAGGATTCAATAGCAAAATCCTATCACCAAACAAATATTATTACTCAGATCTTCCAGTTAATATTTTTAAAGTGAATCTCTTGCGAATTGAAAGCAGTATCTCTATTAACACATATATGAATAACTCCAAATCGCATACACTTCATGAATTTCCGCTTAATGTGCCTCCAGGCTATAAAATAGATGAGGTTCCAAGAAATCTCATCTATTTACCTGTAAACACCCGAGAGATAAGTTCACTAGCGCTGCGAGTAGTTGATCAACACGGTGATTTAATTAATTTTCGAGGAGAGGAAATTACAATACGAATACATTTGAGGTCAACTAAATAATGCCAATATACAACACAAATACATTGAAAAATAAAGCAGTAACAACAACAAGAACATTAAAGCGACCACTTCAACAGAAAGCACTAACAATATCAAAAAATTTTCTAAAGTCCTTGAATTTTAAATTGAAGGCAAAATGAGTTCAATAATAGATATCTTAGATAAACCCATACATATGTACCATACTTACTATCTTACAACAATAATGATGAAATCAGAATTTCAAAACAAAATCAAGATTTGTACGTGCTACCCAGTGAGAGCTACATTTATGTAGAAGGATTTGTTGCTGATGATAATAACTCCAAATCTTCTTCATCTTCGGAGAACTTTAAATTAAAAAACAACTTTGTAGCATATCTATTTGATGAAATTCGCTATGAGCTCAATGGAATTGAAATTGATCATACAAGATATTTAGGAGCCACGAGCACTATAAAAAACTTGGTTTCTCTATCACCAAACGAAAGCAATGTGATGCAAAATGCTGTCTGGAACAAAATCGACGATGTCACATTTGCAAATTTATTTTTCAATTTCTATGTACCTCTAAAAATGCTTCTAGGATTCGCTGAAGACTACAACAAAGTTATATTAAATGGAAAACATGAATTGATACTCTTGCGCAATAAGAACGACGAAGATCTTGTCCGCTCGAGTGTTTCTACTGAAAAAGCTAAACTTACAATTTCACTCATCTCATGGAGAATACCTCATGTTCAATTATCTGACCTTAGCAAATTGAATATGATTAAAATTATTAATAATGGTGCTTCTATACCCATGGCATTTCGCAGTTGGGATTGTCATATTAATCCACAATTAAACACAGGAACTAACCATATTTGGAATGTTAAATTGGCTGCAAATAGCGACGGGGGCGGTTTTGTGTTGATTGCTTTTCAACAAGAAAATAAGTTTGTACATTAAATTCAGTCTCATACCCATATGATGATTTAAACATAAAATTTAAAAATGAACGTTATGCAATTCTATATGATATGTATCTAAGATTCCAAAAAAGCTACTATATGAAAGAATCTCAACCGCTTTTAACTACATCAGAGTTTAAGACAAAAGCTCCTATTATTGTAGTAGATGTCAGTCATCAGAATGAATCACTGAATAATGGTCCGATTGATATAAAAATTGAATTTGAAACAGCAACTAATATTGCAGCAAAGACATCAGCTTACTGCATTCTTATTCATGATCGTATAATAGAATATATACCCATCAAAGGACAAGTTCGAAAAGTCTTATAAATTTAATAATATGGAAAATAACATAGTTTTTATAGACGTACAAGGTTTAAAAACTAATTCAAACGATTTTATCGCAAAAGAAGTAGCGATTGTTTTCAACAATTATGAATATAACAATTTCATTATAAAACCACCATTTGATTTTAAATGCTTATCAATAAAAAAGCAAAGAGAAGCAAAGTGGCTAACAGAAAACTATCATCACCTAAGCTGGACTGCTGGATCAGTTTCATTTCATAGCGTTTGCAATTTTTTAAATGCCAACGCAAGATGTTCTAAAATTTACGTAAAAGGTAAAGAAAAAAGACTATGGTTGGAAAAAATGTTACACCGACAAATTTCTAACGTTGAGGATATAGGCTGCATCAACTTTAAACAAATGGAAATCAAGTATCCAGAATATTTTTATTGTAATTATCATAAATTTGGTGTATGCGCATTAAAAAATGCTATTTTACTAACAAAAGAAATGTCTTGCTTTAAATGATCTTTTTACTTTTTAAAATATTAATGTATGTATTATTATAAAATTTAGAAAAAATTTAAACAATAAATGTATACAAAATAAAAGAATGTACAAGTGTTTTCTTATTTTAAATGCAAACTACATAAAGGGAATAGAAGGACGTGGGGAGGAGGAGAAGTTAACTTTTTTGCTTACTTGCAAATTTATACTTTTTGTTTCTCTGCTTTAAAATAATCGTAGTCAAAGAAATGACTGCGTTGCAAAATATATGTATATGTATTCAATAAAATATTCCACGCACAAGTTCCCACGATCGCACATTTATACATTCATACATTCATTTATACATACATGCATACATACATTTATACATACATACATTCATACATACAAATATATTTCTTAAACAAATAAACACAATATACAATTACCAGCGACAATCAAGCTGGACCACCCACACACAAGCATTAGGGTGTTCACATACATGAGAACATTTTATAAATAAATAAATAAAATAATTAAATAAATTAAATTAATTAATTTAATTATTTTATTTATAAACAATTTATAGCGTTAGGAAATCACACAAACACATTCCCACGATTCATATGAGAATCGCCTAGTAGTCATTAAATCTATTTTCTCTGATACTACTGATATAGTATTACGATAACAAATTTATACAGTCTGGCAACACTGGCAATTTTTCCTTTGGAAAAATCATTTTCCCGTCGGCATTAAGAAATATAGTAATCATGTTTTGCCGTCGGCATTTGAAAATAATATTTATGTTTTGCCGTAGGCATTAGGAAAAATAATCATGTTTTGCCGTCGGCATTTGAAAAAAATAATCATTCATTGCCGTCGGCATTAGGAAAAATTATTATGCATTGCCGTCGGCATTAGGAAAAATTAATTTTCACTATTTCACCATTGGTATTAGGAGAAATCATCTCATGATTTTCCCGCTGGTATTAGGATTTTCCCGTCGGTATATATGTATAATTATAAAATCTTAATCTTATGAAACCCCTTAATCCACCCCACAAACACACATACATATAAATTCCCACGGTCATAAAAAACCAGACTTATTGAACCGCCCTCGTATGTAGTAATAAAAAAAAACTGCTTATATAAAAACAGTTAATGTAAACAAAAAAACTCCTAATGTAAACAAAAAACACAATTTCACAAATTTCAAATTTTAATTACCCAAATTTTAAAATTTCAGAACATTTTGCACTGAAATTTACAACTTTCATCAAAATTTCAGCAAAATTTCACAATTTTAATCGGCGCCAGTATTGGCAGCTCCATACTACTATGGGACGCCGTTCTGCCATTAAGGAGGATATAAACTGCAGTCCAGCAGAGATGATATTGGGATCTTAAATTCGAATACCTGGGTGTTGATTCTTCTTCTGTGAAACTATGAAATTAAAAGTTTTTTCACGGTTTCATAGCATTTCTGATTCTCGTTCAGTGAAAAATGAAAAGAATTTAAATATATTTTCATATGAAAAAAAAGTGGAACGGAACAAAATTTTTTC
This sequence comes from Nowickia ferox, assembly GCA_936439885.1. NCBI lineage: Eukaryota > Metazoa > Arthropoda > Insecta > Diptera > Tachinidae > Nowickia > Nowickia ferox. Next base: position 52,014,777 of record OW387024.1, on the reverse strand, counting down.
ACAGTTACATAACTCTGTCGATTCTGATTTGGTGCAACTGTGAAAAAAAAACTTAACAAACTTTTCATATGAAAAATTATTTTACACAAAAAATATTTAGGTGAAAACAGTAGAGAAGCTAGAAAAAACAAAGCGCATCAGCGAAGATCAAGTTTTCTTGATTGTAAATTATTTAGAGGATGTAGAAATTGTTAACAACAAGTCCGAAAATTAAGTTATCAAAAATAATATCTTATGAATTATATAAAGGTGGATGTGGAAATTGCAAACGACAAGTCTGAAATTTAGATAATATAAAACATAAAATAACAGATGTGTCTGAAGAGAGCAAGTGCCAAGTTTAGAGAAGAAAAGTGGAAAAAGGTACATATAGGCCATGCTAAAATTTAAGAAGATGGCAGAATGTGAAAAATGTGTTCGGGTGGCTTCAGGTGTTATTTGCTTTTTGCAAAAACATAACATTTTACGAGAATATTAAACAGTAGCTTCAAGAAGTTTTCTTCCTTCAAAGCTTTCGGCCTGAATAAAGGGGTTCTCCTCTAAGTATGTCGAATAATGGCTTTGCTGAGTAAATATTTGTGCGTATCCAGCCTTCTGCAGAACTTAGAGCCCGAAAATGATTTTCTTCATTAAAAGCTACAGGCAGGATAAAAAGAAGACCTTTACTCAGAACAGCCACTGTTCGATATTTAAGCCCGACAGAAGACGTGCAAGGCATAATACATTTTCTTATTCACAGAAAAAATTATTGTTGATTTTTTTTCAATTAAGTGATTGCTTAGAAAAAATTATATTATTGATTAATATTTTCATTTAATGTAATTTTCTATTAATTAAATGAAACTTCCCTATAAAAAAGTGTTATCAACAGAGCTTAACACAGAACACCAGGAAATGGTAAATAATTATTACATATTAATTGTATGTAAAAAATATTATTTTTGTTTTGATATTTTTTATAGGAAAAAACTTAAAACAACTTAAATTCATTTTTTTAATCAATTTTGACATGCGTTGGAAATAAATAAAATATTAAAATAAAAACAGATATTCAATTAATTTTGTTCTCTTATTTCTCAACAAGAAGACCAAACATGGATGGTAAAGTTAGTAAATTGGCGGTATTCGGGGTACGATAGAAATATTCTTGCGTAAGTGTATGTACATGCAAAATATCGTAACCTTCCTTTAAAATCCAATCAGAAAATACACACACAATCCATAGAAAAGCTACGATATTTTGCATTTACACTTAGACACTTTCAAACGCCGAATACGGCAATTGTAATTTTGTGTGCTGTTGGAACTTCAAAAGCAATAGGATACATCAATTAGTTGTTTGGTACAATAGACAAATTTTTCACATTTTTTGAATTTTTATATTATTGGATTTTGTAATATTTCAATTAATATTTTAATTGAATTTTTTTAAATTTTTAAATAGCATTTCAATTCATTCTTTTAGAATATTTCAATTAATTTTTTAATCAGATCTTTAAAAATATTTCAATTAAATTTTAATTGAATCTTTAAAAAACATCAATTACAAAAAAAACATCTTAGTTAATATTGTATTTTTTTAATTGAAAAAATAAAAAAACGATTAATATAGTTGAGTTAGTACTGCAATTTCCGTGATTGGTTGAAAACTAAGTGATTTTCTAATTGAATCCTTGTTTTTATTATTCGAATACTGTTTTTAATTTGTTTTTGTATGTACATAAATAAAAATTATTTTTATTTATTTATTTATTTATACATATTATACAAAGTAAATTTGCATAATATGGTTGCACAAATATGGGCGGAGTAACTAGACCATATGCCCAAGATGTTATTAACAGTATTTTAAAAGGGTTTTGTGACTGACTGTAAACGACCTATGCCTTCACATAGGAAGTAGCAACGTGGTTGTTAAAGATATTCCACAGAAAAACCGCAAGAATATACGGTTATCCGTGGCAGATCAGTCAACCAGTGCGAGCGAGACGCAAAACTCTCGAAGGCCAATAAACAACAGTGGCCTGGTTGCACTTAAGAGATAATTGCCAACGACGCTTGATGTTGACTCGCCCAGAGCTGCTTTACGACATAAATAAAAATTAATATTATTTATTTACATGACATATTTCAATAGCATAAAAAGAAAAGTTTCATAGACACAATGGAATAAAACAATGTTTTCATAATAGCAACATGGAATTGTGAAAAGTATTATGAAAAACGGTTGTGAAAATGAATATGAAAAGATTTTGTTCATTTCACATTATCACAAACCCAGAATCGACATCCTGGTGAATATTATCATCATAACTCTAGTCCGAAAAATATTTCAAAATTGAAATGCATCAGCGCGAAGTGAATGTATCAATCGACCGTCTTAAGGCTGCTTTTACGATGAACGATTTAAAGGACCAATCTAACATTTTATCAGAAAATGACAATGATTTAAACATTTCTTTACCAGCGCATAGTACGGTTATAGATACTTTAAACAACGAAACATCAAATAGCGAAAATCAGTTAGCATCACCAACAAGTGACCACATGAAAGTCACACTTTCCGGTCAGCACGTTCATTTTCCTAAACGTTTTCTGTAGACCCGTTTCTGTGGAAGGACCCTTGTGGTAGCCCTAGATTCTACGATTTGGATACATCACTACATCCTGCGAATTTAATACAATCATGTAAATATTTAAAAAAGTTTTTTTTAAAGGGTAAGCGTCCCTTTTTTCTTTTTAATAAAGTTCAGTGTCATATATATATTTGCTCTAATAGTTAAAAACTTATAAGAATTTTATCTTGCTGATGTGGGGGGTGGGGCGAATGTTTTTTTATTTTTCAATTTCATAAAGTCATACTTGAAAATTATGTATGTACTGTTAATATATAGAAATAACTGTAACATAAAAAAATGAAAATACTTGATGAGGTTGTTTCTGAGAAAAATAATTTATTGAATTTTTTTGTGTTTTAAGTTTTTCATTGTTTGATTTAGATCAACTAATACCACAGAGTTAAATAGAAATAAATTCCTTATATATGATTGAAAATGAAGAAATTGTAATGCAATTACCAAACAAAAATTCGGAAATATTTCTAAAGGTTAACCACTTTCATTGCATAACAATCACTACAGGTACAGAAGTTAGTATTCTAAATCTGTTGTTTATACAAAAAAAAAAAAAAAAATTGCAGTGCATTCCATTCAGTTATTTGGATGACTTCCATTCTATGACAACCAAGTGAAATAGAACTTCTTGGAGCTGAGTTCATCAACGATGTAGCTAATGATTTGTATTGTAATTTTTTTGGGTAGTTTTATCAAAATAAATAAATATCTTTAGAATATGTATTTACTATGTTTACATGTTATTAAAGATATAGTTTTTACGTTTTATTATTACTTGATTAAACATACAAATATTGTCTACATTTCTTTTAATCTTGCGTATTTTGTCAGTTAGCTTCTGTTTAATTGAACTTTCTTCAAATTTGTTTATAGAAATCATTTCTTCTTAATATATTATGTTGGATTCTCTGAGTTCTTCAATAATAGAAATTATCTCGTTTCTATGATTGCTATGCCCAACACTCTCCGATGAAAGAAGTAAACGTAATCTGTCGACTAGTTCATTAGGATCATCCCAATATACTCGTACATAGTTTAGTTTACTGTCATCTAATGATTTTAATGATAAACAACGGCCTTCTTGTAAAACATTTTTATCAGATAAAACATTTTTTAGGATATCTATTTATTTCACCATAAGAACATTAAGAATATAATACTTTTTGAGTTCAATAACAATACTTAAGATAATTTTATAATATGTATTTAATTATATGAAGAAATTTTTGTAATTCAGAATATCATTAATTTAATATAACAAAAAAAATATATAAATAAAAATATAAAAACAGTAATTTGTGAGTATGTATAAAAGATAAAATAAATGAAAAGTTAGATATACATTAATTTTAATAAATAGTTTTAGAAAGCGACTGCTAAGTAATATTTGAAAAAAAGTTGAAAAGAGCTTTAGCAAAACTGTATTTTCTTTGCATGATCTTTATGTTAAGGTGCAAATTTCTTGGTGTCAAAAGTGTCATACAGCGGGTTGAAGTTCTAAAATTAAGTTTTTCATATACATAAGTAGGATGGAGTGTTTCTGTACAAATCAAACCATGCAAAAATTACAAATTTCTATGTAAATAATCCACCAAATTACAGCCCAGAATCAACTTCTGCCATGAAGAAATACTGCTGTAGCGTCTTATATCATAGACATAGCGGGTTGCATTATTAAAAACAACTTGCAGCTTATGCAGCGATTGTCTTTGGTTTGAAGAAATGTTTAATTATTAGTTGATACTTATATGCTTTTGTACCTTTTATTTGTGCATTAGACTGATATGAACGTTTGTATGTATTTGTATGTATTAGAATCTCTTTATATTTTTTCAAATAATTTTTAGAACAATGTAGAGGTTTTGAATGAAATACTAGTTCAAATAAGCCTGGAGTCATTTTCCATTTTATATTTACTATTCGCATTGATTTATCTGTACTAAACATTATTTTTTTTCCATAGCTCCAACTTCCTTTCACATCTTCATTGAATTATTATTATTATTATTAAGAAGTACTTTAAAATTTTCAAATAATAATGATTTATTTTATTTCAAATTTTTGTTGCTGTTGTTGAATAATTTCATATGTTTTTTTATCGATGTTTAGTTGTGCTTCACTTTTACGTTTTGAAAATATATGTACAGTTTTATTTCGTCTTTTATAACCATCAAATTCATTAATAGAAGAATAATTCTTTCGTTGTAAACTTCGTTCAGTTCTAATAAGTTTAGGCTCATTATCTCTTTGGTAGGTGTTTTTAGGTTTTAAATTTTTTTATATTTTTGTTCTTTTCATGTCTTTATTTAATTGAGATGATCTTTATGCCTTCAAACAAGTTTCTGTAAATTCCGTACTGTTTCCTTCAAAATCATTATAGTTTTCGCTTAGAACTTTTGGAGGTTGTACTACATCTTGATATACTATTGATGGATATTTTGTGCTTGTTGTGTTATGTTGTGTGCAGTGGTCTTACTATTGCTTTTATTATTTGTATCTTTTGGTTCTTCATTATCGTAATCATCGATAGATATATCATCTTTTTCATTATACTTAGAATCTTTATCAATTCTTTGCTTTTATTTAGAAGTATCAGTAAATAATTATAAGGTGTTCGATTCTGTGTTGGTTTTTGTATCTCGTTTTTGCTCTTTTTTAGTTGTGTAATCATTGTTATCGGTTAAAGAATTATTTTATTTTTAAGTTTTTAATTTTTTTATTTACTTTTGGTTCTTTATTATTATAATAATCGATAGATATGTCATCATTCTCATCATACTTAGAATATTTATCAACGCTTTGCTTTTGTTTAAAAGTATCAGCAAATGATTGTAAGGTGTTCGATTCTGTGTTTATTTTGTTTTCATTATTTTTTAATTTATCAATTATATCCTTTACAAGTTTTGTTATGGGTTGGAAAGTATCTTCCAGCAAATTAACTCTATCTTTTTGATTTAATTTAAATTTTTCTTTCAACACAGCTCTGATTTTTACGATATCCTTTAATATTTTATTGTTTTATTCACTAGAATCCATTTTACATTTGTTAATGATCTGCTTAACATGTGCTAATGATCTGCTTAGCAATTGCTAACGATCTACTTAACATCTGCTGCTGATCTGTTTTCATTCAATACTGCCCTTTGTTTATTAAATCATCCTTACAACAAGAAATCCATATTTATGCTTCTACCATTCATTACTGCTAAAAGCAACAGAAAGAATAAATTAGTATAATAGTTTGATGTCTTATCCCATATGATTACATTACTTCTAATAAGTACATATATATATTTTCTATTTTATATGATCCCTTATATTATGAGTCTAACGTTGTAGCAGTTTTTTTTCGAAAAATTTAACCTGCATGTAACACATATGGCGCCCAACGAGAAAGCTTCAGTAAGGCTTATGAATAGCTGTAAAAAGCTAAACTAGAAGACAATGTCTTTAAATTATATATTAGTTGCTTTAAATGCAGAGTGAATTTCGTATTAACAGCACTACTTCAATCAATAACTTGTTGTGTAAGTCATAGTTTTATAGAAAAGAAAATCAGTAAAACTACATGGTAATGTTAGAGAAAAAAAGTAATATTACCAACTTACATCTGTTTTAAAATGTCGAAGTTCAAAATATTATTGTTTTGACCTTTGTGCACTCATTATAGCAAAAGTAATGTGATTTAATCCATGACCAAGTCCTTTTTAATTACAATTTAAAGTAGTTAATGTTACGTGTCACTATTTTTTTCCTTCAAGAAGATGAATCGCATTGATTTTATAAAAAGTAGATCAGTTATTCTGTTGTAAATAGAAACACGTTGCACTTTTTATAAAAAAGACATGACACTTTAGAATTAATTCTTATGTATTTCTTTCCATAGTCATCTTTCCCATATGCAAATCAAATCGTTATTTATTTTAAATTGAATCGTTTTTTACCACTTTGATAGTGCTGAAACAAAAATTTCGTGAAATCTATTATTTATAATTATTTCTTTTAGGTTTACTTACGATTTCCAAATTTTATTTTTCCAATTTACTTAGATTTTCTTTATTAATATTAGCGCATACATTCATACATATATTTTATTTTTGTTTGTTTTGACATCCATGATTTATTTTCTCCGTTTTTGCATTGTGTACTTTTTAATAATATTTTCGGGGCAAGACAAATTTTTATTTACATAATTATATTTGTTACTTATTCCTGTATTCACTTATTTCACTTTTGTATAACTGTAATGAATACGAGAAATACGGGTCGTAGCAACAATAGCAATAATAGTATCCGAGGTCGAAGTGGTTCTGCTTCCAAAAATAATATTTCAATAGAGTTGCGTGACTCTATCCCTGAAACAAGGGCAAAAGTAATTCATTCTCCCTTAGCGAAAACAAACGACTGCACTTTAAAGAGTTCCGATCTGAATAGCTCAAACTCATCTTCCTCTGCAACGTCAGGTTTTAAAGCCTTAGAAAAAAGTGGAGAAAAGAGCCAAGACCAGGAGAAAAGAGCTCTAAGCACCAATACCTTACTTTCTACCATACCTTTTGGAGACATAGATCTAATGGAGCAACAAGAGCTGTCTGTACAGGCACAAGTTTTTGTTCCGCTAAGTGGAAGAGAGTCAAGCTCAGCGCCAAATCAAGTGACAAATACGCAATGCGAACCAATCATGAGTCAAATTAATAATGACAATACTCCTTTCGACTCGTTAATTAGCTTTATGGAGCAATCACTTAGAAATGCTAGAGAAGAATTTAGGAGGGAGCTCGGCCCCATAAGAGATAACATTTCCTAGATGACTACTACAAATCAAATAAACCCTTTAAGACCACCGGATATACAACATAGTAGCGTAAGTGCAAATACACCGCCATTAAATACAAATAGGTCAAACAATCAAGTGCTGTCACATAATGATGAGAACGTAAAGTTAGAAAAATGGAAAATTTCTTACGATGGACTAGGATCAGTTTCCGACTTTCCTTTCAAGGTGGAGACACTTTTTTCTCCTTCTAACTGCTCAAATGAACACTTGCTCTCTAATTTTTACGTGCTTTTAGAAGGCAAAGCCACATACCCAATGTTACGTCATTCACTCATAAAAGAGTTTGGCAATCTAGAGTCGGGCCACGACATTTTACTGAAAATGTCCTCAAGTAAGCAATTGTTTAAGGAGTCATATGATGATTTTCATTCTTCAATTGTATTAATGAATGCTAGACTTCGAAATCCTCTTCCAGATGCGAATCTTATTGAAATTTTAAAGAAAAATCTAAATTCAAACTTACGCTTTTTATTATTTAATGCCGATTGCAGGGATGTTAACCAATTTCGAGACACGGCCCGAAAGGCTAAAAATGTTATAAAAGAAAGTAAATTTCAAAATCCTACGGGGCTGCCCCGAAACGTAAATGAACTTGAGATTTCATCATCAGAACCTGAAGATAGTGACATCTTAGACCCTCAGATTGAGGCGATAAATTTAATGGAAAGAAGATCCAAGTATAATTACTCTGGAATCCAATGTTGGAATTGTTCGTCGTATGGGCATTCTTATATTTACTGCTCAGAAGAGATAAAAACCCCCTTTTGTTTTAAATGTGGTAGAAGAGACGTTTTGACACCACAATGTCCTAACAATCATAATCAGGAAAACAAGAAAAAGGGCGAAGTGGTTACCGGGGACACTCGTCCATCGCACAAGACTCCGAGTTTAAATTAAATTTCAAAGACATAAAATTTTTTAATAAACAAACTGAAAACCCTGAATTACATGAAACGAAATCTATTTCCACACAAACTGATTTACCTAGCATTAATTCTACCTTGTCTATAATAAAAAAACCGAATATCAAAATCATAAAATGCAGACTACGATATAAAAAACGTAGGAATTTTAAAAAAATTTTGGAAGCAACCATTAGTCATTGCCATGATGACAGGCCGTTTGCCAAAGTAAAGATATTTGATGAATATTTAATTGGTCTCTTAGATTTAGGGGCAAATGTGTCCGTTTTGGGAAAGGGCTGTGTGGAATTCTTAAAGAAAATAAACATATCTTATAAATCTATAAAATCTTCAGTTAAAACAGCCAACAACGCCAGACAAGAAGTTATCGGTTTCTGTACGTTGCCGATATTATTTAAATCTGTCACCAAATATATCACTTTTTATTTAGTTCCTTAATTTGGTCAGGAGGCATATTTTGGAATAGATTTTTGGAAGGAATTTTCTTTAGAACCAGAAATAGTGTCGCATACTTTGCCATATATTTCGGAAATATTGTATGATCAAAGTGAGAACGAGAAGTTTCATAGCTTAACTCCAGAGGAAAAGTTAATCTTCGAAAGAACAGTTCAAGAATTTCCATCGTATGAGAAACTTGGGTTGGGTTGCACTGACCTGCTGCAACATCACATTGATACTGGTGATGCAGAACCAATTAAGTGCAGACATTATCCTCTCTCGCCGCCAAGACAAGAAGAGGCATATGAGGAAATAGAAAGATTACTGAAAATGGGAGTCATTGAAGAATTGGTAAGAAAACCAGGGAAAGTGAGACTGTGTATAGATTGTAGGAAGGTCAATGCAGTAACGAAAAAGGATTATTATCCGCTCCCCCACATCAACGGCTTTCTAAGTAGGTTAAAGGATACGTTTTTTATTAGCGTGATTGACCTGAAAGATGCGTTCCTGCAAATAAAATTAACAGAATCATCAAAGGAAAATACTGCATGCGATTCCAGGAAAACCCCTCTACCACTACAAGTATATGCCATTCGGGCTTTGCAATGGCCCTCAGACAAAGTCATTCCTTCGCGTCTTCGAGAAAATGTATTTATTTATCTCGATGATTTACTTGTGTGTAGCCAAGATTTCCAGACCCATATGAAGATTTTGTCGCAAGTCGCAAATTACTTAAAAGCAGCAAAATTGACTATAAATGTAAGCAAAAGTAAATTTTGCCAAAAGGAAATCAGATACCTAGGCTACATCGTGGGGAAAGGCTGCCTGAAAGTAGATCCAGGTAAAGTGCAATCCATTGTAGCTTTTCCAGTGCCTAAAACACCCAAACAGTTGCGTAGGTTTATCGGCATGACCAACTGGTATAGATCCTTCATAAAGACTTCTCCGATCTCGCTGGACCACTGACTAATTGCTTAAGAAAATCACAAAAACCCTTTTCTTTAACAGATTCAGCCTTAACATCTTTTGATAATATCAAATCAGCCCTTTCTAGTTCACCAGTCTTAGCTCAGCCTAATTTTCAAAAACTGTTCATTATACAGTGTGATGCTTCTAAAGTTGGTGTTGGTGGGGTTTCATTTCAATATGACGACCTTGGAAAAGAACACCCAATCGCCTATGTCTCCCAGAAATTGAACAAATCGCAGACCAATTATACTGTTACAGAATTGGAATGCCTTGCAGCGATAGTATGTGTTAAGAAGTTTCGTCCGTATATCGACGGTCTTCCCTTTAAAATTATAACTGACCATTCCTCTCTTAAATGGCTCATGTCGCAAAAGGACTGGAGCCATTACTCCGGTGGAGCCTTCAGCTTCAAAGATTTGATTTCATCATTGAACATCGAAAAGGATCAATGAATGTGGTACCGGATTGTCTTTCAAGAATGAATGCTGATGAGCTAGCGCTGAACGACATGCACTTCGAAGTCGATTTAATGTCTCCATAGTTTAATGGCGAGGAATATTGCAAACTTAGAGAAACTATTATTAAAAATGAAGATTTATTATCAGATCTTCAAATAGCTGGAAACCATGTGCTAAAGCGTATAAAATTTAGACAAGGTGATGAAGAAGACGAGTTATGGCGTGTTGGGATACCAAAATCTCTTTCATGAGAGGTAATAAAGATAGCTCATGACACAAGTATTTCAGGCCATGGTGGTATCGTTAAGACCCTTGCTAGAATAAGACAGAAATATTTCTGGCCCAAAATGGCAAAGGATGTAAAAATTTTTATCGAAAACTGTGATATTTGTAAGTGTGTAAAGTCACAAGGCCACTAATGGGAGATCAATTTTACACAAAGCGGCCATTCGAAGGGCTCTATTGTGACTTTATTGGGCCATATACGTTTACAAAAGCCAAAAATTCTGTCATTTTCATTTGCCTCGACCATTTCACTAAATATATATTTTTAAAACCCTTAAAATCGGCTACATCTGCAAATGTTATCTCCTATTTCCAAACAGAAATTTTTCCAACTTTCGGCGTTCCTAAATATATCCATAGTGATAATGGAAAACAGTTTATTTCAAAAGAATTGTGTAATTTTTTAAGGTATACGATATAAAGCATGTTACTACGGGTTTTTATGCACTACATTCAAACGGTTCTGAGCGAGCTAAACGGGAAATAGTTACCAAATTAAGATGTTTTTTAAAAGATCATAAGGAACATTCAGATTGGGATAAATTTATTCCACAGATTTTATCAATATTAAGAAGCGACCATCATTCTGCGATTAAATGTTCTCCTTATTACTTCACATTTGGCCAAAACATGATTCAACATGGTTCAGCTTACCAAATTCTAGAGAAATTAGGATGCAATAGTGGCGAAGATATTAAAGTGCAAATTAATACTGATAAATTGTGCAGAATAAGAGAGGAAATGAAGAAAAACTTGAACAAAGTACACGAAAAGGCAACCAAAACTTATAATTTGAGGAGTAGGCAAATAGAATTTAATATAGGTCAGACCGTTTACAGAAAAACCATACTCTTAGCAACACTTCAAAACGCATAAATCGAAAATTCATGAATAAATTCATCAAATGTAAAATTATAGGAAAAATTGGTAAGAATATTTATAAAACACAAGATTTTAAAGGAAAGCACATCGGCAAATACCATACATCTGATTTGAGGACTTAAAGTCTACCCGGCTTGTGGGTCGTGCCCCCCGTCTAGTATCAACGAAAGCAAAAGTAAACAAAAAAAATAAAAAATTAAAACCATATTCGCTACATGGCAATAAAAAATTAAGGAAAATAAAATCGTTTTATTGTTCTTCCATAAATTTAAATATTTTTGGACCGAAGCAGTTTTGTTGCGATTTATTCCCTGTACCATTTTTTTATTAACCTTTTGTTCTTAGCAAATATATTTTCAATCATTTTCAACGTAAAATTGTTTACTGGGTAAGCATGCAAATGAATTTACTATATACATAAGTACATACATACATACGTATGTACTGTAATATATGTAATGTATGTAAGTTAAAAAATTCTTTTTATTATTTGTTAAAAAAAAATATTTAAACAGTTGAAAGTTCTTTATTCCACCACCTGTGACTTAAAAGTAAAAATCTTAAGAATATTCTTATTTATTTCTACTAGCAGCAAACATGATTTTCTGTTACTCAGCAGTAGTTAAAAAAACAAAAACTATTCAAATGCGATTCAGCAGTTTTACTTTGCGCGTGTAAAGTAAGTTGATATTTTAAATTTATAAAAACAATTTTTTGCAATAATTTTGCAACAGACTATATCAGCAAAATAATTTATTTTTCGTTGACATTTGAGGCGGGTCAATGAACGTGTGAAAACAAAAACTTAAATAATGCTGTCGCCTTAACTCCCCCTTCCGTTAGTGGGATCGTCCCGATACTAAATGAATAGGAAGATCATTAATACTGCGAAATTCGCATTTTTGTTCAGGAGAGACAGACGGTTCTTCAGGTTTTTTGATTACAGGCGGATTGCTTTCTTTGATTATATTTGTGACCGTTAAATTACTTTTAGATTTGGTACGAAGTTTGTAAGCTATTGCCGATATAAAAATCGTTAATACAATCATAAGACCCAAATTAAGTGAGAACATCACCTTTCCTTTGGTCGAAATTGAAGCTATCTGCTCGATATTATTTAATTGCAGATCCTTCATTAATTCTAAAGAAAGCACTTCCTCTACACTTTCACCTTTTTTTGTTGGTTGCAGTAAAGCAGGAAGCGGTTTCCATTCGGATATCTCTTTTGAAATATATGTTCTATTGGCAATTGTAATAGTATCATTATGGAATTGAAGTAAGTATGTCCCGCGCAATTCATTTGTTTCGTTATTTGAAGTTCCGACAATACCCTCGAATTGGTTTAACAAAATAGTTCCCGGATATAATTCTTGTACCGTATTTATATGCTGATTATTTATAATAATGCAATCATGATAAAAGAGAGGGAATACAATTTGTTTTAGTTATATCTATTAATTGTTCTTCGTTGCAAATACATAATTTACTATATTCTTTACAATTTTCTCTTAATTCATAAATTTCTTTATTACATCTTATTATATTTTCAGTATTAATTTTTACAATTCTGTTTCCCTTCTTTATTGGTTTAATCAATATTTTTCACAAACCTTACTATCTATTGTAGGAAGATTTATTATGTAAATGATAGCTCTATAATCTGTTGCTAATCTTACTGTTGCAAAACTCAATGCTTGTTCGAGATCAGTATAAGGGAACTTTTCCTGATCTAAAAACTGTTTAACCTCACTCATCTCCTTTTCTGACAAAATAAAAGAATTTACAACTCCTACCTTTGACCACTGCAAGGCATACTGTACGTTAACAATCTCCTCTCTCAGCAACCTTAATTTATTGGTTATTGTCTCTTCCTGTATTCTTCTAACTTCTTCTAAGGATTGGTTGGTCTTAATAATGTGGTTCGTGGAACTCGTTAACACATTGACTCTTTCCAAAACTTCTCTATTTATTATCCTCTGTCTTTCATTATTTTCCAACAGTCCTTCCATCTTTTGCACTACTATTTTATGGTCATCATGATCTGGGGTACCAGCAATCCATTTCCAAGCTGTACCCAAGAAATTTAGGGATCGTTTTTTCCGTGGCCTAATAACTTCGAGGTGTTCTTTCATTTGCTTGACATCATGAAGGAAAAATGGCAATAAGGTGCTATTTCTAAGTACTTTGTTTTGGATTTCCGATTCTATTTCTTGAATTATTGACTCATACTGCGTTAAATTTAGAACATGTATTAATTTGAAGTTTCCATTTTGCAACCGGGCTTGTCCTAAATGTATAGGAACAAGTTGGGAATTTGAATAATCCAATATCTGCACCTCAGGTTGGCAGACATTAAGAATTGTGAATAGTAATAAAATTTTGAATGACATTTCCTGCAGAAAAGAGAAACAGTCATGATTTTATATTCTCCTTATGTATAATCCTATTTCTACTAAATATTTTTACTTTATTTCCTAAATCTTCGGTAATTTTTTGTTTTTTGTACCTATCATCTAATTTATTTCTTTTACCAATAAATTTCTCATAAACCTCTTGATTTGCTTTATATGTTTTTATTTTAGTAGGTTTATTTCTATTTATCAGGTTCAATTGTGCTTGACGAAGTTTATCTCGTACATCGTCATGTTGGACTTTGTTGTGAAAGATGTCGTATGGTTTTTTATTCGTTACTGAATGAATGGTTAAATTATACTGCTGAGCAGCTCTGTAAAATGTTTCCTTAATATCAATTATGTGAAATTCCTCCTTAATGCAACGAGCTATTTCAACCATAGTTGAGTGTACCCTTTCCACTTGACCATTTGTCGAACTATGGCGTGGATCACAGTAATATAATTCAACTTGTAATCTTTGCATTAGTGATTTAAATTGTGGAGTTGTGAAACCTGGTTCATTATCAAGAGTAAGTTTTTTCGCGTTTGGAAAGCTTTGTAAAATTTCTTGGACTTTTTCTCCAAGATTCAATTTATCTTCTATATGTTTTATTACTAAAAATTTTGAATAGGCATCTACGCAGGTTATAAACTTGTGATTTTGTGCGTAAAAATATCAATATGAAGGAACTCCCCTTCATTGTTGGGAATTGGAGCCTCTCCAATTGGAAGTTTAGCAGGTTGCCTATCATATTTGGCTTTGTTGCATATATTGCAATGTCTGATATATTGTTTTATACTGTTTAACATTTTTGGCCAGTAGTATTGTTGAAATATTTGCTTATGATTTTCTTTACAGTTTCTATGAGCACGAACATGAGTTTGCTCTATTATGGCTGTTTGATCATCTGGGTTAGTAATGTCAATCGCGAATATCTTAGTATGAACGAATTTATTTTTAAATACATTTCTTATGGTCTCCTTAAACTCGTAGAGATCTTCTGCGGTACAATGAATTGCTGTAACAAGGTTGGGCTTAAGGATTTCCAATAATATGTTTTTCAAGTTTTCCCTCGTATCGAACTCTATTATGTGGCGAATTCTACCGAAAGTTGTCAGGGATTCATGTTTTGTGAAACTAGTTTTATAAAGCAAAATTTGTTGTTTAAATTCATTAAGAGGTTTATTGATTTCAGTGATATTAAAACTGTCGCTGCTTTCAATAGAATGTTGTGTACTTTGTAGTGACTCATAATCGGGAATATTATTGAAGACCTGTCTAGAAAGTGCGTCGGCTACGATATTGGTAACACCAGGCTTATACACAAACTTAGGAGCGTACTCCTCAATAAAAGACATCCATCTTTTAATTTTCGCATTGGGATTTTTAGTTGAAATTGCAAATGTCAGAGGTTGGTGATCGGTGTGTATTTCCAGATCTGTCACACCGTATAAATAATTTCGAAGAGTTTTTATTGCCCAGACTATGGCATATAACTCCTTTTCGTTCGTGGCGTAGTTACGCTCAGTTGAATTGAGAGGTTTTGATATGAATATAATTGGTTTTTTCTCTTGTGTCAATACAGCACCAATAACTGCATTTGACGCATCGGTCGTTAGAATAAATTTTTTCTGGTAATCAGGTTGGGGTTAGTTCGACTTGACCAGCTAAGAGATCCTTTAATTTAATAAATGCTGAGACACCCTCAGTATCGAGTTCAATTTTAACTTTTTTTGAAGCGTTAGTAGATACTCTACCGTTTTCTCCGGCAAGAAATCTAGTCAAAGGTTTTGCCACATTGGCATAATTACAAATAAATTTAAGGTAATAACCCGTAAGACCAAGGAAACTTCTAAGCTGCCTTAGAGTTTGTGGTTGTGGGTAATTTTTGATTGTTTCGATTTTATTTGGATCTGTTTTTATTACTCCATGTGCTATTACATACCCCAGGAATTCTACTTCTTCCTCAAAAAATTTTGACTTTTCCAAAGATATTTTCATATTTGCTTCTCTTAGCGTATTGATTACTATATCCATATGTTCTTGTAAGTCTTTGGAGTATACTATAATGTCATCTATGTAAACGTGGCAGAATCTACCAATGAAATTTCTCAAAATATCGTCCATTGCGTTTGGAAAAATGCTTGGTGCATTCCTCAATCCGAATGGCATTCGAAGAAACTCATACTTCCCATTGTTGACGGAAAATGCGGTTTTTCCCACATCGTCCTCTTTCATGAGAATTTGGTGAAACCCAGATTCAAGATCAATAGTCGAAAAAAAACTTTGCTTTGCCCAAATTGGACAATATAACATTACAATCTGGTATAGGGTATTTATATGCTATTGTTTTCTCATTTAATTTCTTGTAATCGACGACCAAACGGAGTTTTTGTGTCCCGTCGTCATTCATTCCCTTTTTTGGGACTACCCATACTGGTGAATTATAAGGGCCCCTGCTCTCACGAATAATGCCCGCTTTTAATAACTTTTCTATTTCACTGTTAACAAATGAGTTTGCGGATAACGGATATGGGTATTGTTTGCTCCATACCGCATCATTATCTATTGTCTTAATTTCCGCCCCAATATCTGTTCTAAAAGGCAGATTTAAATTAATATTAGAGTGTAATCTAGTAACCTTTTCTTGTATATTTTTGCGAAGTTTTCCCAAGGTTTGCGACTTATGATCAACATTTTTAGTTGAAACACTTTTATCAATACCTTCAGGATATTCTTCATTAATAATCTTATTCAAGACATTTTCTCCAATGTTTTTGAGATTATATTCATTAGATTTTATATCTGGATTTCTTTTACCAGCATTGTGTGTTTGTTTTTCGAAATTCAAAAATTTTTCGCAATATCTTCCACAAGTTATTGCCCCCTGCTGAAAGTCTAATATTGCATTTGTTTTCCTTAAAAATTATAACCTATCAGCACATCTGTATCAAGTCCTTGGATTTCGTAAAACATTTGATTTATTCCAAACATGCTTGCTTCATAATAATGTGTAATGAGAGTATAGCCGTTAATAGTTTTTACTCTCTTCTTAACAACTAAATCCCTTCTGTTCGCAAGAACTCCAGGTTTGCAGTAGCTGCTCGTTGCGCCACTGTCAATCAAAATTGTGAGTTTTCTTCCGTCCTTTGCTGTCCTGATAATGCAGTGCAGGTCGAATCTATGTCTAAAAAAGCGTCTTCATTGAGGTTATTTATTCTTTGAGCCTTTTGATTGGACTGATACGTCGTTTGAGAATGTGGTTATAGAAATAATTTGGCTTTTGGTTGTTATATCCATTTTGCGCAGGTTGAACACTAGCCGAAGTTCCTAACTCCATTGGTTCGGGTTTAGGTTCTGGTTGTCGTATGTCGCGATAGTTAGCTTGAGGGTTATTTTGATTTCGTCGTGGAAAACGTAACGAATTTGTGGGCTTTTGGTGACTATTACTCTGATGTGTTGCCCTAATGAACTGAGAAGCGAAATTTGCACGAATATTATTTGATTCTAGCTCTTGAACTTTTGCTAATGCGTTTGGTAGGTCGTTCGGTGATAATGAGAACAATATGTTAGCTAACGGAGCGTTTAATCCTGTGATAAACACCCTTAAAGCATATTGCCTATTTCTTATATTAAGTTCCCTAGTTAAGTCTGATTCTGAACCATAAGTCATTATGGTCTTGTTAATGAGAGAAGTAAGTTTCTTATTTACCTCATTATAGTACTCAATAATGGACAGAGGACCCTGTCTTATAATACTCATTTCCTGTTCTATTATATGTAGTGGCCGTTTGTCGGCGTAAGCGAAATCTAATCTACTTATGATTGCGTCGAAATTCAGGACTGTACCGTGAGTAGTAAGAATATCGTTTGCATCTTCGACTATTTTATTTCTTAAAATAGTTAATGCTGCGAAATATTTTCTACTACCTTTCCTATATAATTGCATGGAATTATTTGCGGCTTCCCGTCAACTTACATAGGAGTTTTTCCCATCAAAATTGGGTAAAGATTTTATGACATCTAGGGCTTCATCGCAACGAATGTTTTCATCTATGGTCTGTGTTCGATATTCTACTATCGCATTTACACTAACTAACTGCGATAATTTCTGGCTTAATCTATCTATAGTCGCCTGTAATGGAGCGGTCTGTAAACGAATCAATTCAGAAATGTGAGCTGGAGTGGTCATGGTGGAATCTGAAGCAGTAAGAGCCTCAAAAGAGCCTGTCAAATCCTCTAAAGAATTACTGAACTTCTCTTCTCCCGGCAAATAGCCTATTTCCTCTTCTAATTCCCTTATACGATCCAGTGTTTATATCTCTTTTTATTAAGATTGCAATTAGCCTATAACAAATTTTTCACTTGAATTTCTATCACATACAAAGAACAGATATTTATCTTATATTAATTCACATAAAACTTTAAATTAACTTACATAAAAATAAATTATTATTATACCTTGTTGCCTTCTTCAGTTGCAAATAGGATGTAGATTATTATTGTCTTCTGAGGATGATGCAAATTCTTGTTGTCTTGTAAAGCTGATGCAGATTTTTGTTGTCTTGTAAAGCTGATGCAGATTAAGTTGTTTTGTAAAGCTGATGCAGATTCTAGTTGTCTTGTAAAGCTGATGCAGATTCTAGTTGTCTTGTAAAGCTGATTCTTGCTTTTTTTTAAAGCTGAATCTGGGTCACAGCCGTTCTGGGGTGTTGTTTGCCTCGGAATGGGCAATTTCCTTTTCAGTAATTACAAGTGTTACTAATGATTTTGTTCACTTTTTTCGTTTATTTGTACGTTCATTAAAAAGTTTTTGCAAGTCAACTTGGTTGGTTGTAATTTCTCAGTTAATTTGACACTTTAACGCTGTCTTTTTCACTTCACTATTTTTAGTTTTTTCTCCTTTTTTAGGATACTTATTTTTATTTGTTATTTTTTCTCCTTCTTTTTTAAGGATACTTATTTTTATTTTTTTATTTTTTCTCCTTTTTTTAAGGATACTTATTTTTATTTTTTATTTTTGATCGATCGCACCAAATCCTTACTTTGTCTTTTTCAGGATCTTATAAGATGGACGATCCCGGTTGAGCCCCCAGTTAAAAAATTATTTTTATTATTTGTTAAAAAAATATTTAAACAGTTGAAAGTTCTTTATTCCACCACCTGTGACTTAAAGGTAAAAATCTTAAGAATATTCTTATTTATTTCTACTAGCAGCAAATATGATTTTCTGTTACTCAGCAGTAATTAAAAAAATAAAAACTATTCAAGTGCGATTCAGCAGTTTTACTTTGCGCGTGTAAAGTAAGTTGATATTTTAAATTTATAAAAACAATTTTTTGCAATAATTTTGCAACAGACTATATCAGCAAAATAATTTATTTTTCGTTGACATTTGAGGCATAAATAATACTGTCGCCTTAACTTGTACATTTTTCTACCATGCTACAAGCTAAATTTTCGTGAGAAGATGAGAGGCTTAAACAAATTTATGTGCATATGCATATTTATTAGCAAATATATTTACATAGGTATGTATGTATGGTTAAGCTGAGAATGTTATACTCTAAAACCATCGCTTTAATGGTAATACATTTGTCTTTCTTCAGCTTAAGGAATTAATTTATAATTGCATTGTCATTTAAATCTCCTTGAGAATTGAACTGCGCAATTATATACATACGGTATTAAATATTACGATTGATATGCTGTGATCATTATCTGGATATTCTCGAAAGTGTTAAGTGGCATTAATTCGCTATTGTAAAGTGAAGTAAAAGTTAATAGAACCAGTCTCATAAAAGAAATTTTTTTTAACTCTTTAACATAACTTCATTAACGCCTGTTGTACAAAGAAACAGAAGCAACGAAAATTCAAAGACTGTGCAGTTTTTTTTTTGTAAGAAGGCATTATAGCCTGTGCAAAGGAAAGCCATTTAAATTCCATATAAGGTGCCAGGAGGAGCGTGGTATTGTTAAGCGCCACCACAAACAGCTTTATCCACAGCTTGAAGTTCTTCAGGACAAGCACACGTCCGTTTTTGTGTATACGTATGTATATACAGCTTATGAGTGGAAAAGTTACGTAATCCCCAGCAAAGTTTCTTTACGTGAGGATATCCAATTAAATGTGATCAAATAGAACCTCAACAATATCACCAAGCCAACATTAATTCCACTGCGACTGTGTTATTATACAGAAATCTACCTTTTCCAACAAATCTTCAACCATACATTTTATATAATCAAATCACCAACATTGTCTATTTTTTTCTTCTCTCAATCTAAATTAAAATTTTTAAAATTATATACATTAACACCCGTAGGACATCTATCTAAACGTTCTTACTAAACGCGAGGAGAATTTTATAAAAAAAACCTTTTTCTAATACCTAATATTTTCAAATTTTACAACACTTAATCTTATTAAATTTACATACTAAATATTTTCTACTTACATCTATATACATTACCTTATACTTAAACCATATAATTTAATTTTTTCTTAAAGTGTGTTACTTTAACTACCATGAAAATTTATATCTAAATTTAAGTCCGAGCTAAATTATCTTATTAACAGCAAACAGTAACTTAACATTTTTTGTGAGTGTAAAATTTGTTTTATCATATTTATTTTGTTTGGTCATAGTATCTGAATTTCAATAAACTATAATTACTGATCATTATTTACAAGCAGCAAAGCACGAACAACAACAACACTTATTGATTGCTGGGCCCAACGTATCAACGAAGTGAAATGGAATATCGATTGTTATTGTAAGTGATGATTCTCTTTTTATAGTAACTATTTTTATTATTATTTTTGGTCTGATTCATATTGTCCCTTTTATCCAAATTGTAAAAATCAACCGAAAATTCACACTCTTTAAAATTTGTCATTATTGTTAATATTGATTATTACGCTCACAAACTTGAGTGACGATTGAATGTCATTTTTTTCCATATGCAAGTACTAGGGGAATGGGGGTTCTAGATCAATTAAAATTGTTAAATTGTTGCTGAAATTGTTAAATTGTGGGCTGAAATTGTTAAATTGTGGCTGAAATTGTGAAATTGTGGGCTGAAATTGTTAAATTGTGGCTGAAATTGTTAAATTTTGGCTGAAATTTTAAAATTCTTGGAAATTTGTGAAATTTGATACCTACGTGTGTGTGTGTCCGTCCGTCCGTCTGTGTTTTTTGTTTACATTAGGAGTTTTTTTTTATATTAACTTTTTTTTGTTTATATTAAGTGTATGTATGTTTGTATGTATGTTTGTATGTATGTATGACCGTGGGAACTTGTGCGCAGAATATTTTGTGGGAATACATTAAGGGGGTTTATATGTTTGAAGCTGTTATATGTATATGATTTTCTAATGCCGACGGGATAACATCTTTATTTTTTCTAATACCGACGGGAAAGTTATGATTGTTGTTAGACTGTGGAAATTTGTTGATGTCCGTGATTTGGGCAGGTGAGGTTTTTGTAACATGTAAACGTGGGAATTTGCGGGTGTATCTTTAAGGCAGCCTGTGTTTGGTGGGGGCGGGTGTTGTTGTAATATGTATCCGTGGGAATTTGTGTGCGGAATATTTTGTAGGAATACATTAAGGGGTTTATAGGTTTGAGGCTTTTATATGTGTATGATTTCCTGATGCCAACGGGAAAACATGTTTATTTTTTTCAAATGCCGACGGGAAAACATGTTTATTTTTTTCAAATGCCGACGGGAAAATCATGGAAATGATTTTTCCTAATGCCGACGGAAAATTTGTGGGTGTGTCTAGCTGTAGGATTTGAAGTCTGGCTATGATTCTTGGAGGACGAGGTGTGTCTAGCTGTAGGATTTGAAGTCTGGCTGTGCTTGGTGGAGGGCGTGGTGTGTCTAGATTGTAAGACCTTAAGGCTGACCGTGATTTGGATAGGTGAGGGTGTTTTGTAATATGTAACCGCGGGAATTCGGTGAAGTTTATGCGTGTTGGAATTTAAACCAAGCTGTGTTCGTGGAGGGGCGGGATGTATTTGCGGCAGATCGACTGGTGTAGGGTGGGGAGTTGTTGTAATATGTATCCATGGGAATCTGTGTGCATGTACGTATGTATATCTGTAGAAAATTTAAGGCTTATCGTGATTTATGAGGGGTGAAGTGATCATTAAATATATATCATGATTAATGAGAGGTGAGGTGAAGGTGTTCATGTATATGTATACGTATTTGTGTGTATGTATGTCTATATGAGTTTAAGGCTAATCGTGATTTAGGTTGTGAGATTGATAGATTGTATGTTACCTTGAGATTTTGTGTATGTATATCTGTAAGAACTTTAGGCTGACTGTGATTTGTGAGGGGAGGGGCGTTGTTGAAATAGGTTTAATTTTTCGTAGATGAATTTTAGTATGTGTGGGTGTATGTGATTTTCTCACCATAGTATTTATATGTACGTAGAAATAAATTCTTTCTCATATGAACATTTTTTGCTAGAAAATATTATCATATATCTGAACTTCCCTAATCCTAATATGTTTTTCATATTGGAGGATGAGATTGCTTTATATTTTATCAAGCTTAAATTTGTCCAGTGTTAAAGTCTGTCGCTCAAAAATTTGTTTATATTTGTATAAATATTAATTTCAGATTTTGCAAAATTCTTGTGTACGATCGTTTTGATTTTATGTGTGTGTATGTGTGTATGCGCGATAGAGTTTGACTAGTCTGTGATAAGTTTGTTTATTTAAGTACATTTGTCTTCTTCGACTTTCGTCTTCAAGCGTCGATAGCTTTGAGAACGGTTTGTATGTTTTTATAATGTAGATATGTAAGTGTGATTGTTAAAATCCAATAAATACTTGAACATGGGTAAGAAATTTGATAATATGTGTACATATGTACATATGGATCTACAAATTGATTTTATGTATGTATGTATGTACATACAAATAAGTCTGGAGCTCCCTGTTTAAATACATTTTTTTTGTCATGTGCTGTTGTTGCTGTTGTAAATATTCGCGTGGTCTTTTGTGTATAGATGTGAAATATCTCGGTAGTTTTTTTATTTGAAATTAAAAAAACTTTCTTTTAATTTTTAGATGTATTTACTTAAAAGTTTGTGAGGAGTTTCTGGTTTAAGTAAAATTGAATTCCTCTCTAGTTGTAGTAACTGTAGTATAAATATTTAATATTTTTTATTTCCATTTGTTTAAAGTTGATGTAGCCTATATAGTCAACGTTAGAAATTTCTCGGTGTAAATTTTTTTCCAACTATAATCTTTTTTCTTCACCTTTTTCATATATTTAAACATCTTGCATTGGCTTTAAAAAATCACAAACGCTTTGAAATGAAACTGATTCAGCAGTCGAGATAGTTTTTTTGTTAACCACTTTGCTTCTCTTTCCTTTTTTATTGATAAACATTTAAAATCAAATGGTGGTTTTATAATGAAATTGTTATACTCATTATTGTTAAAAACATCCGCTACTTCTTTTTGTAATGAAAATCATTCGAAACCTTACTCGTATATTAAAACCATTTCTTCATTCATATTACTTAATTTATAAGACTTTCAGGACTTTCTATTATTCGATCATCAGTAAAAATGCAGTAGCTGAGGTCCTTGCTTACTGTTTCATATTAAATTTCTATATCAATTGGGCCGCTATTGAATAAAAGGAACTTTTATCTTAAACTTTAGTGCATTTGGAAGTGCTTGAGATTCTTTCATATAATAGCTTTGTTGGAATCTTAGATACGAGTACATATAATATAGAATTGCATAACGTTTATTTTTAATTTTTATGTTAAGATCATCATCATTTGGATATGAGACTGAATTTAAATGTACTTTTAAATTAGTTAAATCATAATGAGGAAACTTCTTTTCTTCTTGAATAGCGATCAACAGAAAACGAAATCGTTTTCTTACAATTTAGGTCTGGTCTCTCAACGGTTCCTCTAGTATATAAGATGACTTTCTATGTCAACATATCTCTCTACTCTTTGTCAGCGTTAAGGGACAATTAAATGTTAAAATTTTAACTCCTCAAATTGTGTTACTTCATACTGATAATATGTTTTCATTAATAAGGTATATGTTTATATTATGAAGGTTACTCGCCTATGGCTTTTATTTGATGTTCTAGATTTTTTTTTTCTCATTTTATTAAAGTTCAGCGTATTGTACATATATTTCTGATATTTTTAAGCGCGCTTTATTTACCTGTCAGACAAAGTGTACGTATCAGTTGATCACTCAGTCTCTCTTTTTAATAATTTTTTTCTTTTAATATGCCACTACTATTTTTCAGATTTTACTACTTGAAAAAGAGAATATTTATGTAATTTTTAAATGTATTCATATATACATATAGGTAAATATATGTATATATGTATAGAGAAATTACTTTATATACAAAGAAATACATGTTTAATAATCAACTATTCTAGAAAATCGATCTCAAATAACGCAGTTACCTCCACCATCAATTCACCGTCGGTGTTTTTATAGTGTCAGAAACACTAGAATATCTATGTTTGAGAGAATTTTTACATCGAGTTTTTCTACATGAGGTTTGCTGGTTGACATCCTTGAAGTTATTGTTGACGTAGGCTGGGTTGTATCACATTCAGATGTAATCATTTCCTACTTAAAAAAGGTCCTCATTACTATCAACTATATCTGTATACATTTCATTCATGAGTTGGGTTGATCCAGATACAATTGCTGTCTACAGATTAATGATTAGAAACAAGTTTCTCATCACCTTCTAACAGATTTATATATTTTGCTATCATGCATGCCTTAGCATGCTTCTATCGATAGTGACGCGAGAGTCCGACATGTAGTGGTGTTTCAATTAAAAATCTATACTATTAGATTTTACGATTTCGCTCTTTTTATTCTTTTACAAAGTAGATACATATTTATGTATTTCATTTAGCACAGAGTCATAAAATGTCTTTGCTTACAAAATTGTGTGACATTCTTTTAAATTTGCATGCTTAGGCATGCTTTCAATATTTTTTCTGTAAATTTATTTGATACTCATACAGTTACAGATATAAAGTAAGATCTGCTTACATTGCATTTTACAATTTATGTATGCTTCAGCATGATTCCAGTTGAAGTCCATATTTATTCAGTAAGTTTGTTTGATACTAATTCATACACATATACATTCTTAAAGATTGGAAAATTAAGTCCAATTTATGTTGTTTATCTATATTTTCTAAAGATTTGATAGTTATAGAAATTAATAAAGTAAAGATCTATTATAATAGCCCATGGGCATATTTTAAAATTTCGCTTGCTAGAGCTTTCGAAATGGAAAATGTACAATTTTCACTATAAAAAGTGATAATATTAGGTGTTACTGAATATTACACTGTGTTGTAATTTATTTTGATCACTTAAGTTTTCACAATATTTCATACAGGCCACCAAGTTTAGAGAATTTCCAGTATATTAAGTTAATTATCTTTCTTAAGACCTATCATTCCTTCAAAAATACAAACCAAACTAGATTTTTCCTGTTTAATTTTATTTTTTACTTTCATTAAATTTCAACATTTTGTTCATCTTCAAATTATTATATTTAGCAGCTTTTTCTCATTTGTTGAGTTAACTTTAATCGGAAAAATTTAAATAGTGAGATGAACTTTTATATTGTATACGAGTACATTAAGTAATTCTTGGTATATTTCATTTATATGAACCATCATCACATAATTCCTTTGGATGATCTATTAAATCATTCTACAATTAATGCTTTCATATTAAGTAATGTTTAATATTCTACATATGCATGAATTTTCCAGTGTCTATTAAAAAATTCTTTACAATCATCCATTTGTAAGCTTTTTGGTACTCATAACATTTCAAAAATATTTTCCACAGCCTAGGTTTTTTCGAATGCAACTTTTATTTTCAACGGTATTGACCATAGAAACTTTGTGAATGAATCATTTACAGTCTACAATAATCAATAATTTCTATTTTCTGTAGAATAGTTTCCCATTTCACCTAAATCAACTATTCCTTTCATTACATATTTACAATGCACAAACAATTTTCGAGATTTATTATAGAGTTCGTCTACTAAATTTCTTTTTAAAGACATTGAGTTATTTTAAAGATTTTTTGGAGAGTGTTGTGATCTACTTGATGCACTTTCAGCTATTTATACTATCATGTAGTTCATTTTCCAATCTATAAATTTTATCGTTCAGCTGTTCAATTTGTTTTTTCAAAAGATGATTTGATTTTTAGTATGTATTTTATCAATTTTATAACTATCTTCTATCTCTAATTGTATTTCACGTTGTACTCTATCAATTTGCATTTTAATATATTCTTGAATTATATTAATTCCTTAAGCTATATTATTAATTTGTCCTATAGTTTATCGTTTAGAGTTTCCAAAAACAATTTACTGATAACATCATTCTCTGTCAGTGAATGATGATGATGATTAGTAGAAATTATATATTTTATATAGTTTTCAACATCAAATTTCTCATAGTATTTCCATGTTTTATTATCAATCATTAAAGAAAATAAAGCTACTATTAGGGCCTATATTTGACCATCAACTTGTATTTTATCTTCATTTAGTTTTAGGTTACTATCACCAAACTTTCATTCATTATTCAAATCTTGGCCATAGTTTGTATCTAATTCAATTCTTCCTTCCAAGACTGATAAATGAGTATAAGTGTCTTCAGAATTAGAACTCTATGAGTAAAAATCATCTTCATCATCCTTATCATCATTCTCAGTATTAGCATCATTAAATAAGATGATGATATCATCAAATATTGTTCCTTCTGAAAGTTTCTTTGGTGTACTTGTCTCTATATTGACTGATGGCTTTAAGCTTGTATTATTTTCAGCTTCTATCTTGATATTACTTTCTTCTTTCTTGCGAATTCTTTCAATATTTCTAGAACTATTTATGAATTCTTTGAGAGGTTCTGTTATAGGTTTAAATGTATCTTTTATTGCTCACATGTATCTATTTCACCAGTTTTTATACTACGAAGCTTTGTCTTCAAGACATTTCTTGTCAACACCAACTGTTTTAAAATTTTCTCATCCATGTTTAATAATAGTAAATAACAGGTATCAGCTATTAGATCAGGTATCAGCTATCAGATCAGGTTATCAGGTAACTGGTCTGGTTTTCAGATCAGCTTATCAGGACCTGGTCTGGTTTTCAGATCAGCTTATCATGGCCTGGTCTGGTTTTCAGATCAGCTTATCAGAACCTGATCTGGTTTTCAGATCAGCTTAATAGGACCTGGTCTGGTTTTCAGATCAGCTTATCAGAACCTGATCTGGTTTTCAGATCAGCTTAATAGGACCTGGTCTGGTTTTCAGATCAGCTTATCAGGACCTGGTCTGGTTTTCAGATCAGCTTTTCAGGACCTGGTCTGGTTTTCAGATCAGCTTAATAGGACCTGGTCTGGTTTTCAGATCAGCTTATCAGGACCTGGTCTGGTTTTCAGATCAGCTTTTCAGGACCTGGTCTGGTTTTCAGATCAGCTTATCAGGACCTGGTATGGTTTTCAGATCAGCTTATTTGATTCAGATTGGGTTATCAGTTTACAAGTAGCTGCCCATTTATAACATTTAGATGAATGCAGTTTAAGGTCAGATGAAAAACGAAAAAGTAAACTTTTATGTAGTCAAATTCTCTTTTTTTCTATAACGATCATCGTTCAATTCAATATCGTTGCTTATAATCAAAATCCATATTTATCCTTCCAACATGCTTTATATTTGTCTCATCTTACTTAAAAATTATAATTACATTATGATTATCTAGTATCAAATGTTTGGTGATTCTGGTATAAGTTTGACATCAGCAGAATGCATCAACATTCTTATCTCACTCCATACAAAAATATGTTTCTCACATCTAACATCGTTAAATATCATATCGGAATTACTTTTAGCTTTGTTAGGAGAAATAACAGATTCAGTATCTGTAAATGTGTATTAACCCATTCCTTTAATTATGAAATTATGTAATATCTTTAAGTATCCATATTTGGGTTGATAGAGAGATTTTGAGTATTAATATGTAGATGTTTTAAAATTTTAGTTCATTAAGACTTTTTAGCAAGACAATCATATCATATTTTTTATTTTATTTTTTACAATATGACAGACCAACTATTTTTGCGCAAATAAAATTTGATAGAGGGGGAACTATGACTTGTTTTTGAACTAAGGTTTGATGAATCATCAAAATTTTGTACCATACTATTTTTAGGTTGTTTTGACTATGAGTATGCACCAATATTTATGAAATGTGTTTCATAAATATTGTCTCTTATATAGGAAAAATAAAATAATACAGCTTACGACACCAGAAAATATTTTCTGGTATCGTATAGCTATATTATTTTATTTTTCCTATATAAGAGATAATGGTCCCTACTCATAGTCAAAACAAAGTATATTTTAAGAGTTTAAAACCAGTATTATCATAAAAAATACTGATTTGAAACTCTTACAGTCTTATTTATAAAAATTATTAAGACTTTATAAAGGTTTTTTTAGACAAATTTTCATAAAAAAATTTTCTAAAAAAGCCTTTATAAAGTCTTAATTATTTTTATAAATAAGTCTGTTAAAATATACTTTGTTTCACTAACCACATTTATGTAACTAATTGCATTTCATAAATATTGACGTATACTCATAATCAAAACAAATGATAGTTTTATGTTGTTTTGAATGTGAGTATACATCATTATCTCTTATTAAATAAATAAAATAATGCAGCTACACGATTTCAGAAAATATTTTCTGATATCGTACCACCATTGATTTTAAATGTTTATCAATAAAAAAGGAAAGAGAAGCAAAGTGGTTAACAAAAAAACTATCTCGACTGCTGAATCAGTTTCATTTCAAAGCGTTTGTGATTTTTTAAAGCCAATGCAAGATGTTTAAATATATGAAAAAGGTGAAGAAAAAAGATTATAGTTGGAAAAAAATTTACACCGAGAAATTTCTAACGTTGACTATATAGGCTACATCAACTTTAAACAAATGGAAATAAAAAATATTAAATATTTATACTACAGTTACTACAACTAGAGAGGAATTCAATTTTACTTAAACCAGAAACTCCTCACAAACTTTTAAGTAAATACATCTAAAAATTAAAAGAAAGTTTTTTTAATTTCAAATAAAAAAACTACCGAGATATTTCACATCTATACACAAAAGACCACGCGAATATTTACAACAGCAACAACAGCACATGACAAAAAAAATGTATTTAAACAGGGAGCTCCAGACTTATTTGTATGTACATACATACATACATAAAATCAATTTGTAGATCCATATGTACATATGTACACATATTATCAAATTTCTTACCCATGTTCAAGTATTTATTGGATTTTAACAATCACACTTACATATCTACATTATAAAAACATACAAACCGTTCTCAAAGCTATCGACGCTTGAAGACTAAAGTCGAAGAAGACAAATGTACTTAAATAAACAAACTTATCACAGACTAGTCAAACTCTATCGCGCATACACACATACACACACATAAAATCAAAACGATCGTACACAAGAATTTTGCAAAATCTGAAATTAATATTTATACAAATATAAACAAATTTTTGAGCGACAGACTTTAACACTGGACAAATTTAAGCTTGATAAAATATAAAGCAATCTCATCCTCCAATATGAAAAACATATTAGGATTAGGGAAGTTCAGATATATGATAATATTTTCTAGCAAAAAATGTTCATATGAGAAAGAATTTATTTCTACGTACATATAAATACTATGGTGAGAAAATCACATACACACACACATACTAAAATTCATCTACGAAAAATTAAACCTATTTCAACAACGCCCCTCCCCTCACAAATCACAGTCAGCCTAAAGTTCTTACAGATATACATACACAAAATCTCAAGGTAACATACAATCTATCAATCTCACAACCTAAATCACGATTAGCCTTAAACTCATATAGACATACATACACACAAATACGTATACATATACATGAACACCTTCACCTCACCTCTCATTAATCATGATATATATTTAATGATCACTTCACCCCTCATAAATCACGATAAGCCTTAAATTTTCTACAGATAGACATACGTACATGCACACAGATTCCCATGGATACATATTACAACAACTCCCCACCCTACACCAGTCGATCTGCCGCAAATACATCCCGCCCCTCCACGAACACAGCTTGGTTTAAATTCCAACACGCATAAACTTCACCGAATTCCCGCGGTTACATATTACAAAACACCCTCACCTATCCAAATCACGGTCAGCCTTAAGGTCTTACAATCTAGACACACCACGCCCTCCACCAAGCACAGCCAGACTTCAATTCCTACAGCTAGACACACCTCGTCCTCCAAGAATCATAGCCAGACTTCAAATCCTACAGCTAGACACACCCACAAATTTTCCGTCGGCATTAGGAAAAATCATTTCCATGATTTTCCCGTCGGCATTTGAAAAAAATAAACATGTTTTCCCGTCGGCATTTGAAAAAAATAAACATGTTTTCCCGTTGGCATCAGGAAATCATACACATATAAAAGCCTCAAACCTATAAACCCCTTAATGTATTCCTACAAAATATTCCGCACACAAATTCCCACGGATACATATTACAACAACACCCGCCCCCACCAAACACAGGCTGCCTTAAAGATACACCCGCAAATTCCCACGTTTACATGTTACAAAAACCTCACCTGCCCAAATCACGGACATCAACAAATTTCCACAGTCTAACAACAATCATAACTTTCCCGTCGGTATTAGAAAAAATAAAGATGTTATCCCGTCGGCATTAGAAAATCATATACATATAACAGCTCCAAACATATAAACCCCCTTAATGTATTCCCACAAAATATTCTGCGCACAAGTTCCCACGGTCATACATACATACAAACATACATACACTTAATATAAACAAAAAAAAGTTAATATAAACAAAAAACTCCTAATGTAAACAAAAAACACAGACGGACGGACGGACACACACACACGTAGGTATCAAATTTCACAAATTTCCAAGAATTTTAAAATTTCAGCCAAAATTTAACAATTTCAGCCACAATTTAACAATTTCAGCCCACAATTTCACAATTTCAGCCACAATTTAACAATTTCAGCCCACAATTTAACAATTTCAGCCACAATTTAACAATTTTAATTGATCTAGAACCCCCATTCCCCTACTACTTATGCATTATACTTTAACTTTTTTCTATATTCAATAAACGTTTGTTATTTTTTTTTACTACAAAAATGAATATCTAATTTTCTCATTAAGGGAAGGATGACTATGGAAGGAACTGTGAGTGTGATTTAGAAGTTCGTGTCTATTTTAGGGACAGATTTCAAATTCAGAGTATTAAGTCTGTCGCAGGTGTCTTTTTTAAGGTGTTTGGGAGGGAACAATGTACTCTACATTGCATGCTATCTGGACATCGTTTCATTTGTATACATAGATATTTCTTCTTTTCTTGCATACTTTGTGGGTATGAGAGTATGCTATGTGCTTACACGTCATAATACGGGTTAAGAACCAACGACACATAGACTTGAGCTAGCTGACCAACATTTTCATGCCCCTTAACCATGTTGTTTTTTGAGCGGTTATTGTCTTTCAATATTTAAGAAATTGTAGCTGTTTTTTTTTGAAAAATTTAACCGGCGTGTAACAACGTCGAGTACACATTATGGCATTATGGCAACGTTTGTCAGTACCAATATTTTTCATTGTGTGACATTGTTTACCATATAAAAAACGTAATGTGAACGGCAGTACACACATTTTGAAAATGACAACAGAAAATTACCACACAAGAAATGCCAGATGTGTACTCAGCATAACGTATATTCTGAGCTTTTTCTAAGTAAAACTAAATCTTAAGAATTCGATCTTGTCGATGAGGGAAGCCGAATGGTTTTTATTTTCCAATTTCATAAAGTCATACTTAAAAATCATGTACATACTCGTATGTACGTATTGGTAATAAAAATAAGTGTAACGAAAACAATATACGCACTTGATGAGGCTTGTACAAGAAAAATTAATTGAATTTTTTATGAGTTTTCTGTTTTTTTGGTGTTTGTATTAGAGCAACTAACACCACATAAATAGAAATAAATTTTTTATATACATATGAATCATATTTTGCATAATATTTAAAATATATACATATGATGTTGTTCTTCTCAAACTTACAATTGTTTGTCACTTAATGTATTAAACTTTATTTACTTTGTTAATATTTAATGTTAAAAATTTAATTTAATTTAATATTTTTCTTTCAACACAGCTCTGCTTTTTACAATATTCTCAAATATCTATTTTTTTTTTGTTATAGTTCATTATCATCCATTTTACACCTGTAAGCGATTTGCTTAACATCTGCTAACGATCTACTTAACATCTGTTAACGATCTATTTTCCTTAATTCACCAGTATTTTGCAACAAATTAACTCTATCTATTACATTTAGTTTAATATTTTGAAATCTTTCTTTCAACACATCTCTGCTTTTTAAAATATTCTCTAATATTTTATTGTTTTTATTCATTTTAATTTATTTAACACCTGTAATAAGCGATATCCTTATATGTGTGTATGAAACTGTTTGTTTGCTTATGCATTAAACACATTAACCACAGCAGGCTACACGAAAACACGACTAAAAAATTTCGCTAGCAACATTTGTCGCCTCGTAGCCTGCTACTTAATTTTAATTTTGAAGACAGCAGCATCCTCTGCACCTCATATTTACATAGTTCAGTATTGCCACCTTCAAATATTTCGCATTTACAAAAATTAAATTAATCTTTAAAAATGTACTTATATGAATTCAAAGTACTAAAATTAATCAATTTATGCCTTACATCAATTTTTGGATATTGTTTCTGTTAAATATGAAATATTTGTACCATATCATTCATTCAACATATTGTATTATACAGGCAACACTGAATTTTCTCATTGTAGCCAAATAAATTGAAATTGGTTTAATTGCATTACAACGACAAAATCAGCATGGACAACAACCTGCTGCCCTGTTGCCTTGTTGTCTTCAAAAGAGTCACTCTCATATAAACATGTGTATTCTATCTTTGACATTTTGTTGTCGGTAGCCTGCTGTGGTGAATGTGTTTAATGCATTAATCTTTATGACATTACATTATTGAATTGATCTCTCTTTTTAGTGCTCTTGATTTTATGAGAACACTAAAACTTGTATTTATCAAAAGCATGCACCAGCATTTGTTTTTTTTGCAAAGCAAATGTATTATTTATTGTCGTGCCGAAGCAAATTTCACTATTGCACACCGATTGACAATTGTCAAAGAAATTATATATTATTTATTTTGTGACAACGTTTGTTTGTGTAAAAGAAAACACAATCAACGGTAGATTCTTTGAGCATTCCTATTTTGTTTAGGTTATTTGATTATAGCTATTTTATTACAGTAGTTTACCAAAAATGGTAAGGGGTATATATAGATTTGTCATTCTGTGTGTAATTTCCGCAATATTCATATGGTACCCATAAAGTATATATATTTTGGGTCCGTACGTCTATTTTCAAGTATTATTTTATACAATTAACATAACGAGCTTTTGGTTCAATTGAGTCATAACTCAAAAGAATTTTTATTTGCAGTGGGTGCCTAGACACGTTCAAATTATATTGATATGTTCACAAAAGTTGGTCAGCTTTACCGTAACTACAACTTTGAAAATATTGTAAGAAAAAACCAAGGAGTCCCTGTAAGTTATTCTGGAAAAAGTAAAAAAAAACTTTTTTCCTTCACTTTTGCAAAATAAGGTGCACAAAAAAATATTTTTTTACTGAAAATGTCAACAAAATTTGTTTGTAGACTCTTAGCTATATTACATACATATATACATATATACTTTAGAGCTATAACCAAGTCAGAATTAGCTGTTGGCCAAAAACTGATTACACCATATCTTGAGGGCCAACAAAATCGCCAAACTGAGTATACGGTTTCTACTTTCTTAGTTTATTTTTTATTTAATGAATAAACGATTGAAAAATATTTGAGTTAAACTTGCCCTGTATGCAAATTTCACATAAATTCTTTGCTAGAAAAAGAGAAAAGTATTTAATCGCAATTGAGTGATTAATGGGTTCAATTACGATTACGAATAAAACATGCGATTAACTTCGATTACGATTATAATCGCTGTGCAAACCCTAATTACAATCACTTCTTGTTATGTTTTGTTTTCTCATTGTGAATAATACCATAGATATAATAAATTACTTTTTATTTTATGTATTTAGTTTTTTTATAGATAAGAAAATGTAATTAAAATTGCATTACAAAAACTAAAATTGTTTTTTTATTTCTATAATAATACTGTATTCAACATACCCCTTAATTGCGCAATAAAGATATTTTGCAATTAAGGCCTTAATTGAGCACATTTTACCATACAATAAGTCAATTAATAAATTGAGCAAGTACTAGTTAATTGCATCACTAATTGCGTAAAACTCGAAATGCAACCCTGGTTACAAGTGTGTTTAACTATTGAGAACTGTGTTCAGTGAGCAGAACAATTTCCTACAATGACGAATGAAATGTCAAAAAAAGTAAATAAACAATACAAAAGGAAATGGCTAGTGAAGTTAAGTTTTTTAAAATTCTTAAATAAATTTAATTTTTTTAACAAATATCTTTTACAAATAGAAAAAACCTGAAGAGGAAGAGGCTAGCGTGGAGTGAGGCCAGGAAAGCTGCTCCGTTGGAATTGTGGCCATGTCAAGTAGAGGAGTTTCGTGGCCAAAGGAAAAACGGCCACGTCTAACCTGAGATGAGCTGCAGAAGTTGGGTTTTCAATAAAGTCCGTGAGATGTACATTTATTAATAATAATAGTTGTAATAAAGTAAAAACAAACTGTTTGAATTTTAATTATGCCCAGCTAAAAAAAATATGTATGGAGCATATATGATATCCCATATTGGGTTCCGATCCGAAAAATGAGGGTATATGGGCATATATGATAACATATATTCATACATTTTCATACATGTATGTGTAAATATTCCTTATACAGTATGCAAAGTTCGTATTCATACTCCCTTGATTCAATAAGACGCACTGCTGTGAAATAAAGGGTGTTTTTTATTGAGATATAGAACTTTAAGTTGGCATCACTTTTTTAACTGGCGGCCATTTTGTCAGCTGTCAAGGGATTAATATTTAGTTTGGTTTGCCATTTTATCATGAACAGGTTGACAAAAGAACAACGCTTGCAAATCGTGCAAATTTATTTCGAAAATAATGGTTCAGTTCGCGAAGTTTACCGCAAGCTCCGTCCATTTTATGGTCGACCGTTGGTTACCGTTAATGGAGACCGGTATAGAGCCATGATAACCGACTATTTTGTTCCCGAATTGGATGGCATGAATGTGGATGAGTTGTGGTTCCAACAAGACGGCGCTACATGCCACACAGCGCACGTCACAATCGATTTATTGAAGGAAACATTCGATGAGCGCATAATTTCGCCCCATATGCTCGAAAAAGTGGTTGAAAATTGGACCTGTAGAATTGGCTTTATTCGAGCCAGCCGCGGCGGCCACATGCCCGAAATCATATTTAAACGTTAATGGCATAAAATTATCCTTCCAATAAAGCCAAATTGATGGACATTAAAACGATTTTCTTGTGTTTTATTTCAATTCGAAGTTCTATACCTCTAAAAAAAACACCCTATATATTAAATTATTAAAATTACTTTTTTTTAAGATCTTGAACAGGGAGGGTACATTTAATAAAACATTTGTTTGGACAAATAATTAAAAACGCTACGTTTTAAGCGAAAAGATGAATCGATTATATAGAAAACACAAAACTGATATTCATAAAATAAAATTTAATTTAAGAAACCAGATTAAAAACTAGTCCAATTAATTATAAAAGAAAAACTAATCCGTTTTTATACTAACACTAGTTTTCAATATAATTTTTTCTTGTGTTTTATTTCAATTCGAAGTTCTATACCTCTAAAAAAACACCCTGTATAATCCCATACATTTCCATACATGAATTCATACATATTCATATAAGTTTATATACATTCATATATTAAAAATATATGGACCGGACATATTTTTTTAGCTGGGTGTTTAAATATTTTTTGCATTTACAAAGATTCTTCCATATCATCAAAATTGTTATAATTTTTCAACTTTTGCTCTAATAATGCAAAGAGCAATAGCTGCTGCTTTCAAACACTTTATAGAATTATCAAGTTTTTCGTTTTCTTTTTTATTAAAAACTGATCATTTTCATAAGTTCGATATTTTTGTTATATACTAGTGAAATTTTTTTTAAAGCCGAATTTGAATTTCGGAAATTAACAAACACGACTATTCACGAAACATATAAAAACAATGTTGTCTTTTTCAGCTGTCAAATGGTAATTGAGTAAGCTAAATTGGGTATGTGTGAACACTAGATGTAATTACTGAATTAAAATTAAATTGTCTCAATTAAGAGTGCATGTCTGAAAACAGTATAAAGTATTTGTGAAATGAAGTATGGTGCACTATGAAGTGTACAAACAAATATTGCACACTTGAAACAACTGTCTAATCAACCGTTTTTGATTCCTTGATCTCTATTTTTGCTTTACACTCACTTAAAAATACAATACTCCCAGCTAAGAAAAATATGTATGGAGCATATATGATATCCGATGTATTGTTCAGATCCGAAAAATGATATATGATAATATATATTCATACATTTTCATACATCTACATATGTGTAAATATTTCCTGTACAGTATGCAAAGTTAATATTCATACTCCCTTGATTCAATAAGGCGGATTGCTGTGCAATAATTTAAATTATTACAATTACGTTTTTTAAGATTTTGAACAGGGAAGTTGTAGTTAATGAAAAATTTTTTGGACAAATAATTAAAAATGAACTAACAAACATATTACCCAGCTAAAAATATATGTATGGATCATATATGATATCCCATATATGGTTCGGATCCGAAAAACGAGGGTACATGGCCATATATGATAATACATTTTCATACATATATGTCTAAATATTCCTTATACAGTACGCAAAGTTCATATTCATACTCCTTTGATTCAACAAAGCGCACTGCTGTGCAATAAATTAAATTATTAAAATTACATACTTTCTTTTAAGATCTTGAAGAGAGGTTGTATTTAATGAAACATTTGTTTGGACAAATAATTAAAAACGAACCAAGACATTTTATTCATAATTTTAAGACAAAATGTGAATCGCTTATTTACAAAAAATTCATATCGTACATAAAATTTAATTTTTAATATAATTTTTTGCAGTAATATGAACGTTGTTTCTGAAAAATATCTGGAGTATTCCGTTATTTTATATAAAAGTAATGTCTGAATTATCCTTTTGAATATTTGATTTATTAAATAAGGCCACAATGTATAAAATCGTACAAGAATGGTTTTATTGTTACAAGAGTTTTTATTTTTTAAACGTCGAGGTATACGCATATAAACTTTGTATACCGTATATATTTTTTTAATAGATTTCTAATTCACCAGTGCACTATAGAAAATTTTCCCCCTTTTTTCGGCCAAAATTAATTACAGCCAAACAGGTAGACCGATTTGAACGATTTTTTTTGGATTTGACTTTTGGTGAACACTTAATAGAGAGGGAGTGACTGAAAAAGTTTTTCATACACTCAGAAAAAACATAAGTAAATTTAACTAAAAATTAACATATAATTAGTTCTAAGAAGGGGTTACGGGTTAGAGGTTTCCGCATCCTAGATTTTTTTAGATCTTTGATAGATAATCTGCTTTTCTAAACTGCGCTGTTGCTAAAAAATTTTTCTAGTGTACACTTACCTTTCGAATATAACAGTATAAATTAATTTACAAATTTAATGAAGTAACAAACAAAGTCATGTTTAAAAAGGATTTTATTCAACAATTTGATTTTCGAGTTCCAAACCGTCAACTAAATGTAATATACAACATGGGTTCAAAAACTTTCAAATTTCATGAACAATTACGCCATTTTATATTCATATTTGAACAAAATAATCGTGAATGCTCTTTTAAATACTGTTTAAAGCTTTGGGAACAATCACTCTCAGAAATGTATGACAAGAGTTGTGCTTCTCTAGCCATATATTGAATAATTCTGAATTTGAGATGAAATATATTAAATTTTGAAGATAATTGATTGTTCTAGAGAACTATTATGATATTATGTCTAACTTGAGTTTACCAACATTTTGCTATAGAATGTAAAAGTATATACTTACCTTCGGCATTATTTCCAATTTTTTAATTTTTCGAAAATATAAATTTTTGTTACGAAAACTTTTATTAGAAGATGTCACAAAATTCACTGCACTTAAAGGTTTTCTGATAACTGGTTTAGAAATCGTAAAAAACTACTGTGAAAGTAACAGAATTTAAATTATTTTTGCAAAATTTAAGAAGCTATGTTTACTTTGTTATATTTTTTATTATATTAAAGCAAAAAATAAATAAACTTTGCAAAAATTCAAATTTTTACTTTTGGCAAAAAAAATAAAAAAATAGTGCAAAAAAAAAGGAGAGAAAAAGATCGAGTGAAAGTAGTAGGGAAATGGGCATTCGGGCGCCGATTAAAATTGTGGCTGAAATTGTTAAATTGTGGGCTGAAATTGTTAAATTGTGGGCTGAAATTGTTAAATTGTGGCTGAAATTGTTAAATTGTGGCTGAAATTGTTAAATTTTGGCTGAAATTTTAAAATTCTTGGAAATTTGTGAAATTTGATACCTATGTGTGTGTGTCCGTCCGTCCGTCTATGTTTTTTGTTTACATTAGGAGTTTTTTGTTTATATTAACTTTTTTTATTTATATTAAGTATATGTATGTATGTATGACCGTGGGAACTTGTGCGTGGAATATTTTGTGGGAATACATTAAGGGGGTTTATAGCTTTAAGATTTTTATATTTGTATGATTTTTCCTAATGCCGACGGGAAAACATCTTTATTTTTTCTAATGCCGACGGGAAAGTTATGATTGTTGTTAGACTGTGGAAATTTGTTGATGTCCGTGATTTGGGCAGGTGAGGTTTTTGTAACAGGTAACCGTGGGAATTTGCGGGTCTATCTTTAAGGCAGCCTGTGTTTGGTGGGGGCGGGTGTTGTTGTAATATGTATCCGTGGGAATTTGTGTGCGGAATATTTTGTAGGAATACATTAAGGGGTTTATAGGTTTGAGGCTTTTATATGTGTATGATTTCCTGATGCCAACGGGAAAACATGTTTATTTTTTTCAAATGCCGACGGGAAAACATGTTTATTTTTTTCAAATGCCGACGGGAAAACATGTTTATTTTTTTCAAATGCTGACGGGAAAATCATGGAAATGATTTTTCCTAATGCCGACGGAAAATTTGTGGGTGTGTCTAGCTGTAGGATTTGAAGTCTGGCTATGATTCTTGGAGGACGAGGTGTGTCTAGCTGTAGGAATTGAAGTCTGGCTGTGCTTGGTGGAGGGCGGGGTGTGTCTAGATTGTGAGACCTTAAGGCTGTCTGAGATTTATGAAAGGCGAGGTGAGAGTGTTCATGTAATACGTATCCGTGGGAATCTGTGTATATGTATGTTCGTAGGAGTTTAAGGCTGATTGTGATTTGAGGTGGGGGAGGGTGTCGGTGTGATAGATAGATAGAATGTGCCTATGTGTGTGTGTGTGTGTATGTATGTATATGTAGCAGTTTAAGTCTGGCCTTGATTTGAGGTAGGCGGGCGGCGTTATTGTAATATGTATCTATAGGAATTTGGGAGTTTATATGTTTGTAGAAATTTTTGTGTATGTATGTCTGTAGAAGTTTAAGGCTGATCGTGATTTATGAGGGGCGAAGTGTTCATGAAATATATAACAGCGCAATTTGTGTGTATATCTGTAGGAGTTTAAGGCTGATCATGATTAATGAGAGGTGAGGTGAAGGTGTTAATGTATACGTATCCGTATTTGTGTGCATGTATGTCTATATGAGTTTAAGGCTGATCGTGATTTAAGTTGTTGAGATTGATAGATTGTATATTACCTTGTAATTTTGTGTATGTATATCTATAAGAACTTTAGGCTGAGTGTGATTTGTGAGGGGAGGGGCGTTGTTGAAATAGGTGTAATTTTTCGTAGATGAATTTTAGTATGTGTGTGTGTATGTGATTTTCTCACCATAGTATTTATATGTACGTGGAAATAAATTCTTTCTCATATGAACATTTTTTTGCTAGAAAATATTATCATATATCTGAACTTCCCTAATCCTAATATGTTTTTTCATATTGGAGGATGAGATTGCTTTATATTTTATCAAGCTTAAATTTGTCCAGTGTTAAAGTCTGTCGGTCAGAAATTTGTTTATATTTGTATAAATATTAATTTCAGATTTTGCAAAATTCTTGCGTACGATCGTGGTGATTTTTGTGTGTGTGTGTGTGTGTGTATGCGCGATAGAGTTTGACTGGTCTGTGATAAGTTTGTTTATTTAAGTACATTTGTCTTCTTCGACTTTCGTATTCAAGCGTCAATAGCTTGGAGAACGGTTTGTATGTTTTCATGATGTAGATATGTAAGTGCGATTGTTAAAATCCAATAAATACTTGAGCATGGGTAAGAAATTTGATAATATGTGTACATATGTACATATGGATCTACAAATTGATTTTATGTATGTATGTATGTACATACAAATAAGTCTGGAGCTCCCTGTTTAAATACATTTTTTTTTTTATCATGTGCTGTTGTAAATATTCGCATGGTCTTTTGTGTATAGATGTGAAATATCTCGGTAGTTTTTTTATTTGAAATTAAAAAAACATTGTTTTAATTTTTAGATGTATTTACTTAAAAGTTTGTGAGGAGTTTCTGCTTTAAGTAAAATTGAATTCCTCTCTAGTTGTAGTAACTATAGTATAAATATTTAATATTTTTTATTTCCATTTGTTTAAAGTTGATGTAGCCTATATAGTCAACGTTAGAAATTTTTCGGTGTAAAATTTTTTCCAACTATCATCTTTTTTCTTCACCTTTTTCATATATTTAAACATCTTGCATTGGCTTTAAAAAATCACTCGAAACCTTACTCGTCTATTAAAACCATTTTTTCATTCATATTACTTAATTTATAAGACTTTCAGGACTTTCTATTATTCGATCATCAGTAAAAATGCAGTAGCTGAGGCCCTTGCTTACTGTTTCATATTAAATTTCTATATCAATTGGGCCGCTATTGAATAAAAGGAACTTTTATCTTAAACTTTAGTGCATTTGGAAATGCTTGAGATTCTTTCATATAATAGCTTTGTTGGAATCTTAGATACGAGTACATATAATATAGAATTGCATAACGTTTATTTTTAATTTTTATGTTAAGATCATCATCATTTGGATATGAGACTGAATTTAAATGTACTTTTAAATTAGTTAAATCATAATGAGGAAACTTGTTTTCTTCTTGAATAGCGATCAACAGAAAACGAAATCGTTTTCTTACAATTTAGGTCTGGTCTCTCAACGGTTCCTCTAGTATATAAGATGACTTTCTATGTCAACATATCTCTCTACTCTTTGTCAGCGTTAAGGGACAATTAAATGTTAAAATTTTAACTCCTCAAATTGTGTTACTTCATACTGATAATATGTTTTCATTAATAAGGTATATGTTTATATTATGAAGGTTACTCGCCTATGGCTTTTATTTGATGTTCTAGATGATTTTTTTTTCTCATTTTATTAAAGTTCAGCGTATTGTGCATATATTTCTGATATTTTTAAGCGCGCTTTATTTACCTGTCAGACAAAGTGTACGTATCAGTTGATCACTCAGTCTCTCTTTTTAATAATTTTTTTCTTTTAATATGCCACTTCTATTTTTTCAGATTTTACTACTTGAAAAAGAGAATATTTATGTAATTTTTAAATGTATTCATATATACATATAGGTAAATATATGTATATATGTATAGAGAAATTAATTTATCTACAAAGAAATACATGTTTAATAATCAACTATTCTAGAAAATCGATCTCAAATAACGCAGTTACCTACACCATCAATTCACCGTCGGTGTTTTTATAGTGTCAGAAACACTAGAATATCTATGTTTGAGACAATTTTTACATCGAGTTTTTCTACATGAGGTTTGCTGGTTGACATCCTTGAAGTTATTCTTGACGTAGGCTGGGTTGTATCACATTCAGATGTAACATTTCCTACTTAAAAAATGTCCTCATTACTATCAACTATATCTGTATACATTTCGTTAATGAGTTGGGTTGATCCAGATACAATTGCTGTCTACAGATTAATGATTAGAAACAAGTTTCTCATCACCTTCTAACAGATTTATATATTTTGCTATCATGCATGCCTTAGCATGCTTCTATCGATAGTGACGCGAGAGTCCGACATGTAGTGGTGTTTCAATTAAAAATCTATACTATTAGATTTTACGATTTCGCTCTTTTTATTCTTTTACAAAGTAGATACATATTTATGTATTTCATTTAGCACAGAGTCATAAAATTTCTTTGCTTACAAAATTGTGTGACATTCTTTTAAATTTGCATGCTTAGGCATGCTTTCAATATTTTTTCTGTAAATTTATTTGATACTCATACAGATACAGATATAAAGTAAGATCTGCTTACATTGCATTTTACAATTTATGTATGCTTCAGCATGATTCCAGTTGAAGTCCATATTTATTCAGTAAGTTTGTTTGATACTAATTCATACACAT
Organism: Nowickia ferox; assembly: GCA_936439885.1. Classification (NCBI taxonomy): domain Eukaryota; kingdom Metazoa; phylum Arthropoda; class Insecta; order Diptera; family Tachinidae; genus Nowickia; species Nowickia ferox. Next base: position 51,972,072 of record OW387024.1, on the reverse strand, counting down.
ATAGATTCTTAAAGATTGGAAATCTAAGTCCAATTTATGTAGTTTATCTATATTTTCTAAAGATTTGATAGCTATAGAAATTAATAGAGTAAAGATCTATTATAATAGCCCATGGGCATATTTTAAAATTTCGCTTGCTAGAGCTTTCGAAATGGAAAATGTACAATTTTCACTATAAAAAGTGATAATATTAGGTGTTACTGAATATTACACTGTGTTGTAATTTATTTTGAACACTTAAGTTTTCACAATATTTCATACAGGCCAACAAGTTTAGAGAATTTCCAGTATATTAAGTTAATTATCTTTCTTAAGACCTATCATTCCTTCAAAAATACAAACCAAACTAGATTTTTCCTGTTTAATTTTGTTTTTTACTTTCATTAAATTTCAACATTTTGTTCATCTTCAAATTATTATATTTAGCAGATTTTTCTCATTTGTTGAGTTAACTTTAATCGGAAACATTTAAATAGTGAGATGAACTTTTATATTGTATGCGAGTACATTAAGTAATTCTTTGTATATTTCATTTATATGAACCATCATCACATAATTCCTTTGGATGATCTATTAAATCATTCTACTATTGATGCTTTCATATTAAGTAATGTTTAATATTCTACATATGCATTCTTTACAATCATCCATTTGTAAGCTTTTTGGTACTCATAACATTTGAAAAATATTTTCCACAGCCTAGGTTTTTTCGAATGCAACTTTTATTTTCAACGGTATTGACCATAGAAACTTTGTGAATGAATCATTTACAGTCTACAATAATCAATAATTTCTATTTTCTGTAGAATAGTTTCCCATTTCACCTAAATTAGCTCCATAAAAGATCAACTATTCCTTTCATTACATATCTACAATGCACAAAAAATTTTCGAGATTTATTATAGAGTTCGTCTACTAAATTTCTTTTTAAAGACATTGAGTTATTTTAAAGATTTTTTGGAGAGTGTTGTGATCTACTTGATGCACTTTCAGCTATTTATACTATCATGTAGTTCATTTTCCAATCTATAAATTTTATCGTTCAGCTGTTCAATTTGTTTTTTCAAAAGATGATTTGATTTTTAGTATGTATTTTATCAATTTTATAACTATCTTCTATCTCTAATTGTATTTCACGTTGTACTCTATCAATTTGCATTTTAATATATTCTTGAATTATATTAATTCCTTAAGCTATATTATTAATTTGTCCTATAGTTTATCGTTTGGAGTTTCCAGAAACAATTTACTGATAACATCATTTTCTGTCAGTGAATGATGATGATGATTAGTAGAAATTATATATTTTATATAGTTTTCATCATCAAATTTTTCATAGTATTTCCATATTTTATTATCAATCATTAAAGAAAATAAAGCTACTATTAGGGCCTATATTTGACCATCAACTTGTATTTTATCTTCATTTAGTTTAAGGTTACTATCACCAAATTTTCATTCATTATTCAAATCTTGATGTGGGCCATAGTTTGTATCTAATTCAATAAATGAGTATAAGTGTCTTCAGAATTGGAAGTCTATGAGTAAAAATCATTTTCATCATCCTTATCATCATTCTCAGTATTAGCATCATTAAAAAGGTGATATCATCAAATATTGTTCCTTCTGAAAGTTTCTTTGGTGTACTTGTCTCTATATTGACTGATGGCTTTAAACTTGTATTATTTTCAGCTTCTATCTTGATTTTACTTTCTTCTTTCTTGCGAATTCTTTCAATATTTCTAGAACTATTTATGAATTCTTTGAGAGGTTCTGTTATAGGTTTAAATGTATCTTTTATTGCTCACACGGTTTGTATGTTTTCATGATGTAGATATGTAAGTGCGATTGTTAAAATCCAATAAATACTTGAGCATGGGTAAGAAATTTGATAATATGTGTACATATGTACATATGGATCTACAAATTGATTTTATGTATGTATGTATGTACATACAAATAAGTCTGGAGCTCCCTGTTTAAATACATTTTTTTTTTTATCATGTGCTGTTGTAAATATTCGCATGGTCTTTTGTGTATAGATGTGAAATATCTCGGTAGTTTTTTTATTTGAAATTAAAAAAACATTGTTTTAATTTTTAGATGTATTTACTTAAAAGTTTGTGAGGAGTTTCTGCTTTAAGTAAAATTGAATTCCTCTCTAGTTGTAGTAACTATAGTATAAATATTTAATATTTTTTATTTCCATTTGTTTAAAGTTGATGTAGCCTATATAGTCAACGTTAGAAATTTTTCGGTGTAAAATTTTTTCCAACTATCATCTTTTTTCTTCACCTTTTTCATATATTTAAACATCTTGCATTGGCTTTAAAAAATCACTCGAAACCTTACTCGTCTATTAAAACCATTTTTTCATTCATATTACTTAATTTATAAGACTTTCAGGACTTTCTATTATTCGATCATCAGTAAAAATGCAGTAGCTGAGGCCCTTGCTTACTGTTTCATATTAAATTTCTATATCAATTGGGCCGCTATTGAATAAAAGGAACTTTTATCTTAAACTTTAGTGCATTTGGAAATGCTTGAGATTCTTTCATATAATAGCTTTGTTGGAATCTTAGATACGAGTACATATAATATAGAATTGCATAACGTTTATTTTTAATTTTTATGTTAAGATCATCATCATTTGGATATGAGACTGAATTTAAATGTACTTTTAAATTAGTTAAATCATAATGAGGAAACTTGTTTTCTTCTTGAATAGCGATCAACAGAAAACGAAATCGTTTTCTTACAATTTAGGTCTGGTCTCTCAACGGTTCCTCTAGTATATAAGATGACTTTCTATGTCAACATATCTCTCTACTCTTTGTCAGCGTTAAGGGACAATTAAATGTTAAAATTTTAACTCCTCAAATTGTGTTACTTCATACTGATAATATGTTTTCATTAATAAGGTATATGTTTATATTATGAAGGTTACTCGCCTATGGCTTTTATTTGATGTTCTAGATGATTTTTTTTTCTCATTTTATTAAAGTTCAGCGTATTGTGCATATATTTCTGATATTTTTAAGCGCGCTTTATTTACCTGTCAGACAAAGTGTACGTATCAGTTGATCACTCAGTCTCTCTTTTTAATAATTTTTTTCTTTTAATATGCCACTTCTATTTTTTCAGATTTTACTACTTGAAAAAGAGAATATTTATGTAATTTTTAAATGTATTCATATATACATATAGGTAAATATATGTATATATGTATAGAGAAATTAATTTATCTACAAAGAAATACATGTTTAATAATCAACTATTCTAGAAAATCGATCTCAAATAACGCAGTTACCTACACCATCAATTCACCGTCGGTGTTTTTATAGTGTCAGAAACACTAGAATATCTATGTTTGAGAGAATTTTTACATCGAGTTTTTCTACATGAGGTTTGCTGGTTGACATCCTTGAAGTTATTCTTGACGTAGGCTGGGTTGTATCACATTCAGATGTAACATTTCCTACTTAAAAAATTTCCTCATTACTATCAACTATATCTGTATACATTTCGTTAATGAGTTGGGTTGATCCAGATACAATTGCTGTCTACAGATTAATGATTAGAAACAAGTTTCTCATCACCTTCTAACAGATTTATATATTTTGCTATCATGCATGCCTTAGCATGCTTCTATCGATAGTGACGCGAGAGTCCGACATGTAGTGGTGTTTCAATTAAAAATCTATACTATTAGATTTTACGATTTCGCTCTTTTTATTCTTTTACAAAGTAGATACATATTTATGTATTTCATTTAGCACAGAGTCATAAAATTTCTTTGCTTACAAAATTGTGTGACATTCTTTTAAATTTGCATGCTTAGGCATGCTTTCAATATTTTTTCTGTAAATTTATTTGATACTCATACAGATACAGATATAAAGTAAGATCTGCTTACATTGCATTTTACAATTTATGTATGCTTCAGCATGATTCCAGTTGAAGTCCATATTTATTCAGTAAGTTTGTTTGATACTAATTCATACACATATAGATTCTTAAAGATTGGAAATCTAAGTCCAATTTATGTAGTTTATCTATATTTTCTAAAGATTTGATAGCTATAGAAATTAATACAGTAAAGATCTATTATAATAGCCCATGGGCATATTTTAAAATTTCGCTTGCTAGAGCTTTCGAAATGGAAAATGTACAATTTTCACTATAAAAAGTGATAATATTAGGTGTTACTGAATATTACACTGTGTTGTAATTTATTTTGAACACTTAAGTTTTCACAATATTTCATACAGGCCAACAAGTTTAGAGAATTTCCAGTATATTAAGTTAATTATCTTTCTTAAGACCTATCATTCCTTCAAAAATACAAACCAAACTAGATTTTTCCTGTTTAATTTTGTTTTTTACTTTCATTAAATTTCAACATTTTGTTCATCTTCAAATTTTTATATTTAGCAGCTTTTTCTCATTTGTTGAGTTAACTTTAATCGGAAACATTTAAATAGTGAGATGAACTTTTATATTGTATGCGAGTACATTAAGTAATTCTTTGTATATTTCATTTATATGAACCATCATCACATAATTCCTTTGGATGATCTATTAAATCATTCTACTATTGATGCTTTCATATTAAGTAATGTTTAATATTCTACATATGCATTCTTTACAATCATCCATTTGTAAGCTTTTTGGTACTCATAACATTTGAAAAATATTTTCCACAGCCTAGGTTTTTTCGAATGCAACTTTTATTTTCAACGGTATTGACCATAGAAACTTTGTGAATGAATCATTTACAGTCTACAATAATCAATAATTTCTATTTTCTGTAGAATAGTTTCCCATTTCACCTAAATTAGCTCCATAAAAGATCAACTATTCCTTTCATTACATATCTACAATGCACAAAAAATTTTCGAGATTTATTATAGAGTTCGTCTACTAAATTTCTTTTTAAAGACATTGAGTTATTTTAAAGATTTTTTGGAGAGTGTTGTGATCTACTTGATGCACTTTCAGCTATTTATACTATCATGTAGTTCATTTTCCAATCTATAAATTTTATCGTTCAGCTGTTCAATTTGTTTTTTCAAAAGATGATTTGATTTTTAGTATGTATTTTATCAATTTTATAACTATCTTCTATCTCTAATTGTATTTCACGTTGTACTCTATCAATTTGCATTTTAATATATTCTTGAATTATATTAATTCCTTAAGCTATATTATTAATTTGTCCTATAGTTTATCGTTTGGAGTTTCCAGAAACAATTTACTGATAACATCATTTTCTGTCAGTGAATGATGATGATGATTAGTAGAAATTATATATTTTATATAGTTTTCATCATCAAATTTTTCATAGTATTTCCATATTTTATTATCAATCATTAAAGAAAATAAAGCTACTATTAGGGCCTATATTTGACCATCAACTTGTATTTTATCTTCATTTAGTTTAAGGTTACTATCACCAAATTTTCATTCATTATTCAAATCTTGATGTGGGCCATAGTTTGTATCTAATTCAATAAATGAGTATAAGTGTCTTCAGAATTGGAAGTCTATGAGTAAAAATCATTTTCATCATCCTTATCATCATTCTCAGTATTAGCATCATTAAAAAGGTGATATCATCAAATATTGTTCCTTCTGAAAGTTTCTTTGGTGTACTTGTCTCTATATTGACTGATGGCTTTAAACTTGTATTATTTTCAGCTTCTATCTTGATTTTACTTTCTTCTTTCTTGCGAATTCTTTCAATATTTCTAGAACTATTTATGAATTCTTTGAGAGGTTCTGTTATAGGTTTAAATGTATCTTTTATTGCTCACATGTATCTATTTCACCAGTTTTTATACTACGAAGCTTTTTCTTCAAGACATTTCTTGTCAACACCAACTGTTTTAAAATTTTCTCATCCATGTTTAATAATAGTAAATAACAGGTATCAGCTATTAGATCAGGTATCAGCTATCAGATCAGGTTATCAGGTAACTGGTCTGGTTTTCAGATCAGCTTATCAGGACCTGGTCTGTTTTTCAGATCAGCTTATCATGACCTGGTCTGGTTTTCACATCAGCTTATCAGGACCTGATCTGGTTTTCAGATCAGCTTAATAGGACCTGGTCTGGTTTTCAGATCATCTTATCAGGACCTGGTCTGGTTTTCAGATCAGCTTATCAGGACCTGGTCTGGTTTTCAGATCAGCTTAATAGGACCTGGTCTGGTTTTCAGATCAGCTTATCAGGACCTGGTCTGGTTTTCAGATCAGCTTTTCAGGACCTGGTCTGGTTTTTAGATCAGCTTATCTGATTCAGATTGGGTTATCAGTTTACAAGTAGCTGCCCATTTATAACATTTAGATGAATGCAGTTTAAGGTCAGATGAAAAACGAAAAAGTAAACTTTTATGTAGTCAAATTCTCTTTTTTTCTATAACGATCATCGTTCAATTCAATATCGTTGCTTATAATCAAAATCCATATTTATCCTTCCAACATGCTTTATATTTGTCTCATCTTACTTAAAAATTATAATTACATTATGATTATCTAGTATCAAATGTTTTGTGATTCTGGTATAAGTTTGACATCAGCAGAATGCATCAATATTCATATCTCACTCCATACAAAAATATGTTTCTCACATCTAACATCGTTAAATATCATATCGGAATTACTTTTAGCTTTGTTAGGAGAAATAACAGATTCAATATCTGTAAATGTGTATTATCCCATTCCTTTAATTAATGAAATTATGTAATATCTTTAAGTATCCATATTTGGGTTGATAGAGAGATTTTGAGTATTAATATGTAGATGTTTTAAAATTTTAGTTCATTAAGACTTTTTAGCAAGCCAATCATAACATATTATTTTTTATTTTATTTTTTTACAATTTGACAGACCAACTATTTTTGCGCAAATAAAATGTGATAGAGGGGGAACTATGACTTGTTTTTGAACTAACGTTTGATGAATCATCAAAATTTTGTACCATACTATTTTTAGGTTGTTTTGACTATGAGTATGCACCAATATTTAAGAAATGTGTTTCATAAATATTATCTCTTATATAGGAAAAATAAAATAATACAGCTATACGACACCAGAAAATATTTTCTGGTATCGTATAGCTATATTATTTTATTTTTCCTATATAAGAGATAATGGTCCCTACTCATAGTCAAAACAAAGTATATTTTAAGAGTTTAAAACCAGTATTATCATAAAAAATACTGATTTTAAACTCTTACAGTCTTATTTATAAAAATTATTAAGACTTTAAGGTTTTTTTAGACAAAGTTTCATAAAAAAATTTCTAAAAAAGCCTTTATAAAGTCTTAATAATTTTTATAAATAAGGCTGTTAAAATATACTTTGTTTCACTAACCACATTTGTGTAACTAATTGCATTTCATAAATATTGATGTATACTCATAATCAAAACAAATGATAGTTTTATGTTGTTTTGAACGTGAATATACATCATTATCTCTTATTAAAAAAATAAAATAATACATCTACACGATTTCAGAAAATATTTTCTGATATCGTATAGCTGTATTATTTTATTTTTTTAATAAGAGATAATATTTATAAAATGCATTTAGTTACACAAATGTGGTTAGTGAAACAACCTAAAAATAGTATGGTACAAAATTTTGATGATTCATCAAACGTTAGTTCAAAAACAAGTCATAGTTCCCCCTCTATCACATTTTATTTGCGCAAAAATAGTTGGTCTGTCAAATTGTAAAAAAATAAAATAAAAAATAATATGTTATAATTGGCTTGCTAAAAAGTCTTAATAAACTAAAATTTTAAAACATCTACATATTAATACTCAAAATCTCTCTATCAACCCAAATATGGATACTTAAAGATATTACATAAGTAGTAGGGAAATAGCGGTTCTAGATCAATTAAAATTGTTAAATTGTGGCTGAAATTGTTAAATTGTGGCTGAAATTGTGAAATTTGGGTAATTAAAATTTGAAAATTTTAAAATTCTTGGAAATTTGATACGTACGTGTGTGTGTGTGTGTTTTCGGCGGCGCTTTGATGTTTTTGTTTATATAAGGAGTTTTTTGTTTACATTAACCCTTGTGTGAACGGGTGATTTTTTTTGTGGTGACATTAATTGTGTGAACGGGTGATTTTTTTGTGGGGGGTGGATTAAGGGGTTTCATAAGATTAATATTTCATAAGTATACATGTATGCCGACGGGAAAATCATGAAATGATTTTTCCTAATACCAATAGGGAAATCATGAAAATGATTTTTCCTAATACCAACGGGAAAATCATGAGATGATTTTTCCTAATTAATGAATTTTTCCTAATGCCTACGGCAATGCATCATTATTTTTTTCAAATGTCGACGGCAATACATGATTATGTTTTTCAAATGCCGACGGCAATGCATGATTATTTTTTTTTTTTCAAATGCCTACGGCAAAACATGATTATTTTTTTCAAATGCCGACGGCAATGCATGATTACTATATTTCTTAATGCCGACGGGAAAATGATTTTTCCAAAGGGAAAATTGCCAGTGTTACCAGACTGTAGAAATTTGTTATCGTAATACTATATCAGTAATACCAGAGAAAATAGATTTGATGAATACTACGCGATTCGCATATGAATCGTCGGAATGTGTTTGTGTGATTTCCTCACGCTAATAAATTGTTTATAAATAAAATAAATTGTTTATAAATAAAATAATTGAATAAATTAATTTAATTTATTTAATTATTTTATTTATTTATTTATAAAATGTTCTCATGTATGTGAACACCCCTAAAATGTTCTCATGTATGTGAACACCCTAATGCTTGTGTGTGGGTGTTCCAGCTTGATTGTCGCTGGTAATTGTATATTTTGTTTATTTGTTTAAGAAATATTTATTTCACAACATTGTGAAATTCATGAATGTATGTATGTATGTACATGTATGTATGTATGTATGTATGTACATATGTACATACATATGTATGCGTGATCGTGAGAACTTGTGCGTGGAATATTTTGTGCTTGTGTAGAATACATTTATATTTTGCAACGTAGTCATTTTCTTTGTCTACAATTCTTTTAAAGCAGAGGATTTTCAACTAAGTACAGTCATCAGCAGAGAAACAAAAAGTAAAAATTATGAATGCCGCAAGGCTACTGCTACTAATTTTCGTATAAATACGCCAACTTTTATAACCAACACATCAGTACTTTATTGTATTTACAAGTAGTATCATCAGCAATTGTGTTAAAGTCAAATATAAATTCTATAAACTAATTAAAAATGAGTTCTTCTGGATATATGTGTAATAGATGTCATAAGGTATATAAATACCAAAAGTCCTTTTTGGACCATGTTAAAAATCATAGTGTGCAGGATCAAGAGATCGTAAGTCGGGACAGAAATCAAGAGCAACCGCAGTCATCTCTTCAAAATCATCAACAGCAGCTAAATACATTTCATCATCAGCAACAACCCTCTTTACAGTACCCCCAATATCAACTACCAATGAATCATCAACAATACGGTATGCCTAACTGTTACCCTACATCAATGTCATGGAATAATCAGTTTTTGGGATCAGGAGTACCAATGCAATATGAGTATCCAAGTTACAATTATAATCCCGTCACACCAGATAACCAAATGCAGCAGTATTCCAATTTAATGCAATGGCAACCTCTTACTTATCATCAACAAGAGCAGCAGCAGCAGCAGCAGCAGCAACAACAACAACAACAAGCTCAACAACAAGGTGTGGATATCCTTGGAGGGACCTTATACAACGATGCTATGGACATAACTTTACCGGAAAGTGATGGAGAAGTAGATGTAGAAGAAATAGGAGAAGAAACTCTGCCAACTCCAATGAGTACTCCCCATGTCAGAACAGAAGAAGATAATGTGAGATATTATAAAATATCGAAAGCGTTCAAAAATCATATCGCCACATATGCAATTCTAAATAAAAAAGACCAACTTCTCTTGGAAGAGTTTATTAAGGAAAACAAAAATACTTTTATGGAGAGACTTCAAATGAATTTAAATGAACATACAATAATTAAATTTCATGTGAGTATTGTGGCGGAGTATATAAAAATTGTGGGAGAGGAATTGGAGTTGTGCATAATATCACATGTAGCCAACATGAGTTTACTGACGAAGGCAGACAATATAGAAGAAATATTACGTAAACAGGTTGAGGAGATTTCAACCAAAATGTCCGAATTCGAAGAGCGAGATTCTGGTTGGACTTTATCACGCATAGTCCGAGCAGAAATCAACATCAACAAATCGTCGCTCGTCAAAGGCTCGAATTGGATATCCACACCTCAAAAATTAGAAAGAAGAAAGGCTTGCATCAATATTGAAAATAATGATGAATACTGCTTCAAGTGGTGTCTGATTGCTGCAATGGATACAACCAAATATCATGATGCAAGACGTTGCAGCTCGTATAATATCCAGGACATTGCTGCAGAGACAATTGTTACGCGAAATGGTGTAGCGTTAAATTTCAAAAATTTAAGCTACCCATTAGCACTTAACAAAATCAAAGAGTTTGAGGCAAACAATCCGGCTATAAGTGTGAACGTATTTGGGTATGATGAGGGAGCAGATCAGATCATTGGTCCTTATTATGTGACCAAGGACGAGAAAGTGAACCACGTCAACTTACTACTTTTAGAGAATGCTGCAGGTCATCACTACATATTGATAAAGAATATATCAAGGTAAGTTAAAAAATTATACAACTTTTTATTTTAAGGATACAAATACTTGTTTATATACTTTATACTATGTACATTTAACTTATAAACTTTTATTTATTTTTTTATCATTCACAGGCTTTTAAGGAATCAGATAACAAAGAACGAACACGAACTACATTTCTGCAACAGCTGTCTCCAGTACACCCACATCGAAAATGGTATGACAAATCATAAGGCGGAGTGAGGTAAAATTGTTACAACTATGCCATCAGGTCCGGATGCAATTCTGAGCTTCAAGGGACATCAAAGAAAAATGGATGTACCCTTCGTGGTATATGCGGACTTCGAATGCATCTTGGAAGAAGTTAGTAATAGTGTAAGTAATAAAACTAGTCTAGTCAAAAAGCACACTCCTTGTGCATTTAGCTATTATATTAAGTGTCTCCATAGCAATAAGTTAGATAAATTAAGGATATATACAGGAAAAGATGCCTCAAAAAAATTTGTATCATATTTAATTAAAGATTGTGAGGATATATACAATAGTCACTTAGTAAATAATAGACAAATGGATACTTTATCCCCTTCTGATATTTATAATTTTTATAGTGCTGTGAATTGTCATATTTGTCAAAAATTTCTAGGTAAAGATCGCGTTAGAGATCATTGTCACATTAGTGGTAAATATAGAGGTGCAGCCCACAATAACTGTAATTTAAATTACCAAATTCCCAAGTTTATACCAGTTTACTTTCACAACTACTCAAATTATGACTCACATCTTTTTATTAAAGAACTAGGTGAAATTGCAATGCAACTGAAAGTACTCCCTCTCAATAAGGAACTTTATATATCCCTCTCCCAATTCACAGAAATGAGTGATGGCCATAAGCTTGAAATAAGATTTCTTGATACAATACGCTTTATGGCTGAGAGTTTGGAATCATTAGCCTGCAATTTGTCGGATAATGATTTCAAAACTATAAGGTCCTTATTTCAGTCAGAAAAAGAATTTCAGCTTATTAAGAAAAAAGGTATTTTCCCGTATGAGTACCTAAATTCATTCCAAAAATTAGATGAGTGTCAGCTGCCTTCACGCAGTGATTTCTTTAATAAGTTGAACAATAAAGAGTGTTCTTTGGAGGAATACTCACATGCTGAAGAGGTATGGAATACTTTTGGTTGCAAAACTATGAAAGATTACATGGAACTTTACTTAAAAACAGATGTCCTCTTACTGACAGATATTTTCGAGAACTTTAGAAAAGTTTGTAAAGGTATTTATGAGCTCGATCCATGCCAATATTATACAGCACCTGGCCTTTCCTGGGATGCAATGCTCAAATACACAAAAATTGAATTAGAATTATTGACAGACATAGACATGTACAATTTTATGAAAAAAGGTATACGTGGGGGAATCGTACAGTGTAGCCAAAGATATTCGAAAGCAGTAGTAGGGAAATAGCGGTTCGGCCCCAATTAAAATTGTAAAATTTTAAAATTTTAATTACCCAAATTTTAAAATTCTTGGAAATTTGTGAAATTTGATACCTATGAGTGTGTGTGTGTGCGTGTGTGTGTTTTCGGCGGCGCTTTGATGTTTTTGTTTACATAAGGAGTTTTTTGTTTACATTAACCCTTGAGTGAACGGGTGATTTTTTTTGGGGTGACATTAATTGTGTGAACGGGTGATTTTTTTGTGGGGGTGGATTAAGGGGTTTCATAAGATTAATATTTCATAAGTATACAAGTATGCCGACGGGAAAATCATGAAATGATTTTTCCTAATACCAATAGGGAAATCATGAAATGATTTTTCGTAATGCCGACGGCAATACATGATGATTTTTCCTAATACCAATGGAGGGAGTTGTGAAACTTAATTTTTCCTAATGCCTACGGCAATGCATGATTATTTTTTTCAAATGCCGACGGCAATGCATGATTATTTTTTTCAAATGCCTACGGCAAAACATGATTATTTTTTTCAAATGCCGACGGCAAAACATGATTACTATATTTCTTAATGCCGACGGGAAAATAATTTTTCCAAAGGGAAAATTGCCAGTGTTGCCAGACTGTATAAATTTGTTATCGTAATACTATATCAGTAATATCAGAGAAAATATATTTGATGAATACTAGGCGATTCTCATATGAATCGTGGGAACGTGTATGCGTGATTTCCTCACGCTAATAAATTGTTTATAAATAAAATAAATTGTTTATAAATAAAATAATTGAATAAATTAATTTAATTTATTTAATTATTTTATTTATTTATTTATAAAATGTTCTCATGTATGTGAACACCCTAAAATGTTCTCATGTATGTGAACCCCCTAATGCTTGTGTGTGGGTGGTCCAGCTTGATTGTCGCTGGTAATTGTATATTGTGTTTATTTGTTTAATAAATATATTTGTATGTATGTATGTATGTATGTATGTATGTATGTATGTATGAATGTATAAATGTATGTATGCATGTATGAATGTATAAATGAATGTATGAATGTATAAATGTGCGATCGTGGGAACTTGTGCGTGGAATATTTTGTGCTTGTGTAGAATACATTTATATTTTGCAACGTAGTCATTTTCTTTGTCTACAATTCTTTTAAAGCAGAGGATTTTCAACTAAGTACAGTCATCAGCAGAGAAACAAAAAGTAAAAATTTGCAAGTAAGCAAAAAAGTTAACTTCTCCTTCTTCCCACTTCCTTCTATTCTCTTTATGTAGTTTGTATTTGAAATAAGAAAACACTTTTACATTTTTTTATTTTGTAAACATTTATTGTTTAAAATTTTATAATAATACATACAGTAATATATTCTTAAGTATAAATATTTTAAAAAGTGAAAAAGTTCATTTAAAACAAGATATTTCTTTGGAGAGTAAAATAGCATTTCTTAATGCGCAAACACCAAAATTAATTAATTACAATAAAAATATTCTGGATACTTGATTTCCATTTGTTTAAAGTTGATGCAGCCTATATCCTCAACGTTAGAAATTTTTCGGTGTAACATTTTTTCCAACCATAGTCTTTTTTCTTCACCTTTTACGTAAATTTTAGAACATCTTACGTTGGCTTTTAAAAAATTGCAAACGCTATGAAATGAAACTGATCCAGCAGTCCACCTTAGGTGATGATAGTTTTTTGTTAGCCACTTTGCTTCTCTTTGCTTTTTAATTGATAAGCATTTAAAATCAAATGGTGGTTTTATAATGAAGTTGTTATATTCATAATTGTTGAAAACAATCGCTACTTCTTTTGCGATGAAATCGTTTGAATTAGTTTTGAAACCTTGTACGTCTATAAAAATTATGTTATTTTCCATGTTATTCAATTTATAACACTTTTCGAACTTGTCCTTTGATGGGTATATATTCTATTATACGATCATGAATAAGAATGCAGTAAGCTGATGTCTTTGGTGCAATATTAGTTGCTGTTTCAAATTCTATTTTTATATCAATCGGTCCATTATTGAGTGATTCATTCTGATGACTGACATCTACTACAATAATAGGAGCTTTTGTCTTAAACTCTGATGCAGTTAGAAGCGGTTGAGATTCTTTCATATAGTAGCTTTGTTGAAATCTTAGATACATATCATATAGAATTGCATAACGTTCATTTTTGAACTTTATGTTAAGATCATCATACGGGTATGAGACTGAATTTAAATGTACTTTTAAATTAGTCAAATCACAATGAACAAATTTATTTTCTTGTTGAAAAGCAATCAACACAAAACGGGGGCGTTCTCTATTTGCAGCCAGTTTAACATTCCAAATATGGCTAGTTCCTGTGTTTAATTGTGGATTAATATGACAATCCCAACTGCGAAATGCCATGGGTATAGAAGCACCATTATTAATAATTTTAATCATATTCAATTTGCTAAGGTCAGATAATTGAACATGAGGTATTCTCCATGAGATGAGTGAAATTGTAAGTTTAGCTTTTTCAGTAGAAACACTCGAGCGTACAAGATCTTCGTCGTTCTTATTGCGCAAGAGTATCAGTTCATGTTTTCCATTTAATATAACTTTGTTGTAGTCTTCAGCGAATCCTAGAAGCATTTTTAGAGGTACATAGAAATTGAAAAATCCATTTGCAAGAGTGACATCATCAATTTTGTTCCATCCAGCATTTTGCATCACATTGCTTTCGTTTGGTGATAGCGAAACCAAGTTCTTTATGGTGCTCGTGGCTCCTAAATATCTTGTATGATCAATTTCAATTCCATTGAGCTCATAGCGAATTTCATCAAATAGATATGCTACAAAGTTGTTTTTTAATTTAAAGTTCTCTGAAGAAGAAGATTTAGGGGCATTATCATCGGCAACAAACCCCTCTACATAAATGTAGCTCTCACTGGGTAGCACGTATAAATCTTGATTTTGTATTGAAATTCTAATTTCATCATTATTGTTGTAAGATTGTAAGTATGGTACATATGTATGATAATCCTTTTTGATTATATTCTCATCAGAGAAAGGTTTATCTAAGACATCTATTATTGAACTCATTTTGTCTTCAATTTAAAATTCAAGGACTTTAGAAAATTTTTATTTGATGTTGTTAGTGCTTTCTGTTGAAGTGGTCGCTTTAATGTTCTTGTTGTTGTTACTGCTTTATTTTTCAATGTATTTGTGTTGTATATTAGCATTATTTAGTTGACCTCAAATGTATTCGTATTGTAATTTCCTCTCCTCGAAAATTAATTAAATCACCGTGTTGATCAACTACTCGCAGCGTTAGTGAACTTATCTCTCTGGTGTTCACAGGTAAATAGATGAGATTTCTTGGAACCTCATCTATTTTATAGCCTGGAGGCACATTAATCGGAAATTCATGAAGTGTATGCGATTTGGAGTTATTCATATATGTGTTAATAGCGATACTACTTTCAACTCGCAAGAGATTCACTTTAAAAATATTAACTGGAAGATCTGAGTAATAATATTTGTTTGGTGTTAGGATTTTGCTATTGAATCCTAAAAGTTTTCCAATTGTGTTGTATTTATTAAAATATACAGGATCTTTGGAACTATTAACTTTAACTTGCATTGTATTGTTATTGGCTTCAATAAAAATCTTATTTTCTGGACAGAGTCTTCTGTATTGCTCTTGTATAAAATCTACAATATCATTCAATTCGTAAGATCCAATTGGTATTTCAATTGTATGTTCCCCTATATGAAACATATTGTTGTAGGTGTCTACATTTGGAATGCTGTTGTAGGAATGAAAATCAGTTAGAGCACACTCATATGCACCATGTAATTCAATAGGAGGAAAGTAACTAGCAGATAATTCTGATGAGTTAGAGCTCAGAGTAAGTGTTATTGACATTATAACTGTCTGATTACAATTAAATAAAGTTTAGTACAACATATGGTTTATAAGCATGATTTACATATTTATTTCATTTTCTTATTTTAAAATTAACATTAGTTTCTTAATATTACTGCTATTGTTGTTGATGATGGTATTCAGCTATAATATTTCGTTCTTACTTATCCAAGAATTGTGTTGATTAGAAAATCCCAACCATTTAACGTATGCCTCCTTTCCTTTAGTTTTAAGAACCTTTTCAACTAGATATGTATTTGGATATCTAGTTTTCGAAAGTTCTTCAGTATAGAATCCACCTTTAATAGGATTACCAAGATAATCTTCTAATATGAATGTTGTAGGATTTGTATTTTGAACTCTTGTAATTGTGAAAATTTCTGTAGTCCAATTTGGAGTATAACCTTTTTCAAATGTATGCTTATATTTGCTTATGCGTACATGATCTCCAACATTAAATTTCGACATTTTGTACATCTTCAAATGACTGTATACTGTATTTAGTAGCTTTTGCTCATTTGTTGAGTTGACTTTAATCGGAGACATTTTAATGGTGCGGTGAACTTTTCTATTGTATGCATTAATTAAATCTTTGTATATATCAATCCACTTATATGAACCATTAAAGCTAAATTCTTTCCACATCATTCCTTTCAATGTTCTGTTAAATCGTTCTACTATTGATGCTTTCATACTGCTATATGTTGAGTAGTGATTAATGTTGTATTTTTCCATTAATTTTCCAAAGTGTTTGTTGAAAAATTCTTTACCATCATCTGTTTGCAAGTTTTTTGGTACTCGTCCTAATTCAAAAATATTTTCCATCGCCTTGGTTGTTTCGAGTGCAGTTTTAGTTTTTAGTGGTACTACCCATGCAAATTTTGAAAATGTGTCAATTACAGTTAACAAAAATCGATAATTTCTGTTTTCTCTAGAATAGATCCCCATTTCAACTAAATCAGCTTGCCAAAGATCATCTATTCCTTTGATTACAACTCTCCGACGCATAAAAACTTTTCGAGCTTGCTTATGCAGTTCGTTTACTAAATTTCTTTTTGAAGACATTAAGTTGTTTTACAGATTTTTTGGAGAGTGTTGTGATCTACTTGACGCACTTTCAGCTATTGATACAAACATGTAATTTTCCAATCTATAAATTTTCTCATTAAGCTGTTCAATTTGTTCTTCAAAGGATGTTTTAATTTGTAGAATGTCTTTTTGAATTTTATAATTTTCTTCTATATCTAATTTTATATCGCGTTGTAGCTCCTCAATTTGCATTTGAATATCTTCTCGAATTATAGTATTATCTTCCTTAAAGTATGTTAATAATTTCTCTTCTAATTTTTCGATTTGAGTTTGCAGAAACAATTTATTGATAACATCGTTTTCCTCCAGAGCTTTTGCAACATTTTTGATTCTTTTGTTTTGGACATCAATGTTGTTGTTCGTATCCATAAAGAACCCCAGCAGTTTAGGTGCATTTTTCAAAGAAATTATACTGCTAGTATCGTTTAAATAGTGTCCAAATTTATCAACAGACATGCTTTATATACTTTATTAAAGTTAATGTATTATATTTGCTTCACGTAGTTCTTCAATAATTGATACAATCTCGTTATTGTGATTAGTATGACCTGCACCTTGTGATGCAAGCAGTAGTCGAAGACGATCTACTAACTCATTTGGATCGTCCCAGTATATATAGTTTGGCTTATGAACGTTAAATTCCATCATTCCATCACCTAAATAACTACCTTTTGACTTAGATCCTGTTGATTCGTTTAAATTCTTCTGGTTTTTCTCGTCAATAAATTTCTTAATAATATGTTTGTATTTATATCCTCTAGTACCCTTAATTTGACCATCAGGTTTATAGTCCCTTCTATATGCATTAGTAGTAATTAAAATCTTTTTATAGATTTCGAGTTCAAATTTATCATAATTTTTTGGTATTTTATGAAACATTAGAGAAAATAGTCCTGGTGTTAGAGCCCATATTTGACCACCAACTTGTATTTTATCTTCATTAAGTTTGAGGTTACTATCACCAAATTTCCATTCATTATTGAAATCTTTATGTGGACCATAGTTTGTATCTAATTCATTTCTTCCTTCCAAGACTGATAAGTCAGTATAAGTATCTTCTGTATTGGAAGTCTGTGAGTAAAAATCATCTTCATCATCGTCATCATCATTCACAGTATTAGCATCATTAAACAAGATGGTATTATCGAATATTGTTCCTTCTGCTAGTTTCTTTGGTGTACTTGTCTCTATCTTGACTGATGTTTTTTCAGGTTTAAAACTTGTATTATTTTCAACTTCTGTCTTCATTTTACTTTCTTCTTCTATGGGAATTCTTTTAATATTTTTAGAACTATTAATGAATTCTTTGAGTGGTTCTGTTATAGGTTTAAATGTATCTCTTAGTTGTTCACGTGTATCTATTTCACCAGTTTTTATACTACGAAGCTTTTTCTTCAAGACATTTCTTGTCAACACCAACTGTTTTAAAATTTTCTCATCCATGTTTAATAATAGTAAATAAGAGGTATCAGCTATTAGATCAGGTATCAGCTATTAGATCAGGTATTAGCTTATCAGGACCTGGTCTGGTTTTCAGATCAGCTTATCAGGACCTGATCTGGTTTTCAGATCAGCTTATCAGGACCTGATCTGGTTTTCAGATCAGCTTATCAGGACCTGATCTGGTTTTCAGATCAGCTTATTAGGACCTGATCTGGTTTTCAGATCAGCTTATCAGTACCTGGTCTGGTTTTCAGATCAGCTTATCAGGACCTGGTCTGGTTTTCAGATCAGCTTATCAGGACCTGGTCTGGTTTTCAGATCAGCTTATCAGGACCTGGTCTGGTTTTCAGATCAGCTTATCAGGACCTGGTCTGGTTTTCAGATCAGCTTATCAGGACCTGGTCTGGTTTTCAGATCAGCTTATCAGGACCTGGTCTGGTTTTCAGATCAGCTTATCAGGTATCAGATGAGGTTATAGCAAATGGATGTATCAAGTTTAAAGTTAGATTAATAGCTAGAGATAATTTTTATGAGTAGTTGCTTATATAGTTATGAAATAGTCAAATTGCTTTCTGTAGCGACCATCGTTTAATTCGTTATCTTTGCTTATCATCAAAAATCCATATTTATCCTTCCAACATTCTCGACAAATTTCTTGAAACTTTTCATGGCTCATATCGCTGGCAACATGATCCTTATAAACATGCTTCATATTTGTCTCATCTTGCTTAAACATTATAATAACATTTGCATTGTCTCTTATTAAATGCTTGGGAATTCTGGTATATGTTTGACACAGGTAGAATGAATCAACATCCCTATGTCGCCCCATACAAAAATATGTACGTATATTATTCTGCTTTTCACATGCAACATCATCAAATATCATAATTGAATTAGTTTTAGCTTCGTCAGGTGGAATAACTGATTCATTATCGGTGAATGTATAATACCCCATACCTTTAATTGGTGAAATTAGTTTCTTTAGGTATTCATATTTAGGTTGATAGAGAGATTTTGAGTATAAATAGATGTTTTCAAACTTGAGTCCATTAGGACTTTCTAGCAAGCCAATCATAACATTAGTCTTTCCACAATTTGATGGTCCCACTATTAGAGCACGAATAGAATTTGGTAAGAGAGGACTATGCTTTATTTTTGAACTGATGTTCGCTGAATCATCAATATTACGAACTAAAATATTTTTATGTTGTTTTACTAACTGCATTTTTGTAACTAAATGCATTTCATTTATATTACCTCTTATATAGGAAAAATTAGATAATATGGTTATACGATATCAGAAAACTTTTAGTCATAAAAACACCGTCATTGGAGGAGGAGGTCTAGTAGACAAAATAATAAACTCTCTACCTGTTGAACTTCATCTACCTGGATATCAGTACTGTGGACCTGGAACAAAACTACAAAAACGTTTAAATCGAGGTGATAAAGGAATTAATTTATTGGACTCTGCGTGTAAAAATCACGATATTGCTTATTCCAAAAATAAGGATTTAAGTAGCAGACATAAAGCTGATAAAATACTTGAAAACTCCGCTTGGGATCGAGTTTTATCAAAAGATAGTAGTCTTGCTGAAAAATCATTTGCATATATGGTTACTAACGCAATGAAAGCCAAAACAAAATTTGGTATGGGTGTGGAGAAAAAGAAAAATGTAAAAAGGAACAAACTAAATGTTAAAACACTATTTAGAACATCAGTTAGAGCTGCAACAAAAATACTAAAAAAAGAAAAACCATTAGATATTAACTCAGCTATTAAAATTGCACGAAAAAGTATTAACAAGTCATTAAAAGGAAGAAAGTCTCAAATTATAGTACCACGTGTGATACGTGTCCCAAAAATTGGTGGTTTTTTACCTCTAATACCGATTTTAACTGCTCTGGGTGCAATTGGTAGTCTAACAACTGGAGGTGCTGCCATAGCTAAAGCTGTAAATGCAACAAAGAATGCTAAAAATCAACTTGATGAAGCAACTAGACATAATAGAGCGATGGAATCTATAGCAGTTGGAAAAGGACTTTACTTAAAACCATATAAAAAGGGTTATGGCTTAGTTCATAAAGAAGAATCAAAAAACTCTTAAAGATGCTACCCAACAGACCACTATCTGATGTGGACCTAAGACGTTTCTCTATAAATATTCCATATTTTAGAGGAGTTTTCATGTTAAATACTCTACCAAAACGATCAAAGAAAATAGAATGTGGAATAATCAATTTAGATGTATCAACAGGACCTGGTACACATTGGGTAGCATATTATAAAAACATCAATGAAAAAGAATATTTCGACAGCTTTGGAAACTTACAACCTCCTTCAGAAGTAGTCAAATATCTTGGAACAAATATAAAATACAACTATAATCAACATCAGAATTTTAATACATTTACCTGTGGACATTTATGTCTTAAATTTCTTTATGAAATAACTGAAAATATTAAATAAAAACACAAACATTTATATTTTACAAAACTCTTTAATGTCTTTTTATTTATAATTTAATACAGAATTAATGTATTTTATTGCCAAATAGGATACTTTGAATTTTGAATCAAAAATTCACTCAGCTCACTCTCAAGGATTAAGTTTTGTTCACCTTCTCTGCTTAAGTGATATGATCCGCTCGAGAGATCCTTAATTTCATCATCGGTTAAACTGTTGTACCGTTTAGGCAGGAACATAATGTTGTTTTCCAATTCAACTTTTAGTGTGGGTCCATATTTGGTTGTTACACGTTTTACATTTTGAATATTGTATTTAATTGATGTCTCAAGCTCCTTTATATGAATTAATGTTTTGTTTTTCAGAGAATTAAATCTTGATGTTAGATTTTTGGTGGAGTCCATTTTTTTATTTAGTTCTTATCACTTTGAATGTTTAATTGAAAATGAACTGAAAAGTATTGGTGATGACTTCAAGAAGGCTAATCGAAAATATTTATGGTGAATAAGTGGGGTATAGTGATAGAGAGAAAGAGATAGTTATAGAGAGAAAAGGTATAAAGAGAGAGAGAGAGAGAGATAGAGGGTTAAAAAGAAGTATGGAATAGAGATGCTAGTATAGATATTTTAAAGATCAGGAGATGTTGCTTTAAAAATTTAGGGAGCAAATTAGTATCAAAGGAATCTTCAAACAGTCGTCATCATTCATTTATCAGCAAATAAAATGAGCCAAATTAGACGTACTCTAAACCAATTTCTAACAGATTTTGAAAGCTTCTGGTTATATGATCATTGGGAGATGATCAAATTCGTTCAAAATATGCTGGATGAGAACGAAGAATATGGCGTCATGGAAGATGAAGACAATACAGAAGGGCATTTTGCAAACTGTCCCTGGTATGATCCGAATTGCGAGGAAGGACCTGATACTTGTAGATGTACAATATATTTTTTACGGAAAAGTATATTACAACATCTAATAATTGGATACTATGAAATGTTTCCATCATTATAAATAAAATATTTAAGAAATTAAATTAAATGGTATTATTAACAGAAATAAAATAAAATTGTATTATTAAAATATTCCTTGTTTTGTATTATTTTTTCTAAAGGAAAATTAGGAATCATCTGTTCGAATACAAAATAACAGAAACTTGTAAGTAGTGAAAAATATAAGGACTTATCCGATTATCTTAATTGTGTCACTTTATAAAAATATCTAATGAAATTTCACAATATTGTGAAATTCAATTTCTCTTGTAGAGAACCTCTCAAAGAAAACAAGATTGTGCATGTTTAATTTATGTGAAGACAAGACTGTGCATGTTTAAGCAATATGAAAACAAGAATTTACAAATAAACAAAAACAAAAACTGTGTGATCCAACGAAGTAAAGCCAATAAAGAAATAAACACCATTTCATTCTTTTTTCAATATTTTATTTCAAATTTTTTCTTAAAAATTCATATAGATATGTACAATAATTTTTCTTAAAAAATAAATAGGATTTTATTTACAATAATTTTTCTTAATGAATAGGATTTTATATACAACAATTTTTCTTAATGAATAGGATTTTATATACAATTTAAAAATTAACTAAAAATTAATTAATTTTAACAATTTTCTTGCATTCTAGCAATCTCATCTAGCAACATATCAAGTTCGTATTCATGGTTAGTTTCCTTAATACGAAAATGATACCATGCATATGTATTAATGTTATTTGATCTAATTTTTCTCTTATCGTCTCCATAACTTAAGACTACCTTACTTAGTTGACTAGTATATATCTGATGTAGCTTAGATTTAAATGTTAACATATTATCATACACATTAGTCTTATTAAATAAACAATTTTTATAAGTAGCTAAACTATATTTATCTAATATGGCTCTCTTTACCCCCTTCGATTTTTTAACGTCATTTTGATTTTGTACACTGAATGAGTACATTTTTGATCGCAGCCCAACAAATTCTGTCATTATTTTACCGCAATTTTCATCCTTCATCATACCAATGACTTTTTTATTTACTAGTGGAAAATTATAAATATTGTCTGTAGGATAGTCCGATGTATCAAATTGTTCTTGTATGTCATTTTTGATGTCAGCGTAAAAGTCGTCCGTTTTTATTGAATATATAAAAGAGTCCGTGTCCATATAGTTCAATGAGAGTTTTGTCTTAAACTTAGGTTGCATGTACCCGTAATGGAAATTATACATTTTCCATTTGGACAGCTCGAGTACACAAAATCCTAAGTAAATTGGTTTATTGTAGCAGGTTTTGACTCTAGTCATTTCGATTGCTACTAGATCTTCGGAAAATATAGATAAACTATGAAAATTTGGTTTTGATATCCAATCTTGGGCCCCCAAACGATTACAATTCGTTCTCTCCCAACTATTAACAATTTTAACATCTCTCCTCTTATCCACATTTTCCATGGTTTTACCATACACTGCATTATTAAGTAGTTTGAAAAAATTTTTTTCAAAAGCATTTTTAGCAGTGGCCCTATGTCTGGTATTTAGGTCAATATAGCCTTTTAACCATGGAGATTGTTTAAATGCTAGAATACGATGAGTTTTCTTTAAAACTAAGCCATATTCTAAGCACTGTTTCAGAACTCTAAAGTGTATCACGTATGATTGCTTTGTAGAGAAATCGGTTATCAACTTGCTATACTTCGCTTGCATAACTTTTTTATTTTCAGCGCAAAAAGGAAGGTCATTATGCAAGTCGTGTAAATGAGAGGGATAATCCAACGTGACCTCATATACATAACCGTCTGTTCCATTGTCAGCTATGCTGTTTGGGTCCAGATTCAGCTCGTCTTGCGATAACCATCTGAAGCCACCATGAGGAAGATATTCCGACATCGCCCAACCATACAAATTGTTAGCGTCTAAATAGACGAGAAATTCTGAGGGCTTCTCTTTATCGAAATCTTCCAAATATTTGTTATTCGCTTTCGAATATCTTTGACTACACTGTACGATCCCTCCACGTATACCTTTTTTCATAAAATTGTACATGTCTATGTCTGTCAATAATTCTAATTCAATTTTTGTGTATTTGAGCATTGCATCCCAGGAAAGGCCAGGTGCTGTATAATATTGGCATGGATCGAGCTCATAAATACCTTTACAAACTTTTCTAAAGTTCTCGAAAATATCTGTCAGTAAGAGGACATCTGTTTTTAAGTAAAGTTCCATGTAATCTTTCATAGTTTTGCAACCAAAAGTATTCCATACCTCTTCAGCATGTGAGTATTCCTCTAAAGAACACTCTTTATTGTTCAACTTATTAAAGAAATCACTGCGTGAAGGCAGCTGACACTCATCTAATTTTTGGAATGAATTTAGGTACTCATACGGGAAAATACCTTTTTTCTTAATAAGCTGAAATTCTTTTTCTGACTGAAATAAGGACCTTATAGTTCTGAAATCATTATCCGACAAATTGCAGGCTAATGATTCCAAACTCTCAGCCATAAAGCGTATTGTATCAAGAAATCTTATTTCAAGCTTATGGCCATCACTCATTTCTGTAAATTGGGAGAGGGATATATAAAGTTCCTTATTGAGAGGGAGTACTTTCAGTTGCATTGAAATTTCACCTAGATCTTTAATAAAAAGATGTGAGTCATAATTTGAGTAGTTGTGAAAGTAAACTGGTATAAACTTGGGAATTTGGTAATTTAAATTACAGTTATTGTGGGCTGCACCTCTATATTTACCACTAATGTGACAATGATCTCTAACGCGATCTTTACCTAGAAATTTTTGACAAATATGACAATTCACAGCACTATAAAAATTATAAATATCAGAAGGGGATAAAGTATCCATTTGTCTATTATTTACTAAGTGACTATTGTATATATCCTCACAGTCTTTAATTAAATATGATACAAATTTTTTTGAGGCATCTGTTCCTGTGTATATCCTTAATTTATCTAACTTATTGCTATGGAGACACTTAATATAATAGCTAAATGCACAAGGAGTGTGCTTTTTGACTAGACTAGTTTTATTACTTACACTATTACTAACTTCTTCTAAGATGCATTCGAAGTCTGCATATACCACGAAGGGTACATCCATTTTTCTTTGATGTCCCTTGAAGCTCAGAATTGCATCCGGACCTGATGGCATAGTTGTAACAATTTTACCGCACTCCGCCTTATGATTTGTCATTCCAGTTTCGTTATGGGTGTACTGGAGACAGCTGTTGCACAAATGTAGTTTGTGTTCATACTTCGTAACCTGATTCCGTAAAAGTCTATGAATGATATAAAAATAAATAAAAGTTTATAAGTTAAATGTACATAGTATAAAGTATATAAACAAGTATTTGTATCCTTAAAATAAAAAAAATTGTATATTTTTTTAACTTACCTTGATATATTCTTTATCAATATGTAGTGATGACCTGCAGCATTCTCTAAAAGTAGTAAGTTGACGTGGTTCACTTTCTCGTCCTTGGTCACATAATAAGGACCAATGATCTGATCTGCTCTCTCATCATACCCAAATACGTTCACACTTATAGTCGGATTGTTTGCCTCAAACTCTTTGATTTTGTTAAGTGCTAATGGGTAGCTTAAATTTTTGAAATTTAACGCTACACCATTTCGCGTAACAATTGTCTCTGCAGCAATGTCCTGGATATTATACGAACTGCAACGTTCTGTATGTTTGTGTTTCGTCGTATCCATTGCAGCAATCAGACACCACTTGAAGCAATATTCATCATCATTATTTTCAATATTGATGCAGGCAAATCTTCTTACAAGTTTTTCAGGAGTGGATATCCAATTCGAGCCTTTGACGAGCGACGATTTGTTGATGTTGATTTCTGCTCGGACTATGCGTGACAAAGTCCAACCAGAATCTCGCTCTTCAAATTCGGACATTTTGGTTGAAATCTCCTCAACCTGTTTACGTAGTATTTCTTCTATATTGTCTGCCTTCGTCAGTAAACTCATTTTGGCTACATGTGATATTATGCACAACTCCAATTCCTCTCCCACAATTTTTATATACTCCGCCACAATACTCACATGAAATTTAATTATTGTATGTTTAGTTAAATTCATTTGAAGTCTCTCCATAAAAATATTTTTGTTTTCATTAATAAACTCTTCCAAGAGAAGTTGGTCTTTTTTATTTAGAATTGCATATGTGGCGATATGATTTTTGAAGGCTTTCGATATTTTATAATATCTCACATTATTTTCTTCTGTCCTGACATGGGGAGTACTCATTGGAGTTGGCAGAGTTTCTTCTCCTATTTCTTCTACATCTACTTCTCCATTACTTTCCGGTAAAGTTATGTCCATAGCATCGTTGTATAAGGCCCCTCCAAGGATATCCACACCTTGTTGTTGAGCTTGTTGTTGTTGTTGTTGCTGCTGCTGCTGCTGCTGCTCTTGTTGATGATAAGTAAGAGGTTGCCATTGCATCAAATTGGAATACTGCTGCATTTGGTTATCTGGTGTGACGGGATTATAATTGTAACTTGGATACTCATATTGCATTGGTACTCCTGATCCCAAACACTGATTATTCCATGACATTGATGTAGGGTAACAGTTAGGCATACCGTATTGTTGATGATTCATTGGTAGTTGATATTGGGGGTACTGTAAAGAGGGTTGTTGCTGATGATGAAATGTATTTAGCTGCTGTTGATGATTTTGAAGAGATGTCTGCGGTTGCTCTTGATTTCTGTCCCGGCTTACGATCTCTTGATCCTGCACACTATGATTTTTAACATGGTCCAAAAAGGACTTTTGGTATTTATATACCTTATGACATCTATTACACATATATCCAGAAGAACTCATTTTTAATTAGTTTATAGAATTTATATTTGAATTTAACACAATTGCTGATGATACTACTACTTGTAAATACAATAAAGTACTGATGTGTTGGTTATAAAAGTTGGCGTATTTATACGAAAATTAGTAGCAGTAGCCTTGCGACATTCATAATTTTTACTTTTTGTTTCTCTGCTGATGACTGTACTTAGTTGAAAATCCTCTGCTTTAAAAGAATTGTAGACAAAGAAAATGACTACGTTGCAAAATATAAATGTATTCTACACAAGCACAAAATATTCCACGCACAAGTTCCCACGATCGCACATTTATACATTCATACATTTATTTATACATTCATACATGCATACATACATTTATACATTCATACATACTGTTTATGTCAAGATAAACATGACAGTTGTCCTGATATAAACCATATTAGAAGATATATTTGAAAACTGAATTCTATTAAAATGTCTTATACTAGAATGCCTAAATTCTTATCTGTCAAATGCAAGCATGGTTTCGAACAATTTCCTTTTTTCATCTCTCTCTTGAATTTAATCTGGTAGCTGTAAGACTTGTTACTCTGCTTGTTCCTCAATAAAACGAAATCCAAAAGTTGTAAATTTCTGATATTGTTTTTTTTTCTGAATGATTATTTCTGCTGGATATTTTACATTTAAGAGGAGTTTGGAAAACATTTTTTTCGAGAGCAACATTTGGTCCAATCGAGCCGGATTACGAGTGAAATAATTAAAAAAAATTTGCTGAGAAGAACTTCATACATATAACAGAGTATCCAACATTTAAGGTATCAACAGGTTAGTTTGTTATTCTTGCCTTTATTGATGTAAAAGCATTTCGTCGAACAAGTAAAGCGAACGGTAAAGAATAGCAAAATTAAAAATTTAATAAAAATTAAGAAAAACCAAATGGAGAAATAGCTACAAAAAAAAATTTTTTAATGACGCTCTAATAAAGTGAGCAACAAAAAAAAAACTTGAACAGGTGGAACCTTAGAGTTAAGAAAGGTTAAGTGTTTCCGAAAGGACAGAAAAGTCCATCAAGAATTCAGCCTGCTACTTAATTTATTACCTACGGGGTGAGTGCCATTAATTTTATACTTAACCAAAAGGTACTATACAAAACATAAAAATAGTTCAGGAAAATGCTAAATTTCCATTTGATGATCATATTCAAAGTCCACAGAAATCATCTTACATATAATATATAAACGTACATTGGTGCAGATATCGATAACTTCAACCGCAATTTGATCAAACAGGTTCGATCAGTTGATCTTTTCCATATTTCATGATAAAACGGCACATATGTACATATATACATATGTACATATGATTCCAGTCGTCAACGGTATACATACATACATATATGCACGTACTTACATATTTATGTATGTAGTAAAAGCAAATACATAATCCCTTACATATAAACAATTTTAGCTCGTATGTTTTCCTCATATTTCATATGTACATAAGTAACTCACATGTATGTATGTTTGTACATACATAGTCACAAACGATAAACATACTTACATATATAGTACATATATATGCAGATACATACATAATTACGTATGTACATATTTGTAATTTCTATTCTAATATTCGTACTTTACATAAAAAAAAAAAAATATGTAATTAAAGCACTCTACATTAAACAAAAAATTTTATCCCACTCTTCATTATTATTTATAAACTCCTAAGTCTCATGTTGCACAATCCACACTGTAAATTATAATAAAGAGAGTTTATATTGGGATTGTCGATTTCGAGATAATTCGAATTTATTTGACAACTTCAATTTTTTTTGTAAGTGATAAAATCAAAATACTTATTACATTGGTTTTGTTTATTATTGATAATCCAGGTCAACTCGCCTTTTTTTTATAATCTGAGGAATTGTTTGCAAATCAAATTTCCCATTGTACGAATATTTTGTTTTTATATTTACAACTTTCGCGAATTAACTCTTTAGTGTTACTGCAACAATTGGTAGTTATTATTATTAAATCCCATATCAAAATGTCACTAGACGAGTTTATCCGTTTAAGTGACCGCGTAACCGAATTCGAAGCCGATTTGAATGATAATACATATCCTGTTAATACTATTCATGCAATCGAATTGCACAGAACTGAAATGAAAGCAAAATGGGCTGAAGTCAAAATTGCTTATGAAAAATGTCTTCTTGAACTTAAGATAGAAAATGCTCCGTCTTGTTCCAAAGAGAAAGCGGGTTCTTCAAAACCAGCCAATTTAGAAACCATTAACCTAAAGTACAAAAGTACGTACATCACTTATTGTAATGGTCTGTCTAAATTGTCCGAACTATACGATATTCGCCAAAGGGAATCTATTCCTTCTCCCCATAATGAACTCAATTCTACTGAGAGCAGTGCGTCAACTAGCAAGGATTCACATGCTCTGTCACTCCCTCCTTGCGATATAGAGGTTTTTACTGGCGACTATTTATTGTGGCCAACTTTTAGAGACTTGTTCACTGCCCTTTATATAAATAATTCCAAACTAAGCCCAATTGAAAAGCTACTACATCTACTTAAGAAAACCAAGGGTGAACCTAAAGACATTGCTCAGAAAAGTCCACTGACAAATCAGGGTTTTGATGTAGCATGGGCAAGCTTATGCACTAGGTATGAGAATCGTAGGGTTCTTATCAATGGCCAGCTAAAAATATTGCTTAATCTTCCCCATGTGTCTTCGGAGTCTGGAATTCTAATAAAACAGTTGCAAAGAGATATAAATTCTAGCATTTCAACTCTTAAAATGTACGAAATTGACGTGGAAAGCTGGGATCCTATCTTAGTGTTCTTATGCACAAACCGACTACCTAATTTAACGCTCAGCTTATGGGAGCAAAGTCTTACTGACAAGACCTCCTTACAGAAATGGAGTACATTAGATGACTTTCTAACAGACCGGTATAGAACCTTGGAAGCAATTTCAGAAAATCGAAGCGTCAGTAAAGCCAAATCAACAGACTCTAAATCGAAAGCCCCAACGAGCTCTATAAAGATGAATACTTTTCAGTCAACTGTAACAGAAGGAAAATGTCCCTTGTGCCCCAGACCCGAGGCTCATACTATTAGAAAGTGTCCTAAATTTTTGGAAATGGATAATAATCGAAGATTTTCTGAAATAAAAAAGTTGAAACTGTGTCTTAATTGCTTTTCTAAAACCCATGGGGTGAAAAATTGTAAAAGCAAACACAGTTGTTATCGCTGCAATAAACGTCATAACACTTTGCTTCATAAGGAACAAGACAATTCACGTTCTCTATTACAATTGCCTAGTACCTCCACTAGTTCTTCTTTGAATCCCGACTCAGCTACCTTTTCGAGTAGCCCAACCGTTAGTAATAGACAGTCCACTAATAATACGGGAGCTGATGTTGTTCAGTCATATTTTTCGTCTAGTTCCATGGGGGTTTTGCTAGGCACAGCGATAGTTGATGTTGGTCACATGGACACAAAATATAAGGTTAGAGCTCTTGTTGATTCTGGGTCTGAAGGAACATTTATATCTGAGCGTATAGCTAAGCTGTTGAAACTACCATGCAGCCAAACTAACGCTCAAATTTCTGGTTTAAACGACACGATTTCTGCAACAATAGATAAGGAATGCGCCTTTACCCTTGGATCTCCGATTAAAAGCGATGTTAAGCTGTCAGTAAACGCATTAGTTGTTCCCCATTTAGCCAGAAATCTTCCTACTCAACGAATTCCGGTCTCTTATTTTTCAGAACTTCCACCAATTCAACTTGCAGATCCTCATTTTTTCAGAAGTTCCAAAATTGACTTATTGATAGGTGGTGATTTATTCCCGTCTATATTGCTTCCTGGGGTGAAAACTAATGTATGCAAATCCTTATTAGCACAAGAAACCATCTTCGGGTGGATTCTCACGGGTCCGATTTCATCGGATTCTTCCGCAAAAAATTCCTTAGTCGCTTCTTATATGTGCTGTTGTCGTGAATTGCCCTTGCACGCACAAATTTCGAAATTTTGGGAGGTGGAGAATCTTCCACGGAAGAATTTTATGTCTCCATCAGACAAGTATTGCGAAGAAATGTATGCTGCCACAACTAAAAGAGATGACACTGGAAGATACATTGTGTCATTACCAGTTAAAGAAGAGTACAAACAACAGTTAAAGTTGGGTGACTCAAGAATTAGTTCAATGGCTCAATTTTTTAGAAACGAAGCCAGATTATTAAAATCCCCAACATTAAAAAAGGAATATGATCAGGTCATGGAAGAATACCTTTCTTTGGGACATATGTCAAAACTTTTTACTCGTGACCTTGCCAAGTCTGCACTAAGTTACTATTTACCGCACCATGCGGTGATAAAACCCGAAAGTACGACGACGAAAGTTCGGGTCGTTTTTAATGCTTCCTCCCGATCTTCCATGGGACTAAGTCTAAATGATATTTTACACGCTGGTCCAGTTCTTCAAACCGATTTAACACTTTTAATCCTAAAGTGGCGCTTCTTCCAATATGTATTTAATGCCGATATTAAAAAAATGTACAGACAGATATGGGTTAATCCAGAGTATACTCAATTTCAGAGAATTCTTTTTCGAAAGGAGCCCAATGAGTTAATCCAAGATTTTGAATTAAAAACTGTTACGTTTGGGGTAAATTGTGCCCCATATCTGGCTATACGCACAATCATTCAACTAGCGGAAGACATTAAAGAAATGTATCCTCTTGCCAGCAAAATTCTGAAGAGCTCAATGTATGTGGACGATGTGCTAGCTGGATCTCATTCTATTTCCCATGCAATAACGGCTAGAAAAGAACTTGTGTTAGCACTTAAATCAGCTGGATTTTCTTTGAGAAAATGGGCTGCCAACTCGAAAGAAGTTCTAGCAGACATTCCTAATGAGCATTTGCTCCATGAAGAATTCCTCAATTTCGAGCACAATAGCAGCGCAAAAACATTGGGGATACGATGGAACGCCAGCACAGATTCGTTTTATTTTGATGCTAAGCAGCTCCCTGAGTCATCCAAATATACCAAAAGAGAAGTGTTTTCACATATTGCCAGGCTATTTGATCCTGCAGGATGGCTGGCTCCAGTCGTAGTATTAGCAAAAATTTTGATGCAGAGAATATGGATTGAAGGCACGAATTGGGATGAAGTGATTTCTCCTGAGTCAATGTCCCTATGGAAGACCTTTCAATCCAACTACAGATTAATAAATGATATTCGTATTCCACGTTGGATTAATTTTACTCCACAAGCTGAAGTTCAGTTCCATGGATTCTGCGATGCATCTGAGAAAGCATACGCAGCAGCTTTGTATATTCGAATTGTTCAAGATAAGGCAGTATATTCTCATTTGATTACTTCTAAAACTAGGGTAGCACCTATCCAAACACTATCCACACCTCGCCTTGAGCTTTGCGGTGCATTGCTTTTAGCGGAAATGATTGATAATTTGATTAATAAATTTGATGTTCCAAAGTATTCGCTGTTTTGCTGGACAGATTCCTCCATTGTGCTATCCTGGCTGGCAAAGCCTCCGTCTTCTTGGTCAACATTTGTTGCAAATAGAATTTCTAAAATTATTCAAATAGTCAACCCTTGTAATTGGCATCACGTTAGTTCTGAAAATAACCCCGCAGACCTCGCAAGTCGTGGTCGTCCGCCACAGGATATTGTCAACAACAATCTGTGGTGGCATGGGCCCAAGTGGCTTCAATACTCTGAATTGACTGTATCTGGTTCTACTGCTCATATCACGGAAACAAATTTAGAAAAAAAGCCGTTAAAAGTTCATTTTGCTTATTTTAAAAACTTTGATGATATCTTAGAAAGATTTTCATCCTATTCGAGGGCAATGCGAGTAATCGCCTACGTTTATAGATTCTACTATCATACGCATCCACGATATCGTTTAAGCTTCAGTAGGACCTCAATGATTTTAACCAGGTCAGAAATTAAGTCTGTTCGTGACAGATTAATATCTACCAGCCAAAAAGCTTGGTATCCAAATGAATACCAATCCTTATCATCTAGAAGTACAGTATCTGTTTCCAGTTCTATTTTAAACTTAAATCCTTTTTTAGACCCCGAAGGTATAATAAGGTCATGCGGTAGGATTGAAGCTGCTCCAGGGCTGTCCTATGATGAGAGACATCCTATAATACTTCCCTACGGGTGCCAATATACCAGGCTGTTAGTGCAATTTGTTCATTCCATAACCATTCATGGTGGAAACCAGCTAGTCCTTCGAATTATTCGCTCACAGTATTGGATTCCCAAAGTCAAAAATTTGATCAAGGCCACGATTAACAAATGTAAGCCTTGTATTATTTATAAGAAAAGATGCCAGAAACAACTTATGTCCGCTTTACCTCCCGAGAGAACTGATATATCCCGTCCATTTACCCACACAGGGTTGGACTTTGCAGGCCCTTTTGACATCAAGCACTATGCCGGTCGAAATTGTAAGATTACAAAAGGTTACGTGTGTATTTTCGTATGCTTTTCTACAAAGGCTATACATCTAGAAGCAACATCCGACCTAACAACTCCTGCTTTTCTAGCTGCGTTTAACCGCTTCATATCGCGTCGTGGCTGTCCATTACACCTGCACTCAGACAACGGAAAAAATTTTATTGGCGCCTCCAAAATTATGGCCAAGGAATTTATGCAGACGTCGCATAAGGCGGTAATGGCTAACTATGCCCATCAAAACATCACTTGGCACTTTATTCCGCCAGGTGCCCCCCATATGGGGGGCTTATGGGAAGCAGGTGTGAAAAGCTTCAAATCCCACTTTCGCAAAATCTCTGGTAGTTCAAGGTATAAGTTTGAGGAATTTTCTACCTTACTAACAAGAATTGAAGCTTGTTTAAATTCACGCCCAATATCTTCCATGTCCCAGAATCCGTCCGATCTTACCGCGCTAACTCCTGGTCATTTCCTTATAGGTACCCCAATATTAGTTCCGATAGACCCATCGATAGGTGAGTCATCTGTATCCTTGCTGAATCGTTGGCAAAAATTAAAGTTGGTATATCATAACTTTTGTATTCGTTGGAAGAATGAATACTTAAAAGAGATGCAAAAGCGTACCAAGTGGCAAAAACCAGAAGAAAATCTTAAAGAGAATTCTCTGGTGGTAATAACAGATGAAAACTTGCCTCCAAACTCCTGGAGACTGGGCAGGATTACAAAAGTTTACACAGGATCTGATAGTAGAGTGCGTGTAGCTGATATTTATACACAAAGGGGAATTATAACTAGACCTATAACTAAATTAATTGTTTTGCCTGCAGAATAAGATATCCGCAGTTGTTCTTGACTACAAACAAATACACATTATTTTTACTACTTTTCAGTTATAATGCCTAACAGATCGTCCACTAAGTCCAACAACAAATCAACTCACCGCCGCAGCCATACATCAAGGATGCCAATGCAGTACCATTCATTTGCATGCAAACTTTGCTATCGTCCGCATGCCTTAAGAACATGTCCAAAGTTCTTGTCAATGAATGTTACAGAACGCCTTCGAGTAGTCCAAACTCATAAATATTGCATAAATTGTCTTGCTCACGACCATTCTAAGGGGACATGTTTTACTCAACATGGTTGCAAAAAGTGCAAAAAATTTCATCATACCTTGATTCACATGAGCACTCGCTTGATAGGGGAAACTCCAGCATCATCGCGTTCCAAACCATTATCCCCACAACCTACAACGTCAAAAGGGATTCACTTTAAGGAACCCATAACAAAGAACATAACCTCTTCAAAAGGGTCATCACTCACAGCACTTCTACGGCATAGTAGTGTCATTCTGCTTCCAACTGTGCTTGTTAAAATCGGCACAATTAAGTCACATGCACGTTGTCTTTTAGATTCTGGGTCATCGATAAGTAGAATATCCAAGAAGTTTGTTGAAAAATTGAAATTATTGACTTTGACACACCAGGAAGAGACTGTTTGTCCATTGACCTTAAAATCCAGGTTCGACTCTAAGTCAAAAATTGAAGGAACCTTTCGGGTTGATAATCGTCTTACCCTTAACACTCCCTCACAGTCATTGCCAGAATCTTTCCGACAACATTTCCGTGATTTATTCCTTGCGGATCTTAAATTCTACGAGACCTCTGGAATCGATATAGTTATTGGGGTTGATCTTTACCCAAAAGTAATATGCGAAGGCGTTATTTCCAGGACTGGATTACCCACAGCTCAAAGCACAATCTTCGGATGGATCATTTATGGCTCTTGTCCACTTTAAATTTATACAAAGGACTACTATTTATCGAATGCTTTTTAAACGCAGAAAGTAAGCTCAATTATTATTACTTACTAATTTTATTAATATTATGAATTTTTAAATTTATATCTTATCTATGTATGTATTTAATAAAATACTGTAAAAACCCTTCAATATCATCTTAAAACGTTATGAATTCGAACTATAAACTGTTATTAACTTTTTTGAATTACTAAACCTGCTGCTTGATGGATCAGTCTTGTGTCCTTATTGCAAATATACTGCAAGGCGGGCGGCAATGTTTATGTCAAGATAAACATGACAGTTGTCCTGATATAAACCATATTAGAAGATATATTTGAAAACTGAATTCTATTAAAATGTCTTATACTAGAATGCCTAAATTCTTATCTGTCAAATGCAAGCATGGTTTCGAACAATTTCCTTTTTTCATCTCTCTCTTGAATTTAATCTGGTAGCTGTAAGACTTGTTACTCTGCTTGTTCCTCAATAAAACGAAATCCAAAAGTTGTAAATTTCTGATATTGTTTTTTTTTCTGAATGATTATTTCTGCTGGATATTTTACATTTAAGAGGAGTTTGGA
This sequence comes from Nowickia ferox, assembly GCA_936439885.1. Taxonomy (NCBI): domain Eukaryota; kingdom Metazoa; phylum Arthropoda; class Insecta; order Diptera; family Tachinidae; genus Nowickia; species Nowickia ferox. The sequence continues at coordinate 51,936,257 of OW387024.1, read as the reverse complement.
AAACATTTTTTTCGAGAGCAACACATACATACATACATACATACATACATACATACATACAAATATATTTATTAAACAAATAAACACAATATACAATTACCAGCGACAATCAAGCTGGACCACCCACACACAAGCATTAGGGGGTTCACATACATGAGAACATTTTAGGGTGTTCACATACATGAGAACATTTTATAAATAAATAAATAAAATAATTAAATAAATTAAATTAATTTATTCAATTATTTTATTTATAAACAATTTATTTTATTTATAAACAATTTATTAGCGTGAGGAAATCACGCATACACGTTCCCACGATTCATATGAGAATCGCCTAGTATTCATCAAATATATTTTCTCTGATATTACTGATATAGTATTACGATAACAAATTTATACAGTCTGGCAACACTGGCAATTTTCCCTTTGGAAAAATTATTTTCCCGTCGGCATTAAGAAATATAGTAATCATGTTTTGCCGTCGGCATTTGAAAAAAATAATCATGTTTTGCCGTAGGCATTTGAAAAAAATAATCATGCATTGCCGTCGGCATTTGAAAAAAATAATCATGCATTGCCGTAGGCATTTGAAAAAAATAATCATGCATTGCCGTAGGCATTAGGAAAAATTAAGTTTCACAACTCCCTCCATTGGTATTAGGAAAAATCATCATGTATTGCCGTCGGCATTACGAAAAATCATTTCATGATTTCCCTATTGGTATTAGGAAAAATCATTTCATGATTTTCCCGTCGGCATACTTGTATACTTATGAAATATTAATCTTATGAAACCCCTTAATCCACCCCCACAAAAAAATCACCCGTTCACACAATTAATGTCACCCCAAAAAAAATCACCCGTTCACTCAAGGGTTAATGTAAACAAAAAACTCCTTATGTAAACAAAAACATCAAAGCGCCGCCGAAAACACACACACGCACACACACACACTCATAGGTATCAAATTTCACAAATTTCCAAGAATTTTAAAATTTGGGTAATTAAAATTTTAAAATTTTACAATTTTAATTGGGGCCGAACCGCTATTTCCCTACTACTGAAAGCGAATAACAAATATTTGGAAGATTTCGATAAAGAGAAGCCCTCAGAATTTCTCGTCTATTTAGACGCTAAAAATTTGTATGGTTGGGCGATGTCGGAATATCTTCCTCATGGTGGGTTCAGATGGTTATCGCAAGACGAGCTGAATCTGGACCCAAACAGCATAGCTGACAATGGAACAGACGGTTATGTATATGAGGTCACGTTGGATTATCCCTCTCATTTACACGACTTGCATAATGACCTTCCTTTTTGCGCTGAAAATAAAAAAGATATGCAAGCGAAGTATAGCAAGTTGATAACCGATTTCTCTACAAAGCAATCATACGTGATACACTTTAGAGTTCTGAAACAGTGCTTAGAATATGGCTTAGTTTTAAAGAAAACTCATCGTATTCTAGCATTTAAACAATCTCCATGGTTAAAAGGCTATATTGACCTAAATACCAGACATAGGGCCACTGCTAAAAATGCTTTTGAAAAAAATTTTTTCAAACTACTTAATAATGCAGTGTATGGTAAAACCATGGAAAATGTGGATAAGAGGAGAGATGTTAAAATTGTTAATAGTTGGGAGAGAACGAATTGTAATCGTTTGGGGGCCCAAGATTGGATATCAAAACCAAATTTTCATAGTTTATCTATATTTTCCGAAGATCTAGTAGCAATCGAAATGACTAGAGTCAAAACCTGCTACAATAAACCAATTTACTTAGGATTTTGTGTACTCGAGCTGTCCAAATGGAAAATGTATAATTTCCATTACGGGTACATGCAACCTAAGTTTAAGACAAAACTCTCATTGAACTATATGGACACGGACTCTTTTATATATTCAATAAAAACGGACGACTTTTACGCTGACATCAAAAATGACATACAAGAACAATTTGATACATCGGACTATCCTACAGACAATATTTATAATTTTCCACTAGTAAATAAAAAAGTCATTGGTATGATGAAGGATGAAAATTGCGGTAAAATAATGACAGAATTTGTTGGGCTGCGATCAAAAATGTACTCATTCAGTGTACAAAATCAAAATGACGTTAAAAAATCGAAGGGGGTAAAGAGAGCCATATTAGATAAATATAGTTTAGCTACTTATAAAAATTGTTTATTTAATAAGACTAATGTGTATGATAATATGTTAACATTTAAATCTAAGCTACATCAGATATATACTAGTCAACTAAATAAGGTAGTCTTAAGTTATGGAGACGATAAGAGAAAAATTAGATCAAATAACATTAATACATATGCATGGTATCATTTTCGTATTAAGGAAACTAACCCTGAATACGAACTTGATATGTTGCTAGATGAGATTGCTAGAATGCAAGAAAATTGTTAAAATTAATTAATTATTAGTTAATTTTTAAATTGTATATAAAATCATATTCATTAAGAAAAATTGTTGTATATAAAATCCTATTCATTAAGAAAAATTGTTGTATATATCTATATGAATTTTTAAGAAAAAATTTGAAATAAAATATTGAAAAAAGAATGAAATGGTGTTTATTTCTTCATTGGCTTTACTTCGTTGGATCAAACAGTTTTTGTTTTTGCTTATTTGTAAATTCTTGTTTTCATATTGCTTAAACATGCACAGTCTTGTCTTCACATAAATTAAACATGCACAATCTTGTTTTCTTTGAGAGCTTCTCTACAAGAGAAATTGAATTTCACAATATTGTGAAATTCCATTAGATATTTTTATAAAGAGACACAATTAAGATAATCGGATAAGTCCTTATATTTTTCACTACTTACAAGTTTCTGTTATTTTATATTCGAACAGATGATTCCTAATTTTTCTTTTGAAAAAAATAATGCAAAACAGGGAATATTTTAATAATACAATTTTATTTTATTTCTGTTAATAATACCATTTAATTTAATTTCTTAAATATTTTATTTATAATGATGGAAACATTTCATAGTATCCAATTATTAGATGTTCTAATATACTTTTCCGTAAAAAATATATTGTACATCTACAAGTATCAGGTCCTTCCTCACACTTCGGATCGTACCATGGGCAGTTTGCAAAATGCCCTTCTGTGTTGTCTTCGTCTTCCATGACGCCATATTGTTCATTTTCCTCCAGCATATTTTGAAAGAATTTGATCATCTCCCAATGATCATATAACCAGAAGCTTTCAAAATCTGTTAGAAATTGGTTTAGAGTACGTCTAATTTGGCTCATTTTATTTGCTGATAAATGAATGATGACGACTGTTTGAAGATTCCTTTGATACTAATTTGCTCCCTAAATTTTTAAAGCAACATCTCCTGATCTTTAAAATATCTATACTAGCATCTCTATTCCATACTTCTTTTTAACCCTCTCTCTCTCTCTCTTTATACCTTTTCTCTCTCTATAACTATCTCTTTCTCTCTATCACTATACCCCACTTATTCACCATAAATATTTTCGATTAGCCTTCTTGAAGTCATTACCAATACTTTTCAGTTCATTTTCAATTAAACATTCAAAGTGATAAGAACTAAATAAAAAAATGGACTCCACCAAAAATCTAACATCAAGATTTAATTCTCTGAAAAACAAAACATTAATTCATATAAAGGAGCTTGAGACATCAATTAAATACAATATTCAAAATGTAAAACGTGTAACAACCAAATATGGACCCACACTAAAAGTTGAATTGGAAAACAACATTATGTTCCTGCCTAAACGATACAACAGTTTAACCGATGATGAAATTAAGGATCTCTCGAGCGGATTATATCACTTAAGCAGAGAAGGTGAAGAAAACTTAATCCTTGAGAGTGAGCTGAGTGAATTTTTGATTCAAAATTCACAGTATCCTATTTGGCAATAAAATACATGAATTCTGTATTAAATTATAAATAAAAAGACATTAAAGAGTTTTGTAAAATATAAATGTTTGTGTTTTTATTTAATATTTTCAGTTATTTCATAAAGAAATTTAAGACATAAATGTCCACAGGTAAATGTATTAAAATTCTGATGTTGATTATAGTTGTATTTTATATTTGTACCAAGATATTTGACTACTTCTGAAGGAGGTTGTAAGTTTCCAAAGCTGTCGAAATATTCTTTTTCATTGATGTTTTTATAATATGCTACCCAATGTGTACCAGGTCCTGTTGATACATCTAAATTGATTATTCCACATTCTATTTTCTTTGATCGTTTTGGTAGAGTATTTAACATGAAAACTCCTCTAAAATATGGAATATTTATAGTGAAACGTCTTAGGTCCACATCAGATAGTGGTCTGTTGGGTAGCATCTTTAAGAGTTTTTTGATTCTTCTTTATGAACTAAGCCATAACCCTTTTTATATGGTTTTAAGTAAAGTCCTTTTCCAACTGCTATAGATTCCATCGCTCTATTATGTCTAGTTGCTTCATCAAGTTGATTTTTAGCATTCTTTGTTGCATTTACAGCTTTAGCTATGGCAGCACCTCCAGTTGTTAGACTACCAATTGCACCCAGAGCAGTTAAAATCGGTATTAGAGGTAAAAAACCACCAATTTTTGGGACACGTATCACACGTGGTACTATAATTTGAGACTTTCTTCCTTTTAATGACTTGTTAATAGTTTTTCGTGCAATTTTAATAGCTGTGTTAATATCTAATGGTTTTTCTTTTTTTAGTATTTTTGTTGCAGCTCTAACTGATGTTCTAAATAGTGTTTTAACATTTAGTTTGTTCTTTTTTACATTTTTCTTTTTCTCCACACCCATACCAAATTTTGTTTTGGCTTTCATTGCGTTAGTAACCATATATGCAAATGATTTTTCAGCAAGACTACTATCTTTTGATAAAACTCGATCCCAAGCGGAGTTTTCAAGTATTTTATCAGCATTATGTCTGCTACTTAAATCCTTATTTTTGGAATAAGCAATATCGTGATTTTTACACGCAGAGTCCAATAAATTAATTCCTTTATCACCTCGATTTAAACGTTTTTGTAGTTTTGTTCCAGGTCCACAGTACTGATATCCAGGTAGATGAAGTTCAACAGGTAGAGAGTTTATTATTTTGTCTACTAGAACTCCTCCAACGACGGTGTTTTTATGACTAAAAGTTTTCTGATATCGTATAACCATATTATCTAATTTTTCCTATATAAGAGGTAATATATATGAAATGCATTTAGTTACAAAAATGCACTTAGTAAAACAACATAAAAATATTTTAGTTCGTAATATTGATGATTCAGCGAACATCAGTTCAAAAATAAAGCATAGTCCTCTCTTACCAAATTCTATTCGTGCTCTAATAGTGGGACCATCAAATTGTGGAAAGACTAATGTTATGATTGGCTTGCTAGAAAGTCCTAATGGACTCAAGTTTGAAAACATCTATTTATACTCAAAATCTCTCTATCAACCTAAATATGAATACCTAAAGAAACTAATTTCACCAATTAAAGGTATGGGGTATTATACATTCACCGATAATGAATCAGTTATTCCACCTGACGAAGCTAAAACTAATTCAATTATGATATTTGATGATGTTGCATGTGAAAAGCAGAATAATATACGTACATATTTTTGTATGGGGCGACATAGGGATGTTGATTCATTCTACTTGTGTCAAACTTATACCAGAGTTCCCGAGCATTTAATAAGAGACAATGCAAATGTTATAATAATGTTTAAACAAGATAAGACAAATATGAAGCATGTTTATAAGGATCATGTTGCCAGCGATATGAGCTTTGAAAAGTTTCAAGAAATTTGTCGAGAATGTTGGAAGGATAAATATGGATTTTTGATGATAAGCAAAGATAACGAATTAAACGATGGTCGCTACAGAAAGCAATTTGACTATTTCATAACTATATAAGCAACTACTCATAAAAATTACCTCTAGTTATTAATCTAACTTTAAACTTGATACATCTATTTGATATAACCTCATCTGATACCTGATAAGCTGATCTGAAAACCAGATCAGGTCCTGATAAGCTGATCTGAAAACCAGACCAGGTCCTGATAAGCTGATCTGAAAACCAGACCAGGTCCTGATAAGCTGATCCGAAAACCAGACCAGGTCCTAATAAGCTGATCTGAAAACCAGACCAGGTCCTGATAAGCTGATCTGAAAACCAGACCAGGTCCTAATAAGCTGATCTGAAAACCAGATCAGGTCCTGATAAGCTGATCTGAAAACCAGATCAGGTCCTGATAAGCTGATCTGAAAACCAGACCAGTTCCTGATAAGCTAATACCTGATCTAATAGCTGATACCTGATCTAATAGCTGATACCTGTTATTTACTATTATTAAACATGGATGAGAAAATTTTAAAACAGTTGGTGTTGACAAGAAATATCTTGAAGAAAAAGCTTCGTAGTATAAAAACTGGTGAAATAGATACACGTGAACAACTAAGAGATACATTTAAACCTATAACAGAACCACTCAAAGAATTCATAAATAGTTCTAAAAATATTAAAAGAATTCCCATAAAAGAAGAAAGTAAAATGAAGACAGAAGTTGAAAATAATACAAGTTTTAAACCTGAAAAAACATCAGTCAAGATAGAGACAAGTACACCAAAGAAACTAGCAGAAGGAACAATATTCGATAATACCATCTTGTTTAATGATGCTAATACTGAGAATCATGATGAGGATGATGATGATGATTTTTACTCACAGACTTCCAATACAGAAGATACTTATACTGACTTATCAGTCTTGGAAGGAAGAAATGAATTAGATACAAACTATGGTCCACATAAAGATTTCAATAATGAATGGAAATTTGGTGATAGTAACCTCAAACTTAATGAAGATAAAATACAAGTTGGTGGTCAAATATGGGCTCTAACACCAGGACTATTTTCTCTAATGTTTCATAAAATACCAAAAAATTATGATAAATTTGAACTCGAAATCTATAAAAAGATTTTAATTACTACTAATGCATATAGAAGGGACTATAAACCTGATGGTCAAATTAAGGGTACTAGAGGATATAAATATAAACATATTATTAAGAAATTTATTGACGAGAAAAACCAGAAGAATTTAAACGAATCAACAGGATCTAAGTCAAAAGGTAGTTATTTAGGTGCTGGAATGATGGAATTTAACGTTCATAAGCCAAACTATATATACTGGGACGATCCAAATGAGTTAGTAGATCGTCTTCGACTACTGCTTGCATCACAAGGTGCAGGTCATACTAATCACAATAACGAGATTGTATCAATTATTGAAGAACTACGTGAAGCAAATATAATACATTAACTTTAATAAAGTATATAAAGCATGTCTGTTGATAAATTTGGACACTATTTAAACGATACTAGCAGCATAATTTCTTTGAAAAATGCACCTAAACTGCTGGGGTTCTTTATGGATACGAACAACAACATTGATGTCCAAAACAAAAGAATCAAAAATGTTGCAAAAGCTCTGGAGGAAAACGATGTTATCAATAAATTGTTTCTGCAAACTCAAATCGAAAAATTAGAAGAGAAATTATTAACATACTTTAAGGAAGATAATACTATAATTCGAGAAGATATTCAAATGCAAATTGAGGAGCTACAACGCGATATAAAATTAGATATAGAAGAAAATTATAAAATTCAAAAAGACATTCTACAAATTAAAACATCCTTTGAAGAACAAATTGAACAGCTTAATGAGAAAATTTATAGATTGGAAAATTACATGTTTGTATCAATAGCTGAAAGTGCGTCAAGTAGATCACAACACTCTCCAAAAAATCTGTAAAACAACTTAATGTCTTCAAAAAGAAATTTAGTAAACGAACTGCATAAGCAAGCTCGAAAAGTTTTTATGCGTCGGAGAGTTGTAATGAAAGGAATAGATGATCTTTGGCAAGCTGATTTAGTTGAAATCGGGATCTATTCTAGAGAAAACAGAAATTATCGATTTTTGTTAACTGTAATTGACACATTTTCAAAATTTGCATGGGTAGTACCACTAAAAACTAAAACTGCACTCGAAACAACCAAGGCGATGGAAAATATTTTTGAATTAGGACGAGTACCAAAAAACTTACAAACAGATGATGGTAAAGAATTTTTCAACAAACACTTTGGAAAATTAATGGATAAATATAACATTAATCACTACTCAACATATAGCAGTATGAAAGCATCAATAGTAGAACGATTTAACAGAACATTGAAAGGAATGATGTGGAAAGAATTTAGCTTTAATGGTTCATATAAGTGGATTGATATATACAAAGATTTAATTAATGCATACAATAGAAAAGTTCATCGCACCATTAAAATGTCTCCGATTAAAGTCAACTCAACAAATGAGGAAAAGCTACTAAATACAGTATACAGTCATTTGAAGATGTACAAAATGTCGAAATTTAATGTTGGAGATAATGTACGCATAAGCAAATATAAGCATACATTTGAAAAAGGTTATACTCCAAATTGGACTACAGAAATTTTCACAATTACAAGAGTTCAAAATACAAATCCTACAACATTCATATTAGAAGATTATCTTGGTAATCCTATTAAAGGTGGATTCTATACTGAAGAACTTTCGAAAACTAGATATCCAAATACATATCTAGTTGAAAAAGTTCTTAAAACTAAAGGAAAGGAGGCATACGTTAAATGGTTGGGATTTTCTAATCAACACAATTCTTGGATAAGTAAGAACGAAATATTATAGCTGAATACCATCATCAACAACAACAATAGCAGTAATATTAAGAAACTAATGTTAATTTTAAAATAAGAAAATGAAATAAATATGTAAATCATGCTTATAAACCATATGTTGTACTAAACTTTATTTAATTGTAATCAGACAGTTATAATGTCAATAACACTTACTCTGAGCTCTAACTCATCAGAATTATCTGCTAGTTACTTTCCTCCTATTGAATTACATGGTGCATATGAGTGTGCTCTAACTGATTTTCATTCATACAACAGCATTCCAAATGTAGACACCTACAACAATATGTTTCATATAGGGGAACATACAATTGAAATACCAATTGGATCTTACGAATTGAATGATATTGTAGATTTTATACAAGAGCAATACAGAAGACTCTGTCCAGAAAATAAGATTTTTATTGAAGCCAATAACAATACAGTGCAAGTTAAAGTTAATAGTTCCAAAGATCCTGTATATTTTAATAAATACAACACAATTGGAAAACTTTTAGGATTCAATAGCAAAATCCTAACACCAAACAAATATTATTACTCAGATCTTCCAGTTAATATTTTTAAAGTGAATCTCTTGCGAATTGAAAGTAGTATCGCTATTAACACATATATGAATAACTCCAAATCGCATACACTTCATGAATTTCCGATTAATGTGCCTCCAGGCTATAAAATAGATGAGGTTCCAAGAAATCTCATCTATTTACCTGTGAACACCAGAGAGATAAGTTCACTAACGCTGCGAGTAGTTGATCAATACGGTGATTTAATTAATTTTCGAGGAGAGGAAATTACAATACGAATACATTTGAGGTCAACTAAATAATGCTAATATACAACACAAATACATTGAAAAATAAAGCAGTAACAACAAGAACAAGAAAGCGACCACTTCAACAGAAAGCACTAACAACATCAAATAAAAATTTTCTAAAGTCCTTGAATTTTAAATTGAAGACAAAATGAGTTCAATAATAGATGTTTTAGATAAACCTTTCTCTGATGAGAATATAATCAAAAAGGATTATCATACATATGTACCATACTTACAATCTTACAACAATAATGATGAAATTAGAATTTCAATACAAAATCAAGATTTATACGTGCTACCCAGTGAGAGCTACATTTATGTAGAGGGGTTTGTTGCCGATGATAATGCCCCTAAATCTTCTTCTTCAGAGAACTTTAAATTAAAAAACAACTTTATAGCATATCTATTTGATGAAATTCGCTATGAGCTCAATGGAATTGAAATTGATCATACAAGATATTTAGGAGCCACGAGCACCATAAAGAACTTGGTTTCTTTATCACCAAACGAAAGCAATGTGATGCAAAATGCTGGATGGAACAAAATTGACGATGTCACTCTTGTAAATGGATTTTTCAATTTCTATGTACCTCTAAAAATGTTTCTAGGATTCGCTGAAGACTACAACAAAGTTATATTAAATGGAAAACATGAACTGATACTCTTGCGCAATAAGAACGACGAAGATCTTGTACGCTCGAGTGTTTCTACTGAAAAAGCTAAACTTACAATTTCACTCATCTCATGGAGAATACCTCATGTTCAATTATCTGACCTTAGCAAATTGAATATGATTAAAATTATTAACAATGGTGCTTCTATACCCATGGCATTTCGCAGTTGGGATTGTCATATTAATCCACAATTAAACACAGGAACTAGCCATATTTGGAATGTTAAACTGGCTGCAAATAGAGAACGCCCCCGTTTTGTGTTGATTGCTTTTCAACAAGAAAATAAGTTTGTTCATTGTGATTTGACTAATTTAAAAGTACATTTAAATTCAGTCTCATACCCGTATGATGATCTAAACATAAAGTTCAAAAATGAACGTTATGCAATTCTATATGATATGTATCTAAGATTCCAACAAAGCTACTATATGAAAGAATCTCAACCGCTTCTAACTGCATCAGAGTTTAAGACAAAAGCTCCTATTATTGTAGTAGATGTCAGTCATCAGAATGAATCACTCAATAATGGACCGATTGATATAAAAATAGAATTTGAAACAGCAACTAATATTGCACCAAAGACATCAGCTTACTGCATTCTTATTCATGATCGTATAATAGAATATATACCCATCAAAGGACAAGTTCGAAAAGTGTTATAAATTGAATAACATGGAAAATAACATAATTTTTATAGACGTACAAGGTTTCAAAGCTAATTCAAACGATTTCATCGCAAAAGAAGTAGCGATTGTTTTCAACAATTATGAATATAACAACTTCATTATAAAACCACCATTTGATTTTAAATGCTTATCAATTAAAAAGCAAAGAGAAGCAAAGTGGCTAACAAAAAACTATCATCACCTAAGGTGGACTGCTGGATCAGTTTCATTTCATAGCGTTTGCAATTTTTTAAAAGCCAACGTAAGATGTTCTAAAATTTACGTAAAAGGTGAAGAAAAAAGACTATGGTTGGAAAAAATGTTACACCAAAAAATTTCTAACGTTGAGGATATAGGCTGCATCAACTTTAAACAAATGGAAATCAAGTATCCAGAATATTTTTATTGTAATTATCATAATTTTGGTGTTTGCGCATTAAGAAATGCTATTTTACTCTCCAAAGAAATATCTTGTTTTAAATGAACTTTTTCACTTTTTAAAATATTTATACTTAAGAATATATTACTGTATGTATTATTATAAAATTTTATAAAATTTTAAACTACAAAATAAAAAAATGTAAAAGTGTTTTCTTATTTCAAATACAAACTACATAAAGAGAATAGAAGGAAGTGGGGAGGAGGAGAAGTTAACTTTTTTGCTTACTTGCAAATTTTTACTTTTTGTTTCTCTGCTGATGACTGTACTTAGTTTAAAATCCTTTAAAAGAATTGAAGACAAAGAAACTGACTACGTTGCAAAATATAAATGTATTCTACACAAGCACAAAATATTCCACGCGCAAGTTCTCACGATCGCGCCTACATATGTATGTACTTATGTACATACATACATACATACACATTCATGAATTTCACAATGTTGTGAAATAAATATTTCTTAAACAAATAAACACAATATACAATTACCATCGACAATCAAGCTGGACCACCCACACACAAACATTAGGGGTGTTCACATACATGAGAACATTTTAGGGGTGTTCACATACATGAGAACATTTTATAAATAAATAAATAAAATAATTAAATAAATTAAATTAATTTATTCAATTATTTTATTTATAAACAATTTATTTTATTTATAAACAATTTATTAGCGTGAGGAAATCACACAAACACATTCCGACGATTCATATGCGAATCGCGTAGTATTCATCAAATCTATTTTCTCTGGTATTACTGATATAGTATTACGATAACAAATTTCTACAGTCTGGCAACACTGGCAATTTTCCCTTTGGAAAAATCATTTTCCCGTCGGCATTAAGAAATATAGTAATCATGCATTGCCGTCGGCATTTGAAAAAAATAATCATGTTTTGCCGTAGGCATTTGAAAAAAAAAAAAATAATCATGCATTGCCGTCGGCATTTGAAAAACATAATCATGCATTGCCGTAGGTATTAGAAAAAATAAGGATGCATTGCCGTAGGCATTAGGAAAAATTCATTAATTAGGAAAAATCATCTCATGATTTTCCCGTTGGTATTAGGAAAAATCATCTCATGATTTTCCCGTTGGAATTAGGAAAAATCATTTCATGATTTTCCCGTCGGCATACATGTATACTTATGAAATATTAATCTTATGAAACCCCTTAATCCACCCCCCACAAAAAAATCACCCGTTCACACAATTAATGTCACCACAAAAAAAATCACCCGTTCACACAAGGGTTAATGTAAACAAAAAACTCCTTATGTAAACAAAAACATCAAAGCGCCGCCGAAAACACACACACACACACACGTACGTATCAAATTTCCAAGAATTTTAAAATTTTCAAATTTTAATTACCCAAATTTCACAATTTCAGCCACAATTTAACAATTTCAGCCACAATTTAACAATTTTAATTGCGGTAGAACCGCTAGTTCCCTACTACTTACATAATTTCATAATTAAAGGAATGGGTTAATACACATTTACAGATATTGAATCTGTTATTTCTCCTAACAAAGCTAAAAGTAATTCCGATATGATATTTAACGATGTTAGATGTGAGAAAAATATTTTTGTATGGAGTGAGATAAGAATATTGATGCATTCTGCTGATGTCAAACTTATACCAGAATCACCAAACATTTGATACTAGATAATCATAATGTAATTATAATTTTTAAGTAAGATGAGACAAATATAAAGCATGTTGGAAGGATAAATATGGATTTTGATTATAAGCAACGATATTGAATTGAACGATGATCGTTATAGAAAAAAAGAGAATTTGACTACATAAAAGTTTACTTTTTCGTTTTTCATCTGACCTTAAACTGCATTCATCTAAATGTTATAAATGGGCAGCTACTTGTAAACTGATAACCCAATCTGAATCAGATAAGCTGATCTGAAAACAATACCAGGTCCTGATAAGCTGATCTGAAAAACCAGACCAGGTCCTGAAAAGCTGATCTGAAAACCAGACCAGGTCCTGATAAGCTGATCTGAAAACCAGACCAGGTCCTATTAAGCTGATCTGAAAACCAGACCAGGTCCTGATAAGCTGATCTGAAAACCAGACCAGGTCCTGATAAGCTGATCTGAAAACCAGACCAGGTCCTATTAAGCTGATCTGAAAACCAGATCAGGTCCTGATAAGCTGATGTGAAAACCAGACCAGGTCATGATAAGCTGATCTGAAAAACAGACCAGGTCCTGATAAGCTGATCTGAAAATCAGACCAGTTACCTGATAACCTGATCTGATAGCTGATACCTGATCTAATAGCTGATACCTGTTATTTACTATTATTAAACATGGATGAGAAAATTTTAAAACAGTTGGTGTTGACAAGAAATGTCTTGAAGAAAAAGCTTCGTAGTATAAAAACTGGTGAAATAGATACATGTGAGCAATAAAAGATACATTTAAACCTATAACAGAACCTCTCTAAGAATTCGTAAATAGTTCTAGAAATATTGAAAGAATTCGCAAGAAAGAAGAAAGTAAAATCAAGATAGAAGCTGAAAATAATACAAGTTTAAAGCCATCATCAATATAGAGACAAGTACACCAAAGAAACTTTCAGAAGGAACAATATTTGATGACATCATCTTATTTAATGATGCTAATACTGAGAATGATGATAAGGATGATGAAAATGATTTTTACTCATAGACTTCCAATTCTGAAGACACTTATACTCATTTATTGAATTAGATACAAACTATGGCCCACATCAAGGTTTGAATAATGAATGAAAGTTTGGTGATAGTAACCTAAAACTAAATGAAGATAAAATACAAGTTGATGGTCAAATATAGGCCCTAATAGTAGCTTTATTTTCTTTAATGATTGATAATAAAACATGGAAATACTATGAAAAATTTGATGATGAAAACTATATAAAATATATAATTTCTACTAATCATCATCATCATTCACTGACAGAAAATGATGTTATCAGTAAATTGTTTCTGGAAACTCCAAACGATAAACTATAGGAGAAATTAATAATATAGCTTAAGGAATTAATATAATTCAAGAATATATTAAAATGCAAATTGATAGAGTACAACGTGAAATACAATTAGAGATAGAAGATAGTTATAAAATTGATAAAATACATACTAAAAATCAAATCATCTTTTGAAAAAACAAATTGAACAGCTGAACGATAAAATTTATAGATTGGAAAATGAACTACATGATAGTATAAATAGCTGAAAGTGCATCAAGTAGATCACAACACTCTCCAAAAAATCTTTAAAATAACTCAATGTCTTTAAAAAGAAATTTAGTAGACGAACTCTATAATAAATCTCGAAAATTTTTTGTGCATTGTAGATATGTAATGAAAGGAATAGTTGATCTTTTATGGAGCTGATTTAGGTGAAATGGGAAACTATTCTACAGAAAATAGAAATTATTGATTATTGTAGACTGTAAATGATTCATTCACAAAGTTTCTATGGTCAATACCGTTGAAAATAAAAGTTGCATTCGAAAAAACCTAGGCTGTGGAAAATATTTTTCAAATGTTATGAGTACCAAAAAGCTTACAAATGGATGATTGTAAAGAATGCATATGTAGAATATTAAACATTACTTAATATGAAAGCATCAATAGTAGAATGATTTAATAGATCATCCAAAGGAATTATGTGATGATGGTTCATATAAATGAAATATACAAAGAATTACTTAATGTACTCGCATACAATATAAAAGTTCATCTCACTATTTAAATGTTTCCGATTAAAGTTAACTCAACAAATGAGAAAAAGCTGCTAAATATAAAAATTTGAATATGAACAAAATGTTGAAATTTAATGAAAGTAAAAAACAAAATTAAACAGGAAAAATCTAGTTTGGTTTGTATTTTTGAAGGAATGATAGGTCTTAAGAAAGATAATTAACTTACTATACTGGAAATTCTCTAAACTTGTTGGCCTGTATGAAATATTGTGAAAACTTAAGTGCTCAAAATAAATTACAACACAGTGTAATATTCAGTAACACCTAATATTATCACTTTTTATAGTGAAAATTGTACATTTTCCATTTCGAAAGCTCTAGCAAGCGAAATTTTAAAATATGCCCATGGGCTATTATAATAGATCTTTACTGTATTAATTTCTATAGCTATCAAATCTTTAGAAAATATAGATAAACTATATAAATTGGACTTAGATTTCCAATCTTTAAGAATCTATATGTGTATGAATTAGTATCAAACAAACTTACTGGAATCATGCTGAAGCATACATAAATTGTAAAATGCAATGTAAGCAGATCTTACTTTATATCTGTATCTGTATGAGTATCAAATAAATTTACAGAAAAAATATTGAAAGCATGCCTAAGCATGCAAATTTAAAAGAATGTCACACAATTTTGTAAGCAAAGAAATTTTATGACTCTGTGCTAAATGAAATACATAAATATTTATCTACTTTGTAAAAGAATAAAAAGAGCGAAATCGTAAAATCTAATAGTATAGATTTTTAATTGAAACACCACTACATGTCGGACTCTCGCGTCACTATCGATAGAAGCATGCTAAGGCATGCATGCTAGCAAAATATATAAATCTGTTAGAAGGTGATGAGAAACTTGTTTCTAATCATTAATCTGTAGACAGCAATTGTATCTGGATCAACCCAACTCATGAACGAAATATATACAGATATTGTTGATAGTAATGAGGACCTTTTTTAAGTAGGAAATGATTACATCTGAATGTGATACAACCCAGCCTACGTCAACAATAACTTCAAGGATGTCAACCAGCAAACCTCATGTAGAAAAACTCGATGTAAAAATTCTCTCAAACATGGATATTCTAGTGTTTCTGACACTATAAAAACACCGACGGTGAATTGATGGTGGAGGTAACTGCGTTATTTGAGATCGATTTTCTAGAATAGTTGATTATTAAACATGTATTTCTTTGTAGATAAAGTAATTTCTCTATACATATATTTACCTATATCTATATATGAATACATTTAAAAATTACATAAATATTATCTTTTTCAAGTAGTAAAATCTGAAAAAATAGTAGTGGCATATTAAAAGAAAAAAATTATTAAAAAGAGAGACTGAGTGATCAACTGATACGTACACTTTGTCTGACAGGTAAATAAAGCGCGCTTAAAAATATCAGAAATATATACACAATACGCTGAAATTTAATAAAATGAGAAAAAAAATCATCTAGAACATCAAATAAAAGCCATAGGCGAGTAACCTTCATAAGATAAACATATACCTTATTAATGAAAATATATTATCAGTATGAAGTAACACAATTTGAGGAATTAAAATTTTAACATTTAATTGTCCCTTAACGCTGACAAAGAGTAGACGGATATGTTGACATAGAAAGTCATCTTGTATACTAGAGGAACCGTTGAGAGGCCAGACCTAAATTGTAAGAAAACGATTTCGTTTTCTGTTGATCGCTATTCAAGAAGAAAACAAGTTTCCTCATTATGATTTAACTAATTTAAAAGTACATTTAAATTCAGTCTCATATCCAAATGATGATGATCTTAACATAAAAATTAAAAATAAACGTTATGCAATTCTATATTATATGTACTCGTATCTAAGATTCCAACAAAGCTATTATATGAAAGAATCTCAAGCACTTCCAAATGCACTAAAGTTTAAGATAAAAGTTCCTTTTATTCAATAGCGGCCCAATTGATATAGAAATTTAATATGAAACAGTAAGCAAGGGCCTCAGCTACTGCATTTTTACTGATGATCGAATAATAAAAAGTCCTGAAAGTCTTATAAATTAAGTAATATGAATGAAAAAATGGTTTTAATAGACGAGTAAGGTTTCGAGTGATTTTTAAAGCCAATGCAAGATGTTTAAATATATGAAAAAGGTGAAGAAAAAAGATGATAGTTGGAAAAAATTTTACACCGAAAAATTTCTAACGTTGACTATATAGGCTACATCAACTTTAAACAAATGGAAATAAAAAATATTAAATATTTATACTATAGTTACTACAACTAGAGAGGAATTCAATTTTACTTAAAGCAGAAACTCCTCACAAACTTTTAAGTAAATACATCTAAAAATTAAAACAATGTTTTTTTAATTTCAAATAAAAAAACTACCGAGATATTTCACATCTATACACAAAAGACCATGCGAATATTTACAACAGCACATGATAAAAAAAAAATGTATTTAAACAGGGAGCTCCAGACTTATTTGTATGTACATACATACATACATAAAATCAATTTGTAGATCCATATGTACATATGTACACATATTATCAAATTTCTTACCCATGCTCAAGTATTTATTGGATTTTAACAATCGCACTTACATATCTACATCATGAAAACATACAAACCGTTCTCCAAGCTATTGACGCTTGAAGACGAAAGTCGAAGAAGACTAATGTACTTAAATAAACAAACTTATCACAGACCAGTCAAACTCTATCGCGCATACACACACACACACACACAAAAATCACCACGATCGTACGCAAGAATTTTGCAAAATCTGAAATTAATATTTATACAAATATAAACAAATTTCTGACCGACAGACTTTAACACTGGACAAATTTAAGCTTGATAAAATATAAAGCAATCTCATCCTCCAATATGAAAAAACATACTAGGATTAGGGAAGTTCAGATATATGATAATATTTTCTAGCAAAAAAATGTTCATATGAGAAAGAATTTATTTCCACGTACATATAAATACTATGGTGAGAAAATCACATACACACACACATACTAAAATTCATCTACGAAAAATTACACCTATTTCAACAACGCCCCTCCCCTCACAAATCACACTCAGCCTAAAGTTCTTATAGATATACATACACAAAATTACAAGGTAATATACAATCTATCAATCTCAACAACTTAAATCACGATCAGCCTTAAACTCATATAGACATACATGCACACAAATACGGATACATATACATTAACACCTTCACCTCACCTCTCATTAATCATGATCAGCCTTAAACTCCTACAGATATACACACAAATTGCGCTGTTATATATTTCATGAACACTTCGCCCCTCATAAATCACGATCAGCCTTAAACTTCTACAGACATACATACACAAAAATTTCTACAAACATATAAACTCCCAAATTCCTATAGGTACATATTACAATAACGCCGCCCGCCTACCTCAAATCAAGGCCAGACTTAAACTGCTACATATACATACATACACACACACACACACATAGGCACATTCTATCTATCTATCACAACGACACCCTCCCCCACCTCAAATCACAATCAGCCTTAAACTCCTACGAACATACATATACACAGATTCCCACGGATACGTATTACATGAACACTCTCACCTCGCCTTTCATAAATCTCAGACAGCCTTAAGGTCTCACAATCTAGACACACCCCGCCCTCCACCAAGCACAGCCAGACTTCAATTCCTACAGCTAGACACACCTCGTCCTCCAAGAATCATAGCCAGACTTCAAATCCTACAGCTAGACACACCCACAAATTTTCCGTCGGCATTAGGAAAAATCATTTCCATGATTTTCCCGTCAGCATTTGAAAAAAATAAACATGTTTTCCCGTCGGCATTTGAAAAAAATAAAGATGTTTTCCCGTCGGCATTTGAAAAAAATAAACATGTTTTCCCGTTGGCATCAGGAAATCATACACATATAAAAGCCTCAAACCTATAAACCCCTTAATGTATTCCTACAAAATATTCCGCACACAAATTCCCACGGATACATATTACAACAACACCCGCCCCCACCAAACACAGGCTGCCTAGATACACCCGCAAATTCCCACGGTTACATGTTACAAAAACCTCACCTGCCCAAATCACGGACATCAACAAATTTCCACAGTCTAACAACAATCATAACTTTCCCGTCGGCATTAGAAAAAATAAAGATGTTTTCCCGTCGGCATTAGGAAAAATCATACAAATATAAAAATCTTAAAGCTATAAACCCCCTTAATGTATTCCCACAAAATATTCCACGCACAAGTTCCCACGGTCATACATACATACATATACTTAATATAAATAAAAAAAGTTAATATAAACAAAAAACTCCTAATGTAAACAAAAAACACAGACGGACGGACGGACACACACACGTAGGTATCAAATTTCACAAATTTCCAAGAATTTTAAAATTTCAGCCAAAATTTAACAATTTCAGCCACAATTTAACAATTTCAGCCACAATTTAACAATTTCAGCCCACAATTTAACAATTTCAGCCCACAATTTAACAATTTCAGCCACAATTTAACAATTTTAATCGGCGCCCGAATGCCCATTTCCCTACTACTAGTGAATAAAATGCAAGCTTTTCTGATAGCAAATACAATCTTATGTGAGATATCATGTATGCATACATTTTTATATGACTCTATATATAATATCTTATTTCTATATATTTATTCACATATAAAGAGCTTCATAATTAAATTTCCATATATGAGCTCATATATTATAATATATTTCATTATATGTATTAGTACATATATCAATTCATATATAATACTTTTGACATGTATAACCCCATACATTTCCATACATGAATTAATATATATTCATATATATTTATATACATTCATATATTAAAAATATATGGACCATACATATTTTTTAGCTGGGTATACATATTTAGTTATTGTATCTTCAAATATGAACTAACAATAAGTGTTCAACTAACAAAGTAGACCAGAGTTGTAGAAAGTGACTTATGAAAAAAACTAAAATCCGCTAATTTGATCACTGTTAAAAAGGGACAAATATAGTGTGTTTATTATTAATATTTTTACTACAATAATCAAAACAAACAACAGAAAATGTATACCTAGTGAAATGAACAATTGAACATTTTTAAAAAATTAAATGAAAGATTTTGCAATGTTGAACTAAATAAAACAATGTGTAAAACATTATTAGTAATATAAAAGTGATTAAAATTAGTTTCCAAATGCTTACAAACTCAATTTTAAACATTTTCCTTCAAAAATATTAATTTTTAACTTCAACTTGCAAAAAGCATAAAACTAAAATACACTTGAGCACATGAACATTTGTACAAAATTAAATGGAGAAATTTGTGGTATTGAATTAAAAAACACAATGCGAAAAAGATTATTAGTATTGGGTGTTTTTTATTGAGGTATAGAAATTTAAGTTGGCATCACTTTTTTAACTGGCGGCCATTTTGTCAGCTGTCAAGTGATTAATATTTAGTTTGGTTTGCCATTTCATCATGAACAGGTTGACAAAAGAACAACGCTTGCAAATCGTGGAAATTTATTTCGAAAATAATGGTTCAGTTCGCGAAGTTTACCGCAAGCTCCGTCCATTTTATGGTCGACATAATCGTCCATCAGAGCAATTAATTCGGTTAACCATGGATCGTTTTCGCACTACGTTTACTCTATGTGATAATACGCATCCGCAGAGACGTCGAACAGTGCGCACCGAAGAAACAATTTCCGCTGTAGAGCAAAGTGTTGAAGAGGACCCGAATGAATCGATTCGCCACCGTGCACAGCAATTGGAGCTTTCTCCATCAACTTTATGGAAGATTTTGCGCAAAGATCTTGGCTTGCGACCTTACAAGATCCAGCTTGTGCAAGAATTAAAGCCGCGTGACCATGCAATGCGTCGTGATTTTGGTGTATGGGCCGAAAATGAGATTGATCTCGATGCTGATTTTCATCGCAAAATTTTGTTCAGTGATGAGGCTCATTTTTGGTTGAATGGCTACGTCAACAATCAAAATTGCCGCATTTGGAGTGAAGAGAATCCACATGAGACCCTTGAGACGCCATTACATCCACAAAAACTGACTGTTTGATGTGCTCTATGGGCCGGTGGAGTCATTGGGCCATACTTCTTCCGAAATAATGCTGGAGAGTCAGTTACCGTTAATGGAGACCGGTATAGAGCCATGATAACCGACTATTTTGTTCCCGAATTGGATGGCATGAATGTGGATGAGTTGTGGTTCCAACAAGACGGCGCTACATGCCACACAGCGCACGTCACAATCGATTTATTGAAGGAAACATTCGATGAGCGCATAATTTCGCGGAATGGACCTGTCAATTGGCCACCAAGATCGTGTGATTTGACACCATTGGATTATTTTCTTTGGGGATATGTGAAGTCGCTCGTCTACGCCAACAAACCAGAAACGTTAGGGGACTTGGAAGCCAACATTCGTGGCGTTATTGCCAACATACGGCCCCATATGCTCGAAAAAGTGGTTGAAAATTGGACCTGTAGAATTGGCTTTATTCGAGCCAGCCGCGGCGGCCACATGCCCGAAATCATATTTAAACGTTAATGGCATAAAATTATCCTTCCAATAAAGCCAAATTGATGGACATTAAAACGATTTTCTTGTGTTTTATTTCAATTCGAAGTTCTATACCTCTAAAAAACACCCTGTGTTAATAAAGTGATTAAAATATGTTTTCAAATGATTAGAGACTTCGTATTAAACATTTTCGTTCGCAAATATTAATTTTTACCATTTATTTACAAAAACTAGGCTGCGAATGAGACCACAAAGAATAAAATGTAATTACTTTAAAATAATACCACGCGAAAGAAAAATTTAAGAGGATTTGATGACTGTGTGCGCGAGACCTCTAAAAACACAATTATCTTCCGTCTCGTGACATCTCTGGTCTACTTTGTGGTCCAACTCTTAAGTCTAAAAGTAGTAAGTAATTACCAATTCTGCGTCAATTAAAATTTGTAAAATTTGGGCAATTAATTTTAAAATTTGGGTAATTAAAATTTGAAATTTGAGAAATTGTGTTTTCGGTGCGCTTTGATGTTTTTTTTGTTTACATTAACTGTTTTTTGTTTACATTAGTTCTGTGAACGGGTGATTTTTTTTGTGACATTAATTGCGTGTGAACGGTTAATGTTTTTTGTGGTAATGAATTAAAAATCATGAAATTGATTTTTCCAAATGCCGACGGCAAAACATCATTATTTTTTTCCTACTGCGGGAAAATCATGAAAATGATTTTTTATAATGCCGACGGGAAATTTGTGAGTGTTGCCAGACTAAGGAAATTTGTGAATGTCCGTGATTTGGGGTGGGTGGTGTTGTTATCGTAATACCATCA
This sequence comes from Nowickia ferox, assembly GCA_936439885.1. NCBI lineage: Eukaryota > Metazoa > Arthropoda > Insecta > Diptera > Tachinidae > Nowickia > Nowickia ferox. Next base: position 51,913,695 of record OW387024.1, on the reverse strand, counting down.
GGAGAAATTATATTTGATGACTACTACGCGATTCTCATATGTATATATGTATAAATATATATACATATATATATATATATATGTATGGATGTATGTATGATTTTCTCACGATAATAAATTAATTATCATATTTTTATGGTATAAAATGTTCTCATATATGTGAACACCCCCTATGTTTGTGTGTGGGAGGTCTCTCAGATAAATTTATATTTTGTTTATTTGTTTAAGAAATATTTATTTCATAACATTATGAAATTCTTGAATGTGTATGTATATGCACATATGTACATATGTATGCACATGCATATGGATGTGTGACCGTGGGAATTTATGCATGGAATATTTTGTGGCTCTGTATAATACAGACGTAATATTTGAATACATTTATATTTTGCAACGCAGACATTTCTTTGACTACGATTATTTTAAAGCAGAGGATTTTCAACTAAGTACAGTCATCAGCAGAGAAACAAAAAGTATAAATTTGCAAGTAAACAGAGCTACTGCTACTAATTTTCGTATAAATACGCCAACTTTTCTAATCAACATATCAGTACTTTATTGTATTTAACAGCATCATTACCAATCCAATATATTTCCGCGTTTATAATTTTTATTCAATTTGGAAAAATGATTTCTTCAGGTTATAATTGTGACATATGTAAAAAAGTTTACAAATACCAAAAATCTTTTTTGGATCACCTTAAGACCCATAGTATGATGAATCAATGGAGCAAAAATCAAGAGCAACCGCTCTCTCTTCAAAATCAGCAGCAGCAGCTAAACACTTTTCATCATCATCATCAGCAACAACCTTCTCTACAATACCCTCAATATCAACTACCGATAAGTTACCCTACACCAATGTCATGGAATAATCAGTTTTTGGGATCAGGAGTGCCAATGCAATATGAGTATCCAAATTACAATTATAATCCCAATTTGATGCAATGGCAACCTCTTAATTGTCATCAACAAGAGCAGCAGCAGCAACAACAACAAGCTCAACAAAAAGGTGTGGATATCCATGGAGGAATTTTATACAACGATGCTATGGACATAAGTTTACCGGAAAGTGATAGAGAATTAGAAGAAAGAAGAGAAGAAACTCTGCCAACTCCAATGAGTACTTCGCATGCTAGAACAGAAGAAGTTGAAGAGAGTGTGCGATATTATAAAATATCGAAAGCCTTCAAAAATCATATCGCCACATATGCAATTCTAAATAAAAAGATCAACTCCTTCCTCTTGGAAGAATTTATTAAGGAAAACATAAATTTTTTTATTGAGAGACTTCAAATTACTTTGTCTAAGCATATAATTATTAAATTTCATGTGAGTATTGTGGCGGAGTACATCAAAATTGTGGAAGAAGAATTGGAGTTGTGTGTTATATCACATGTAGCCAAAATGAGTTTACTGACGAAGGCATATAACATAGAAGAATTATTCCGTAAGCAGGTTGAGGAGATTTCAACCAAAATGTTCGAATTTCAAGAGAGGGACTCTGGTTGGACTTTGATACGTATAGTTCGAGCGGAAATAAGCATCAATAAAGCATCTCTCGTTAAAGGTTCAAATTGTGCATCTACTCCTGAAAAACTTCATAAAAGAAAAGCTTGCATCAATATACAAAACAATGATGCATATTGTTTCAAGTGGTGTCTGATTGCTGCAATGGATAGCACCAAATACAACCAAGAACGTTGTAGTTCTTACAACATCTATGACATTGCTGATGACATAATTTATACGCGAAATGGTGTAGCGTTAAATTTCAAAAATTTAACGTACCCATTAGCACTAAACAAAATCAAGGAGTTCGAGGTGAATATCCGGCAATAAGTGTGAACGTATTTGGGTATGATGAGGGAGCAAATCAGATCATTGCTGCACTTGCTGCTTTTAGAGAATGGTGAATGTCATCACTACATATTGATAAAGGACATATCAAGGTAAGTTAAAAAATTATTCAACTCTTTATTTTAAGAATACATATATTGGTTTTATATATTTTATAAAATATGTACATTTTTATTAATTTTTATCTATTTTTATTTTTTATCATTCACAGGCTTTTAAGGAATCAGATAACGCAGCACCATGATAAGCTATATATCTGCAACAGCTGCCTGCAGTATACACATAGGGAGGACGTCATCTCTAACAATAAAGCAGAATGCGGCAAAATCGTTACAACTATGCCAACAGGTGCGGATGCTATCCTACAGTTTAAGGGGCATCAGAGAAAAATGGATGTGCCCTTCGTAGTATATGCGGACTTCGAATGCATATTAGAAGACATTAGTGATAGTGTAAGTAGTAAAACCAGTCTTATCAAAAATCACACTCCTTGTGCATTTAGCTATTATATTAAGTGTCTAAATAGCAGTAAGTTAGATAAGTTAAGGATTTATATAGGGAAATATGACTCAAAAAATTCGTGACATATTTAATTAAAGATTGTGAGGATATTTATAATAATTATTTAGTAAATAATAGGCAAATGGATACTTTATCCCCTTCTGATATTTATAATTTTTATAGTGTGGTGAATTGTCACATTTGTCAAAAATTTCTAGGTAAAGATCGCGTTAGAGATCATTGTCATATTCGTCGTAAATTTAGAGGTGCAGCCCACAATAACTGTAATTTAAATTACGAAATTCCCAAGTTTATACCAGTTTACTTTCACAATTACTCAAATTATGACTCACATCTTTTTATTAAAGAACTAGGTGAAATTTCAATGCAACTGAAAGTACTCCCTCTCAAGAAGGAACTTTATATATCCCTCTCCCAATTTACAGAAATGAGCGACGCTCATAAGCTTGAAATAAGATTTCTTGATACAATACGGTTTATGGCTGAGAGTTTGGAATCATTAGCCTGCAATTTGTCGGATAATGATTTCAGCACTATAAGGTCCTTATTTCAGTCAGAAAAAGAATTTCAGTTTATTAAGAAAAAAAGGTATTTTTCCCTATGAGTACCTAAATTTATACCAAAAATTAGATTAATGTCAGCTGCCTTCACGCAGTGATTTCTTTAATAAGTTGAACAATAAAGAGTGTTCTTTAGAGGAATACTCACATGCTGTAGAGGTATGGAATACTTTTGGTTGCAAAACTATGAAAGATTACATGGAACTTTCCTTAAAACAGATGTCCTCTTACTGACAGATATTTTCGAGAACTTTAGAAAAGTGTGCAAAGGTATTTATGAGCTGGATCCATGTCAATATTATACAGCACCTGGACTTTCCTGGGATGCAATGCTCAAATACACAAAAATTGAATTAGAATTATTGACGGACATAGACATGCACAATTTTATGATAAAAGGTATATGTGGGGGAATCGTACAGTGTAGTCAAAGATGTTCAAAGGCAAATAATAAGTATTTGCAAGATTTTGATAAAGAAAAGCCTGCAGAATTTCTTGTATACTTAGACGCAAACAACCTCTACGGTTGGGCGATGTCGGAATATCTTCCTTATGGTGGGTTCAGATGGTTATCGCATGACGAGCTGAGTCTGGACCCAAAAAGCATAGCTGACAATGGAATAGACGGTTATGTATATGAGGTCACTTTGGGTTATCCTTCCCACCTACATGACTTGCATAATGACCTTCTTTTTTGCGCTGAAAATAAAAAAGTTATACAAGCGAAGTATAACAAATTGATAACCGATTTCTCTACAAAGCAATCCTATGTGATACACTAGAGTATTCTAATACAATGCTTAGAATATGGCTTAGTTTTAAAGAAAACACATCGTATTCTTCTAGCATTTAAACAATATCCATGGTTACAAGGCTATATTGACCTAAATACCACACATAGAGAAACTGCTAAAAATGCTTTTGAAAAAAACTTTTTCAAACTTCTCAATAATGCAGTGTATGGTAAAACCATGGAAAATGTGGACAAGAGGAGAGATCTTAAAATTTGTAAAAATTGGTACAGAACAAATGAGAATCATTTGGGGGCAGAAGATTGGATATCCAAACCCAACTTTCATAGTTTATCTATATTTTCCCAAGATCTGGTAGCTATCGAAATGAATAGAGTCAAGACACACTACAATAAACCAATTTACAAATGGAAAATGTATAATTTCCATTACGGGTACATGCAACCTAAGTTCAAGACAAAACTCTCATTAAACTATATGGACAGACTCTTTTATTTATACAATAAAAACGGACGACTTTTATGCTGACATAAGGAATGATATAGAACAACAATTTGATACATCGGACTACCCTGCAGACAATATTTATAATCTTGCACTAGTTAATAAAAAAGTTTTAGGTATGATGAAGGATGAAAATTGTGGTAAGATAATGACAGAATTTGTTTGGCTGCGTTCAAAGATGTACTCAGTTAGTGTACAAAACCAAAATGACACTAAAAAATCGAAGGGGTTAAAGAGAGCAATATTAAATAAGTGTATAGTATTTAGCCTCTTATAAAAATTGTCTATTTAATTAATCTAATGTATATGATAATATGTTAACATTTAAATCTAAGTTACATCAAATATATACTAGTCAGTTAAATAAGGTAGTCTTAAGTTATGGAGACGATAAGAGAAAAATTAGATCAAATAACATTAACACATATGCATGGTATCATTTTCGTATTAAGGAAACTAACCCTGAATACGAACTTGACATGTTGCTAGAAGAGATTGCTAGAATGCAAGAAAACAGATAAAATTAATTAAAAATTAATGTACATACAATTTTAGTTATTAAGAAAAATTCTATTATTGTTAAAATCTTAGTTATTAAGAAAAATTATTTTATTATAAAAATTATTGTACATAAAATCTTAGTTATTAGGAAAAAATATTTTATTCTAAAAATATGACAAAAAGTGATGTACATATACATAATAATTTTTTAAGAAAAAATGTGAAATAAAATATTGAAAAAATAATTAAACATTTAAATGGTTTTTTTATTGCAACTTTAATTTACTAAATAGAAATTTTAACCACAAGTGTCTACATTTTCATATGCATGTATTTTGTTTCTCCACTTGATGTACTTAGTTGGGTCAAAAAATTTTTGTTTTTGCTTATTTGCAAACTTTTGTTTACATTATTTTGGTTTTGTTTATATTTCACTTAATTATGCACAGTCTTGTTAAAGCTTTCTTGGGAGGTTCTGCACAAGAAAAATGGAATTCCACAACATTATGAAATTCAATTAAATTTCATTTGATATTTTCATAAAGACAAAAAAATTTGATTTTCGGATAAGTCCATGAATTTTGCAATACACACAAGTTTCTATTATTCTCTAATCGAAAAGATGATTCCTAGTTATCCTTTTGAAAAAAATAATGCAAAACAAGGAATATTTTAATAATCCGTTTTAATTTAATTTTATTTATTTTAATAATACATTTTATTTTTATTTTAATGTCCGAACAAAACTTAATCCTTGAGAGCGAGCTGAGTGAGCTTATTTGGGGATAAAACAAATTAATACTGTATTAAATTATAAATGAAAAGGCATTAAAGAGTTTTGTAAACTATAAATGATTGTGTTTTATTTAATATTTTCAGTTATTTCATATAGAAATTTAAGACATAAATGACCACAGGTAAATGTATTAAAATTCTGATGTTGATTATAGTTGTATTTTATATTTGTACCAAGATATTTGACTACTTCCGAAGGAGGTTGTAAGTTTCCAAAGCTGTCGAAATATTCTTTTTCATTGCTGTTTTTATAATATGCTACCCAATGTGCACCAGGTCCTGTTGATACATCTAAATTGATTATTCCACATTCTATTTTCTTTCATCGTTTTGGTAGAGTATTCAACATAAAAACTCTTCTAAAATATGGAATATTTAAAGAGAAACGTCTAACGTCCACATCAGATAGTGGTCTGTAGCATCTCTAAGAGTTTTTTGATTCTTCTTTGTAAACTGAACCATAACCCTTTTTATATAGTTTTAAGTAAAGTTCCTTTCCAACTGCTATAGATTCCATCGCTCTATTATGTCTAGTTGCTTCATCAAGTTGATTTTTTGCATTCTTTGTTGCATTTACAGCCTTAGCTATAGCAGCACCTCCAGTTGTTAGACTACCAATTGCACCCAGAGCAGTTAAAATCGGTATTAGATAAAAAGCCACCAAATTTTGGGACACGTATCACACGTGGTAATATAATTTGAGATTTTCTTCCTTTTAATGACTTGTTAATAGTTTTTCATGCAATGTTAATAGCTGAGTTAATATCTAATGGTTTTTATTTTTTTAGTATTTTTGTTGCAGCTCTAATTGATGTTCTAAATAGTGTTTTACCATTTAGTTTGTTCTTTTTAACATTTTTCTTTTTCTCCACACCCATACCAAATTTTGTTTTGGTTTTCATTGCGTTAGTAACCATATATGCAAATGATTTTTCAGCAAGACTACTATCTTTTGATAAAACTCGATCCCAAGCGGAGTTTTCAAGTACTTTATCAGCTTTATGTATGGTACTTAAATCCTTATTTTTGGAATAAGCAATATCTTGATTTTTACACGCAGAGTCCAATAAATTAATTCCTTTATCACCTCGATTTAAACGTTTTTGTAGTTTTGTTCCAGGTCCACAGTACTGATATCCAGTTAGATGAAGCTCAACAGGTAGAGAGTTTATTATTTTGTCTACTAGACCTCCTCCTCCAACGACGGTATTTTTATGACTAAAAGTTTTCTGATATCGTATAACCATATTATCTAATTTTTCCTATATAAGAGGTAATTTATATGAAATGCATTTAGTTACAAAAATGCAGTTAGTAAAACAACATAAAAATTTTTAGTTCGTAATATTGATGATTCAGCGAACATCAGTTCAAAAATAAAGCATAGCCCTCTCTTACCAAATTCTATTCGTGCTCTAATAGTGAGACCATCAAATTGTGGAAAGTATAATGTTATGATTGGTTTGCTAGAAGTCCTAATGTACTCAAGTTTGAAAACATCTATTTATACTCAAAATCTCTTTATCAACCCAAATATGAGTACCGAAAGAAATTAATTTCACCAATTAAGGGTATGGGATATTATACATTCAGCGATAATCAATCAGTTATACCACCTGAAGAAGCTAAAACTAATTCAATTATGTTATTTGATGAATGAAGCAGAATAATATACGTATATTTTTGTATGGGACGACATAAGGATGTTTATTCATTCTACTTGTGTCAAACTTATACAATAATTCCAAAGCATTTAATAAGAGACAATGCAAATCTTATAATAATGTTTAAACAAGATGAGACAAATATGAAGCACGTTTATAGGGATCATGTTGCCAGCCATATGAGCTATGAAAAGTTTCAAGAAATTTGTCGAGAATGTTGGAAGGATAAATATGGATTTGATGATAAGCAAAGATAACGAATTAAACGATGGTCGCTACAGAAAGCAATTTGACTATTTCATAACTATATAAACAACTACTCATAAAATATTACGTTTAGTTATTAATCTAACTTTAAACTTCATACATCTATTTGGTATAACTGATCTGATACCTGATAACCTGATCTGATACCTGATAAGCTGATCTGAAAACCAGACCAGGTACCTGATAAGCTGATCTAATATCTGATAACTTATATAATAGCTGATAGCTGATCTACTATTTGCTGTTAGCAAACATGGATGAAAAAGTCTTAAAGCAGTTGGTGTCCACAAGAAATGTCTTGAAGAAAAAGCTTCGTAGTAAAAAGGTGGAGAAATAGATACACGTAAAGAACTCAGAGATACATTTTAACCTATAACAGAACCTCTAAAAAAATTCATAAATATTTCTAAAAATATTGGAAGAATTCCAATAAAAGAAGAAAGTAAAATGAAGACAGAAGTTGAAAATAATACAAGTTTAAAGTCTCAGAAGACATCAGTCAAGATAGAGACAAGTACACCAAAGAAACTTGCAGAAGGAACAATATTTGATAAAACCATCTTGTTTAATGATGTTAGTAATGAGAATGATGATGAAGATGATTTCAACTCACAGACTTCCAATACCGATGACACTTATACTGACTTATCTGGCTTGGAAGCAAGAAATGAATTAGATACAAACTATGGACCACATAAAGATTTCAATTATGAATGGAAATTTGGCAATAGTAACCTCAAATTTAATGATTATAAAATACAAGTTGGTGGCTAAATATGGGTTCTAACATCCGGACTATTTTCTCTAATGTTTCATAAAATACCCAAAAACTATGATAAATGTGAACTCGAAATCTATAAAATGATTTTAACTACAACTAATGCATATAGAAGAGACTATAAACCTGATGGTAAAATCAAGGGTACTAGCGGATACATATATAAACATATTATCAATAAATTTATTGACGAGAAAAATCAGAAGAATTTATCCGAATCAATAGGATCTAAGCAAAAAGGCCAAACTATATATACTGGGACGATCCATCACAAGGTGCAGGTCATACTAATCACAATAACGAGATTGTATCAATTATTGAAGAACTACGTGAAGCAAATATAATACATTAACTTTAATAAATATAAACATATGTATATAAAGTATGTCTGTTGATAAATTTGGACATTATTTAAACGATACGAGCAGCATAATTTCTTTGAAAAATGCACCTAAACTGCTGGAGTTCTTTGTGGATACAAACAACAACATTGATGTCCAAAACAAAAGGATCAAAAATGTTGCAGAAGCTCTGAAGGAAAACGATGTTATCAATAAATTGTTTCTGCAAACTCAAATCGAAAAACTAGAAAATAAGTTATTAACATACTTTAAGGAAGACAATAATGTAATTCAAGAAGATATTCAAATGAAAAAAAATTAGAGATAGAAGACAATTATAACATACAAAAAGACATTCTAAAAATTAAATCCTCTTTTGAAGAACAAATTGAACAGCTTAATGAGAAAATTTATAGATTGGAAAATTACATGTTCGTATCAATAGCTGAAAGTGCTTCAAGTAGATCACAACACTCTCCAAAAATTTGTAAAACAAGTTAATGTCTTCAAAAAGAAATTTAATAAACGAACTGCTTAAACAAGCTCGAAAAGTTTTTATGTGTCGTAGAGTTGTAGTGAAAGGAATAGATGATATTTGGCAAGCTGATTTAGTTGAAATGGGGAACTATTCTAGAGAAAACAGAAATTATCGATTTTTGTTAACTGTAATTGACACATTTTCAAAATTTTCATGGGCAGTACCACTAAAAACAAAAACTGCATTCGAAACAACCAAGGCAATAGAAAATATTTTTGAATTCGGACAAGTACCAAAAAGCTTAAAAACAGATGATGGTAAAGAATTTTTCAACAAACACTTTGCAAAATTAATGGATAAATACAACATTAATCACTACTCAACATATAGCAGTATGATAACATCAATAGTAGAACGATTTAACAGAACATTGAAAGGAAAAGTGTGGAAAGATTTCAGCTTTAATGGCTCATATAAGTGGATTGATATATACAAAGATTTACGTAATGCATACAATAGAAAAGATCATCGCACCATTAAAATGTCTCCGATTAAAGTCAACTCAACAAATAAGCAAAAGCTACTACATACAGTATACAGTCATTTGAAGATGTACAAAATGTCGAAATTTAATGTTGGAGATCATGTACTCATAAGAAAATATAAGTATACATTTAAAAAGGGTAATACTCCAAATTGGACCACAGAAATTTTCACAATTACAAGAGTTCAGAATACAAATCCTAAAATCCAATCCAATATTAGAAGATTATCTAATAAAGCTGGATTCTATACTGAAGAACTTTCGAAAACTAGATATCCAAATACATATATAGTTGAAAAGGTTCTTAAAACTAAAGGAAAGGAGGTATACGTTAAATGGCTGGGATTTTCTAATCAACACAATTCTTGGATAAGTAAGAATGAAATATTATAGTTGAACACCACCACCATCAACAACAATAGCAGTAATATTAAGAAAGTAATGTCAATTTTAAAATAAGAAAATTAAATAAATATGTAAATCATACTTATAAACCATATGTTGTACTAAATTTTATTTATTTGTAATCAGACAGTTATAATGTCAATAATACTTACTCTGAGCTTTAACTCATCAGAGTTATCTGCTAGTTACTTTCCTCCTATTGAATTACATGGTGCATATCAGTGTGCTCTAACTGATTTTCATTCATACAACAGTATTCCAGATGTAGACACCTATAACAATATGTTCCATATAAGGGAACATAAAATTGAAATACCAATTGGATCTTATGAATTGAATGATATTGTAGATTTAATACAAGAGCAATGCAAAAGACTCTGTCCAGAAAATAAGTTTTTTATTGAAGCCAATAACAATACAATGCAAGTTAAAGTTAATAGTTCCAAGGATCCTATATATTTTAATAAAGACAATACAATTGGAAAACAATTCGGATTCAATAGCAAAATCCTAACACCAAACAAATATTATTACTCAGATCTTCCAGTCAATATTTTTAAAGTGAATCTCTTGCGACTTGAAAGTAGTATTGCTATTAATAACTATATGAATAACTCCAAATCGCACACACTTCATGCATTTCTGATTAATGTGCCTCCAGGCTATAAAATAGATCAGGTCCCAAGAAATCTCATCTATTTACCTGTAAACACCCGAGAGATAAGTTCACTAGCGCTGCGCGTAGTTGATCAGCACGGTGATTAATTAATTTCCGAGAAGAGGAAATTACAATACGAATACATTTAAGACCAACTAAATAATGATAATATTCAACACAAATACATTGAAAAATAAAGCAGTAACAACAACAAAAACATTACAGCGACCAGTTCAACAGAAAGCACTAACAACATCAAATACAAATTATTGAAAGTACTTGAATTTTAAATTGAAGACAAAATGAGTTCAATAATAGATATCTTAGATAAACACTTCTCTGATGAGAATATAATCAAAAAGGACTATCATACATAAGTACCATACTTACAATCTTACAACAATAATGATGAAATCAGAATTTCAATACAAAGTCAAGATTTGTACGTGCTACCTAGTGAGAGCTACATTTATGTAGAGGGGTTTGTTGCTGATGATAATACACCTAAATCTTCTGCTTCAGAGAACTTTAAATTAAAAAACAACTTTGTAGCATATCTATTGGATGAACTATGAGCTAAATGGAATTGAAATTGATCATACAAGATATTTAGGAGCCACGAGCACCATAAAAAACTTGGTTTCTCTATCACCAACAGAAAGCAATGTGATGCAAAATGCTGGATGGAACAAAATTGACGAGATCGCTCTTGCAAATGGATTCTTCAATTTCTATGTACCTCTAAAAATGCTTCTAGGATTCGCTGAAGACTACAACAAAGTTATATTAAATGGAAAAAAATCATTGACACTCTTGCGCAACAAGAACGATGAAGATCTTGTACGCTGGAGTGTTTCTACTGAAAAAGCTAAACTTACAATTTCACTCGTCTCATGGAGAATCCCACATGTTCAATTATCCGACCTTAGCAAATTGAATATGATTAAAATTATTAACAATGATGCTTCTATACCCATGGCATTTCGCATTTGGGATTTTCATTAATCCACAATTAAACATAGGAACTAGCCATATTTGGAATGTTAAATTGGCTGCAAATAGAGAACGTCTCCGTTTTGTGTTGATCGCTTTTCAACAAGAAAATAAGTTTGTTCATTGTGATTGGACTAATTTAGAAGTACATTAAAGTCAGTCTCATACCCATATGATGATTTAAACATAAAATTTAAAAATGAACGTTATGCAATTCTGTATGATATGTACCTAAGATTCCAACAAAGCTACTATATGAAAGAATCTCAACCGCTTCTAACTTCATCAGAGTTTAAGACAAAAACTCCTAGTATTATAGTAGATGTCAGTCATCAGAATGAATCACTGAATAATGGGCCGATTGATATAAATATTGAATTTGAAACAGTAAATAATATTGCAGCAAAGACATCAGCTTACTGCATTCTTATTCATGATCTCATAATAGAATATATACCCATTAAAGGATAAGTTCGAAAAGTCTTGTAAATTAAGTAATATTGAAAATAAGATAATTTTTATAGACGTGCAAGGTTTCAAAACTAATTCAAACGATTTCATCGCAAAAGAAGTAGCGATTGTTTTCAACAATTATGAATATAACAATTTCATTATAAAATCACCTTTTGATTTTAAATGGTTATCAATAAAAAAGCAAAGAGAAGCAAAGTGGTTAACAAAAAACTATCTAATCAAACTGATGCAGCACGCCAGCTGTTTCAAATCGTTTGTCATTTTTTAAAACCTAATGCAATATGTTCTAAAATATATGTAAAAGTGAAGAAAAAAGACGATTGTTGGAAAAAAATTTACACCGAAAAATTTCTAACGTTGAATCAACGTTAAACAAATGACAATTAAGTACCCAGAATATGTTTATTGTAATTATCATAATTTTGGTGTTTGCGCATTAAGAAATGCTATTTCACTCTCAAAAGAAATATCTTGCTTTAAATGAACTTTTTCACTTTTTAAAATATTTATACTTAAAAATAAATGAATGTATGTATTATTATAAAATTTTATCAAATTTTAAACAATAAATGTATACAAAATAAAAAAATGTGCAAGTGTTTTCTTATTTCAAATACAAACTTCATAATGGGAATAGAAGAACGTGGGGAGGAGGGGAAGTTAACTTTTTTGCTTACTTGCAAATATCTACTTTTTGTTTCTCTGCTGATGACTGTACTTAGTTAAAAATCCTCTGCTTTAAAATAATCGTAGTCAAAGAAATGACTGCGTTGCAAAATATAAATGTATACAAATATTACGTCTGTATTCTACAGAGCACATGCACAAATTCCCACGGTTACACATGCATATGTATGTACATACATAAATACATACACATTCAAGAATTTCATAATGTTATGAAATAAATATTTCTTAAACATAAACTTATCTGGGACAGACAAACTCGACCTCCCACACACAAGCATAGGAGGTGTTCACATATATGAGAACATTTTATACCATAAAATGTTGACATGATAAATAATTTATTATCGTGAGAAAATCATATATACATACATACATACATACATATATATATACATATATACATATGAGAATCGCGTAGTAGTCATCAAATATAATTTCTCCTGATGGTATTACGATAACACCCCCACCCACCCCAAATCACGGACATTCACAAATTTCCTTAGTCTGGCAACACTCACAAGTTTCCCGTCGGCATAAGGAAATATCATTTTCATGATTTTCCCGTAGTAGGAAAAAAATAATGATGTTTTGCCGTCGGCATTTGGAAAAATCAATTTCATGATTTTCAATTCATTACCACAAAAAAAATTAACCGTTCATACAATTTCGCAAATTTAAAATTTTGCACTGAAATTTACAAATTTGAAATGTTAATTACCCAAATTTCACAAATTTTAGTTGACGCATAATTGGTAATTCCCTACTACTTCTAAATATCATTATTAGACCCGACCAATGTCGGACATAAACTTAGTGATAGTAAATAAATGATACATACTAGTCGTGCTAATCGAAAAAAAAAGTATAAAAGTATATTCAAGGAGCTACATCTGGAGTGTTTAGTATTAGAGCCGTAGTGTCCCTCTTTCTTAAGCGGATGTGTCCTGTAAAATTCAAGATGATACGAGCAAGGGGATTAGGATGGGACTCAAGTTTTGTTAAGTACTTGTCTGCGTATTTTGCAATTTCTTCAGTCACTAGTGGCATATTTAAATCACGATGTAAATTTGAATTTTTGATGTACCATGGAGCCGATGTTATTAGTCTTAAAATTTTATTTTGCCTTCGTTGGACTCTCTCTATACTAGAAGCTGAAGCAGTGCCCCATAGCTGTATTCCGTAGCAAAATATTGGTTTCAAAAGCGAATTGTATATTAAAGACTTACAATGTAGACGGAGTGTTGAATTTCTACCAATCAGTCAATGTATCTGAGTTAATTTAAGTTTCATTTGTGTTAGATTTAAGACAATATGGGTTTTCCATATAAGCCGTCGATCAAGGTGTATACCAAGGTATTTCACATGTGAGTGTTGAGGAACAATTTGATTATTTAATCTATTGGGGGAACAAGTATCTTTTCGTAGGGTAAATGTTATCTGAGCACACTTCTGTTCGTTTACTTTTATTCTCCATAAGTTTAGCCATAGTTCCAGCTGGGTAATATGTTACTGAAGATATTGAGATGCCTCATGAGAGTTTTCGTACATACTATGGCAGGCTGTATCATCGGCAAATGTAGATGTGTGGATTTTACTGCTCAGAGGCATATCACAAGTATAAATCAAATACAGAACTGGCCCCGGTATACTACCCTGTGGCATGCCGGATGAGATTGATTCGGGCACACTCATGAAGTCTCCTTCCACAACAGTGAACTTCCGCGCAAGAATATAACTTTGTAAAAGATTAAGAATGTTTATTGGTAGATATGTCTTTAATTTTAAAATTAGGCCTTCATGCCACACTTTATCAAATCCCTGAGAAACATGAATAAAGAGGGTAGAACAATATTTCTTTTCTTCAAATGGTCTTCTTATAAATTGAACCAATCTATGCGTTTGTTTAATGGTGCTATGCTGATTCTAAAACCAAACTGATGATCCGGTATGCACGCATTATCAGTTAGAATTGGGGACAATTTTATCATGAATAGCTTTTTGAAGAGCTTTGAAATTATTGACAGTAAACTTATTGTCCTATCACTCGTAGTCGTAATATGGCATTAAAAATAAATAGAAGGTTTCTAGTTGCAATACGAAGCAAACTCATCAGCATCTTGTTACTAATTCAATGAATACCTGCAGCTTTCTTCGGGTTGAGTTCAGTAATTAGTTTCTGTACGTCACGCATCTTAAACTTTAAGGGTCGAGAGGGTAGACCAACGACACTCTGTAAATCAACAGCACTAGTACATGTGTTTGGGGAAAATACGAATTTTAAATACTTTCCAAACAAGTTACCTTTTTCAGTATCACTTCTTGCCCAAAATCCAGTAGACGTGTCCAGAGATGATTTTCCAGATAGTTTTTACGAGATGCAGTTTTTTCAGATGCAAGCATCTCTTGGGGTCGTTTAGTGCACTCCTTAAACTTGATTTTATGTTGGGGTGATCTGTGTTGTTACCATTCCCTTTTGGTCTTCTTTTTTTACACACTAGACGGTTAATATCCGTAGAAGAAATTCTATTAAACCCAGTGGCTTTGTAGTTAGAAAAAGGCTATCATCAGATCTTTTATTGTTATTGTTTGCATTTAGAGATTAAGAACTCACAGTAAAAAAGGAATTTCTGCCTTTAGAACTCACATCACAATAACTTACTTTTGAGGTTATCATATAGAGTATTCCTTAATGTCTCTTTGTTTTTTGTTTTGTTTGGTTTTGTTAATTCTAACAAAGCGTTGGCGAAGCCCTAATTCATCAAAAATCGCATAATTTCCCAAGATATCCAGGGACAACGACGCTGCCTGAACTAGCCGCCAAAACGGTTTTAAAATATTGCAAGATGACAACGACAAATCCGATGTATCCTCGAACAAAACCTCCAAACCACCACCAATCGACTTGAGAGAAAAGAGTTCAAACGATGTTATTACACGCAAAGAAAAAACATAGTTTGTACAACCACAATCACCAACTATCATTAATGTTTGCGATTATAATTACGTCAAACATATAACCTAATAAAGCCATTCGAAACATTATATGTTCAGCTATGTTAACCACAATATATGCCCGTGTTGAACATTTTATTATGTTCATTACAAGTATGCCCAATTTCCGTTTAACCATATACTTATTTTTGTCAGTATTATGTTAATTGTCTTTTTGATCATATTTGTATGCTCCTAAGAACTACAATATAAAAACAAATAAAAGTTTTTTTTGCATAATTTATTGAAATTCATGTTTTGCAAATACAAATTTTCTTAAATACTAAGCAATTCAAAAGGAGACAGCAACATTTTTAAAATATATATATATATAAATATATGAAAATATTTACATTTTTGTTTCTAATTTAAAAATTATATATTATTTTTGTTTACACATATATATCCAATAAAATCAGATTTTAAGGATGTGATATTTACAGATAAATAAATGTTTTCGTAATCCACACGAAATGCGTGGTAATGTGAGTCAAAACCATGGTTAATAAGTCTTTGAATACATAAGAAATAGGAATCATTATTACAGCTTATATAATTGATTACTCCAAAGAGGGGAATATCGTCTTCATATTCACCTATGTGAACTACCATTCCTGGTTTTAAAAGTATATGCTCGTACTGCAGATATGATATGATGTTTAAGGGAAAATCAGAAAACAGTCCATATTTTTGTAACACATGCTTAGAAACCTCCCTAGAAACTCCTGTTTTAATTTTTGCTTTTATAAGATCATCATAGTTTATTAAAAAATCTAACAATTTTATCTGATATTTAATAAAAATTGTTTTTAGAGTGTTATTCTTCAAAATCTTATGTACTGATTCAAATCTCATAGCAGATATGCTTTTTAAGGGACCAATTTTTTTGATAATGGTAGAATAATGTAACATATTATGAAATTTGGGCTTCAGTGTTGATTTTGTCAACTTAATGTACAAGGCATTGTGCTCACAAACAAGCTGATGTAAATGCTCGGCTATGCATTTTTGTGTTAAATCAGATTCATAAACTATATGTAAAATTTCCCTTAACAGTAAATATTAATTATATTATAATTTTATTAGAATAACTTAATTCTTTCAACCATATGAGGCAGAACTGAACACAAAATGACCGCAGTGATCATTTCTGAATCATGTTTTTTCTTTGCGTGTAAAAATTAATCTCGGTTATTTGTGATAATTAATTTCACATTGCTCCAATAAAATGTGGTAACATTCATGAAACGAAAATTAAAATTTATGAAGAAAAAGATTTCTGCAAAATAATTACTGAATTAAAAAAAAAACAAATTTCTACATATACCAGCTTAAAAGTTCTAAAGGCCTGCAAATTGTACTGAAGGGCATATATTCTTATGTTGTTCCCGCGGAAATAAAAGATGCACTCATCCTCCAGGGATTTAAAAAAGAAATTTATCTAATATAATAAATAGGGAGAAGATCATCCAACCTCTATTTCATGTTGAACTAGAATCAAATGACATAAAATTGAAGAAAAAATAAAACCCATCCAATATATAACTTGAAATATATCTTCCACCGAAAAATTACAGTTGAAGAACCACACAAGCGTTCAGGACCTGTACAGTGCCATAATTGTGAAGAATATGGCCACACAAAAACTTACTATATACTTAGTCTTTGCGTGGTGTGCGAAGAATTGCATGGTACTGCTAGTTGCAATAAGCCAAAAGATCAAAGTGATACAAATTCAGTAATTGTGGAAGTAATCACACTGCTAACTACAAAGGATCTCCTGTGTACTCTTTCGCTAAGCAGACAATTAGTCAAAAACCTAAAGTAATTCGAGCTCAAATATAAATAACTTACTCCGCCAGTTATGCTCATATGCTCCAGCCAATTGCTACAAATTTATCGTATGCCGACGCTGTGAAGAATAATTCTATTCCCACGTAGAAAGTGTCACCACTTAAAAATTCTACAAGTGCTAACATACGCTTTAATTTCAGTTGTCTTGAAGCCACAATTAATAACCTGGTGCAAACTATAAACCAATTCACAACAAATTTGACTAGCTTGATGCAAGAAATGCTGTGAATGCAGAATACTATGCTTCAGGCAATAGTTAATAAGCCATGAACACTTTAAATATATGCTTCTGGAACGCAAATGGCATTCGCCATCACAAAAATGAGAAAAAAATCTTTCCTCAAGGAAAGAAATATGGATATAATGCTAGTCTCTGAGACTCATTTGACTTAGAGAAGCCTAATCAAAATTAATGGCTACAGTCTGTATGATTCAAAAGACCCTAGAGGAAGAGCATGCGGTGGATCGGCAATTTTAATTAAGTCAAGATTCAAACATTATGTCCTTGATAACATTTGTGCAGAACATCTACAAGCAACTAATATTTGTGTTGAACATTTTTGTACAAATTTCGTTATATCATCAATTTACTTCCCTCCCAGATTCTCGATCACTCAATACGAGGATTTCTACAAATCCCTTGGACCTTGTTTCGTAGCAGCTTGAGACTACAATGCAAAACATACACTCTGGGGTTCACGATTTATTACACCTAGACGTAGTGCGTTGTTCAACACCATTTCAAAAATGGGATTGGCAGTCATTTCGAGTGGGGATCCCAATTACTGGCCTACTCACACACAAAAATTCCAGATGATATAGATTTTGGAGTAATGAAAAATATTTCTAGGGATTAATTAAACGTTTAATCTTCGTTAGATCTCTCATCCGATCACTTAATCACTATCGTTACGGTCTGTAACTCACTAAGAAGTGTTTTACCTTACCCACATGTGAAGATGATCAATCGTGTTAATTAGCTTGGATGCAAAAAATATATCAGTAGTCATTGCACGGAAAACATTACGCTAAGACCACACGATGATGTTGAAGCAAACATTGCCAGTCTTAATGAAAATATTAAGCAGGCTGCTGAACATGCCACTACCTTCTATACGCATACTGGGTTTAATAAAATTTATTCTACGGAAGGAAGAGCTAGAAGGGATTAGCAACAGACGAGATCACCCCAATTTAAAATCAGATTTAAAGAGTACACTACACGACTCCAAGAGTTGCTTGCATATGCAAAAACTGCATCTCTTAAAATTATCTTGAAAATATCGATATCGCACCAACATTTAACTACTCCTTGTGGCGCGCTGCGAAAAGAATTAAAACACCCAATGAGTTTAAACCACATCTGCTGACGTCTACAGAAGGTTGGGCAAGAAGTGATACTGAAAAAGTAACTTTTGTGCAAAGCATTTAAAATCCATATTTACACCAAATACATGTACTGGTGCTGTTCATTTACCGAGTATAGTTGTCTTAAAGTTGAAGATGCCTAATGTGAAAATGACGTCTAAGCCCATTTTTGAAATTGTGTTGATCAATGCTCTTCCTCTAAGTGTAATAAGGCGCGAACCTCAGAACATATGTTTTGCATTGTAGTCTCCAGCTGCTACAAAACAAGGCCCTAGAGATTTCTACAAATTTCTCGTATTGATCCTTAGTGATTAAAAATCTGGGAGGGGAGTAAATTGATGATATCACGAAATTTGTACAAAAATTTTCAATGCAGATATTTGTTTCTTGTAGGTATTCTTCACAAATGTTGTAAAGAATATAGTGCTTGAGCATCGACTTTATTAGAATTGCTGATCCACCGCATGCTCTTCCTCTCGGGTCCTTTGAATCATATAAGGTGTAGCCATTGATTTTTAAAAGGCTTCTCGAAGTCAAATGAGTCTCAGAAACCCACATTATATCGATATTTTTTTCTATGAGGAAGTGCTCAAGTTCATTTTTATGTTGGCGAATGCCGTTTGCGTGCCAAAAACATATTTTTAACGTGTTCATGGCTTATTATGGCAATGTATTCTGCATTCGCAGCATTTCTTGCATCATGCTAGTCATATTTGATGTAAAGTTATTTATAGTTTGCACCAGATTATCAATAGTACCTTCAAGGTGATTAAAATTAAAGCTTGTTTTAGCATTTGTTGAATTACTGGGTGGGGACACTTTCTGCGTGGGAATGGAATTTGTCTTAACAGCATTGGCATACGATACACGTGAAGTAATTAGTTGGCTCATTTGAGGAAAAGTGGCGGAATAAGCGTTGGCTGATTGAGCTGGACCTAATTTAGGTTTTTTTCCCATAGTCTGTTTAACGAAAGAATATGCAGGACATTCCCTCGAGTTAGCGGTGTGATTACCTCCACAATTACTACATTTTTTTTCTGCTTGATCTTTTGGATTACTACAGCTAGCAGTACCGTGCATTTCACCGCAGATAACACAAACTGTAGGTAAGTTGCAGTATTTGTATAGCCATATTCTTGACAATTATGGCAATGTACGGGTCCTGAACGCTTGTGTTGTTCTTCAACTATTATTTTGCAGTATTAAAGATATTTGAAACTATAAATTGGATGCAAACTATTTTTTTTAAATATTTTTCAGAATAACTTGCAGGGATTCCTTATAATTTGCTAACAATATTTGTGAAAGTTGTATTTACGGAAAGTCTGAAAAAATTCTGTGAACTCATCAATATAATCTGAATGTATCTAGGTGCACTATTAACCTCATGAAGACCACTTTGTACCTTAAAAAAAGTTAGTTTTCTACTTTTATATCATTTTTTCCTTTTTTTGTTATTTTTGCATTTCTTGTGTTGCAGATTTAAGTTTTTACTATTTAAAGGTTTTTTTGTTGCTTTGCCAAATATTGGTAGTGAAAAGTTATTAGTCCTTGTAAGTTTTGCTTAAAAAAGGGTTACTTAAGCTCAGTAGACTTGCGTGCACTTGATTATAAGATTTTGAAAAAAAATTAAGCGTCGGAAAATTCAGAAAAATTAAATTTTTTTTATCTATTGTGTTGAGTATTAAATCTGTGGTGTCCCTATTTTTTAAGCGGATGTGTCCAGTAAAATTTAAGATGTTACGAGCAAGGGGATGGGAATCGAGTTTTGTTAAGTATTTGCCTGCGTATTTTGCATTTTTTTCAGTCAATGGTTGCATATTTAAGTCACGATGTAAATTTGAATTTTTTGATGTACCATGGAGCCTATTTTATTAGGCTTAAAATGTTGTTTTGAATTCGTTGGATTCTCTCTATATTGGAAGCTGAAGCAGTGCCCCATAGCTGCATTCCGTAGCATCATATTGGTTATAAAAGCAACTTGTGTATCAAAAGTTTACAATCTAGACTGGTTGTTGAATTTCTACTAATCAGCTTATGTATCTGAGTTAATTTAAGTTTCATTTGTGTTAGATTTGAGTGAATATGGTGCTTCCATGTAAGCCGTCGATCATTGTGTATACCAAGGTATTTTACATGTTAATGTTGAATGTTTAACACACTTTTGTTCGTTTACTTTAATTTTCTATAGGTTTAACCATGGTTCCAGCTATGTAATATGTTCTTGTAGATATCGGGAAGCCTCGAAGGTTTTTGTGCATACTGAGGCAAGTTGTATCATCGGCAAATGGCTGCTCAAAGCCATGTCACAAGTATAAATTTTATTTTTTTTTCATATATTTATTTATTGTATCTTCAAAAATAAACTAACAATAAGTAATCAAATCTTAAATCTAAATATAATTATTAGGCCCGACCAGTGTCGGACATAAACTTAGTGATAGTTACAAATAATACATAAGTAGTGATAATCAAAAAAATAAAAAAATAAAAGTATTTTCAAGAAGTCCCATCTGGAGTGTTGAGAATAAGAGCCCTTGTGTCCCTCTTTTTTAAGCGGATATGTTCAGTAAAGTTCAAGATATTACGAGCGAGCGGATTAGGATGTGACTCGAGTTTTGTTAAATATTTGCCTGCGTATTTTGCAATTTCTTCAGTCACTAGTGGCATATTTAAATCGCTATGTATATTTGAATTTTTGATGTTATCAAACGTAAAATTTTGTTTTGCCTTCGTTGGATTTTCTCAACATTTGAAGCTGAAGCAGTGCCCCATAGCTGAATTCCATAGCACCACATTGGCTTCGAAAGCGACTTGTATATCAAAAGTTTGCAGTCTAGGCTGAGTGTTGAATTTCTGCCAATTAACCAATATATTTGGGTTAATTTAAGTTTCATTTGAGTTAACTTAGAGTCAATGTAAGCCTTCGATCAAGGTATATACCAAGGTATTTCACTTGATAATGTTGAGGAATACTTTGATTGTTGATTCGAATGGGAGAGCAAGTATCTTTTCTTAGGGTAAACGTTATGTGGACACACTTTTGTTCATTTACTTTAATTCTCCGTAAGTTCAACCATATTTCAAGCTGGGTAATGTGTTCTTGGAGATTGCGGGATGCCTCATCAGAGGTTTTTGTGTATACTCATACAGGCTGTATCATCGACAAATGTAGAAGTGAGGATGTTATTGCTCACAGGCATATCACAAGTATATATTAGATACAAGACTGGCCCCATAATACTGCCCTGTGGCACACCGGAAGATATAGATTCGGGCACACTCGTGAACTCTCCCTCCACAACAGTGAACTTTCTATCAATAATATAACTTTCCAAAAGCTTTTGTATGTTTATTGGTAGGTATATATGTCTTCAATTTTAAAACTCGGCCTTCGTACCATACTTTATCAAATGCCTGAGAAACATCAATAAAGAGAGCAGAACAATACTTCTTTTCTTCAAATGTTCTTCTTACAACTTGGACCAATCTATGCGTTTGTTCAATTGTGCTATGCTGACTTCTAAAACCAAATTGATGGTCCGGGATGCACCCATTATCAGCTAAAATTTTGGACAATTTAGTCATGAGGAGCTTTTCGAAAAGCTTTGAGATTGTTGATAGTAAGCTTATAGGCCTATATGGCTCAGCCTTGGTAAGATATTTGCCCGGCTTTGGAATCATTTTTATTTTGGCAAATTTCCAGTTATTTGGAAAATACTGCATTCGTAAAATAGCATTAAAAATAAATAGCAAGATTCTTATTGCAATATGAGGCAAGTTCATCAGCATCTTGTTACTAATGCCATCAATACCTGGAGCTTTCTTCGTGTCGAGTTCAGCAATTATTTTTTGTAATTCACGCAACTTAAACCTTAAGGGACGAAGGGGTAGAGAAACTACACTCGGTAAATCGGCAGCATCCGTATATGAATTGGGAGTAAATACAGATTTTAAATGCTCAGCAAATAAGTTACCTTTCTCACTATTGCTTCTCGCCCAGCCTCCGGTCGAAGTACGTAGTGGTGATTTAAGGTCAACGGGTCTTTTAAGATTTCTAGTAGCGCGCCATAAAGAGTAATTAGATGCTGACGTTACATCAAGACCTTTTAAATACTTTTCCAGTAATGCAGTTTTTTCCGAGGATAGCAGCTCTTTGAGTCGTTTAGTACATTCTTTAAGTCTGTTTTTATTTAGGGGTGATCTGTGTTGTTGCCATTCTCTTTTAGCTCTCCTTTTTTCACATACAAGACGTTAAATTTCCGTAGAATAAATTCTATTAAAGCCAGTCTGCGGATAGGAGGTAGTGGCATGTTCAGCAGCCTGTTTAATATTTTCGTTCAGATTGGCAATGTTAAATTCAATATCATCAGATGATCTTAGCTGAATGTTTTCTACGCAGTGACTACTAAGATATTTTTGGAATCCTAGCCAGTTGATCCCATTAATCATTTTCAAATATGAGTTAGTTAAATCACTCCTTAGTGGGTTGAAAATTGTAACTATTGTGGGAGAGTGATCGGAGGACAGATCTAGAGAGGCCTCTACGTGAATTAAGTCTCTATGAATATTTTTCGTAACGCTGAAATCTATAACATCTGGAATTTTTCTTACGTCAGTAGGCCAGTAAGTAGGCTCCCCGCTCGTAATGACATCTAACCCCATTTTTGAAATTGTATTAAACAACGCTCGACCTCTAGGTGTAACAAGACGCGAGCCTCTAGTACGTATGTTTTGCATTGTAGTCACCAGCTGCCAGGAAACAAGATACAAGCGATTTGTAGAACTTCTCATACTGATCTTCGGTAACTGAAAATCTGGGAGGTGAGTAAATTGATGATATCTCGAAATTCGCACAAAAATTGTCTACGAAAATATTCGTTGCTTGCATATATTCTTCAGTAACGTTGTCAAGGACATAGTGCTTGAGTCTTGACTTAATTAGAATTGCTGATCCACCGCATGCTCTACTCTAGGGTCCTTTGTATCATATAAAGTGTAACCATTTATTTTAAATAAGCTTCTTGAGGTTAAATGAGTCTCAGAAACCAACATTATATCATTATTTTTTTCCATGAGGAAGTGCTCAAGTTCATTTTTATGTTGGCGAATGCCGTTTGCGTTCCAGAAACATATTTTTAACGTGTTCATGGTTTGTTAACTAATGCTTGAAACAGTGTATTCTGCATTCGCAGCATTTCTTGCATCATATTAGTCATATTTGTAGTAAAGTTGTTTATAGTTAGCACCAGATTCTCAATAGCTATTGAATAAAAGGAGCTTTTATCTTAAACTCTGATGCAGTTAATATCATCATATGGATATGAGACTGAATTTAAATGTACTTTCAAATCACAAATGAACAAACTTGTTTTAGCATGCTTTTGTCGATAGCAACGCAAGCGTCCGAGATGTAGTGGTGTTTCAATTTAAAATCTATACTATTAGAATTTACGATTTCGGTCTTTTTATTCTTTTACAAAGTAGATACATATTTATATATTTCATTTAGCATAGAGTCATAATATTTATTTGCTTACAAAATTATGTGACGTGCGGAATTCTTTTAAATTTGCATTCTACGGCATGCTTTCAATATTTTTTCTGTAAATTTATTTAATAATCATACAGATACAGATATAAAGTAAGATCTGCTTACATTACATTTTACAATTTATGTATGCTTTAGCATGATGTCAGTTGAAGTCCATATTTATTCAGTAAGTTTGTTTGATACTAATTCATACATAAGTAGTAGGGAACTGGGGGTTCCCCAATTAAAATTGTTAAATTGTGGCCGAAATTGTTAAATTGTGGGCTGAAATTGTTAAATTGTGGCTGAAATTGTTAAATTTTGGGCTGAAATTGTTAAATTGTGGCTGAAATTGTTAAATTTTGGCTGAAATTTTTTAAAATTCTTGGAAATTTGTGAAATTTGATACCTATGTGTGTGTGTCCGTCCGTCCGTCTGTGTTTTTTGTTTACATTAGGAGTTTTTTGTTTATATTAACTTTTTTTATTTATATTAAGTATATGTATGTATGTATGTATGACCGTGGGAACTTGTGCGTGGAATATTTTGTGGGAATACATTAAGGGGGTTTATAGCTTTAAGATTTTTATATTTGTATGATTTTTCCTAATGCCGACGGGAAAACATCTTTATTTTTTCTAATGCCGACGGGAAAGTTATGACTGTTGTTAGACTGTGGAAATTTGTTGATGTCCGTGATTTGGGCAGGTGAGGTTTTTGTAACATGTAACCGTGGGAATTTGCGGGTGTATCTTTAAGGCAGCCTGTGTTTGGTGGGGGCGGGTGTTGTTGTAATATCTATCCGTGGGAATTTGTGTGCGGAATATTTTGTAGGAATACATTAAGGGGTTTATAGGTTTGAGGCTTTTATATGTGTATGATTTCCTGATGCCAACGGGAAAACATGTTTATTTTTTTCAAATGCCGACGGGAAAACATGTTTATTTTTTCGAATACCGACGGGAAAACATGTTTATTTTTTTCAAATGCCGACGGGAAAATCATGGAAATGATTTTTCCTAATGCCGACGGAAAATTTGTGGGTGTGTCTAGCTGTAGGATTTGAAGTCTGGCTATGATTCTTGGAGGACGAGGTGTGTCTAGCTGTAGGAATTGAAGTCTGGCTGTGCTTGGTGGAGGGCGGGGTGTGTCTAGATTGTGAGACCTTAAGGCTGACCGTGATTTGGGTAGGTGAGGGTGTTTTGTAATATGTAACCGTGGGAATTCGGTGACGTATATGCTTGTTGGAATTTAAGCCAAGCTGTGCTTGGTGGGGGGCGGGATGTATTTGAGGTAGATCGACTGGTGGTGGGTGGGGAGTTGTTGTAATATGTATCCGTGGGAATCTGTGTACATGTATGTATGTATGTCTGTAAGAGTTTAAGGCTGTCTGTGATTTATGAAAGGCGAGGTGAGAGTGTTCATGTAATACGTATCCGTGGGAATCTGTGTATATGTATGTTCGTAGGAGTTTAAGGCTGATTGTGATTTGAGGTGGGGGAGGGTGTCGTTGTGATAGTGGGTGTATGTATGTATATGTAGGAGTTTAAGGCTGTCCTTGATTTGAGGTAGGCGGGCGGCGTTATTGTAATATGTATCTATAAGAATTTGGGTGTTTATATGTCTATAGGAATTTTTGTACATGTATATTTGTACGAGTTTAAGGCTGATCGTGATTTGGATTGTTGAGATTGATCGATTGTATGTGACCTTGAGAATTTGTGTTTGTATATCTGTAGAAAATTTAAGGCTTATCGTGATTTATGAGGGGCGAAGTGTTTATTAAATATATCATGATTAATGAGAGGTGAGGTGAAGGTGTTCATGTATATGTATCCGTATTTGCTATATGACTTTAAGGCTGATCGTGATTTAAGTTGTTGAGATTGATAGATTGTATATTACCTTGTGATTTTGTGTATGTATATCTATAAGAACTTTAGGCTGAGTGTGATTAGTGTGGGGAGGGGCGTTGTTGAAATAGGTTTAATTTTTCGTAGATGAATTTTAGTATGTGTGTGTGTATGTGATTTTCTCACCCTGGTATTTATATGTACGTAGAAATAAATTATTTCTCATATGAAAATTTTTTTGCTAGAAAATATTATCATATATCTGAACTTCCCTAATCCTAGTATGTTTTTCATACTGGACGATGAGATTGCTTTATATTTCATCAAGCTTAAATTTATCCAGTGTTAAAGTCTGTCGGTCAGAAATTTGTTTATATTTGTATAAATATTAATTTCAGATTTTGCAAAATTCTTGCGTACGATCGTGGTGATTTTGTGTGTGTGTGTATGTGTGTATGCGCGATAGAGTTTGACTGTTCTGTGATAAGTTTGTTTATTTAAGTACATTTGTCTTCGTCGACTTTCGTCTTCAAGCATTAATAGGTTGGAGAACGGTTTGTATGTTTTCATGATGTAGATATGTAAGTGTGATTGTCAAAATCCAATTAATACTTGAGCATGGGTAAGAAATTTGATAATATGTGTACATATGTACATATGGATCTACAAATTAATTTTATGTATGTATGTACATACAAATAAGTCTGGGGCTCCCTGTTTAATTAAATTTTTTTGTCATGTGCTGTTGTTGCTGTTGTAAATATTCGCCAGGTCTTTTGTGTATAGATGTGAAATATCTCGGTAGTTTTTTTATTTGAAATTAAAAAAACGTTCTTTTAATTTTTAGATGTATTTTCTTAAAAGTTTGTGAGGAGTTTCTGTTTTAAGTAAAATTGAATTCCTTCTAGTTGTAGTAACTATAGTATAAATATTTAATATATTTTATTTCCATTTCTTTAAAGTTGATGTAGCCTAGTGTGTTAACTCTTCGTCAACGTTAGAAATTTTTCGGTGTAAAATTTTTTCCAACTATCATCTTTTTTCTTCACCTTTTTCATATATTTAAACATCTTGCATTGGCTTTAAAAAATCACTCGAAACCTTACTCGTCTATTAAAACCATTTTTTCATTCATATTACTTAATTTATAAGACTTTCAGGACTTTCTTTTATTCGATCATCAGTAAAAATGCAGTAGCTGAGGTCCTTGCTTATTGTTTCCTATTAAATTTCTATATCAATTGAGCCGCTATTGAATAAAAGGAACTTTTATCTTAAACTTTCGTGCATTTGGAAGTGCTTGAGATTCTTTCATATAATAGCTTTGTTGGAATCTTAGATACGAGTACATATAATATAGAATTGCATAACGTTTATTTTTAATTTTTGTGTTAAGATCATCATCATTTGGATATGAGACTGAATTTAAATGTACTTTTAAATTAGTTAAATCATAATGAGGAAACTTGTTTTCTTCTTGAATAGCGATCAACAGAAAACGAAATCGTTTTCTTACAATTTAGGTCTGGCCTCTCAACGGTTCCTCTAGTATACAAGATGACTTTCTATATCAACATATCTGTCTACTCTTTGTCACCGTTAAGGGACAATTAAAAGTTAAAATTTTAATTCCTCAAATTGTGTTACTTCATACTGATAATATGTTTTCATTAATAAGGTATATGTTTATCTTATGAAGGTTACTCGCCTATGGCTTTTATTTGATATTCTAGATGATTTTTTTTTCTCATTTTATTAAAGTTCAGCGTATTGTGTATATATTTCTGATATTTTTAAGTGCGCTTTATTTACCTGTCAGACAAAGTGTACGTATCAGTTGATCACTCAGTATCTCTTTTTAATTTTCTTTTTTTTTTCTTTTAATGTATCACTACTATTTTTAAAGATTTTACTACTTGAAAAAGAGAATATTTGTATAATTTTTAAATGTATTCATATATACATATAGGTAAATATATGTATGTATGTATAGAGAAATTACTTTATCTACAAAGAAATACATGTTTAATAATCAACTATTCTAGAAAATATATCTCAAATAATTCAGTTACCTCCACCATAAATTCACCGTCTGTGTTTTCATAGTGTCAGAAACATTAGAATAACTATGTTTGAGAGAATTTTTACATAGAGTTTTTCTACATGAGGTTTGCTGGTTGACCCCGTTGAAGTTATTGTTGACGTAGGCTGGGTTGTATCACATTCAGATGTAATCATTTCTCACTTAAAAAAGGTTCTCATCAATTTCTATCAGGTTTTTATATTTTTCTAACATGCATGTCTTAGCATGCTTTTGTCCATAGTGACGCAAGCGTTCGAGATCTAGTGGTGTTTCAGTTAAAAATCTATACTATTAGAATTTACAATTTCGCTCTTTTTATTCTTTTACAAAGTAGATACATATTTATGTATTTCATTTAGAATAGAATCATAATATTTCTTTACTTACAAAATTATGTGACGTGAGGAATTCTTTTAAATTTGCATGCTTCGGAATGCTTTCAATATTTTTTCTGTAAATTTATTTAATACTCATACAGATACAGATATAAAGTAAGATCTGCTTATATTGCATTTTACAATTTATGTATGCTTCAGCATGATTCCAGTTGAAGTCCATATTTATTCAGTAAGTTTGTCTGATACTAATTCATACACATATACATTCGTAAAGATTGGAAATCTAAGTCCAATTTATGTAGTTTATCTATATTTTCTGCAGATTTGAAAGCTATAGAAATGAATAGAGTGAAGATCTATAATAATAGCCCATGGGCATATTTTAAAATTTCCCTTGCTAGAGCTTTCGAAATGGAAAATGTAAAATTTTCACTATAAAAAGTGATAATATTATGTGTTACTGAATATTACACTGTGTTGTAATTCATTTTGAACGCTTAAGTTTTCATAATATTTCATACAGGCCAACAAGTTCAAAGAATTTCCAGTATATTAAGTTAATTATCTTTCTTCAGACCTATCATTCCTAATCATTCCTTCAAAAATACAAACCAAACTAGATTTTTCCTGTTTAATTTTATTTTTTTACTTTCATTAAATTTCAACATTTTGTTCATCTTCAAATTATTATATTTAGCAGCTTTTTCTCATTTGTTGAGTTAACTTTAATCGGAAACATTTAAATAGTGAGATGAACTTTTATATTGTATACGAGTACATTAAATAATTCTTTGTATATTTCATTTATATGAACCATCATCACATAATTCCTTTGTATGATCTATTAAATCATTCTACTATTGATGCTTTCATATTAAGTAATGTTTAATATTCTAGCATGAATTTTCCAGTGTCTATTAAAAAATTCTTTACAATCATCCATTTGTAAGCTTTTTGGTACTCATAACATTTCAAAAATATTTTCCACAGCCTAGGTTTTTTCGAATGCAACTTTTATTTTCAACGGTATTGACCATATAAACTTTGTGAATGAATCATTTACAGTCTACAATAATCAATAATCTCTATTTTCTGTAGAATAGTTTCACATTTCACCTAAATCAGCTCCATAAAAGATCAACTATTCCTTTCATTACATATCTACAATGCACAAACAATTTTCGAGATTTATTATAGAGTTCGTCTACTAAATTTCTTTTTAAAGACATTGAGTTGTTTTAAAGATTTTTTGGAGAGTGTTGTGATCTACTTGATGCACTTTCAGCTATTTATACTATCATGTAGTTCATTTTCCAATCTATAAATTTTATCGTTCAGCTGTTCAATTTGTTTTTTCAAAAGATGATTTAATTTTTAGTATGTATTTTATCAATTTTATAACTATCTTCTATCTCTAATTGTATTTCACGTTGTACTCTATCAATTTGCATTTTAATATATTCTTGAATTATATTAATTCCTTAAGCTATATTATTAATTTGTCCTATAGTTTATCGTTTGGAGTTTCCAGAAACAATTTACTGATAATATCATTCTCTGTCAGTGAATGATGATGATGATTAGTAGAAATTATATATTTTATATAGTTTTCAACATCAAATTTCTCATAGTATTTCCATGTTTTATTATCAATCATTAAAGAAAATAAGCAACTATTAGGGCCTATATTTGACCATCAACTTGTATTTGATCTTCATTTAGTTTTAGGTTACTATCACCAAACTTTCATTCATTATTCAAATCTTGATGTGGGCAATAGTTTGTATCTAATTCAATTCTTCCTTCCAAGACTGATAAATGAGTATAAGTGTCTTCAGAATTGGAAGTCTATGAGTAAAAATCATCTTCATCATCCTCATCATCATTCTCAGTATTAGCATCATTAAATAAGATGATATCATCAAATATTGTTCCTTCTGAAAGTTTCTTTGGTGTACTTGTCTCTATATTGACTGATGGCTTTAAACTTGTATTATTTTTAGCTTCTATCTGGATTTTACTTTCTTCTTTCTTGCGAATTCCTTCAATATTTCTAGAACTATTTATGAATTCTTTGAGAGGTTCTGTTATAGGTTTAAATGTATCTTTTCTAGCTTACATGTATCTATTTCACCAGTTTTTATACTACGAAGGTTTTTCTTTAAGACATTTCTTGTCATCACCAACTGTTTTAAAATTTTCTCATCCATGTTTAGCAAATAAGAGGTATCCGCTATTAGATCAGGTATCAGATCAGCTTAGCAGGACCTGGTCTGGTTTTCAGATCAGCTTATCAGGACCTGATCTGGTTTTTAGATCAGCTTATCAGGACCTGGTCTGGTTTTCAGATCAGCTTATCAGGACCTGGTCTGGTTTTCAGATCAGCTTATCAGGACCTGGTCTGGTTTTCAGATCAGCTTATCAGAACCTGGTCTGGTTTCCAGATCAGCTTATCAGGACCTGGTCTGGTTTTCAGATCAACTTATCTGATTCAGATTGGGTTATCAGTTTACAAGTAGCTGCCTATTTATAACATTTATATGAATGCAGTTTAAGGTCAGATGAAAAACGAAAAAGTAAACTTTTATTTAGTCAAATTCTCTTATTTTCTATAACGATCATCGTTTAATTCAATATCGTTGCTTATAATCAAAATTCATATTTATCCTTCCAACATGCTTTATATTTGTCTCATCTTACTTAAACATTATAATTACATTATGATTATCTGGTATTAAATTTTTGGTGATTCTGGTATAAGTTTGACATCAGCAGAATGCATCAACATTCTTAACTCACTCCATACAAAAATGTGTTTCTCACATCTAACATCGTTAAATATCATATAGGAATAACTTTTAGCTTTGTTAGGAGAAATAACAGATTCAGTATCTGTAAATGTGTATTATCCCATTCCTTTAATTAATGAAATTATGTAATTTCTTTAAGTATCCATATTTAGGTTGATAGAGAGATTTTGAGTATTAATATGTAGATCTTTTCAAATTTTAGTTCATTAAGACTTTTTAGCAAGCCAATCATATCATATTTTTTATTTTATTTTTTACAATTTGACAGACTAACTATTTTTGCGCAAATAAAATTTGGTAGAAAGGAACTATGACTTGTTTTTGAACTAACGTTTGATGAATCATCAAAAATTTCGTACCATCCTATTTTTAGGTTGTTTTGACTATGAGTATGCACAAATATTTATGAAATGTGTTTCATAAATTTTGTCTCTTATTTAGAAAAAATAAAATAATATAGCTATACGACACCAGAAAATACTTTCTGGTATCGTATAGCTGTATTATTTTATTTTTCCTATATAAGAGATAATGGTCCCTACTCATAGTCAAAACAAAGTATATTTTAAGAGTTTAAAACCAGTATTATCATAAAAATACTGATTTTAAACTCTTACAGTCTTATTTATAAAAATTATTAAGACTTTATAAAGGTTTTATTTTTTTAGACAAATTTTCATAAAAAATTTTTCTAAAAAAGCCTTTATAAAGTCTTAATAATTTTTATAAATAAGGCTGTTAAAATATACTTTGTTTCACTAACCACATTTGTGTAACTAATTGCATTTCATAAATATTGACGTATACTCATAATCAAAACAAATGATAGTTTTATGTTGTTTTGAACGTGTATATACATCATTATCTCTTATTAAAAAAATAAAATAATACATCTACACGATTTCAGAAAATATTTTCTGATATCGTATAGCTGTATTATTTTATTTTTTTAATAAGAGATAATATTTATAAAATGCATTTAGTTACACAAATGTGGTTAGTGAAACAACCTAAAAATAGGATGGTACAAAATTTTGATGATTCATCAAACGTTAGTTCAAAAACAAGTCATAGTTCCCCCTCTATCAAATTTTATTTGCGCTAAAATAGTTGGTCTGTCAAATTGTAAAAAAAAAAAAAAAAAACAAATAAAAGTTATGATTGATTTGCTAAAAAGTCTTACTGGACTAAAATTTGAAAACATCTACATATTAATACTCAAAATCTCTCTATCAACCCAAATATGGATACTTAAAGATATTACATAATTTCATCAATTAAAGGCATGGGATATTACACATTTACAGATACTGAATCTGTTATTTCTCCTAACAAAGCTAAAAGTAATTCCGATATGATATTTAACGATATTACGTGTGAGAAACATATTTTTGTACGGAATGAGATAAGAATGTTGATGCTTTCTGCTGATGTCAAACTTATACCAGAATCACCAAAAATTTAATACCAGATAAACATAATGTAATTATAATGTTTAAGTAAGATGAGACAAATATAAAGCATGTTGGAAGGATAAATATGGATTTTGTTAATAAGCAACGATATTGAATTAAACGATGATCGTTATAGAAAAACAAAGAGAATTTGACTACATAAAAGTTTGCTTTTTCGTTTTTCATCTGACCTTAAACTCCATTCATCTAAATGTTATAAATGGTCAGCTACTTGTAAACTGATAACCCAATCTGAATCAGATAAGCTGATCTAAAAACCAGACCAGGTCCTGATAAGCTGATTTGAAAACCAGACCAGGTCCTGATAAGCTGATCTGAAAACCAGACCAGGTCCTGATAAGCTGATCTGAAAACCAGATCAGGTCATGATAAGCTGATACCTGATCTAATAACTGATACCTCTTATTTGCTAAACATGGATGAGAAAATTTTAAAACAGTTGGTGTTGACAAGAAATGTCTTGAATAAAAAGCTTCGTAGTATAAAAACTGGTGAAATAGATACATGTGAGCTACAAAAGATACATTTACACCTATAACAGAACGTCTCAAATAATTCATAAATAGTTCTAGAAATATTGAAAGAATTCACAAGAAAGAAGAAAGTAAAATCAAGATAGAAGCTGAAAATAATACAAGTTTAAAGTCTCAGAAGCCATCAGTCAAGATAGAGTCAAGTACACCAAAGAAACTAGCAGAAGGAACAATATGCGATATTACCATCTTGTTTAATGATGTTAATAATGAGAATGATGATGAGGATGATGAAGATGATTTCTACTCACAGACTTCCAATACCGATGACACTTATACTGACTTATCAGTCTTGGAAGAAGGAAATGAATTAGATACAAACTATGATCCACATAAAGATTTGAATAATGAATGGAAGTTTGGTGATAGTAACCTAAAACTAAATGAAGATAAAATACAAGTTGATGGTCAAATATAGGCTCTACTAGTAGCTTTATTTTCTTTAATGATTGATAATAAAACATGGAAATACCATGAGAAATTTTATTTTGAAAACTATATAAAATATATAATTTTTACTAATACATGGATAGAGAATCATCATTCACTGACGGAGAATGATGTTATCAGTAAATTGTTTCTGGAAACTCAAATTGATAAACTATAGGACAAATTAATAATATAGCTTAAGGAATTAATATAATTCAAGAATATATTAAAATGTAAATTGATGGAGTACAACGTGAAATACAATTAGAGATAGAAGATAGTTATAAAATTGAAAAACATATACTAAAAATTAAATCATCTTTTAAAAAAACAAATTGAACAGCTGAACGATAAAATTTATAGATTGGATAATGAACTACATGATAGTATAAATAGCTGAAAGTGCATCAAGTACATCACAACACTCTCCAAAAAATCTGTAAAACAACTTAATGTCTTCAAAAAGAAATTTAGGAAACGAAATCTATAATAAATCTCGAAAATTGTTTGTGCATTGCAGATATGTAATGAAAGGAATAGTTGATCTTTATGGAGCTGATTTAGGTGAAATGGTAAACTATTCTACAGAAAATAGAAATTATTGATTATTGTAGACTGTAAATGTTTCATTCACAAAGTTTCTATGGTCAATACCGTTGAAAATAAAAGTTGCATTCGAAAAAACCTAGGCTGTGGAAAATATTTTTGAAATGTTATGAGTACCAAAAAGCTTAAAAATGTATGATTGTAAAGAATTTTTTAATAGACACTGGAAAATTCATGCATATGTAGAATATTAAACATTACTTTATATGAACGCATCAATAGTAGAATGATTTAATAGATCATCCAAAGGAATTATGTGATGATGGTTCATATAAATGAAATATACAAAGAATTATTTAATGTACTCGTATACAATATAAAAGTTCATCTCACTATTTAAATGTTTCCGATTAAAGTTAACTCAACAAATGAGAAAAAGCTGCTAAATATAATAATTTGAAGATGAACAAAGTGTTGAAATTTAATGAAAGTAAAAAAATAAAATTAAACAAGAAAAATCTAGTTTGGTTTGTATTTTTGAAGGAATGATTAGGAATGATAGGTCTGAAGAAAGATAATTAACTTAATATACTGGAAATTCTTTGAACTTGTTGGCCTGTATGAAATATTATGAAAACTTAAGCGTTCAAAATGAATTACAACACAGTGTAATATTCAGTAACACATAATATTATCACTTTTTATAGTGAAAATTTTACATTTTCCATTTCGAAAGCTCTAGCAAGGGAAATTTTAAAATATGCCCATGGGCTATTATTATAGATCTTCACTCTATTCATTTCTATAGCTATCAAATCTTTAGAAAATTTAGATAAACTACATAAATTGGACTTAGATTTCCAATCTTTAAGAATGTATATGTGTATGAATTAGTATCAGACAAACTTACTGAATAAATATGGACTTCAACTGGAATCATGCTGAAGCATACATAAATTGTAAAATGCAATATAAGCAGATCTTACTTTATATCTGTATCTGTATGAGTATTAAATAAATTTACAGAAAAAATATTGAAAGCATTCCGAAGCATGCAAATTTAAAAGAATTCCTCACGTCACATAATTTTGTAAGTAAAGAAATTTTATGATTCTATGCTAAATGAAATACATAAATATGTATCTACTTTGTAAAAGAATAAAAAGATCGAAATTGTAAATTCTAATAGTATAGATTTTTAACTGAAACACCACTAGATATCGAACGCTTGCGTCACTATGGACAAAAGCATGCTAAGACATGCATGTTAGAAAAATATAAAAACCTGATAGAAATTGATGAGAACCTTTTTTAAGTGAGAAATGATTACATCTGAATGTGATACAACCCAGCCTACGTCAACAATAACTTCTAGGGGGTCAACCAGCAAACCTCATGTAGAAAAACACTATGTAAAAATTCTCTCAAACATAGTTATTCTAATGTTTCTGACACTATGAAAACACAGACGGTGAATTTATGGTGGAGGTAACTGAATTATTTGAGATATATTTTCTAGAATAGTTGATTATTAAACATGTATTTCTTTGTAGATAAAGTAATTTCTCTATACATACATACATATATTTACCTATATGTATATATGAATACATTTAAAAATTATACAAATATTCTCTTTTTCAAGTAGTAAAATCTTTAAAAATAGTAGTGATACATTAAAAGAAAAAAAAAGAAAATTAAAAAGAGATACTGAGTGATCAACTAATACGTACACTTTGTCTGACAGGTAAATAAAGCGCACTTAAAAATATCAGAAATATATACACAATACGCTGAACTTTAATTAAATGAGAAAAAAAAATCATCTAGAACATCAAATAAAAGCCATAGGCGAGTAACCTTCATAAGATAAACATATACCTTATTAATGAAAACATATTATCAGTATGAAGTAACACAATTTGAGGAATTAAAATTTTAACTTTTAATTGTCCCTTAACGGTGATAAAAAGTAGACAGATATGTTGATATATAAAGTCATCTTGTATACTAGAGGAACCGTTGAGAGGCCAGACCTAAATTTTAAGAAAACGATTTCGTTTTCTGTTGATTGCTATTCAAGAAGAAAACAAGTTTCCTCATTATGATTTAACTAATTTAAAAGTACATTTAAATTCAGTCTCATATCCAAATGATGATGATCTTAACATAAAAATTAAAAATAAACGTTATGCAATTCTATATTATATGTACTCGTATCTAAGATTCGAACAAAGATATTATATGAAAGAATCTCAACCGCTTCTAACTGCATCAGAGTTTAAGACAAAAGCTCCTATTACTGTAGTAGATGTCAGTCATCAGAATGAATCACTCAATAATGGACCGATTGATATAAAAATAGAATTTGAAACAGCAACTAATATTGCACCAAAGGCATTAGCTTACTGCATTCTTATTCATGATCGTATAATAGAAAGTCCTGAAAGTCTTATAAATTAAGTACTATGAATGAAGAAATGGTTTTAATATACGAGTAAGGTTTCGAATGATTTTCATTACAAAAAAAAGTAGCGGATGTTTTTAACAATAATGAGTATAACAATTTCATTATAAAACCACTATTTGATTTTAAATGTTTATCAATAAAAAAGGAAAGAGAAGCAAAGTGGATAACAAAAAAACTATCAACACCTAAGCTGCACTGCTGAATCAGTTTCATTTCAAAGCGTTTGTCATTTTTTAAAGCCAATGCAAGATGTTCTAAAATATATGAAAAAGGTGAAGAAAAAAGATGATAGTTGGAAAAAATTTTACACCGAAAAATTTCTAATGTTGACGAAGAGTTAACGCATTAGGCTACATCAATAAATAAAATATATTAAATATTTATACTATAGTTACTACAACTAGAAGGAATTCAATTTTACTTAAAACAGAAACTCCTCACAAACTTTTAAGAAAATACATCTAAAAATTAAAAAAACGTTTTTTTAATTTCTAATAAAAAAACTATGGAGATATTTCACATCTATACACAAAAGACCTGGCGAATATTTACAACAGCAACAACAGCACATGACAAAAAAATTTAATTAATTTAATTTAATTTCTTACCCATGCTCAAGTATTTATTGGATTTTAACAATCACACTTACATATCTACATCATGAAAACATACAAACCGTTCTCCAAACTATTAATGCTTAAAGCCGAAAGTCGACGAAGACAAATGTACTTAAATAAGCAAACTTATAACAGAACAGTCAAACTCTATCGCGCATACACACATACACACACACCCAAAATCACCACGATCGTACGCAAGAATTTTGCAAAATCTGAAATTAATATTTATACAAATATAAACAAATTTCTGACCGACAGACTTTAACACTGGATAAATTTAAGCTTGATAAAATATAAAGCAATCTCATCCTCCAATATGAAAAACATACTAGGATTAGGGAAGTTCAGATATATGATAATATTTTCTAGCAAAAAAATTTTCATATGAGAAATAATTTATTTCAACGTACATATAAATACTAGGGTGAGAAAATCACATACACACACACGTACTAAAATTTATCTACGAAAAATTAAACCTATTTCAACAACGCCCCTCCCCTCACAAATCACACTCAGCCTAAAGTTCTTATAGATATACATACACAAAATCACAAGGTAATATACAATATATCAATCTCAACAACGTAAATCACGATCAGCCTTAAACTCATATAGACATGCAGGCACACAAATACGGATACATATACATGAACACCTTCACCTCACCTCTCATTAATCATGATATATTTAATGAACACTTCGCCCCTCATAAATCACGATAAGCCTTAAATTTTCTACAGATATACATACACAAATTCTCAAGGTCACATACAATCGATCAATCTCAACAATCCAAATCACGATCAGCCTTAAACTCGTACAGACATACATGTACAAAAATTCCTATAGACATATAACGCCCAAATTCTTATAGATACATATTACAATAACGCCGCCCGCCTACCTCAAATCAAGGACAGCCTTAAACTCCTACATATACATACATACACACACACACACACACATAGGCACATTCTATCTATCTATCACAACCACACCCTCCCCCACCTCAAATCACAATCAGCCTTAAACTCCTACGAACATACATATACACAGATTCCCACGGATACGTATTACAACAACTCAACACCCTCAACCAGTCGATCTACCTCCAATACATCCCATACATTGGCTTAAATTCCAACAAGCATATACGTCACCGAATTCCCACGGTTACATATTACAAAACACCCTCACCTACCCAAATCACGGTCAGCCTTAAGGTCTCACAATCTAGACACACCCCGCCCTCCACCAAGCACAGCCAGACTTCAATTCCTACAGCTAGACACACCTCGTCCTCCAAGAATCATAGCCAGACTTCAAAGCCTACAGCTAGACACACCCACAAATTTTTCGTCGGCATTAGGAAAAATCATTTCCATGATTTTCCCGTCGGCATTTGAAAAAAATAAACATGTTTTCCCGTCGGCATTCGAAAAAATAAACATGTTTTCCCGTCGGCATTTGAAAAAAATAAACATGTTTTCCCGTTGGCATCAGGAAATCATACACATATAAAAGCCTCAAACCTATAAACCCCTTAAACCCCCGCACACAAATTCCCACGGATAGATATTACAACAACATCCGCCCCCACCAAACACAGGCTGCCTTAAAGATACACCCGCAAATTCCCACGGTTACATGTTACAAAAACCTCACCTGCCCAAATCACGGACATCAACAAATTTCCACAGTCTAACAACAATCATAACTTTCCCGTCGGCATTAGAAAAAATAAAGATGTTTTCTCGTCGGCATTAGGAAAAATCATACAAATATAAAAATCTTAAAGCTATAAACCCCCTTAATGTATTCCCACAAAATATTCCACGCACAAGTTCCCACGGTCATACATACATACATACATACATATACTTAATATAAATAAAAAAAGTTAATATAAACAAAAAACTCCTAATGTAAACAAAAAACACAGACGGACGGACGGACACACACACTTAGGTATCACATTTCACAAATTTCCAAGAATTTTAAAATTTCAGCCAAAATTTAACAATTTCAGCCACAATTTAACAATTTCAGCCCAAAATTTAACAATTTCAGCCACAATTTAACAATTTCAGCCCACAATTTAACAATTTCAGCCACAATTTAACAACTTTAATTGGGGCCGAACCCCCAGTTCCCTACTA
The DNA here is from genome assembly GCA_936439885.1 of Nowickia ferox. Classification (NCBI taxonomy): domain Eukaryota; kingdom Metazoa; phylum Arthropoda; class Insecta; order Diptera; family Tachinidae; genus Nowickia; species Nowickia ferox. The sequence continues at coordinate 51,873,841 of OW387024.1, read as the reverse complement.
CTTACATATATACATTTTTAAAGATTGGAAATCTAAATCCAATTTACTTAGTTTATCTATATTTTCTAAAGATTTGATAGCTTTAGATACGAATACAGTGAATATAAGATAATAAGACCTTCCACATATATAAAATTTTGGATGCTAGACCTTTTGAAATGAAAAATCTACATCTTTTACTACAAAAAGTGATAATATGATGTATTACTGAATATTGCACTGTATTGTATTTTATTTTAAAAGCTTAAGTTTTGAATTATTTCCTACAGGCCAACAAGTTTAGAAAACTCTAGTTCATTAATTTAATAATCTTTCCTATGACCTAAGATTCCTCACAGTCTTGAATTAAAACACAATCTAAAATTTTTAAATAATTTTTTTTTATTTTATTTTTTTTTTATACAAAGTTTTTGTAGCAGGTCGCCATGACACTCTCCAATATAGTTTTCCTTAAATAAAATATCGTGCACCGACATTTATCACATCCTTCATCCCAACCTGGGCTGAACCGGGGGCAGTAAGCAAAGTGCCCCTCATTCTTCTCTTGATCCTCCGCCACCCCATAGTCCTCATTCTCTCGATCGATTTATAATAATCATGTTGTCAGCGATATGAATTTAGTAAAATTTTAAAAAATTTTGTAGAGTGTTGGGAGGACAAAGATGCATTTTTAGATGACAGACAAAAGTTTGTTGCATTAATACTTATGTTTATAGTCATTATCGATTTTTTTGTTTAGATTAACTTTCATTCTTTGCTCGTATTTATCATTATTACCGCAAAAGAACGATTTAATATTTAAGTAAGTCCAATTTGTAGCAGCGTGGGAAAACAATAAAACATATTTATAATAATCATGTTGTCAGCGATATGAATTTAATAAAATTTTAAGAAATTTTGTAGAGTATTGGGAGGATAAAGACGCATTTTTTGATGACAGGCAAAAGTTTGTTGTATTAATATTTATGTATTTTCGATTTTTTGGTTAGATTAATTTTTATTCTTTGCTCATATTTATGATTATTACCGCAACAGAACTTTAGCTAAAAGCTATAACGAATGAATATATACGTAAGTTCAATTTTTAGCAGTGTCAGAAAAATATGTAGTATGTTTACAGTCATAATCTTCTCAGTAATATGAATTTAGAAAAATGATAAGAAATTTGAGGGGTATTGTAATTGTCTTCTATCTCTAATTTTATTTCCCGTTACTGTTCCTTGATTTCTATTTGAATATATTCTTCAATTATATTAATACCTTATGATATATTATTCATTTCTTCTTCTACAAATTTCGTTAATGTACTTTTTCTTCTTGGCTGATGGTTTCTGAGACTTTAAACTTGGATTATTTTCAACTTCTTTCATCATTTTACTTTATTCTTTCTTAGAAAATGTTTCAATACACTTATAACCATTTGTCAATTCTTTGAGAGTGTCTGCTATAGGTTCAAATGTATCTCTTAATTGTTCACATATATTTATTTCACAAGTTTCACCAAATCATTTCTTGTCGTTATCAACTGCTTTAAAACTTTATCTTCAATGTTTGCTATAATCAAATAACAGATCAGGTTATCAGCTACCATATCAGCTTATCAGGACCTGGTCTGGTTTTCAGATCAGCTTATCAGGACCTGGTCTGGGTTTCAGATCAGCTTATCAGGACCTGGTCTGGTTTTCAGATCGGCTTATCAGGACCTGGTCTGGTTTTCAGATCAGCTTATCAGGACCTGGTCTGGTTTTCAGATCAGCTTATCAGGTATCAGATTAGCTTATCAGGTAGCTGGTCTGGTTTTCAGATCAACTTATCAGATATTAGATCATGTTATCAGGAGTTGTTCTGATTTTTCATATCAGGTTATCTGGTTCAGATTGGGTTAGCATAGCTGATCAGCTTACAAGTAGCTGATCATTTATAACATTTAGATGAATGAAGTTTAAGGTCAAATAAAATACGAAAAAGCAAACTTTTATGTACTCAAACTGTTTTCTATAACGATCAGCGTTTAATTCAATATTTTTGCCTGAAAACAAAAATCCATGTTTATCCTTAACAAATGCTTTTTAGTTTTCTCATCTTACTTAAACATTATAATTACATTAGCATTCTCTAATATCAAATGTTTAGAGATTCTGATATAAGTTTGGCATAAGTAGAATGAATCAACATTCTCATATCACTCCGTACAAAACTATGCTTCTCACACGCAACATCGTTAAATTTCATATTTGAATTACTTTTAGCTTCGTTAGGAGAAATAACAGATTCATTATCTGTAAATGTGTAATATCCCATTTCTTTAATTAATGAAATTAATTTCTTCAGATATTATAGAGATTTTGAGAATAAATAGATGTTTAAGACTTTAGTCCATTAGGACTATCTAGCAAGCCAATTATAACATTATTTTTTACAATTTGACAGAGCAACTATTGTGCCATGAATATCATTTGCTAGGAAGGAATTTCATTTTTGAATTAACGTTCGATAATTCATCGATATTTCGTACCAAGTTATTTTTAGGTTGTTTTGAGTATGAGTATGTACCAATATTTATGAAATCCATTTCATAAATATTATCTCTTATATCTGTACTGTGAAACCAACATATATAGGTTTATCATATAGTGGTTCCATTTTGTCTAACTCTACTGTATACATATCATCAGAAAATTTTGTCAACTGCTTAAAATTTGGTTTCGCACTTAATGCTCTGAGACCTAAATGATTGCTGTTTGTCGTTTCCCAAGATGACGTAATTCTTATGTCCCTACGTTTTTCAATGTTTTCCATTGTCTTCCCGGAAACAGCATTGTTTAAAAGTTTGATGAAATCTTTTTCAAAATTATTTTTAGCATTTGTCCTATGAAATGTGTTTAAGTCAATATATTTTTTAAGCCAAGGGGATTGCTTAAATCTGAGTATTCTATGGATTTGTTTTAAGATGAGGCCATTTGAAATGGCTTGTTTTAAAATTCTATAGTGTATGGTGTAATTTGTTTTTGAGTGTAAGTCTGCAACTAATTTTTGATTTTGGATGCCCCCAGGGCCTTATTTTGGGGACTAAATGGCAAATAATTATGAAGATAATCTATATCCACTTCCAAAATGTACCCATACTCTGCAGTATCAGAATTTTTTTTAACATCAAAATCATTATCACATACCCACTCAAATTCACCTCAAGGAAGATATTCCGACATCGCCCAACCATACAAGTTATCAGCGTCTAAGTATACAAGAAATTCTGATGGTTTTGATTCCTCAAAATCTTCCAAATATTTGTTATTCACCTTCGAATATCTTTGCGAGCATTGAACTAGTCCACCTCTAATTCCGTTTTGCATAAACATATACATTTCGGAATCAGTGGACTGTTCCAGTGAAACTTCTGTGGTTTTCAGCATTGCATCCCAAGATAAGCCTGGTGCTGTATAATAGTGGCAGGGGTCCACATCGTATATATCTCTACAAATTTTTCTAAAATTTTCAAACACGTCGGTTAGAAGAAGAACATCTGTCTTTAAGTAGAGTTCAGTATAGTCAAGAAGGGTTTTACAGTTAAACTCTCTCCATATTTTCTGAGCATGTTCATACTCGACTACATCACATTCTTCATTCGTTAGAATATTGAAGAACTCTTCTCCACTACGGAGTTTAATTTCATTAAACTTAGTCATGGAATCCATGTAAGAGTATGGAAATACACCCTTTCTTCTAATCAGGTAGAAATGAGCTTCATCAACGAAACATGACCGAATAGTATTAAAATCATTGCTATCAAGATTTTTCGCTAACGTATCTAAACTCGAAGCCATAAATCTAAACGAGCCTATAAATCTATTTCGAATCCATATTTTTCATCTAATCTGATGAAAATTGAAAGAGAAATATAACTCTTTGTGTTCTGGGGAAACACTTTTATTGTAGAATATTTTATAGAAGAAATTTCTTTGAAAAATAGGTGTATATCATATGCGGAAAGATTATGCAAGATAACGGATATAAACTGAGGTGTTTTATAACACTGTGGAACATTTTGGGATTGGAGTCAGGGTGATGGTACTAGGTCAGTATAGTAAAACCCTCAAAGGGTTTGGCGTTCGTATGTGTCAGTTTTTTTATGACCTTTTAAATTTTTTCTTTTTCACTTGTCCGATTTTGATGAAACAAATTTAGAAAAATTAAGAATTACAATTTCTCTAATCTGTTTCTATACCATTTTCCTATATGTGCAACACTTTCGAAGTTAAAAATAAATTTGTGGAGGCAAAAAAATATTTTTTTGCCTAAAAATTAAATTTTTTTTTTTTAAATTCATAAAAAATCCAAAACGGAAAAAAGGATCAAGTGTTATTAATTTCGTGTTTTTTACTCATGAGTTATGTGACTTTACGCGAAAGTAATTAGTTTTGGCACTTTTTTCCATTTTGGATTTTTTATGAATTTTAAAAAAAAAATATTTAAATTTTTAGGCAAAAAAATATTATTTTGCTTCCACAAATTTATTTTTAACTTCGAAAGTGTTGCACATATAGGAAAACGGTATAGAAACAGATTAGAGAAATTGTAATTCTTAATTTTTATAAATTTGTTTCATCAAAATCGGACAATTGAAAAAGAAAAAATTTAAAATGTCATAAAAAAAACTGACACATACGACCGCCAAACCCTTTGAGGGTTTTACTATACTGACCTAGTACCATCACCCTGTGTTGGAATTTCTCACCCCCCCCAGATTGGCTGTTGTACACTGTAATTCAAATTACATTCGCTATGAGCTGCCCCACGATAATTGCCTGTAAGATAACAATGATCTCTAAATTTATGGTTATTTAATATTTTCTAACATATATTAAAATTTTTTGCAATATTATATTGAGCTATTTCTATTGGGGTTATGAACATTTTCTTAACTTTAAGTAAATAATTTAAATAAATATCTGTACAATCTTAAAAAAATTTTTTGATAAATATATTCGCCGAATCTTCACCAAAATAATGTCTATATAAATTATTTTCTCTGTTGAAACTACAATTAATAAAATAACCGAATGCACAAGAATGATGTTTCTGTACATTTGCGGTGCTTTTACTTACAGCATTATCAACTTTTTCTAAAATAGACTCAAAGTCCGCGTAGATTACAAATGGTACATCTAACTGTTTGTAGTAGTTCTTAAACGTGATAATAGATTCATCTTCTGGCATTCTGATGACTTTTTTTCCCACAAACATTGTTATAATGATTATACACATAATCATCATGTGTATGATATAGGCAGTGTTGCATATCATGATCTTACTTCTATGTGATGTTATGGTGGAACGAAGGAGTATGAAGAAAATATAGAAAATACCAATACGATATAAATAAATATAACAATAAGAAGTAACTTTTTAAATAGAGATTAAAGCAGATTTTTCATAAATGCACAAATGAAACTTACTTTGATATATCCTTGATGAGTACATAGTTGAAGTTTTCATTGGACTGGAGCAATAAGAGATTAATATGAATGTGTTTTTCTCCTTTTGTTATGTAGTATGGTCCTATAAACGATGTGCCATTATGGCCAAATACATTGATGCTCAGATCATTTTGATTTTCGAATTGTTTTATCTGCTTCAATGGGAGTGGAAACTCTAGGCCTTCAAAATTTAACATAATTGCTCCTAAATTAATATTCTCATCAGAAATGTTTGTTATATTATAGTTTTCAAAGGTTTTCCGTTGTTTAGGATTCAGACCGCTATTTTTGTACAAAGCCGCAATGAGACACCATTTAAAGCAATAAACATCAGAGTTCTCGATATTTATGCATGCATGCTTGGCTGCAATATTTTTGGGAGAGGTATAAAATTCGTTCCTCTTATTATGGACGCCTTGTTTATATTAACTTCAAGGGAATTTATTGAAATCAAGGTCCATCCGCTATCCCTCTCTTGAAATTCTTCCATTTGGCTCTAAGCTCATCGGCCTGTTTTTTGTAAATCTCCTCTATGTCATCAGAGAGGGTCACCAACATCATCTTTGAGATGTGTGCAAGTTGGCTAACATTCATCTCATCATTCACCATTTTCATATAATCACATGTGAGCTCCATATTAAATCTAAACGTAGTATGTATCCTACAACGTTCATTAAGTTGTTTTACTATGGAGCTCTTTGCAGATGCGAGAAACTCCTCCGGAAACAAGACACCCACATTTTTGATGAGGAGGATATATATCTCGATCCTCCCATTGAAGTTACTTATTCTTCTAGTGAGAAAATCGTTAATCTGTTCTTGCTGATAGCTCTTTTTGTTTTTTATTGTTCTGACGTGAGCCATACAACCATTTGATGGAATCATCTCATCACAATCCTCACAATATTTGTTTTTAATATTTAGCTTACTAGTTCCCAACATAGCCTTCGACTGACTAGCATAGGTGTGCGTTTCTATATGCTTATTTACTTTTGTTTGAGTCATAAAGACTTTATTGCAAATGCGACAACTTGCGGTATTCATTTTATTTAATTATTTTTATTATTTATTTATTTGTTTATATTTTATTTAGTTATTTTATTTATAAACAATTTATTTAATTATTTTATTTATAAACAATTTATTTAATTATTTTTTTCTTTTTTTATACACTATAAACTTGTTTATCAAACAATAATTAGTTTTAACACTTTTGTAGTTTTTTTTATTGTTTTCAAACACTTCAAAAATTTGGTTTGGAAAATAGGTTGTGACTTATTGAGATATCAAAGTAACTGATGACAATCTACATTATTTTTTCTAATTATATACGTTACGTGAGAATCGCGTAGTAGTCATCAAATCTAATTTCTCTGATGGTATTACGACATATGATGAAATTCGTATACAATTCATATGAGAATCGGGGCACGTGAGTGCAGGTCCTGCTATAAGTTTTTGCTAAAGTAAAATATACTAAAATAAAAATATAAATACCCCTATTCATAAAACTGTACTTGTCAACCTGATGGGACTTAAAATATTTAATATCTGAAATGTACTTGTACATATAAAACCTATGCCAACACAATATTTTTCCATCTCCATAAGAATAGCAATGCCAATAGCGTAGAAAACATATATACACATATATGTAAATATGTATGAAGAAGTGTTGATGTAATTCACACAAGCAATGATATTCTTCAAAGCAAAAATAGATACGATCACATACATTAATCCAACAACATAAACATGCATACATACATTACCAAACGCATTCCCTATCCCCGTCCATTCCAAACATCTATCAGGGTTGCCACTACCTACAGCTTTTATATTATTTCCCCAGAGACCTCAAAAATAAATGTATACATACAATAATAATCATACATACGCAAAGCACCGAAAACTCAGAGAAGCAAACCAAAGTCAATCAAATAACGATCACTACATACACGCAAACATACAGATCCCTTGTTACTACCCTGCAGTCAGACTGGGACCAAGTGCCAAGTGTTGTGTCAACACTAAAATTCTAGTGACAATTGTGGTATAATAAGTTTTCTTCTATCCGTCAGTATAAAAGAAAGAGAGGAAACAGGTATGACGTATTTGTTGTGGAACTGTCAACATCTTGTCAATATGCATACATTTGTATGTACCTAAATTATAGAAATGTACCAGTAACTAACTGTATGGTTGGTATGTCTCCATTTTCCCATAAGAACTAAGTAGTCACTATGTCTAGTTTATGTCTATAGCACGAAGCATTGCATGAGGAATAATTAAGGAGTAGTACTGGTTATAAAGTCAAAAGGGAGTCAGTACATTTTCAACATCAACATTTCCTACAGGGTATAATGTTTGTCTCTAACTACAACAAAAGTAGTGGATACTGGCAAACATACAAGTAAATACAAAAACGCACACATATGCACTCACACATACATACACATATACAAACACTCACATATACATCCATCTAATGTAAGCACAACGTTTCTCTACAATGACAAAAGCTGTACACACAAGTACATATATACATACACACATACATACATACATAGAAAGAATCAAACTCACACACACACACACAGCCAGCCCAACGAAATTTCAGTATAAAAATACCCAAAATACCCAATTTATAACAGGGTTGTCATCGTTTTTAATTTTTCCCGGTTTTGAATTCCCAAACTTGGACTCAGGTCCACATTACTAATCTACTCACTGGCTCTAAATTGTTAGTAGGCAGGTGAATGCCTAGAAAGCAGATCAATGCTTTCTATGGACCAATAAATATATGCCAATTTTTTTTTTTTGCCAGAATTTATTGATTGAATTTTCATACAAATAATTTCGGCTTATATACTAAAGGTCTAATTCATAAAAAATATTTTAGGTTTATTACAGGTTTATTTGACAAATTTCCCATAGAAATATGTCAAATAAGCGCTTAATAAACCTGAAATATTTTTTATGAATAAGGCAGTAATTATGTGAAGAATATAGATTGTAAAAATGAGTGATCTTATTTCTATTTTATATATACATATAATAAAAATATTTAAATTTATAATATTCATGGGAAAACAAAATGTCATTTGATACATTTGAAGTAATAAATTATTTTCCCATAAATATTGAAGTGCGCTACAGCAACAACAACCCACGGTTTGTTTAAGCCGCGTTCAGACTATTATACTTTGTATTTATACTTGTCAAAAATTCAAATAATACGTGCAAGTGTGATAGTCTGAACGCAAAATGTCATCAAAGTGGCAAAAAATACTATAAAAATTTTGACATCCCATAAGACTTTTTCGTTTTTAGAAAATTTTCTAAACGATAATACTTTTCATTAGATCAGGGTTGCATTTTCACACAAACCAAATTTCCAAGTCGGCTGTTTCGCCGCGTGTCGTCATTGATGTAATGTTTTGTCATATGTATATCGGCTCAAAATTTTGAATAAGTAAATCGTATGGAAGTATATTTCGTTGACGTAATTTTTAAGCGTTTTTGTAATATATTTTCTTAAATTTTTTCTGTTATTTACATACTGCCTTATTCATATATTTCAGGTTTATTAAGCGCTTATTTGACATATTTCTATGGGAAATTTGTCAAATAAACCTATAATAAACCTAAAATATTTTTTATGAATTAGACTGAGAGAATAGTTTTAACTGCTGAATTTTTTCAAGTGCCGGCACGTCCCCACCTACATGAAACCGCTTTGCCGCTGCTAGTCAATGAATAGCACAGACATTTTCATTGAACAGCTGTTTTGTTTTCTGCTTGTATTACACATTTTATTTAAAGTGTGATGGTCTGAAGACAATATGTGATTTTACGTTAGATTTTTTGACAGTCGCAACGAATGTATTTAGATTTCTGTATCGTAAAATGTGATGAAAGTATTAATACTTGTATAATAGTCTGAACGGGGCTTTACCAAACACACGCATAGCACATGCATTTCACTGGAATATCAATACCGTGACCAGCGGTATGAAAGACATATTACACCTTCAATTGCTATTGTATGCAGACCCGTAAAACAATGAATACATTCACTGATGTGTATGTAAAAGAATTATATCATTGCTTACTTCACCTTCATTTTTCGCAAGAATGTTCATATAACGTTAGTTTTATGGAAATTTTTTTACAAAATGTTTTGTTTTTTTGTATTATTTTAAGTTGTAAAGAAATATTTATTACATAAATTTTATTTAGTATTATATAACTTAAGTCTATTTTTATGAACTATTTGTTCCTTGTTTGTTTTCTTATCTACTATGGTCTATTTTCTTATTTTTATAGGGTCCTCTATATTGGGTTTCTAATTTATGACCTGCTTCAATTTTGAGTAAAACTAGATCTTCTATTTTAAAATTATATTCTATTATTTTCTTATCGTAATTTAATTTTTGCGTAAGTTTATGCCTATTTAGTAATTGTTGAGCTCTCTTATATGCTACTTCTAACCAAAATTTGGATTCCTTAGCATAGTTGTCTACATTATAGAGTGGAGTAATGGAGTAATTCTATCTACTTCATTAAACTGTTGAAAAGAATTCGGCTTTTTTGCAAAAACTAATTCATATGGACAGTAATTATGTACTGTTGAAGGTGTTGTATTAAAACAGTAAGTGAAATATTTTAGCCATTCATCAGTTTTATCAACTGTTATATAATATCGTACGTATTCATTAAAAGTTCTATGGCTTCTTTCAATTGTACCTAATGTCTGATGATGGCATGCAGTTGAAGTTAGTTTTTATTTAGATAATCACATATTATTGTGATTGCGTATTAATTTCCAAATAATGATTTAGGAAACGGTCCTATTGAGTCTACGTTTACCGTGTCAAATGGTTTTGTTGGTGTTGGTGAAATTGTCATTGGACTTTTAGAATGGTTTAGTGTTTTGGCAGTTTGACATTTATGACGTTTCTTTACAACTTAAAATAATAAAAAAAAACCAAACATTTTGAAAAAAAACATAAGACTAAACTAAACATAAAACTAACCTTATATGAACATTGTTGCGAAAAATGGAGGTGTAAACAATGATTTAATTTTTTACATACACATCGGTGAATGTATTCATTGTTTTATGGGTGTGCATACAATAGCAATTGAAGGTATCATATGTCTTTTATACCGTTGGTCACCGGATTGATATTCCAGTGCAATGCATGTGCTATGCGTCTGTTTGGTAAACATACCGTGGGTTGTTGTTATTTGTGGCGCACTTCAATATTTTGTGGATATTGTCGTTTGTATGCATTTCTTTTTTTTCATGCTTATATTTATTTATTGTATCTTCCAAAAATGAACTAACAATAAGTATTCAAATCTTAAATCTAGATATAATAATTAGGCCCAACCAGTATCAGGCATAAACTTAGCGATAGTAATCAATAATACATAAATATCGTATTAAGCACAAAAATATTTTCAAGCTGTTTCATCTGGAGTGTTGAGTATTAGAGCCATAGTGTCCCTCTTTTTTAAGCGGATGTGTCCAGTAAAATTCAAGATGTTACAAGCAAGTGGATTAGGATGAGGCTCGAGTTTTGTTAAGTATTTGCCTGCGTATTTTTTAATTTCTTCAGTCACTAGTGGCATATTTAAATCACGATGTAAATTTGAAGTTTTTATGTACCATGGAGCTGATGTTATTAGTCTTAAAATCATGTTTTGCCTTCGTTGGCTTTTCTCTATATTGGAAAGTAAAGCAGTGGCCCATAGCTGTATTCCGTAGCACCATATGGGTTTCAAAAGCGACTTGTATGTTAAAAGTTTACAATGTGACTGAGTGTTGAATTTCTACCAATCATCCAATGTATCTGAGTTTATTTAAGTTTCATTTATGTTAGCTTTGAGTCAATATGGTGTTTCCATGTAAGCCGTCGATCACTGTGTATACCAAGGTATTTTACATGTGAATGTTGAGGAACAACTTGATTGTTGATTCGAATTGGGGAACAAGTATCTCTTCGCAGGGTAAATGTTAGCTGAACACACTTTTGATCGTTAACTTTAATTCTCCATAAGTTTATCCATAGTTCCAGCTGTGTAATATGTTCTTGTGGATATCGGGAAGCCTCGTGAGGGTTTTCGTGCATACTAGACAGGCTGTGTCATCTGCAAATGTAGATGTATGGATATTGCTGCTCAAAGGCATATCATAAGTATAAATCAAATACAAAACTGGACCCAATATGCTCCCCTGTGGCACACCGGATGACATAGATTGGGGCACACTCATGAAGTCTCCTTCAACAACCGTGAACTTCCGGGTAGTAATATAACTTTCCAATACCTTTAGAAAATTTATTGGTAGATATGATTTTAATTTTAAAATAAGGCCTTCATGCCATACTTTATAAAATGCCTGAGAAACATCAATAAAGAGGGCAGAACAATACTTATTTTCTCCAAATGTTCTTCTTATAAATTGAACCAATCTATGCGTTTGTTCAATGGTGCTATGATGACTCCTAAAATTAAACTGATGGTCTGGTATGCACGTACTATCAGTTAGAATTGGGGAAAATTTTATCATGAGCAGTTTTTCGAAAAGTTTAGACATTTTTGATAGTAGACTTATTGGCCTGTACGATTCAGCCTTGGTAAGGTCTTTGCCCGGCTTTGGAATCATTTTGACCTTGGCAAGCTTCCAGCGGTGTGGATAATACTCTAGTCTTAATATGGCATTAAAAATAAATAGAAGGATTCTAATTAAAATACGTGGCAAATTCATCAGCATCTTGTTACTAATTCCATCAATTCCTGGAGCTTTCTTCGGGTTGAGTTCAGCAATTAGTTTCTGTACGTCACGCATCTTAAACTTTAACGGTCGAGGGGGTAGAGCAACTAAACTGGGTAAATCAACAGCAGCAGTGCATCTGTTTGGTTTAAATACGGATTTTAAATGTTTTGCAAACAAGTTACCTTTTTCCGCATCACTTCTTGCCCAACCTCCGGTAGAAATGCGCAGAGGTGGTTTAAACTCAATGGGTGTTTTAAAATTTTTCGCAGCGCGCCACAAACAGTAATTAGATGCCAGTGTGACATTGAGGTTTTCCAGATAATTTTTAAGAAATGCAGTTTTTTCATACGCAAGCAACTCTTGGAGTCGTTTAGTGCACTCTTTAAATCTGGTTTTATGCTGGGGCGATCTGTGCTGTTGCCATTCCCGTCTAGCTCTTCTTTTTTCACATACGAGACGTTCAATATCCGTAGAATAAATTCTTTTGAACCCAGTTTGCGGGTGGGAGGTAGAAGCATGTTCAGCAGCCTGCTTTATATTTTCGTTAAGATTCGCAATATTAGATTCAATATTATCGGATGTTCTTAGCCAATTAACACGATTGTTCATCTTCACATATGGGTGAGGTAAATCACTTCTTAGTGGGTTACAGATTGTAACGATAGTGGGAGAGTGATCGGAGGAGAGATCTAAGGAAGCTTCGACATGAAAAAAATAACATCCCGAATTTTTTGTATGTCGGTAGGCCAGTAAGTGGGCCTTACGTCCAAGCTCATTTTTGAAATTGTATTGAACAACGCTCTTGCTCTAGGTGTAATAAGGCGTGAACCCCAGAACGTATGTTTTGCATTGTAGTCTCCAGCTGCTACGAAACAAGGCCCAAGAGATTTGTAGAAATCCTCGTATTCATCCTCAGTGATTGAGAATCTTGTAGGGGAGTAAATTGATAATATAACGAAATTTGTACAAAAATGTTCAACACAAATATTAGTTGCTTGTAAATGTTCTGCACAGATGTTATCAACAATACAGTGCTTGAGTCTTGACTTTATTAAAATTGCAGATCCACCGCATGCTCTTCCTCTCGGGTCCTTAGTATCATATAAGGTGTAGCCATTCATTTTAAAAAGGCTTCTCGAAGTCAAATGAGTCTCAGAAACTAACATAACATCAATATTTTTTTCCGAAAGGAAGTGCTCGAGCTCATTTTTGTTTTGGCGAATGCCGTTTGCGTTCCAGAAACATATTTTTAACGTGTTCATGGCTTGTTAATTAATGCTTGAAGCAGAGTATTCTGCATTCGCAGTATATCTTGCATCATGCTAGTCATATTTGTAGTAAAGTTGTTTATAGTTTGCACCAGATTATCAAAAGTGGCTTCAAGGCGACTGAAATTAAGGCTTGTGTTAGCATTTGTTGAATTACTTGGTGGGGACACTTTCTGCGTGGGAAAAGAATTTGTCTTAACAGCACCGGCATATGATACACGTGAAGTACTTGGTTGGCTCATTGTAGGAAAATTGGCGGAGAAAGCGTTTCCTGATTGAGCTGGAGCTAATTTAGGTTTTTGTCCCATAGTCTTTTTAACGAAAGAATATACAGGACATCCTCTGTAGTTAGCAGTGTGATTACCTCCACAATTACTACATTTTTTTCAGGTTGATCTTTTGCCTTCGTACAGCTAGCCGAACCGTGCAATTCACCGCAGATAACACAAACTGTAGGTAATTTACAGTAAGTTTTTGTATTGTCATATTCTTGGTAATTGTGGCATTGTACTGGTCCTGAACGCTTACGTGGCTCTTCAACTGTGATTTTTCGGTGTAAGAGATACTTTACGCTACAAATTGGATGGATTTAATTTTTGTCCAATTTTATGTCATTCGGCTTCAGTTCAACCCGAAATAGGGGTTGGGGGACCTTTTCTCTCTTAATTATGTTGGTAACATTTTTACCTTAAATCCTTGGTCGACATGTGCACATTTTACTTTTTCGGGCTCAACATATGAGTCTATGCCCTTTAATACTATCTATAGGCCTTTAGCACTCTTAAGTTGGTATGTGTAAAAATTTGTTTTATTTTTTTCGAATTCACTAACAATTTTTCGAAAATCTTTGTCATCATATACTTGGATTTTAGTTTCATCAATATTACCTCGTTTAATTGGAATGATGTGAAAAGTATTTTCTCCAATGGTCGACAGTAGTTCTTTTAGAAGCGCGTTAGAATTTTTTTCTCTCAGATAAATAGGTGGTGGCTTAAAAGACTATTGCGATGATGTAGCGGGCTTGTCGTTTTTGTCTTGCAATAATGAAAAACGATTTTGACGATTGGTAGAAGATGCGCTGTTATCCCTAGACATCTTTGGAGCTGATGAAATTTTAGAAGAATTTGGGCTTCACCTACGCTTTACCACGGTTATATATCTGTCCATTCCTACTTGCACCTTTGGTTTTGATTTACTGTTATCTGTAGTGATAACTTGGTTTAGTGATGAACACGAGCCAGGAGCGGATCATATCGCTGACTTGAATGAAGAATTACTAGGCAATGGTAATGTTAACGCTTCACTAGTTGGCATCGGCCAAAGCGAATTTGATCGTTGACGAAAAAGTCGCTTTTCCGTTAGAAAAAGGCTATCATTTGATTTTTTATACAAGAATAAATCAAATACAAAACTGGCCCCAGTATGCTCCTCTGTGTGTGGCACAGCGGATAATATAGATTCGGGTTCACTCATGAAGTCTCCTTCAACAACCGTGAACTTCCGGGTAGTAATGTAACTTTCCAATAGCTTCAGAAAATTTATTGGTAGATATGATTTCAATTTTAAAATAAGGCCTTCATGACACACTTTATCAAAAGCCTGAGAAAGGTTAATAAACAGGGTAGAACAATACTTATTTTCTTCAAATGTTCTTCTTATAAATTGAACCAATCTATGCGTTTGTTCAATGGTGCTATGCTGACTTCTAAAACTAAATTAATTGTATGGAAAGCATCCACTACCAATTAGAATTGGGGAAAATTTGGCATGAGCAGTTTTTCAAAAAAAAATTTGACATTGTTGGTAGTAGCCTAATTGGCCTGTGTGATTCAGCCTTGGTAAGATCTTTGCCAGGCTTTGTAATTATTTTGACCTTGGCAAGCTTCTAGTGGTGGGGATAATACTCTAGTCGTAATATGGAATCAAAAATAAATAGAAGAATTGGAATTGCAATACGAGGCAAATTCAATAGCATTTTGTTATTAATTCCATGAATGCCTGGAGCGTACTTTGGGTTGAGTTCAGTAATTAGTTTCTGTACGTCACGCATCTTAAACTTTAAGGGTTGAGGCGGTAGAGCAACTACACTCGGTAAATCAACAGCACCAGTACATGTTTTGGGGGTACATACGGATTTTAATTAAATGTTGGTGCGATATCGATATTTTCAAGGTAGTTTCTAAGAGATGCAGTTTTTTCATATGCAAGCAACTCTTGGAGTCGTTTAGTGCACTCTTTATATCTGATTTTATTTTAAGGTGATCTGTGCTGTTTCGATTCTCTTCTAGCTCTTCTTTTTTCACATACGAGACGTTCAATATCCGTAGAATAAATTTTATAAAACCCAGTCTGCGGATGGGAGGTTGTGGCATATTCAGCAGCCTTTTTAATATATTCATTAAGATTGGCATCATTAAATTCAATATCATCGTGTATTTTCCTTGCAATGACTATTAACATATTTTTTTAATCCTGGCCAATTAACACAATTGATCATCTTCACATATGGGTGAGGTAAAACACTTCTTAGTGGATTACAAACCGGAACGATACTGGGAGAGTAATTGGAGGAGAGATCTTAAGAAGCTTAAACATAAACCAAATCCCTAGATATATTTTTCATGACGCCAAAATCTATAACATCTGGAAATTTTTGTGTCAGTAGGCCAGTAAGTGGTCTTCCCACCCGAAATGAAGTCCAATCCCATTTTTGAAATTGTGTTTAATAACGCTCTACCTCTAAATGTAATATGGCGTGAACCCCAGAACGTATATTTTGCATTGTAATCTGCTACGAAACAAGGTCCAAGCGACACAAATATTAGTTGCTTGTAGATGTTCTGCATAAATTTTATCAAGGACATATTTGTTGAGTCTTGACTTAATTAGAATTGCTGTTCCACCGCATGCTCTCCCTATTGGGTCATTTCAATCATATAGAGTGTAACCATTTATTTTATATAGGCTTCTTGAGGTCAAATGAATCTCAGAAACTGTAGTTTCCTTTACATCCTCGATAGATTACTTAATTAGAATTGTTAATTCAACTTGTTATAAATATTTCTATTTATTAATTTTAATATTTTTCGAAGTTATGTTTGTTTTTATTTTAAAATAATTTTTCATTATTATTGTAATATTTGAAATAACAAAAACCTTTTTTGTGAGACAATTTTAAATTTTTAGCTGAACTATAGTGAATTTTAATCAGAAATAATTTCTAAGTCAGGCTTAAGTTCAGTAATTTCAATTCTTGTTGAATAAAATATTTTTACTTATTAATGTGAGCTTTTAAAGAAAAGACGAAAAATTAAATTAGACTTTATTAGCTGGGTGAAATGCCGATATTTTTATGTGCAGCCACGCACTTCATCAGCACCCAAGTCTATCTACTGGGGTAGAGATTGTTATTAACATCAGCTATTTAACGCAAATTTTCAATGGAATTGATTATAAAAAATGATTATATTGTGTATACAATTATTGATTTAGCTTTGGTAAATACATTTGTAAGTGTATCACTATTCATTTTCGGGCTTAAGTTCAGTAATTTCAATTCTTGTTGAATGAAATATTTTTACTTATTAATGTGAGTTTCTAAAGAAAAGAAGAAAAATTAAATTAGACTTTATTAGCTGGGGGAAATACTGATATTTTTCGTGCTAACCTGAATAGAAAAATTCAAAAACGGATAAACAGAAATAAATAGTGATACACTTACAAATGTATTTACCAATATTGTATACACAATAACATATATATATATAATAACATATATAACATTCACAATCTCGACAACGTATCTTCTACATAAAATAATATAAATAACCTTCATAATAGAAGTAATTTAAAACTTCCTAAATTCTGGACATCGTGTCCACTAGCGTGGTTTTTTGCAAATAGAAACAATATTTCATCTTCACAATGTTGACGATATTAAATAACAATTTTTAATTACGTCTTTATCACAAGATCTTATTTTAAAAATTCTTGACTTTCTTCAAGACCCTCATTTATAAATATGAAACAATTAAAAAAATACTTTGCGAAAGGTTTTCTCTTAATGATAGAAGCATATTCGACGAAATATTTTATGATTTTCATATGGGAGACAAAAAAGCATCTGAACTATTCCGAGAACTAATTTCTTTGTCTGCTCCACTTCCTTTTATTTCTCGTGAACTGATTTGTAAGTTATGAAAAAAAAAGATTACCTCAAAATATTCAAGTGCATGTCATATCCTCTAGTTTATAATCCATTGATGATATTGTTATTTTAGCTGATAAAATTTATCAGATGCATAATATTAGTTCATCAGTTACTAATGTCGCCCAAATACCGACGAATGATGTGATCCAAAATGTCATACAATTAACGTATACTCTTACCGGAAAGATAAATAACCTTGCATCAGATATTGACCAAATAAATGTAGCTAGATTGAATAGATACTTCAAACGTAAATCATCAGATTCTATGCAGGGAAATAGAAAAACAGATACATATATGTTGGTATCATTCACGTTTCGGTAAAAAAGCATTAAAGTGTGGAGAATCATGCAAATATTTAAATAATTTTCAATCAAAACGTTTAAACTAAATAAGTCCATTATTTTGATGACTAATAATGAGAATTCTACAATAAAATCAATTCGTCCATTGATCACTGATTTAAATAATAAATTAAAGTTTTTAGTTAATAAGGGTTCAGTCGATTCTGTATTCCCAATCAAAAAATTAAAAGGAGAAAAGAAAACATTGTGAAATATTTCTTACTGCGGCAAATGGAACTGCAATACGTACATTTTTAATCAAATGCTTTCAATTAGACTTTGGTTCTGGTCAAAAATTTTCTTTTCCATTCATTTTAGCAGATATTAATATTCCAATTATTGGTGCAAATTTTTTAGAAAAATTCAGTATTTTAGTTGGTATTAAAAACAGACAGCTAATAGACACATCAAATAATTTTTTCTTTAAAATTATGTAATATTAAGGGCCAGGCCCACGATGTCACCAACGTTCGACTTGCAAACAACAACAAAATTTTAAAATTTGTTTTTGTTTTGAATGTAAGTGTGCGACGAGTCGAACGTTCGTGATATTGTGAGACTGGCCCTAACAGTAAAATAGCCTCTCTTCTAGCAGAATTTCCATCAATAACTAGGAAACCAGATTACCACAAAATTACATCACATAATACAGTTGATAAACTTGAAACTGTTGGTCCTCATCCATTTAGTAAGCCACGTCACACATTGGTTGAGTTGTCGAAGGACAATGAAACTTGGCACATAGGCATTTTTTGTTTGAATCAAGAAAAAATGGAAAAATAAAAATTATCCGCCCACTCAGAATTATTTGTGTGAAATTTGAAAAATATCCGCCTACTTTTACGCCTACTTCCCATACAACTTGTATCGGAAAAGTGGCATAAGTCCCTTGATTTTTAATGCATCAACTCAATTTTCACAAAAGCTAAATATTATAATTGTAGAATGGGGTCCTGAAAATATATACCTAATCCGCCCACTTTTACGCCTATCTCCCATAGAAAAAACATGAATAAGTCATTAAATCAGAAACTGTATATTATTGTTGGTACTTAATGTAATGGGTGTTTTTTATTGAGGTATAGAACTTTAAGTTGGCATCACTTTTTTAACTGGCGGCCATTTTGTCAGCTGTCAAGTGATTAATATTTAGTTTGGTTTGCCATTTCATCATGAACAGGTTGACAAAAGAACAACGCTTGCAAATCGTGCAAATTTATTTCGAAAATAATGGTTCAGTTCGCGAAGTTTACCGCAAGCTCCGTCCATTTTATGGTCGACATAATCGTCCATCAGAGCAATTAATTCGGTTAACCATGGATTGGCCACCAAGATCGTGTGATTTGACACCATTGGATTATTTTCTTTGGGGATATGTGAAGTCGCTCGTCTACGCCAACAAACCAGAAACGTTAGGGGACTTGGAAGCCAACATTCGTGGCGTTATTGCCAACATACGGCCCCATATGCTCGAAAAAGTGGTTGAAAATTGGACCTGTAGAATTGGCTTTATTCGAGCCAGCCGCGGCGGCCACATGCCCGAAATCATATTTAAACGTTAATGGCATAAAATTATCCTTCCAATAAAGCCAAATTGATGGACATTAAAACGATTTTCTTGTGTTTTATTTCAATTCGAAGTTCTATACCTCTAAAAAAACACCCTGAACTCTATAATTCTTTATAAATTATCTATTTTGTAATGACTTTCACAATTTTTATTTAAGATTTTCTAAAATTTTTATACTTTTCGTCTGCTCACTTTTCGTTTGTTTACATTTTGAATCATATATTTTTAACCTTCTAAACTTTACTAGGACAAATTTTTGCTGTAAAAATTTGCAAAATACTCAGTCAAGAACTGTCACTTTACTCTCTCAATTTGTGTTCTCATGTACTGTATTTTGGGTAAACGAACGGAATTTAGTAAAATGCAGTAAAGTTCAGTAAATATTTATAAAAACTTTTGCGTAGGTGAAGATTGAGTTTCTTCTTTGGTAATGGTTTTCGGAGATCTTGTATATAGTCTAACTATGGAAAGAGCAAGTAACAAAATTATGGCCAAAATTAACGTAGTGTAGTCAAATTGATTATTTGTGTGTTAAATTCATGGGTTGTAGTATTAAAAATTTTGTGCAATTCTTGAGAACTATTGACAAGCTCCATTGGTTTAAATCTTGAACACGAAGTATGTGCATTTTTAACTATTTCAAAATGACCGCGTATGATAATGGTGTCATTTTTTACTACACAGTCTGGTTCAATTTGTATTATTCAGGATCCCTTCAGTGTAAATTAGCGTAAAAAGTTGTGTTTCTGTGTTGCAAACTGCTGACATCCCAATTTCTTTAATGGTTGAATATATCCATTTGTTCTGATCCATGCCAAAATTTCTTGCA
Organism: Nowickia ferox; assembly: GCA_936439885.1. Lineage (NCBI taxonomy): Eukaryota > Metazoa > Arthropoda > Insecta > Diptera > Tachinidae > Nowickia > Nowickia ferox. The sequence continues at coordinate 51,853,356 of OW387024.1, read as the reverse complement.
GTTGTTCTAGTTTGCAGTTAGTTGAATTTTTGTTATTAAACATAACGATTTCGCATGAAGTCATATCTGAGTCCCTTCCAAGTTTCGTTTGTTTATTTTTGCATATATATACATCAAGTTTGGTTTTCATGCAGTTGTGAACATCTTCCATTGTTAAAGAAATGAATAGGTCTCTGTGTGAATTCGCTGCTAAATAAGAACTATGCAATGTAATTGATATAAGTCTCTCGTTTTTAATTATTGGAAGTGGTATTTTTTTTTGAACAATTCCAATATCTGTTGATCTACCAATGGCAATTTAACTTCAAATACACTCTCTGTTTTAGTTACGGCACCTTTAACAGTCATTAATTTGTAGAGTTTAATCAGGTTGTCGTCTTCAATTTGAAGCGTATGATAGGCTGGGAGATGATTCCTTATAGTAGTAAGTTCGTTTTTCAGTTGATACGGTGACAATAGCAATGTACTTATTCGTGCACTATGGGCGCTTGTGAGTACATTGACTATTTTAGATTCTATTCGCTGGAGATTTGTTGCCATTAGTGTCAATTGAATTAATACAAATTCAATTAGTTGAGTTTTACTGGTTTGCTGGGATTCTTTGTTAATGAAATTGAGCTGATTCGCAAGTGCAGTTAATTGGTTTTGAATTCTGATTTCATTTTCTCAACATAGTCTGAATCTAAGACTCCAAATAACGATCGGGCGACGTTTCCAACATAGTTGAATGCCGCTAGTTTGAACCTATTTAATGAAAATATTTCCCTTTCTTGGCATAGCTCATCTTTATTATTTGTTGAAAGTGTTTAACAAAACTGTTGCACATGTGCGTCTATTGGTATTCTGTACAGAGTTTCTCGAGTACAAGTATTCTTGAAGATAGTGCATTAATTTCTGCTGAAAATGGAGCTAAATTGAAATAGACCATAATTTTCCATTCTGCTGTCATCATCCTTGCCGTTCTAATGCGCTCAAAGTATATTCTTGGGTCATTTTTAAATTTATTTATTTCAATATTGTTGCAAAAAATAGCTGAAATCGGCATAAGTGTTCTCAAGATACTCAGCATTACAGAAGATCTGGGAAAATGTCGTTTTCTCGGTGTATAGGTCTTCTTATCACCCCATCATTGCCTTCATGTGTATGAAGAATTTTTCCGAGTGGCCAACGCATAACTGGTTGGTTATATTCCTTTATGATAACTATTTGTCCTTTACGTTTTGATAAGATGATTTCCATTTATGTTTTTCTTGCAACTGCTGTAAGTATTCTGATGACCAAAGTCTCCAGAATTCATGTTTAAGCTGGGACATTAATTTCCATCGTGTCGCGAGGGAAGTGTTTAAGTGTTTTGCACTGCTGTCCACTTGTGCTAAAGTCATTTGGGTTAGATGATATTGGGGTTAGTGGTCGAGAATTTAGGATGGCTTCTATTTCGATAATTACCGTTTCCAACTCTTCGTGAGTTAAAGAAGCCGTTGAAATAGTTCGAAGAAATAGTTGTTTAGCTGATTTAACCGCTGCCTCCCATTATCCTCCAAAGTGAGGAGCTCTAAGTGGTATAAATTTGAACTCAACACCGTCCTTGTTCCATGATTTTTTTCTGTGATATTAGAAAAGATTGCATCAACCAGCTCCTCCAGCTGATTTCGAGCATCTATAAAATTTGTAGCGTTGTCTGAATATATGGTTTGGCTGCGCCTTGTACGTGATAGAAACCTTTTAAGGGCTCCAATAAAGGCATCCGTTGTTTATTCAGTTACAACTTCCAGATGTACTGCCTTTGTTGAAAAACAGACAAATATAGCTATATAAACTTTATGAGGTTTTTTACTCCTTATACCCACAAAGGACCATAATAATCAACTCGTATTTTAAAGAATGCTATTGGTGGCGTTACTCTGATTTCTGGTATGTCTCCCATTATTTGGTTCAGGAGTCTTGGTTTTGCTCTTGTACATCGAACACAGTTTTGGATTATATTTCTGGGCATTGATTTGCCCTTGATAATCCAATATTTTAGTCTTGATATAGCCAGTAGCGCTTGTGGGCCACAATGATAACTTTCTTCATAAAGCATTGTAAGTATAAATTTTTGATATTGAATCTATGGTAAAAGTATGGAATGTTTTACGTCAAACGACAATGCTGATGCTTCCAATCTTACTCCGCCCCGTAGAACCGACCTGTTATCGAGAAGTGGAGATAGGCTACTGATCGCACTGGACCCTAGGAGCTCTTTATGTGCGTTGGTCTTACTTTGTTTTGCGGTTTTAAAGTATTAATGAATCGAAAAACATTACTCAATACTCTCTGTAAAGTTTTGAAGGAGTTCCTGTGGTGAATTCCATATATAATGTTGTCATAGTTTGAACAGACTGCTGTTACAACTACCCTTTTTTTCCTTGCCATGAAGAAACAGTGGTCCATATAGCCACATATTGCATCTTGGCAGTTCCGCTGTTTTAATACATCTAAACAATATGTCAGCTGGATTGTCTTTTGATCCTATATCATGCCATTGTTGCGGTAAGGTTAATGATAGAATTGTTGATACTTTGTTGGCTACAAAGGTATAACGATGACTGTGTATTTATCCACGATAGTACAATCTCAGAGTCCGTCCATAAAAACGTCGTTTGATTTTCTATTTTCATTTCATGTTTAAGTCTATGAGCAAGTTGAGCCGCGAAAACTGCAGCACATAGTTCCAACCGTGATATGGCACACAACAACCTCACTATTATTTGTCCATTCTTAAGAGTTGCATGAGTGTAAGCAGCTGTACCAAAGGCCTTCTCAGATGCATCTGCAAACACGTGGAGTTGTGATTTTACCGGTGTTTCACCTTGGAATATGTGCCGTGATATCTTAAAGTTGTTGAGACTTTCAAGGTCAATTCTGAATTTATTCCAGGATGCACACAGATCGTCAGGTAACGGATAATCCCACTCTAATGCATGATGCCAAAATTTTTGGATAAATATCTTTGCATTTACAACCATGGGAGCTAGGAGGCCAAAGGGGTAAAACAGCCTTGCAAGATCAGAAGTTGCTGTACGTTTCGTCATTTTCTGATGATGACTGAATTTGACCTTGACGCAAAAATTTGTTGTTCTTATGTAACCAATTCAACAACAATATTTTTTTATCGTACTGCTGCCGTGGTTGTCGAAGTCTAAACTGCTGCAATAATTTTAAAATCTGCATGATTTGCTCACCATTTTTGTAAGTTTTGCTTTGTGATTGCTGTGCTTAGACTATCTGAACCTCGAAGTCCATCATCCACATAAAAATTATCCTTCAACATCTGGGATCCATACGGAAAGCTGTGTATATTTTCTTCTGCTATTTTTTAAGCATCTGATGGCAAGATAAGGTGGTGTACGTGTTCCATATGCAACCGTGTTAAGTCTGTCGGTAGTATTTAATTTGTGATGATGGATTATCTCGCCATATAATGATTTGATACTAATGGTCCGCTGTCTATTGTAAAGACTAATTTAAAAAAATTTATCCAGTTGATATTTTTGCTGATGCGTCAAAACGGCTTAAAGCTTTGTTGTAGTGCTTTCTGGTTTCAATACGCTCTGATTCCTTTGTAGTCGTTTTTCTAAGCTAATGAATCTATAGTAAGCCATGGCATGTAAATCACCCAATACAGATGGATTTTCGCGAAATGGAACGCTAACAATGAAACGATTATGTTTGTTAGTTTTGGTATTGTTAACGAAATGAACTTCGCACTGTTCTTCTAATGGAGTTATAATTTTCTCAATGTATTCTATTTCGTCTAATTTCCATAGCTGTTCAATGGAAATATGTCACATGTAGGTGGCGATAATGAACTTGAGTTAATAGTTTGGAGAATTGAGCCACCTACGATGCAGCCCAGTAATGTATTTTGCAGAGTAGGATTGCCGCACAACTAATTTTATTATCCCTGGAAGCATAACCTTGAAGTAGAATTCTACTCCGAGAAGAATATCTATATTTTCTTGTTTGAAAAGTCTAGAATCTGCTAGTTGAATATTGTCTGAAATATTCCAGATTGAAAAATCAATGTTATGAAGTGGTTGTTGTGAAAAGATAGTTGCAAGAACGATAGCGTGCAACTTTGTCAAAAAATCACCTTTTATTGATGACAACTCGTTTCTGAGTCCTTCCAACTCCATCGATGCACAGAGAAGTCGCAGTTGGAGCCAATGATAACTTCCTGACGAGACGTGCAGATACAATGTCTACTTGTGAGCCTGAATCCAGAATAGCTCGAACCTCCGTGGAAATACCATTTGAAGCCTTCACAATTACCTTCGCTGTAGCTAACATGATATATTTGTATTGTGTTGTTGCTGCTGTTGCAGATAATGATGAAACTGCTGCAGTGTTGCCCTTTGCACCTGAATCTGGTTGAGGCATCTTTAATATGTTTTGTTTATGATGTGGATTATGTCGACGTCATATTTAGTTAAATGAATAATTAAATACATGTTTAAATGCTTTTGCTTTTGCAAGTTAAAAATAAAAATAAAATATTAAAGTAAAAGCAATAATTAACCCTTTCTGGGTGTCAACAGTGATGGTAATCAATAATACATAAATGTCGTATTAAGCACAAAAATATTTTGAAGCAGTTTCATCTGGAGTGTTGAGTATAAGAGCCGTGGTGACCCTGTTTTTTCAGCGGATGTGTCCAGTAAAATTCAAGATGTTACGAGCAAGGGGATTAGGATGGTACTCGAGTTTTTTTAAGTAATTGCCTGCGTATTTTGCAATTTCTTCAGCCACTAGTTGCATATTTAAATCACGATGTAAATTTTAATTTTTGATGTACCATGGAGCCGATGTTATTAGTCTTAAAATCTTGTTTTATCTTCTTTGGATTTTCTCTACATTGAAAAATTAAGCAATGCCCCATAGCTGAGTTCCGTAGCATCATTTTGGTTTCAAAAGCGACTTGTATATTAAAAGTTTAAATTTAGACTGATAGTTGAATTGCAATCAATCAGCCAATGTATCTTAGTTAATTTAAGTTTAATATGTGTTAGCTTTGAGTCAATATCGTGTTTCCATGTAACCCGACGATCAAGGTGTATACACAGATATTTCACATGTGAATGTTGAGGAACAACTTGATTGTTGATTCGAATTGGGGAACAAGTATCTCTTCCCAGGGCAAATATTACCTGACCACTTTTTTGTTCGTATACTTTCAATCTCCATAAGTTTAACCACAGTTCCATCTGTGTAATATGTTTTTGTAGATATCGGGAAGCCTCGTGAGGATTTGCTTGCATACTAAGGCAGGATGTATCATCGCAAAACGTAGAAATATGGATATTGCCGCTCAGAGGCATATCACAAGAATAAATCAAACACAAAACTGACCCCAGTATGATCCCCTGTGGCATAGCGGATGATGTAGATGCAGGCACACTCATGAAGTATTCTTCCACAACAGTGAACTTCCGGGTAGTAATGTAACTTTCCAATAGGTGCAGAAAATTTATTGGTATATATGATTTTAATTTTAAAATAAGGCTTTCATGCCACACTTTTTTAAATTCCTGAGTAACGACAATAAACAGGATAGAACAATACTTCTTTTTTTCAAATGTTCTTCTTATAAATTAAATCAATCTATGCATTTATTCAATGGTGCTATGCTGACTTATAAAACGAAATTGATGGTCTGGGATGAGATTTTCGAAAAGTTTTGAAATTTTTTATAGTAGACTTATTGGCATGTATGACTCAGCCTTGGTAAGATCTTTACCAGGCCTTGTAATCATTTTGATCTTGGCAATCTTTCAGTGGTGCGGATAATACTGTATTCGTAAAATGGCATTAAAAAAAACGAGATTCTTATTGCAATCATTTGTTTTATCTTCAAATATGAACTAATAATAAGTGTTCTTAAATCTAAATATAATTAGAAGGCCCCACCAATGTTGGACATAAACTTACTGATAGTAAATTAATGATAACTAAGAGTTGTGCTAAGCAAAAAAAATAAAAATATGTGACCCGGTCTATGAAAAGGTGGCTTATGACTCAAAAACATATATATACATATAAAAATGTACAAAAAATATACATATAAAAAAGTGAAAAATAATAATAAGTCTTAAGCCACCTTTTCATAGACCGGGGTCACATATATAAAAGTATATTCAAGCAGTTTCATCTGGAGTGTTGAGTATTAGCGCCGTAGTGTCCCTATTATTTAAACAGATGGGTCCAGTAAAATTCAAAATTTTACGAGCAAGGGGATTAGGAGAGTTTTATTATGTACTTGCCTGTGTATTTTGTAATTTCTTCATTCACAAGTTGCATATTTAAGTCACGATGTACATTTGAATTTTTATGTACAATGGAGCCGATTTTATTAGTCTTAAAATCTTGTTTTGATTTCGTTGTATTCTCTCTACATTGGAAGCTGAAGCAGTGCCCCATAGCTGTATTCAGTAGCATCATATTGGTTTTAAAAACGAGTTGTGCATTAAAAGTTTACAATCTAGACTGATTGTTGAATTTCTACTAATCAGCTTATGTATCTGAGTTAATTTAAATGTTATTTGTGTTAGATTTGAGTGAATATGTTGTTTCCATATAAGCCGTCGATCATGGTGTATACCAAGGTATTTTACATGTGAATGTTGAATGTTTAACACACTTTTGTTCGTTTACTTTAATTTTCTATAGGTTTAACCATAGTTCCAGCTATGTAATATGTTCTTGTAGATATCGGGAAGCCTCGTAATGGTTTTTGTGCATACTAAGGCAAGTTGTGTCATCGGCAAATGTAGATGTATGGATATTGCTGCTCAAAGGCATGTCACAAGTATAAATCAAATACAAAACTGGCCCTCCCCTGTGGCACAGTGGATAATATAGATTCTGGTTCACTCATGAAGTCTTGAAGGAGACCGTCAACTTCCGGGTAGTAATGCAACTTTCCAATAGCTTCAGAAAATTTATTGGTAGATATGATTTTAATTTTAAAATAAGGCCTTCATGACACACTTTATCAAAAGCCTGAGAAACGTTAATAAACAGGGTAGAACAATACTTATTTTCTTCAAATGTTCTTCTTATAAATTGAACCAATCTATGCGTTTGTTCAATGGTGCTATGCTGACTTCTAAAACTAAATTGATTGTATGGATTGCATCCACTACCAATTAGAATTGGAGAAAATTTGGCATGAGTAGTTTTTCAAAAAATTTGACATTGTTGGTAGTAGCCTAATTGGCCTGTATGATTCAGCCTTGGTAAGATCTTTGCCAGGCTTTGTAATCATTTTGACCTTGGAAAGCTTCCAGTGATGGGGATAATACTCTAGTCGTAATATGGAATCAAAAATAAATAGAAGAATTCGAATTGCAATACGTGGCAAATTCATCAGCATCTTGTTACTAATTCCATCAATACCTGCAGCTTTCTTCGGGTTGAGTTCAGCAATTAGTTTCTGTACGTCGCGCATCTTAAACATTAAGGGTCGAGGGGGTAGAGCAACTACACTCGGTAAATCAACAGCAGCAGTACATCTGTTTGGGGTAAATACAGATTTTAAATGCTTTGCAAACAAGTTACCTTTTTCCGTATTACTTCTTGCCCAACCTCCGGTAGAAGTGCGCAGAGGTGGTTTAAACTCAACGGGTGTTTTAAGCTTTTTCGCAGCGCGCCACAAAGAGTAATTAGATGCTGGTGTGACATCGAGGTTTTCCAGATAATTTTTAAGAGATGCAGTTTTTTCATATGCAAGCAACTCTTGGAGTCGTTTAATGCACTCTTTAAATCTGATTTTATGCTGGGGCGATCTGTGCTGTTGCCATTTCCTTCTAGCTCTTCTTTTTTCACATACAAGACGTTCAATATCCGTAGAATAAATTCTATTGAACCCAGTCTGCGGGTGGGAGGTAGAAGCATTTTCAGCAGCCTGCTTTATATTTTCGTTAAGATTCGCAATGTTAGATTCAATATCATCGGATGTTCTTAGCATTATGTTTTCCGTGCAATGACTACTAAGATATTTTTTGAATCTCAGCCAATTAACACGATTTATCATCTTCACATATGGGTGAGGTAAATCACTTCTTAGTGGGTTACAGATTGTAACGATAGTGGAAGAGTGATCGGAGGAGAGATCTAAGGGAGCTTCGACATTAACTAAATCTCTAGAAATATTTTTCATGACTCCAAAATCTATAACATCTGGAATTTTTTGTATGTCTGTAGGCCATTAGGTGGGCTCTCCACTTGAGATGACGTCCAAGCTCATTTTTTAAATTGTACTGAACAACGCTCTTCCTCTAGGTGTAATAAGGCGTGAACCCCAGAACGTATGTTTTGCATTTTAGACTCCAGCTGCTACGAAACGAGGTCCAACCGATTTGTAGGAATCCTCATATTGACATTCAGTGATTGAGAATCTGGCAGGGTAGTAAATTGATGATATAACGAGATTGGTCAAAATATTTTCGACACAAATATTAGTTGCTTGTAGATGTTCTGCACAAGTGTTATCAGGACATATTTGTTAAGTGTTGACTTAATTAGAATTGCTGTTCCACCGCACGCTCTCCCTATCGGGTAGTTTGAATCATATAGAGAGTAACCATTTATTTTAAATAGGCTTCTTGAGGTCAAATCAGTCTCAGAAACTGTAGTTTTGTTTACATCCTCAATAGATTACTTCAATTTGAATTGTACATATAAATACTATGGTGAGAAAATCACATACACACACACATACTAAAATTCATCTACGAAAAATTAAACCTATTTCAACAACGCCCCTCCCCTCACAAATCGCAGTCAGCCTAAAGTTCTTACAGATATACATACACAAAATCTCAAGGTAACATACAATCTATCAATCTCACAACCTAAATCACGATTAGCCTTAAACTCATATAGACATACATACACACAAATACGTATACATATACATGAACACCTTCACCTCACCTCTCATTAATCATGATATATATTTAATGATCACTTCGCCCCTCATAAATCACGATAAGCCTTAAATTTTCTACAGATATACATACAAAAATTCTCGAAGTCACATACAATCGATCAATCTCAACAATTCAAATTACGATCAGCCTTAAACTCCTACAGACATACATGCACAAAAATTCCTACGGACATATAAACAACCAAATTCTTATAGATACATATTACAATAACACCACCCGCCTACCTCAAATCAAGGACAGCCTTAAACTCCTACATATACATACATACACACACACACACACACATACGCACATTATATCTATCTATCTATCACAACAACACGCTCCCCCACCTCAAATCACATTCAGCATTAAACTCCTACAAACATACATAGACACAGATTCCCACGGACACGTATTACATGAAGACTCTCACCTCACCTTTGATAAATCACAGACAGCCTTAAACTCTTACAGACATACATACGTACATGCACACAGATTCCCACGGATACATATTACAACAACACCCGCCCCCACCAAACACAGGCTGCCTTAAAGATACACCCGCAAATTCTCACGGTTACATGTTACAAAAGCCTCACCTGCCCAAATCACGGACATCAACAAATTTCCACAGTCTAACAACAATCATAACTTTCCCGTCGGCATTAGAAAAAATAATGATGTTTTCCCGTCGGCATTAGGAAAAATCATACAAATATAAAAATCTTAAAGCTATAAACCCCCTTAATGTATTCCCACAAAATATTCCACGCACAAGTTCCCACGGTCATACATACATACATACATATACTAAATATAAATAAAAAAATTTAATATAAACAAAAAACTCCTAATGTAAACAAAAAACACAGACGGACGGACGGACACACACACGTAGGTATCAAATTTCACAAATTTCCAAGAATTTTAAAATTTCAGCCAAAATTTAACAATTTCAGCCACAATTTACCAATTTCAGCCAACAATTTAACAATTTCAGCCACAATTTAACAATTTCACCCCACAATTTCACAATTTTAATTGCGGTAGAATTGGCAGTTCCCTACTACTTTTGTTTTTGTTATAAAATTTATTATTTTATACAAAAAACACTAAAATTTAAAAATTGTTAAAATTCTTTATTTTTTGTACTATTCTTGATTTACTTTTTCTTTTTAGTAGGCATTTTGGTAGTCATAGTGTTGTTAATCAAAAAGATATTTGTGGTTGCCAGAGCAATAAAGTTTAAAAGTCGTGTAGCATACTCGTATGCCTAATTTATTCAACTAAATTAATCATAAAAAATAAAATTTTATTAAATTTGTTCAATAATAATAATTATTATGAAATCCGATTGGCTAATATTTAATATATAATAGTTAAAAATAAGTGCAAACGGCAAAAATAAGTACTAAATAACTGTGGCATCACAATAAAATCAATCAATGAAAATCACTATTAAAAACTAAAAATCTGGTGATTTTCAGAACACCGAAAAATCAATTGCGTCATTTGAAATCACCCCGATTTCAGAACATGCCTGTATGTTGCAACATAGGCATAACTCAATAAAAGCTAGTTTTAAAGAAAACAAGTACGTAAGTTATGAATTTATTTATAAACTAGCTGTACCTTGCGCGCGTTGGTACGCCACCAACTAAAATAAATTTGAAGGAAAGATATTACACAAATATTCAATTCATTTTCAGTAATTTGATTGATTTTGAACGTTTTGGAGGGGCAGAAATTTCCATCTATCGCCCTCTTCGTCCTAGTTTAAAAATGTGCATAGCCTGTGTAGCTTGTTGGACGTAGTTCTATCTATGTTCCAAATTTCATTAAAATCGGTTTGAACATTTCGAGGGGGCTGAAATTTCCCCATATCGCCCTACTCGTCCTTATTCGAAAAATTTACATAGACCATGTGACCTTAGATGCAGATCTATCTGTTCTAAATTTCATTAAAATCGGTTTGAACTTTTAGGAAGGGCAGAACCTTCCCTGCTATCGCCCTCCCGGTCCTAGTTTTATAAATGTTCATGGCTTATGTAACTTTTTAGAAGCAGATCTATCTATGTTCTAAATTTCATTATAATCGATTTGAACTTTTCAGAGGGGCAGAAATTTCCACTTATATCCCTCTTGGTCCTAGTTTTAAAAATGTACATGTCTTAGTTAAACTTTTTAGACGCAGATCTATAGGGGCTCCAAATTTCATTAAAATCGGTTTGATCATTTCGGTAGGGCAGAAATTTCACTCCTAGCGCCCTCCTGGTCTTAGTTTTAAATTTTTCTCTCGGCAAGAACCATCCTCGTACTTCAGGGAATTTATAAAAAAAAGAATTAGAGAAATTGATTCAGCTGCTCTCGAGATTTGCACTTACCAACACATTCAGCGATTTATTTTTATATTATAGATTTTTCATAAAAAAATAAAATTTTTTTTAATTCTTTGCTTTCTTTACTTTAATTAATGTACGAGTACTTCACTTTTTAGTTACAAGAACAGGCTGAACTCAAAAACTAAAATCAGTGTTTAAAGACGTCTCACTTGTGTATTTTCTTTTGCTTCTGCTTCTGAAAATTCAAAGAGTCACAGTCGAAATTAACACAATAAACGAATAGGTATACACAACGAAGATCTTAAGCTTTCAGTTTGTCTGACCAGTGCTGCTAGAAAATATTTGCCTCTTGTCTCCAATTTAAAACGTCATGTCCCCAAAAGATCCCCATTTCTAAAGACAAATTCGAATTTTTGTCCCCAAAAATATTTAGGACAGCTGTTCCATAAGATAACCATCAAGTGTTTGATATTTGTACAAGTTTGTAAAATTTATTTGAGTCCACACCTAAATGGCAAACACATTTTAATAATTTGATGGAACTATTTTGATTTTTTATCAAAGTATAAAGAGAGAACCGCAAATATTTCTTGCATCCTCTGTTTCAATGGCAGTTAATTTATTAAAACTATGCATTAAACAGATAGACCACAGCAAGCTACATGACTACACGACTACAAGCGCCGCTGGCAAAAAATGTTGCCAGCACAGAAAAAATATCATCAAAATACAATCAACAAAACAAATTGTTTATATTTAATTTAAAAATTAACAATAATCATTGTTGATATAACAAATTTAAATTTTTCTAGTCAATTAATGTACCCAACAAAATTATTTGTTAAATTATAATATAACGGAATGAGCACATCAAGAAGAAACATAAGGAATCATGTTTTGTGTGTATTCATTATTTGCGTATATAATTAAGCGTTGCTCTTTAACTGAGAGGTAAGTAAGTTAGTTTATTAGTCCAGAGGTTGCCGGTTCAATTCTTCCCAAAAACATTTTGAGTTTTTCGCAGACATACAAAATATCGTTTCGAGGATTATGATTGTGTATAAAAAAAATACTGTTAATATAATAATTATGATAATTAAAATTTGTACGGAAATTCAATAATTCGCAATAACTTTAATTGAAATAACTTTGAAATCTAACAAAAATATGTGTTGAAAAGATAAATAAATTTCAACAAACTATTTGTTGATATATTTAATTTAAAATATTTTTCATATTTTGCTTTAACTTACAATTTCATTAATTGTATTTACAAAAATCGTTGTAGATCCAAAATAAATTGATTGTTAATTCCTAACTGGCTATAGTAGAATTCAATCCAAACACATAAATTTGGATTGATACTATTTTTCTTTGCCACTAGGTTCTTCAAGCACTTTAACCAGAAGAGCGCTAAGTTCAATAAAAGCACAATAATAATTTACTACTGAACTAATAATTTAGTTTTATTCACATCTTATATACTAAATTAAATTTAGCAATACATAATAATCAATTAATCATAAGTAATACACAAAATACATGAGTAAGCAATTTACACAAAACTGTAACAGTTACCATAAATAGCTGAGCAAAGAACAGTGATAGTTGTAATTTAATGTCCCAATTACCTCTTTAAATCAAAAAAAAAAAAAACAAAAACATAATTAATATGAAAACCTGTAATAATTGCACTTTAATAGTCTGAGCTCTAGTTACCTTTGCATATTTAATTAAATTAATAATTAAATGCATGCTTAAAACTTTTTTTTTTGTATTAAAACTTTTGTTTTTGCAAGTTAATAAATAAAAAAAAATATTAAAATAAAATCAATAATTACCCTTCTGGGTGTTAACATTCTCCCGACGTTCAACAGCATTCAACATATTTCGTCTAGGTAGTGGTGGATTGTGGTCTGGACAACTCGGAAAGTCTAATGTTGATTGACTTGGCTTGTGGTCTGAACAACAGTGAATGTCTAATGTTAGGTGTTTTTTGTACTTATATGGTAAAATGCAGTAAATGAGTAGTTAATGCAAAAATTTTAAAATTTAATCTTAAAAAGTGTTGTTGCCGAAAAAAGTATGCGAACAGAAAAATAGTAAAGATTAGTAAGATTAAGGAAACAGCTGACTCCAACTCCACATAGTGCTGAAAATTATATGCACTTTTGACTATTCAACTCTTTTCTTATTGGTACTTGATACAATATTTTTTATAACACGACCAATCTAAGAATAAATTTGTAATTTATTTTATTTAATATTTGCAATTAATTTCTTTTTGATTTTTCTGTTTTGCTGTAGGTTAAATTTCCTAAAAACTACATGACTGTTTGTTAATAATACTGACTACCTTAAAAACAAGTGCAGTACTAAGTAACCAGATACCTTACGGTTTTACAACTTTGAATAATTAGACATCCCCAAAAGAAAATAATCAATAAATTAAATTATAAAATATGTATGGGTGTTTTTTATTGAGGTATAGAACTTTAAGTTGGCATCACTTTATTAACTAGCGGCCATTTTGTCAGCTGTCAAGTGATTAATATTTAGTTTGGCTTGCCATTTCATCATGAACAGGTTGACAAAAGAACAACGCTTGCAAATCGTGCAAAAATGAGATTGATCTCGATGCTGATTTTCATCGCAAAATTTTGTTCAGTGATGAGGCTCATTTTTGGTTGAATGGCTACGTCAACAAGCAAAATTTCCGCATTTGGAGTGAAGAGAATCCACATGAGACCCTTGAGACGCCATTACATCCACAAAAACTGACTGTTTGGTGTGCTCTATGGGCTGGTGGAGTCATTGGGCCATACTTCTTCCGAAATAATGCTGGAGAGTCAGTTACCGTTAATGAAGACCGGTATAGAGCCATGATAACCGACTATTTTGTTCCCGAATTGGATGGCATGAATGTGGATGAGTTGTGGTTCCAACAAGACGGCGCTACATGCCACACAGCGCACGTCACAATCGATTTATTGAAGGAAACATTCGATGAGCGCATAATTTCGCGGAATGGACCTGTCAATTGGCCACCAAGATCGTGTGATTTGACACCATTGGATTATTTTCTTTGGGGATATGTGAAGTCGCTCGTCTACGCCAACAAACCAGAAACGTTAGGGGACTTGGAAGCCAACATTCGTGGCGTTATTGCCAACATACGGCCCCATATGCTCGAAAAAGTGGTTGAAAATTGGACCTGTAGAATTGGCTTTATTCGAGCCAGCCGCGGCGGCCACATGCCCGAAATCATATTTAAACGTTAATGGCATAAAATTATCCTTCCAATAAAGCCAAATTGATGGACATTAAAACGATTTTCTTGTGTTTTATTTCAATTCGAAGTTCTATACCTCTAAAAAAACACCCTGTATTACTTATTAAGCTCTAACGGAAAAGATTTAGTGCAATAAAGAGAGCAAGACATAATGTGTAGTTGTTATTGAATGCAACAACATAACACAACACCTAATAGTCTATCGCATATAATCGTGCTTGATCTTCTATTGTTGTTATCAAACAGTATCAGTAAACAACAATTCAAATTCAATTGAAGCTTATGTTTTTTTCAACAATGAAATATATAACAATTGACACTAGTATGTATATAACATTATGTAATAATTTTAAACAGTAAAGAATTATAGCAACAACAACAAGCATGCACTAAAATTCATGTTTTGTTACTTTATCACTTTATAGTTTTACTGTTTTTTAAGAAAGGAGCAAGTAGATTTTTTTTTTAACTTTTAGCTGAGACTTCAAGCTGTAATGTGACATCTTTCGTTAAACAGCGCTAAAAAGATGCAGTCCACTGAAATATTTATATTTTGTTCTATGAAATTTTTTATATGGCACTTTTTCCAACTTTTTTTAATGCAAATCTCATCTATGACTATTGTCATTTACGAAAATATACAACAAAGTCAATTGATAAGTTTACTGTTATTGTACCAAAAGATTGAATATACAGTAAATTTGCATGCCATTTTAAACAAGTGAACATATATGAACTTCGAGCGTGTCTGTCCAAACAAATAATAAATATAGCAGCCTAATATTATGGAATCAAAATACCAAAATACCAAATCGGCGAACATTAAAAAATTTATTTCAGCCACTCTTCAACCTATGTGCGTCACCTTGGCTCTATTGAATATAAAATAGCTAAAAATGAATTTGATAAACTAGTTAAAATAGGTATACCATTTAATTCATCTGTGTGTTCACTTCATATGTTTAAAAAATAGACCTCAAAAGATTGGAGACCATCTGGAGACTATAGACTTTTAAATTGCGTAGCTATTCTCGATAGTTATCCTTTTCCACATATCCATGATTTTAAAATTGGTTTAACAAACGCAAAAGTGTTTTCAAAAATTCACCTTGTCCGCGCCTACCACCAAATACCTATGGCTGAAAATGATATACACAAAACCGCAATTACCACACCCCTTGGTATTTGTGAGTTCATAAGAATGCCATTTGGCCTTCGTAATAGTGCACAAACTGTTCAAAGGTTTATAAACGAAGTGTTTGATGGATTCGATTTTATCTTCATTTACATCGACGATATTTTAATAGCTAGTAAAAATAATGAAGAGCACGCTATACAACTACGAAAAGTTTTTGAAAATGAATATGGTTTTAACATAAAACTTTCAAAATGTATTTTTCAGGTACTTGAACTCGATTTCCTAGGTTGTAACATTTCAGAAAATGGAATATCTCCTTCTAAATCTAGAATAAATATTATTCTACAATATGATTTACCAAAAACTGTCAAAAAATTACAACAGTTTTTAGGAATTATCAATTACTGTCATAGATATATCCCGCAATAAGCGGGATATATCTCCTTTGCACACTAACAGAAGCAAATGAGCCCAAAGCAAAAGATATCTGTTGGACTGAGAGTACAAAGCCGGCATTTCAAAACGTTTAAAGAAACTTTTCAGAAAAATCATTACTCAATCATTTTGACGAAGAATGTAAGCTATCTATTTCTGTCGATGCATCGTAGCCGAAAAACCTCTGGGAACCCTTAGCATACTTCTCTAAAAAGCTTAGTCTTTGTGAAATAAAATATTCTACATTTGATCGCGAACTATTAGGGTGTATCTTACAATTAAATATTTCCGACATTTCCCAGAAGGTCGAGAATTTATAATTGTTACAGGCCATAAACCTGTAATATATGCTTTGAATTCAAAATGTGAAAATTTTCCTCACAAATTCGCCATTTAGAGTTTATTGCTCAATTTGGTAATGATATTCGACATGTGTCTGGAAAATATAATATCGTCGCGGACGCATTATCGAGTGAATATGTATTGAATGAATACACTTACAAATGTATTTACCAAAGGTAAATCAATAAGTGAAAATATTTAATTCAACAAGAATTGAAATTACTGAAATTAAGCCCGACTAAGAAATTATTTCTGATTAAAATTCACTAAGTTCAACTAAAACTTTAAAACTGTCTCACTTAAATAATCATGGACACGTCACAAATATACGTTTACTTGGCAATAACAGTTTCAAATACTGGAAAGTAAAATCAAATGTAGAAAGCAAAAACAATGTAAAAATAATATCCACTACAAACATACTTACATGTACATATGTACCGAAGATACATCTAATAAGTAAAACGAATTAATGTGATGATCGTAAAAGATAAGCAAGAATAGTTAAACATACTTACGTAGAGTGCTATATAACTTCTTGCTAACCTGAATAGAAAAATGAAAAAACGGATAAACAGAAAATGTATAGTGATAAATCAATAATTGTATACACAATATAATCATTTCTCATATTCCATTTCATTGAAAATTTTGCGTTAAATAGCTGATGTTAATAACAATATCTACCCCAGTGGATAGACTTGGGTGCTCTTGAAGTGCGCGGCTGCACAGAAAAATATCGGTATTTCCCCTAGCTTATAGTCTAATTTAATTTTTCATCTCTTCTTTAGAAACTCACATTAATAAGTAAAAATATTTCATTCAACAAGAATTGAAATTACTGAACTTAAGCCCGAATAAAAAATTATTTCTGATTAAAATTCAATATAGTTCAACTAAAAATTTAAAATTGTCTTACAAAAGAGGTTTTTGTTATTTCAATAATTACAATAATAATTAATTATTATTTATTTTCAGGCATAAAGTTAGTGATAGTACTCAATAATACATAAATATCGTATTAAGCACAAAAATATTTTCAAGCTGTTTCATCTGGAGTGTTGAGTATTAGAGCCATAGTTTCCCTCTTTTTTAAGCGGATAGGTCCAGTAAAATTTAAGATGTTACAAGCAAGTGGATTAGGATGAGACTCGAGTTTTGTTAAGTATTTGCTTGCGTATTTTTTAATTTCTTCAGTCACTAGTGGCATATTTAAATCACGATGTAAATTTGAATTTTTGATGTACCATAGAGCCGATGTTATTAGTCTTAAAATCTTGTTTTGCCTTCGTTGGATTCTCTCTATACTGGAAGCTGAAGCAGTGCCCCATAGCTGTATTCCGTAGCACCATATAGGTTTCAAGAGCGCCTTGTATATCAAAAGTTTACAATCTAGACTCAGCGTGGAATTTATACCAATCAGCCAATGTACTTGAGTTAATTTTAGTTTCATTTATGTTAGCTTAGATTCAATGTGGTGTTTCCGTGTAAGCCTTCGGTCAAGGTGTATACTAAGGTATTTCACATGTGAGTGTTGAGGAACTATTGATTCTAATGGGGGAACAAGTATCTTTTCGTAAGGTAAATGTTATCTGAGCACACTTCTGTTCGTTTACTTTTATTCTCCATAAGTTTAGCCATAGTTCCAGCTGAGTAATATGTTCCTGAAGATATCGACATGCCTCATGAGAGTTTTCGTGCATACTATGGCAGGCTGTATCATCGGCAAATGTAGATGTGTGGATGTTAC
Source organism: Nowickia ferox (assembly GCA_936439885.1). Lineage (NCBI taxonomy): Eukaryota > Metazoa > Arthropoda > Insecta > Diptera > Tachinidae > Nowickia > Nowickia ferox. Next base: position 51,835,082 of record OW387024.1, on the reverse strand, counting down.
TGGTCACAGGCATATCACAAGTATAAATCAAATACAAAACTGACCCCAGTATACTCCCCTGTGTAAACTTCCGGGCAAAAATATGACTTTGTAAAAGATTAAGAATGTTTATTGGTAGATATGTTTTTAATTTCAAAACTAGGATTTCGTGCCACACTTTATCAAATGCCTGAGAAACATCAATAAAGAGGGCTGAACAATATTTTATTATTTTAACATAAAAACAAACATAACTACGAAAAATATTAAAATTTATAAATAGAAGTATTTATAACAAGTTGAATTAACAATTCAAATTGAAGTAATCTATTGAGGATGTAAACAAAACTACAGTTTCTGAGATTGATTTGACCTCAAGAAGCCTATTTAAAATAAATGGTTACACTCTATATGATTCAAACTACCCGATAGGGAGAGCGTGCGGTGGAACAGCAATTCTAATTAAGTCAACCCTTAACAAATATGTTCTTGATAACACTTGTGCAGAACATCTACAAGCAACTAATATTTGTGTCGAAAATATTTTGACCAATCTCGTTATATCATCAATTTACTACCCTGCCAGATTCTCAATCACTGAATGTCAATATGAGGATTCCTACAAATCGGTTGGACCTCGTTTCGTAGCAGCTGGAGTCTAAAATGCAAAACATACGTTCTGGGGTTCACGCCTTATTACACCTAGAGGAAGAGCGTTGTTCAGTACAATTTAAAAAATGAGCTTGGACGTCATCTCAAGTGGAGAGCCCACCTAATGGCCTACAGACATACAAAAAATTCCAGATGTTATAGATTTTGGAGTCATGAAAAATATTTCTAGAGATTTAGTTAATGTCGAAGCTCCCTTAGATCTCTCCTCCGATCACTCTTCCACTATCGTTACAATCTGTAACCCACTAAGAAGTGATTTACCTCACCCATATGTGAAGATGATAAATCGTGTTAATTGGCTGAGATTCAAAAAATATCTTAGTAGTCATTGCACGGAAAACATAATGCTAAGAACATCCGATGATATTGAATCTAACATTGCGAATCTTAACGAAAATATAAAGCAGGCTGCTGAAAATGCTTCTACCTCCCACCCGCAGACTGGGTTCAATAGAATTTATTCTACGGATATTGAACGTCTTGTATGTGAAAAAAGAAGAGCTAGAAGGAAATGGCAACAGCACAGATCGCCCCAGCATAAAATCAGATTTAAAGAGTGCATTAAACGACTCCAAGAGTTGCTTGCATATGAAAAAACTGCATCTCTTAAAAATTATCTGGAAAACCTCGATGTCACACCAGCATCTAATTACTCTTTGTGGCGCGCTGCGAAAAAGCTTAAAACACCCGTTGAGTTTAAACCACCTCTGCGCACTTCTACCGGAGGTTGGGCAAGAAGTAATACGGAAAAAGGTAACTTGTTTGCAAAGCATTTAAAATCTGTATTTACCCCAAACAGATGTACTGCTGCTGTTGATTTACCGAGTGTAGTTGCTCTACCCCCTCGACCCTTAATGTTTAAGATGCGCGACGTACAGAAACTAATTGCTGAACTCAACCCGAAGAAAGCTGCAGGTATTGATGGAATTAGTAACAAGATGCTGATGAATTTGCCACGTATTGCAATTCGAATTCTTCTATTTATTTTTGATTCCATATTACGACTAGAGTATTATCCCCATCACTGGAAGCTTTCCAAGGTCAAAATGATTACAAAGCCTGGCAAAGATCTTACCAAGGCTGAATCATACAGGCCAATTAGGCTACTACCAACAATGTCAAATTTTTTGAAAAACTGCTCATGCCAAATTTTCTCCAATTCTAATTGGTAGTGGATGCAATCCATACAATCAATTTAGTTTTAGAAGTCAGCATAGCACCATTGAACAAACGCATAGATTGGTTCAATTTATAAGAAGAACATTTGAAGAAAATAAGTATTGTTCTACCCTGTTTATTAACGTTTCTCAGGCTTTTGATAAAGTGTGTCATGAAGGCCTTATTTTAAAATTAAAATCATATCTACCAATAAATTTTCTGAAGCTATTGGAAAGTTGCATTACTACCCGGAAGTTGACGGTCTCCTTCAAGACTTCATGAGTGAACCAGAATCTATATTATCCACTGTGCCACAGGGGAGGGCCAGTTTTGTATTTGATTTATACTTGTGACATGCCTTTGAGCAGCAATATCCATACATCTACATTTGCCGATGACACAACTTGCCTTAGTATGCACAAAAACCATTACGAGGCTTCCCGATATCTACAAGAACATATTACATAGCTGGAACTATGGTTAAACCTATAGAAAATTAAAGTAAACGAACAAAAGTGTGTTAAACATTCAACATTCACATGTAAAATACCTTGGTATACACCATGATCGACGGCTTATATGGAAACAACATATTCACTCAAATCTAACACAAATAACATTTAAATTAACTCAGATACATAAGCTGATTAGTAGAAATTCAACAATCAGTCTAGATTGTAAACTTTTAATGCACAACTCGTTTTTAAAACCAATATGATGCTACTGAATACAGCTATGGGGCACTGCTTCAGCTTCCAATGTAGAGAGAATACAACGAAATCAAAACAAGATTTTAAGACTAATAAAATCGGCTCCATTGTACATAAAAATTCAAATGTACATCGTGACTTAAATATGCAACTTGTGAATGAAGAAATTACAAAATACACAGGCAAGTACATAATAAAACTCTCCTAATCCCCTTGCTCGTAAAATTTTGAATTTTACTGGACCCATCTGTTTAAATAATAGGGACACTACGGCGCTAATACTCAACACTCCAGATGAAACTGCTTGAATATACTTTTATATATGTGACCCGGTCTATGAAAAGGTGGCTTAAGACTTATTATTATTTTTCACTTTTTTATATGTATATTTTTTGTACATTTTTATATGTATATATATGTTTTTGAGTCATAAGCCACCTTTTCATAGACCGGGTCACATATTTTTATTTTTTTTGCTTAGCACAACTCTTAGTTATCATTAATTTACTATCAGTAAGTTTATGTCCAACATTGGTGGGGCCTTCTAATTATATTTAGATTTAAGAACACTTATTATTAGTTCATATTTGAAGATAAAACAAATGATTGCAATAAGAATCTCGTTTTTTTTAATGCCATTTTACGAATACAGTATTATCCGCACCACTGAAAGATTGCCAAGATCAAAATGATTACAAGGCCTGGTAAAGATCTTACTAAGGCTGAGTCATACATGCCAATAAGTCTACTATAAAAAATTTCAAAACTTTTCGAAAATCTCATCCCAGACCATCAATTTCGTTTTATAAGTCAGCATAGCACCATTGAATAAATGCATAGATTGATTTAATTTATAAGAAGAACATTTGAAAAAAAGAAGTATTGTTCTATCCTGTTTATTGTCGTTACTCAGGAATTTAAAAAAGTGTGGCATGAAAGCCTTATTTTAAAATTAAAATCATATATACCAATAAATTTTCTGCACCTATTGGAAAGTTACATTACTACCCGGAAGTTCACTGTTGTGGAAGAATACTTCATGAGTGTGCCTGCATCTACATCATCCGCTATGCCACAGGGGATCATACTGGGGTCAGTTTTGTGTTTGATTTATTCTTGTGATATGCCTCTGAGCGGCAATATCCATATTTCTACGTTTTGCGATGATACATCCTGCCTTAGTATGCAAGCAAATCCTCACGAGGCTTCCCGATATCTACAAAAACATATTACACAGATGGAACTGTGGTTAAACTTATGGAGAATGAAAGTATACGAACAAAAAAGTGGTCAGGTAATATTTGCCCTGGGAAGAGATACTTGTTCCCCAATTCGAATCAACAATCAAGTTGTTCCTCAACATTCACATGTGAAATATCTGTGTATACACCTTGATCGTCGGGTTACATGGAAACACGATATTGACTCAAAGCTAACACATATTAAACTTAAATTAACTAAGATACATTGGCTGATTGATTGCAATTCAACTATCAGTCTAAATTTAAACTTTTAATATACAAGTCGCTTTTGAAACCAAAATGATGCTACGGAACTCAGCTATGGGGCATTGCTTAATTTTTCAATGTAGAGAAAATCCAAAGAAGATAAAACAAGATTTTAAGACTAATAACATCGGCTCCATGGTACATCAAAAATTAAAATTTACATCGTGATTTAAATATGCAACTAGTGGCTGAAGAAATTGCAAAATACGCAGGCAATTACTTAAAAAAACTCGAGTACCATCCTAATCCCCTTGCTCGTAACATCTTGAATTTTACTGGACACATCCGCTGAAAAAACAGGGTCACCACGGCTCTTATACTCAACACTCCAGATGAACCTGCTTCAAAATATTTTTGTGCTTAATACGACATTTATGTATTATTGATTACCATCATTGTTGACACCCAGAAAGGGTTAATTATTGCTTTTACTTTAATATTTTATTTTTATTTTTAACTTGCAAAAGCAAAAGCATTTAAGCATGTATTTAATTATTCATTTAACTAAATATGACGTCGACGTAATCCACATCATAAACAAAACATATTAAAGATGCCTCAACCAGATTCAGGTGCAAAGGGCAACACTGCAGCAGTTTCATCATTATCTGCAACAGCAGCAACAACACAATACAAATATATCATGTTAGCTACAGCGAAGGTAATTGTGAAGGCTTCAAATGGTATTTCCACGGAGGTTCGAGCTATTCTGGATTCAGGCTCACAAGTAGACATTGTATCTGCACGTCTCGTCAGGAAGTTATCATTGGCTCCAACTGCGACTTCTCTGTGCATCGATGGAGTTGGAAGGACTCAGAAACGAGTTGTCATCAATAAAAGGTGATTTTTTGACAAAGTTGCACGCTATCGTTCTTGCAACTATCTTTTCACAACAACCACTTCATAACATTGATTTTTCAATCTGGAATATTTCAGACAATATTCAACTAGCAGATTCTAGACTTTTCAAACAAGAAAATATAGATATTCTTCTCGGAGTAGAATTCTACTTCAAGGTTATGCTTCCAGGGATAATAAAATTAGTTGTGCGGCAATCCTACTCTGCAAAATATATTACTGGGCTGCATCGTAGGTGGCTCAATTCTCCAAACTATTAACTCAAGTTCATTATCGCCACCTACATGTGACATATTTCTCGATGATTCTACACTAGAATAAAACATTGAACAGCTATGGAAATTAGACGAAATAGAATACATTGAGAAAATTATAACTCCATTAGAAGAACAGTGCGAAGTTCATTTCGTTAACAATACCAAAACTAACAAACATAATCGTTTCATTGTTAGCGTTCCATTTCGCGAAAATCCATCTGTATTGGGTGATTTACATGCCATGGCTTACTATAGATTCATTAGCTTAGAAAAACGACTACAAAGGAATCAGAGCGTATTGAAACCAGAAAGCACTACAACAAAGCTTTAAGCCGTTTTGACGCATCAGCAAAAATATCAACTGGATAAATTTTTTTAAATTAGTCTTTACAATAGACAGCGGACCATTAGTATCAAATCATTATATGGCGAGATAATCCATCATCACAAATTAAATACTACCGACAGACTTAACACGGTTGCATATGGAACACGTACACCACCTTATCTTGCCATCAGATGCTTAAAAAATAGCAGAAGAAAATATACACAGCTTTCCGTATGGATCCCAGATGTTGAAGGATAATTTTTATGTGGATGATGGACTTCGAGGTTCAGATAGTCTAAGCACAGCAATCACAAAGCAAAACTTACAAAAATGGTGAGCAAATCATGCAGATTTTAAAATTATTGCAGCAGTTTAGACTTCGACAACCACGGCAGCAGTACGATAAAAAAATATTGTTGTTGAATTGGTTACATAAGAACAACAAATTTTTGCGTCAAGGTCAAATTCAGTCATCATCAGAAAATGACGAAACGTACAGCAACTTCTGATCTTGCAAGGCTGTTTTACCCCTTTGGCCTCCTAGCTCCCATGGTTGTAAATGCAAAGATATTTATCCAAAAATTTTGGCATCATGCATTAGAGTGGGATTATCCGTTACCTGACGATCTGTGTGCATCCTGGAATAAATTCAGAATTGACCTTGAAAGTCTCAACAACTTTAAGATATCACGGCACATATTCCAAGGTGAAACACCGGTAAAATCACAACTCCACGTGTTTGCAGATGCATCTGAGAAGGCCTTTGGTACAGCTGCTTACACTCATGCAACTCTTAAGAATGGACAAATAATAGTGAGGTTGTTGTGTGCCATATCACGGTTGGAACTATGTGCTGCAGTTTTCGCGGCTCAACTTGCCCATAGACTTAAACATGAAATGAAAATAGAAAATCAAACGACGTTTTTATGGACGGACTCTGAGATTGTACTATCGTGGATAAATACACAGTCATCGTTATACCTTTGTAGCCAACAAAGTATCAACAATTCTATCATTAACCTTACCGCAACAATGGCATGATATAGGATCAAAAGACAATCCAGCTGACATATTGTTTAGATGTATTAAAACAGCGGAACTGCCAAGATGCAATATGTGGCTATATGGACCACTGTTTCTTCATGGCAAGGAAAAAAAAGGGTAGTTGTAACAGTAGTCTGTTCAAACTATGACAACATTATATATAGAATTCACCACAGGAACTCCTTCAAAACTTGACAGAGAGTATTGAGTAATGTTTTTCGATTCATTAACACTTTAAAACCGTAAAACAAAGTAAGACCAACGCACATAAAGAGCTCCTAGGGTCCAGTGCGATCAGTAGCCTATCTCCACTTCTCGATAACAGGTCCGTTCTACGGGGCGGAGTAAGATTGGAAGCATCAGCATTGTCGTTTGACGTAAAACATTCCATACTTTTACCATAGATTCAATATCAAAAATTTATACTTACAATGCTTTATGAAGAAAGTTATCATTGTGGCCCACAAGCGCTACTGGCTATATCAAGACTAAAATATTGGATTATCAAGGGCAAATCAATGACCAGAAATATAATCCAAAACTGTGTTCGATGTACAAGAGCAAAACCAAGACTCCTGAACCAAATAATGGGAGACATACCAGAAATCAGAGTAACGCCACCAATAGCATTCTTTAAAATACGAGTTGATTATTATGGTCCTTTGTGGGTATAAGGAGTAAAAAACCTCATAAAGTTTATATAGCTATATTTGTCTGTTTTTCAACAAAGGCAGTACATCTGGAAGTTGTAACTGAATAAACAACGGATGCCTTTATTGGAGCCCTTAAAAGGTTTCTATCACGTACAAGGCGCAGCCAAACCATATATTCAGACAACGCTACAAATTTTATAGATGCTCGAAATCAGCTGGAGGAGCTGGTTGATGCAATCTTTTCTAATATCACAGAAAAAAATCATGGAACAAGGACGGTGTTGAGTTCAAATTTATACCACTTAGAGCTCCTCACTTTGGAGGATAATGGGAGGCAGCGGTTAAATCAGCTAAACAACTATTTCTTCGAACTATTTCAACGGCTTCTTTAACTCACGAAGAGTTGGAAACGGTAATTATCGAAATAGAAGCCATCCTAAATTCTCGACCACTAACCCCAATATCATCTAACCCAAATGACTTTAGCACAAGTGGACAGCAGTGCAAAACACTTAAACACTTCCCTCGCGACACGATGGAAATTAATGTCCCAGCTTAAACATGAATTCTGGAGACTTTGGTCATCAGAATACTTACAGCAGTTGCAAGAAAAACATAAATGGAAATCATCTTATCAAAACGTAAAGGACAAATAGTTATCATAAAGGAATATAACCAACCAGTTATGCGTTGGCCACTCGGAAAAATTCTTCATACACATGAAGGCAATGATGGGGTGATAAGAAGACCTATACACCGAGAAAACGACATTTTCCCAGATCTTCTGTAATGCTGAGTATCTTGAGAACACTTATGCCGATTTCAGCTATTTTTTGCAACAATATTGAAATAAATAAATTTAAAAATGACCCAAGAATATACTTTGAGCGCATTAGAACGGCAAGGATGATGACAGCAGAATGGAAAATTATGGTCTATTTCAATTTAGCTCCATTTTCAGCAGAAATTAATGCACTATCTTCAAGAATACTTGTACTCGAGAAACTCTGTACAGAATACCAATAGACGCACATGTGCAACAGTTTTGTTAAACACTTTCAACAAATAATAAAGATGAGCTATGCCAAGAAAGGGAAATATTTTCATTAAATAGGTTCAAACTAGCGGCATTCAACTATGTTGGAAACGTCGCCCGATCGTTATTTGGAGTCTTAGATTCAGACTATGTTGAGAAAATGAAATCAGAATTCAAAACCAATTAACTGCACTTGCGAATCAGCTCAATTTCATTAACAAAGAATCCCAGCAAACCAGTAAAACTCAACTAATTGAATTTGTATTAATTCAATTGACACTAATGGCAACAAATCTCCAGCGAATAGAATCTAAAATAGTCAATGTACTCACAAGCGCCCATAGTGCACGAATAAGTACATTGCTATTGTCACCGTATCAACTGAAAAACGAACTTACTACTATAAGGAATCATCTCCCAGCCTATCATACGCTTCAAATTGAAGACGACAACCTGATTAAACTCTACAAATTAATGACTGTTAAAGGTGCCGTAACTAAAACAGAGAGTGTATTTGAAGTTAAATTGCCATTGGTAGATCAACAGATATTGGAATTGTTCAAAAAAAAATACCACTTCCAATAATTAAAAACGAGAGACTTATATCAATTACATTGCATAGTTCTTATTTAGCAGCGAATTCACACAGAGACCTATTCATTTCTTTAACAATGGAAGATGTTCACAACTGCATGAAAACCAAACTTGATGTATATATATGCAAAAATAAACAAACGAAACTTGGAAGGGACTCAGATATGACTTCATGCGAAATCGTTATGTTTAATAACAAAAATTCAACTAACTGCAAACTAGAACAACTGCAAGAAATTTTGGCATGGATCAGAACAAATGGATATATTCAACCATTAAAGAAATTGGGATGTCAGCAGTTTGCAACACAGAAACACAACTTTTTACGCTAATTTACACTGAAGGGATCCTGAATAATACAAATTGAACCAGACTGTGTAGTAAAAAATGACACCATTATCATACGCGGTCATTTTGAAATAGTTAAAAATGCACATACTTCGTGTTCAAGATTTAAACCAATGGAGCTTGTCAATAGTTCTCAAGAATTGCACAAAATTTTTAATACTACAACCCATGAATTTAACACACAAATAATCAATTTGACTACACTACGTTAATTTTGGCCATAATTTTGTTACTTGCTCTTTCCATAGTTAGACTATATACAAGATCTCCGAAAACCATTACCAAAGAAGAAACTCAATCTTCACCTACGCAAAAGTTTTTATAAATATTTACTGAACTTTACTGCATTTTACTAAATTCCGTTCGTTTACCCAAAATACAGTACATGAGAACACAAATTGAGAGAGTAAAGTGACAGTTCTTGACTGAGTATTTTGCAAATTTTTACAGCAAAAATTTGTCCTAGTAAAGTTTAGAAGGTTAAAAATATATGATTCAAAATGTAAACAAACGAAAAGTGAGCAGACGAAAAGTATAAAAATTTTAGAAAATCTTAAACAAAAATTGTGAAAGTCATTACAAAATAGATAATTTATAAAGAATTATAGAGTTCAGGGTGTTTTTTTAGAGGTATAGAACTTCGAATTGAAATAAAACACAAGAAAATCGTTTTAATGTCCATCAATTTGGCTTTATTGGAAGGATAATTTTATGCCATTAACGTTTAAATATGATTTCGGGCATGTGGCCGCCGCGGCTGGCTCGAATAAAGCCAATTCTACAGGTCCAATTTTCAACCACTTTTTCGAGCATATGGGGCCGTATGTTGGCAATAACGCCACGAATGTTGGCTTCCAAGTCCCCTAACGTTTCTGGTTTGTTGGCGTAGACGAGCGACTTCACATATCCCCAACGAAAATAATCCAATGGTGTGAAATCACACGATCTTGGTGGCCAATTGACAGGTCCATTCCGCGAAATTATGCGCTCATCGAATGTTTCCTTTAATAAATCGTGCGCTGTGTGGCATGTAGCGCCGTCTTGTTGGAACCACAACTCATCCACATTCATGCCATCCAATTCGGGAACAAAATAGTCGGTTATCATGGCTCTATACCGGTCTTCATTAACGGTAACTGACTCTCCAGCATTATTTCGGAAGAAGTATGGCCCAATGACTCCACCAGCCCATAGAGCACACCAAACAGTCAGTTTTTGTGGATGTAATGGCGTCTCAAGGGTCTCATGTGGATTCTCTTCACTCCAAATGCGGCAATTTTGCTTGTTGACGTAGCCATTCAACCAAAAATGAGCCTCATCACTGAACAAAATTTTGCGATGAAAATCAGCATCGAGATCAATCTCATTTTTGCACGATTTGCAAGCGTTGTTCTTTTGTCAACCTGTTCATGATGAAATGGCAAACCAAACTAAATATTAATCACTTGACAGCTGACAAAATGGCCGCTAGTTAATAAAGTGATGCCAACTTAAAGTTCTATACCTCAATAAAAAACACCCATACATATTTTATAATTTAATTTATTGATTATTTTCTTTTGGGGATGTCTAATTATTCAAAGTTGTAAAACCGTAAGGTATCTGGTTACTTAGTACTGCACTTGTTTTTAAGGTAGTCAGTATTATTAACAAACAGTCATGTAGTTTTTAAGAAATTTAACCTACAGCAAAACAGAAAAATCAAAAAGAAATTAATTGCAAATATTAAATAAAATAAATTACAAATTTATTCTTAGATTGGTCGTGTTATAAAAAATATTGTATCAAGTACCACTAAGAAAAGAGTTGAATAGTCAAAAGTGCATATAATTTTCAGCACTATGTGGAGTTGGAGTCAGCTGTTTCCTTAATCTTACTAATCTTTACTATTTTTCTGTTCGCATACTTTTTTCGGCAACAACACTTTTTAAGATTAAATTTTAAAATTTTTGCATTAACTACTCATTTACTGCATTTTACCACATAAGTACAAAAAACACCTAACATTAGACATTCACTGTTGTTCAGACCACAAGCCAAGTCAATCAACATTAGACTTTCCGAGTTGTCCAGACCACAATCCACCACTACCTAGACGAAATATGTTGAATGCTGTTGAACGTCGGGAGAATGTTAACACCCAGAAGGGTAATTATTGATTTTATTTTAATATTTTTTTTTATTTATTAACTTGCAAAAACCAAAGTTTTAATACAAAAAAAAAAGTTTTAAGCATGCATTTAATTATTAATTTAATTAAATATGCAAAGGTAACTAGAGCTCAAACTATTAAAGTGCAATTATTACAGGTTTTCATATTAATTATGTTTTTGTTTTTTTTTTTTTTTTGATTTAAAGAGGTAATTGGGACATTAAATTACAACTATCACTGTTCTTTGCTCAGCTATTTATGGTAACTGTTACAGTTTTCTGTAAATTGCTTACTCTGTATTTTGTGTATTACTTATGATTAATTGATTATTATGTATTGCTAAATTTAATTTAGTATATAAGATGTGAATAAAACTAAATTATTAGTTCAGTAGTAAATTATTATTGTGCTTTTATTGAACTTAGCGCTCTTCTGGTTAAAGTGCTTGAAGAACCTAGTGGCAAAGAAAAATAGTATCAATCCAAATTTATGTGTTTGGATTGAATTCTACTATAGCCAGTTAGGAATTAACAATCAATTTATTTTGGATCTACAACGATTTTTGTAAATACAATTAATGAAATTGTAAGTTAAAGCAAAATATGAAAAATATTTTAAATTAAATATATCAACAAATAGTTTGTTGAAATTTATTTATCTTTTCAACACATATTTTTGTTAGATTTCAAAGTTATTTCAATTAAAGTTATTGCGAATTATTGAATTTCCGTACAAATTTTAATTATCATAATTATTATATTAACAGTATTTTTTTCATACACAATCATAATCCTCGAAACGATATTTTGTATGTCTGCGAAAAACTCAAAATGTTTTTGGGAAGAATTGAACCGGCAACCTCTGGACTAATAAACTAACTTACTTACCTCTCAGTTAAAGAGCAACGCTTAATTATATACGCAAATAATGAATACACACAAAACATGATTCCTTATGTTTCTTCTTGATGTGCTCATTCCGTTATATTATAATTTAACAAATAATTTTGTTGGGTACATTAATTGACTAGAAAAATTTAAATTTGTTATATCAACAATGATTATTGTTAATTTTTAAATTAAATATAAACAATTTGTTTTGTTGATTGTATTTTGATGATATTTTTTCTGTGCTGGCAACATTTTTTGCCAGCGGCGCTTGTAGTCGTGTAGTCATGTAGCTTGCTGTGGTCTATCTGTTTAATGCATAGTTTTAATAAATTAACTGCCATTGAAACAGAGGATGCAAGAAATATTTGCGGTTCTCTCTTTATACTTTGATAAAAAATCAAAATAGTTCCATCAAATTATTAAAATGTGTTTGCCATTTAGGTGTGGACTCAAATAAATTTTACAAACTTGTACAAATATCAAACACTTGATGGTTATCTTATGGAACAGCTGTCCTAAATATTTTTGGGGACAAAAATTCGAATTTGTCTTTAGAAATGGGGATCTTTTGGGGACATGACGTTTTAAATTGGAGACAAGAGGCAAATATTTTCTGGCAGCACTGGTCAGACAAACTGAAAGCTTAAGATCTTCGTTGTGTATACCTATTCGTTTATTGTGTTAATTTCGACTGTGACTCTTTGAATTTTCAGAAGCAGAAGCAAAAGAAAATACACAAGTGAGACGTCTTTAAACACTGATTTTAGTTTTTGAGTTCAGCCTGTTCTTGTAACTAAAAAGTGAAGTACTCGTACATTAATTAAAGTAAAAAAAGCAAAGAATTAAAAAAAATTTTATTTTTTTATGAAAAATCTATAATATAAAAATAAATCGCTGAATGTGTTGGTAAGTGCAAATCTCGAGAGCAGCTGAACCAATTTCTCTAATTCTTTTTTTTATAAATTCCCTGAAGTACGAGGATGGTTCTTGCCGAGAGAAAAATTTAAAACTAAGACCAGGAGGGCGCTAGGAGTGAAATTTCTGCCCTACCGAAATGATCAAACCGATTTTAATGAAATTTGGAGCCCCTATAGATCTGCGTCTAAAAAGTTTAACTAAGACATGTACATTTTTAAAACTAGGACCAAGAGGGATATAAGTGGAAATTTCTGCCCCTCTGAAAAGTTCAAATCGATTATAATGAAATTTAGAACATAGATAGATCTGCTTCTAAAAAGTTACATAAGCCATGAACATTTATAAAACTAGGACCGGGAGGGCGATAGCAGGGAAGTTTCTGCCCTTCCTAAAAGTTCAAACCGATTTTAATGAAATTTAGAACAGATAGATCTGCATCTAAGGTCACATGGTCTATGTAAATTTTTCGAATAAGGACGAGTAGGGCGATATGGGGAAATTTCAGCCCCCTCGAAATGTTCAAACCGATTTTAATGAAATTTGGAACATAGATAGAACTACGTCCAACAAGCTACACAGGCTATGCACATTTTTAAACTAGGACGAAGAGGGCGATAGATGGAAATTTCTGCCCCTCCAAAACGTTCAAAATCAATCAAATTACTGAAAATGAATTGAATATTTGTGTAATATCTTTCCTTCAAATTTATTTTAGTTGGTGGCGTACCAACGCGCGCAAGGTACAGCTAGTTTATAAATAAATTCATAACTTACGTACTTGTTTTCTTTAAAACTAGCTTTTATTGAGTTATGCCTATGTTGCAACATACAGGCATGTTCTGAAATCGGGGTGATTTCAAATGACGCAATTGATTTTTCGGTGTTCTGAAAATCACCAGATTTTTAGTTTTTAATAGTGATTTTCATTGATTGATTTTATTGTGATGCCACAGTTATTTAGTACTTATTTTTGCCGTTTGCACTTATTTTTAACTATTATATATTAAATATTAGCCAATCGGATTTCATAATAATTATTATTATTGAACAAATTTAATAAAATTTTATTTTTTATGATTAATTTAGTTGAATAAATTAGGCATACGAGTATGCTACACGACTTTTAAACTTTATTGCTCTGGCAACCACAAATATCTTTTTGATTAACAACACTATGACTACCAAAATGCCTACTAAAAAGAAAAAGTAAATCAAGAATAGTACAAAAAATAAAGAATTTTAACAATTTTTAAATTTTAGTGTTTTTTGTATAAAATAATAAATTTTATAACAAAAACAAAAGTAGTAGGGAACTGCCAATTCTACCGCAATTAAAATTGTGAAATTGTGGGGTGAAATTGTTAAATTGTGGCTGAAATTGTTAAATTGTTGGCTGAAATTGGTAAATTGTGGCTGAAATTGTTAAATTTTGGCTGAAATTTTAAAATTCTTGGAAATTTGTGAAATTTGATACCTACGTGTGTGTGTCCGTCCGTCCGTCTGTGTTTTTTGTTTACATTAGGAGTTTTTTGTTTATATTAAATTTTTTTATTTATATTTAGTATATGTATGTATGTATGTATGTATGACCGTGGGAACTTGTGCGTGGAATATTTTGTGGGAATACATTAAGGGGGTTTATAGCTTTAAGATTTTTATATTTGTATGATTTTTCCTAATGCCGACGGGAAAACATCATTATTTTTTCTAATGCCGACGGGAAAGTTATGATTGTTGTTAGACTGTGGAAATTTGTTGATGTCCGTGATTTGGGCAGGTGAGGCTTTTGTAACATGTAACCGTGAGAATTTGCGGGTGTATCTTTAAGGCAGCCTGTGTTTGGTGGGGGCGGGTGTTGTTGTAATATGTATCCGTGGGAATCTGTGTGCATGTACGTATGTATGTCTGTAAGAGTTTAAGGCTGTCTGTGATTTATCAAAGGTGAGGTGAGAGTCTTCATGTAATACGTGTCCGTGGGAATCTGTGTCTATGTATGTTTGTAGGAGTTTAATGCTGAATGTGATTTGAGGTGGGGGAGCGTGTTGTTGTGATAGATAGATAGATATAATGTGCGTATGTGTGTGTGTGTGTGTGTATGTATGTATATGTAGGAGTTTAAGGCTGTCCTTGATTTGAGGTAGGCGGGTGGTGTTATTGTAATATGTATCTATAAGAATTTGGTTGTTTATATGTCCGTAGGAATTTTTGTGCATGTATGTCTGTAGGAGTTTAAGGCTGATCGTAATTTGAATTGTTGAGATTGATCGATTGTATGTGACTTCGAGAATTTTTGTATGTATATCTGTAGAAAATTTAAGGCTTATCGTGATTTATGAGGGGCGAAGTGATCATTAAATATATATCATGATTAATGAGAGGTGAGGTGAAGGTGTTCATGTATATGTATACGTATTTGTGTGTATGTATGTCTATATGAGTTTAAGGCTAATCGTGATTTAGGTTGTGAGATTGATAGATTGTATGTTACCTTGAGATTTTGTGTATGTATATCTGTAAGAACTTTAGGCTGACTGCGATTTGTGAGGGGAGGGGCGTTGTTGAAATAGGTTTAATTTTTCGTAGATGAATTTTAGTATGTGTGTGTGTATGTGATTTTCTCACCATAGTATTTATATGTACGTAGAAATAAATTGTTTCTCATATGAACATTTTTTGCTAGAAAATATTATCATATATCTGAACTTCCCTAATCCTAATATGTTTTTCATATTGGAGGATGAGATTGCTTTATATTTTATCAAGCTTAAATTTGTCCAGTGTTAAAGTCTGTCGCTCAAAAATTTGTTTATATTTGTATAAATATTAATTTCAGATTTTGCAAAATTCTTGTGTACGATCGTTTTGATTTTGTGTGTGTGTATGTGTGTATGCGCGATAGAGTTTGACTAGTCTGTGATAAGTTTGTTTATTTAAGTACATTTGTCTTCTTCGATTTTCATCTTCAAGCGTCGATAGCTTGGAGAACGGTTTGTATGTTTTTATAATGTAGATATGTAAGTGTGATTGTTAAAATCCAATAAATACTTGAACATGGGTAAGAAATTTGATAATATGTGTACATATGTACATATGGATCTACAAATTGATTTTATGTATGTATGTACATATGTACATACAAATAAGTCTGGAGCTCCCTGTTTAAATACATTTTTTTTGTCATGTGCTGTTGTTGCTGTTGTAAATATTCGCGTGTATAGATGTGAAATATCTCGGTAGTTTTTTTATTTGAAATTAAAAAAACGTTCTTTTAATTTTTAGATGTATTTACTTAAAAGTTTGTGAGGAGTTTCTGGTTTAAGTAAAATTGAATTCCTCTCTAGTTGTAGTAACTATAGTATAAATATTTAATATTTTTTATTTCCATTTGTTTAAAGTTGATGTAGCCTATATAGTCAACGTTAGAAATTTCTCGGTGTAAATTTTTTTCCAACTATAATCTTTTTTCTTCACCTTTTTCATATATTTAAACATCTTGCATTGGCTTTAAAAAATGACAAACGCTTTGAAATGAAACTGATTCAGCAGTCCAGATAGTTTTTTTGTTAACCACTTTGCTTCTCTTTCCTTTTTTATTGATAAACATTTAAAATCAAATGGTGGTTTTATAATGAAATTATTATACTCATTATTGTTAAAAACATCCGCTACTTCTTTTTGTAATGAAAATCATTCGAAACCTTACTCGTATATTAAAACCATTTCTTCATTCATATTACTTAATTTATAACACTTTCAGGACTTTCTATTATTCGATCATCAGTAAAAATGCAGTAGCTGAGGTCCTTGCTTACTGTTTCATATTAAATTTCTATATCAATTGGACCGCTATTGAATAAAAGGAACTTTTATCTTAAACTTTAGTGCATTTGGAAGTGCTTGAGATTCTTTCATATAATAGCTTTGTTGGAATCTTAGATACGAGTACATATAATATAGAATTGCATAACGTTTATTTTTAATTTTTATATTAAGATCATCATCATTTGGATATGAGACTGAATTTAAATGTACTTTTAAATTAGTTAAATCATAATGAGGAAACTTCTTTTCTTCTTGAATAGCGATCAACAGAAAACGAAATCGTTTTCTTACAATTTAGGTCTGGTCTCTCAACGGTTCCTCTAGTATATAAGATGACTTTCTATGTCATATCTCTCTACTCTTTGTCAGCGTTAAGGGACAATTAAATGTTAAAATTTTAACTCCTCAAATTGTGTTACTTCATACTGATAATATGTTTTCATTAATAAGGTATATGTTTATATTATGAAGGTTACTCGCCTATGGCTTTTATTTGATGTTCTAGATTTTTTTTTTCTCATTTTATTAAAGTTCAGCGTATTGTACATATATTTCTGATATTTTCAAGCGCGCTTTATTTACCTGTCAGACAAAGTGTACGTATCAGTTGATCACTCAGTCTCTCTTTTTAATAATTTTTTTCTTTTAATATGCCACTACTATTTTTTCAGATTTTACTACTTGAAAAAGAGAATATTTATGTAATTTTTAAATGTATTCATATATACATATAGGTAAATATATGTATATATGTATAGAGAAATTACTTTATCTACAAAGAAATACATGTTTAATAATCAACTATTCTAGAAAATCGATCTCAAATAACGCAGTTACCTCCACCATCAATTCACCGTCAGTGTTTTTATAGTGTCAGAAACACTAGAATATCTATGTT
Source organism: Nowickia ferox (assembly GCA_936439885.1). Taxonomy (NCBI): domain Eukaryota; kingdom Metazoa; phylum Arthropoda; class Insecta; order Diptera; family Tachinidae; genus Nowickia; species Nowickia ferox. The sequence continues at coordinate 51,817,257 of OW387024.1, read as the reverse complement.
TGAGAGAATTTTTACATCGAGTTTTTCTACATGAGGTTTGCTGGTTGACATCCTTGAAGTTATTGTTGACGTAGGCTGGGTTGTATCACATTCAGATGTAATCATTTCCTACTTAAAAAAGGTCCTCATTACTATCAACTATATCTGTATACATTTCATTCATGAGTTGGGTTGATCCAGATACAATTGCTGTCTACAGATTAATGATTAGAAACAAGTTTCTCATCACCTTCTAACAGATTTATATATTTTGCTAGCATGCATGCCTTAGCATGCTTCTATCGATAGTGACGCGAGAGTCCGACATGTAGTGGTGTTTCAATTAAAAATCTATACTATTAGATTTTACGATTTCGCTCTTTTTATTTTTTTACAAAGTAGATACATATTTATGTATTTCATTTAGCACAGAGTCATAAAATTTCTTTGCTTACAAAATTGTGTGACATTCTTTTAAATTTGCATGCTTAGGCATGCTTTCAATATTTTTTCTGTAAATTTATTTGATACTCATACAGTTACAGATATAAAGTAAGATCTGCTTACATTGCATTTTACAATTTATGTATGCTTCAGCATGATTCCAGTTGAAGTCCATATTTATTCAGTAAGTTTGTTTGATACTAATTCATACACATATACATTCTTAAAGATTGGAAATCTAAGTCCAATTTATGTAGTTTATCTATATTTTCTAAAGATTTGATAGCTATAGAAATTAATAGAGTAAAGATCTATTATAATAGCCCATGGGCATATTTTAAAATTTCGCTTGCTAGAGCTTTCGAAATGGAAAATGTACAATTTTCACTATAAAAAGTGATAATATTAGGTGTTACTGAATATTACACTGTGTTGTAATTTATTTTGATCACTTAAGTTTTCACAATATTTCATACAGGCCACCAAGTTTAGAGAATTTCCAGTATATTAAGTTAATTATCTTTCTTAAGACCTATCATTCCTTCAAAAATACAAACCAAACTAGATTTTTCCTGTTTAATTTTATTTTTTACTTTCATTAAATTTCAACATTTTGTTCATCTTCAAATTATTATATTTAGCAGCTTTTTCTCATTTGTGGAGTTAACTTTAATCGGAAAAATTTAAATAGTGAGATGAACTTTTATATTGTATACGAGTACATTAAGTAATTCTTGGTATATTTCATTTATATGAACCATCATCACATAATTCCTTTGGATGATCTATTAAATCATTCTACAATTGATGCTTTCATATTAAGTAATGTTTAATATTCTACATATGCATGAATTTTCCAGTGTCTATTAAAAAATTCTTTACAATCATCCATTTGTAAGCTTTTTGGTACTCATAACATTTCAAAAATATTTTCCACAGCCTAGGTTTTTTCGAATGCAACTTTTATTTTCAACGGTATTGACCATAGAAACTTTGTGAATGAATCATTTACAGTCTACAATAATCAATAATTTCTATTTTCTGTAGTATAGTTTCCCATTTCACCTAAATCAACTATTCCTTTCATTACATATCTACAATGCACAAAAAATTTTCGAGATTTATTATAGAGTTCGTCTACTAAATTTCTTTTTAAAGACATTGAGTTATTTTAAAGATTTTTTGGAGAGTGTTGTGGTCTACTTGATGCACTTTCAGCTATTTATACTATCATGTAGCTCATTTTCCAATCTATAAATTTTATCGTTCAGCTGTTCAATTTGTTTTTTCAAAAGATGATTTGATTTTTAGTATGTATTTTATTAATTTTATAACTATCTTCTATCTCTAATTGTATTTCACGTTGTACTCCATCAATTTGCATTTTAATATATTCTTGAATTATATTAATTCCTTAAGCTATATTATTAATTTGTCCTATAGTTTATCGTTTGGAGTTTCTAGAAACAATTTACTGATAACATCATTCTCTGTCAGTGAATGATGATGACGATTAATAGAAATTATATATTTTATATTGTTTTCAACATCAAATTTCTCATAGTATTTCCATGTTTTATTATCAATCATTAAAGAAAATAAAGCTACTATTAGAGGCTATATTTGACCATCAACTTGTATTTTATCTTAATTTAGTTTTAGGTTACTATCACCAAACTTTCATTCATTATTCAAATCTTGATGTGGGCCATAGTTTGTATCTAATTCAATAAATGAGTATAAGTGTCTTCAGAATTGGAAGTCTATGAGTAAAAATCATTTTCATCATCCTTATCATCATTCTCAGTATTAGCATCATTAAATAAGATGATGATATCATCAAATATTGTTCCTTCTGAAAGTTTCTTTGGTGTACTTGTCTCTATATTGACTGATGGCTTTAAGCTTGTATTATTTTCAGCTTCTATCTTGATATTACTTTCTTCTTTCTTGCGAATTCTTTCAATATTTCTAGAACTATTTATGAATTCTTTGAGAGGTTCTGTTATAGGTTTAAATGTATCTTTTATTGCTCACATGTATCTATTTCACCAGTTTTTATACTACGAAGCTTTTTCTTCAAGACATTTCTTGTCAACACCAACTGTTTTAAAATTTTCTCATCCATGTTTAATAATAGTAAATAACAGGTATCAGCTATTAGATCAGGTATCAGCTATCAGATCAGGTTATCAGGTAACTGGTCTGGTTTTCAGATCAGCTTATCAGGACCTGGTCTGTTTTTTAGATCAGCTTATCATGACCTGGTCTGGTTTTCAGATCAGCTTATCAGAACCTGGTCTGGTTTTCAGATCAGCTTAATAGGACCTGGTCTGGTTTTCAGATCAGCTTATCAGGACCTGGTCTGGTTTTCAGATCAGCTTTTCAGGACCTGGTCTGGTTTTCAGATCAGCTTAATAGGACCTGGTCTGGTTTTCAGATCAGCTTTTCAGGACCTGGTCTGGTTTTCAGATCAGCTTATCAGGACCTGGTCTGGTTTTTAGATCAGCTTATCTGATTCAGATTGGGTTATCAGTTTACAAGTAGCTGCCCATTTATAACATTTAGATGAATGCAGTTTAAGGTCAGATGAAAAACGAAAAAGTAAACTTTTATGTAGTCAAATTCTCTTTTTTTCTATAACGATCATCGTTCAATTCAATATCGTTGCTTATAATCAAAATCCATATTTATCCTTCCAACATGCTTTATATTTGTCTCATCTTACTTAAAAATTATAATTACATTATGATTATCTAGTATCAAATGTTTGGTGATTCTGGTATAAGTTTGACATCAGCAGAATGCATCAACATTCTTATCTGACTCCATACAAAAATATGTTTCTCACATCTAACATCGTTAAATATCATATCGGAATTACTTTTAGCTTTGTTAGAAGAAATAACAGATTCAGTATCTGTAAATGTGTATTATCCCATTCCTTTAATTATGAAATTATATAATATCTTTAAGTATCCATATTTGGGTAGATAGAGAGATTTTGAGTATTAATATGTAGATGTTTTAAAATTTTAGTTCAGTAAGACTTTTTAGCAAGCCAATCATATCATATTATTTTTATTTTATTTTTTTTTACAATTTGACAGACCAACTATTTTTGCGCAAATAAAATTTGATAGAGGGGGAACTATGACTTGTTTTTGAACTAACGTTTGATGAATCATCAAAATTTTGTACCATACTATTTTTATGTTGTTTTGACTATGAGTATGCACCAATATTTATGAAATGTGTTTCATAAATATTGTCTCTTATATAGGAAAAATAAAATAATATAGCTATACGATACCAGAAAATATTTTCTGGTGTCGTATAGCTGTATTATTTTATTAATTTTTATTATTATAAGAGATAATGGTCCCTACTCATAGTCAAAACAAAGTATATTTTAAGAGTTTAAAACCAGTATTATCATAAAAAAATACTGATTTTAAACTCTTACAGTCTTATTTATAAAAATTATTAAGACTTTATAAAGGTTTTTTTAGACAAATTTTCATAAAAAATTTTTCTAAAAAAGCCTTTATAAAGTCTTAATAATTTTTATATATAAGGCTGTTAAAATATACTTTGTTTCACTAACCACATTTGTGTAACTAATTGCATTTCATAAATATTGACGTATACTCATAATCAAAACAAATGATAGTTTTATGTTGTTTTGAATGTGAGTATACATCATTATCTCTTATTAAATAAATAAAATAATGCAGCTACACGATTTCAGAAAATATTTTCTGATATCGTATAGCTGTATTATTTTATTTTTTTAATAAGAGATAATATTTATAAAATGCATTTAGTTACACAAATGTGGATAGTGAAACAACCTAAAACTATCATTTGTTTTGATGATTCATCAAACGTTAGTTCAAAAACAAGTCATAGTTCCCTTCTACCAAATTTTATTTGCGCAAAAATAGTTGGTTTGTCAAATTGTAAAAAAATAAAATAAAAAATAATATGTTATGATTGGCTTGCTAAAAAGTCTTAATGAACTAAAATTTTAAAACATCTACATATTAATACTCAAAATCTCTCTATCAACATATATATGGATACTTAAAGAAATTACATAATTTCATTAATTAAAGGAATGGGATAATACACATTTAAATATACTGAATCTGTTATTTCTCCTAACAAAGCTAAAAGTAATTCCGATATGATATTTAACGATGTTAGATGTGAGAAACATATTTTTGTATGGAGTGAGATAAGAATGTTGATGCATTCTGCTGATGTCAAACTTATACCAGAATCACCAAACATTTTATACCAGATAATCATAATGTAATTATAATGTTTAAGTAAGATGAGATAAATAAAATGCATGTTGGAAGGATGAATATGAATTTTGATTATAAGCAACTATATTGAATTGAACGACGATCGTTGTAGAAAAAAAGAGAATTTGACTACATAAAAGTTTACTTTTTCGTTTTTCATCTGACCTTAAAATGCATTCATCTAAATGTTATAAATGGGCAGCTACTTGTAAACTGATAACCCAATCTGAATCAGATAAGCTGATCTGAAAACCATACCAGGTCCTGATAAGCTGATCTGAAAACCAGACCAGGTCCTGAAAAGCTGATCTGAAAACCAGACCAGGTAATGATAAGCTGATCTGAAAACCAGACCAGGTCCTATTAAGCTGATCTGAAAACCAGACCAGGTCCTGAAAAGCTGATCTGAAAACCAGACCAGGTCCTGATAAGCTGATCTGAAAACCAGACCAGGTCCTATTAAGCTGATCTGAAAACCAGACCAGGTTCTGATAAGCTGATCTGAAAACCAGACCAGGTCATGATAAGCTGATCTAAAAAACAGACCAGGTCCTGATAAGCTGATCTGAAAACCAGACCAGTTACCTGATAACCTGATCTGATAGCTGATACCTGATCTAATAGCTGATACCTGTTATTTACTATTATTAAACATGGATGAGAAAATTTTAAAACAGTTGGTGTTGACAAGAAATGTCTTGAAGAAAAAGCTTCGTAGTATAAAAACTGGTGAAATAGATACATGTGAGCAATAAAAGATACATTTAAACCTATAACAGAACCTCTCAAAGAATTCATAAATGGTTCTAGAAATATTGAAAGAATTCGCAAGAAAGAAGAAAGTAAAATCAAGATAGAAGCTGAAAATAATACAAGTTTAAAGCCATCAGTCAATATAGAGACAAGTACACCAAAGAAACTTTCAGAAGGAACAATATTTGATGATATCATCATATTATTTAATGATCCTAATACTGAGAATGATGATAAGGATGATGAAGATGATTTTTACTCATAGACTTCTAATTCTGAAGACACTTATACGCCTTTATCAGTCTTGGAAGGAAGAATTTAATTAGATACAAACTATGGCCCACATCAAGATTTGAATAATGAATGAAAGTTTGGTGATAGTAACCTAAAACTAAATTAAGATAAAATACAAGTTGATGGTCAAATATAGGCCCTAATAGTAGCTTTATTTTCTTTAATGATTGATAATAAAACATGGAAATACTATGAGAAATTTGATGTTGAAAACAATATAAAATATATAATTTCTATTAATCATCATCATCATTCACTGACAGAGAATGATGTTATCAGTAAATTGTTTCTGGAAACTCCAAACGATAAACTATAGGACAAATTAATAATATAGCTTAAGGAATTAATATAATTCAAGAATATATTAAAATGCAAATTGATGGAGTACAACGTGAAATACAATTAGAGATAGAAGATAGTTATAAAATTGATAAAATACATACTAAAAATCAAATCATCTTTTGAAAAAACAAATTGAACAGCTGAACGATAAAATTTATAGATTGGAAAATTAGCTACATGATAGTATAAATAGCTGAAAGTGCATCAAGTAGATCACAACACTCTCCAAAAAATCTTTAAAATAACTCAATGTCTTTAAAAAGAAATTTAGTAGACGAACTCTATAATAAATCTCGAAAATTGTTTGTGCATTGTAGATATGTAATGAAAGGAATAGTTGATTTAGGTGAAATGGGAAACTATACTACAGAAAATAGAAATTATTGATTATTGTAGACTGTAAATGATTCATTCACAAAGTTTCTATGGTCAATACCGTTGAAAATAAAAGTTGCATTCGAAAAAACCTAGGCTGTGGAAAATATTTTTGAAATGTTATGAGTACCAAAAAGCTTAAAAATGGATGATTGTAAAGAATTTTTTAATAGACACTGGAAAATTCATGCATATGTAGAATATTAAACATTACTTAATATGAAAGCATCAATAGCAGAATGATTTAATAGATCATCCAAAGGAATTATGTGATGATGGTTCATATAAATGAAATATACCAAGAATTACTTAATGTACTCGTATACAATATAAAAGTTCATCTCACTATTTAAATTTTTCCGATTAAAGTTAACTCCACAAATGAGAAAAAGCTGCTAAATATAATAATTTGAAGATGAACAAAATGTTGAAATTTAATGAAAGTAAAAAATAAAATTAAACAGGAAAAATCTAGTTTGGTTTGTATTTTTGAAGGAATGATAGGTCTTAAGAAAGATAATTAACTTAATATACTGGAAATTCTCTAAACTTGGTGGCCTGTATGAAATATTGTGAAAACTTAAGTGATCAAAATAAATTACAACACAGTGTAATATTCAGTAACACCTAATATTATCACTTTTTATAGTGAAAATTGTACATTTTCCATTTCGAAAGCTCTAGCAAGCGAAATTTTAAAATATGCCCATGGGCTATTATAATAGATCTTTACTCTATTAATTTCTATAGCTATCAAATCTTTAGAAAATATAGATAAACTACATAAATTGGACTTAGATTTCCAATCTTTAAGAATGTATATGTGTATGAATTAGTATCAAACAAACTTACTGAATAAATATGGACTTCAACTGGAATCATGCTGAAGCATACATAAATTGTAAAATGCAATGTAAGCAGATCTTACTTTATATCTGTATCTGTATGAGTATCAAATAAATTTACAGAAAAAATATTGAAAGCATGCCTAAGCATGCAAATTTAAAAGAATGTCACACAATTTTGTAAGCAAAGAAATTTTATGACTCTGTGCTAAATGAAATACATAAATATGTATCTACTTTGTAAAAGAATAAAAAGAGCGAAATCGTAAAATCTAATAGTATAGATTTTTAATTGAAACACCACTACATGTCGGACTCTCGCGTCACTATCGATAGAAGCATGCTAAGGCATGCATGCTAGCAAAATATATAAATCTGTTAGAAGGTGATGAGAAACTTGTTTCTAATCATTAATCTGTAGACAGCAATTGTATCTGGATCAACCCAACTCATGAATGAAATGTATACAGATATAGTTGATAGTAATGAGGACCTTTTTTAAGTAGGAAATGATTACATCTGAATGTGATACAACCCAGCCTACGTCAACAATAACTTCAAGGATGTCAACCAGCAAACCTCATGTAGAAAAACTCGATGTAAAAATTCTCTCAAACATAGATATTCTAGTGTTTCTGACACTATAAAAACACCTACGGTGAATTGATGGTGGAGGTAACTGCGTTATTTGAGATCGATTTTCTAGAATAGTTGATTATTAAACATGTATTTCTTTGTAGATAAAGTAATTTCTCTATACATATATACATATATTTACCTATATGTATATATGAATACATTTAAAAATTACATAAATATTCTCTTTTTCAAGTAGTAAAATCTGAAAAAATAGTAGTGGCATATTAAAAGAAAAAAATTATTAAAAAGAGAGACTGAGTGATCAACTGATACGTACACTTTGTCTGACAGGTAAATAAAGCGCGCTTAAAAATATCAGAAATATATGTACAATACGCTGAACTTTAATAAAATGAGAAAAAAAAATCATCTAGAACATCAAATAAAAGCCATAGGAGAGTAACCTTCATAATATAAACATATACCTTATTAATGAAAACATATTATCAGTATGAAGTAACACAATTTGAGGAGTTAAAATTTTAACATTTAATTGTCCCTTAACGCTGACAAAGAGTAGAGAGATATGACATAGAAAGTCATCTTATATACTAGAGGAACCGTTGAGATACCAGACCTAAATTGTAAGAAAACGATTTCGTTTTCTGTTGATCGCTATTCAAGAAGAAAAGAAGTTTCCTCATTATGATTTAACTAATTTAAAAGTACATTTAAATTCAGTCTCATATCCAAATGATGATGATCTTAACATAAAAATTAAAAATAAACGTTATGCAATTCTATATTATATGTACTCGTATCTAAGATTCCAACAAAGCTATTATATGAAAGAATCTCAAGCACTTCCAAATGCACTAAAGTTTAAGATAAAAGTTCCTTTTATTCAATAGCGGTCCAATTGATATAGAAATTTAATATGAAACAGTAAGCAAGGACCTCAGCTACTGCATTTTTACTGATGATCGAATAATAGAAAGTCCTGAAAGTCTTATAAATTAAGTAATATGAATGAAGAAATGGTTTTAATATACGAGTAAGGTTTCGAATGATTTTCATTACAAAAAGAAGTAGCGGATGTTTTTAACAATAATGAGTATAACAATTTCATTATAAAACCACCATTTGATTTTAAATGTTTATCAATAAAAAAGGAAAGAGAAGCAAAGTGGTTAACAAAAAAACTATCTGGACTGCTGAATCAGTTTCATTTCAAAGCGTTTGTCATTTTTTAAAGCCAATGCAAGATGTTTAAATATATGAAAAAGGTGAAGAAAAAAGATTATAGTTGGAAAAAAATGTACACCGAGAAATTTCTAATGTTGACTATATAGGCTACATCAACTTTAAACAAATGGAAATAAAAAATATTAAATATTTATACTATAGTTACTACAACTAGAGAGGAATTCAATTTTACTTAAACCAGAAACTCCTCACAAACTTTTAAGTAAATACATCTAAAAATTAAAAGAACGATTTTTTAATTTCAAATAAAAAAACTACCGAGATATTTCACATCTATACACGCGAATATTTACAACAGCAACAACAGCACATGACAAAAAAAATGTATTTAAACAGGGAGCTCCAGACTTATTTGTATGTACATATGTACATACATACATAAAATCAATTTGTAGATCCATATGTACATATGTACACATATTATCAAATTTCTTACCCATATTCAAGTATTTATTGGATTTTAACAATCACACTTACATATCTACATTATAAAAACATACAAACCGTTCTCCAAGCTATCGACGCTTGAAGACGAAAATCGAAGAAGACAAATGTACTTAAATAAACAAACTTATCACAGACTAGTCAAACTCTATCGCGCATACACACATACACACACACAAAATCAAAACGATCGTACACAAGAATTTTGCAAAATCTGAAATTAATATTTATACAAATATAAACAAATTTTTGAGCGACAGACTTTAACACTGGATAAATTTAAGCTTGATAAAATATAAAGCAATCTCATCCTCCAATATGAAAAACATATTAGGATTAAGGAAGTTCAGATATATGATAATATTTTCTAGCAAAAAATATTCATATGAGAAACAATTTATTTCTACGTACATATAAATACTATGGTGAGAAAATCACATACACACACACATACTAAAATTCATCTACGAAAAATTAAACCTATTTCAACAACGCCCCTCCCCTCACAAATCGCAGTCAGCCTAAAGTTCTTACAGATATACATACACAAAATCTCAAGGTAACATACAATCTATCAATCTCACAACCTAAATCACGATTAGCCTTAAACTCATATAGACATATATACACACAAATACGTATACATATACATGAACACCTTCACCTCACCTCTCATTAATCATGATATATATTTAATGATCACTTCGCCCCTCATAAATCACGATAAGCCTTAAATTTTCTACAGATATACATACAAAAATTCTCGAAGTCACATACAATCGATCAATCTCAACAATTCACATTACGATCAGCCTTAAACTCCTACAGACATACATGCACAAAAATTCCTACGGACATATAAACAACCAAATTCTTATAGATACATATTACAATAACACCACCCGCCTACCTCAAATCAAGGACAGCCTTAAACTCCTACATATACATACATACACACACACACACACACACACGCACATTCTATCTATCTATCTATCACAACAACACGCTCCCCCACCTCAAATCACATTCAGCATTAAACTCCTACAAACATACATAGACACAGATTCCCACGGACACGTATTACATGAAGACTCTCACCTCACCTTTGATAAATCACAGACAGCCTTAAACTCTTACAGACATACAAACGTACATGCACACAGATTCCCACGGATACATATTACAACAACTCCCCACCCTACACCAGTCGATCTGCCGCAAATACATCCCGCCCCTCCACGAGCACAGCTTGGTTTAAATTCCAACAAGCATAAACTTCACCGAATTCCCGCGGTTACATATTACAAAACACCCTCACCTACCCAAATCACGGTCAGCCTTAAGGTCTTACAATCTAGACACACCCCGCCCTCCACCAAGCACAGCCAGACTTCAATTCCTACAGCTAGACACACCTCGTCCTCCAAGAATCATAGCCAGACTTCAAATCCTACAGCTAGACACACCCACAAATTTTCCGTCGGCATTAGGAAAAATCCTTTCCATGATTTTCCCGTCGGCATTTGAAAAAAATAAACATGTTTTCCCGTCGGCATTTGAAAAAAATAAACATGTTTTCCCGTTGGGATCAGGAAATCATACACATATAAAAGCCTCAAACCTATAAACCCCTTAATGTATTCCTACAAAATATTCCGCACACAAATTCCCACGGATACATATTACAACAACACCCGCCCCCACCAAACACAGGCTGCCTTAAAGATACACCCGCAAATTCCCACGGTTACATGTTACAAAAGCCTCACCTGCCCAAATCACGAACATCAACAAATTTCCACAGTCTAACAACAATCATAACTTTCCCGTCGGCATTAGAAAAAATAAAGATGTTTTCCCGTCGGCATTAGGAAAAATCATACAAATATAAAAATCTTAAAGCTATAAACGCCCTTAATGTATTCCCACAAAATATTCCACGCACAAGTTCCCACGGTCATACATACATACATACATACATATACTTAATATAAATAAAAAAAGTTAATATAAACAAAAAACTCCTAATGTAAACAAAAAACACAGACGGACGGACGGACACACACACGTAGGTATCAAATTTCACAAATTTCCAAGAATTTTAAAATTTCAGCCAAAATTTAACAATTTCAGCCACAATTTAACAATTTCAGCCCACAATTTAACAATTTCAGCCACAATTTAACAATTTCACCCCACAATTTCACAATTTTAATTGCGGTAGAATTGGCAGTTCCCTACTACTAACAAATCGTATTAAGTGTATAAATAAGTAGTAGGGAACTGGGCATTCGGGCGCCGATTAAAATTGTGAAATTTTGCTGAAATTTGTCTGAAATTTGAGAAATTGTGTTTTTTTGTTTACATTAAGTGTTTTTTGTTTACATTAACTGTTTTTTGTTTATATTAAGTGTATGTATGTTTGTATGTATGTATGTATGACCGTGGGAACCTGTGCGCATAATATTTTCTGGGAATACATTAAGGGGTTTATAGGTTTGAAGCTTTTATATGTATATTATTTTCTAATGTCGAATGGATAACATCTTTATTTTTTCAAATGCCGACGGGAAAACATGTTTTCTTCTTCAAATGCCGACGGGAAAACATGTTTATTTTTTTTCAAATGCCGACGGGAAAATCATGGAAATGATTTTTCATAATGACGAAGGAAAATTTGTGGGTGTGTCTAGCTGTAGGAATTGAACTCTGGCTGTGCTTGGTGGGGGGCGGGGTGTGTCTAGATTGTGAGACCTTAAGGTTGACTGTGATTTGGGTAGGTGAGGGTGTTTTGTAATATGTAATCGTGGGAATTCAGTGGCGTTTATGCTTGTTGGAATTTAAACCAAGCTGTGCTTGGCGGAGGGCGGGGTGTATTTCAGGTAGATCGACTGATGGAGGGCGGGGAGTTGTTGTAATATATATCCGTGGGAATCTGTGTACATGTATGTATGTAAGTCTGTAAGAGTTTAAGGCTGGCTGTGATTTATGAAAGGCGAGGTGAGAGTCTTCATGTAATACGTATCCATGGGAATCTGTGTATATGTATGTATGATCGTCGGAGTTTAAAGCTGATTGTGATTTGAGGTGGGGGAGGGTGTTGTTGTGATAGATAGATAGAATGGGCCTATGTGTGTGTGTGTGTATGTATGTATGTAAGAGTTTAAGGCTGATCGTGATTTAGGTTGTTGAGATTAATAGATTGTATATTACCTTGAGATTTTGTGTATGTATATCTATAAGAACTTTAGGCTGACTGTGATTTGTGAGGGGAGGGGCGTTATTGAAATAGGTTTAATTTTTCCTAGATGAATTTTAGCATGTGTTTGTGTATGTGATTTTCTCACCCTAGTAGTTATATGTACGTAGAAATAAATTGTTTCTCATATGAAAATTTTTTGCTAGAAAATATTATCATATATCTGAACTTCCCTAATACTAGTATGACTTTCATATTGGAGGATGAGATTGCTTTATATTTTATCAAGCTTAAATTTGTCCAATGTTAAAGTCTGTCGGTCAGAAATTTGTTTATATTTGTATAAATATTAATTTCAGATTTTGCAAAATTCTTTTGTACGATCGTGGCGATTTTGTATGTGTGTATGTGTGTATGCGCGATAGAGTTTGACTGGTCTGTGATAAGTATGTTTATTTAACTACATTTGTCTTCTTCTTCGACTTTCGTCTTCAAGCGTCAATAGCTTGGAGAACGGTTTGTATGTTTTCATGATGTAGATATGTAAGTGTGATTGTTAAAATCCAATAAATACTTAGCATGGGTAAGAAATTTGATAATATGTGTACATATGTACATATGGATCTACAAATTAATTTTATGTATGTTTATATGTAAATACAAATAAGTCTGGGGCTCCCTGTTGAAATACATTTTTTTGTCATGTGTGCTCTTTTGTTGTTGAGTTGTAAATATTCGCCTGGTCTTTTGTGTATAGATGTGAAATATCTCCATAGTTTTTTATTTGAAATTAAAAAAAAACGTTCTTTTAATTTTTAGATGTATTTACTTAACAGTTTGTGAGGAGTTTCTGTTTTAAGTAAAATTGAATTCCTCTCTAGTTGCAGTAATTATAGTATAAATATTTAATATATTTTATTTCCATTTGTTTAAAGTTGATGTAGCCTATATAGTCAACGTTAGAAATTTTTCGGTGTAAAATTTTTTCCAACTATCATCTTTTTTCTTCACCATTTACATATATTTTAGAACATCTTGCATTAGCTTTTAAAAAATTACAAACGCTTTGAAATGAAACTGATCCAGCAGTCCAGCTTAGGTGATGATAGTTTTTTGTTAACCACTTTGCTTCTCTTTCCTTTTTTATTGATAAACATTTAAAATCATCAAATGGTGGTTTTATAATGAAATTGTTATACTCATTATTGTTGAAAACATCCGCTACTTCTTTTTGTAATAAAAATCATTCGAAACCTTACTCGTCTATTAAAACCATTTTTTCATTCATATTACATAATTTTTAAGACTTTCCGGACTTTCTATTATTCGATCATCAGTAAAAATGCAGTAGCTGAGGTCCTTGCTTGCTGTTTCAAATTAAATTTCTATATCAATTGACCCGCTATTGAATAAAAGGAGCTTTTATCTTAAACTCTGATGCGCTTGAAATTCTTTCATATACGAGTAGTAGATACATATCATATAGATACATATCATATAGAACTGCATAAACATAAATGTTAAATTTTAATTGCCCAAATTGTGTTACTTGATAATGTTACGATGCTTACATTAATAGGCTATATGTGTATTTTATGAAGGGTGATCACCTATCCCTTTTATTTGATGATCAAGATGATTTTTTTTTGTTTGTGTTATGGTATTAAAGTGTAGCGTATTGCATACATATTTCTCCTATGTTTAAGTATGCTTTGTCTTCATGTGAGACGGGCTATATATATAAGTTGGTCAGTCAGTCTCTTGTTTTTTTTTTTTTCTTCTGATGTATCACTACTTTTTTTTGATTTTACTACTTGAAATAGAGAACATTAATATAATTTTTAAATCCATTATTTTTAATGAAAATATATACATATGTGAGTGTGTACATATGCAAATGTACATGTTTAATAATCAGCTATTATACCAAATCGATCTTCAAAAACTCAGTCACCTCCATCATGAATTCAGCTTAGGTATTTTCATATAGTGTCAGAAACATTGGAATATCTATGTACGTTTGAAAGAAATTTTGCTTCAAATATTTCTACATCAGATTTGCTAGTTGACCCCTTGAAGTTATTGTAGGTGATGTAGCCTGAGTTGTATCGGATTCAGATATTATGATTTCTCACTTAAAAAGGTCCTCATCACTTTCTATCAGGTTTTTATATTTTTCTAACATGCATGTCTTAACATGCTTTTGTCCATAGTAACGCAAGCGTCCGAGATGTAGTGGTGTTTCAGTTAAAAATCTATACTATTAGAATTTACGATTTCGCTCTTTTTATTCTTTTACAAAGTATATACATATTTATGTATTTCATTTAGCATAGAATCATAATATTTCTTTATTTCCAAAGTTATGTGACGTGAGGAATTCTTTAAAATTTGCATGCTTCGGCATGCTTTCAATATTTTTTCTGTAAATTTATTTAATACTCATAAAGATACAGATATAAAGTAAGATTTGCTTACATTGCATTTTACAATTTATGTATGCTTCAGCATGATTCCAGTTGAAGTCCATATTTATTCAGTAAGTTTGTTTGATACTAATTCATTCACATATACATTCTTAAAGATGGGAAATCTAAGTTCAATTTATGTAGTTTATCTATATTTTCTAAGGATTTGATAGCTATAGAAATGAATAGAGTGAAGATCTATTATAATAGCCCATGGGCATATTTTAAAATTTCGCTTGCTAGAGCTTTCGAATTGGAAAATGTACAATTTTCACTATAAAAAGTGATAATATTATGTGTTACTGAATATTATACTGTGTTGTAATTTATTTTGAACGCTTAAGTTTTCACAATATTTCATACAGGCCAACAAGTTTAGAGAATTTCCAGTATATTAAGTTAATTATCTTTCTTAAGACCTATCATTCCTAATCATTCCTTCAACAATACAAACCCAACTAGATTTTTCCTGTTTGATTTTATTTTTACTTTCATTAAATTTAAACATTTTGTTCATCTTCAAATTATTATATTTAGCAGCTTTTTCTCATTTGTTGAGTTAACTTTAATCGGAAACATTTAAATAGTGAGATGAACTTTTATATTGTATACGAATACATTAAGTAATTCTTGGTATATTTCATTTATATGAACCATCATCACATAATTCCTTTGCATGATCTATTAAATCATTCTACTATTGATGCTTTCATATTAAGTAATGTTTGATATTCCACTTATGCATGAATTTTACAGTGTCTATTAAAAAATTCTTTACAATCATCCATTTGTAAGTTTTTTGGTACTCGTAACATTTCAAAAATATTTTCCACAGCCTAGATTTTTTCGAGTGCAACTTTTATTTTCGACGGTATTGACCATAGAAACTTTGAGAATGAATAACTTACAGTCTACAATAATCAATATTTTCTATTTTCTGTAGAATAGTTTCCAATTTCACCTAAATCAGCTCCATAAAAGATCAACTATTCCTTTCATTACATATCTACAATGCACATAAAATTTTCGAGATTTATTATAGAGTTCGTTTACTAAATTTCTTTTTCAAAAGACATTGAGTTGTTTTAAAGTTTTTTTGGAGAGTGTTGTGAGTAGATTATTAATGGCGGAGATAGTCCAAGTTTGGGAATTCAAAACCGAGAAAAAACTAAAATTTTGGCAACCCTGTTACGAATGAGGGGATTTTGGGTATTTTTATACTGAGATTTCGTTAGGCTGGTTGTGTGTGTGTGTGTGAGTTTGATTCTTTATTTATGTGTATGTTTGTATACTTGTGTGCACAGCTTTTGTTGTTATTGTAGAGAAACGTTGTGCTTACAGCGGATGGATCTATAAATGGATGTTTGTATGTGTGTATGACAGTGTGTGTGTGTATGAGTATGTGTGTGTGTGTGTGTGTGTATTTACATGTTTGTTTGATGGGGTCCGATACTTTTGTTGTACTGGCAGACAATCATTATTATATCCAGTAGGAAATGTTGATGGTGAAAATATGCTGACTAGCTTTTCACTTTCACTTGTCACCAGTGCTACCAGTCATTGAAAATCTACTAGTAATACTAAAACAATTGATTAGGTAGTGACTACGTAGTTCTTATGCGGTCATGAGACATACCAACCAGACAGTTAGTTACTAGTACATTTCTATAATTTAGGTACATACAAATGTATGTATATTGACAAGTTATTGACAATTCCACCACAAATACACCATATCTGTTTTTTCTCCTTCTTTTATACTGACGGATAGAAGAAATCTTATTATACCAAATTGTTACTAGAATTTTAGTGTTGACACAAAGACACTTGCTCCCAGCCTGACTGTAGGGTAGTGACAAGGGATCTGTGTCTTTGTGTGTATGTAGTGATTGTTATTTGATAGACTTTGGTTTGCTCTTTTGAGTTGTCGTTGCTATGCGTATGTAGGGTTATTGTATATATGCATTTATGTTTGCGATCTCTGGGGAAATAATCTAATAGCTGCAGAGAGTGGCAACCCTATTGGAAGTGGACAGGGAATGTATTTCGTAATGTATGTATATTTTGTTGGATTCATGCATATTTACAAATTAATGTATATATGTTTTCAAGGCTATTGACGTTGCTATTCTTATGGAGATAGAAAATATTGTGTTGATATAGGTTTTATATCTACAAGTGAATTTCAGATATTAAATGTTTTGAGTCCAATCAGGTTGATAAGAAGAGCTTTTGAAAAGGGGTAATGATATGTTTATTTCAGTATATTTTACTTTAATGTAACAATTATAAGAAATAGGTTTTGGAGAAATACAGCAAAAACTTATAGAAGCTTTCACATGGCCCGATTTTTCTCGTACCTTTATATTGCAAACTGATGCTAGCGATTTTGTTCTGGATGTTGCTGTGTATATGAATTTCATCATATATCGTAATACCAACAGAGAATTGGGGCAAATGTGTATGTGCGTGTGTATGTATATATATATATATATATATATATATATATATATATAATATATGTGTGTGTGTGTGTGTGTGTGTGTGTATGAATTTCATCATATGTCGTAATAAATTAGATTCGATGACTACTACGCGATTCTCATAAGTAGAAGAAATAATGTAGATTGTCATCAGTCTGCACTGATATCTCAACAAGTGACAACCTATTTACCCAATCAAAATTTTTAAAGTGATTGAAATCCAAACACTATCAAAGTGCTAAAACTAACAACTGTTTGTTAAACAAGTTTATAGTGTATAAAAAATAATTAAATAAATTGTTTATAACTAAAATAAATTGCTTATAAATAAAATAATTAAATAAAATAATTAAATTAATTAATAAGCAAATAAATAATTAAATAAAATGAATACTACAAGTTGTACCATCTGCAATAAAGTCTTTATGACTCAAACAAAACTAAATCAGCATATGGAAACGCACTCATATGCTAACCAATCGAAGGCTATGCTTGGAACTAGTAAGCTAAGTCTTCAAAACAAATATTGTGAGGATTGTGATGAGATGATCCCATTAATTGGTTATATGGCTCATGTCAGAACCACAAAACATAAAAACAGTTGTCAGCAAGAACGGATTGGAGATTTTCTCACTAAAAGAGCAAGCAACTTCAATGGGAGGATCGAGACATATATACTCCTCAACAAAAATGTGGGTGTCTTGTTTCCGGAGGAGTTTCTGAAATCTACCAAGAGCTCCACCGTACAACAACTCAATGAACGTAGTAGGATACATACTACATTTAAATTTAATATGGAGCTCACATGTGATTATATGAAAATGGTGAATGATGAGATGAATGTTAGCCAACTTGTACACATCTCAAAGATGATGTTGGTGACTTTGTCTGATGACATAGAGGATATGTACAAGAAACAAGCCGAGGAGCTAAGAGCCAAAATGGAAGAATTTCAAGAGAGGGATAGCGGATGGACATTGATTTCAATAAATTCCCTTGAAGTTAATATAAACAAGGCGTCCATAATAAGAGGATCGAGCTTTATCCCTCTTCCAAAAAATATTGCAATGAAACGTGCATGCATAAATATCGAGAACAATGATATTTATTGCTTTAAATGGTGTCTCATTGCGGCTTTGTACACAAATAGCGGTCTGAATCCTAAACAACGGAAAAACTTTAAAAATTACAATATTACAAATATTTCTGATGAGAATATTAATACAGGGGAAATTGTATTAAATTTTAAAGAGCTAGAGTTTCCACTCCCATTGAAGCAGATAAAACAATTCGAGAATCAAAATGATGTGAGCATAAACGTATTTGGTCATAATGGAACATCACTTATAGGACCAAACTATGTAACGAAAGGAGAAACACACATTCTTATTAATCTCTTATTGCTCCAGTTCAATGAAAACTACCACTATGTACTCATCAAGGATATATCAAAGTAAGTTTCATTTGTGCATTTATGAAAAATCTGCTTTCATCTCTATTTAAAAAGTTACTTCCTATTGTTATATTTATTTATATCGTATTGGTATTTTCTATATGTATTTTCTTCAGACTCCTTCGTTCCAGCATAACATCGCATAATCATAAGATCATGATATGCAACACCTGCCTATATCATACACATGATGATTATGTGTATAATCATCATAAAAATGTTTGTGTGAAAAAAGTCATCAGAATGCCAGAAGGTGAATCTATTATCAAGTTTAAGAACTACTACAAACAGTTAGATGTACCATTCGTAATCTACGCGGACTTTGAGTCTATTTTAGAAAAAGTTGATAATGCTGTAAGTAAAAGTACCACAAATGTACAGAAACATCATGCTTGTGCATTCGGTTATTTTATTAATTGTAGTTTCAAGAGAGAAAATAATTTATATAGACATTATTTTGGTGAAGATTCGGCGAATATATTTATCAAAAAAATTTTTGAAGATTGTACAGATATTTATTTAAATTATTTACTTAAAGTTAAGAAAATGGTTATAACCCCAATAGAAATAGGTCAATATAATAATACAAAAAATTGTCATATATGTAAGAAAATATTAAATAACGATAAAGTCATCTTACGGGCAATTATCGTGGGGCAGCTCATAGCGAATGTAATTTGAATTATAAAACACCTCAGTTTATACCGGTTATATTGCATAATCTTTCCGCATATGATATACACCTATTTTTCAAAGAACTTTCTTCTATAAAATATTCTACAATAAAAGTGATTCCCCAGAACACAGAGAGTTATATTTCTCTTTCAATTTGCATCAGATTAGATGAAAAATATGGATTCGAAATAAGATTTATAGACTCGTTTAGATTTATGGCTTCGAGTTTAGATACGTTAGCGAAAAATCTTGATAGCAATGATTTTAATACTATTCGGTCATGTTTCGTTGATGAAGCTCATTTCAACCTGATTAGAAGAAAGGGTGTATTTCCGTACTCCTACATGGATTCCATGACTAAGTTTAAGGAAATTAAACTCCCTAGTAGAGAAGAGTTCTTCAATATTCTAACGAATGAAGAATGTGATGTAGTCGAGTATGAACATGCTCAAAAAATATGGAGAGAGTTTAACTGTAAAACCCTCCTTGACTATACTGAACTCTACTTAAAGACAGATGTTCTTCTTCTAACCGACGTGTTTGAAAATTTTAGAAAAATTTGTAGAGATATATACGATTTGGACCCCTGCCACTATTATACAGCACCAGGCTTATCTTGGGATGCAATGTTGAAAACCACAGAAGTTTCACTGGAACAGTTCACTGATTCCGAAATGTATATGTTTATGCAAAACGGAATTAGAGGTGGACTAGTTCAATGCTCGCAAAGATATTCGAAGGCGAATAACAAATATTTGGAAAATTTTGATGCATCAAAACCATCAGAATTTCTTGTATACTTAGATGCTAACAACTTGTATGGTTGGGCGATGTCGGAATATCTTCCTTGCGGTGAATTTGAGTGGGTATGTGACACTGATTTTGATGTTAAAAAAATTTCTGATACTGCGGAGTATGGGTACATTTTGGAAGTGGATATAGATTATCCCGATTCAGTGCATGATCTACATAATGATTTGCCATTTTGTCCCCAAAATAAGGCCCTGGGGGGGATCCAAAATCAAAAAATTAGTTGCAGACTTACACTCAAAAACAAATTACACCATACACTATAGAATTTTAAAACAAGCCATTTTAAATGGCCTCATCTTAAAACAAATCCATAGAATACTCAGATTTAAGCAATCCCCTTGGCTTAAAAAATATATTGACTTAAACACATTTCATAGGACAAATGCTAAAAATAATTTTGAAAAAGATTTCTTCAAACTTTTAAACAATGCTGTTTACGGGAAGACAATGGAAAACATTGAAAAACGTAGGGACATTAGAATTACGTCATCTTGGGAAACGACAAACAGGAATCATTTAGGTCTCAGAGCATTAATTGCGAAACCAAATTTTAAGCAGTTGACAAAATTTTCTGATGATATGTATGCGGTAGAGTTAGAAAAAATGGGACCATTATATGATAAACAGATATACATATACAAATTCTCAAGGTCATATACAATCGATCAATCTCAACAATCCAAATCACGATCAGCCTTAAACTTCTACTGACATACATGCACAAAAATTTCTACAAACATATAAACTCCCAAATTCCTATAGATACATATTACAATAACACACCCCCCGCGTACCTTAAATCAAGGATAGACTTACACTGCTACATATACATACATACATACACATACACATAGGCACATTCTATCTATCTATCACAACATCACAGCCAGACTTCAATTCCTACAGCTAGACACACCCCGCCCTCCACCAATCACAGCCAGACTTCAATTCCTACAGCAAGACGCACCCACTAATTTTCCGTTGGCATTAGGAAATATCATTTCCATGATTTTCACGTCGGCATTTGAAAAAAATATTCATGTTTTCCCGTCGGCATTTGAAAAAAAATAAACATGTTTTCCCGTCGGCATTCGAAAAAAATAAACATGTTTTCCCGTCAGCATTTGAAAAAATCATACAAATATAAAAATCTTAAAGCTATAAACCCCCTTAATGTATTCCCACAAAATATTCCACGCACAAGTTCCCACGGTCATACATATACATACATACATACATATACTTAATATAAACAAAAAAAGTTAATATAAACAAAAAACTCCTAATGTAAACAAAAAACACAGACGGGCGGACGGACACACACACGTAGGTATCGAATTTCACAAATTTCCAAGAATTTTAAAATTTCAGCCAAAATTTAACAATTTCAGCCACAATTTAACAATTTCAGCCCACAATTTCACAATTTCAGCCACAATTTAACAATTTCAGCCCACAATTTCACAATTTTAATTGACGCCGAATGCCCAGTTCCCTACTACTTCGCTTAAACATGCACAGTTTTGTTATCTTTAAACGGTTCTACACAAGAGGAATTGAATTTCACAATATTATGAAATTCCATTAAATTTCATTAGATACTTTCTTATCGACACCAACTGTTTTAAAATTTTCTCATCCTTGTTTAGCAAATAAGAGGTATCAGCTATTAGATCAGGTTTCAGCTATCAGATCAGGTAGCTGGTCTGGTTTTCAGATCAGCTTATCAGGACCTGATCTGGTTTTAGATCAGCTTATCAGGACCTGGTCTGGTTTTCAGATCAGCTTATCAGGACCTGGTCTGGTTTTCAGATCAGCTTATCAGGACCTGGTCTGGTTTTCAGACCAGCTTATCAGGACCTGATCTGGTTTTAGATCAGCTTATCAGGACCTGGTCTGGTTTTCAGATCAGCTTATCTGATTCAGATGAGGTTATAGCAAATAGATGTATCAAGTTTAAAGTTAGATTAATAACTAAAGTATATTTTTATGAACAGTAGTTTATATAGTTAAGAAATAGTCAAATTGCTTTCTGTAGCGACCTCATTGAATTCATTATCTTATATTCAAAATTCCATATTTATCCTTCCAACACTTTACAAATTTCTAAAACTTTTTTAAAATTCATATTACTGACTACATGATCCCTATAGACGTGCTTAATATTTTCTTCATCTTACTTAAACATTATAATAACATTTGCATTGGCTCTTATTAAAGGCTTACAGCCGAATTCATAAAAATTTTAAACAACATTTCGAATGTTGTTTAAGCACAATTCACTAAAATTTTATTCCTAATAGAATTTGAGCTTAAAACGTTTTTTAAACCTGGTGTAAACCACCAGATTTTAAAATTGACTGCATCCATATTTAAAGGACCTGGTCTGGTTTTCAGATCAGCTTATCTGATTCAGATGAGGTTATAGCAAATAGATGTATCAAGTTTAAAGTTAGATTAATAACTAAAGTATATTTTTATGAACAGTAGTTTATATAGTTATGAAATAGTCAAATTGCTTTCTGTAGCGACCTCATTGAATTCATTATCTTATATTCAAAATTCCATATTTATCCTTCCAACACTTTAAAAATTTCTAAAACTTTTTTAAAATTCATATTACTGACTACATGATCCCTATAGACGTGCTTAATATTTTCTTCATCTTACTTAAACATTATAATAACATTTGCATTGGCTCTTATTAAAGGCTTACAGCCGAATTCATAAAAATTTTAAACAACATTTCGAATGTTGTTTAAGCAAAATTCACTAAAATTTTATTCCTAATAGAATTTGAGCTTAAAACGTTTTTTAAACCTGGTGTAAACCACCAGATTTTAAAATTGACTGCATCCATATTTAAAATAATTTTGAGTTGACCTTGTTATAATTTTGCTTCATGTTTATTTGCATTTTTAACTTTGCCTGTATGTATCTGTGTATGATGCATGTGTGTATTAGGAATTATGCTATAAGTTTTGCACAAGCAGAATGAGTCATCATTCTTATGTCGCGCAATACAAAAATATACACGAGTAGTAGGGAAATGGGCATTCGGGGCCAATTAAAATTGTTAAATTGTGGGCTGAAATTGTTAAATTGTGGCTGAAATTGTGAAATTTGGGTAAGGGGCCATCCACATATTACGTAACGCCATTTTTTCCGATTTTTGACCCCCCCCCCCTCCCCCCCAGTAACAGATCGTAACAATTCTTAGACCCCCCCCCTCACTATAACGTAACAAGAACTTTAAAAAAATTTAAATTGTTTTAAGTTCTTATTTAAAAAAAATTAAATTTAATTCATACACATACATATGTATGGATTTTTAAATAACTTTTTGTTTGAATTGAAGTAAATTTTTTTATTTAGTTATTACAAACTAATATACAAATATTTTTATGGCATTTTCTTAAGTTTCGTTTAGGATTTATTCATTTATTTATTTTATTTATGGGAAAATGCAAGCAATTGAGAATGGACGAATATTCGGGAATTCGAATACTTTATTTTTATTTTCTGTTAGACTAACACAGTGCGTAGACAAAAATCAAGTAAGCTTGCAAAATATAAATAATAACAATTATGTATTTATGTACATATGTACATATGTATATGCATATATTTATATCCATTTAACACTCATGATTCTTGATTTATTATGTATTTCTTTGATAAATTAAATACATAAATAAATGAAAAATCGAAGTGTTTTTGTACGAAATTAGTAAAATTTATGTTACGTAACAATTTTACAGACCCCCCCCCCCTACCCCCCCCCCCCGTAACAAATCATAACAAAACTCGAACCCCCCCCCCCCAGGGCGTTACGTAATATATGGATGGCCCCTAATTAAAATTTGAAAATTTTAAAATTCTTGGAAATTTGATACCTACGTGTGTGTATGTGTGTGTTTTCGGCGGCGCTTTGATGTTTTTGTTTACATAAGGAGTTTTTTGTTTACATTAACCCTTGAGTGAACGGGTGATTTTTTTGGGGTGACATTAATTGTGTGAACGGGTGATTTTTTGTGGGGGGTGGATTAAGGGGTTTCATAAGATTAATATTTCATAAGTATACAAGTATGCCGACGGGAAAATCATGAAATGATTTTTCCTAATACCAATAGGGAAATCATGAAAATGATTTTTCCTAATACCAACGGGAAAATCATGAGATGATTTTTCCTAATTAATGAATTTTTCCTAATGCCTACGGCAATGCATCATTATATTTTCTAATGCCTACGGCAATGTATGATAATTTTTCCTAATGCCTACGGCAATGCATCATTATTTTTTTCAAATGCCGACGGCAAAACATGATTATTATTTTTTTCAAATGCCGACGGCAATACATGATTATTATTTTTTTCAAATGCCGACGGGAAAACATGTTTATTTTTTTCAAATGCCGACGGGAAAATCTTGGAAATGATTTTTTCTAATGCCGACGGAAAATTTGTGGGTGTGTCTAGCTGTAGGATTTTAAGTCTGGCTATGATTCTTGGAGGACGAGGTGTGTCTAGCTGTAGGAATTGAAGTCTGGCTATGCTTGGTGGAGGGCGGGGTGTGTCTAGATTGTAAGACCTTAAGGCTGACCGTGATTTGGGTAGGTGAGGGTGTTTTGTAATATGTAACCATGAGAATTCGGTGACGTTTATGCCTGTTGGAATTTAAGCCAATGTATGGCATGTATTGGAGGTAGATCGACTGGTGGAGGGTGGGGAGTTGTTGTAATACGTATCCGTGGGAATCTGTGTATATGTATGTTCGTAGGAGTTTAAGGCTGATTGTGATTTGAGGTGGAGGAGGGTCTTGTTGTGATAGATAGATAGAATGTGCCTATGTGTGTATGTGTATGTATGTATGTATATGTAGCAGTTTAAGTCTATCCTTGATTTGGGGTAGGGGGGGGGGGGGGGTGTTATTGTAATATGTATCTATAGGAATTTGGGAGTTTATATGTTTGTAGAAATTTTTGTGTATGTATGTCAGTAGAAGTTTAAGGCTGATCGTGATTTGGATTGTTGAGATTGATCGATTGTATGTGACCTTGAGAATTTGTGTATGTATATCTGTAGAAAATTTAAGGCTTATCGTTATTTATGAGGGGCGAAGTGTTCATTAAATATATCATGATTAATGAGAGGTGAGGTGAAGGTGTTCATGTATATGTATACGTATTTGTGTGTATGTATGTCTATATGAGTTTAAGGCTGATCGTGATTTAGGTTGTGAGATTGATAGATTGTATGTTACCTTGAGATTTTGTGTATGTATATCTGTAAGAACTTTAGCTGACTGTGATTTGTGAAGGGAGGGGCGTTGTTGAAATAGGTGTAATTTTTCGTAGATGAATTTTAGTATGTGTGTGTGTATGTGATTTTCTCACCGTAGTATTTATATGTACGTAGAAATAAATTGTTTCTCATATGAACATTTTTTGCTAGAAAATATTATCATATATCTGAACTTCCCTAATCCTAGTATGTTTTTCATATTGGAGGATGAGATTGCTTTATATTTTATCAAGCTTAAATTTGTCCAGTGTTAAAGTCTGTTGGTCAGAAATTTGTTTATATTTGTATAAATATTAATTTCAGATTTTGCAAAATTCTTGTGTACGATCGTGGTGATTTTTTTGTGTGTGTATGTGTGTATGCGCGATAGAGTTTGATTGGTCTGTGATAAGTTTGTTTATTTAAGTACATTTGTCTTCTTCGACTTTCGTCTTCAAGCGTCAATAGCTTGGAGAACGGTTTGTATGTTTTCATGATGTAGATATGTAAGTGTGATTGTTAAAATCCAATAAATACTTGAGCATGGGTAAGAAATTTGATAATATGTGTACATATGTACATATGAATCTACAAATTGATTTTATGTATGTATGTATGTACATACAAATAAGTCTGGGGCTCCCTATTTAAATAATTTTTTTTGTCATGTGCTGTTGTTGCTGTTGTAAATATTCGCCAGGTCTTTTGTGTATAGATGTGAAATATATCCATAGTTTTTTTATTTGAAATTAAAAAAACGTTCTTTTAATTTTTAGATGTATTTTCTTAAAAGTTTGTGAGGAGTTTCTGTTTTAAGTAAAATTGAATTCCTCTCTAGTTGTAGTAACTATAGTATAAATATTTAATATATTTTATTTCCATTTCTTTAAAGTTGATGTAGCCTAGTGCGTTAACTCTTCGTCAACGTTAGAAATTTTTCGGTGTAAAATTTTTTCCAACTCTCATCTTTTTTCTTCACCTTTTTCATATATTTTAGAACATCTTGCATTGGCTTTAAAAAATTACAAACGCTTTGAAATGAAACTGATTCAGCAGTGCAGCTTAGGTGATGATAGTTTTTTTGTTATCCATTTGCTTCTCTTTCCTTTTTTATTGATAAACATTTAAAATCAAATGGTGGTTTTATAATGAAATTGTTATACTCATTATTGTTAAAAATATCCGCTACTTTTTTTTTGTAATGAAAATCATTTCGAAAACCTTACTCGTATATTAAAACCATTTCTTCATTCATAGTACTTAATTTATAAGACTTTCAGGACTTTCTATTATTCGATCATCAGTAAAAATGCAGTAGCTGAGGTCCTTGCTTACTGTTTCATATTAAATTTCTATATCAATTGGGCCGCTATTGAATAAAAGGAACTTTTATCTTAAACTTTCGTGCATTTGGAAGTGCTTGAGATTCTTTCATATAATAGCTTTGTTGGAATCTTAGATACGAGTACATATAATATAGAATTGCATAACGTTTATTTTTAATTTTTATGTTAAGATCATCATCATTTGGATATGAGACTGAATTTAAATGTACTTTTAAATTAGTTAAATCATAATGAGGAAACTTGTTTTCTTCTTGAATAGCGATCAACAGAAAACGAAATCGTTTTCTTACAATTTAGGTCTGGCCTCTCAACGGTTCCTCTAGTATACAAGATGACTTTCTATATCAACATATCTGTCTACTCTTTGTCACCGTTAAGAGACAACTAAATGTTAAAATTTTAATTCCTCAAATTGTGTTACTTCATACTGATAATATGTTTTCATTAATATGGTATATGTTTATCTTATGAAGTTTACTCGCCTATGGCTTTTATTTGATATTCTAGATGATATTTTTTCTCATTTTATTAAAGTTCAGCGTATTGTGCATATATTTCTGATATTTTTAAGCGCGCTTTATTTACCTGTCAGACAAAGTGTACGTATCAGTTGATCACTCAGTCTCTCTTTTTAATAATTTTTTTCTTTTAATATTGTTGAATTTTACTTCAGTGTTGAATAAAGAAAAAACATAAGTTTAAAGATTTTATAAAAGTATATATATTTGAGAATTCAGAAAATTCATTACACGTGAGTTCAGTGAAAAAAAGGTTATGTTACTATATATATAAAAAAAGGTAAAAGAAAAGTCACAATTAAAATGAGAGTTGCCAGACTTAAAGTGTGCAGTGTTTTTTTTTAACACTTCCTCCAAAACGCTGCATACTAATCTGTGTTATCCGGGCATAGCATTCCAATATTCGAACGGAGAAACTTAAGTCGATTTCCATCCAAAGGTTTTGTAAATAAGTCAGCTAGTTGGTTTTCGCTGGCAATATGTTGCAGTCTTAGCTCTCTATTCAAATATTTTTCTCGAACAAAGAAATATCGAACTTCAATGTGTTTGGATCTTTTATGGTATTCAGGATTTTTCGTCAGCTTAACAGCACTTGCATTATCTACATAAAGAGTAGGAAGTTGTTCTTGATCTGTCAATTCTAATAATAGCCGTTTGATCCAAATTAGCTCCTTAGCACCTTCACTTGCTGCTATTAATTCAGACTCAGTTGTTGAGACGGAAACCGTTTTTTGTAGCTGACTGCACCAAGAAACAGCACCTCCACCTAATATTGCAACAATGCCTGTTGTTGATCTTCGTGTGGTTTTATCGCCGCCAAAATCAGCATCACTATAAACTTGAAGTGGCTTTTCGCTGCTTTTATATTTTAAACAGTATTTACTTGTACCTTTTAGGTATTTGAAAATTCGCTTCACATTACTCCAGTCCATTTCTGTTGGATTCTCCATGCATCTTGCGGCTTTATTTACGCTGAAAGCAATATCTGGACGTGTTGCAACTGTGAGATACATTAGGGTTCCTACGGCTTCACGATAAGGGATATTTTCATTTAATTTGGGGCTATTTTCAACTTCTTCCTTTCCAGCTGGAGTAAGCACCGCATTAGCGTTATGCATTTGAAAACGATCTAAAATTCTGTTGACATATCTCTCTTGATTAATTGTTACTGACCCGTCGCTGTGATGTTCAATCTGCATACCGAGAAAATTTTTTAAAGATCCTATAGTAATGCTAAACTCGCTTTGCAAAAGCTGTAAAAAGTTATTTATTTCTTTCTCATCGCTTCCAATTAACAAGCCGTCATCTACATAAATGGCTGCATACAAAATACTTGAACGGTTGTTTCTATAAAAGATACAAGGATCTGCAGTGCTGATTTTGAAACCAGTTTTTCTCATAAACTTAATAAAACGCTCGTTCCAACAACGTGGAGCTTGTTTTAAGCCATAGAGGCTTTTATTCAATCGACAAACACGATCAGTACCATCCTCAAAACCTTCAGGCTGTTCTAAATAGACTTCCTCCTGAAGTTTACCATTCAAAAATGCCGTTTTGATGTCAAACTGCTTCATTTTCATTCTTTTATTTGCACAAATGGCCAAAAGTGTTCTAATGGAATCATAACGAGCTACTGGGCTAAATGTTTCATCATAATCGATTCCGTGTTTTTGTACATAGCCTTTTGCCACTAATCTGGCTTTAAATCTGACTTTTTCGTCATCTTGGGGCTTCACTTGAAAAACCCAACGATTTTTTACAATATTTATATTGGCAGGTCGTTGCACAAGATCCCATGTTTCATTTTCTCGTAAAGACTTCAATTCGTCTTTCATAGCATTTGTCTATTCTTCCTTGTGTGGTGACGTTGTAGCTTCAACAAAAGTTTGAGGATTATAATCTTTGGCACTTGACGGTAGGTTTGACATTAATATATAGTCTTCAGCATTCATCCAGTTCGGCGGTCGTTTGTCACGATTACTGCGTCGTAGATCAACGGTTTCTTGTGGTTCTTCAGAATTTTGGATATTCTCATTTGAATTTACTTTGACTTTTTGTTTAAAAAAATTAGGATTGGCCTCTTCTACCGATATCTTTTCATTAACAATGTTAGAGTTGGCTTCTTCTACTGATATTTTTTCATCAATAACAATATCTGCAGTACGATTTGTATTGCAAATTGTTTCAGTTTTAAATAAAATATCATGACTGCAAATAATTTTGTTCTTTGATGGAAGCCAAACTCTAAAGCCGTCCTTGTTATTTACATACCCAACCATATGTCCGTATACTGCTTTATTGTCGAATTTTTCTCTAAAATGTTTTGGAACATGCACATAGCAGCCAGTACCAAATACTTTTAAGTGTGTTATATTCTGAACTTTCCGTTTATACCACAATTCGTATGGAAATTTTTTTTCAACTCTTGTTTTACCTGTTAGATTTAAGACGTCAACAGCGGTGTTACAAGCTTCAGCCCACAAAAATTTTGGCAGCTTACTTGAACTTAACATTGAACGAGCCGCTTCTACTATGGTTCTATTTTCGCGCTCTGCTGTGCCATTTAGCTGTGGAGTGTACGGTGGTGTAATTATGTGTTCAATGCCTCTTTGACTTAATAAATTGGCCACCTTTCTATTCACAAACTCTCCCCCTCCGTCAGATCGAAATCTTTTAACAATATGTCCATTTGCTCTGGCCTCATTCAAAAATATTTCAAGTCTCTTAAACACTTCGCTTTTATTTTTAAGAAAAACTATTTTTCTAAACTTGCTATAATCGTCTTTAAAACAAACAAAATATCTGGCTCCACCTAAGGAATTAGTTTGCATAGGCCCGTTAACATCTGCATGGATCAATTCACCTGTTTCCACCGATTGATAAGGTCTTGTCTTAAATGGTAATCTGTGCATTTTTCCTAACGCACACCCATCACAAAGACTTTCTGTATCATCGGTAATTTCAATATTCATACGTTTTAGAATTTGCTTTATATGAGCTTTATTTTGATGAGCAAGGCGTTCATGATATAGTTGCAGACTACTATTTTCTTTAGCGAGGCTTACTTTTTCAGACTGTGTCGAGTTTACAGCCCGCATGTTTAAAATATACAGTTTGTCACCTAGATACCCGGTTGCTGCTACTTGTTGATTATCTGTTCTTGTTATTTTTATTGCGCTTTTATCAAATGTAACTACAAACCCATTTTTTGCTGCTGCTATCACTGAAAATATATTTATACTAGCATCAGGTACATACCAGACGTTTATCAGATTTGCTTCTTCCCATTTGTTATTGCAAAATACTTTGACTTTTACACTACCATGTCCATACGCCAACATTACAGCACCTCTTTTGCAAAGACATATTTCCTTAGGAGTATCAAAATTAACATACTTTTCGAAATGGTTCCTACTACAAGATATATGCCTAGAAGCGCCACTATCACAGCACCAAACATCTGCAGAAGTGCTATCATTACAACTTGCTGTTAAACTATAAGCCAAAAAAGCATTTGTTTTGCTTTTAAAATCAATTTTACTTTTGTCGTTTACATTCGAATAACATTCTGCTGCCCAATGACCAGTTTTGCCACATTTATTACATGGGAACTTTTGTTTTGCTCGAGCCATTTTATCGCTGCATTTGTTTTTGCTTGTTATTGGCTTGTTTTTGCTTTTTGCATCTTTTGCAATAAAAGCTGCTTCACTTATTTCGGCCTTATCGGTTCGTAACTCACGAGCTTCTATTGAACATAACTTTTCAATAAGAAGGTTCAATTTTTGTTGATCTGTGGGAATAATATCCCATAAATCCTTGAAATTATCATACTCTCTTCCGAGTGTTGATAATATTCGACCATTCAGCATTCTTTCGGATAATTTATTTTCTTTATGATTTTCTAGTTCGTTGTTCAAATCTACAAATAGTTTCTGCAATTTCGCCACATGGATACTAATGTCTTCCTTTTCATCACGTTTAGCTTGGAAAAACGATTCAATCAGCATATTTAAACGTTGCCTACTACTTCGCTCAAAACGGGCACATAGTTTATTCCATATGTCAGCTGCGTTTGTACAAGTTAAAACTAATTCTGCTGTTGTTCTGTTTAATGCGCTGGCAATAATACTTGCAGCCTTTGCATCGTCTTGCTGCCACTTCTGAAGCGCTGCTTTGCTTTCAGAAGTCGTGCCTTGATTTGGACACTTTCTAACACCATTTACAACATCTTCAAGCGCGTGTGCACGAAACATCATGTTGATGTGCCATTTCTTCAGGCCCTTCTAGTTTTTCCACTTGTAGCTTTAAATCTGTATTTGAAGACATTACTTGATGCAGTTGCAATATTGACTTTTACGTATTTAATTATCTAGACAATTAAAATTTTTCTTTATTCAACGTTGCGACGACTGGGCCCATAACCTGTTGAATTTTACTTCAGTGTTGAATAAAGAAAAAACATAAGTTTAAAGATTTTATAAAAGTATATATATTTGAGAATTCAGAAAATTCATTACACGTGAGTTCAGTGAAAAAAAGGTTATGTTACTATATATATAAAAAAAGGTAAAAGAAAAGTCACAATTAAAATGAGAGTTGCCAGACTTAAAGTGTGCAGTGTTTTTTTTTTAACAAATATGCCACTACTATTTTTTCAGATTTTACTACTTGAAAAAGAGAATATTTATGTAATTTTTAAATGTATTCATATATACATATAGGTAAATATATGTATATATGTATAGAGAAATTACTTTATCTAACAAGAAATACATGTTTAATAATCAACTATTCTAGAAAATCTATCTCAAATAACGCAGTTACCTCCACCAGCAATTCACCGTCGGTGTTTTTATAGTGTCAGAAACACTAGAATATCTATGTTTGAGAGAATTTTTACATCGAGTTTTTCTACATGAGGTTTGCTGGTTGACATCCTTGAAGTTATTGTTGACGTAGGCTGGGTTGTACCACATTCAGATGTAATCATTTCCTACTTAAAAAAGGTCCTCATTACTATCAACTATATCTGTATACATTTCATTCATGAGTTGGGTTGATCCAGATACAATTGCTGTCTACAGATTAATGATTAGAAACAAGTTTCTCATCACCTTCTAACAGATTTATATATTTTGCTAGCATGCATGCCTTAGCATGCTTCTATCGATAGTGACGCGAGAGTCCGACATGTAGTGGTGTTTCAATTAAAGATCTATACTATTAGATTTTACGATTTCGCTCTTTTTATTCTTTTACAAAGTAGATACATATTTATGTATTTCATTTAGCACAGAGTCATAAAATTTCTTTGCTTACAAAATTGTGTGACATTCTTTTAAATTTGCATGCTTAGGCATGCTTCCAATATTTTTTCTGTAAATTTATTTGATACTCATACAGTTACAGATATAAAGTAAGATCTGCTTACATTGCATTTTACAATTTATGTATGCTTCAGCATGATTCCAGTTGAAGTCCATATTTATTCAGTAAGTTTGTTTGATACTAATTCATACACATATACATTCTTAAAGATTGGAAATCTAAGTCCAATTTATGTAGTTTATCTATATTTTCTAAAGATTTGATAGCTATAGAAATTAATAGAGTAAAGATCTATTATAATAGCCCATGGGCATATTTTAAAATTTCGCTTGCTAGAGCTTTCGAAATGGAAAATGTACAATTTTCACTATAAAAAGTGATAATATTAGGTGTTACTGAATATTACACTGTGTTGTAATTTATTTTGATCACTTAAGTTTTCACAATATTTCATACAGGCCACCAAGTTTAGAGAATTTCCAGTATATTAAGTTAATTATCTTTCTTAAGACCTATCATTCCTTCAAAAATACAAACCAAACTAGATTTTTCCTGTTTAATTTTATTTTTTATTTTCATTAAATTTCAACATTTAGTTCATCTTCAAATTATTATATTTAGCAGCTTTTTCTCATTTGTTGAGTTAACTTTAATCGGAAACATTTAAATAGTGAGATGAACTTTTATATTGTATACGAGTACATTAAGTAATTCTTTGTATATTTCAATACACTTATATGAACCATCATCACATAATTGCTTTGGATGATCTATTAAATCATTCTACTATTGATGCATTCATATTAAGTAATGTTTAATATTCTACATATGCATGAATTTTCCAGTGTCTATTAAAAAATTCTTTACAATCATCCATTTTTAAGCTTTTTGGTACTCATAACATTTCAAAAATATTTTCCACAGCCTAGGTTTTTTCGAATGCAACTTTTATTTTCAACGGTATTGACCATAGAAACTTTGTGAATGAATCATTTACAGTCTACAAGAATCAATAATTTCTATTTTCTGTAGAATAGTTTCCCATTTCACCTAAATCAGCTCCATAAAAGATCAACTATTCCTTTCATTACATATCTACAATGCACAAAACAATTTTCGAGATTTATTATAGATTTCGTCTACTAAATTTCTTTTTAAAGACATTGAGTTATTTTAAAGATTTTTTGGAGAGTGTTGTGATCTACTTGATGCACTTTCAGCTATTTATACTATCATGTAGTTCATTATCCAATCTATAAATTTTATCGCTCAGCTGTTCAATTTGTTTTTTTAAAAGATGATTTAATTTTTAGTATATGTTTTTCAATTTTATAACTATCTTCTATCTCTAATTGTATTTCACGTTGTACTCCATCAATTTACATTTTAATATATTCTTGAATTATATTAATTCCTTAAGCTATATTATTAATTTGTCCTATAGCTTATCGTTTGGAGTTTCCAGAAACAATTTACTGATAATATCATTCTCTGTCAGTGAATGATGATGATGATAAGTAGAAATTATATATTTTATATAGTTTTCAACATCAAATTTCTCATAGTATTTCCATGTTTTATTATCAATTATTAAAGAAAATAAAGGTACTATTAGGGCCTATATTTGACCATCAACTTGTATTTTATCTTCATTTAGTTTTAGGTTACTATCACCAAACTTTCATTCATTATTCAAATCTTGATGTGGGCCATAGTTTGTATCTAATTCAATTCTTCCTTCCAAGACTGATAAAAGAGTATAAGTGTCTTCAGAATTGGAAGTCTATCAGTAAAAATCATCTTCATCATCCTTATCATCATTCTCAGTATTATCATCATTAAATAAGATGATGATTTTATCAAATATTGTTCCTTCGGAAAGTTTCTTTGGTGTACTTGTCTCTATATTGACTGATGGCTTTAAACTTGTATTATTTTCAGCTTCTATCTTGATTTTACTTTTTTCTTTCCTGCGAATTCTTTCAATAATTCTAGAACTATTTATGAATTCTTTGAGAGGTTCTGTTATAGGTTTAAATGTATCTTTTATTGCTCACATGTATCTATTTCACCAGTTTTTATACTACGAAGCTTTTTTCTTCAAGATTTCTTGTCAACACCAACTGTTTTAAAATTTTCTCATCCATGTTTAATAATAGTAAATAACAGGTATCAGCTATTAGATCAGGTATCAGCTATCAGATCAGGTTATCAGGTAACTGGTCTGGTTTTCAGATCAGCTTAATAGGACCTGGTCTGGTTTTCAGGTCAGCTTATCAGGACCTGGTCTGGTTTTCAGATCAGCTTTTCAGGACCTGGTCTGGTTTTCAGATCAGCTTAATAGGACCTGGTCTGGTTTTCAGATCAGCTTATCAGGACGTGGTCTGGTTTTCAGATCAGCTTATCAGGACCTGGTCTGGTTTTCAAATCAGCTTATCAGGACCTGGTCTGGTTTTTAGATCAGCTTATCTGATTCAGATTGGGTTATCAGTTTACAAGTAGCTGACCATTTATAACATTTAGATGAATGGAGTTTAAGGTCAGATGAAAAACGAAAAAGCAAACTTTTATGTAGTCAAATTCTCTTTGTTTTTCTATAACGATCATCGTTTAATTCAATATCGTTGCTTATTAACAAAATCCATATTTATCCTTCCAACATTCTTTATATTTGTCTCATCTTACTTAAACATTATAATTACATTATGTTTATCTGGTATTAAATTTTTGGTGATTCTGGTATAAGTTTGACATCAGCAGAAAGCATCAACATTCTTATCTCATTCCGTACAAAAATATGTTTCTCACACGTAATATCGTTAAATATCATATCGGAATTACTTTTAGCTTTGTTAGGAGAAATAACAGATTCAGTATCTGTAAATGTGTAATATCCCATGCCTTTAATTGATGAAATTATGTAATATCTTTAAGTATCCATATTTGGGTTGATAGAGAGATTTTGAGTATTAATATGTAGATGTTTTCAAATTTTAGTCCAGTAAGACTTTTTAGCAAATCAATCATAACTTTTATTTGTTTTTTTTTTTTTTTTTTTACAATTTGACAGACCAACTATTTTAGCGCAAATAAAATTTGATAGAGGGGGAACTATGACTTGTTTTTGAACTAACGTTTGATGAATCATCAAAATTTTGTACCATCCTATTTTTAGGTTGTTTCACTAACCACATTTGTGTAACTAAATGCATTTTATAAATATTATCTCTTATTAAAAAAATAAAATAATACAGCTATACGATATCAGAAAATATTTTCTGAAATCGTGTAGATGTATTATTTTATTTTTTTAATAAGAGATAATGATGTATATACACGTTCAAAACAACATAAAACTATCATTTGTTTTGATTATGAATACGTCAATATTTATGAAATGCAATTAGTTACACAAATGTGGTTAGTGAAACAAAGTATATTTTAACAGCCTTATTTATAAAAATTATTAAGACTTTATAAAGGCTTTTTTAGAAAAATTTATTATGAAAATTTTTCTAAAAAAACCTTTATAAAGTCTTAATAATTTTTATAAATAAGACTGTAAGAGTTTAAAATCAGTATTTTTATGATAATACTGGTTTTAAACTCTTAAAATATACTTTGTTTTGACTATGAGTAGGGACCATTATCTCTTATATAGGAAAAATAAAATAATACAGCTATACGATACCAGAAAATATTTTCTGGTGTCGTATAGCTGTATTATTTTATTTTTTCTAAATAAGAGACAAAATTTATGAAACACATTTCATAAATATTTGTGCATACTCATAGTCAAAACAACCTAAAAATAGGTCATAGTTCCTTTCTACCAAATTTTATTTGCGCAAAAATAGTTAGTCTGTCAAATTGTAAAAAATAAAATAAAAAATATGATATGATTGGCTTGCTAAAAAGTCTTAATGAACTAAAATTTGAAAAGATCTACATATTAATACTCAAAATCTATCTATCAACCTAAATATGGATACTTAAAGAAATTACATAATTTCATTAATTAAAGGAATGGGATAATACACATTTACAGATACTGAATCTGTTATTTCTCCTAACAAAGCTAAAAGTAATTCCGATATGATATTTAACGATATTACGTGTGAGAAACATATTTTTGTACGGAATGAGATAAGAATGTTGATGCTTTCTGCTGATGTCAAACTTATACCAGAATCACCAAAAATTTAATACCAGATAATCATAATGTAATTATAATGTTTAAGTAAGATGAGACAAATATAAAGCATGTTGGAAGGATAAATATGAATTTTGATTATAAGCAACGATATTGAATTAAACGATGATCGTTATAGAAAATAAGAGAATTTGACTAAATAAAAGTTTACTTTTTCGTTTTTCATCTGACCTTAAACTGCATTCATATAAATGTTATAAATAGGCAGCTACTTGTAAACTGATAACCCAATCTGAATCAGATAAGTTGATCTGAAAACCAGACCAGGTCCTGATAAGCTGATCTGGAAACCAGACCAGGTTCTGATAAGCTGATCTGAAAACCAGACCAGGTCCTGATAAGCTGATCTGAAAACCAGACCAGGTCCTGATAAGCTGATCTGAAAACCAGACCAGGTCCTGATAAGCTGATCTAAAAACCAGATCAGGTCCTGATAAGCTGATCTGAAAACCAGACCAGGTCCTGCTAAGCTGATCTGATACCTGATCTAATAGCGGATACCTCTTATTTGCTAAACATGGATGAGAAAATTTTAAAACAGTTGGTGATGACAAGAAATGTCTTAAAGAAAAACCTTCGTAGTATAAAAACTGGTGAAATAGATACATGTAAGCTAGAAAAGATACATTTAAACCTATAACAGAACCTCTCAAAGAATTCATAAATAGTTCTAGAAATATTGAAGGAATTCGCAAGAAAGAAGAAAGTAAAATCCAGATAGAAGCTAAAAATAATACAAGTTTAAAGCCATCAGTCAATATAGAGACAAGTACACCAAAGAAACTTTCAGAAGGAACAATATTTGATGATATCATCTTATTTAATGATGCTAATACTGAGAATGATGATGAGGATGATGAAGATGATTTTTACTCATAGACTTCCAATTCTGAAGACACTTATACTCATTTATCAGTCTTGGAAGGAAGAATTGAATTAGATACAAACTATTGCCCACATCAAGATTTGAATAATGAATGAAAGTTTGGTGATAGTAACCTAAAACTAAATGAAGATAAAATACAAGTTGATGGTCAAATATAGGCCCTAATAGTTGCTTATTTTCTTTAATGATTGATAATAAAACATGGAAATACTATGAGAAATTTGATGTTGAAAACAATATAAAATATTTAATTTCTACTAATCATCATCATCATTCACTGACAGAGTAAATTGTTTCTGGAAACTCCAAACGATAAGCTATAGGACAAATTAATAATATAGCTTAAGGAGTTAATATAATTCAAGAATATATTAAAATGCAAATTGATAGAGTACAACTTGAAATACAATTAGAGATAGAAGATAGTTATAAAATTGATAAAATACATACTAAAAATCAAATCATCTTTTGAAAAAACAAATTGAACAGCTGAACGATAAAATTTATAGATTGGAAAATGAACTACATGATAGTATAAATAGCTGAAAGTGCATCAAGTAGATCACAACACTCTCCAAAAAATCTTTAAAATAACTCAATGTCTTTAAAAAGAAATTTAGTAGACGAAATCTATAATAAATCTCGAAAATTGTTTGTGCATTGTAGATATGTAATGAAAGGAATAGTTGATCTTTTATGGAGCTGATTTAGGTGAAATGGGAAACTATTCTACAGAAAATAGAAATTATTGATTCTTGTAGACTGTAAATGATTCATTCACAAAGTTTCTATGGTCAATACCGTTGAAAATAAAAGTTGCATTCGAAAAAGCCTAGGCTGTGGAAAATATTTTTGAAATGTTATGAGTACCAAAAAGCTTAAAAATGGATGATTGTAAAGAATTTTTTAATAGACACTGGAAAATTCATGCATATGTAGAATATTAAACATTACTTAATATGAACGCATCAATAGTAGAATGATTTAATAGATCATCCAAAGCAATTATGTGATGATGGTTCATATAAGTGTATTGAAATATACAAAGAATTACTTAATGTACTCGTATACAATATAAAAGTTCATCTCACTATTTAAATGTTTCCGATTAAAGTTAACTCAACAAATGAGAAAAAGCTGCTAAATATAATAATTTGAAGATGAACAAAATGTTGAAATTTAATGAAAGTAAAAAATAAAATTAAACAGGAAAAATCTAGTTTGGTTTGTATTTTTGTAGGAATGATTAGGAATGATAGGTCTTAAGAAAGATAATTAACTTAATATACAGGAAATTCTCTAAACTTGTTGGCCTGTATGAAATATTGTGAAAACTTAAGCGTTCAAAATAAATTACAACACAGTGTAATATTCAGTAACACATAATATTATCACTTTTTATAGTGAAAATTGTACATTTTCCATTTCGAAAGCGAAATTTTAAAATATGATCATGGGCTATTATAATAGATCTTCACTCTATTCATTTCTATAGCTATCAAATCTTTAGAAAATATAGACAAACTACATAAATTGGACTTAGATTTCCAATCTTTAAGAATGTATATGTGTATGAATTAGTATCAAACAAACTTAGTGAATAAATATGGACATCAACTGGAATCATGCTGAAGCATACATAAATTGTAAAATGCAATATAAGCAGATCTTACTTTATATCTGTATCTGTATGAGTATTAAATAAATTTACAGAAAAATTATTGAAAGCATGCCGAAGCATGCAAATTTAAAAGAATTCCTCACGTCATATAATTTTGTAAGTAAAGAAATATTATGATTCTATGTTAAATGAAATACATATGTATCTACTCTGTAAAAAATTCAGAAGACTGAATTCTTAAATTCTAATAGTATAGATTTTTAATTGAAACACACTACATGTCGGACTCTCACTTCACTATCGATAGAAGCATGCTAAGGTATGCATGCTAGCAAAATATATAAATCTGTTAGAAGGTGATGAGAAACTTGTTTCTAATTATTAATCTGTAGACAGCAATTGTATCTGGATCAAACCAACTCATGAATGAAATGTATACAGATATGGTTGATGGTGATGAGGACCTTTTTTAAGGGGCCATCCATATATTACGTAACGGCTTTCGGGGGGGGGGGGGGGGACTTCGAGTTTTGTTATGATTTGTTACGAGGGGGTAGGGGGGGGGGGGGGGTCTGTAAAATTGTTACGTAACATAAATTTTACTAATTTCGTACAAAAACACTTCGATTTTTCATTTATTTATGTATTTAATTTATCAAAGAAATATATAATAAATCAAGAATCATGAGTGTTAAATAGATATAAATAGCTATATGCATATACATATGTATGTACATAAATACATAATTGTTATTATTTATATTTTGCAAGCTTATTTGATTTTTGTCTACGCACTGTGTTAGTCTAACAGAAAATAAAAATAAAGGAACAAAAGGATTCGAATTCCCGAATATTCGTCCATTCTCAATTACTTGCATTTTCCCATAAATAAAATAAATAAATGCATAAATCCTAAACGAAACTTAAGAAAATGCCATCAAAATATTTGTATATTAGTTTGTAATAACTAAATAAAGAAATTTACTTCAATTCAAACAAAAAGTTATTTAAAAATACATACATATGTATGTGCATGAATTAAATTTAATTTTTTTTTAATAAAAACTTAATAAAACAATTTAAATTTTTTTAAAGTTCTTGTTACGTTATTGTGAGGGGGGGGGGGGGGGTCTAAGAATTGTTACGATCTGTTACTAGGAGGGAGGGGGGGGGGGTCAAAAATCGGGAAAAATGGCGTTACGTAATATATGGATGGCCCCTAAGTAAGAAATGATTACATCTGAATGTGATAAAACCCAGCCTACGTCAACAATAACTTCAAGGGGTTCAACCAGCAAACCTCATGTAGAAAAAACTCGATGTAAAAATTCTCTCAAGCATAGATATTCTAATGATTCTGATACTACGAAAACACAGACGGTGAATTAATGGTGGAGGTAACTGAATTATTTGAGATAGATTTTCTAGAATAGTTGATTATTAAACATGTATTTCTTTGTAGATAAAGTAATTTCTCTATACATACATACATATATTTACCTATATGTATATATGAATACATTTAAAAATTATACAAATATTCTCTAGTAGTAAAATCTGAAAAAATAAGATAAACATAAGATAAACATATACCTTATTAATGAAAACATATTATCAGTATGAAGTAACACAATTTGAGGAATTAAAATTTTAACATTTAATTGTCCCTTAACGCTGACAAAGAGTAGGCAGATATGATGACATAGAAAGTCATCTTGTATACTAGAGGAACCGTTGAGAGGCCAGACCTAAATTGTAAGAAAACGATTTCGTTTTCTGTTGATCGCTATTCAAGAAGAAAACAAGTTTCCTCATTATGATTTAACTAATTTAAAAGTACATTTAAATTCAGTCTCATATCCAAATGATGATGATCTTAACATAAAAATTAAAAATAAACGTTATGCAATTCTATATTATATGTACTCGTATCTAAGATTCCAACAAAGCTATTATATGAAAGAATCTCAAGCACTTCCAAATGCACTAAAGTTTAAGATAAAAGTTCCTTTTATTCAATAGCGGTCCAATTGATATAGAAATTTAATATGAAACAGTAAGCAAGGACCTCAGCTACTGCATTTTTACTGATGATCGAATAATAGAAAGTCCTGAAAGTCTTATAAATTAAGTAATATGAATGAAGAAATGGTTTTAATATACGAGTAAGGTTTCGAATGATTTTCATTACAAAAAGAAGTAGCGGATGTTTTTAACAATAATGAGTATAACAATTTCATTATAAAACCACCATTTGATTTTAAATGTTTATCAATAAAAAAGGAAAGAGAAGCAAAGTGGTTAACAAAAAAACTATCTGGACTGCTGAATCAGTTTCATTTCAAAGCGTTTGTCATTTTTTAAAGCCAATGCAAGATGTTTAAATATATGAAAAAGGTGAAGAAAAAAGATTATAGTTGGAAAAAAATGTACACCGAGAAATTTCTAATGTTGACTATATAGGCTACATCAACTTTAAACAAATGGAAATAAAAAATATTAAATATTTATACTATAGTTACTACAACTAGAGAGGAATTCAATTTTACTTAAACCAGAAACTCCTCACAAACTTTTAAGTAAATACATCTAAAAATTAAAAGAACGATTTTTTAATTTCAAATAAAAAAACTACCGAGATATTTCACATCTATACACGCGAATATTTACAACAGCAACAACAGCACATGACAAAAAAATTTAATTAATTTAATTTAATTTCTTACCCATGCTCAAGTATTTATTGGATTTTAACAATCACACTTACATATCTACATCATGAAAACATACAAACCGTTCTCCAAACTATTAATGCTTGAAGCCGAAAGTTGACGAAGACAAATGTACTAAATAAGCAAACTTATCACAGAACAGTCAAACTCTATCGCGCATACACACATACACACACACCCAAAATCACCACGATCGTACGCAAGAATTTTGCAAAATCTGAAATTAATATTTATACAAATATAAACAAATTTCTGACCGACAGACTTTAACACTGGATAAATTTAAGCTTGATAAAATATAAAGCAATCTCATCCTCCAATATGAAAAACATACTAGGATTAGGGAAGTTCAGATATATGATAATATTTTCTAGCAAAAAATGTTCATATGAGAAACAATTTATTTCTACGTACATATAAATACTATGGTGAGAAAATCACATACACACACACATACTAAAATTCATCTACGAAAAATTAAACCTATTTCAACAACGCCCCTCCCCTCACAAATCGCAGTCAGCCTAAAGTTCTTACAGATATACATACACAAAATCTCAAGGTAACATACAATCTATCAATCTCACAACCTAAATCACGATCAGCCTTAAACTCATATAGACATACATACACACAAATACGTATACATATACATGAACACCTTCACCTCACCTCTCATTAATCATGATATATTTAATGAACACTTCGCCCCTCATAAATCACGATAAGCCTTAAATTTTCTACATATATACATACACAAATTCTCAAGGTCACATACAATCGATCAATCTCAACAATCCAAATCACGATCAGCCTTAAACTTCTACTGACATACATACACAAAAATTTCTACAAACATATAAACTCCCAAATTCCTATAGATACATATTACAATAACACCCCCCCCCCCCCCTACCCCAAATCAAGGATAGACTTAAACTGCTACATATACATACATACATACACATACACACATAGGCACATTCTATCTATCTATCACAACAAGACCCTCCTCCACCTCAAATCACAATCAGCCTTAAACTCCTACGAACATACATATACACAGATTCCCACGGATACGTATTACAACAACTCCCCACCCTCCACCAGTCGATCTACCTCCAATACATCCCATACATTGGCTTAAATTCCAACAAGCATAAACGTCACCGAATTCTCATGGTTACATATTAC
Source organism: Nowickia ferox (assembly GCA_936439885.1). NCBI lineage: Eukaryota > Metazoa > Arthropoda > Insecta > Diptera > Tachinidae > Nowickia > Nowickia ferox. The sequence continues at coordinate 51,773,406 of OW387024.1, read as the reverse complement.
AAAACACCCTCACCTACCCAAATCACGGTCAGCCTTAAGGTCTCACAATCTAGACACACCCCGCCCTCCACCAAGCATAGCCAGACTTCAATTCCTACAGCTAGACACACCTCGTCCTCCAAGAATCATAGCCAGACTTAAAATCCTACAGCTAGACATACCCACAAATTTTCCGTCGGCATTAAAAAAAATCATTTCCAAGATTTTCCCGTCGGCATTTGAAAAAAATAAACATGTTTTCCCCGTCGGCATTTGAAAAAATAATAATCATGTATTGCCGTCGGCATTTGAAAAAAATAATAATCATGTTTTGCCGTCGGCATTTGAAAAAAATAATGATGCATTGCCGTAGGCATTAGGAAAAATTATCATACATTGCCGTAGGCATTAGAAAAACAATGATGCATTGCCGTAGGCATTAGGAAAAATTCATTAATTAGGAAAAATCATCTCATGATTTTCCCGTTGGTATTAGGAAAAATCATTTTCATGATTTCCCTATTGGTATTAGGAAAAATCATTTCATGATTTTCCCGTCGGCCTACATGTATACTTATGAAATATTAATCTTATGAAACCCCTTAATCCACCCCCTACAAAAAATCACCCGTTCACACAATTAATGTCACCCCAAAAAAAATCACCCGTTCAATCAAGGGTTAATGTAAACAAAAAACTCCTTATAAAAACAAAAACATCAAAGCGCCGCCGAAAACACACACATACACACACGTAGGTATCAAATTTCCAAGAATTTTAAAATTTTCAAATTTTAATTACCCAAATTTCACAATTTCAGCCACAATTTAACAATTTCAGCCCACAATTTAACAATTTTAATTGGCCCCGAATGCCCATTTCCCTACTACTTACACGTATTGCTTCTCATGCGCAACAGCGTTAAATATTATAATTGAATCATTGTACCTTTAATTGATGAAATTAATTTCTTCAGGTGTTCATATTTGGCTTGATATATATAACTTGAGTATAAATATATGTTTTCAAACTTGAGATAGTAGTAGTGAACTAGCTGTTCGGCCTTGATTAAAATTTTAAAGTTGAATTACCCATAACTCTGAAAAAGGACACCCGCAAATTATTACACACCCCAAATCACTGACAGACTCAAATTCCCACAGACAGACAGACAACAAAACATTTTTCGTAGGCTTTAGAAACAATTAATTTTCACGTTTTTCCCGTCGGCATTAGAAAAATATTTATTTGCACGTTTTTCCCATCGGCATGACATAAATATTTTTTTTTTCACTTTTTTCCTGTCCACATTACGAAAAATCATTTTCATGATTTTCCGTTGGCATTAGGAAAAATCATTTTCATGATTTTCCCGTCGGCATTACAAAAATATTTATTTTCATGTTTTTCCCATCGGCATGACAAAAATATTTAACGGACTTATTGAATCACCCTCGTAGGTATCAAATTTCACAAATTTCCAAGAATTTTAAAATTTAAAATTTTAATTACCCAAATTTCACAATTTCAGCCACAATTTAACAATTTCAGCCCACAATTTAACAATTTTAATTGCGGTAGAATGCCCAGTTCACTACTACTATCTCAAGTTTGAAAACATATATTTATACTTAAAATATATATATCAAGTCAAATATGAATATCTGAAGAAATTAATTTCATCAATTAAAGGTTCAATGATTCAATTATAATATTTAACGCGCATGAGAAGCAATACGTGTATATTTTTGTATTGGGCGACATAAGAATGATGACTCATTCTGCTTGTGCTAGACTTATAGCATAATTCCTAATACACACATGCATACATACATACATACAGGCAAAGTTAAAAATGCAAATAAACATGAAGCAAAATTATAACAAGGTCAACTCAAAATTATTTTAAATATGGATGCAGTCAATTTTAAAATCTGGTGGTTTACAGCAGGTTTAAAAAACGTTTTTAAGCTAAAATTCTATTAGGAATAAAATTTTAGTGAATTTTGCTTAAACAACATTCGAAATGTTGTTTAAAATTTTTATGAATTCGGCTGTAAGCATTTAATAAGAGCCAATGCAAATGTTATTATAATGTTTAAGTAAGATGAAGAAAATATTAAGCACGTCTATAGGGATCATGTAGTCAGTAATATGAATTTTAAAAAAGTTTAAGAAATTTGTAAAGTGTTGGAAGGATAAATATGGAATTTTGAATATAAGATAATGAATTCAATGAGGTCGCTACAGAAAGCAATTTGACTATTTCATAACTATATAAACTACTGTTCATAAAAATATACTTTAGTTATTAATCTAACTTTAAACTTGATACATCTATTTGCTATAACCTCATCTGAATCAGATAATCTGATCTGAAAACCAGACCAGGTCCTGATAAGCTGATCTGAAAACCAGATCAGGTCCTGATAAGCTGATCTGAAAACCAGACCAGCCACCTGATCTGATAGCTGAAACCTGATCTAATAGCTGATACCTCTTATTTGCTAAACAAGGATGAGAAAATTTTAAAACAGTTGGTGTCGATAAGAAAGTATCTAATGAAATTTAATGGAATTTCATAATATTGTGAAATTCAATTCCTTTTGTGTAGAACCTTTTAAAGATAACAAAACAGTGCATGTTTAAGCGAAGTAGTAGGGAACTGGGCATTCGGCGTCAATTAAAATTGTGGGCTGAAATTGTTAAATTGTGGCTGAAATTGTGAAATTGTGGGCTGAAATTGTTAAATTGTGGCTGAAATTGTTAAATTGTGGCTGAAATTGTTAAATTTTGGCTGAAATTTTAAAATTCTTGGAAATTTGTGAAATTTGATACCTACATGTGTGTGTCCGTCCGCCCGTCTGTGTTTTTTGTTTACATTAGGAGTTTTTTGTTTATATTAACTTTATTTGTTTATATTAAGTATATGTGTATGTATGTATATGTATGACCGTGGGAACTTGTGCGTGGAATATTTTGTGGGAATACATTAAGGGGTTTATAGCTTTAAGATTTTTATATTTGTATGATTTTTTCAAATGCTGACGGGAAAACATGTTTATTTTTTTCGAATGCCGACGGGAAAACATGTTTATTTTTTTTCAAATGCCGACGGGAAAACATGTTTATTTTTTTCAAATGCCGACGTGAAAATCATGGAAATGATATTTCCTAATGCCAACGGAAAATTAGTGGGTGCGTCTTGCTGTAGGAATTGAAGTCTGGCTGTGATTGGTGGAGGACGGGGTTTGTCTAGATTGTGAGACCTTAAGGCTGACCGTGATTTGGGTAGGTGAGGGTGTTTTGTAATATGTAACCGCGGGAATTCGGTGAAGTTTATGCTTGTTGGAATTTAAACCAAGCTGTGCTCGTGGAGGGGCGGGATGTATTTGCGGTAGATCGACTGGTGTAGGGTGGGGAGTTGTTGTAATATGTATCCGTGGGAATCTGTGTAAATGTATGTATGTATGTCTGTAAGAGTTTAAGGCTGTCTGTGATTTATCAAAGGTGAGGTGAGAGTGTTCATGTCATACGTATCCGTGGGAATCTGTGTATATGTATGTTCGTAGGAGTTTAAGGCTGATTGTGATTTGAGGTGGAAGAGGGTCTTGTTGTGATAGATAGATAGAATGTGCCTATGTGTGTATGTGTATGTATGTATGTATATGTAGCAGTTTAAGTCTATCCTTGATTTAAGGTAGGTGGGGGGGGGTGTTATTGTAATATGTATCTATAGGAATTTGGGAGTTTATATGTTTGTAGAAATTTTTGTGCATGTATGTCAGTAGAAGTTTAAGGCTGATCGTGATTTGGATTGTTGATATTGATCGATTGTATGTGACCTTGAGAATTTGTATATGTATATCTGTAGAAAATTTAAGGCTTATCGTGATTTATGAGGGGCGAAGTGTTCATTAAATATATCATGATGACTGAGAGGTGAGGTGAAGGTGTTCATGTATATGTATACGTATTTGTGTGTATGTATGTCTATATGAGTTTAAGGCTGATCGTGATTTAGGTTGTGAGATTTATAGATTGTAGGTTACCTTAAGATTTTGTGTATGTATATCTGTAAGAACTTTAGGCTGACTGTGATTTGTGAGGGGAGGGGCGTTGTTGAAATAGGTGTAATTTTTCGTAGATGAATTTTAGTATGTGTGTGTGTATGTGATTTTCTCACCATAGTATTTATATGTACGTTGAAATAAATTATTTCTCATATGAACATTTTTTGCTAGAAAATATTATCATATATCTGAACTTCCCTAATCCTAGTATGTTTTTCATATTGGAGGATGAGATTGCTTTATATTTTATCAAGCTTAAATTTGTCCAGTGTTAAATTCTGTCGGTCAGAAATTTGTTTATATATGTATAAATATTAATTTCAGATTTTGCAAAATTCTTGTGTACGATCGTGGTGATTTTTTTGTGTGTGTATGTGTGTATGCGCGATAGAGTTTGATTGGTCTGTGATAAGTTTGTTTATTTAAGTACATTTGTCTTCTTCGACTTTCGTCTTCAAGCGTCAATAGCTTGGAGAACGGTTTGTATGTTTTCATGATGTAGATATGTAAGTGTGATTGTTAAAATCCAATAAATACTTGAGCATGGGTAAGAAATTTGATAATATGTGTACATATGTACATATGGATCTACAAATTGATTTTATGTATGTATGTATGTACATACAAATAAGTCTGGGGCTCCCTGTTTAAATAATTTTTTTTGTCATGTGCTGTTGTTGCTGTTGTAAATATTCGCCAGGTCTTTTGTGTATAGATGTGAAATATCTCCATAGTTTTTTTATTTGAAATTAAAAAAACGTTCTTTTAATTTTTAGATGTATTTTCTTAAAAGTTTGTGAGGAGTTTCTGTTTTAAGTAAAATTGAATTCCTCTCTAGTTGTAGTAACTATAGTATAAATATTTAATATATTTTATTTCCATTTGTTTAAAGTTGATGTAGCCTAATGCGTTAACTCTTCGTCAACATTAGAAATTTTTCGGTGTAAAATTTTTTCCAACTATCATCTTTTTTCTTCACCTTTTGCATATATTTTAGAACATCTTGCATTGGCTTTAAAAAATGACAAACGCTTTGAAATGAAACTGATTCAGCAGTCCAGCTTAGGTGATGATAGTTTTTTTGTTAACCACTTTGCTTCTCTCTCCTTTTTTATTGATAAACATTTAAAATCAAATGGTGGTTTTATAATGAAATTGTTATACTCATTATTGTTAAAAACATCCGCTACTTCTTTTTGTAATGAAAATCATTCGAAACCTTATTCGTATATTAAAACCATTTCTTCATTCATATTACTTAATTTATAAGACTTTCAGGACTTTCTATTATTCGATCATCAGTAAAAATGCAGTAGCTGAGGTCCTTGCTTATTGTTTCATATTAAATTTCTATATCAATTGAGCCGCTATTGAATAAAAGGAACTTTTATCTTAAACTTTCGTGCATTTGGAAGTGCTTGAGATTCTTTCTTATAATAGCTTTGTTGGAATCTTAGATAAGAGTACATATAATATAGAATTGCATAACGTTTATTTTTAATTTTTATGTTAAGATCATCATCATTTGGATATGAGACTGAATTTAAATGTACTTTTAAATTAGTAAAATCATAATGAGGAAACTTGTTTTCTTCTTGAATAGCGATCAACAGAAAACGAAATCGTTTTCTTACAATTTAGGTCTGGCCTCTCAACGGTTCCTCTAGTATACAAGATGACTTTCTATGTCATCATATCTGCCTACTCTTTGTCAGCGTTAATGGACAATTAAATGTTAAAATTTTAATTCCTCAAATTGTGTTACTTCATACTGATAATATGTTTTCATTAATAAGGTATATGTTTATCTTATGAAGGTTACTCGCCTATGGCTTTTATTTGATGTTCTAGATGATTTTTTTTCTCATTTTATTAAATTTCAGCCTATTGTGTATATATTTCTGATATTTTTAAATGCGCTTTATTTACCTGTCAGACAAAGTGTACGTATCAGTTGATCACTCAGTCTCTCTTTTTAATATTTCTTTTTCTTTTAATGTATCACTACTATTTTTTCAGATTTTACTACTAGAGAATATTTGTATAATTTTTAAATGTATTCATATATACATATAGGTAAATATATGTATGTATGTATAGAGAAATTACTTTATCTACAAAGAAATACATGTTTAATAATCAACTATTCTAGAAAATCTATCTCAAATAATTCAGTTACCTCCACCATCAATTCACCGTCTGTGTTTTCGTAGTAACAGAATCATTAGAATATCTATGTTTGAGAGAATTTTTACATCGAGTTTTTTCTACATGAGGTTTGCTGGTTGAACCCCTTGAAGTTATTGTTGACGTAGGCTGGGTTTTATCACATTCAGATGTAATCATTTCTTACTTAAAAAAGGTCCTCATCACCATCAACCATATCTGTATACATTTCATTCATGAGTTGGTTTGATCCAGATACAATTGCTGTCTACAGATTAATAATTAGAAACAAGTTTCTCATCACCTTCTAACAGATTTATATATTTTGCTAGCATGCATACCTTAGCATGCTTCTATCGATAGTGAAGTGAGAGTCCGACATGTAGTGGTGTTTCAATTAAAAATCTATACTATTAGAATTTAAGAATTCACTCTTCTGAATTTTTTACAGAGTAGATACATATGTATTTAATTTAACATATAATCATAATATTTCTTTACTTACAAAATTATATGACGTGAGGAATTCTTTTAAATTTGCATGCTTCGGCATGCTTTCAATATTTTTTCTGTAAATTTATTTAATACTCATACAGATACAGATATAAAGTAAGATCTGCTTATATTGCATTGTACAATTTATGTATGCTTCAGCATGATTCCAGTTGATGTCCATATTTATTCAGTAAGTTTGTTTGATACTAATTCATAAACATATACATTCTTAAAGATTGGAAATCTAAGTCCAATTTATGTAGTTTGTCTATATTTTCTAAAGATTTGATAGCTATAGAAATGAATAGAGTGAAGATCTATTATAATAGCCCATGAGCATATTTTAAAATTTCGCTTTCGAAATGGAAAATGTACAATTTTCACTATAAAAAGTGGTAATATTATGTGTTACTGAATATTACACTGTGTTGTAATTTATTTTGAACGCTTAAGTTTTCACAATATTTCATACAGGCCAACAAGTTTAGAGAATTTCCTGTATATTAAGTTAATTATCTTTCTTAAGACCTATCATTCCTAATCATTCCTACAAAAATACAAACCAAACTAGATTTTTCCTGTTTAATTTTATTTTTTACTTTCATTAAATTTCAACATTTAGTTCATCTTCAAATTATTATATTTAGCAGCTTTTTCTCATTTGTTGAGTTAACTTTAATCGGAAACATTTAAATAGTGAGATGAACTTTTATATTGTATACGAGTACATTAAGTAATTCTTTGTATATTTCAATACACTTATATGAACCATCATCACATAATTGCTTTGGATGATCTATTAAATCATTCTACTATTGATGCTTTCATATTAAGTAATATTTAATATTCTACTTATGCATGAATTTTCCAGTGTCTATTAAAAAATTCTTTACAATCATCCATTTGTAAGTTTTTTGGTACTCGTAACATTTCAAAAACATTTTCCACAGCGTAGGTTTTTTCGAGTGCAACTTTTATTTTCAACGGTATTGACCATAGAAACTTTGTGAATGAATCATTTACATTCTACAATAATCAATAATTTTTATTTTCTGTAGAATAGTTTCCCATTTCACCTAAATCAGCTCCATAAAGATCAACTATTCCTTTCATTACATATCTGCAATGCACAAACAATTTTCGAGATTTATTATAGAGTTCGTTTACTAAATTTCTTTTTGAAGACATTAAGTTGTTTTACAGATTTTTTGGAGAGTGTTGTGATCTACTTGATGCACTTTCAGCTATTTATACTATCATGTAGTTCATTTTCCAATCTATAAATTTTATCGTTCAGCTGTTCAATTTGTTTTTTCAAAAGATGATTTGATTTTTAGTATGTATTTTATCAATTTTATAACTATCTTCTATCTGTAATTGTATTTCAAGTTGTACTCTATCAATTTGCATTTTAATATATTCTTGAATTATATTAACTCCTTAAGCTATATTATTAATTTGTCCTATAGCTTATCGTTTGGAGTTTCCAGAAACAATTTACTGATAACATCATTCTCTGTCAGTGAATGATGATGATGATTAGTAGAAATTATATATTTTATATTCTTTTCAACATCAAATTTCTCATAGTATTTCCATGTTTTATTATCAATCATTAAAGAAAATAAAGCTACTATTAGGGCCTATATTTGACCATCAACTTGTATTTTATCTTCATTTAGTTTTAGGTTACTATCACCAAACTTTCATTCATTATTCAAATCTTGATGTGGGCCATAGTTTGTATCTAATTCAATTCTTCCTTCCAAGACTGATAAATGAGTATAAGTGTCTTCAGAATTGGAAGTCTATGAGTAAAAATCATCTTCATCATCCTTATCATCATTCTCAGTATTAGCATCATTAAATAAGATGATATCATCAAATATTGTTCCTTCTGAAAGTTTCTTTGGTGTACATGGAAATACCATGAGAAATTTTATTTTGAAAACTATATAAAATATATAATTTTTAGTAATACATGGATAGAGAATCATCATTCACTGACGGAGAATGATGTTATCAGTAAATTTTTTCTGGAAACTCAAATCGATAAACTATAGGAAAAATTAATAATATAGCTTAAGGAATTAATATAATTCAAGAATATATTAAAATGTAAATTGATGGAGTACAACGTGAAATACAATTAGAGATAGAAGATAGTTATAAAATTTAAAAACATATACTAAAAATTAAATCATCTTTTAAAAAAACAAATTGAACAGCTGAACGATAAAATTTATAGATTGGATAATGAACTACATGATAGTATAAATAGCTGAAAGTGCATCAAGTAGATCACAACACTCTCCAAAAAATCTGTAAAACAACTTAATGTCTTCAAAAAGAAATTTAGTAAACGAACTCTATAATAAATCTCGAAAATTGTGTGTGCATTGCAGATATGTAATGAAAGGAATAGTTGATCTTTATGGAGCTGATTTAGGTGAAATGGGAAACTATTCTACAGAAAATAAAAATTATTGATTATTGTAGAATGTAAATGATTCATTCACAAAGTTTCTATGGTCAATACCGTTGAAAATAAAAGTTGCACTCGAAAAAACCTACGCTGTGGAAAATGTTTTTGAAATGTTACGAGTACCAAAAAACTTACAAATGGATGATTGTAAAGAATTTTTTAATAGACATTGGAAAATTCATGCATAAGTAGAATATTAAATATAACTTAATATGAAAGCATCAATAGTAGAATGATTTAATAGATCATCCAAAGCAATTATGTGATGATGGTTCATATAAGTGTATTGAAATATACAAAGAATTACTTAATGTACTCGTATACAATATAAAAGTTCATCTCACTATTTAAATGTTTCCGATTAAAGTTAACTCAACAAATGAGAAAAAGCTGCTAAATATAATAATTTGAAGATGAACTAAATGTTGAAATTTAATGAAAGTAAAAAATAAAATTAAACAGGAAAAATCTAGTTTGGTTTGTATTTTTGTAGGAATGATTAGGAATGATAGGTCTTAAGAAAGATAATTAACTTAATATACAGGAAATTCTCTAAACTTGTTGGCCTGTATGAAATATTGTGAAAACTTAAGCGTTCAAAATAAATTACAACACAGTGTAATATTCAGTAACACATAATATTACCACTTTTTATAGTGAAAATTGTACATTTTCCATTTCGAAAGCGAAATTTTAAAATATGCTCATGGGCTATTATAATAGATCTTCACTCTATTCATTTCTATAGCTATCAAATCTTTAGAAAATATAGACAAACTACATAAATTGGACTTAGATTTCTTTAAGAATGTATATGTGTATGAATTAGTATCAAACAAACTTACTGAATAAATATGGACATCAACTGGAATCATGCTGAAGCATACATAAATTGTACAATGCAATATAAGCAGATCTTACTTTATATCTGTATCTGTATGAGTATTAAATAAATTTACAGAAAAAATATTGAAAGCATGCCGAAGCATGCAAATTTAAAAGAATTCCTCACGTCATATAATTTTGTAAGTAAAGAAATATTATGATTCTATGTTAAATTAAATACATATGTATCTACTCTGTAAAAAATTCAGAAGAGTGAATTCTTAAATTCTAATAGTATAGATTTTTAATTGAAACACCACTACATGTCGGACTCTCACTTCACTATCGATAGAAGCATGCTAAGGTATGCATGCTAGCAAAATATATAAATCTGTTAGAAGGTGATGAGAAACTTGTTTCTAATTATTGATCTGTAGACAGCAATTGTATCTGGATCAAACCAACTCATGAATGAAATGTATACAGATATGGTTGATGGTGATGAGGACCTTTTTTAAGTAAGAAATGATTACATCTGAATGTGATAAAACCCAGCCTACGTCAACAATAACTTCAAGGGGTTCAACCAGCAAACCTCATGTAGAAAAAACTCGATGTAAAAATTCTCTCAAACATAGATATTCTAATGATTCTGATACTATGAAAACACAGACGGTGAATTGATGGTGGAGGTAACTGAATTATTTGAGATAGATTTTCTAGAATAGTTGATTATTAAACATGTATTTCTTTGTAGATAAAGTAATTTCTCTATACATACATACATATATTTACCTATATGTATATATGAATACATTTAAAAATTATACAAATATTCTCTTTTTCAAGTAGTAAAATCTGAAAAAATAGTAGTGATACATTAAAAGAAAAAGAAATATTAAAAAGAGAGACTGAGTGATCAACTGATACGTACACTTTGTCTGACAGGTAAATAAAGCGCATTTAAAAATATCAGAAATATATACACAATAGGCTGAAATTTAATAAAATGAGAAAAAAATCATCTAGAACATCAAATAAAAGCCATAGGCGAGTAACCTTCGTAAGATAAACATATACCTTATTAATGAAAACATATTATCAGTATGAAGTAACACAATTTGAGGAATTAAAATTTTAACATTTAATTGTCCCTTAACGCTGACAAAGAGTATGCAGATATGATGACATAGAAAGTCATCTTGTATACTAGAGGAACCGTTGAGAGGCCAGACCTAAATTGTAAGAAAACGATTTCGTTTTCTGTTGATCGCTATTCAAGAAGAAAACAAGTTTCCTCATTATGATTTAACTAATTTAAAAGTACATTTAAATTCAGTCTCATATCCAAATGATGATGATCTTAACACAAAAATTAAAAATAAACGTTATGCAATTCTATATTATATGTACTCTTATCTAAGATTCCAACAAAGCTATAATATGAAAGAATTTCAAGCACTTCCAAATGCACTAAAGTTTAAGATAAAAGTTCCTTTTATTCAATAGCGGCTCAATTGATATAGAAATTTAATAGGAAACAATAAGCAAGGACCTCAGCTACTGCATTTTTACTGATGATCGAATAATAGAAAGTCCTGAAAGTCTTATAAATTAAGTAATATGAATGAAGAAATGGTTTTAATATACGAGTAAGGTTTCGAATGATTTTCATTACAAAAAGAAGTAGCGGATGTTTTTAACAATAATGAGTATAGCAATTTCATTATAAAACCACCATTTGATTTTAAATGTTTATCAATAAAAAAGGAGAGAGAAGCAAAGTCGTTAACAAAAAAACTATCATCACCTAAGGTGGACTACTGAATCAGTTTCATTTCAAAGCGTTTGTCATTTCTTAAAGCCAATGCAAGATGTTCTAAAATATATGAAAAAGGTGAAGAAAAAAGATGATAGTTGGAAAAAATTTTACACCGAAAAATTTCTAATGTTGACGAAGAGTTAACGCATTAGGCTACATCAACTTTAAACAAATGGAAATAAAATATATTAAATATTTATACTATAGTTACTACAACTAGAGAGGAATTCAATTTTACTTAAAACAGAAACTCCTCACAAACTTTTAAGAAAATACATCTAAAAATTAAAAGAACGTTTTTTTAATTTCAAATAAAAAAACTATGGAGATATTTCACATCTATACACAAAAGACCCGGCGAATATTTACAAAAGCAACAACAAAAGACCGCACATGACAAAAAAAAATATATATTTAAACAGGGAGCCCCAGACTTATTTGTATGTACATACATACATACATAAAATCAATTTGTAGATCCATATGTACATATGTATGTACACATATTATCAAATTTCTTACCCATGCTCAAGTATTTATTGGATTTTAACAATCACACTTACATATCTACATCATGAAAACATACAAACCGTTCTCCAAGCTATTGACGCTTGAAGACGAAAGTCGAAGAAGACAAATGTACTTAAATAAACAAACTTATCACAGACCAGTCAAACTCTATCGCGCATACACACATACACACACACACAAAATCACCAGGATCGTACGCAAGAATTTTGCAAAATCTGAAATTAATATTTATACAAATATAAACAAATTTCTGACCGACAGACTTTAACACTGGACAAATTTAAGCTTGATAAAATATAAAGCAATCTCATCCTCCAATATGAAAAACATACTAGGATTAGGGAAGTTCAGATATATGATAATATTTTCTAGCAAAAAATGTTCATATGAGAAAGAATTTATTTCTACGTACATATAAATACTATGGTAAGAAAATCACATACACACACACATACTAAAATTCATCTACGAAAAATTAAATCTATTTCAACAACGCCCCTCCCCTCACAAATCACAGTCAGCCTAAAGTTCTTACAGATATACATACACAAAATCTTAAGGTAACCTACAATCTATAAATCTCACAACCTAAATCAGGATCAGACTTAAACTCATATAGACATACATACACACAAATACGTATACATATACATGAACACCTTCACCTCACCTCTCAGTAATCATGATATATTTAATGAACACTTCGCCCCTCATAAATCACGATAAGCCTTAAGTTTCCTACAGATATACATACACAAATTCTCAAGGTCACATACAATCGATCAATCTCAACAATCCAAATCACGATCAGCCTTAAACTTCTACTGACATACATGCACAAAAATTTCTACAAACATATAAACTCCCAAATTCCTATAGATACATATTACAATAACACCCCCCCCCCCCCGCCTACCTTAAATCAAGGATAGACTTAAACTGCTACATATACATACATACATACACATACACATAGGCATATTCTATCTATCTATCACAACAAGACCCTCCTCCACCTCAAATCACAATCAGCCTTAAACTCCTACGAACATATATATACACAGATTCCCACGGATACGTATTACATGAACACTCTCACCTCACCTTTGATAAATCACAGACAGCCTTAAACTCTTACAGACATACATACATACATGTACACAGATTCCCACGGATACATATTACAACAACTCCCCACCCTACACCAGTCGATCTACCGCAAATACATCCCGCCCCTCCACGAGCACAGCTTGGTTTAAATTCCAACAAGCATAAACTTCACCGAATTCCCGCGGTTACATATTACAAAACACCCTCACCTACCCAAATCACGGTCAGCCTTAAGGTCTCACAATCTAGACAAAGCCCGTCCTCCACCAATCACAGCCAGACTTCAATTCCTACAGCTAGACACACCCCGCCCTCCACCAATCACAGCCAGACTTCAATTCCTACAGCAAGACGCACCCACTAATTGTCCGTTGCCATTAGGAAATATCATTTCCATGATTTTCACGTCGGCATTTGAAAAAAAATAAACATGTTTTCCCGTCGGCATTTGAAAAAAATAAACATGTTTTTCCGTCGGCATTCGAAAAAAATAAACATGTTTTCCCGTCAGCATTTGAAAAAATCATACAAATATAAAAATCTTAAAGCTATAAACACCCTTAATGTATTCCCACAAAATATTCCACGCACAAGTTCCCACGGTCATACATATACATACATATACTTAATATAAACAAAAAAAGTTAATATAAACAAAAAACTCCTAATGTAAACAAAAACACAGACGGGCGGACGGACACACACACGTAGGTATCAAATTTCACAAATTTCCAAGAATTTTAAAATTTCAGCCAAAATTTAACAATTTCAGCCACAATTTAACAATTTCAGCCCACAATTTCACAATTTCAGCCACAATTTAACAATTTCAGCCTACAATTTCACAATTTTAATTGACGCCGAATGCCCAGTTCCCTACTACTAAGCGATATGAAAACAAACAACCAAAATTTGCAAATAAACAAAAAGAAAAATTTTTTCATCTAGTGAAGTAAAACCAATAGATAAGCAAAATATAAAAATTTAGACATTTGTAGTTAAAATTTCTATTTAGTAAATTTAAGCTGAAATAAAAACCATTTACATATTTTATTATTTTTTTAATATTTTATTTAACAGTTTTTCTTAAAAATCTTAGTACTAATACAAATTCAACTCTATGTATAAATAAAAATAACCAGATATAAAAAGAAAAAAAAAACATTAATCTAATATTTTATTTTTATTTACAAATAATTTAGGTATAGGTAAAAGGATAAAAGTTTTAAAACATTCAATTTTAACATGCTTTTGGGTGAATAAAATACTAAAATTAATAAGATATATTCATAAACAAATAAGTAAATAATAAATAAATTAATAAATAATTAAATAAATACATTAATAAATAAATACAATTAGTACAAAATTAAATTAATAAATAAATTAATAAACAAATAAGTAAATAATAAATTAATTAATAAATAATTAAATAAATACATTAATAAATAAATACAATAAGTACACAATTAAATTCTCGTTGTCATCTTACATGCAATTTAGTAGGAATCATTCTATTCTACATCCATTGTTTCATTGTTTCGGTCTATGTAATGTCCCCAAGCGCGAGTTTTTATTTTATCTTTCATTATATTTCTTTTATCATCAGAAAAGCTAAGTGCTATTTTATATAGTTTTTGGGTATATATTTGATGTGTTTTAGATCTAAACAAAAACATTTCATCCGAGATAATTTTGGATTCGAATAAGCAACTTTTGTAATCATTAATGGACAACTTTTTAATAACAGACTTTTTGACCCCTTTTGATTTTTTAACAGATTCCGAGCGAAGAGTCGATAGAGAATACATTTTTGCTCTTAACCCAACAAACTCTGTCATTATATCCCCATTGTTTTCATCTTTCATCATTCCCAAAACCTTCTTATTGAGTAGCGGCAAACGAAATTGATTATCTATAGGATATTCTGACGTATCAAAATTCAAACTAATATCATTACGGATGTCATCGTAAAAATCATCAGTTTTAATTGAATAAATAAATGAGTCAGTATCCATATAGTTGAGAGAAATGTTCTCTCCAAACTTAGGCTTCATGAAGCCATAATGGAAGTCATACATTCTCCACTTCGATAACTCCAGTACTGTGAAACCAACATATATGGGTTTATCATATAATGGGTCCATTTTTTCTAACTCTACCGAATACATATCATCAGAAAATTTTGTCAACTGCTTAAAATTTGGTTTCGCAATTAATGCTCTGAGACCTAAATGATTCCTGTTTGTCGTTTCCCAAGATAACGTAATTCTAATGTCCCTACGTTTTTCAATGTTTTCCATTGTCTTCCCGTAAACAGCATTGTTTAAAAGTTTGAAGAAATCTTTTTCAAAATTATTTTTAGCATTTGTCCTATGAAATGTGTTTAAGTCAATATATTTTTTAAGCCAAGGGGATTGTTTAAATCTGAGTATTCTATGGATTTGTTTTAAGATGAGGCCATTTAAAATGGCTTGTTTTAAAATTCTATAGTGTATGGTGTAATTTGTTTTTGAGTGTAAGTCTGCAACTAATTTTTTGATTTTGGATCCCCCCAGGGCCTTATTTTGGGGACTAAATGGCAAATAATTATGAAGATTATATACTGAATCGGGATAATCTATATCCACTTCCAAAATGTACCCATACTCTGCAGTATCAGAAATTTTTTTAACATCAAAATCAGTGTCACATACCCACTCAAATTCACCGCAAGGAAGATATTCTGACATCGCCCAACCATACAAGTTGTTAGCGTCTAAGTATACAAGAAATTCTGATGGTTTTGATGCATCAAAATTTTCCAAATATTTGTTATTCGCCTTCGAATATCTTTGCGAGCATTGAACTAGTCCACCTCTAATTCCGTTTTGCATAAACATATACATTTCGGAATCAGTGAACTGTTCCAGTGAAACTTCTGTGGTTTTCAACATTGCATCCCAAGATAATCCTGGTGCTGTATAATAGTGGCAGGGGTCAAAATCGTATATATCTCTACAAATTTTTCTAAAATTTTCATACACGTCGGTTAGAAGAAGAACATCTGTCTTTACGTAGAGTTCAGTATAGTCAAGGAGGGTTTTACAGTTAAACTCTCTCCATATTTTTTGAGCATGTTCATACTCGACTACATCACATTCTTCATTCGTTAGAATATTGAAGAACTCTTCTCTACTAGGGAGTTTAATTTCCTTAAACTTAGTCATGGAATCCATGTAAGAGTACGGAAATACACCCTTTCTTCTAATCAGGTTGAAATGAGCTTCATCAACGAAACATGACCGAATAGTATTAAAATCATTGCTATCAAGATTTTTCGCTAACGTATCTAAGCTCGAAGCCATAAATCTAAACGAGTCTATAAATCTTATTTCGAATCCATATTTTACATCTAATCTGATGAAAATTGAAAGAGAAATATAACTCTCTGTGTTCTGGGGAATCACTTTTATTGTAGAATATTTTATAGAAGAAAGTTCTTTGAAAAATAGGTGTATATCATATGCGGAAAAATTATGCAATATAACCGGTATAAACTGAGGTGTTTTATAATTCAAATTACATTCGCTATGAGCTGCCCCACGATAATTGCCCGTAAGATGACTTTATCGTTATTTAATATTTTCTTACATATATGACAATTTTTTGTATTATTATATTGAGCTATTTCTATTGGGGTTATAACCATTTTCTTAACTTTAAGTAAATAATTTAAATAAATATCTGTACAATCTTCAAAAATTTTTTTGATAAATATATTCGCCGAATCTTCACCAAAATAATGTCTATATAAATTATTTTCTCTCTTGAAACTACAATTAATAAAATAACCGAATGCACAAGCATGATTTTTCTGTACATTTGTGGTACTTTTACTTACAGCATTATCAACTTTTTCTAAAATAGACTCAAAGTCCGCGTAGATTACGAATGGTACATCTAACTGTTTGTAGTAGTTCTTAAAATTGATAATAGATTCACCTTCTGGCATTCTGATGACTTTTTTCACACAAACATTTTTATGATGATTATACATATAATCATCATGTGTATGATATAGGCAGGTGTTGCATATTATGATTATGCGATGTTATGCTGGAACGAAGGAGTCTGAAGAAAATACATATAGAAAATACCAACACGAGGAAGTAACTTTTTAAATAGAGATGAAAGCAGATTTTTCATAAATGCACAAATGAAACTTACTTTGATATATCCTTGACGAGTACATAGTGGTAGTTTTCATTGGACTGGAGCAATAAGAGATTAATATGAATGTGTGTTTCTCCTTTCGTTACATAGTATGGTCCTATAAGTGATATTCCATTATGACCAAATACGTTTATGCTCACATCATTTTGATTCTCGAATTGTTTTATCTGCTTCAATGGGAGTGGAAACTCTAGCTCTTTAAAACTTAATACAACTTCCCCTGTATTAATATTCTCATCAGAAATATTTGTAATATTGTAATTTTTAAAGTTTTTCCGTTGTTTAGGATTCAGACCGCTATTTGTGTACAAAGCCGCAATGAGACACCATTTAAAGCAATAAATATCATTGTTCTCGATATTTATGCATGCACGTTTCATTGCAATATTTTTTGGAAGAGGGATAAAGCTCGATCCTCTTATTATGGACGCCTTGTTTATATTAACTTCAAGGGAATTTATTGAAATCAATGTCCATCCGCTATCCCTCTCTTGAAATTCTTCCATTTTGGCTCTTAGCTCCTCGGCTTGTTTCTTGTACATATCCTCTATGTCATCAGACAAAGTCACCAACATCATCTTTGAGATGTGTACAAGTTGGCTAACATTCATCTTATCATTCACCATTTTCATATAATCACATGTGAGCTCCATATTAAATTTAAATGTAGTATGTATCCTACTACGTTCATTGAGTTGTTGTACTATGGAGCTCTTGGTAGATTTCAGAAACTCCTCCGGAAACAAGACACCCACATTTTTGTTGAGGAGGATATATGTCTCGATCCTCCCATTGAAGTTACTTGCTCTTTTAGTGAGAAAATCTCCAATCCGTTCTTGCTGACAACTGTTTTTATGTTTTGTGGTTCTGACATGAGCCATATAACCAATTAATGGGATCATCTCATCACAATCCTCACAATATTTGTTTTGAAGACTTAGCTTACTAGTTCCAAGCATAGCCTTCGATTGGTTAGCATATGAGTGCGTTTCCATATGCTGATTTAGTTTTGTTTGAGTCATAAAGACTTTATTGCAGATGGTACAACTTGTAGTATTCATTTTATTTAATTATTTATTTGTTTATTAATTAATTTAATTATTTTATTTATAAACAATTTATTTAATTATTTTATTTATAAGCAATTTATTTTAGTTATAAACAATTTATTTAATTATTTTTTATACACTATAAACTTGTTTAACAAACAGTTGTTAGTTTTAGCACTTTGATAGTGTTTGGATTTCAATCACTTTAAAAATTTTGATTGGGTAAATAGGTTGTCACTTGTTGAGATATCAGTGCAGACTGATGACAATCTACATTATTTCTTCTACTTATGAGAATCGCGTAGTAGTCATCGAATCTAATTTATTACGACATATGATGAAATTCATACACACACACACACACATATATTATATATATACATACACACGCACATACACATTTGCCCCAATTCTCTGTTGGTATTACGATATATGATGAAATTCATATACACAGCAACATCCAGAACAAAATCGCTAGCATCAGTTTGCAATATAAAGGTACGAGAAAAATCGGGCCATGTGAAAGCTTCTATAAGTTTTTGCTGTATTTCTCCAAAACCTATTTCTTATAATTGTTACATTAAAGTAAAATATACTGAAATAAACATATCATTACCCCATTTCAAAAGCTCTTCTTATCAACCTGATTGGACTCAAAACATTTAATATCTGAAATTCACTTGTAGATATAAAACCTATGTCAACACAATATTTTCTATCTCCATAAGAATAGCAACGTCAATAGTCTTGAAAACATATATACATTAATTTGTAAATATGCATGAAAAAGTGTTGATGTAATTCACATAAGCAATGATATTCTTCAAAGCAAAAATAGATACGATCACATACATGAATCCAACAACATATACATACATTACCAAATACATTCCCTGTCCACTTCCAACAGGGTTGCCACTCTCTGCAGCTATTAGATTATTTCCCCAGAGATCGCAAACATAAATGCATACATACAATAACCCTACGTACGCATAGCAACGACAACTCAAAAGAGCAAACCAAAGTCTATCAAATAACAATCACTACATACACACAAATACACAGATCCCTTGTCACTACCCTACAGTCAGGCTGGGAGCAAGTGTCTTTGTGTCAACACTAAAATTCTAGTAACAATTTGGTATAATAAGTTTTCTTCTATCCGTCAGTATAAAAGAAGGAGAAAAAAACAGATATGGTGTATTTGTGGTGGAATTGTCAAAAACTTGTCAATATACATACATTTGTATGTACCTAAATTATAGAAATGTACTAGTAACTAACTGTCTGGTTGGTATGTCTCATGACCGCATAAGAACTACGTAGTCACTACCTAATCAATTGTTTTAGTATTACTAGTAGATTTTCAATGACTGGTAGCACTGGTGACAAGTGAAAGTGAAAAGCTAGTCAGCATATTTTCACCATCAACATTTCCTACTGGATATAATAATGATTGTCTGCCAGTACAACAAAAGTATCGGACCCCATCAAACAAACATGTAAATACACACACACACACACACATACTCATACACACACACTGTCATACACACATACAAATATCCATTTATAGATCCATCCGCTGTAAGCACAACGTTTCTCTACAATAACAACAAAAGCTGTGCACACAAGTATACAAACATACACATAAATAAAGAATCAAACTCACACACACACACACACAACCAGCCTAACGAAATCTCAGTATAAAAATACCCAAAATCCCCTCATTCGTAACAGGGTTGCCAAAATTTTAGTTTTTTCTCGGTTTTGAATTCCCAAACTTGGACTATCTCCGCCATTAATAATCTACTGTTGTGATCTACTTGATGCACTTTCAACTATTTATACTATCATGTAGTTAATTTTCCAATCTATAAATTTTATCGTTTAGCTGTTCAATTTGTTGTTTTCAAAAGATGATTTAATTTTTAGTATGTGTTTTTTCAATTGTATAACTATCTTCTATCTCTAATTGTATTTCACGTTGTACTCCATCAATTTGCATTTTAATATACTCTTGAATTATATTAACTCCTTAAGCTGTATTATTAATTTGTCCTATAGTTTATCAATTTGAGTTTCCAGAAACAATTTACTGATAACATCATTCTCCGTCAGAGAATTATGATGATTCTCTATCCATGTATTAGTAGAAATTATATATTTTATATAGTTTTTAAAATCAAATTTCTCATAGTATTTCCATGTTTTATTATCAATCATTAAAGAAAATAAAGCTACTATTAGAGCCTATATTTGACCATCAACTTGTATTTTATCTTCATTTAGTTTTAGGTTACTATCACCAAACTTCAATTTATTATTCAAATCTTTATGTGGGCCATAGTTTGTATCTAGTTCAATTCTACCTTCCAAGACTGATAAATGAGTATCAGTGTCTTCAGAATTGGAAGTCTATGAGTAAAAATCATCTTCATCATCCTCATCATCATTCTCAGTATTAGCATCATTAAATAAGATGATATCATCAAATATTGTTCCTTCTGAAAGTTTCTTCGGTGTACTTGTCTCTATCTTGACTGATGTTTTTTCAGGTTTAAGACTTGTATTATTTTCAACATCTGTCTTCATTTTATTTTCTTTTCATATGGGAATTCTTTTAATATTTTTAGAACTATTTATGAATTCTTTGAGTGGTTCTGTTATAGGTTTAAATGTATCTCTTAGTTGTTCACGTGTATCTATTTCACCAGTTTTAATACTACGAAGCTTTTTCTTCAAGACATTTCTTGTCAACACCAACTGTTTTAACATTTTCTCATCCATGTTTAGCAAATAAAAGGTATCAGCTATTAGATCAGGTATCAGCTATCAGACCAGGTTATCAGGACCTGGTCTGGTTTTCAGATCAGTTTATCAGGACCTGATCTGGTTTTCAGATCAGCTTATCAGGACCCGATCTGGTTTTCAGATCAGCTTATCATTACCTGGTCTGGTTTTCAGATCAGCTTATCAGGATCTGGTCTGGTTTTCAGATCAGCTTATCAGGACCTGGTCTGGTTTTCAGATCAGCTTATTAGGACCTGGTCTGGTTTTCAGATCAGCTTATCAGAACCTTGTCTGGTTTTCAGATCAGCTTATCTGATTCAGATTGGGTTATCAGTTTACAAGTAGCTGGCCATTTATAACATTTAGATGAATGGAGTTTAAGGTCAGATGAAAATCAAAAAAGTAAACTTTTATGTAGTCAAATTCTTTTTTTTTTCTATAACGAACATCGTTTAATTCAATATCGTTGCTTATAAACAAAATCCATATTTATCCTTCCAACATGCTTTATATTTGTCTCATCTTACTTAAACATTATAATTACAATATGATTATCTAGTATCAAATGTTTGGTGATTCTGGTATAAGTTTGACATCAGCAGAATGCATCAACATTCTTATCTCACTCCATACAAAATATGTTTCTCACAAGCAACATCGTTGAATATCATATCGGAATTACTTTTAGCTTTGTTAGGAGAAATAACAGATTCAGTATCTGCAAATGTGTAATATCCCATTCCTTTAATTAATGAAATTAGGTAAGATCTTTAACTATCCATATTTGGGTTGATAGAGAGATTTTGAGTATTAATATGTAGATGTTTTAAAATTTTACTTCATTAAGACTTTTTAGCAAGCCAATCATAACATATTATTTTTTATTTTATTTTTTACAATTTGACAGACCAGCTATTTTTGAGCAAATAGAATTTGGTAGAAGGGAACTGTCGATAACACAGAATAAAATTAAAATAAAATGTAATCTTACTTGAATATACATCTCTGTAACTCTTAATGTCAGTCTGTCAGTGCAAGCAACATGTAAAATTTCTTAAGCGCCAAAAGGTATTTGATCGCCATCTTTTAAATTAATGCAAATGATGGTCATATAAAGGACAGAATAGTTTTTGTCGTCATTTAGTGAGGTCGTCTAACAACAAGTATGTATTATCTACTACTAAGCTAACTCTTGGTCCTCGTCTTCAGTGTTATTTATTGTCTTCTTGTATGTAATATTACGTTATGGCAGAGGAGCCTGCAAGAACAAGTGAAAGATCTAATAAAGGTGTACCTTCAAAGCGTTTTGATATGGATCCTTCTGTAGGACAAAATTCCCCTGCAATGCTTGCGTCGACATCTAGTCAACAAACTACAGCAGCACCATTAAATAGGGCATCCCAGCAACATACACCCCCCACTGACGTTTTACGTGTTTTGGCTGATATGAAAAGAGAGATGATGAAGCAAATAAACTCAGTTAATACGAATTTAAACAATTTAATTGCTTCACAACAAGACAAGACTAGTACTAGCATTGCATCGTTACAACAAGAAATCAAAATGATATCCGACCGAATGGCAGTGAGTGAACAGACGAATGTCAGAGAAGTGGAGCCAAGCGGTGCAGCCTCAACAGTGGAATTAATACAAAATAATGGTGAGTTCCTTACGAATTATTCTTCCCTTAGCCAAGTGCCCGCGACCGCAAAAGCCAAAAAGTTATATCCGCTCCCGAAATTCAATGGCCGGCCGGAAGAGTGGCCTGCCTTTATAGAAGATTTCAGGCAAACAACAACTGAATTTGATTATAGTCCCCTACAAAATATTATACGCATTCGCGAAGCTCTACACGGGCCGGCAAGAGAAACAGTGGAATCCCTTTTGTCAAGTTCAAGAAATGTTAATGTCATAATAGACGTATTAGCCGAAACTTACGGTCGCCCTGAACAACTGATAAGAAGCCAGATTGATCAAATTAAAATGCTCCCATATGTGCCCGAAGGAAAACTCGATTTATTGGTTAAATTTGCCACAAAAGTAGGTAACATGGTACGCTTTCTGCAAACAGCAAATGGCGAACATCACTTGAATAACCCAACGTTGCTCAGTGAATTGATTGAAAAGCTACCACCAACAAAACAAATGCAGTGGGCAGAGAAATGTTTCGCGATCGGTCGACCCGTAAATCTAAAAGACTTTTGTGAATGGCTCGATGGTGTTAGAAAAATAGCAAATATGGTATCAGACGTCTTGCCAGCTTCATCAACAGCCGACAGTAATGCGAAAAAACTACCATCTAAAACTAAAGTTGCGTTAACAACGAGCGTCGCAAAACAGTGCATTGTCTGTTTAGAAGATTGTAAATCACTTTCGAACTGCACAGTTTTTGAGGCTGCTTCTGTAAATGAACGTTGGAAAAAGGCTCGTGAACTTCGTCTATGTTTTTCATGTTTAAAGGGACACCATCAAGTCGGTAAATGTTTTAAAAAACAGCATTGTCGCGTAAATAATTGTCAAAAAAAACACAATCCTCTATTACATTCGAGCGATGAGCAAAACTGCAATCAAAATAGCAATGTTGCCACAGTTGTGGAAGAAGAAAATCCCAAAACAGTCGTAAATTTACACGCAGGTACTGAAAGGAGTGAAATCTTATTCCAAATCATACCAGTGAAAGTATATGGACCCAAAGGGTATTGTTCGATCTATGCATTTATAGATGATGGCGCTGATGCTACGATGTTAGAATGGGATGTTGGTAAGAAAATTGGTTTGCAAGGCAAACAAGAAAAATTAAAATTGCAATGGCTAAATGGATATTGTAGTAGTAAACAAACAGAAATGGTAGATGTGTCCATCAGCGGTTCCCAAGAAGAAAATCAGATATACAAGATTTCCGATATCTACTTGGTAAAGAATTTAGAGTTACCCACCCAATCGTTTTCGCTAAGCGACATCAGTAAACAGAGTAAATTAGCCGAGTTGCCGGTTGCAGATTATTACAAAATTCGACCTCAAATGATTATAAGTTTAATGCATGCGTTTTTGACAGTTCCGGTGGAAACTCCCATTTGTGTCGATGGAAATGGTCCCATAGGGGTGAAGACAAGACTAGGATGGGTGGTGTATGGTCCGACCGGTGGTGAAAAGGAATATATGGTAAGAAGCGCATTTCATGCCAAACGGCAAGAATCAGACATATCTATGGAACAGAGGATCATAGAATATTTTGAGGTCGAGTCATGCTTGGTAAAACTCGATGCAAAACCCGTAATATCAAAAAATGAAGAGAGAGCAATGTATATTTTAAGGGCAACGTCTAAATTGGTTGATGGTCGTTATGAATGTGGATTACTTTGGAAAACTGAGACGCGCACCTTTCCCGATAGTTACGCTCAGGCATTAAGACGATTACACTTGGTGGAGAACAAATTTCTTGTGAATCCGAAATTCGAAATCGAGTATAGGGCTAAGATGCAGCATCTACTAATGGAAGGCTATGCAAGACGGCTTAGCCGTGACGAAGAAAAATATTCCCCTAACACATTCTTTTTGCCCCATTTTGCGGTTTTTAACCCAAGCAAAGATAGTTTACGTTTGGTGTTCGACGCCGCAGCCAAAGTAAAGGGAATTTCGTTAAATGACTTTCTACTGCCAGGGCCCGACTTGAATCAGCCGTTAATCGCCGTTCTATTTAAGTTTCGTGAACGCCCCATTGCGGTCTGCGGTGATATCCAGGAAATGTTCTTGCAAGTGGCAATTCGTAGAGAAGACCAAGATTCGCAACGTTTTTTATACAGAGAAGAGACTTGCCAGCCAGTCGGACAATATGTCATGACAAGAGCCGTCTTTGGAGCCACCTGTTCACCTACAATAGCTCAATATATTAAAAATATAAATGCCGAGAAATTTGTAAATTCTAATCATAGAGCTGCCAAGGCCATAATTAAACATCATTATGTAGATGATTACGCAGATTGCTTTGATTCCGTGGAAGAGGCCTTAACTGTGGTTGAGGATGTGATTAAAATACATAAATTAGCCGGATTCAAGATGCATAAAATCATATCCAATTCAGAGGAAATAAATCAGCGCTTTGGCAACTCTACAGTAACAAATGTAAATCTGACGTCTGGTAACATTGAGAAAATCTTGGGAATGTTCTGGTCAGCTGAGAGAGACGAATTTATTTTCGACATAAAATTTAAAGGGGCTTCCGCAGATATTTTGGAAAATAAAAGAACACCTACAAAAAGAGAAGTATTGAGTTTAATCATGTCCGTTTTCGACCCATTTGGATTTTTGGGTGACTTCACAATCTCAGGAAAAATTTTTATGCAGCTATTATGGAAGATTGGATTGAAATGGGAGGACGAGATACCGGAGGCTTTGTGCGATCGTTGGAATTCTTGGGTTAGCGGTTTGAGAAAGGTAAGGAACTTTCGTATTCCGAGATGTTATTTCCTTAATTTATCTAACCAAAGGAAATCTTTGCACATATTTTGTGATGCTAGTGAAATGGCAATGGCGGCTGTGGCATACTGGCGGTATGACTCAGACAGTGAGATAAATGTATCCTTTATAGCTGGTAAGACGAATTGCGCACCCACCAAATATATGTCAGTTCCTCGTCTGGAGCTACAAGCAGCCATAATGGCTGTGAGACTAAAGAATTCTATCATTGCCTATCATGAAGTGCAACCCATCGACATTTGCTTTTGGACAGATTCGAGTACCGTGGTAAAATGGTTAACATCGCACCATCGCCGCTATAAACAGTTCGTTGCCAACAGAGTGGCGGAAATCTTAGAGTCTTGAGCTGAAACCCAGTGGCACTGGTTGCCTGGCAAAATGAATCCCGCCGATGAGGCTACTCGTCCTGGGCTAATGTATAACTCAAGCAGTCGTTGTAAAAATGGTCCAGAATTTTTGCGTCAGAAATCTGAAGGATGGCCTACAGGTCGTGGCTCACTAGAAAATAATAGGTGTGATGAAGAGCTTCGAAACGATCGTTTCGTGTTCTCTACTCGTATAGTAAGCCACACACTTTTTGATACAAAACGTTTTTCTAAATACTTGCGATTAATAAGACATATAGGTTGGGCGTTTCGATATGTTAACAATTTAAAGCTAATTTGTAAACGACAGCCACCTTTAAATGGTGATTTGTCGATAGAAGAAGAAGAACATGCTGAACGTTTCGTAATAAAGTCCATACAAAGAATAGCATTCGCTGAAGAATATCACGCCCTAGGCAAGGGCCAAGCCATTAGCGCAGGTAGTGCTTTAATTTCATTAAATCCATATGTTGACGAGTTTGGAAACATTAGATGTGGGGGTAGGATTGACAACGCGCCGAACCTCCCACTGTCAGCAAAGAGACCATATATTCTGCCCAAAAACGAGGGAGTTACACATCTTTTGGTTCAGTGGTACCATGAGCGTCAAAGACATATCAATGATAACATTGTGATTTGCGAGATACGATGTAAATACTGGATTCCGTCTATAAGAGTCGTTCTGAAAACTGTAAAGGCGAGTTGCCCTAGCTGTAAAGTTAAAAGGTGTAAACCCTCTCAACCGATAATGGGACCTCTACCCCAAGATCGTCTACGTGCCTTCATTCGCCCATTTTCGTATACCGGGCTGGACTATTTTGGTCCCGTAGTAGTGGCTATCCGACGAAGCCGTAAGAAACGATGGGTTGCGTTGTTCACGTGTTTAACTACACGAGCTGTTCACTTAGAACTTGCTACTGACCTCTCAAGTGACTCGTGTCTTCTTTGTATAAGGAACTTTGTAAATCGCCGCGGTATACCAGTGCAAATTAGAAGCGATAACGGAACAAATTTCGTGGGGATTCGAAAGGAGCTTGGTGATGAGAATAATTTTATCGATTTTGGAGAGCTAGAACACGGGTTGAAGCCACTCGGTATCAGATGGAAATTTAACACTCCATCCGATCCCAGTGCTGGCGGTTCGTGGGAACGCCTGGTCCAATCTGTAAAGAAGGCATTATATGCGGCATTGTCAGAGCAAGTACCACGCCTGGAAACTTTAAACAGTCTACTGATTGAGTGTGAAAATATCGTGAACTCAAAGCCTCTCACCCACCTTCCTGTGTATCCTGATGAGCCAGAGCCGTTGACGCCAAATCATTTCTTATTAGGAGTTCCTAATTCTACTCAAACACCAGCTCCATTTAACCCTAAGTTGTGCTCTCTACGAAAACAATGGAGAATTTTACAAAATTTGAAAAACTGTCTCTGGAAACGATGGATACTAGAATACCTTCCCGAATTGACGCGACGAACCAAATGGTGTCGCC
The DNA here is from genome assembly GCA_936439885.1 of Nowickia ferox. Classification (NCBI taxonomy): domain Eukaryota; kingdom Metazoa; phylum Arthropoda; class Insecta; order Diptera; family Tachinidae; genus Nowickia; species Nowickia ferox. The sequence continues at coordinate 51,745,529 of OW387024.1, read as the reverse complement.
CCACTAATCCTATAACCACCGGGGCACTGGTATTGATTTGCGAATCGGATCAGGCTAGATCAAAATGGAAACGGGGGCGCATTCATAAGCTTTTTGTTGGCAAAGATGGAATAGCGAGATCGGCTGAAGTAAATACCGCAGATGGTTTACTGCGACGTCCCGTGTCTAAGCTAGCCTTATTAGACGTTGAGAGTTGTGGTGATATGGACAAAATGAGGTCCATTCACGGGGGTGAGGATGTCGATAACACAGAATAAAATTAAAATAAAATGTAATCTTACTTGAATATACATCTCTGTAACTCTTAATGTCAGTCTGTCAGTGCAAGCAACATGTAAAATTTCTTAAGCGCCAAAAGGTATTTGATCGCCATCTTTTAAATTAATGCAAATGATGGTCATATAAAGGACAGAATAGTTTTTGTCGTCATTTAGTGAGGTCGTCTAACAACAAGTATGTATTATCTACTACTTATATAAAAATTGTAATTTATTAGGAAAATTAATTGTGTCATTACATTTTAGAGAATAAATTCTGATCAAACCCGTGAGTAAATAAAAATACGTTTTTTATTTATACAACTCAGGATCGCATTTAATTCTTTTAGTCGACGACAGGAACTATGACTTGTTTTTGAACAAACGTTTGATTTTTTTTTTTTTTTTTTATGCATACATATATTTATTTATTGTATCTTCAAAAATGAACTAACAATAAGTATTCAAATCTTAAATCTAAATATAATTATTAGGCCCGACCAGTGTCGGACATAAACTTAGTGATAGTAATTCATAATACATAAGAGTTGTGCAAAGCAAAAAATAAAAATAAAAAAATAATTTCAAACAGTTTCATCTGGTGTGGTAATTATTAGAGCCCTTGTGTTCCTCTTTTTTGAGCGGATGTGTCCGGTAAAGTTCAAGATATTTCGAGCAAGCGGATTAGGGTGTGACTCGAGTTTAGTTAAATATTTGCCTGAGTATTTTGCAATTTCTTCAGTCACTTGTGGCATATTTAGATCACGATGTAAATTTGAGTTTCTTATGTACCATGGAGCCGATGTTATTAACCGTAAAATTTTGTTTTGTCTTCGTTGGTTTTTCTCTACATTTGAAGCTGAAGCAGTGCCCCATAGCTGAATTCCGTAGCACCATATAGGTTTCAAAAGCGACTTGTATATCAAAAGTTTGCAATCTAGACTCAGGGTTGAATTTCTACCAATCAGCCAATGTAACTGAGTTAATTTTAGTTTCATTTGTGTTAGCTTAGAGTCAATATGGTGTTTCCATGTTATCCGTCGGTCAAGGTGTATACCAAGGTATTTTACATGTGAATGTTGAGGAACAACTTGATTATTGATTCGAATGGGTGAACAGGTATCTTTTCGCAGAGTAAATGTTACCTGAACACACTTTTGTTCGTTTACCTTAATTCTCCATAAGTTTAACCATAATTCCAGCTGTGTAATATGTTCTTGTAGATATCAGGAAGCCTGGTGAGGGTTTTCGTGCATACTAAGGCAGGCTGTATCATCAGCAAATGTAGATGTATGGATATTGCTGCTCAAAGGCATATCACAAGTATAAATCAAAAACAAGACTGGGCCCAGTATGCTCCCCTGTGGCACACCGGATGAGATTGATTCGGACGCACTCATGAAGTCTCCTTCCACAACAGTGAACTTTCGAGCAAGAATATAACTTTGCAGAAGATTAACAATGTTTATTGGTAGATATGTCTTCAATTTTAAAATTAGGCCTCTATGCCACACTTTATCAAATGCTTGAGAAACATCAATAAAGAGTGCAGAACAATACTTCTTTTCTTCGAGTGTTCTTCTTATAAATTGAACCAATCTATGCGTTTGTTCAATGGTGCTATGCTGACTTCTAAAACCAAATTGATGATCCGGTATGCACGCATTATCAGTTAGAATTGGGGACAATTTGATCATGAGTAACTTTTCGAAGAGCTTTGACATTGTTGGCAGTAAACTTATTGGCCTGTATGACTCAGCCTTGGTAAGATCTTTGCCCGGCTTTGGAATCATTTTGACCTTGGCAAGCTTCCAACGTTTGATGAATCATCAAAATTTCGTACCATCCTATTTTTATGTTGTTTTGACTATGAGTATGCACCAATATTTATGAAATGTGTTTCATAAGTATTTTCTTTTATTTTGCCTATATAAGAGATAATCGTCCCTACTCATAGTCAAAACAAAGTATATTTTAAGAGTTTAAAACCAGTCTTATCATAAAAAATACTGATTTTAAACTCTTACAGTCTTATTTATAAAACTAATTAAATTTGAAAGGTTTTTTTAAACAAATTTTTATAAAAAATTTGTCTTAAAAAGCCTTTATAAAGTCTTAATAATTTTAATAAATAAGGCTGTTAAAATATACTTTGTTTCACTAACCTCATTTGTGTAACTAATTGCATTTCATAAATATTGACGCATACTCATAATCAAAACAAATGATAGTTTTATGTTGTTTTGATTGTGAGTATACATTATTATCGCTTATTAAAAAAATAAAATAATGCAGCTGCACGACTTGTGTGAGAAACATATTTTGTATGGAGTGAGATAAGAATGTTTATGCATTCTGCTGATGTCAAACTTATACTAGAATCACTAAAGATTTGATATTAGTTAATCATATTGTAATTATAATGTTTAAGTAAGATGAGACAAATATAAAGCATGTTGGAAGGATAAATATGGATTTTGTTTATAAGCAACGATATTGAATTAAACGATATTCGTTATAGAAAAAAAAAGAATTTGACTACATAAAAGTTTACTTTTTCGATTTTCATCTGACCTTAAACTCCATTCATCTAAATGTTGTAAATGGTCAGCTACTTGTAAACTGATAACCCAATCTGAATCAGATAAGCTGATCTGAAAACCAGACCAGGTCCTAATAAGCTGATCTGAAAACCAGACCAGGTCTTGATAAGCTGATCTGATAACCAGACCAGGTCCTGATAAGCTGATCTGAAAACCAGATCAGGTCCTGATAAGCTGGTCTGATAGCTGATGCCTGATCTAATAGCTGATACCTCTTATTTGCTAAACATGGATGAGAAAATTTTAAAACAGTTGGTGTTGACAAGAAATGTCTTAAAGAAAAAGCTTCGTAGTATAAAAACTGGTGAAATAGATGCACGTGAACAACTAAGAGATACATTTAAACCTATAACAGAACCACTCAAAGAATTCATAAATAGTTCTAAAAATATTAAAAGAATTCCCATATGAAAAGAAAATAAAATGAAGACAGAAGTTGAAAATAATACAAGTCTTAAACCTGAAAAAACATCAGTCAAGATAGAGACAAGTACACCGAAGAAACTTTCAGAAGGAACAATATTTGATGATATCATCTTATTTAATGATGCTAATACTGAGAATGATGATGAGGATGATGAAGATGATTTTTACTCATAGACTTCCAATTCTGAAGACACTGATACTCATTTATCAGTCTTGGAAGGATGAATTGAATTAGATACAAACTATGGCCCACATAAAGATTTGAATAATGAATGGAAGTTTGGTGATAGTAACCTAAAACTAAATGAAGATAAAATACAAGTTGATGGTCAAATATAGGTTCTAATAGTAGCTTTATTTTCTTTAAGGATGGATAATAAAACATGGAAATACTATGAGAAATTTGATTTTAAAAACTATATAAAATATATAATTTCTACTAATACATGGATAGAGAATCATCATAATTCTCTGACGGAGAATGATGTTATCAGTAAATTGTTTCTGGAAACTCAAATCGATAAACTATAGGACAAATTAATAATACAGCTTAAGGAGTTAATATAATTCAAGAGTATATTAAAATGCAAATTGATGGAGTACAACGTGAAATACAATTAGAGATAGAAGATAGTTATACAATTGAAAAAACACATACTAAAAATTAAATCATCTTTTGAAAACAACAAATTGAACAGCTGAACGATAAAATTTATAGATTGGAAAATTAACTACATAATAGTATAAATAGTTGAAAGTGCATCAAGTAGATCACAACACTCTCCAAAAAATCTTTAAAACAACTCAATGTCTTTAAAAAGAAATTTAGTAAACGAACTCTATAATAAATCTCGAAAATTGTTTGTGCATTGTAGATATGTAATTAAAGGAATAGTTGATCTTTTATGGAGCTGATTTAGGTGAAATGGGAAACTATTCTACAGAAAATAGAAAATATTGATTATTGTAGACTGTAAGTTATTCATTCTCAAAGTTTCTATGGTCAATACCGTCGAAAATAAAAGTTGCACTCGAAAAAACCTAGGCTGTGGAAAATATTTTTGAAATGTTACGAGTACCAAAAAACTCACAAATGGATGCTTGTAAAGAATTTTTTAATAGACACTGGAAAATTCATGCATAAGTAGAAGATTAAACATTATTTAATATGAAAGCATCAACAGTAGAATGATTTAATAACCATTTAAAGGAAATATGTGATGATGGTTCATATAAGTGTATTGAAATATACAAAGAATTACTTAATGTACTCGTATACAATATAAAAGTTCATCTAACCATTTAAATGCTTCCGATTAAAGTTAACTCAACAAATGAGAAAAAACTGCTAAATATAGTAATTTGAAGATGAACAAAATGTTGAAATTTAATGAAAGTAAAAAATAAAATTAAACAGGAAAAATCTAGTTTGGTTTGTGTTTTTGAAAGAATGATAGGTCTTAAGAAAGATAATTAACTTAATATACTGGAAATTCTCTAAACTTGTTGGCCTGTATGAAATATTGTGAAAACTTAAGCATTCAAAATAAATTACAACACAGTGTAATATTCAGTAACACATAATATTATCACTTTTTATAGTGAAAATTGTACATTTTCCATTTCGAAAGCTCTAGCAAGCGAAATTTTAAAATATGCCCATGGGCTATTATAATAGAACTTCACTCTATTCATTTCTACAGCTATCAAATCTTTAGAAAATATAGATAAACTACATAAATTGGACTTAGATTTCCAATCTTTAAGAATGTATATGTGAATGAATTATTATCAAACAAACTTACTGAATAAATACGGACTTCAATTGGAATCATGCTGAAGCATACATAAATTGTAAAATGCAATGTAAGCAAATCTTACTTTATATCTGTATCTGTATGAGTATTAAATAAATTTACAGAAAAAATATTGAAAGCATGCCGAAGCATGCAAATTTAAAAGAATTCCTCACGTCACATAACTTTGTAAGTAAAGAAATATTATGATTATATGCTAAATGAAATACATAAATATTTATATACTTTACAAAAGATAAAAAGAGCGAAATCGTAAATTCTAATGGTATAGATTTTTAACTGAAACACCACTACATCTCGGACGCTTGCGTCACTATGGACAAAAGCATGTTAAGACTTGCATGTTAGAAAAATATAAAAACCTCATAGAAAGTGATGAGGACCTTTTTTAAGTGAGAAATCATAATATCTGAATCTGATACAACTCAGACTAAATCACCTACAATAACTTCAAGGGGTCAACTAGCAAATCTGATGTAGAAATATTTGAAGTAAAATTTCTTTCAAACGTAGATATTCCAATGTTTCTGACACTATATGAAAATACCTACGCTGAATTCATGGTGGAGGTGACTGAGTTTTTGAAGATCGATTTGGTATAATAGCTGATTATTAAACATGTATTTCTTTGTATGTAAACTAATTTCTACATACATACATATACTCGCATATATGTATGTAGATATGAATACATTTGCATATGTACACACTCACATATGTATATATTTTCATTAAAAATAATGGATTTAAAAATTATATTAATGTTCTCTATTTCAAGTAGTAAAATCTAAAAAAAGTAGTGATACATCAGAAGAAAAAAAAAAAACAAGAGACTGACTGACCAATTGATATATACAGCCTGTCTCACATGAAGACAAAGCATACTTAAACATAACAGAAATATATATACAATACGCTAAACTTTAATACCATGAGAAAGAAAAATCATCTAGATCATCAAATAAATGGGATAGGTGATCACCCTTCATAAAATACACATATAGCCTATTAATGTAAGCATAGTAACATTATCAAGTAACACAATTTGGGCAATTAAAATTTTAACATTTATGTTTATGCAGTTCTTAATGGTATGTATCTACTACTCGTATATGAAAGAATTTCAAGCGCATCAGAGTTTAAGATAAAAGCTCCTTTTATTCAATAGCGTGTCAATTGATATAGAAATTTAATTTGAAACAGCAAGCAAGGACCTCAGCTACTGCATTTTTACTACTGATCGAATAATAGAAAGTCCTCAAAGTCTTATAAATTAAGTAATATGAATGAAAAAATGGTTTTAATAGACGAGTAAGGTTTCGAATGATTTTCATTACAAAAAGAAGTAGCGGATGTTTTCAACAATAATGAGTATAACAATTTCTTTATAAAACCACCATTTGATTTTAAATGTTTATCAATAAAAAAGGAAAGAGAAGCGAAGAGGTTAACAAAAAACTATCATCACCTAAGCTGGACTGCTGGATCAGTTTCATTTCAAAGCGTTTGTCATTTTTTAAAAGCCAATGCAAGATGTTCTAAAATATATGTAAATGGTGAAGAAAAAAGATGATAGTTGGAAAAAATTTTACACCGAAAAATTTCTAACGTTGACTATATAGGCTATATCAACTTTAAACAAATGGAAATCAAATATATTAAATATTTATACTATAGTTACTACAACTAGAGAGGAATTCAATTTTACTTAAAACAGAAACTCCTCACAAACTTTTAAGTAAATACATCTAAAAATTAAAAGAACGTTTTTTTTAATTTCAAATAAAAGAACTATGGAGATATTTCACATCTATACACAAAAGACCAGGCGAATATTTACAACAAGAATAAAAGGCCGCACATGACAAGAAAAAGTGTATTTAAACAGGGAGCCACACTTCTCATCCATGTTTAGCATTTATTTGTATATACATACATACATTAAATCAATTTGTAGATCCATGCTCAAGTATTTAATGGATTTTAACAATCACACTTACATATCTACATCATGAAAACATACAAACCGTTCTCCAAGCTATTGACGCTTGAAGACGAAAGTCAAAGAAGACAAATGTACTTAAATAAACAAACTTATCACAGACCAGTCAAACACTATCGCGCATACACACACAAAATCGCCACGATCGTACACAAGAATTTTGCAAAATCTGAAATTAATATTTATACAAATATAAACAAATTTCTGACCGACAGACTTTAACACTGGACAAATTTAAGCTTGATAAAATATAAAGCAATCTCCAATATGAAAAACATACTAGGATTAGGGAGTTCAGATATATGATAATATTTTCTAGCAAAAAATTTTCATATGAGAAATAATTTATTTCTACGTACATATAAATACTAGGGTGAGAAAATCACATACACAAACACATACTAAAATTCATCTACGAAAAATTAAACCTATTTCAACAACGCCCCTCCCCTCACAAATCAGAGTCAGCCTAAAGTTCTTACAGATATACATACACAAAATCTCAAGGTAACATACAATCTCTCAATCTCAACAACCTAAATCACGATCAGCCTTAAACTCATATAGACATACATACACACAAAGACGGATACATATACATGAAAACCTTTACCTCACCTCTCATTAATCATGATCAGCCTTAAACTCTTGCATATATACACACAAATTGCGCTGTTATATATTACATGAACACTTCGCCTCTCATAAATCACGATAAGCCTTAAATTTCCTATGTATACACAAAATCTCAAGGTCACATACAGTCGATCAATCACAACAATCCAAATCATGATCAGCCTTAAACTTCTACAGACATTCAAGCACAAAAATTCCTATAGACATATAAACACCCAAATTCCTATAGATACATATTACAATAACACCCCCCGCCTACCTCAAATCAAGGACAGTCTTAAACTGCTATATATACATACATACAACAGTGAGAGGTCGAAATGGGCTAACCGTGGGACACCGCAAGGTGGGGTGATCTCACCTTTGCTCTGGCTTCTTGTAGTTAAAAAATACTTTTCAGATTAGATGCCTTGGAGGTTAAAGTTGTAGCGTACGCGGTGGTAATAATGGTCTCAGGGATGTTCATGGACGTGATAAGTGATATCATGTCCAACGCCTTGGGCACACTTAGCAACTGGGCTACAGACTGTGGACTGGGAGTGAACCCAAACAAAACGGAACTGGTACTATTTACCACAAAGACCAAGGTATAGAACTTTGAATAATCATGAATTGACGCTATCAGACAACGCAAAATATCTAGGAGTTATACTGGACCAAAAACTCTCATGGAAACTGAATATTCAACACAGGGTTAGAAAGGCAACGGTAACATAATACTCCTGTCGTAGGATGTTTGGAGCTAAATGGGGCTGAAACCCCAAAATGCTTAAATGGATGTATACAGCAATTGTGCGTCCTATACTAATATACGGCTCTGTAGTTTGGTGGCCAGCCACAAGTAAGAAATACGTGGTAGATCAACTTTATAGAATATAGAGATCCGCTTGCGTAGGAATAACAGAGGCTTTGAATACTATACTAAACCTTATTCCGATCGACCTTCATATATTGGCGGTATCCTCAAGTAGTGCGGCAAGATTAGCAAAATATGGGCTGTGGAGATCAAGGTCATATGGTCATGCCAGAATCCTGGATCAATTACCCCCATGCTGAGGAAATGTACTGATTACATGGTGCCTCATCTGGACTTTGAAAAGAGGTTCAAAGTTCTGATTCCATCCAGACGGGAGTGGAAGGGAGGCAAAATGGTAGGGGAATATGACGTCAGTATATACACAGATGGATCAAGAATGATCTGCGGTGTCGGCTCTGGAGTCTTTTCAGGTGATCTTGGTATAGAATGCTCCTTTTGCCTCCCAAACGAAGCAACTGTATTTCAGGCTGAAATGTTGGCAGTTAGGGAAGCGGCTAGAATGCTGATTGATAGGCAGATACATGGTAAAGTTGGTATCTTTGTCGACAGCCAGGCAGCACTACTATCCCTAAGATCACATATCACCTCGTCCATTCTAGTCGGGCTATGCAAGAGTTTGCTATCTAGACTGGGTGGTCAGACTGACCTCACCCTCATCTGGGTTCCAGCACATAGCAATTTCTTAGGTAACGAACGGGCGGACGAGCTGGCTAGAGCTGGCTCCGCTATGAATGTCTCCAATGCCGAATCGATAGCCATGCCGTTTGGTGCTATTGAAATCTATATTTTCAAGCACTATCTCTATAAGGCTGAAAGTAGATGGCGTAATATAGTCACGTGCAAGGTTGCAAAGAAAATGTGGCCTTGCTACAATGATAGGCGCTCAATACAATTAACAAACAGAAACCGTAGAGACATCTCGAGACTCGTTGCAGTCATGACGGGGCACTGGACGGTCATCAGACATGCTAGTAGGATAGGTCTATCCTACAATGAGTTCTGCCGAAGTTGTCAAGAAGTAAGCAAAGAAGAAACAGTCTTTCACTTTCTTTGCGAATGCCCAGCTCTGCATCTCTCGAGACACAAATTTTTAGGTAGTCATGTACTAGATGATCTATCAGATCTATCTGAGATTGGGTTGAATGACCTTATCAGATATCTCAACGCGACGGGTTGGATCTAGTAACGATCACCTTATCAGAATACTCAGGTACGGTTCTACATAGGCTGACACCGATGAGTGTAGTGGTCCTTTCAAAAAGGAATCTTCTAGATGAATACCTGCGTGTAGTGGGCAGCCACGTAAACCAAACAACCAACATACATACATACACACACACACACAATCATAGGCACATTCTACCTATCTATCACAACAACACCCTCCCCCACCTCAAATCACAATCAGCCTTAAACTCCTACGAACATACATATACACAGATTCCGACGGATACGTATTACATGAAGACTCTCACCTCGCCTTTCATAAATCACAGACAGCCTTAAACTCTTACAGACATACATGTACACAGATTCCCACAGATACATATTACAACAACTCCCCTCCCTCCATCAGTCGATCTACCTCAAATACACCCCGCCCCCCCATAAAGCACAGCTTGGTTTAAATTTCAACAAGCATAAACACCACCGAATTCCCACGGTTACATATTACAAAACACCCTCACCTACCCAAATCACAGTCAGCCTTAAGGTCTCACAATCTAGACACACCCCGCCCTCCACCAAGCACAGCCAGACTTCCATTCCTACAGCTAGACACACCCACAAATTTTCCGTCGGCATTAGGAAAAATCATTTCCATGATTTTCCCGTCGAAATTTGAAAAAAATAAACATGTTTTCCCGTCGGCATTTGAAAAAAAAACATGTTTTCCCATCGGCATTCGAAAAAAATAAACATGTTTTCCCGTCGGCATTTGAAAAAAATGAAGATGTTATCCCATCGGCATTAGAAAATAATATACATATAAAAGCTTCAAACCTATAAACCCCCTTAATGTATTCCCACAAAATATTCTGCGCACTAGTTCCCACGGTCATACATACATACAAACATACATATGCTTAATATAAAAAAAAAAACAATTTCTCAAATTCAGACAAATTTCACAAATTTCAGCAAAATTTCACAATTTTAATCGGCGCCCGAATTGGGCATTCGTTCCCTACTATATACTTACATAAAATTATTTTATTACCAAACTGAAAGTAAAATGCTTCAAAAACCACCAAGTGATTTGATATCGTCAGGCAATTTGTTAACCAGTTTCAAATCAAGTGATCCCAAAACTTTTTGTGCGCAGAACACCTTTTAATTTTTTTCAAATCACTTTAGTATAAAGTGATTTACAGAACATGCCTGATATATCTAAGTATGTACTTATGTGTGAAAATATATATTTATTTTTGTACGCACTTTTTTATTTTTGCAGATATTTGAAATTCTAGTACTAACAAATTAGGTACTATTTATTGTATTTGTAAGTTGTACGTACATGTGCAAAATACGTATGAAAGTACAATCCAGATGCACCTGAATTGTATGTACCCAATAACGGTTGATGATGATGGCGATGAGCCCCAGAAGCATCTTTGGCTGATACGGCGCCAGCGTTTGCCACATCAGCAGCTGCTACCGCAGCAGCAGCTCCTCCTTGTACTGCTGTTGTTGCTTGTTGGATTCCGCTGGCAGTAGCTGCCATAGCTGCTGTGGGTATAGCAGCACCATTTGCCGCAGCTGATTGTAAATGTGGTGGAATGTGTGGAGGGCCTCGGGTCCTTGCAGTTGTTATATAAAGCGATGGTTGAAGTGTTGAAGCAAGTTCGCCGACGTTGCTTTGAGCATTGATCATATACGACGGCGCATAACATCCAGTAGCAATGGGAGTGGCAGCATTGGAAGTATTATGTACACTACTGGGAGAAATGTTGTTACTATTATCATTACTGCTGCCATTAATAGCCGGAGAGTTCCGCTGCGATAAAGTGTTGCGACGATATTCGATAGCGGAACTACCACTACTTATCGTGGTAGAACCTTTCTGGCGGAATGCGGCACCAGCTGCATTTAGACGAATAGTTGACTTCGAAACATTAAGTATCGGAATATTCCCGGTAGCTATGTCAGCATTTGAAGTTACCTGGTAACTGTTGGTATTAATGTTTTGTATATTCGCATTACCTACAAAATTAGGTAGTCCAAATAACAGTGGTGTCTGTGGATTATCGCTCGCTACACCACATTCACCACGTTTAATTGAATGCGGCCTGGAGTTAGTGATATTGCTTGGGAAAGCTATAGTATCGTTGTTGTTATTAGCATTGTTTAGCAAAGCAGACGGCTTGCCATTAGCACCACTGTAACCAATCCCGCATGTTGAATTTTGTCGACCCAAGCTGGCACTTTGATGCGACAGGGGTTTCTTTCCACTTCCACTATAAGCACAGTTTCTTTTTTCATATGAAGATGATACGAACGAATTTTGTGATCTGTTGCTGTTAGCTCCTCCTGTATTAAGCGTTGAATGGTGGGAAACTTCTGTGTTTCCGTAATACTGTGGTGTTGAATTGGATACACTGAAGTTGCCGCTATTATTGTGCATTATCGGCGGTGTTGAAAACATCGAAGTATTTCTATGTGTATTATGTAGGGTCGTCGAAGAATGAATCGAATGGGGAGTGCTGGGAGCAGATTGAGATATACCTATCGGGTTACCACTTCCTCCTAATCTTCCACAATATGCCACTCTATTTGAAGATCCAAATTGTGCTGCATTTGTTATTGTCGCCGGATCCACTATGGGAATAGCTGACGGCCCGGGGACGTGTAGTGTGTGGCCACCGGATTGTATTCCATGATGCGGTGCGTGGTGGTGAGATGTGGTGTAAAAGGGCGTGATCACAGTATTTGGATGATGAGTAGATCCACTTGAGAGACTTGGTTGACCAACTACTCCACATGTTACTTGACTTTGGAGGTTTCCAGATGGTTGAATACTAGCTGTATGCTGTGTCATATTAGTACCTACAGACTGTGGTACAATGGATGTTACGGCGGTATTTGTTGAATATGGGAACATATTTGCTGAAAATATTGTGGCATGTTGAGGCAAAGCGTACATAGTGGCGGTTATGGGTGCTCCACCGCCAGCACTAGCATCTACTGTTGTTTGCGGTCCTGTAACGGTTTGCGATGGGACTGCCGCAGCCAATGTAAGAGTTGGAACAACATGTCCTAGTTGGTAAGTGGTGCTTGTAACACCATTGGTTATTGAGGCAGCAGTTAGAAGCTGATGACCACTATTATGTGCTGCGTTGTTAAAGTGCGGAAGTATGGCACGTTTTGCACGACCAGTGCCATAATATGTGGTTCCACCACTGTGACTAGAGGCTACACCACCGGCTACTGAGTGAATATGCTCTTGAAATCCCGTAGCTACAGAGCCATTTTGGTGACTTGCATTTCCGTTGCCGGCATGTCCTGACAAATTATTCGTAGTGCTTGAGGAATTAGTTGACGGTCCAGCCGTCGAGTTACCTCCATTGGGTCCAGCCGGGATTACGCCGCCTACGACGTGACTTACACTTCCAGGCGCTGGCGGTGGAGCTAAAAGTGATGCAGTGGGAACAGCTTGTTGAGGTACATAGTATGTCATAGTTTGGCCCCAATATCCTATTTGAAAACAAAGACAGGAATCAGCAAGTAAAACAAAAATCACTACCTTATTAATATTAAATTTGACCCACCATTGTATGGATATGGATGTCCAATCGGAAAAGTTGTTATTGGCATTTGTTGCAATTGGGCTGTAGTAGATACTGGAGCTGTTGCCGTTAATGGAGCAGCGCCTAGTTGAAATTGTTCTCCAGAATATAGTACTTGGCTGGAGTAAATTGGAGAACTATTTGTTGCCGTAAACTGTGCAGTAGGATAAGCAGCTACTGGTACCACTCTTGTTGTACCACCCTCTGGATATATAGATTGAGTACCGGTCTGTAATAGACCAGCGGTCTCACTATGTTGTTGAGATGGATCAAATACAGGCATAAAATATCCCTGAAATTCTCCTTCCACATGTTGAGGGTAAGCGTAAATCATTCGTTGAGGCACTGAATAAATGCTGCCATCAGGCTAAAAATATGTATTGAAATTGTTTAAATATGCATAAATATTTATACATATGTAAATGGTAATCAGCGTTGCCGTTTTGGTTATTTGTAACCAAAATTTGTTACTTTTTTCCAATGTGTACTTGTGTCCTTTTTTATTTTGGTTACTTTTTTCAACACAAAAATACCAATTTTTTATATTTGTATGTGGTTTTTTATATTTGCATATACGTAACTATCGTGATAAACGATCATCAATTAATCGTTTTTATTACTGTTTTTAACACTGTTAAGAATAGAACCTCTATTATCTCATTTTCCAAACTTAACAGATAGTAAAGAAGAAGAAATTGTATCCAGTGGAAATTACTCAGATTTTCTAAATTAGAGGTGCTAATATGTACTCGTATATATATTTTTTTGCGAAGCATTTTCTAAACCTACAAATGAACTGACGAAAAATGTTTTTATGATTTTAGTAATTTTGGTTTTTAAATTAATGTCAGAGCGCTGCTGATAGGATATTTTTTCATCTAGGTCTTGTCAAAACTAAATAAAGGAATGAGCTTGATTTTAATACTGTAAACTCTATAATAGAATCTTAAGACTTGTGCATCAATTGAAACAATTCTCATTATGTCTGGCCTGGAAAGCTTTTTAATACTTTATCTATCCAGTGTTTTGATAGCGTGTATAATTAAATTACATACTACTTGTTTGTTACTAAAAAGTTTTTTGTTTTGTAATTTTTAATAATATTATTACCTGAAGTATTTGTTTATAAAATTAATTTTGTTGATTGTAACTTATAATAAGATATACTTATAGTGGGTGGTTCATTTATATTATACCCACTCACCATGTGGAAGATTGTTTCTGTTTTACCAAACTGGGTTTTTTCGAATACCTTATTTGATCAAAAACTAACTAATCAGTTCTGCGCTTAAAATAGGACTCGAAAATGATGCCCAGAAAGCGATTTATTTAAAAAACAATATGTAGAGATTGTACGCAATCATAAATTGATCAGACATATGCTCAAAGTGTGACAGTTTGAATCATTGCTTCGCAAGCGATTGTAAGTACTACCACAAACTGTCTCGAAAATGAGTCGAAATTGATCAGAACCGCTAGTCATAAAGTACTCTTTTAGAAAAGTCGCGGGTAGGGTACCATTTTCTTTCGAATGAACAGTCATTTTTGACTCAAAAACGAGCGCTTAAATGATTATTTGAATCGTGCGGATTAGTCCAAAAATACTCTAATATTATTATTAATTTCATAAAATGCTGACTGGATATGATTGTATAATAATTAAATGTACATATATTTTTCAACCAAAGTACAAACAAAACCGTATTTTAAATACCAAACAAATTCTGGTTACTTTTTGTTGCATTTGGCTACTTTTTTTTTTGCGATTTTGGTTACAAAATTTGTTTGGTTGTAGCAACGCTGACGGTAATACATACCCCTCGCTGATATGTGGTACTGCCATAAGGATTTGTTGAACTGTTATTGGGTGTGGTTGTTGTGTGGAATACCGTTGAACCGTCAACAGTCTGGTAGCTTTGAGTCCAACTAGTCACTCTCGGTTCTTCGGTGGATCTTTTTGTCAATGTATCGCTACTGTTGAATGGGGTAGAACAAGAAGATTGTGGAGTTTCACGATGCTGCATTTGCTGTGTAGTTTGGGATTGTTGCAATAGCGTTTGTGTTGTTGGTGTCGTATTTGTTGGTGTATGACTTGAATGCTATTAATCACATATTAAGGGTTTATTCATCACCAGAACAAGTAATACTTTCCTTGATACTTACCACCTTTTTTACGACGTCGTCCTCCTCATTAATAGGAATATTGGGACTAGTAGCCTGATTTTTAAACTTTTGGACTTCAATGTGGTCGTAGTTTTTCGTCGATGTAGTTGTTGTTATATTCAAGCAACCATTTGTAGAGTTATCACATTCATCGTTTTCATCCTGCTTACATAAATCTGAAATTTCTTAAGAATTAACTTAAAAAACCTGTTCTACTGACAACCAATCCCCTTTTACATACCACCTTCTTGACAGCTAACATCCTCATTATTTGGAGAAATTACTTCATTAGTAATATCCATTGTTTGTGTTGATGATTCCGCTATAAATTCACATATACCCTTTGTTGATCCTGTAGCTGTTGCCTCCAACTTATTCAGCTGCTGATGTGTTTTGTATTGTTTCTTTGTAGGATTGTTTACTGACAGTTGTTGCTGAGGCGAATTATTTTTATTCGAATGATAAATATTATTCACACTATTCGAGGAATTAGTAATACTTGTCGTTGATTGTATCGGTGGTATATTGGATGGATCGTAATGGTAAACCGTTCTATAAATATGTAGGACAATAAAAATTATTATTTAGCAATATTATTTGGTGCAGAAATTTTTTATTTTATCTAAAGTGGTTTCCTCTTGGGAATTAAGTTTTTTTTACATGTATGCACATTGGGTAATTTGACCCACTTTTTAGGCCAAAATTAATTTCAGCCAAAGTTTTGGACCGATATGGCTGAAACTTAGAAAAAACGTTTTTTAGGAGCACGCACAGCTTTGATTTTTGATTTTTGTTATAGTATAAATTTTTAGGGTTGCCACCATATGGAACAGTAAAAAACTTAAATATCTCGAAAAAAAACGATTAAGTTTTATTTTGAAATACGGAAAAATGAAAATATGCAAGGCGGCTAACAAAATGGCGTAAAAGTCATGTTAACAAATCTTACTTGAAAATGTTTGCATGGGCGATTTGCCACCTCAACTATAAAGTTTTCTTTTTATAACAAACACTTCTTCATTTAATGTTTCGTCATTTCCAATTTTTCCAGGCATATAATTCAAAATAGCTGTTTCTTTCTCTCTTTTGTTTTTTTTAACAAATTCTAAGCAAATTCACTATAAGAAAAGCAGAGGTCGCCTGGTAAACAAATTGGATATCTCAAAAAACGCAAGAAATCGCAGCATGAAATTGATGGAATAAACTCAAAATTAAATTTTTATGCCTAGTAAACATCTGACACACATGTGACCAAAAAAGCGTAACCACTACTTACTAATGAAAAACTGCTTGATTTAAACAATTTGCAGTTATGATGGATTTTATAAAATTGTCTATTAGTTATGTATGAAACTGTTTAAGTTAATAAATACGTGTGTGAATCAAGCAGTTTTTCATTAGTAATTAGTGGTTACGCGTTGTTGGGCACATGTTTGCAAAATGTGTACTCGGCATTAGAAAGATTTTATTGATTTCAGCTTAAAGAAAATGTAAACTTTTCTTAAAATCTTATCCAAAGTTGGACAAGAACGTTTAATTTTTTAAATTTGAGATTAAGAAAAATTAATAATTTTCTCACCAATAAGGTATTTTGTTTTAACAAATAATAAGGTATTTATTTAGCACTTATTATCAATATTCTTTTCCATATACGAATTTGTTCTTCTATCATTGTTTTATTAACAACTATTTTCAGGTTTTGTTACCAAAAATAACACAAAGTGCGTCCCATATAAATGATTGCTTGAATACAATGAATTTAAGAATCACTTAATTGCTGGTTATTTGTTTGTTATAAAAACAACATTTACAGGGGGGTTACTCTCTTTTGCGATGCGAAAGAAAAATGCTACGAAATCGAACGATTGGTACTCTCTAATGCGTTTGCGCATTTGCTTTTCTCATCTATTTTTCTTTTCTTTCGCAAGCCTGGTATCACCGCACTCTGTAATGCGAAAGCGTCTGTCAAAGTCCGATTATCGCAAATATCTTGCGATAGGTAAATATCAAACGCAAAGGGAAAAAAACAAGTGAATAAGTGAACAAATATTTAAATTTGATATTGAAATTTTTATTTTTGGAGAAAGATAAAAAAATACATTTCATTTTGTGATCACATGCATATGTATCTCAAAATGTAAAATCAAGGTGAAATAGTAGTAACCAAACTATAGCATTATACTGTGCTGCAATTTTGTGTAGAGGTGTAAGTGCTTGATTTTGGCCGATCTAACTACTTGTATGTGAGTACCATCTACTGCTTCAATCACAACAGGAATGCCGCAAGTCTTGTAAAAAGGTTTTTATACTTCTTGTTCCCCTTCTGCAGCTAAATCAAATTTGACATGGTTCTAACGTAGTATTCTTTTAATGTGAGACTGCTGCGATAGACCTAAGGTATGGTCGTGCCCAATTTGATGTTGACATCCATATTGGCCAAGTAATTTTAATGCGGCGGCTAGTTTTATAATAGTTGAAATTGCTCTGGATGTCCTTGGAACTTTTAACTCCTCTTGAATAGCGTTTAGAACATACAGAAACGGAAATTATGAAGAGAGTATATTGGACTTACATATCTCTTAAAACTCGTCCTACACGATCGTCTTCCTCATCAAAAACTAGTTTACTTTCAATTAAAAACTGTTACACTTCACTTTTTTCTAACTTTCCTTTTCTTAAAAGACGTTTTTTACATATTTTGACATTTCATTACTGTCAATCTTTGCCACATTTCCTTTTGCAAACTCAGTGCTGCCACTTTATCAAAAAATTTTGCGAAAAGACTTGCGAAAGTAATAGAGAGTACCAAATTGGCATCTCATCGCATTTAGCTTTCGCATCGTAATTGCTGTCGCAACGCAATAGAGAGTGACCCCCCAGTATAATTCGCTTAGCTGCCCCTTCGCTTAGCAGCACATTCCGGATAAGAGCACTAAAACTCGTTATGGCTGCATTTTATTGCAGCATTTGTATGAAATTTTCTCTTTTAACTGCATTTTGCTTAGCTGCACATTCGTCTTAGAAGCCTCGATAATTGTGTTTCATAATTCAATTTTCTATAGAAAAAAATTCGTTCTTTATCTTTAATGTGTAATAATTTGCGGGTGTCCTTTTTCAGAGTTATGGGTAATTCAACTTTAAAATTTTAATCAAGGCCGAACAGCTAGTTCACTACTACTATCTCAAGTTTGAAAACATATATTTATACTCAAGTTATATATATCAAGCCAAATATGAACACCTGAAGAAATTAATTTCATCAATTAAAGGTACAATGATTCAATTATAATATTTAACGCTGTTGCGCATGAGAAGCAATACGTGTAAGTAGTAGGGAAATGGGCATTCGGGGCCAATTAAAATTGTTAAATTGTGGGCTGAAATTGTTAAATTGTGGCTGAAATTGTGAAATTTGGGTAATTAAAATTTGAAAATTTTAAAATTCTTGGAAATTTGATACCTACGTGTGTGTATGTGTGTGTTTTCGGCGGCGCTTTGATGTTTTTGTTTTTATAAGGAGTTTTTTGTTTACATTAACCCTTGATTGAACGGGTGATTTTTTTTGGGGTGACATTAATTGTGTGAACGGGTGATTTTTTGTAGGGGGTGGATTAAGGGGTTTCATAAGATTAATATTTCATAAGTATACATGTAGGCCGACGGGAAAATCATGAAATGATTTTTCCTAATACCAATAGGGAAATCATGAAAATGATTTTTCCTAATACCAACGGGAAAATCATGAGATGATTTTTCCTAATTAATGAATTTTTCCTAATGCCTACGGCAATGCATCATTGTTTTTCTAATGCCTACGGCAATGTATGATAATTTTTCCTAATGCCTACGGCAATGCATCATTATTTTTTTCAAATGCCGACGGCAAAACATGATTATTATTTTTTTCAAATGCCGACGGCAATACATGATTATTATTTTTTCAAATGCCGACGGGAAAACATGTTTATTTTTTTCAAATGCCGACAGGAAAATCATGGAAATGATTTTTCCTAATGCCGACGGAAAATTTGTGGGTGTGTCTAGCTGTAGGATTTTAAGTCTGGCTATGATTCTTGGAGGACGAGGTGTGTCTAGCTGTAGGAATTGAAGTCTGGCTGTGATTGGTGGAGGGCGGGGTGTGTCTAGATTGTGAGACCTTATGGCTGACCGTGATTTGGGTAGGTGAGGGTGTTTTGTAATATGTAACCATGAGAATTCGGTGACGTATATGCTTGTTGGAATTTAAGCCAATGTATGGGGTGTATTGGAGGTATATCGACTGGTGGAGGGTGGGGAGTTGTTGTAATACGTATCCGTGGGAATCTGTGTGTATATATGTTTGTAGGAGTTTAATGCTGAATGTGATTTGAGGTGGGGGAGGGTGTTGTGGTGATTGATAGATAGATAGAATGTGCGTATTTGTGTGTGTGTATGTATGTATGTATATGTAGCAGTTTAAGTCTATCCTTGATTTGAGGTAGGCGGGCGGTGTTATTGTAATATGTATCTATAAGAATTTGGGTGTTTATATGTCTGTAGGAATTTTTGTACATGTATGTCTGTACGAGTTTAAGGCTGATCGTAATTTAAATTGTTGAGATTGATCGATTGTATGTGACTTCGAGAATTAGTGTATGTATATCTGTAGGAAACTTAAGGCTTATCGTGATTTATGAGGGGCGAAGTGTTCATTAAATATATCATGATTAATGAGGTGAAGGTGTTCATGTATATGTATCCGTATTTGTGTGCATGCATGTCTATATGAGTTTAAGGCTAATCGTGATTTAAGTTCTTGAGATTGATAGATTGTATGTTACCTTGTGATTTTGTGTATGTATATCTGTAAGAACTTTAGGCTGACTGTGATTTGTGAGGAGAGGGGCGTTGTTGAAATAGGTTTTATTTTTCGTAGATGAATTTTAGTATGTGAGCGTGTATATGATTTTCTCACCCTAGTATTTATATGTACGTAGAAATAAATTCTTTCTCATATGAACATTTTTTGCTAGAAAATATTATCATATATCTGAACTTCCCTAATCGTAGTATGTTTTTCATATTGGAGGATGAGATTGCTTTATATTTTATCAAGCTTAAATTTGTCCAGTGTTAAAGTCTGTCGGTCAGAAATTTGTTTATATTTTTATAAATATTAATTTCAGATTTTGCAAAATTCTTGCGTACGATCGTGGTGATTTTGTGTGTGTGTGTATGTGTGTATGCGCGATAGAGTTTGACTGGTCTGTGATAAGTTTGTTTATTTAAGTACATTTGTCTTCTTCGACTTTCGTCTTCAAGCGTCAATAGCTTGGAGAACGGTTTGTATGTTTTCATGATGTAGATATGTAAGTGTGATTGTTAAAATCCAATAAATACTTGAGCATGGGTAAGAAATTTGATAATATGTGTACATATGTACATATGGATCTACAAATTGATTTTATGTATGTATGTATGTACATACAAATAAGTCTGGGGCTCCCTGTTTAAATACATTTTTTTTTGTCATGTGCTGTTGTTGCTGTTGTAAATATTCGCCTGGTCTTTTGTGTATAGATGTGAAATATCTCGATAGTTTTTTTATTTGAAATTAAAAAAATGTTCTTTTAATTTTTAGATGTATTTACTTAAAAATTTGTGAGGAGTTTCTGTTTTAAGTAAAATTTAATTCCTAATATATTAATATATTTTATTTTCATTTGTTTAAAGTTGATGTAGCCTATATAGTCAACGTTAGAAATTTTTAGGTGTAAAATTTTTTCCAACTGTCATCTTTTTTCTTCACCGTTTTCATATATTTTAGAACATCTTGCATTGGCTTTAAAAAATGATAAACGCTTTGAAATGAAACTGATCCAGCAGTCCAGCTTTTTTTAACCACTTTGCTTCTCTTTCCTTTTTTATTGATAAACATTTAAAATCAAATGGTAGTTTTATAATGAAATTGTTATACTCATTATTGTTAAAAACATCCGCTACTTCTTTTTGTAATGAAAATCGTTCGAAACCTTACTCGTCTATTAAAACCATTTTTTTTCATTCATATTACTTAATTTATAAGACTTTCAGAACTTTCTATTATTCGATCATTAATAAAAATGCAGTAGCTGAGGTCCTTGCTTACTGTTTCATATTAAATTTCTATATCAATTGAGCCGCTATTGAATAAAAGGAACTTTTATCTTAAACTTTAGTGCATTTGGAAGTGCTTGAGATTCTTTCATATAATAGCTTTGTTGGAATCTTAGATACGAGTACATATAATATAGAATTGCATAACGTTTATTTTTAATTTTTATATTAAAATCATCATCATTTGGATATGAGACTGAATTTAAATGTACTTTTAAATTAGTTAAATCATAATGAGGAAACTTGTTTTCTTCTTGAATAGCGATCAACAGAAAACGAAATCGTTTTCTCACAATTTAGGTCTGGCCTCTCAACGGTTCCTCTAGTATACAAGATGACTTCCTATGTCAACATATCTGCCTACTCTTTGTCAGCGTTAAGGGACAATTAAATGTTAAAATTTTAATTCCTCAAATTGTGTTACTTCATACTGATAATATGTTTTCATTAATAAGGTATATGTTTATCTTATGTAGGTTACTCGCCTATGGCTTTTATTTGATGTTCTAGATGATTTTTTTTCTCATTTTATTAAATTTCAACGTATTGTGTATATATTTCTGATATTTTTAAGTGCGCTTTATTTACCTGTCAGACAAAGTGTACGTATCAGTTGATCACTCAGTCTCTCCTTTTAATATTTTTTTTTTCTTTTAATGTATCACTACTATTTTTTCAGATTTTACTTTTTGAAAAAGAGAATATTTGTATAATTTTTAAATGTATTCATATATACATATAGGTAAATATATGTATGTATGTATAGAGAAATTACCTTATCTACAAAGAAATACATGTTTAATAATCAACTATTTTAGAAAATCTATCTCAAATAATTCAGTTACCTCCAACATCAATTCACCGTCTGTGTTTTCATAGTATCAGAATCATTAGAATATCTATGTTTGAGAGAATTTTTACATCGAGTTTTTCTACATAAGGTTTGCTGGTTGACCCCCTTGAAGTTATTGTTGACGTAGGCTGGGTTGTATCACATTCAGATGTAATCATTTCTTACTTAAAAAAGATCCCCATCACCATCAACCATATCTGTATACATTTCATTCATGAGTTGGTTTGATCCAGATACAATTGCTGTCTACAGATTAATAATTAGAAACAAGTTTCTCATCACCTAACAGATTTATATATTTTGCTAGCATGCATGCCTTAGCATGCTTCTATTGATAGTGAAGTGAGAGTCCGACATGTAGTGGTGTTTCAGTTAAAAATCTATACTATTAGAATTTAAGAATTCACTCTTCTGAATTTTTTACAGAGTAGATACATATGTATTTCATTTAACATACAAGCATAATATTTCTTTACTTACAAAATTATATGACGTGAGGAATTCTTTTAAATTTGCATGCTTCGGCATGCTTTCAATATTTTTTCTGTAAATTTATTTAATACTCATACAGATACCGATATAAAGTAAGAACTGCTTATAATGCATTTTACAACTTATGTATGCTTCAGCATGATTCCAGTTGATCTCCATATTTATTCAGTAAGTTTGTTTGATACTATTTCATACACATATACATTCTTAAAGATTGGAAATCTAAGTCCAATTTATGTAGTTTGTCTATATTTTCTAAAGATTTGATAGCTATAGAATAATATGAAACCAAACATATATACACATGTAAAGTGTTGTTACAGTAACAGCTTGGAGGTTTGTTTATATAAACGTATTTATGTGGGGGGCCTTATGTCTACACTCCAGGTCTGTTAGTGCCCATCTAGCAGATGTTATACGCTAAGGATTTTCTTCCAAATGCTCCTTTATCTTAAGCCTCCTTATCTTAGAGTTGAATTTTGCCTTTTTTCCTATCACTTCGATAATTGGGAATTGTTTAATGACGAGTGATTTATAACCAGGAAAATCATATATCAGAATCGTTGCTTAGTGGACTTTTGCCCTTTTTTTATTTATTTTTTTTTAAATAGATAAAAAAATTAGGCCTATAATTACATTTAGCGTATGCAAAAAGAAGACGAAAATACTTTACTGAGATGAAGAAATTCATATTATGATAAGTGCATTATTAAGCATACCATATTATGTACATATAAACGTGAGAGGTAAATATACCGAAATACATACTCGTATGTACCTGTGAAAAAAGGTTATTTAAATATTTTTATAGCATGGTAGTTAATTAGTAAGGAAAGCTAATCAATGCAGAACGAATAATGATATAATGAAGTAATTGTTGCAATAAATTAGAATGATTTGGCTTGAAAGTTTTAATCAACAGATGCAAATGTAAATTATTTGAATATAATATGGCTTTCAGATGTTTAAATCAAACTTTGATTATATGAAAATCGCAACAAAACTGATTCTATCCAAAAATTTCCCAAATTAAGGACGAACAGGAAATGATTTTTCTGCCGAAAGTATACAATTTTTATTACTTAGCGTTATTAATTTTATAATTGTGTCGCCATATGCCTGTATTAAACAATGTGGCCCGACCCACGTCAAACCGGGCAGAACTTTAGGTTTTTAAATCGTGTGCATGATATTTACCAATCACTCACGTTTATCATATGTGGTTCAAATAATGTGTTTGCAATATTTATTTCTTTTTTTAATATCGATTTGTATGTATTTATGTGTGCTGTATTTGTGCTGTTGGTGTTTTTAGTGTGATGTTTTGTGTCTTTTATGTAGATATACATATATAGGTGGCTGTGTTGTAGTATTTGGTACATATTTACGCCTAATATCGATTTAGTGATAAGCACATGTGTGTATGTATGTATTTATGTGTGCTGTATTTGTGCTGTTGGTGTTTTTAGTGTGATGTTTTGTGTCTTTTATGTAGATATACATATATAGGTGGCTGTGTTGTAGTATTTGGTACATATTTACGCCTAATATCGATTTAGTGATAAGCACATGTGTGTATGTATGTATTTATGTGTGCTGTATTTGTGCTGTTGGTGTTTTTAGTGTGATGTTTTGTGTCTTTTATGTAGATATACATATATAGGTGGCTGTGTTGTAGTATTTGGTACATATTTACGCCTAATATCGATTTAGTGATAAGCACATGTGTGTATGTATGTATTTATGTGTGCTGTATTGTGCTGAAGTTGCCACACTTAAAAATGTTATAACAAATAAATTTACCACATTGTAAATAATTTCCGTATTCAATTTGCAGGTTTGTGTACGAGTGTAATAAACTGTAACTATGTCTGGTTGGTGGTGGGTCGGCGGAGGGGTTGGTGGTGGGGCTTCCGGGGGAAAGGTAGTGGGATCGCTGCCCGGGCAGCGTTATTGCAATTATTATTTTTTATTAAATAGTAAACTGACAATATAGTCTCTTCCAACTGTCTTTGGTTGGTGGCGGGGGCGGTGGAGGGGAAGATCACTCACGTTTATCATATGTGGTTCAAATAATGTGTTTGCAATATTTATTTCTTTTTT
Source organism: Nowickia ferox (assembly GCA_936439885.1). NCBI lineage: Eukaryota > Metazoa > Arthropoda > Insecta > Diptera > Tachinidae > Nowickia > Nowickia ferox. Next base: position 51,720,438 of record OW387024.1, on the reverse strand, counting down.
TAATATCGATTTGTATGTATTTATGTGTGCTGTATTTGTGCTGTTGGTGTTTTTAGTGTGATGTTTTGTGTCTTTTATGTAGATATACATATATAGGTGGCTGTGTTGTAGTATTTGGTACATATTTACGCCTAATATCGATTTAGTGATAAGCACATGTGTGTATGTATGTATTTATGTGTGCTGTATTTGTGCTGTTGGTGTTTTTAGTGTGATGTTTTGTGTCTTTTATGTAGATATACATATATAGGTGGCTGTGTTGTAGTATTTGGTACATATTTACGCCTAATATCGATTTAGTGATAAGCACATGTGTGTATGTATGTATTTATGTGTGCTGTATTTGTGCTGTTGGTGTTTTTAGTGTGATGTTTTGTGTCTTTTATGTAGATATACATATATAGGTGGCTGTGTTGTAGTATTTGGTACATATTTACGCCTAATATCGATTTAGTGATAAGCACATGTGTGTATGTATGTATTTATGTGTGCTGTATTGTGCTGAAGTTGCCACACTTAAAAATGTTATAACAAATAAATTTACCACATTGTAAATAATTTCCGTATTCAATTTGCAGGTTTGTGTACGAGTGTAATAAACTGTAACTATGTCTGGTTGGTGGTGGGTCGGCGGAGGGGTTGGTGGTGGGGCTTCCGGGGGAAAGGTAGTGGGATCGCTGCCCGGGCAGCGTTATTGCAATTATTATTTTTTATTAAATAGTAAACTGACAATATAGTCTCTTCCAACTGTCTTTGGTTGGAGGCGGGGGCGGTGGAGGGGAAGATCACTCACGTTTATCATATGTGGTTCAAATAATGTGTTTGCAATATTTATTTCTTTTTTTAATATCGATTTGTATGTATTTATGTGTGCTGTATTTGTGCTGTTGGTGTTTTTAGTGTGATGTTTTGTGTCTTTTATGTAGATATACATATATAGGTGGCTGTGTTGTTGTCCTTTTAAATCTTCTATTCCATAAAGATTTTTTCCAAATTTCTCCTTAATATTACATTTAATGAACTTTGGTAAAACCTTGCGATTTATACGTTTGGACATGTTACTAAGGACATGGTTTTTTCTATACACAATTTGTCCTACTTGAAAATCTATTGGTCGGCTTCGCAGATTATAGGTTTTTGTTGCCTTTTCATGCGCAATACTTAAATGATGTTTAATTCTTTCTCTAATTTTCGTTAGTTTGTCAATATTATTTTGTATACTTATGTCTTCACCAGATATGCATCCAAGATTTTCCAATATTTTGTACGATGAACCATGCAAAACCATGTTTTGCCCAAACTTCGCATATTATGGGGAGCAATTGATAGCGGAATGATAATCGCTTCTTAAAATGGTTAGTATTTGAGAAATATATCTATACCAGTCCCCATGATCTTTCTGATCCCTCAAAAAACATCTTCTTTTGGTCACAATCTCGCGATTTGCCCTCTCCGATGCATTTGATTGAGGTGCATAAAGCCCAGTTGTTACTTGCTTTATTTCATATAATCTAAAAAAATATTTAATTTCTTTCGAAACAAACTGCTTACCATTGTCGGTATGAATGCATCTTGGAACGCCAAATGTTGGGAATAGTTCATTTTGGAGGAAAAGAGTTACATTTGAAGATGTGGCTGCCTTAAGCGGCTTTAGAACACAAATTTCGTCATGTGGTCCAAACAAATAAAAATCATTGAATTTCTCGCCTTCGTTAACGGGTATGGACCGAGAAAGTCGCAGTAAATTCTCTCAAAAGGTCTGTTCGTTAAAATGTGATTCCCCATTAAAGGTCTTGAAATTTTATTTGTTGATTTAATACATTTACAATCGCAATTAATAACAAATGATCTAATATCTTGCACCATTGTAGGCCAAAAATATTTTTGCCGAATCCTATTTAAAGTTTTCAGAAACCCTCCATGGCACGCTGTATCAGCGTCATGAGCTAATCTTATTATATTTTGAGACAGAGATTTTGGAACCCAAAGCCGCCACAGTTCTGCCTCTTGATCTTCATTTCCATCTCTAAATTTGACTCGTTTATAAACGAGGTTATCAAATATTTGAAGGTCTGGCAATGATTCCTTATTGGCTACAACATTTCTTCTGAGCTCATTATATTCTTTATCGTTGAATTCCGGAGATAATAGGTCTATTTCATGCCACATTTCTGATATGCACATTTCATCGACGTCCAGTCTAGATAGACAATCGGGCACTACATTAAGATTTCCTTTACTATGTTCAATAACAAAATCATACCTTTGTAATTGAAGACTCCATCGTGCTAAACGTCCACTCAAGTCTTTCTGTGACATGAGCCACTTTAAGGAGGAGTGATCCGTTAAAATGCGAAAAGGCAATCCTTCGATATACGGACGGAATTGTTTTACACAAACTATAGCTGCCAGACATTCCAGCTCAGTAATAGTGTAATTACTCTGTGCTTTGTTTAGCTTTTGAGAAATGTACGATATAGGATGCTCACTACCTTCTTCATCATGTTGGAATAAAACTCCACCCACGCCAACCTTAGATGCATCGCACTGAATAATAAACTCTTTTTTAAAATTAGGTTGAGCCAGTACCAGAGCTGAGCACAAGGCAAGCTTTAGTTTTTCAAAAACTGATCTTGCAACATCAGTCAAATGGAATGGTTAAATAGTTTTTTTAAGCAATCGGTAAGCGGTCCGGCAAGGTCGGAAAATTTTTTAATAAAACATCTATACCAATTGGTCATGCCTATGAATCTACGCACTTGTTTTGGAGTCCTTGAGAAGGGAAATTCAACAATTGATCTAATCTTCTCAGGGTCTACTTTAAGGCAACCATTCCTTTTTATGTACCCTAAATATCGAATCTCTTTTTGACAAAATTTGCTTTTTCCCACATTTATAGTAAGCTTGGCAGTTTTTAAACAGTTGGCAACTTGAGATAAAAGTTCCATATGCGATTCACAATCTGGGCTACAAATAAGTAAATCGTCCAAGTATATAAAGACATTTTCTCTCATACGCGACGGGATGACCTTGTCCATGAGACGACTCATAGTCTGTGGTCCATTGCAAAGCCCGAAAGGAATGTACTTATAGTGATATAAGGGTTTTCCCAGAATAACAAATGCTGTTTTCTCTTTCGACGATTCTGTGAGCCTAATTTGCAGAAAAGCGTCTTTTGAATCAATCACGCTTATGAAGAATGTATCCTTAAGCCTACTCAGTAACCCGTTTATATGCGGCAGCGGGTAAGAATCTTTTTTTGTAACTGAGTTCAGTTTTCTGCAGTCTATGCACAATCTCACCTTGCCAGGTCTTCTGACCAATACGGCTGGAGAGCACCAAGGTGAATTCGACTCTTCTATAACTCCCATACTCAATAACCTATCAATCTCCCTACATGCTTCTTCTTGTCTAGGTGCTGACAGAGGATATTGCCTACTTTTGATTGGGCTTGCTTCACCCGTATCAATGTGATGCTCTAAGAGATCTGTGCATCCTAATCCAATTTTTTCAAATGACGGAAATTCTTGAATTGTTTTTTCCAATATTATGTTTTCTTCAGCAGAAATATTATGGAAGTTATCCGCACTAACGCAAGACAGTTCAGCAACATACGAAGACTTCAAAGGGACTATTTCTGGTGCCAAGGCGAATTCGCGCCAAAAGTCAATTCCAAAATATGCTTCTTGACTCAGTGATGGAACTAAATAAAAGTTTAAACTTCGGGTAATTCCTTTGAAGAATATTGATAAGGTACAAAAACCAATAACTTTTTGGTTTGCGTTGCTGGCTGTTTTAATTGAGCACTTTATATGCTTATATGATACATTCAAGGCTTTTAGTAATGCAATGCAATTTTTTCCCAGGACTGATACATTTGCCCCAGAATTGAGCAAGCCTATTAAGTCTTGATCGAAAACTTTTACTTTTACAAAAGGTCTGTCATCAGATCCATGAATAAAGGTAGATTCTAAGATTTTTCTAAAGTGTTTACGCATCTTAAATCGGCGTCTACATTTCTTGATTTTTAAACTTGGACCTTTAATAATTGTTGTCTTACGATCAAGATAAATTGAAGGGGCACGGTTGTCATATGGTTCTATCTGTGTTGAAGTTGTATAAAATAATGGTTTTGTGGTATCTTCAAAGTAATTAAAAGAATTGTTAATATATTTTGAATCTAATTTGACTGCGGGGGCTTGTGGGATGGACGAGTGTCCCCGGTGGCCAGTTCGCCCATCTTTTTGTTTCCCTGCTTGTGGCCATTAGGACATGTTGGAGTCAAAATGCCTTTGTTGCCGCATTTGAAACAAAATGGCTGCTTGATGCCTTCTGAACAATAAATGTTCGAATGCCCATACAAGGAGCAGTTCCAGCATTGAATATTGGAAAAATCAAAATTTTTTCTTTTCGATCTATAAGCTAATGCTTCAATTTGCTGGTCTAGGACTTGGTTATCGTCTTCATCAGGTAATGGTGCCTCGATTTCGGAAAGGTTTCGTGAAAATGCTCCAGGACTTCAAAATTTAGTGTCCCTTATTACCTTTTCTGCCTTTCGAGCCATATCCCGAAATCTATTTATATCATTTGTATCTGCACTGAAGAGTAAGAATCGTAAACTTGGAATTAAACTTTTCCTAATTATATCTATAAGGGTCACATCTGGTAATGGATTTTGCAATCTGAGGTTCAATGATATTAGCGTCGACTGAAAGTCATCATACTACTCTTTTAATTGTTGTTTCCGTAATGACATTTTTAACAGTATATCGTGGTCTGATTCGAGATAGTAGGGTATTGAAGAGAGTTCTGGAAATAGGAGCAGGGAGCAAAAATAGTGTGGTACTTATATACGTGGAAGTTTTTGAAATTGTGTGTGAGTAATGAGATTCGCAACAGGGCTGGCACGACTTGGGTTGGCTTGGGTGAGTTTGGTCGGGGTTACTAATTTTGTATGAGAAAACTAACAACGATCATCGTTGTGCCACCCTATTGTATTGTTGTTCTGTTGTCAAAAGTTCTGTTGTGGTTTTTTCTTTTTCGTTGATATGTATGAATGTGTGTTTGAAACAGTTGATTTAATTAAGTTGTTTGAATACAAAAGCTTGATCCTAACCATACACAACAAAGTTGATAAAAAATAAAAACCCAAAAATAAATATACTATTTATGTATTTATATATTTTATTTATTAATTTGTTTGAAAACTTTATAATATAATAAAAAATAGTAAAAAAATTAATCTTATATTGAAGTATGTATATATATAATATTATTGAAGTTCATCTTTATTGATCCAAGAATTATGTTGATTGGAAAATCCCAACCATTTTACGTACGCCTGGTGTCCCTTAGTTTTAATAACATTTTCAATCAAGTATGTATTTGGAAAATGTGTCTTTAATAGTTCATGTTCATAGAATCCACCAACAATCGGATTCCTTTGATAGTCTTCTAATAAATAAGTAATGGGGTTTGTGTTCTGTAAAGTACGAATTTTAAAAATTTCAGTTGTCCAGTTTGGAGTATATCCTTTTGAAAAAATATGTTTATATTTGCTAATTCGAACGTGATCTCCAACTTTTAGTTTACCAAATTTATATATATTTTGGGATGATTATAGACTTGTTTTAGTATAGAACTTTCATTTTCTGTGTTAACAGACTTTGGCGTCATTCCAATTGTTCTATGCTTTTTATTATTATATTGATTAATTAAATCCTTGCATATATGTATCCATTGATAATTTCCTTGTAGACTAAAATTTTTCCACATCATTCCTTTTAGAGTTCTATTAAATCGTTCTACAATAGACGCTTTCATGATACTATATGTAGAATAGTGGTTGATATTATGTTTTATCATCAAGTTTTGAAATATTTTATTATAGAACTCTTTACCATTATCCGTTTGCAAGTTTTTTGGAATTCTCTTTAGCGAAAAAATAGATTGCATAGCATTGGTTATATCTTCACTACTTTTAGATTTTACGGGTACAGCCCAAGCAAACTTTGAAAATGTATCTATAACTGTTAAAATAAATCTATAGCCTTTGTTATATTTTGAGTAAACACCCATTTCAACAATATCTGCTTGCCAAAGATCATCAATTCCCTTGATCACCAAGCTCCTGAACCACTTCTTGTCGCTCCATTTCTAACGTCTATCTTAGATTACATCAATTTAAATGCTGCTGATATTGAATTTAAATCAAAACGATTTATATATCTATGTTTAAATGGTTTGTAATGAGCTTCGTTTTTCATTTAGACGTTCTTCAACTGAATCAATTTTGTAATTAAATAATGATCTCATTTCTTTTAGTGATTGATTGAGATTATTTGGTATTATACTTTGATCATGTATTAATTTACTTAAACGTGTTTCTACATTATCAAATTTTTCTGTAGTCAACACGTTTTGTTGATGTATTATTTCGTTAAAACGATCCTCCATTTCTTTAATTCTCTCCATATACATTGTATCCAGTTGTTTCTTTATTTCACTTAAATAACTTTTCATGTAAATTTTGTTTACAGCATCGTTTTCCAATACAGGACTAGCAATATTTTTTATTCTCCGCAAGTTAAAGTTGAAATTACGATCACTATCCAAATGAATCTTGAAATGTTGATTTTGGTATCTTGCAGATTTTTCAATATAATGTCCAAACTTATCGATAGGCATTTTATGAATATGAATTGTTAAACATTTTTAAGTCTATTTATATAATAATTTTTGCTTCTCTCAATTCCTCAATAATTGATACAATTTCATTATTATGATTTGAGTGACCAGCTGTTGTTGATGAAATCAAAAGACGCAGTCTATCAACCAATTCATTAGGATCATCCCAATAAACATAATTATGCTTTTTTCTATTCAATTTCATTAAACCTTTTTCCTTATGAATTTTCTGTTGTTGTTTAAATAGGTTTTTAATAATCGTTGTATATTTAATTGAACGATTTCCTTTAATTTGACCATTAATACTGTTATTTCGTTTATGGACATTAGTCATCTCCAATATTTGCTTATAATTATTTAAATCTGTTTTATTATAACTAATTGGTTTCTTATAAACTAACAATTCATATAAGCCTGATGTGAAGGGCCATTTTAAATTACCTACAGTAATATTGGTTGAATTGAAAGTGATGGGTTCATTAACCAGTCTCCATATTTGATTTTTATCCTTATAAGGACCATAGGTTTTATCATATATATTTAAGTTAACTTTTGATAAATTATATTGAATACTTTGATTGGGATGTATTGCAATGGTGTTATCATCATCATTGTTATCATCCTCATTATCAAAATTATCATTATTATCATCATCATCATGGTCATCATCATGATCATTTTCATCATCAAATGATTGAAACGTGTTTGAACTTTTCTCGATTTTCTTGTTATTAAAGTTTGGAGAAAACGTGTTATAATCAAGCTTACTCTTTTGGTATGGTGTACTGAAGGCAACTTTATTATTCTCAAGATCATGTTTAAAAGAGTTATCCGGATATTTTTCATGTTTTATAATGGTGTTATTATTATTATTATTATTATTAGTTGATTGAACTAATTCTTTTAATGGTTTTGATGTTGGTTTCAATGTCTTTTCCAACAATTCATCATTTGCAATTTCTCCAAGCAAAATATTCCTATATTTCTTTTTTAAAATATTTCGAGTTTTAATAAGATTATTAACTAGATTTGTGTTCATATTTATAGATTGAATTAGAAACAGATTCAAAACAGATCAGTTTAGCAGTTAGCGGTTTAATAGTTGAGAAGCTATTAGTTTAATAATTAATCTTGTACTGATTTTAAAATATCTGTAATGTTTCTTTTATAGATTTATAAATATATCGAAACCTTTTCTATATCGACCATTATTCATAGGATCATCTTTGTTAATAACTAGAAAACCATATTTTTCTTTCCAACACTCGGCACATAGCTTATGAAATGTTTTTAAAGTCATATCAGAACGAACATGATCATTGTAAATATGCTTAATATTCATTACATCCTGTTTAAAAATTATAATCATATTTGCATTATCGCGAATCAAGTGTTTTGGTATACGTGTATAGGTTTGGCATAAATAAAAACTATCAATATCTTTATGACGGCCCATACAGAAGTAAGAACGTACATGATTTTGTTTCTCACAAGCTATATCGTCGAATATAAATACTGAATTTGGTTTAACTTCGCCTGGCGATAGAACACCATCATTATTGGAAAATGATGAAAAATTTATCTCCTTGATAGGTTTAATTAGACTTTCTAAGTACTTATATTTCGGTTGTTGTGTTGACTTTGAATATAAGTAAATATTTTTAAATTTCAATCCATGAGGACTTTCAATAAGACTGATCATCACATTTGTTTTTCCACAATTTGATGGACCTACAATAAGAGCTCGAATAGAATTCGGTAGTAATGAGCTATGACGAATTTTATTTGATGAATCGAACTTTGATTCGATATTCTTTACGTTAATCCTTTTATGTTGTTTAAAAAAGCGCATTCTGAAATCTAATGATAACATAATATATAAACCAGTCTCTTTTATTTGTTTTCAATCAATTTGATTTTAATCTTTAATCGACAAAGTATCAATAGATATGACAATCATTTATAAAAAGATATTCAATCGTCATCCATCCTTCATTGATAAAGGTTTTCTAAATAAAATAATTAATAAACTTCCCATTGAACTTCATCTACCCGATTATCAATTTTGCGGACCTGGTACAAAATTAAAGAAACGTTTAGCTAGAGGTGATCAAGGAATCAATCCATTGGATACTGCTTGCAGAGAGCACGATATAGCATACTCAAACAATAAAGATTTAGAGAAACGACATATTGCTGATAAAATTTTAACTGAAAAGGCTTGGCAAAGGGTCAAAGCAAGCGATAGTAGTTTGGGTGAAAAATCAAACGCTTGGTTTGTTGCTACTGCAATGAAAGCAAAAACAAAATTCGGTATGGGTAACGTTATTAGTAAAACTAAAAAGTCGTCTCCAGTAAATACCCACAAACTATTTACACATGCATTGAAAAGTGCAAGAAAGAATATAAAGAAAAGTGAAAACTTGAAAGATGCTATAAAGATTTCACGAAAAGTTGTAAACAATATTTTCAAGGGGAAGAAAAAATCGTTAATAAAAACACCTCGAATAATACCGCTACCAAAATCTGGAGGTTTTCTTCCACTTGCCCCTATATTTGCTGCACTGGGTGCACTTGGTGGTTTAGCTGGTGGTGTATCTGGTATTACAAAAGCAATCAATGCAGTTAAAAATGGAAAGGAACAGCTGACTGAAGCAAAACGACACAATAATACAATGGAAGCCATTGCGATGGGAAAAGGCATGTTCTTAAAACCATATAAAAAAGGTTTTGGATTATATTTAAAGCCTTATCAACAAAATTTTTAATGAAGCTACCTAAAAGAGCCCTTTCTGATGTAGACTTGAGAAAATATGCAAAACATATTCCAAATTTTAGAGGTGTGTTTATGTGCAACACTCTTCCAAGTACATCATTTAAAAAAGAATGTGGAATAATTAATCTGGATACTTCAAAGGGATCTCGCACACATTGGGTAGCGTACTGGAAAAACAACAATCAAATTGAATATTTTGATAGCTTTGGTAACTTGCAACCACCGAAACAATTAATAAAATATTTAGGAAAAAACATAAGTTATAATTATGATAGATATCAAAATTTTAATACAATAAATTGTGGCCATTTATGTTTAAAGTTTTTGTTTTCGAAACTAAACTAAAAAGAAACTATAATTGTTTTAATAAAATACATTGATTAAGAATTTGTTTTATTTATAAATAAACATATTATTTCATTTATTAAAAAAATTTCAAAATAAATATAATTAAATAATTTTTCTAATTTCGCTTGTTAGAGGTGAGTATTCGATTAAACGATCATGAATAACTAAACAGTATGCTGATGCATTATCTGGAATTAGTTTGTTTGCTTCAGTATCAAATTCAATTCGTACATCAATAGGTCCTATTTTAACAGCCTCATTTTGATGTGAAACATCAACAACAATAAGCGGTGCATAAGTCGTATATTCATCAACATTTAATAATGGTTCAAGTTCTCGCATGTAAAAGTTTTGTTGAAATTTTGCATACATATTATATAGAACAGAATACTGACCCATTTCGAAACGATTATTTAAATCATCATATGGATATGACTCTGAGTTTAGATATACTTTTAAATTAGAGATATTACAATGGTCAAATATATTTCCTTGTTCTTTACTTTTCTCTTTTTGTAAACCAATTATAAGAAATCGTGGTCTTTCGTTTTGTGGAGAAAGCTTTACATTCCATAAAACCTTTGTACTCTTTGGTAAAACAGGATTTACATGACAGTCCCAACTTCTAAACGCAATTGGTATAGAATGTTTGCTGTTGATTATCTTAAACATTTCCAATTTTGCAAAGTCCGATAGTTGAATGTGTGGCATTTTCCATGTTATATCCAGAATTGTTAGTTTCAACTGATCAGTTGCATTTGTAGAATAATATGATCTCTCATCGGATGTAGAACGTTGAAGGATAAGCTCATGTTTCGAATTTAATAGTATTTTGTTATAATCTTCAGCAAACCCCATCAACATTTTCAGAGGTATACAACAGCTAAAATGACTTTTTTCTAAAACAAAAGTTTCGTTAAGACACCAACCAGCGTTTTTTAGTGTAGCACTTTCAGCCTTATTCAACGATACAAAATTTTTCATGGTGGATGAAATTCCAAGTTTACGTGTACGATCAACTTCAAAACCATTAATTTCGTAACGAATTTCATCAAACAAATATGAAGCAAAGTTGTTTTTTAATTTCACATCTATAGCTGGAACCTCTTTGGTTGCTTCCTTCTTTACTATAAAACCATGAATGTAAATCATACTCTCACTTGGTAAGACGAAGAGATCCTGATTTTGAATTGGTATACGAATCTCATCGTTGTTGTTAAATGATTTTAGATATGGAGAGTAACTATGATATTCCCTTTTTACAATACTCTCATCATACATAGGTTTTTGAAGAACATTTAGTATTTCATTCATTGTTGAAGATTAAATCCCAACGATTTTAAGTATTCTGTATTAGATGAGGACAACAGTTTTTTATTTTTTATACTTTCTCGAATGTGAGTTGGTGCGGTATTGAATGGAAATCCTCTTTGCACTATGTTTTTATTGTAAATGATCATTATTCTGGTTTGAAGTGGAGTCTAAGAGTGATTTTTTCTCCTCTAAAATTTATAAGTTCACCGTCTTGATTTAAGATTCTAATCGTTATGTTGGTTATTTGTTGACAGTTGACGGGTAAATAAATAACATTTCGAGGTTTTTCGTTTATTTTATATCCTGGAGGAACATCAAGAGGAAATTCATGAATAGCATGATTCGAAGTATTATTAATAAATGAACCGGTTGTTAAGTTGCTTTCAATGCGTATTGTATTAACATCCGTAATATGTGCAGGTAAATCAGATTCAAATAACTTTGTAGAATTTAATGAATTAACATCTACAATCATCACTTCCAAAGATTTATCATTTTTAAGATTTTGATTAGTATTATAATAGTAAGTTGAATTTACTTCTAGTTTTCTTTTACTAAATCCAAGTAACTTTCCTATACTGTTTGGTTGTGAAAAATCTATATCCATTGATGAGGTTATTTCAGTTTTAAGTGTGTTATTGTTAGCTTCAATTATTAGATAAATTGATTCATCGATATCTCTTAAGCTTGAGTTTAGGAAAAAATCAATATCTTCAAGTTCGTATGAACCAACTGGAATAGTAATAATATGATTTCCTATATGAAACAAATTGTTGTGAACATCTACATTGGGTATGGAATTGAATGTTACAAAATCAATAAGTCCACAAACATATTTTGTAGGGAGTTCAATTGGAGGAAAATATTCTCCAACCAGAGTTGAAGTGTTTCCGTTTAAAGATATTGTTATTGACATTTCAAGTATTCAGAATGAACTGATGTTTGATGATTATTTTACCTGATTTAAGTGTTAAATAATAAATAAAAAAAAATGTCTTTTATAATTTTATGTTTTCTTTATTAATATTTGATTTAATAAACTTTCTTAAGAGTATTACATTTTTTTGAGCACATATACAATATTTTCTATGATAACAACAAACATTCACAGATTTATCATTTTGATATAATGTTTTTAAATTTGGGCAATTTAGATCGTCTAGGTTATAAAAATAAATTTTATCCTCAAAAATATTTTGAATCCACTTAATTTTTTCTAATCCTTTAGCATAACAAATAAAATTTGTTCTTTAACATGCTCAATATAATATTCCACAATATTTGCTAAGGTTGAATCGCCATCTTTCCATTTTAATCCATGACGATGATTATAAAGCCAATTGATTGAATATTTTTCTTTTGTTGTCAACAATGAATATAGAAAAGGTGGTTTAATAATAAATGTTTGCACTTGTATATCGTTAATTGAAATACTCAGTTCTTTTCCGATGAATTTATTGTTGAGATAGAAACCTTGTACATCTACAACTAATATTCTCTCCTCAGACATTGTGCAATACTAATCAAGTCACAACGGCGACGACGACTGTAAAACTGTTTTTAAATTATTATAAAAATTCATTAACAAATGTTCTTATATACTTTTTATTCTTACTAAAATACAAGTTTGATAAAAAGTTGTGGTCAAGAGTATAAAAAAATTAGTGAACAGAAGCCGAAATTAGTTGTTCTGAATGATAAAGTCTATGTTTTTAAATTATTATAAAAATTCATTATACATAATGCTTGTTCCCAACTTTTATCGATAAGGGAACATTTACAGGTATCAGGTCCACAAGTTGTTTCATTGTTGGACCACACACAATTGGTGTAATGATATCCAAATTTTGATTTACTTTTCTTATAAAATGCATATTCATCGAATTGAGTTTTTAATTTCTTCAAAATAATCTCATGTTCATACCACAAAAACCTTTCTTCGTTCAAGAAGTCATGTAAAATTTTCGAATAAAACTGATTGTTCATTATTTTTCTTATTTTAATTTTTTTATTTATGTTAAATAAATGTTCTTAACACATCAACAACAAAGTTTATATTAAGTAGTAGTAAATGTATTTCATCATATTAGTTAATTTATAATATTTCCATATCCAAATCATGGGTATAATCTTGAATGTTGATTAATGTCATATCGGATCGGTATGTAGTATCATCCTCAGAAACCGTCTCAATTTCACCATTACTTAATATTCTCTCGTATTCAACTTGACGGTATTCGAAACATGAAATATTTAATCGACGTTTCAAGTAATTGCTGTCATATGTACAACGGATTCTCAATTTTATATTATCTTTGTATTGAAGTTGAAAATGTCTATAAAATGGAGTCGAACTTTCAATTATTCCTGCAATATTTTTTTCTTTTTTTACTAAATCTTGTCTAAATGCTTCAATAGCTTGTTCGACAGTAAAAGATTGATTTATAGGTGGTGGTGGTGAGGAGTCTTCTTGTTCTTCGTTTGATTTATATTCTGTTTTTGTTGTTGTTGTTGTTGACTCGATGTTTTTATTTAAATCATTAGTAAACTTTAAAAGTTTGAAATTTAGTTGTATGCTCACAGTATCATTATTTGGTAATTTAATTGCAAACTCTGTATTTTTAAGTTCATTTTCACTCAAATCAATAGGTAATGAAGCTGAAAACACTTGTATGATATAGATATATGAAAACAATATGATAAAAATATTTTTCATTTTAGTTTTTCTTTTTAATATATATGTTCTTAGGTTAGCGATATATTTTTGAATGAGATGATAAGAATTGTTTCTTATATTTATATACTAATTTAATAATCTTCATATTGAAATGAGTCATCACCACCGCTAGCACCACCAGCTGCTTTCTTAACTATACTATTATTAACCATTTTCTGGGGGAGGGGAGGTTTTTGTTGATTTTTATTCAATGAATGGATACCAGTCTTACCATTATAAGATTTTGTTGCATATTCATCTATTTCACTATAAACACATGATGGTTTGTATGAGTATACATTTATATCTTTAAAACCACCCTCATAGACTGTTCCGACTAGTGATATCATACCACCAATAACCTCAATTTTTATATGTTGATTGTGACTAAATTGAAATATTGGAATATTTGTTGGCATTTGTTGTCCTCTATTAAGAGAAAAAATTTGCGTTCTAGTCCCTCCTTCTGCGGTTAGAAACACCTGCATTATAATATCCAAAACTATTGCATTTATTATTTGAAAAGTTTTCCACTGTGCATGACAAGTACAATATTTATCACCAGTTTTTAAAAATTGACCCCAATACATATTTATCAAAGTTTTTAATTTAACTGAATCTCTTTATATATAACTGAATCTCTTTATATATATATATATATATATATATATGTATATATATTGTATGCAAGTATAGTAAATTTTATTTCTTTGTATACTATAAAATTAATATGTACACATATGGCCAATAAAATATGTACGACCTTTATAATCTGTGAAAATGCATATTTTTCGATTTCATTTGAACAAATAGTCGATCTTCGTTTATAATTATTGCCTGCAGCATTCAACTAAATAAAAATAACAATAAAAAGATAAAATTTTAAATTAATCGGCATTCTATGCGAAAAAACACGAAATTCATTTGGCCATAAAAATATGTACGAAAAGTAGATCCTTAAAATGAAGGGATTTTTGAGTAATTTTGCATAAAAATAACATTGAAATAGCTAAATTACATCAGTAGCCACTATGTCGTCCATTAGTTTTAATACAAGTAACATTATCTATTTTGTTGGGCATAGAAGAGATTATCTTGCGACAGGGTGTCAATAGGGGTATCATACCATATATCCTGCAATTTATTCTACAAATGAGTCTTGTTTTGATTATCTTCTTTTGCAATCCTTGACACTAATGCCTAATAAGATAATGTCATTAAAGCTAATGGAGGACATTGTGGCTACTAATGAAATTTAGCTATTTCAATGTTATTATTATGCAAAATGACTCAATAATCCTTTTATTTTCAGGATCTACTTTTGGTACCTATTTTTATGGCCAAATGAATTTCGTTTTTTTTCGCATCGTATGTTTATTAATTTAAAGTGATACTTTTTTATTGATATTTTTATTAAGTTTAATTCTGCAGGCAATATATATTAACGAAGATTTGTTCACATAAAATAGAAAATTTTAAATTTTCACAGATTATAAAGGTCGTATTTTATTTATTGGCCATATGTGTATATTTATATTGATTTTGCTTATATTTTAGTTTATTATTTGTGTTAGTGTAAAATTATTTTATTTTTGTATTTCTTTTGAATATATCGCTCATTTACTCAAAGAACGTAATAAATTAAAAAAAAGGAATCTTTGAGTTAATGATGCAGAATTAGTCCTCATATCGTCCTTCATATTGTGTAAAAAATTAAAAAAAATATCTTGTTTACTCAAATTTAATTTTCTTTTTCCATTCGATTGTGTGTAAATAAAAAACTACAAACGCGTTTTCTGACAAACTGATTTTTTTGAGTTATGACATTGTTTGAGTAAATGAGCGATAATATGTGTGTGCTAGAATGTGTGAGTTTATAAATAATTATAACAATGTAAGTACGTCAAAATAATACAGAACAACGCCAGGAAACCCCAACTTAATTTTGGGCAGTGAAGCACAGTGTCATACTCCGTTTTAAAAGATTAGGTCAAAATGAAGAGATATTCTATTTTTAAGTTTGTATTTTCTCGCAAGCTATTTTCATACTATATATGGAAAAAGGCTTCGAAAGAAACTTTTGAAATAATGTTATTTATTATATTTAACTCTAGCAATGATATTCGTCTATTTTTAAGTGGATACAATACAATTATTTTGAGTTTGTGGCACTAGTTAGTTTAATTTTACGATTATATTACAAAAAAATATTACAAAAACTTATCAAATATGGATTAAATAATTTTTTTTTTACATGCTTATATTTATTTATTGTGTCTTCCAAAAAATTAACTAACAATAGGTATTCAAATTTAAATCTAGATATAATAATTAGGCCCAAACAATGTCAGGCATAAACTTAGTAATAGTAATTAATAATACATAAATGTCGTATTGAGCACAAAAATTTTTTCAAGTTGTTGGCTATTAGGGCTCTAGTGCCCTTCTTTTTGAGGCGGATGTGTCCAGTAAAGTTCAAGATATTACGAGCAAGTGAATTAGGATGTCACTCGAGCTTTGTTTAATATTTGCCTGCGTATTTTGCAATTTCAGCACTCACAAGTGGTATAATTAGATCAGGATGTAAATTTCAATTTTTGATGGACCATGGAGCTGATGTTATTAGCCTAAATATCTTGTTTTACCTTCGTTAGATTCATTCTACATCAGAACCTGAAGCAGTACCCCATAGCTGAATTCCGTAGCACCATATTGATTTAAAAAGCGACTTGTATATTGAAAGTTTACAATCAAGATTGAGTGTTGAATTTCTATCAATCAGCCAATGTACATGGGTTAATTTTAGCTTTATTTGTGTTAACTTTGAGTTAATGTGGTGTTTCCATGTAAGCCGTTGATCAAGGTGTATACCAAGGTGTTTCACATGTGAATGTTGAGCAACAACTTGATTGTTGATTCGAATGGGCGAAGAACTATCTCTTCGTGGAGCAAATGTTACCTAAACCCACTCCTGTTCGATTACTTTTATTCTCCATGAGCTTACCTATATTTCCACCTAGGTAATATGTTCTTTAAGAAATCGAGATGCCTCGTGAGGGTTTTCGTGCATATGAAGGCAGGCTTTGTAGATATTACTCCTCATAGGCGTATTACAAGTATAAATCCAACACTACACTGGTCCCAGTATACTCCCCTGTGGCACACCGGATGATATAGATTCGGTCACACTCATGAAGTCTTCTTCCACAACGGTGAACTTCCAGGTAATAATTGCTTCAGAAAATGTATTGGTAGATATGATTTCAATTTTAAAATTAGGCCTTCATGACAAAGTGTGGCCTAAGAAACGTCAATAAACAGGGCAGAACAATATGTTATTCTTCTAAATTGAACTAATCTATGCGTTTGTTGAATGCTGCTATGCTGACTTAGAACCAAATTGATGATCCAGTATTCACGCATTATCAGTTAGAATTGGGGACAATTTTAAGATAAGTAGCTTTTCGAAGAGCTTTGACATCGTTGACAGAAAATTTACTGGCCTGTATGATTCAACCTTGGTAAGATCTTTGCCTGGCATTGGGCTCATTTTGACCTTGGAAAGCTTCCAGTGATGTGGATAATACTCTAGTCGTAATATGGCATTAAAAATAAGAAGCAGGATTCTAATTGCAATGCGATGCAAATTCATCAGCATCTTGTTACTAATTCTATCAATATCTGGAGCTTTTTAGGGGTTGAGCCCTGCAATTATATTTTGCACATCACGCATCTTAAACTCTAAGGGTCAAGGGTGTAGAGCAACACGTCGGTAAATCAACAGCTCCAGTACATGTGTTTAGGGCAAATACGGTTTTTAAATGCCCAGCATATATGTTAGCTTTTTCAGTATCACTTCTTATCCAACCTCCGGTAGAATTGGGCAGAGGTGGTTTAAACTCAAAGGGTGTTGTAAGCTTTCTTGCAGCGCGCCACAAGGAGTAATTAGATGCTGTTAAGCACTTTTTTTCTTCGTTTAGCATTAAAGATTTAAAAAATAATACTAAGTGCTGTTTAGCTTTTTTTAAAACTATTTGGCATTTTTTGCACTTTTTTATTTCATTAAATTTCTAAATTTTCCATAGATATTTCTTGAAGACAAATTGCGAGCCAATTAATATTATATGCTTATCAAATTTATTTATCATCATTAATTGTTGGGTATGACAGTAGTCATATAACTGAACCGCTCTGAGATGAATATACGGGTACAAATATATTCAAGTACACCATTTGAGATACTTAATTAACAAAAATTGTTTTAAGTTTCGTTCTTTTTAAGAGCCTATAGTGTTAATTAGGTTATTGATAAGCTTGACAAAAAGCACAGTCAAAGTTAATGTGAGTCCAAGACTTTAGTTTGACCTATACTATGGAACGATTGATACAAATCTTTCAGAAAATATGCCGAAAGTTTTCTCACAGTAAAAAACTTGACAAAAGACTATGTAATTTTTCCAACACATGACACAATATAATCCTATTTTTTTAGTTATAAAAAAATGTATTGTACCACCTAGAATATGATATACACGTTAACGATGATATAGAATACAAAAAATTCACAATTTTATTGCAAGTGTATGGGCTACTTAAGAAATTAGAATAACTAAAAATGTTAACTGATTTTAGCACTTTATTGTTTGTGCTGTAGAACATTTTAGCACTTTAATTTCTGCAGTCTAGCACTTTTCCTCTTACATCTTATGGCAATATTGCATCAAACTAGTCATATTTGTTGTAAAATGGTGCACCAGATTATCAATTGTGGCTTCAACAGGCCTAAAACTAAAGCTTGTGTAAGCTTTTGTAGAATTATTAGGTAGTGCCACTTTCTGCGTGGAAATAGAATTGATCTTCACAGCGTTGGCATACAATACATTTGCAGTAATTGGCTGGGTCATTAGAGGATGATTGGCGGAGTAAGTTATTTGAGTTTGACCTCAAGTTACGTTAGATTTTTGACTCATTGTCTACTTAACGAAAGAGTGCACAGGACAGCGTCTGTAGTTAGCAGTGGGATAACCTGCACAATTACTTTTTTTTAATCACATTGATATTTTGGTTTATTGCAACTAGCAGTACCGTGTAGTTAAACACACAAAACGCAAATAGTAAGGTAAGTTACAGTAAGTTTTTGTGTGGCCATATTCTTGACAATTATGGCACTATACGGGTCCTGAACGCTTGTGTGGTTCTTCAACTGTGATTTTTCGGTATAAGAGATATTTTAAGTTATAAATTGCGTGGATATCATTTTTTCTCAGTTTTACATCGTTTGGCTCCACTTCAACCTGGAATAGAGGTTTGGGGATCTTCTTCCTATTTATTATATTAGAGAAATTTTTTACCTTAAATCCCTGAAGGATGAGTGAATCTTTTATTTTATCAGTAACAACATAAGAATCTTTGCTCTTCAATATGATCTCCAGGCTTTAAGCATTCTTAAGCTGGTATTCTTTTATCTAATTTTTCGACCTTTTTTTTATTTTAATTAAACTATTTTTTTGAGCTTTAGGTCAGTTTTATAATTTTATTTTATTATTTCAATATTTCGTTAACCTTCGGTTAACTTCTTCAGGATATCTTAATTTTTTCTTCTTTCAATTACAAATTATTTTTACAATTTTAAAATAACAATATGTGTCATAAAAAATATTTTTAAAATTTTTGAAAAGTTTTGGTTATAACAAAAATTGGTATAAGTCTATAATATTTCTTTATGTTAATAATATTAAAAAATATTAAAAAGAAGATTTTTAACATACAGAATTCGAAATGGTTTTAAGAAATGATAATAAATATTTTCAATACTTTTACATAACATTGTGTATTTTTAGATTCTTATAAATTTTGAAAAATGTTAATAACATTTGTATAATGAATATTTACAAAATATGAATTGAAAAAATTTTATAATATATAAATGTATATTAAAAAGTAAGTTTTTATCTAATAAAAATACTTTTTCATAATTTTTAATACATTCAACACAATAAATTGCAAAGATACGTATCAAGAGTTTTATATACAAAAAACAACTAACTACAATAATTAATTAAACTTTTTTTTTTATATTATTTTATATTTTTTACAAAATTTTTTATAAAAAGGACATGAATAAAAATAATTATATTGTTGTATGTTTCTTTTTTAAAAACTATTCTTGTTTTTATGTAATAAATATCTATAAGTATGTGCAACATTAGCCGTATCTGTTCTGAAATTCATTCTCAGATCTGTCGGAACATCTATAATGTGTAACATTTCTAACATAAACCTTCGTTTATAATTAAGTTCTGTATTCAAAATTGAAATATTATCAAAATCTGGATAATGATCTAAATCTAAGCAATGTGAAGATAAAGCAGTCTTATGTGGATTAATATTCCTATACCTTTGATCTGTTTTATGTCCCGCTAATCTTGTCTTTAATTTATTCTTCGTTGTACCTACATACATCTTGTCGCATCTTTCGTTGTCGTTTCCTTTACATGGTATTTTGTAAATTACATTAGCTCTATCTAGCTTTTTAATCCTATCTTTTGTGTTAGTAAATAAATTTCCTAAAGTACTATACATCTTGTATGCCATTTTATACTTTGTCTTATCATATATTTCTGACTTTTCTAATCTTTCTGACATTTTTGGTACATATACTAAAGATTTAAAAATTTTTGGTTCATTATTATTATTATTATTATTATTATTATTATTATTATTATTATTATTATTATTATTATTATTATTATTATTATTATTATTATTATTATTATTATTATTATTATTATTATTATTATTATTATTATTATTATTATTATTATTATTATTATTATTATTATTATTATTATTATTATTATTATTATTATTATTATTATTATTATTATTATTATTATTATTATTATTATTATTATTATTATTATTATTATTATTATTATTATTATTATTATTATTATTATTATTATTATTGTTATTATTATTATTATTGTTATTATTATTATTAATGTTATTATTTTTGTTATTAAATTGCCTTATTAATTTACAAGAAAGATTATATGGGAAATTATTTTCATTCAGTATACTTATTATCTTCTATGTATTGTTCTTATGAAATTCAATATCACTTATTGTCAATATTCGTTCTATAAAGTTCTTAGCTGTGTTAATTATCATCCATTTTGGATGTTTTGAATAATAATTAATAATCCTACCTGATGAAGTTTGTTTTTGGTACCAATCTATTGATAACTTATTTTTCTTTTTCAATATCAATGTATCTAAATATGGAAGTATTGAGTTATTTTCCATTTCAAGTGTAAATTTTATGTCTGGGTGAAATGAATTAAATGTTGATAATATGGTATTTATTTCATTTTTTGGAATTATGCAAAATAAATCATCAACATATTTCACCAAAAACTTTGGTTTAATAGTTAGTTTTCTGATACATTCATCTAATAATTTTTCCATCACTATATCAGCTATAACTGGTGAAGCTGGGGATCCCATAGGAAGACCTTTTTGTTGTAGGTATATTTTATCATTACATTTAAAATATCTACTGTCTACTATACAAAATTTTACAATACGTGAAAATAAACTCTTATTAATGTCTGTATATTGTGTTATTCTATTCCAATTTTCGTCTATGATATTCATAGCTAAATCAACTGGTATGCTTGGAAATAGAGATACAACATCAAGCGATATTAATTTATCATCATTATCTAATCTTACTTGTTTTATTTTGTTTTTAAAATCTAAAGAATTGATGATATTATATTTTGAACTTATAGTTAATTTTTTTAGAATATGTGTTATATATTTGCTAAGTTCATAAGAAGGAGAATTTATACTAGAACAAATTGGTCTCAAAGGAAAATTATCTTTATGGATCTTAGGTAGTCCATATAATTTTGGAGATATAGCAGTATTTGTTTTTAATTTATATTTTTCTAAATTAGATATAATACTTGCTCTAAAAAGTTCTTCAACTAAATCATTATTACATTTTTGTAATCTACTAGTAGGATCTCTATTAACTAGATTATATGTTGCAACATCATTTAAAATATTATCGATTCTCACATCATAGTCACTTTTATTCATAGCAACTGTAACGTTTCCTTTATCTGCATTTAAAATAAGTACATTATTATTTAATTTTAAAATTTTTTTTGCAGATTTTACACAATTAATCATATATTTATCCCTATTGGTCAATATATTTTTGTTTATGTGATTATCAACAATTGTTGTGAATCTTGATCTAATTATGTCCTGTTTTTCCCTATCTTGTACAGTCTGGATGAAATCTTCTCCATCTGCTATTACCTTCATAATAGGAAAAGTATTTCCTTGTATTGGTAATGCATGTTTCTTTCCTAGAGACAATAGATATTGTACATCAAAAGGAAAAACTACATCTGATTTATTGACAAACCACTTTTGGTTTAATCTGATTCCTAGTTCTCTTTCTTGTAAATTAACTAGACTATTAAATTTTTTAATATGTACGTTTTTAATTCTTTTAGTAAATGTCTCTTCCACTCTTTTCGTATATTCTAAAAAATAATTCACCTCTTGAATATTTAAAATTCTTCTTAATGCTGCTTCAATAATTGATATTTCAACTCCAAATGCCTTAAGGTTTTCATGTTTTTGTTTAATTGCCCAATTAAGCATCTTGCTTTGAAAATTTTTGATATATCTCGAAATCATCGATTGTGTAGATGATTTGCCGTTATCATGAAAAATAGTAAAAATATTTTTAGTGGAATTTTTTATGAAATTAGGAATAATACCTTTATTCCGGCAACAAATCAGAAATGTTATTGTTGCTTTACATTTTATAATTTTCTCCCTGATTTTCTTATATCTATTCATCGTCCATCTCGTCTCATTATCCCTTTTTAGTACTCCATACCCGTTTTTTCTGTTATTGTTTTCAAAAAGTACGTTCTCCTCCCTTCTCCTGAATCTGTTATTATTTGTGATTTGATTTCGTCTTATACTTATATAATTAATTGGGTTTCTTCCTTCACTTATTCTTCTGACCATATTGATATCTCTATAATGTCTGTCTTGATACCTTGTGAAATTTTTGCCAATCGCTTGTTCATATCGATGTTCTCTTCTATAATTATTATTGAAATTGGTTCTGCTATTAACACGATTGAATAATCTGTTGTCTTCTGTTTTCCTATCTTGAATAATTCTTTGTGTGTTCATATTAAAAATTCACTATCTATCACTTTTTTTCTGTATTTTTGCGGGCTCACAATTATTAAATTCTTTTATCTAATTTTTCGACCTTTTTTTTATTTTAATTAAACTATTTTTTTGAGCTTTAGGTCAGTTTTATAATTTTATTTTATTATTTCAATATTTCGTTAACCTTCGGTTAACTTCTTCAGGATATCTTAATTTTTTCTTCTTTCAATTACAAATTATTTTTACAATTTTAAAATAACAATATGTGTCATAAAAAATATTTTTAAAATTTTTGAAAAGTTTTGGTTATAACAAAAATTGGTATAAGTCTATAATATTTCTTTATGTTAATAATATTAAAAAATATTAAAAAGAAGATTTTTAACATACAGAATTCGAAATGGTTTTAAGAAATGATAATAAATATTTTCAATACTTTTACATAACATTGTGTATTTTTAGATTCTTATAAATTTTGAAAAATGTTAATAACATTTGTATAATGAATATTTACAAAATATGAATTGAAAAAATTTTATAATATAAATGTATATTAAAAAGTAAGTTTTTATCTAATAAAAATACTTTTTCATAATTTTTAATACATTCAACACAATAAATTGCAAAGATACGTATCAAGAGTTTTATATACAAAAAACAACTAACTACAATAATTAATTAAACTTTTTTTTATATTATTTTATATTTTTTACAAAATTTTTTATAAAAAGGACATGAATAAAAATAATTATATTGTTGTATGTTTCTTTTTTAAAAACTATTCTTGTTTTTATGTAATAAATATCTATAAGTATGTGCAACATTAGCCGTATCTGTTCTGAAATTCATTCTCAGATCTGTCGGAACATCTATAATGTGTAACATTTCTAACATAAACCTTCGTTTATAATTAAGTTCTGTATTCAAAATTGAAATATTATCAAAATCTGGATAATGATCTAAATCTAAGCAATGTGAAGATAAAGCAGTCTTATGTGGATTAATATTCCTATACCTTTGATCTGTTTTATGTCCCGCTAATCTTGTCTTTAATTTATTCTTCGTTGTACCTACATACATCTTGTCGCATCTTTCGTTGTCGTTTCCTTTACATGGTATTTTGTAAATTACATTAGCTCTATCTAGCTTTTTAATCCTATCTTTTGTGTTAGTAAATAAATTTCCTAAAGTACTATACATCTTGTATGCCATTTTATACTTTGTCTTATCATATATTTCTGACTTTTCTAATCTTTCTGACATTTTTGGTACATATACTAAAGATTTAAAAATTTTTGGTTCATTATTATTATTATTATTATTATTATTATTATTATTATTATTATTATTATTATTATTATTATTATTATTATTATTATTATTATTATTATTATTATTATTATTATTATTATTATTATTATTATTATTATTATTATTATTATTATTATTATTATTATTATTATTATTATTATTATTATTATTATTATTATTATTATTATTATTATTATTATTATTATTATTATTATTATTATTATTATTATTATTATTATTATTATTATTATTATTATTATTATTATTATTATTATTATTATTATTATTATTATTATTATTATTGTTATTATTATTATTATTGTTATTATTATTATTAATGTTATTATTTTTGTTATTAAATTGCCTTATTAATTTACAAGAAAGATTATATGGGAAATTATTTTCATTCAGTATACTTATTATCTTCTTTGTATTGTTCTTATGAAATTCAATATCACTTATTGTCAATATTCGTTCTATAAAGTTCTTAGCTGTGTTAATTATCATCCATTTTGGATGTTTTGAATAATAATTAATAATCCTACCTGATGAAGTTTGTTTTTGGTACCAATCTATTGATAACTTATTTTTCTTTTTCAATATCAATGTATCTAAATATGGAAGTATTGAGTTATTTTCCATTTCAAGTGTAAATTTTATGTCTGGGTGAAATGAATTAAATGTTGATAATATGGTATTTATTTCATTTTTTGGAATTATGCAAAATAATATAATATACATTTATATTATAAAATTTTTTCAATTCATATTTTGTAAATATTCATTATACAAATGTTATTAACATTTTTCAAAATTTATAAGAATCTAAAAATACACAATGTTATGTAAAAGTATTGAAAATATTTATTATCATTTCTTAAAACCATTTCGAATTCTGTATGTTAAAAATCTTCTTTTTAATATTTTTTAATATTATTAACATAAAGAAATATTATAGACTTATACCAATTTTTGTTATAACCAAAACTTTTCAAAAATTTTAAAAATATTTTTTATGACACATATTGTTATTTTAAAATTGTAAAAATAATTTGTAATTGAAAGAAGAAAAAATTAAGATATCCTGAAGAAGTTAACCGAAGGTTAACGAAATATTGAAATAATAAAATAAAATTATAAAACTGACCTAAAGCTCAAAAAAATAGTTTACTTAAGCTGGTATGTACAGAAACTCTTTTTTTTGTAAATTCAGAAACAATTTTGCGGAAACTTTTTTCTTCATATATTTGAATTTTAGTCTCATTAATGGTACCACTTTTTATTGGAATAATGTGAAAATTATTTTCACCAATGGACGAGATTAATTTTTTAATAAGAGCGTTAGAACTTTTTCTCTCAGCCTGCAATATTGAAAAACGATTTTGACGGTTAACTGATGCAGAGTCGTCATCCCTGGATATCTTAAGAACTGTTGAGGTTTTTTATAAATTTGCGCTTTGCCCACGTTTTACAATTGGGATATATCTGTCCATTCCGACTTGCACCTTAGGTTTCTGAGTACTGTTATCTATAGTGATAACTTGGCTAAGTGATAAACACGAGCCCAAATCGGATAATGGCGCTAAGGTAAATAAAGAAATACTAGGCAACGATAATATTAATAAATAACTGGTTGGCATAGGACAAACCAAAGTTGATCGTGTGCGAAAAAGTAGCTTTTTTTGACATACTTATATAGGGTCCGCCAGATAACTTTTTTGTTTAAAAACAGGGCGCAAAACATCGAGTGTAGCTTCGGCTGTGTGGCACGTAGCGCCGTTCTGTTGAAACCAAATGTTGCCAATATCCTCCTCTTAAATTTTTGTGAACAAAAAATCGTTCAACATGGCCCGATAACGATCGCTATTGACTGTAACGGCTACTCCTTGCTCATTGGCCCAATTATGGCTCTGAACCAAAATCCGCACCAAACCGTGACTCGTTTTGGCTGCGTCGGCTTTTCAATGTATGCGTGCGGGTTTTCTGTGCCACAAATGCGACAATTGTGCTTGTTTACATACCCGCCAAGATCAAAATCAGCTTTATCAGCGTATACACAACCATATTTGTTCAGCTTAAGGATAAAACTAATTATCTGTCAAATCAGACATGAGCTAAGTGTTACCATTCATGAAATAAGCACTAGTTAAAAAAAACGTCAGATTGCGGACCCTATATTTATTTATTGTATCTTCAAAAAACGGAACTAACAATAAGTATAAATCTAGATATAATAATAAGGCCCAATTAGTGTCAGGCATAAAGTAAGTGATAGTAATCAATAATACACAAATTTCGTATTAAGCATAAACATATTTTCAAGCAGTTTCATTTGGAGTGTTGAGTATTAGAGCCGTAGTGTCCCTCTTTTTTAAGCGGATGTATCCAGTAAAATACAAGATATTACGAGCAAGGATGGAACTCGAGTTTTGTTAAGTATTTGCCTTCGTATTTTGCAAATTCATCAGTCACTAGTGGCATATTTACATCACAATGTAAATTTGAATCTTTGATGTGCCATGGAGCCGATGTTATTAGTTTTAGATCTTGTTTTGCCTTCGTTGGATTCTATCTGTATTGGAAGCTGAATCAGTGCTCCATAGCTGTACTTCTTAGCACAATATTGGTTTCAAAAGCAAAGTTTATATTAAAAGTTTACAATCTAGACTGAGTGTTGAATTTCTACCAATCAGCCAATGTATCTGAGTTAATTTAAATTTCATTGGCGTTAGCTTTGAGTCGATATGGTGTTTCCATGTTAGCCGTCGATCAAGGTATTTTACATGTGAATGTTGAGAAATAACTTGATTGTTGATTCGAATTGGGGAACAAGTATCTCTTCGCAGGGCAAATATTACCTGAACACACTTTTGTGTGTTTACTTTTATTGTACATAAGTTTAACCATACTTCCAGCTGTGTAATATGTTCTTGTAGATACTGGGAAGCTTCGTGAGGGTTTTTTGCATACCAAGGCAAGCTGTATCATCGGAAAATGTAGATGTATGGATATTGCTGCTCGAAGGCATATCACTAGTATTAATTAAATACAAAACATCGGATAATATAGATTCGGGCACACTCATCAAAACTCCTTCAACAACCGTGAACTTCCGGGTAGTAATTTAACTTTCCAAAAGCTTAAGAAAATTTTTGGGTAGATATGATTTAAATTTTAAAATAAGGCCTCAATGCCACACTTTGTCAAATGCCTGAGAAACGTCAATAAACAGGTCAAAACAATACTTCTTTTCTTCAAATGTTCTTCTTATAAATTTAACCAATCTATGCGTTTGTTCAATTGTGCTATATTGACTTCTTAAACCAAATTGATGGTCTGGGATGCATCCACTACCAAGTAGAATTTGGGACAATTTTGTCATGAGCAGTTTTTCGACTTATTGGCCTATATTATTTAGCTTTGGCAAGATCTTTGCCCTTGGACCAAGTTTGACCTTGGCAAGCTTTCAGTGGGGTGGATAATACTCTAGTCATAATATGGCATTAAAAATAAATAGAAGGATTCTAATTGCAATACGAGGCAGATTCATCAGCATCTTGTTACTAATTCCATCCATACCTGGAGCTTTCCTGGGGTTAGCCCTGTAATTAGTTTTTGCACATCACACATCGTAAACTCTAAGGGTCAACAACTACACTCGGTAAATCAACAGTACCAGTACATGTGTTTAGGGCAAATACGGATTTAAAATGCCCAGCATATATGTTACCTCTTTCAGTATCACTTCTTGTCCAACCTCCGGTAGATGCGCACAAATGTGCTTTAAACTCAAAGGGTGTTTTAAGCAATCTCGCAGCGCGCCCTAAGGAGTAATGATGAGCTGGCGTGACATCGAGATTTTTCAGATATTTTTTAAGAGATGCGGTTTTTTCATATGCAACCAACTTTTCGAGTCAGTTAGTGTACTCTTTAAATCTGATCTTATGTTGAGGCGATCTCTGCTGTTTCTATTCCCTTTTAACTCTTCTTTTTTCACATATAAGACGTTCAATATCCGTATAATAATTTCTATTAAGCCCAGTGGCTTTGCCGTTAGAAAAAGGCTATCATGAGATCTTTTATTGTTAGTGTTTACATTTAGAGATTAAGAACTCACAGTAAAAAAGGCATTTCTGCCATTAGAACTCACTTCATAATATCTTACTTTTGAGGTTATCATATAGAGTATTCTTTAATGTCTCTTTGTTTTCTGTTTTGTTTGCTTTTGTTAATTCTGACAAAGCGTGGGCGAAGTCCTAATTCATCAAAAATCTCATAAGTTCCCAAGATATCCAGGGAAACCGACGCTGCCTGAACTAGCCGTCAAAACGGTTTTAAAATATTGCAAGATGACAACGACAAATCCGATTTATCCTCGAACAAAACCTACAAACCACCACCAATCTATCTGAGAGAAAAAAGTTCAAACGGTGTTATTAAAAATTAATCTCGGTCATTTGTGATAATCATTGATACGAGTTCTCGTTACAAAAAATATTCGTTATACATAATATTCGTAATAGATATTAACTTTGATAAATAAGCAAAGCAAATATTAATAATATTTTTACATAGTTAGAAACAACAAAAACAAACAATAAACCACAAACAAAGTGACATTGAGGAATACTCTATATGAGTACCTCAAATAAAAAAAATTGTGAAGTGAAGTTCTAACGGCAGAAATGCATATTTTACTGTGAGTTCTGAAGCTCTTAATGAAAACAATAAAAATAAAAAACCTGATGATAGTCTTTTTTTAACGGCGAAGCCACTTTTACGTCAGCGATCAACTTCGCTTTGTCCAATGCCAACTAGTGATTCGTTAACATTACAATTGCCTAGTACTTCTTCATATAAGTCAGCTATATATTCACCTTCGGGCTCGTGCTCATCAATTGACCAAGTTATCACTACAGATAACAGTAGCTCAAAACCCGAGGTCCAAGTCGGAATGGACAGCGTGGGCGAAGCCCAAAATCTTCTAAAATTTCATCTGCTCCAAAGATGTCTAGAGATAACAGCGCAGTCTCTACTAATCGTCTAAACCGTTTTAAAATTTTGCAAGATGGCAACGACAAACTCGATGTATCCTCGAACAAAAATTCCAAACCACCACCAATCTATTTGAGAGAAAAAAATTCAAAAGCCCTTATTAAAAAATTAATCTCGATCGTTGGTGAAAATAAATTTCACATTGTTCCAATTAAACGTGGTAACATTGATGAAACGAAAATTCAAATTTATGAAGAAAAATATTTTCGCAAAATGGTTACTGAACTTGAAAAAAGTAAAAAAAGTTTCTACACTTACCAGCTCAAGAGTGCTAAAGGCTTACAGATTCTGTTGAAAAACCTAGATTCGTATGTTATTCCCCAAGAAATAACAGATGCGCTCGTCCTCCAGGTATTTAAAGTAAAAAATGTATCAAACATATTAAATAGGGAGAAGATCCCCCAACCTCTATTTCGCGTTGAACTTGAGCCAAATGATATAAAATTAAGAAAAAATGAGACCCATCCAATTTATAGTTTAAAATATCTTTTATACCGAAAAATAACAGTTGAAGAACCATACAAGCGTTCAGGGCCGGTACAGTGCCACAATTGCCAAGAATATGGCCACACAAAAACTTACTGCAAATTACCTACAATTTGTGTGATCTGCGGTGAATTGCACGGTACTGCTAGCTGTACTAAGCCAAAAGATCAAGCTGAAAAAAATGTATTAATTGCGGAGGTAATCACACTACAAGGGATGTCCTGTACATGAATACGTTAAAAATATGTTTCTGGAACGCAAACGGCATTCGCCAACACAAAAATTAACTTGAGCACTTCCTTAAGGGAAAAAATATTCATATAATGTTGGTTTCTGAGACTCATTTGACTTCGAGAAGCCTTTTTAAAATCAATGGCTACACCTTATATGATACAAAGGACCCGAGAGCAAGAGCATGCGGTGGATCAGCAATTCTAATAAAGTCGAGACTCAAGCACTATATTCTTGATAGTATTTGTGAAGAACACCTACAAGCAACAAATATCTGCATTGAAAATTTTTGTAAAAATTTCGTGATATCGTCAATTTACTCCCCTCCCAGATTCAATCACTGAGGATCAATACGAGAATTTCTACAAATATCTTAGGCCTTGTTTAGTAGCAGCTGGCGACTACAATGCAAAACATACGTTCTAAGGTTCGCATCTTATTACGCCGAGAGGTCGGGCGTTGTTCAACACAATTTCAAAAATGGGATTGAATGTTATTTTGAGTGGGGAGCCCACTTACTGGCCTACGGCTATACAAAAAATTCCGCATGTTATAGATTTTGGTGTCATGAAAAGTATCTCGAGGGATTTAATTAATGTTGAAGCTTCCCTAGATCTCTCCTCCGATCACCCTCCCACAATCATTACAATTTGTAGTCCACTAAGAAGTGCCTTCCCTCACGCATATGAGAAGATGATCAATCGTGTTAATTGGCTGGGGTTCAAAAAATATCTCAGTAGTCATTGTACGGAAAATATTAAGCTAAGAACATCTGAAGATATTGAATTTAACGTAGCCAATCTTAACGTAATTATTAAAAAGGCTTCTGAACATGCCACTACCTCCCAACCTTAGACTGGCTTTAACAGAATTTATTCTACGGATATTGAATGTCTTGTATGTGAAAAAAGGAGAGCTAGAAGAGAATCGCAACAACACAGATCACCCCTAAATAAAATCAGACTCAAATAATGTACTAAACTCAAAGAGTTGCTATCGTCGTAAAAAACTGCATCACTGGAAAAATATCTAGAAGGTCTCGATGTCACGTCAGCATCTAATTATTCTTTATGGCGAGCCGCTAGAAATCTGAAAATACCCGTTGTGCTGAAATCACCACTGCGCACTTCGACCGGATTATGGGCAAGAAGCGATAGTGAGAAAGGTAACTTATTTGCTGAGCATTTAAAATCTGTATTCACTCCCTATTTATGTACGGGTGCTGTTGATTTGTCTAGTGTAGTTTCCCTAGTCCCTGGTCCCTTAAGGTTTAAGCTGCGTGAAGTACAAAAAATAATTTCTGAACTCAATCCGAAGAAAGCTCCAGGTATTGATGGAATTAGTAACAAAATGCTGATGAATTTGCCTCTAATTGCAATAAGAATCCTCCTATTTATTTTTAATGCTATTTTACGAATGCAGTATTTTCCACGTAATTGGAAACTTGCGAAGATCAAAATGATTCCAAAACCGGGCAAAGATCCTACCAAGAGTCATATAGGCCTATAAGCTTACTATCAACAATCTTAAAGCTTTTCGAAAAGCTGCTCAGGGCTAAATTTTCCAAAATTGTAGCTGATAATGGGTGCAGCCCTGACCATCAATTTGCTTTTACAAGTCAGCATAGCACAATTGAGCAAACGCAAAGATTGGTTCAATTTATAAGGAAGACATTTGAAAAAAAGGAAGTATTGTTCTGCCCTCTGCATTGATATTTCTCAGTCATTTGACAAAGTATGGCACAAAGGCCTAGTTTTAAAATTGAAGACATATCTGCCAATAAATACACAAAAACTTTTTAAAAGTTATATTACTGATAGGTAGTTCACTGTAGTAGAAGGAGAGTTCATAAGTGTACCCGAATCTATATATTCCGGTGTCCCACAGGGCAGTATTTTGGGGCAAGTCTTGTATTTAATATATACTTGTGATATGCCTTTGAGCAATAATATCCATACCTCTACATTTGCCGATGATACAGCCTGTATGAGTATGCATGAAAACCCTTATGAGGCATCCCGAAAACTCCAGGAACATATTACCCAGCTGGAAATATGGTTGAACTTATGGAGAATTAAAGTAAATCAGCAAAAGTGTGTCCATATAACATTTACCTTAAGAAGAGATACTTGTTTCCCCATTCGAATTAACAATCAAAATATTCCACAACATTCTCAAGTGAAATACCTTGGTAAACACCTTGATCGAAGGCTTACATGAAAATACCATATTGACTCAAAGCTAACACAAATGAAACTTAAGTTAACTCAAATACATTGGTTAATTGGCAAAAATTCAACTCTCAGCCTAGACTGCAAACTGTTAATATACAAGTCGCTTTTGAAACCAATATGATGCTACGGAATTCAGCTATGGGGCCCTGCTTCAGTACTTAAAAAAACTGGAGCCCCACCCTAATCCTCTTGCTCGTATCATCTTGAATTTTACAGGACACATCCGCTTAAGAAAGAGGGACACTACGGCTCTAATACTAAACACTCCAGATGTAGCTCCTTGAATATACTTTTATACCTTTTTTTTCGATTAGCACGACTAGTATGTATCATTTATTTACTATCACTAAGTTTATGTCCGACATTGGTCGGGTCTAATAATGATATTTAGAAGTAGTAGGGAATTACCAATTCTGCGTCAATTAAAATTTATGAAATTTGGGTAATTAACATTTCAAATTTGTAAAGTTCAGTGGAAAATTTTTTTATGTGGTAATGAATTAAAAATCATGAAATTGATTTTTCCCAATGCCGACGACAAAACATCATTATTTTTTTCCTACTACGGGAAAATCATGAAAATGATTTTTCCTAATGCTGACGGGAAAGTTGTGAGTGTTGATAGACTAAGGAAATTTGTGAATGTCCGTGATTTGGGGTGGGTGGGGGTGTTATCGTAATACCATCAGGAGAAATTATATTTGATGACTACTACGCGATTCTCATATGTATATATGTATATATATATATATGTATGTATGTATTGATGTATGTATGATTTTCTCACGATAATAAATTATTTATCATGCCAACATTTTATGGTATAAAATGTTCTCATATATGTGAACACCCTTGCTTGTGTGTGGGAGGTCGAGTTTGTCTGTCCCAGATAAGTTTATATTTTGTTTATTTGTCAAGAAATATTTATTTCATAACATTATAAAATTCTTGAATGTGTATGTATGTATGTACATACATATACATGTGTAACCGTGGGAATTTGTGCATGGAATATTTTGTGGCTCTGTAGAATACAGACGTAATATTTGTATACATTTATATTTTGCAACGCAGTTATTTCTTTGACTACGATTATTTTAAAGCAGAGGATTTTCAACTAAGTACAGTCATCAGCAGAGAAACAAAAAGTAGAAATTTGCAAGTAAGCAAAACAGTTAACTTCCCTTCCTCCCCACGTTCTCCTATTCCCTTTATGTAGTTTGTATTTGAAATAAGAAAACAATTGCACATTTTTTTATTTTGTATACATTTATTGTTTTAAATTTGATAAAATTTTTTAATAATACATACATTCATTTATTTTTAACTATAAATATTTTAAAAAGTGAAAAAGTTCATTTAAAGCAAGATATTTCTTTTGAGAGTGAAATAGCATTTCTTAATGCGCAAACACCAAAATTATGGTAATAAAAATATTCTGGGTACTTAATTGTCATTTGATTAAAGTTGATTTAGCCAATATCTTCAACGTTAGAAATTTTTCGTTGTAAATTTTTTTCCAACCATCGTCTTTTTTCTTCACTTTTACATATATTTTAGAACATATTGCATTGGCTTTTAAAAAATGACAAACGACTTAAAATTAAACTGATCCAGCAGTCCAGCTTAGGTGATGATAGTTTTCTGTTAGCCACTTTGCTCCTCTTTGCTTTTTTATTGATAAGCATTTTAAATCAAATGGTGGTTTTATAATGAAATTGTTATATTCATAATTGTTGAAAACAATCGCCGCTTCTTTTGCGATAAAATCGTTTGAATTAGTTTTTAAACCTTGTACGTCTATAAAAATTATGTTATTTTCCATATTATTAAATTTATAAGACTTTTCGAACTTGTCCTTTGATGGGTATATATTCTATTATACGATCATGAATAAGAATGCAGCAAGCTGATGTCTTTGCTGCAATATTAGTTGCTGTTTCAAATTCAATTTTTATATCAATCGGACCATTATTCAGTGATTCATTCTGATGACTGACATCTACTACAATAATAGGAGCTTTTGTCTTAAACTCTGATGCAGTTAGAAGCGGTTGAGATTCTTTCATATAGTAGCTTTGTTGGAATCTTAGGTACATATCATATAGAATTGCATAACGTTCATTTTTAAATTTTATGTTTAAATCATCATATGGGTATGAGTCTTAATTTAATGTACTTTTAAATTAGTCCAATCACAATGAACAAACTTATTTTCTTGTTGAAAAGCGATCAACACAAAACGGGGACGTTCCCTGATTGCAGCTAATTTAACATTCCAAATATGGCTAGTTCCCGTGTTTAATTGTGGATTAATGACAATTCCAAATGCGAAATACCATGGGTATAGAAGCATCATTGTTAATAATTTTAATCATATTCAATTTGCTAGGGTCGGATAATTGAACATGTGGGATTCTCCATGAGATGAGTGAAATAGTAAGTTTAGCTTTTTCAGTAGAAACACTCGAGCGTACAAGATTTTCATCGTTCTTATTGCGCAAGAGTGTCAATTCATATTTTCCATTTAATATAACTTTGTTGTAGTCTTCAGCGAATCCTAGAAGCATTTTTAGAGGTACATAGAAATTGCAAAATCCATTTGCAAGAGCGATCTAGTCAATTTTGTTTTGTATTATCATTGGCAGCAAACACCTCTACATAAATGTAGCTCTCACTAGGTAGCACGTACAAATCTTGATTTTGTATTGAAATTCTGATTTCAACATTATTGTTGTAAGACTGTAAGTATGGTACATATGTATGATAGTCCTTTTTGATTATATTCTCATCGAGCTCGTGCTCATCAATTGACCAAGTTATCACTACAGATAACAGTAGCTCAAAACCCGAGGTCCAAGTCGGAATGGACAGCGTGGGCGAAGCCCAAAATCTTCTAAAATTTCATCTGCTCCAAAGATGTCTAGAGATAACTGCGCAGTCTCTACTAATCGTCTAAACCGTTTTAAAATTTTGCAAGATGGCAACGACAAACTCGATGTATCCTCGAACAAAAATTCCAAACCACCACCAATCTATTTGAGAGAAAAAAATTCAAAAGCCCTTATTAAAAAATTAATCTCGATCGTTGGTGAAAATAAATTTCACATTGTTCCAATTAAACGTGGTAACATTGATGAAACGAAAATTCAAATTTATGAAGAAAAATATTTTCGCAAAATGGTTACTGAACTTGAAAAAAGTAAAAAAAGTTTCTACACTTACCAGCTCAAGAGTGCTAAAGGCTTACAGATTCTGTTGAAAAACCTAGATTCGTATGTTGTTCCCCAAGAAATAATAGATGCGCTCGTCCTCCAGGTATTTAAAGTAAAAAATGTATCAAACATATTAAATAGGGAGAAGATCCCCCAACCTCTATTTCGCGTTGAACTTGAGCCAAATGATATAAAATTAAGAAAAAATGAGACCCATCCAATTTATAGTTTAAAATATCTTTTATACCGAAAAATAACAGTTGAAGAACCATACAAGCGTTCAGGGCCGGTACAGTGCCACAATTGCCAAGAATATGGCCACACAAAAACTTACTGCAAATTACCTACAATTTGTGTGATCTGCGGTGAATTGCACGGTACTGCTAGCTGTACTAAGCCAAAAGATCAAGCTGAAAAAAATGTATTAATTGCGGAGGTAATCACACTACAAGGGATGTCCTGTACATGAATACGTTAAAAATATGTTTCTGGAACGCAAACGGCATTCGCCAACACAAAAATTAACTTGAGCACTTCCTTAAGGGAAAAAATATTCATATAATGTTGGTTTCTGAGACTCATTTGACTTCGAGAAGCCTTTTTAAAATCAATGGCTACACCTTATATGATACAAAGGACCCGAGAGCAAGAGCATGCGGTGGATCAGCAATTCTAATAAAGTCGAGACTCAAGCACTATATTCTTGATAGTATTTGTGAAGAACACCTACAAGCAACAAATATCTGCATTGAAAATTTTTGTAAAAATTTCGTGATATCGTCAATTTACTCCCCTCCCAGATTCAATCACTGAGGATCAATACGAGAATTTCTACAAATATCTTAGGCCTTGTTTAGTAGCAGCTGGCGACTACAATTCAAAACATACGTTCTAGGGTTCGCATCTTATTACGCCGAGAGGTCGGGCGTTGTTCAACACAATTTCAAAAATGGGATTGAATGTTATTTTGAGTGGGGAGCCCACTTACTGGCCTACGGCTATACAAAAAATTCCGCATGTTATAGATTTTGGTGTCATGAAAAGTATCTCGAGGGATTTAATTAATGTTGAAGCTTCCCTAGATCTCTCCTCCGATCACCCTCCCACAATCATTACAATTTGTAGTCCACTAAGAAGTGCCTTCCCTCACGCATATGAGAAGATGATCAATCGTGTTAATTGGCTGGGGTTCAAAAAATATCTCAGTAGTCATTGTACGGAAAATATTAAGCTAAGAACATCTAAAGATATTGAATTTAACGTAGCCAATCTTAACGTAATTATTAAAAAGGCTTCTGAACATGCCACTACCTCCCAACCTTAGACTGGCTTTAACAGAATTTATTCTACGGATATTGAATGTCTTGTATGTGAAAAAAGGAGAGCTAGAAGAGAATCGCAACAACACAGATCACCCCTAAATAAAATCAGACTCAAATAATGTACTAAACTCAAAGAGTTGCTATCGTCGTAAAAAACTGCATCACTGGAAAAATATCTAGAAGGTATCGATGTCACGTCAGCATCTAATTATTCTTTATGGCGCGCCGCTAGAAATCTGAAAATACCCGTTGTGCTGAAATCACCACTGCGCACTTCGACCGGATTATGGGCAAGAAGCGATAGTGAGAAAGGTAACTTATTTGCTGAGCATTTAAAATCTGTATTCACTCCCTATTTATGTACGGGTGCTGTTGATTTGTCTAGTGTAGTTTCCCTAGTCCCTGGTCCCTTAAGGTTTAAGCTGCGTGAAGTACAAAAAATAATTTCTGAACTCAATCCGAAGAAAGCTCCAGGTATTGATGGAATTAGTAACAAAATACTGATGAATTTGCCTCTAATTGCAATAAGAATCCTCCTATTTATTTTTAATGCTATTTTACGAATGCAGTATTTTCCACGTAATTGGAAACTTGCGAAGATCAAAATGATTCCAAAACCGGGCAAAGATCCTACCAAGAGTCATATAGGCCTATAAGCTTACTATCAACAATCTTAAAGCTTTTCGAAAAGCTGCTCAGGGCTAAATTTTCCAAAATTGTAGCTGATAATGGGTGCAGCCCTGACCATCAATTTGCTTTTACAAGTCAGCATAGCACAATTGAGCAAACGCATAGATTGGTTCAATTTATAAGGAAGACATTTGAAAAAAAGGAAGTATTGTTCTGCCCTCTTCATTGATATTTCTCAGTCATTTGACAAAGTATGGCACAAAGGCCTAGTTTTAAAATTGAAGACATATCTGCCAATAAATACACAAAAACTTTTTAAAAGTTATATTACTGATAGGTAGTTCGCTGTAGTAGAAGGAGAGTTCATAAGTGTACCCGAATCTATATATTCCGGTGTCCCACAGGGCAGTATTTTGGGGCAAGTCTTGTATTTAATATATACTTGTGATATGCCTTTGAGCAATAATATCCATACCTCTACATTTGCCGATGATACAGCCTGTATGAGTATGCATGAAAACCCTTATGAGGCATCCCGAAAACTCCAGGAACATATTACCCAGCTGGAAATATGGTTGAACTTATGGAGAATTAAAGTAAATCAGCAAAAGTGTGTCCATATAACATTTACCTTAAGAAGAGATACTTGTTTCCCCATTCGAATTAACAATCAAAATATTCCACAACATTCTCAAGTGAAATACCTTGGTAAACACCTTGATCGAAGGCTTACATGAAAATACCATATTGACTCAAAGCTAACACAAATGAAACTTAAGTTAACTCAAATACATTGTGTTTCCTCGAAATATTTCTCGAAAATATTTTTATAAATAAAAAAGGGGTTTTACAAATTTTTCAATTTTTATAATCACAAGGGGTTTTATTGTTACGTACCGTTCGCTGGGTTTTACAATATGTAAGTAAGTACATGAAAAAACATATATACAAAATCACAACAACTTAACGAAAAGAGAAAACAAAACATAGGAAGGTCCAATGAACAATAATTAATCAAGGGACCTTTACACTATGCGCATAAACATCCCGCCCCCCTTGCTAGACTGCAACAAAGAGGACTAAGGATAGTGCGGGCCTATCATAGGGAGATTTAATAATAAAAATAAAGGTTTCTTCAAAAAAAATAATTCATTAGAAATGTTTACATTTATGGAGATGAATTCAGGCAAAAAATAATAAACTATGATAAAAAAACTATAAAATATAATAGTATAAAAATATAAAAAATTAATAAAAATAAAAAATAAAAAATAGTGAAAAAAAACTAAACAATTCGTCCGGACATCACGTTGATGACGATAGTCGCCGGATGATTCACAGCAGGAAGTTGGTGCTGTTGACCTTGGTTTGAAGGGCGTTGAGGTTGTTGGTGTTGAGAACACTGATGGCATTGCTGGGTGGTCTTGACTTTACTGCGTTTTTTCGATCTCCTTTTATTTAATGTTGTCGTTTTTACCGCTGTTTGTATGTCGGCGCCTTTCGTTTTGTACCGATGGAGCAAGGTGTGGTGCTCGGCTTTGCACTCAAGGCATCGTTCCCGACTCGTGCACTTGTCCCGCATGTGTGAATGAGCCAGGCAGTTAAAACAATATCGAAACTTCGTCACCGTTTCCCATCGTTCTTTGACCGACATCTTGCGAAATTTCATGCATTTTGTAACGCATGATCGCTTTTGCACAAGCGGCAGTCTCGCAATTTTTCAGCTCGTGGGGTTTTTTTCTCAGAAGAAGTAGAGGTCAAAGGGCCTTCAACGGGTTTGCGGTGGACTTCAAGGCGACGGGATGCACTAGACATTGTTCTAAAAAAAAACGGGTGAAATAGATAAAAAAGAGAAAAAATGTAATTAGTGAGTTTCTGATTTGGGTAAGAGAACAAGCTTCACAATAGGCCGGGTGAAAACGCCTGAAGTTGTTCTCACGTCCGCTGTACGGACCTTAGAATCATGTCCCACGTAAGTCTTTTCTATTCGTCCGAGTCGCCATTCATTAGGGGGTAAATTATCCTGACGGACAACTACCAAGTCGCCTACTTCAAAATCTTTCTGGGGGTATTTCCATTTCACTCGACGATGAAGTTCTTTGAGGTATTCTTCTTTCCACCTCTGGGCAAATTGATGGTGAAGAATTTTAAGCTTTTGCCACCTATTGGCAACACTCAAAGAGAGATCAGAATGATCGGGTTCAGGGGGTGACAGAATAGGCGCACCAATTAAGAAATGACCTGGCGTTAATGGAACCATGTCAGAGGGATCATCGGTCATGGCAGTTAACGGTCTGGAATTCAGACAAGCTTCTATGCGCGTCAGCATAGTTGTAAATTCCTCAAAGGTAAATTTCTGAACACCAGAGATTTTACGTAAATGAGTTTTGACGCTCTTTACGCCGGCTTCCCATAAGCCGCCCATATGAGGAGCACCGGGGGGAATAAAATGAGTAGTAGGGAAATAGCGGTTCGGCCCCAATTAAAATTGTAAAATTTTAAAATTTTAATTACCCAAATTTTAAAATTCTTGGAAATTTGTGAAATTTGATACCTATGTGTGTGTGTGTGTGCGTGTGTGTGTTTTCGGCGGCGCTTTGATGTTTTTGTTTACATAAGGAGTTTTTTGTTTACATTAACCCTTGAGTGAACGGGTGATTTTTTTTGGGGTGACATTAATTGTGTGAACGGGTGATTTTTTTGTGGAGGTGGATTAAGGGGTTTCATAAGATTAATATTTCATAAGTATACAAGTATGCCGACGGGAAAATCATGAAATGATTTTTCCTAATACCAATAGGGAAATCATGAAATGATTTTTCGTAATGCCGACGGCAATACATGATGATTTTTCCTAATACCAATGGAGGGAGTTGTGAAACTTAATTTTTCCTAATGCCTACGGCAATGCATGATTATTTTTTTCAAATGCCGACGGCAATGCATGATTATTTTTTTCAAATGCCTACGGCAAAACATGATTATTTTTTTCAAATGCCGACGGCAAAACATGATTACTATATTTCTTAATGCCGACGGGAAAATAATTTTTCCAAAGGGAAAATTGCCAGTGTTGCCAGACTGTATAAATTTGTTATCGTAATACTATATCAGTAATATCAGAGAAAATATATTTGATGAATACTAGGCGATTCTCATATGAATCGTGGGAACGTGTATGCGTGATTTCCTCACGCTAATAAATTGTTTATAAATAAAATAAATTGTTTATAAATAAAATAATTGAATAAATTAATTTAATTTATTTAATTATTTTATTTATTTATTTATAAAATGTTCTCATATATGTGAACACCCTAAAATGTTCTCATGTATGTGAACCCCCTAATGCTTGTGTGTGGGTGGTCCAGCTTGATTGTCGCTGGTAATTGTATATTGTGTTTATTTGTTTAATAAATATATTTGTATGTATGTATGTATGTATGTATGTATGTATGTATGAATGTATAAATGTATGTACGCATGTATGAATGTATAAATGAATGTATGAATGTATAAATGTGCGATCGTGGGAACTTGTGCGTGGAATATTTTGTGCTTGTGTAGAATACATTTATATTTTGCAACGTAGTCAGTTTCTTTGTCTTCAATTCTTTTAAAGCAGAGGATTTTCAACTAAGTACAGTCATCAGCAGAGAAACAAAAAGTAAAAATTTGCAAGTAAGCAAAAAAGTTAACTTCTCCTCCTCCCCACCTCCTTCTATTCTCTTTATGTAGTTTGTATTTGAAATAAGAAAACACTTTTACATTTTTTTATTTTGTAAACATTTATTGTTTAAAATTTTATAATAATACATACAGTAATATATTCTTAAGTATAAATATTTTAAAAAGTGAAAAAGTTCATTTAAAACAAGATATTTCTTTTGAGAGTAAAATAGCATTTCTTAATGCGCAAACACCAAAATTATGATAATTACAATAAAAATATTCTGGATACTTGATTTCCATT
Source organism: Nowickia ferox (assembly GCA_936439885.1). Classification (NCBI taxonomy): domain Eukaryota; kingdom Metazoa; phylum Arthropoda; class Insecta; order Diptera; family Tachinidae; genus Nowickia; species Nowickia ferox. The sequence continues at coordinate 51,678,927 of OW387024.1, read as the reverse complement.
TGTTTAAAGTTGATGCAGCCTATATCCTCAACGTTAGAAATTTTTCGGTGTAACATTTTTTCCAACCATAGTCTTTTTTCTTCACCTTTTACGTAAATTTTAGAACATCTTACGTTGGCTTTTAAAAAATTGCAAACGCTATGAAATGAAACTGATCCAGCAGTCCAGCTTAGGTGATGATAGTTTTTTGTTAGCCACTTTGCTTCTCTTTGCTTTTTTATTGATAAGCATTTAAAATCAAATGGTGGTTTTATAATGAAGTTGTTATATTCATAATTGTTGAAAACAATCGCTACTTCTTTTGCGATGAAATCGTTTGAATTAGTTTTGAAACCTTGTACGTCTATAAAAATTATGTTATTTTCCATGTTATTCAATTTATAACACTTTTCGAACTTGTCCTTTGATGGGTATATATTCTATTATACGATCATGAATAAGAATGCAGTAAGCTGATGTCTTTGGTGCAATATGAGTTGCTGTTTCAAATTCTATTTTTATATCAATCGGTCCATTATTGAGTGATTCATTCTGATGACTGACATCTACTACAATAATAGGAGCTTTTGTCTTAAACTCTGATGCAGTTAGAAGCGGTTGAGATTCTTTCATATAGTAGCTTTGTTGGAATCTTAGATACATATCATATAGAATTGCATAACGTTCATTTTTGAACTTTATGTTAAGATCATCGTATGGATATGAGACTGAATTTAAATGTACTTTTAAATTAGTCAAATCACAATGAACAAACTTATTTTCTTGTTGAAAAGCAATTAACACAAAACGGGGGCGTTCTCTATTTGCAGCCAGTTTAACATTCCAAATATGGCTAGTTCCTGTGTTTAATTGTGGATTAATATGACAATCCCAACTGCGAAATGCCATGGGTATAGAAGCACCATTGTTAATAATTTTAATCATATTCAATTTGCTAAGGTCAGATAATTGAACATGAGGTATTCTCCATGAGATGAGTGAAATTGTAAGTTTAGCCTTTTCAGTAGAAACACTCGAGCGTACAAGATCTTCGTCGTTCTTATTGCGCAAGAGTATCAGTTCATGTTTTCCATTTAATATAACTTTGTTGTAGTCTTCAGCGAATCCTAGAAGCATTTTTAGAGGTACATAGAAATTGAAAAATCCATTTGCAAGAGTGACATCGTCAATTTTGTTCCATCCAGCATTTTGCATCACATTGCTTTCGTTTGGTGATAGAGAAACCAAGTTCTTTATGGTGCTCGTGGCTCCTAAATATCTTGTATGATCAATTTCAATTCCATTGAGCTCATAGCGAATTTCATCAAATAGATATGCTACAAAGTTGTTTTTTAATTTAAAGTTCTCTGAAGAAGAAGATTTAGGGGCATTATCATCGGCAACAAACCCCTCTACATAAATGTAGCTCTCACTGGGTAGCACGTATAAATCTTGATTTTGTATTGAAATTCTAATTTCATCATTATTGTTGTAAGATTGTAAGTATGGTACATATGTATGATAATCCTTTTTGATTATATTCTCATCAGAGAAAGGTTTATCTAAGACATCTATTATTGAACTCATTTTGTCTTCAATTTAAAATTCAAGGACTTTAGAAAATTTTTATTTGATGTTGTTAGTGCTTTCTGTTGAAGTGGTCGCTTAAATGTTCTTGTTGTTGTTGTTACTGCTTTATTTTTCAATGTATTTGTGTTGTATATTAGCATTATTTAGTTGACCTCAAATGTATTCGTATTGTAATTTCCTCTCCTCGAAAATTAATTAAATCACCGTGTTGATCAACTACTCGCAGCGTTAGTGAACTTATCTCTCTGGTGTTCACAGGTAAATAGATAAGATTTCTTGGAACCTCATCTATTTTATAGCCTGGAGGCACATTAATCGGAAATTCATGAAGTGTATGCGATTTGGAGTTATTCATATATGTGTTAATAGCGATACTACTTTCAACTCGCAAGAGATTCACTTTAAAAATATTAACTGGAAGATCTGAGTAATAATATTTGTTTGGTGTTAGGATTTTGCTATTGAATCCTAAAAGTTTTCCAATTGTGTTGTCTTTATTAAAATATACAGGATCTTTGGAACTATTAACTTTAACTTGCATTGTATTGTTATTGGCTTCAATAAAAATCTTATTTTCTGGACAGAGTCTTCTGTATTGCTCTTGTATAAAATCTACAATATCATTCAATTCGTAAGATCCAATTGGTATTTCAATTGTATGTTCCCCTATATGAAACATATTGTTGTAGGTGTCTACATTTGGAATGCTGTTGTATGAATGAAAATCAGTTAGAGCACACTCATATGCACCATGTAATTCAATAGGAGGAAAGTAACTAGCAGATAATTCTGATGAGTTAGAGCTCAGAGTAAGTGTTATTGACATTATAACTGTCTGATTACAATTAAATAAAGTTTAATACAACATATGGTTTATAAGCATGATTTACATATTTATTTCATTTTCTTATTTTAAAATTAACATTAGTTTCTTAATATTACTGCTATTGTTGTTGATGATGGTATTCAGCTATAATATTTCGTTCTTACTTATCCAAGAATTGTGTTGATTAGAAAATCCCAACCATTTAACGTATGCCTCCTTTCCTTTAGTTTTAAGAACCTTTTCAACTAGATATGTATTTGGATATCTAGTTTTCGAAAGTTCTTCAGTATAGAATCCACCTTTAATAGGATTACCAAGATAATCTTCTAATATGAATGTTGTAGGATTTGTATTTTGAACTCTTGTAATTGTGAAAATTTCTGTAGTCCAATTTGGAGTATAACCTTTTTCAAATGTATGCTTATATTTGCTTATGCGTACATGATCTCCAACATTAAATTTCGACATTTTGTACATCTTCAAATGACTGTATACTGTATTTAGTAGCTTTTGCTCATTTGTTGAGTTGACTTTAATCGGAGACATTTTGATGGTACGGTGAACTTTTCTATTGTATGCATTAAGTAAATCTTTATATATATCAATCCACTTATATGAACCATTAAAGCTAAATTCTTTCCACATCATTCCTTTCAATGTTCTGTTAAATCGTTCTACTATTGATGCTTTCATACTGCTATATGTTGAGTAGTGATTAATGTTGTATTTATCCATTAATTTTCCAAAGTGTTTGTTCAAAAATTCTTTACCATCATCTGTTTGTAAGTTTTTTGGTACTCGTCCTAATTCAAAAATATTTTCCATCGCCTTGGTTGTTTCGAGTGCAGTTTTAGTTTTTAGTGGTACTACCCATGCAAATTTTGAAAATGTGTCAATTACAGTTAACAAAAATCGATAATTTCTGTTTTCTCTAGAATAGATCCCCATTTCAACTAAATCAGCTTGCCAAAGATCATCTATTCCTTTCATTACAACTCTCCGACGCATAAAAACTTTTCGAGCTTGCTTATGCAGTTCGTTTACTAAATTTCTTTTTGAAGACATTAAGTTGTTTTACAGATTTTTTGGAGAGTGTTGTGATCTACTTGACGCACTTTCAGCTATTGATACAAACATGTAATTTTCCAATCTATAAATTTTCTCATTAAGCTGTTCAATTTGTTCTTCAAAGGATGTTTTAATTTGTAGAATGTCTTTTTGAATTTTATAATTTTCTTCTATATCTAATTTTATATCGCGTTGTAGCTCCTCAATTTGCATTTGAATATCTTCTCGAATTATAGTATTATCTTCCTTAAAGTATGTTAATAATTTCTCTTCTAATTTTTCGATTTGAGTTTGCAGAAACAATTTATTGATAACATCGTTTTCCTCCAGAGCTTTTGCAACATTTTTGATTCTTTTGTTTTGGACATCAATGTTGTTGTTCGTATCCATAAAGAACCCCAGCAGTTTAGGTGCATTTTTCAAAGAAATTATACTGCTAGTATCGTTTAAATAGTGTCCAAATTTATCAACAGACATGCTTTATATACTTTATTAAAGTTAATGTATTATATTTGCTTCACGTAGTTCTTCAATAATTGATACAATCTCGTTATTGTGATTAGTATGACCTGCACCTTGTGATGCAAGCAGTAGTCGAAGACGATCTACTAACTCATTTGGATCGTCCCAGTATATATAGTTTGGCTTATGAACGTTAAATTCCATCATTCCATCACCTAAATAACTACCTTTTGACTTAGATCCTGTTGATTCGTTTAAATTCTTCTGGTTTTTCTCGTCAATAAATTTCTTAATAATATGTTTGTATTTATATCCTCTAGTACCCTTAATTTGACCATCAGGTTTATAGTCCCTTCTATATGCATTAGTAGTAATTAAAATCTTTTTATAGATTTCGAGTTCAAATTTATCATAATTTTTTGGTATTTTATGAAACATTAGAGAAAATAGTCCTGGTGTTAGAGCCCATATTTGGCCACCAACTTGTATTTTATCTTCATTAAGTTTGAGGTTACTATCACCAAATTTCCATTCATTATTGAAATCTTTATGTGGACCATAGTTTGTATCTAATTCATTTCTTCCTTCCAAGACTGATAAGTCAGTATAAGTATCTTCTGTATTGGAAGTCTGTGAGTAAAAATCATCTTCATCATCGTCATCATCATTCACAGTATTAGCATCATTAAACAAGATGGTATTATCGAATATTGTTCCTTCTGCTAGTTTCTTTGGTGTACTTGTCTCTATCTTGACTGATGTTTTTTCAGGTTTAAAACTTGTATTATTTTCAACTTCTGTCTTCATTTTACTTTCTTCTTTTATGGGAATTCTTTTAATATTTTTAGAACTATTTATGAATTCTTTGAGTGGTTCTGTTATAGGTTTAAATGTATCTCTTAGTTGTTCACGTGTATCTATTTCACCAGTTTTTATACTACGAAGCTTTTTCTTCAAGACATTTCTTGTCAACACCAACTGTTTTAAAATTTTCTCATCCATGTTTAATAATAGTAAATAAGAGGTATCAGCTATTAGATCAGGTATCAGCTATTAGATCAGGTATTAGCTTATCAGAACCTGGTCTGGTTTTCAGATCAGCTTATCAGGACCTGATCTGGTTTTCAGATCAGCTTATCAGGACCTGATCTGGTTTTCAGATCAGCTTATCAGGACCTGATCTGGTTTTCAGATCAGCTTATTAGGACCTGATCTGGTTTTCAGATCAGCTTATCAGTACCTGGTCTGGTTTTCAGATCAGCTTATCAGGACCTGGTCTGGTTTTCAGATCAGCTTATCAGGACCTGGTCTGGTTTTCAGATCAGCTTATCAGGACCTGGTCTGGTTTTCAGATCAGCTTATCAGGACCTGGTCTGGTTTTCAGATCAGCTTATCAGGACCTGGTCTGGTTTTCAGATCAGCTTATCAGGACCTGGTCTGGTTTTCAGATCAGCTTATCAGGTATCAGATGAGGTTATAGCAAATGGATGTATCAAGTTTAAAGTTAGATTAATAGCTAGAGATAATTTTTATGAGTAGTTGCTTATATAGTTATGAAATAGTCAAATTGCTTTCTGTAGCGACCATCGTTTAATTCGTTATCTTTGCTTATCATCAAAAATCCATATTTATCCTTCCAACATTCTCGACAAATTTCTTGAAACTTTTCATGGCTCATATCGCTGGCAACATGATCCTTATAAACATGCTTCATATTTGTCTCATCTTGCTTAAACATTATAATAACATTTGCATTGTCTCTTATTAAATGCTTGGGAATTCTGGTATATGTTTGACACAGGTAGAATGAATCAACATCCCTATGTCGCCCCATACAAAAATATGTACGTATATTATTCTGCTTTTCACATGCAACATCATCAAATATCATAATTGAATTAGTTTTAGCTTCGTCAGGTGGAATAACTGATTCATTATCGGTGAATGTATAATACCCCATACCTTTAATTGGTGAAATTAGTTTCTTTAGGTATTCATATTTAGGTTGATAGAGAGATTTTGAGTATAAATAGATGTTTTCAAACTTGAGTCCATTAGGACTTTCTAGCAAGCCAATCATAACATTAGTCTTTCCACAATTTGATGGTCCCACTATTAGAGCACGAATAGAATTTGGTAAGAGAGGACTATGCTTTATTTTTGAACTGATGTTCGCTGAATCATCAATATTACGAACTAAAATATTTTTATGTTGTTTTACTAACTGCATTTTTGTAACTAAATGCATTTCATTTATATTACCTCTTATATAGGAAAAATTAGATAATATGGTTATACGATATCAGAAAACTTTTAGTCATAAAAACACCGTCATTGGAGGAGGAGGTCTAGTAGACAAAATAATAAACTCTCTACCTGTTGAACTTCATCTACCTGGATATCAGTACTGTGGACCTGGAACAAAACTACAAAAACGTTTAAATCGAGGTGATAAAGGAATTAATTTATTGGACTCTGCGTGTAAAAATCACGATATTTCTTATTCCAAAAATAAGGATTTAAGTAGCAGACATAAAGCTGATAAAATACTTGAAAACTCCGCTTGGGATCGAGTTTTATCAAAAGATAGTAGTCTTGCTGAAAAATCATTTGCATATATGGTTACTAACGCAATGAAAGCCAAAACAAAATTTGGTATGGGTGTGGAGAAAAAGAAAAATGTAAAAAAGAACAAACTAAATGTTAAAACACTATTTAGAACATCAGTTAGAGCTGCAACAAAAATACTAAAAAAAGAAAAACCATTAGATATTAACACAGCTATTAAAATTGCACGAAAAACTATTAACAAGTCATTAAAAGGAAGAAAGTCTCAAATTATAGTACCACGTGTGATACGTGTCCCAAAAATTGGTGGGTTTTTGCCTCTAATACCGATTTTAACTGCTCTGGGTGCAATTGGTAGTCTAACAACTGGAGGTGCTGCTATAGCTAAGGCTGTTAATGCAACAAGGAATGCAAAAAATCAACTTGATGAAGCAACTAGACATAATAAAGCGATGGAATCTATAGCAGTTGGAAAAGGACTTTACTTAAAACCATATAAAAAGGGTTATGGCTTAGTTCATAAAGAAGAATCAAAAAACTCTTAAAGATGCTACCCAACAGACCACTATCTGATGTGGACCTAAGACGTTTCTCTATAAATATTCCATATTTTAGAGGAGTTTTCATGTTAAATACTCTACCAAAACGATCAAAGAAAATAGAATGTGGAATAATCAATTTAGATGTATCAACAGGACCTGGTACACATTGGGTAGCATATTATAAAAACATCAATGAAAAAGAATATTTCGACAGCTTTGGAAACTTACAACCTCCTTCATAAGTAGTCAAATATCTTGGAACAAATATAAAATACAACTATAATCAACATCAGAATTTTAATACATTTACCTGTGGACATTTATGTCTTAAATTTCTTTATGAAATAACTGAAAATATTAAATAAAAACACAAACATTTATATTTTACAAAACTCTTTAATGTCTTTTTATTTATAATTTAATACAGAATTAATGTATTTTATTGCCAAATAGGATACTGTGAATTTTGAATCAAAAATTCACTCAGCTCACTCTCAAGGATTAAGTTTTGTTCACCTTCTCTGCTTAAGTGATATGATCCGCTCGAGAGATCCTTAATTTCATCATCGGTTAAACTGTTGTATCGTTTAGGCAGGAACATAATGTTGTTTTCCAATTCAACTTTTAGTGTGGGTCCATATTTGGTTGTTACACGTTTTACATTTTGAATATTGTATTTAATTGATGTCTCAAGCTCCTTTATATGAATTAATGTTTTGTTTTTCAGAGAATTAAATCTTGATGTTAGATTTTTGGTGGAGTCCATTTTTTTATTTAGTTCTTATCACTTTGAATGTTTAATTGAAAATGAACTGAAAAGTATTGGTGATGACTTCAAGAAGGCTAATCGAAAATATTTATGGTGAATAAGTGGGGTATAGTGATAGAGAGAAAGAGATAGTTATAGAGAGAAAAGGTATAAAGAGAGAGAGAGAGAGATAGAGGGTTAAAAAGAAGTATGGAATAGAGATGCTAGTATAGATATTTTAAAGATCAGGAGATGTTGCTTTAAAAATTTAGGGAGCAAATTAGTATCAAAGGAATCTTCAAACAGTCGTCATCATTCATTTATCAGCAAATAAAATGAGCCAAATTAGACGTACTCTAAACCAATTTCTAACAGATTTTGAAAGCTTCTGGTTATATGATCATTGGGAGATGATCAAATTCTTTCAAAATATGCTGGATGAGAACGAAGAATATGGCGTCATGGAAGATGAAGACAATACAGAAGGGCATTTTGCAAACTGTCCCTGGTATGATCCGAATTGCGAGGAAGGACCTGATACTTGTAGATGTACAATATATTTTTTACGGAAAAGTATATTACAACATCTAATAATTGGATACTATGAAATGTTTCCATCATTATAAATAAAATATTTAAGAAATTAAATTAAATGGTATTATTAACAGAAATAAAATAAAATTGTATTATTAAAATATTCCTTGTTTTGTATTATTTTTTCTAAAGGAAAATTAGGAATCATCTGTTCGAATACAAAATAACAGAAACTTGTAAGTAGTGAAAAATATAAGGACTTATCCGATTATCTTAATTGTGTCACTTTATAAAAATATCTAATGAAATTTCACAATATTGTGAAATTCAATTTCTCTTGTAGAGAACCTCTCAAAGAAAACAAGATTGTGCATGTTTAATTTATGTGAAGACAAGACTGTGCATGTTTAAGCAATATGAAAACAAGAATTTACAAATAAACAAAAACAAAAACTGTGTGATCCAACGAAGTAAAGCCAATAAAGAAATAAACACCATTTCATTCTTTTTTCAATATTTTATTTCAAATTTTTTCTTAAAAATTCATATAGATATGTACAATAATTTTTCTTAAAAAATAAATAGGATTTTATTTACAATAATTTTTCTTAATGAATAGGATTTTATATACAACAATTTTTCTTAATGAATAGGATTTTATATACAATTTAAAAATTAACTAAAAATTAATTAATTTTAACAATTTTCTTGCATTCTAGCAATCTCATCTAGCAACATATCAAGTTCGTATTCAGGGTTAGTTTCCTTAATACGAAAATGATACCATGCATATGTGTTAATGTTATTTGATCTAATTTTTCTCTTATCGTCTCCATAACTTAAGACTACCTTATTTAGTTGACTAGTATATATCTGATGTAGCTTAGATTTAAATGTTAACATATTATCATACACATTAGTCTTATTAAATAAACAATTTTTATAAGTAGCTAAACTATATTTATCTAATATGGCTCTCTTTACCCCCTTCGATTTTTTAACGTCATTTTGATTTTGTACACTGAATGAGTACATTTTTGATCGCAGCCCAACAAATTCTGTCATTATTTTACCGCAATTTTCATCCTTCATCATACCAATGACTTTTTTATTTACTAGTGGAAAATTATAAATATTGTCTGTAGGATAGTCCGATGTATCAAATTGTTCTTGTATGTCATTTTTGATGTCAGCGTAAAAGTCGTCCGTTTTTATTGAATATATAAAAGAGTCCGTGTCCATATAGTTCAATGAGAGTTTTGTCTTAAACTTAGGTTGCATGTACCCGTAATGGAAATTATACATTTTCCATTTGGACAGCTCGAGTACACAAAATCCTAAGTAAATTGGTTTATTGTAGCAGGTTTTGACTCTAGTCATTTCGATTGCTACCAGATCTTCGGAAAATATAGATAAACTATGAAAATTTGGTTTTGATATCCAATCCTGGGCACCCAAATGGTTCCGATTCGTTCTCTCCCAACTATTAACAATTTTAACATCTCTCCTCTTATCCACATTTTCCATGGTTTTACCATACACTGCATTATTAAGTAGTTTGAAAAAATTTTTTTCAAAAGCATTTTTAGCAGTGGCCCTATGTCTGGTATTTAGGTCAATATAGCCTTTTAACCATGGAGATTGTTTAAATGCTAGAATACGATGAGTTTTCTTTAAAACTAAGCCATATTCTAAGCACTGTTTCAGAACTCTAAAGTGTATCACGTATGATTGCTTTGTCGAGAAATCGGTTATCAACTTGCTATACTTCGCTTGCATAACTTTTTTATTTTCAGCGCAAAAAGGAAGGTCATTATGCAAGTCGTGTAAATGAGAGGGATAATCCAACGTGACCTCATATACATAACCGTCTGTTCCATTGTCAGCTATGCTGTTTGGATCCAGATTCAGCTCGTCTTGCGATAACCATCTGAAGCCACCATGAGGAAGATATTCCGACATCGCCCAACCATACAAATTGTTAGCGTCTAAATAGACGAGAAATTCTGAGGGCTTCTCTTTATCGAAATCTTCCAAATATTTGTTATTCGCTTTCGAATATCTTTGACTACACTGTACGATCCCTCCACGTATACCTTTTTTCATAAAATTGTACATGTCTATGTCTGTCAATAATTCTAATTCAATTTTTGTGTATTTGAGCATTGCATCCCAGGAAAGGCCAGGTGCTGTATAATATTGGCATGGATCGAGCTCATAAATACCTTTACAAACTTTTCTAAAGTTCTCGAAAATATCTGTCAGTAAGAGTACATCTGTTTTTAAGTAAAGTTCCATGTAATCTTTCATAGTTTTGCAACCAAAAGTATTCCATACCTCTTCAGCATGTGAGTATTCCTCTAAAGAACACTCTTTATTGTTCAACTTATTAAAGAAATCACTGCGTGAAGGCAGCTGACACTCATCTAATTTTTGGAATGAATTTAGGTACTCATACGGGAAAATACCTTTTTTCTTAATAAGCTGAAATTCTTTTTCTGACTGAAATAAGGACCTTATAGTTCTGAAATCATTATCCGACAAATTGCAGGCTAATGATTCCAAACTCTCAGCCATAAAGCGTATTGTATCAAGAAATCTTATTTCAAGCTTATGGCCATCACTCATTTCTGTAAATTGGGAGAGGGATATATAAAGTTCCTTATTGAGAGGGAGTACTTTCAGTTGCATTGAAATTTCACCTAGATCTTTAATAAAAAGATGTGAGTCATAATTTGAGTAGTTGTGAAAGTAAACTGGTATAAACTTGGGAATTTGGTAATTTAAATTACAGTTATTGTGGGCTGCACCTCTATATTTACCACTAATGTGACAATGATCTCTAACGCGATCTTTACCTAGAAATTTTTGACAAATATGACAATTCACAGCACTATAAAAATTATAAATATCAGAAGGGGATAAAGTATCCATTTGTCTATTATTTACTAAGTGACTATTGTATATATCCTCACAGTCTTTAATTAAATATGATACAAATTTTTTTGAGGCATCTGTTCCTGTGTATATCCTTAATTTATCTAACTTATTGCTATGGAGACACTTAATATAATAGCTAAATGCACAAGGAGTGTGCTTTTTGACTAGACTAGTTTTATTACTTACACTATTACTAACTTCTTCCAAGATGCATTCGAAGTCTGCATATACCACGAAGGGTACATCCATTTTTCTTTGATGTCCCTTGAAGCTCAGAATTGCATCCGGACCTGATGGCATAGTTGTAACAATTTTACCGCACTCCGCCTTATGATTTGTCATTCCAGTTTCGTTATGGGTGTACTGGAGACAGCTGTTGCACAAATGTAGTTTGTGTTCATACTTCGTAACCTGATTCCGTAAAAGTCTATGAATGATATAAAAATAAATAAAAGTTTATAAGTTAAATGTACATAGTATAAAGTATATAAACAAGTATTTGTATCCTTAAAATAAAAAAAAATGTATATTTTTTTAACTTACCTTGATATATTCTTTATCAATATGTAGTGATGACCTGCAGCATTCTCTAAAAGTAGTAAGTTGACGTGGTTCACTTTCTCGTCCTTGGTCACATAATAAGGACCAATGATCTGATCTGCTCCCTCATCATACCCAAATACGTTCACACTTATAGTCGGATTGTTTGCCTCAAACTCTTTGATTTTGTTAAGTGCTAATGGGTAGCTTAAATTTTTGAAATTTAACGCTACACCATTTCGCGTAACAATCGTCTCTGCAGCAATGTCCTGAATATAATACGAACTGCAAAGTTCTGTATGTTTGTGTTTCGTCGTATCCATTGCAGCAATCAGACACCACTTGAAGCAATATTCATCATCATTATTTTCAATATTGATGCAGGCAAATCTTCTTACAAGTTTTTCAGGAGTGGATATCCAATTCGAGCCTTTGACGAGCGACGATTTGTTGATGTTGATTTCTGCTCGGACTATGCGTGACAAAGTCTAACCAGAATCTCGCTCTTCAAATTCGGACATTTTGGTTGAAATCTCCTCAACCTGTTTACGTAGTATTTCTTCTATATTGTCTGCCTTCGTCAGTAAACTCATTTTGGCTACATGTGATATTATGCACAACTCCAATTCCTCTCCCACAATTTTTATATACTCCGCCACAATACTCACATGAAATTTAATTATTGTATGTTTAGTTAAATTCATTTGAAGTCTCTCCATAAAAATATTTTTGTTTTCATTAATAAACTCTTCCAAGAGAAGTTGGTCTTTTTTATTTAGAATTGCATATGTGGCGATATGATTTTTGAAGGCTTTCGATATTTTATAATATCTCACATTATTTTCTTCTGTCCTGACATGGGGAGTACTCATTGGAGTTGGCAGAGTTTCTTCTCCTATTTCTTCTACATCTACTTCTCCATTACTTTCCGGTAAAGTTATGTCCATAGCATCGTTGTATAAGGTCCCTCCAAGGATATCCACACCTTGTTGTTGAGCTTGTTGTTGTTGTTGTTGTTGCTGCTGCTGCTGCTGCTGCTCTTGTTGATGATAAGTAAGAGGTTGCCATTGCATGAAATTGGAATACTGCTGCATTTGATTATCTGTTGTGACGGGATTATAATTGTAACTTGGATACTCATATTGCATTGGTACTCCTGATCCCAAACACTGATTATTCCATGACATTGGTGTAGGGTAACAGTTAGGCATACCGTATTGTTGATGATTCATTGGTAGTTGATATTGGGGGTACTGTAAAGAGGGTTGTTGCTGATGATGAAATGTATTTAGCTGCTGTTGATGATTTTGAAGAGATGACTGCGGTTGCTCTTGATTTCTGTCCCGACTTACGATCTCTTGATCCTGCACACTATGATTTTTAACATGGTCCAAAAAGGACTTTTGGTATTTATATACCTTATGACATCTATTACACATATATCCAGAAGAACTCATTTTTAATTAGTTTATAGAATTTATATTTGAATTTAACACAATTGCTGATGATACTACTACTTGTAAATACAATAAAGTACTGATGTGTTGGTTATAAAAGTTGGCGTATTTATACGAAAATTAGTAGCAGTAGCCTTGCGACATTCATAATTTTTACTTTTTGTTTCTCTGCTGATGACTGTACTTAGTTTAAAATCCTCTGCTTTAAAATAATCGTAGACAAAGAAAATGACTACGTTGCAAAATATAAATGTATTCTACACAAGCACAAAATATTCCACGCACAAGTTCCCACGATCGCACATTTATACATTCATACATTCATACATGCATACATACATTTATACATTCATACATACATACATACAAATATATTTATTAAACAAATAAACACAATATACAATTACCATCGACAATCAAGCTGGACCACCCACACACAAGCATTAGGGGTGTTCACATACATGAGAACATTTTACATCATAAAATGTCGGTATGATAAATAATTTATTAGCGTGAGGAAATCACGCATACACGTTCCCACGATTCATATGAGAATCGCGTAGTAGTCATCAAATATATTTTCTCTGATATTACTGATATAGTATTACGATAACAAATTTATACAGTCTGGCAACACTGGCAATTTTCCCTTTGGAAAAATCATTTTCCCGTCGGCATTAAGAAATATAGTAATCATGCATTGCCGTCGGCATTTGAAAAAAATAATCATGTTTTGCCGTAGGCATTAGGAAAAATTATCATGTTTTGCCGTCGGCATTAGGAAAAATAATCATGTATTGCCGTCGGCATTACGAAAAATAATCATGCATTGCCGTAGGCATTAGGAAAAATAATCATGTATTGCCGTCGGCATTACGAAAAATCATTTCATGATTTCCCTATTGGTATTAGGAAAAATCATTTCATGATTTTCCCGTCGGCATACTTGTATACTTATGAAATATTAATCTTATGAAACCCCTTAATCCACCCCCACAAAAAAATCACCCGTTCACACAATTAATGTCACCCCAAAAAAAATCACCCGTTCACTCAAGGGTTAATGTAAACAAAAAACTCCTTATGTAAACAAAAACATCAAAGCACCGCCGAAAACACACACACGCACACACACACACACATAGGTATCAAATTTCACAAATTTCCAAGAATTTTAAAATTTGGGTAATTAAAATTTTAAAATTTTACAATTTTAATTGGGGCCGAACCGCTATTTCCCTACTACTAAAATGCCATTCAACAGGCTGAAAGCTGTTCCGTACAAGTACCTTTCGCTTAATTTCAGATAAAAACTGTTTTCGGTCAACCTCGAGTAAATTAGCAGCACCGACAAATGCAGTTCCGTTGTCAGAATATAAACGAGAAGGGCATCCACGACGTGAGAAAAAGCGAGCAAAGGCTGCTAGGAATGTTTCCGTCGACATATCACCAGTTGCCTCCAAATGAATAGCTTTTGTAGCGAAGCAAACAAAAACTAAAACATAGCCTTTTGTTATTCGGCAACCCCTACCAATGTAGGATTTTATGTCGAACGGGCCTGCGAAATCTAAGCCGGTATGGGTGAACGGTCTCGACATAGAGCATCGTTCAGGGGGTAAGGCAGCCATAATTTGCTGACCGGACTTCTTTCGGTAAATCGTGCATTCCTTACAGTTATGAATTACAGTACGGATCAGATTTTTTAACTTAGGAACCCAGAATTCATTTCTAATTAAACGGAGCATTAATGAATGGCCGCCATGAGCAGAGCACTTGTGCACATGTTCAACAAATAAGCGAGTAAAGCGGGCAGAATATGGTAAAATTTTAGGTTATCGCTCATCATATGTTAAGCCATGTGATCTAGCCAATCGACCATTAATTCTAACAAAGCCATTTGAATCGATAAAGGGGTTTAACGTTAGTAAATTGCTCTTTGTAGATAATGGTATACCCTTTGAAAGTTGGGTATATTCGGGTATACAATTTTGCTGACACTTAAAATCAAGCGATTTCGAGTGAATTTTACTTCAGACTGGGTTAAATCTAGAGTGTCATATAAGCAATTTCGGGTCTTCAAATACGTTAAGCACCTGAACATATACGAAATAATTCGCATTGCGCGGGGTAAATCTGAAAAACGTTCCAGTATGTCGTACGGGGTTTCGAGCTGAACTGAAAACGATTGAATTTCAAGGTGTTGGTGTTCAATAGGGGTATATTGTGGCCAGCACTCTCGCGGTTGTCTTAACCATGAAGGGCCATGCCACCAAAGGGGATTCTCAATTAGATCTCGTGCAAGAGTTCCACGACTTGCCAAATCGGTCCTTGGAATCTACATGAGACCAATTCTTATTACCAACTTTATTCACGATTAACGCTACTCTGTTTTTAACAAAGGTGGGCCAATGGCACAGGGGTTTGTTAAGCCAGGATAAAACAATAGTAGAATCAGTCCATAGATAAACCTTACTCCTGTCTAGATTTAATTGGGTACATAATGATTCTACCATTTTTGCCATCAAAGCCGCTCCGCATAGCTCTAAACGGGGTAATGCGAGTAAATGCGTCGTAATTGAATGGGGTGATATATTTCGAATATAAAGAGCAGCGCCGTATGCCTTTTCAGAGGCGTCGCAAAACGCATGAAGTTCAAATTCATTTTCTGGAAGAAAATTAACCCATCTTGGAATATTAATTTTTTCAACATTACTGTAATCGTTTAAAAATGCGCGCCATTGAGATAGGGTTAGGGGGTGCAAACTTTCATCCCAGTCTGTCTTGTCCTTCCAAATTTGTTGCATTATGATTTTAGCTACAATAATTTTAGGTGAGAACCATCCTGCAGGGTCAAACAATTTCGCTATCTCAGACAAGACAGACCGTTTCGTGACAATGTCCTGGCGTGGCTGCGATTTGAGTTTAAAATAGAAGCTATCCTTATTAGCATCCCATCGCAAGCCTAGGGTTTTTGTAGTACTGGCATCCGAAAACTTTAAAAAGTCTGCATCAAGCAGATTCTCCTGGGGTAAGTCTTCTAAGAGTCGTAAATGATTGGCGGTCCACTTTCGTAAAACAAAACCAGCCGAACCAAGAACATGGGTTAGTTCATTACGCCTCTTAAAAGCGTCTTCTAGTTCATGTGCTCCAGCAAGAACATCATCAACATACATTTGAGTTCTCAAAATTTCGGACGCCGCAGGACTTATGGGTTTACAATCGTCAGCCAATTGCAAAAGAGTACGAATCGCTAAGTACGGCGCGCAGTTCACTCCGAACGTGACCGTGCTAAGCTCATAGTCCTTAACTTCAGCTTCAGGATTATCACGAAACAAAATCCGCTGATATTGGGTTTGATTGGGATGAACTAGTATCTGGCGATACATTTTTTCAATATCCGCATTAAAAACATATCGGAAGAAACGCCACCGCAGCAGCAAAATGGTAAGGTCTGTCTGTAAGACAGGACCTGGGTACAACACACTATTCAGGCTCACGCCATTGGAGGAGGGTTTTGAAGCATTAAATACTACTCGGAGTTTCGTGGTTACACTGTCGGGTTTAAACACTGCATGATGAGGTAAATAATACTTATCTACCATGGAATCGGGGTGATTGACGGCTTTAATGTGTCCCATTGTGAAGTATTCGCGAACTACATTGTCATATTGTGACTTTAATTCGGGGTTTTTCAATAAACGTGCCTCATTTCGCACAAACTGAGAAAAGGCGCTTTTCCGAGAATCCCCTAATGTCAATTCATTTGAGAATTCTCGACGAAATGGGAGAGAGACTACATACCGGCCATCAGGATTTTTATAAGTCGTAGCCTGGTAAAGTTTCTCACAATATTCATCATCTTCCGATAAGTGGGTCGCTTGTGGAACTTCTTCAAGTTCCCAAAAACGAGCGAGTTGAGTATTTAACTCGAGATGGGTGCAAAACGATGCTACGGAGTGTAAGGGGTGAGGCTGAGAAACTTCGCCTGTGACGATCCACCCGAACACGGTTTTCTGTGCGATCAAGTTGCCATTTGGATGTATTTTAACATCCGTAGTTAAAATTTTGGGATACACATTTCCTCCAAAAAGTATATCCATACGGGTACACATGACATCGGTCAGTGTAATATCGGGGAAGGATGAAGTTACAATGTCAGATATATTATATGAAGGCAACTGACCAGTGATTTTTTCTACGACATAGGCAGATACTTTTAGTTTGAAGCTGGGGTCAATCGGCGAACTGACTGTTAGATTGTTAGATTGCACATGGTAGAGGATTTACCAGCTAAACAGTCCATCATTCCGGTGACACTTGTCAATGGTACAGAAAATGTGGGAATAGCGAGCTTCCTTTGTAACCTTCTTGAAATGAAGGTACCTTGTGAACCAGGGTCAACTAGGGCTCGGGCTGCGCATCTAAGGTCATTTATATGCACTATGCAAACTGCCGAGCCTAAAATCACTGTTTGATTTATATTGGAATTGAGATGTCCAGTATAAGTATGTAAATTCCGAGCCGCGGCAGAAGTTGAAGGGTTGAAATCGATTGGGGGTTGAGAATGACTGCTACCTGGAGTTACAATTGTGTTAATTGTGGGTTGAGATGACACTGCAGTCGTACTAGAAGCTATAGGGAGCTGGGGTGAGTTACTGGCAGATATATAAGATCTTACATCTATATGAAGCAAAGAATGATGCTTTTGTTTACAAAGTGAGCACACATGAACACTTTTACAATTTTTGAACTCATGTGATGTTGCCAAGCAGTTCGAACAACATTTTAGCCGCTTCACTGTTGACATACGTTCATCAACACTCTGACTCAAAAATCTGGGACAAAGTCTAATAGGGTGAGACCCTTGGCAAAGGAAACAACGACAAACCGTTGGAGTAGAATTGGTTTTTGTCGCAAAACTTTGAATTTTTCTACTATCATTAGATTGTTTTTTAGCAGCGTTAAAAATGGGGTTATTTCGTACGTTGGCAGTGGTGGGGTATTTGTTCGGATTTTGAACAGGGTTTGAATGGGACTGCCTTATGTCAGAAATTGATTCAAGGGTTTTGAAATGTGCTGTTAAAAAAGCATCCATATCAGTCCATTTAGGGGATGTTTTAAGTTTTTTAGATTGTTCCCAAAGACTCAGAGTGTTTTCGGGTAACTTTGTAGCACAAATATACACCAGCATTACGTGGTAGAATATTTCAGGGGTTACTTCAAGGAGAGAAAGATTCGTAATGCAATCATTTATCGTTCGTTGCAAATTTTTAATATTGGCGCTAGATTCTTGCGAAATCGGTTTAATATTTAATAAAGCTCGAAGCTGTTCGTTTATAAGGGCATCTTTATTTTCATATGTGTCGACCAACTTTTTCCATGCGACTTCATAGCCATCGTTAGTCAGTGGCACCGTTTGTATGGTATCATGTGCATCTTTAGCGGTTTTTTGCAATAGATAGTACAATTTCTGTACTGGGGTCAATCGGGGGTTATCACCATACAAAGCGGAGAACATATCCCGAAATGAAGGCCAGCTCTTATAATCTCCATAGAATATGGGCGTATCACAAGGGGGTAAATTAATCATAGGCGCGGATTGCGCTATCGACCTCTCGACCTGCACCGCCACTTTAAGTTGTTCTAGGAGACCAGTTATAAGAGACATCCCCCGAGTGTAAGTACCATAAGAATTAAGATACTTAGCTTTCAATTCTTTAACTTGGGGGTCTTTAACCTTTGCGGCTTCAATCAATAAAGAGTCGTATGTTGACCGAACAGCTTCCCATAACCGATTGAGCTCCTTTTCATGACTATTCACAGAGCCGAGTTTGTGTTCCGCTAGTGGTATAGAAGCAATATATGCTTCAAATTCTGCCAAACGGTCGGCATTGCGGATCAACGTAGTCATGTCCATTTTTGATCTCAAGTTGTATTGGGAAATTTTAAAAGCGTTTATTTAAAAAAACGTACAAGTGAAAATTCTTTGAGATGGAGTAAACCGATAAATTTCAGTTTCCGAATAAAAGGAACGATGAAGATTTTTCAAAAATAATTACCGCGAGAAAATTTGCGAAATCCGAATGAGTAAATTTTAAAACGAGATAAAATTTCTTGGGTGGGGGTAGTGGGTTCAAAACTTTTCTTATTAACTTTATTTGGGCTACGGGGGTTTTGGGGTTTTTATCCACTTTTTTTGTGTTCCAAAAGATGCACGGGATGGATCCTGGAATTAAATATATTTTCTTGAAAATATTTCAAGGACTCGGGAGGTTTATCCGGTTCGAAGGACCAAAATTTTTCCTCGAAATATTTCTCGAAAATATTTTTATAAATAAAAAAGGGGTTTTACAAATTTTTCAATTTTTATAATCACAAGGGGTTTTATTGTTACGTACCGTTCGCTGGGTTTTACAATATGTAAGTAAGTACATGAAAAAACATATATACAAAATCACAACAACTTAACGAAAAGAGAAAACAAAACATAGAAAGGTCCAATGAACAATAATTAATCAAGGGACCTTTACACTATGCGCATAAACACATTGGTTAATTGGCAAAAATTCAACTCTCAGCCTAGACTGCAAACTGATAATATACAAGTCGCTTTTGAAACCAATATGATGCTACGGAATTCAGCTATGGGGCCCTGCTTCAGTACTTAAAAAAACTGGAGCCCCGCCCTAATCCTCTTGCTCGTATCATCTTGAATTTTACAGGACACATCCGCTTAAGAAAGAGGGACACTACGGCTCTAATACTAAACACTCCAGATGTAGCTCCTTGAATATACTTTTATACTTTTTTTTTCGATTAGCACGACTAGTATGTATCATTTATTTACTATCACTAAGTTTATGTCCGACATTGGTCGGGTCTAATAATGATATTTAGAAGTAGTAGGGAATTACCAATTCTGCGTCAATTAAAATTTGTGAAATTTGGGTAATTAACATTTCAAATTTGTAAAGTTCAGTGGAAAATTTTTTTATGTGGTAATGAATTAAAAATCATGAAATTGATTTTTCCAAATGCCGACGACAAAATATCATTATTTTTTTCCTACTACGGGAAAATCATGAAAATGATTTTTCCTAATGCTGACGGGAAAGTTGTGAGTGTTGATAGACTAAGGAAATTTGTGAATGTCCGGGATTTGGGGTGGGTGGGGGTGTTATCGTAATACCATCAGGAGAAATTATATTTGATGACTACTACGCGATTCTCATATGTATATATGTATATATATATATATGTATGTATGTATTGATGTATGTATGATTTTCTCACGATAATAAATTATTTATCATGCCAACATTTTATGGTATAAAATGTTCTCATATATGTGAACACCCTTGCTTGTGTGTGGGAGGTCGAGTTTGTCTGTCCCAGATAAGTTTATATTTTGTTTATTTGTCTAAGAAATATTTATTTCATAACATTATAAAATTCTTGAATGTGTATGTATGTATGTACATACATATACATGTGTAAACGTGGGAATTTGTGCATGGAATATTTTGTGGCTCTGTAGAATACAGACGTAATATTTGTATACATTTATATTTTGCAACGCAGTTATTTCTTTGACTACGATTATTTTAAAGCAGAGGATTTTCAACTAAGTACAGTCATCAGCAGAGAAACAAAAAGTAGAAATTTGCAAGTAAGCAAAACAGTTAACTTCCCTTCCTCCCCACGTTCTCCTATTCCCTTTATGTAGTTTGTATTTGAAATAAGAAAACAATTGCACATTTTTTTATTTTGTATACATTTATTGTTTCAAATTTGATAAAATTTTATAATAATACATACATTCATTTATTTTTAACTATAAATATTTTAAAAAGTGAAAAAGTTCATTTAAAGCAAGATATTTCTTTTGAGAGTGAAATAGCATTTCTTAATGCGCAAACACCAAAATTATGGTAAAATTATGAAAACAATCGCTACTTCTTTTGCGATAAAATCGTTTGAATTAGTTTTTAAACCTTGTACGTCTATAAAAATTATGTTATTTTCCATATTATTAAATTTATAAGACTTTTCGAACTTGTCCTTTGATGGGTATATATTCTATTATACGATCATGAATAAGAATGCAGTAAGCTGATGTCTTTGCTGCAATATTAGTTGCTGTTTCAAATTCAATTTTTATATCAATCGGACCATTATTCAGTGATTCATTCTGATGACTGACATCTACTACAATAATAGGAGCTTTTGTCTTAAACTCTGATGCAGTTAGAAGCGGTTGAGATTCTTTCATATAGTAGCTTTGTTGGAATCTTAGGTACATATCATATAGAATTGCATAACGTTCATTTTTAAATTTTATGTTTAAATCATCATATGGGTATGAGACTGAATTTAATGTACTTTTAAATTAGTCCAATCACAATGAACAAACTTATTTTCTTGTTGAAAAGCGATCAACACAAAACGGGGACGTTCTCTGATTGCAGCTAATTTAACATTCCAAATATGGCTAGTTCCCGTGTTTAATTGTGGATTAATGACAATTCCAAATGCGAAATGCCATGGGTATAGAAGCATCATTGTTAATAATTTTAATCATATTCAATTTGCTAGGGTCGGATAATTGAACATGTGGGATTCTCCATGAGATGAGTGAAATAGTAAGTTTAGCTTTTTCAGTAGAAACACTCGAGCGTACAAGATCTTCATCGTTCTTATTGCGCAAGAGTGTCAATTCATATTTTCCATTTAATATAACTTTGTTGTAGTCTTCAGCGAATCCTAGAAGCATTTTTAGAGGTACATAGAAATTGCAAAATCCATTTGCAAGAGCGATCTCGTCAATTTTGTTTTGTATTATCATTGGCAACAAACATCTCTACATAAATGTAGCTCTCACTAGGTAGCACGTACAAATCTTGATTTTGTATTGAAATTCTGATTTCAACATTATTGTTGTAAGACTGTAAGTATGGTACATATGTATGATAGTCCTTTTTGATTATATTCTCATCAGAGAAGGGTTTATCTAATACATCTATTATTGAACTCATTTTGTCTTCAATTTAAAATTCAAGTACTTTCAATAATTTGTATTTGATGTTGTTAGTGCTTTCTGTTGAACTGGTCGCTTTAATGTTTTTGTTGTTGTTACTGCTTTATTTTTCAATGTATTTGTGTTGTATATTATCATTATTTAGTTGGTCTTAAATGTATTCGTATTGTAATTTCCTCTTCTCGGAAATTAATTAATCACCGTGCTGATCAACTACGCGCAGCGCTATTGAACTTATCTATCGGGTGTTTACAGGTAAATAGATGAGATTTCTTGGGACCTTATCTATTTTATAGCCTGGAGGCACATTAATCAGAAATTCATTAAGTGTGTGCGATTTAGAGTTATTCATATAGGTATTAATAGCAATACTACTTTCAATTTGCAAGAGATTAACTTTAAAAATATTGACTGGAAGATCTGAGTAATAATATTTGTTTGGTGTTAGGATTTTGCTATTATATATTGTATTGTTATTGGCTTCAATAAAAATCTTATTTTCTGGACAGAGTCTTTTGCATTGCTCTTGTATAAAATCAGCAATATCATTCAATTCATAAGATCCAATTGGTATTTCAATTTTATGTTCCCCTATATGGTACATATTGTTATAGGTATCTACATCTGGAATACTGTTGTATGAATGAAAATCAGTTAGAGCACGTTTCCAGTTATTTTCCACATAACTTGAAACTTGCGAAGATCAAAATAATTCCAAAGCCCGGCAAAGATCCTACCAAGACTGAGTCATATAGACATATAAGCTTACTATCAACAATCTCTCGAAAAGCTGCTCATGACTAAATTTTTCAAAATCTTAGCTGATAATGGGTGCATCCCACAATTGAGCAAACGCATACATTGGTTCAATTTATAAGGAAGACATTTGAAGAAAAGAAGTATTGTTCTGCCCTCTTCATTGATGTTTCTCAAGCATTTGACAAAGTATGGCACGTAAACCTAGTTTTAAAATTGTAAACATATCTGCCAATAAACACCTAAACACTTTTGGAAAGCTATATTACTGATAGGAAGTTCACTGTTGTAGAAGGAGACTTCATGAGTGCGTCCGAATCTATATCTTCCGGTGTTCCACAGGGTAGTATTTTGGGGCCAGTCTTATATTTAATATATACTTGTGATATGCCCGTGAGCAATAATATCCATACGTCTACATTCGCTGATGATACAGCCTGTATGAGTATGCATGAAAACACTTATGAGGCATCCCGAAAACTCCAGGAACATATTACACAACTGGAAAAATTATTGAACTTATGGCGAAGCAAATGAGCAAAAGTGTGTCCATATAACATTTACCTTAAGAAGAGATACTTGTTCCCCCATTCGAATTAACAATCACAATATTCCTCAAGATTCTCAAGTGAAATACCTTGGTAAAAAATGAAATTTAAGTTAACTCAAATACATTGATTGATGGGCAGAAATTCAACACTTAGCCTAGACTGCAAACTACTAATTTACAAGTCGCTTTTGAAACCAATATGGTGCTACGGAATACAGCTGTGGGGCACTGCTTCTGCGTCCAATATCGAGAGAATGCAACGAAGACAAAACAAAATTTTACGTTTGATAACATCGGCTCCATGGTACATAAAAAATTCAAATTTACATCGTGACTTAAATATGCCACTAGTGACTGAAGAAATTGTAAAATGCGCAGGCAAGTACTTAATAAAACTCGAATCCCATCCTAATCCCCTTGCTCGTAACATCTTGAATTTTACTGGACACATCCGTTAAAAAAAGAGGGACACTACTTCTCTAATACGCAATACTCCATATGTAACTCCTTGAATATACTTTAATACTTTTCTTTTTTTCGCTTAGCACGACTCTTATGTATCATTTACTATCACTAAGTTTATGTCCGAAATTTGTCGGGCCTATTAATTATATTTAGATTTAAGATTTGAACACTTATTGTTAGTTCATATTTGAAGATACAATAAATAAATGCATATACAAAAAAAAATTGTGGTAACATTCATGAAACAAAACTTAAAATTTATGAAGTAAAAGATTTCTGCAAAATAATTACTGAATTTGAAAAAAAAACAAATTTCCACACATACCAGCTTAAAAGTTCTAAAGGCCTGCAAATTGTACTGAAGGGCATATATTCTTATGTTGTTCCCGCAGAAATAAAAGATGTACTCATCCTCCAGGGATTTGAAGTGAAAATTTATCAAATATAATAAATAGGGAGAAGTTCAGCCAACCTCTATTTCGCGTTGAACTAGAATCAAATGACATAAAATTGAAGAAAAATTAGACCCATCCAATATATAACTTGAAATATCTCTTATACCACACAATCGTTCAGGACCTGTACAGTGCCGTAATTGTGAAGAATATGGCCACACAAAAACTTACTGTATACTTAGTCTTTGCGTTGTGTGCGAAGAATTGCATGCTACTGCTAGTTGCAATAAGCCAAAAGATTAAAGTGATAAAAATTCAGTAATTGTGGAAGTAATCACACTGTTAACTACAAAGGATCTCCTGTGTACTCTTTCGTTAAGCAGACAATGAGTCAAAAACCTAAAGTAATTCGAGCTCAAATATAAATAATTTACCCCGCCAGTTATGCTCATATGTTCCAGCCAATTGCTACAAATTTATCGTATGCCGACGCTGTGAAGAATAATTCTATTCCCACGCAGAAAGTGTCACCACTTAAAAATTCTACAAGTGCTAACATAAGCTTTAATTTCAGTCGTCTTGCAGCCACAATTGATAACCTGGTGCAAACTATAAACCAATTCACAACAAATTTGACTAGCTTGATACAAGAAATGCTGTGAATGCAGAATACTATGCTTCAGGCAATAGTTAATAAGCCATGAACACTTTAAATATATGCTTCTGGAACGCAAATGGCATTCGCCATCACAAAAATGAGAAAAAAATCTTTCCTCAAGGAAAGAAATATGGATATAATGCTAGTCTCTGAGACTCATTTGACTTAGAAAAGCCTAATCAAAATTAATGGCTACACTCTGTATGATTTAAAAGACCCTAGAGGAAGAGCATGCGGTGGATCAGCAATTTTAATTAGGTCAAGATTCAAACATTATGTGCTTGATAACATTTGTACAGAACATCTACAAGCAACTAATATTTGTGTTGAACATTTTTGTACAAATTTCGTTATATCATCAATTTACTTCCCTCCCAGATTCTCAATCACTCAATACGAGGATTTCTACAAATCGCTTGGACCTTGTTTCGCAGCAGCTTGAGACTACAATGCAAAACATACGTTCTGGGGTTCACGACTTATTACACCTAGATGTAGAGCGTTGTTTCAAAAATAGGATTGGCCGTCATTTCGAGTGGGGATCCCAATTACTGGCCTACTGACACACAAAAAATTCCAGATGATATAGATTTTGGCGTCATAAAAAATATTTTTAGGGATCAATTAAATGTTTAATCTTCGTTAGATCTCTCATCCGATCACTCAATCACTATCGGTACGGTTCGTAACTCACTAAGAAATGCTTTACCTTACCCACATGTGAAGATGATCAATCGTGTTAATTAGCTTCGCTGCAAAAAATATATCAGTAGTCATTGCACGGAAAACATTACGCTAAGACCACACGATGATGTTGAAGCAAACATTGCCAGTCTTAACGAAAATATTAAGCAGGCTGCTGAACATGCCACTACCTTCTATACGCATACTGGGTTTAATAAAATTTATTCTACGGAAGGAAGAGCTAGAAGGGATTAGCAACAGACGAGATCACCCCAATTTAAAATCAGGTTTAAAGAGTACACTACAGGACTCCAAGAGTTGCTTGCATATGAAAAAACTGCATCTCTTAAAACTATCTTGAAAATATCGATATCGCACCAACATTTAACTACTCCTTGTGGCGCGCTGCGAAAAGAAATAAAACACCCTTTGAGTTTAAACTACCTCTGCAAGAAGTGATACTGAAAAAGGTAACTTCTTTGCAAAGCATTTAAAATCCATATTTACACCAAATACATGTACTATTGCTGCTCATTTACCGAGTGTAGTTATCTTAAAGTTGAAGATGCGTGATGTACCGAAACTAATTGCTAAGCTCAACCCGAAGAAAGTTCCAGGTATTGATGAAATTAGTAACAAGATGCTGATGAATTTGTTTCGCATTGCAGTTAGAATCCTTCTATTTATTTTTAAAGCCATATTACGACTAGAGTATTATCCATGCCACTGGAAGCTTGCCAAGGTCAAAATGATTAAGAAGCTGGGCAATCTAACCAACGCTGAATTATCAATGTCAGAACTTTTCGAAAAACTGCTCATGACAAAATTGTCCCCAATTTTAATTGGTAGTGGGTGCATACCGGACCATCAATTTGGTTTAAAAAGTCAACATAGCACCATTGAACAAACGCATAGATTGGTTAAATTTATAAGAAGAACATTTGAAGAAAAGAAGTATTGTTTTGCCCTGTTTATTGACGTTTCTCAGGAATTTGACAAATTATAGCATGGAGGCCTTACCTTAAAACTAAATTCATATCTGCCAATAAACTTTCTAAAAATATTGGGATGTTACATTACTACACGGAAGTTCATGGTTGTTGAAGGAGACTTTATGAGTGTGCCCGAATCTATATCATCCGGTGTGCTACACGGGAGCATACTGGGTCCAGTTTTGTATTTAAATTATACTTGTGTAATGCCATTGAGCAGCAATATTCATTAATGTACGTTTGCCGATGATACAGCCTGCCTTAGTATGCACGAAAAACCTCACGAGGCTTCCTGATATCAACAAGAACATATTACACAGCTGGACATATGGTTAAGTTTGTGGAGAATCAAAGTAAACCAACAAAAGCGTGTTCAGATAACATTTACCCTGTAAAGAGATACTTGTTCCCAATTCGAATCCACAATCAAGTTGTTTCTCAACATTCACATGTAAAATACCTTGGTATACACTTTGAGCGGCGACTTACATGGAAACACCATATTGAGTCAAAGCTAATACAAATGAAACTTAAATTAACTCAGATACATTGGCTGATTGGTAGAAATTCAATTCAATTCAGTCTACATTGTAAATCCTTAATATAAACTTCGCTTTTGAAGCCAATATGGTGCTAAGGAATACAGCTATGGGGCACTGCTTCAGCTTCCAATATAGATAGAATCCAACGAAGGCAAAACAAGATTTTACGTTTGATAACATCGGCTCCATGGTACATCAAAAATTCAAATTTACATTGTGATTTAAATATGGCACTAGTGACTGAAGAAATTTCAAAATACGCAGGCAAATACTTAACAAACCTCGAGTCCTATCCCAATCCCCTTGCTCGTAACATCTTGAATTTTACTGGACATATCCGGTTAAAAAAGGGACATTACGGCTTTAATACTCAACACTCTTGAAAATATTTTTGTGCTTAATACGACATTTATGTATTATTGATTACTAACACTAAGTTTATGAGTGACACTGGTTAGGCTTAATTTTTATATCTAGATTCACAATTTGAATACTTATTGTTAGTTAATTTTTTTTTGAAGATACAATAAATAAATATATGGAAAAAAATTCTGATAATGTAAAAATTTTTTGTTTATTTAGTATTTGTTTAAAAAAAATCTGCTAAGACGTCTATTCACTATGAAGTTTCAACGAGAACTCGGATTAAATAATAAAGAAAAATTAATTAATATAAGAATTGTGCTAGCCGGAAGGTGGAAGGCCATCATCATAAGTATTGAATTTCGACAAATATACAAAAGCTAAAGGCATTTCAAAAGAGATTTTGATGTATTTCCCTTAAAACATCAACAAATCGCTTGAGAGACAATACAAAATTAAAAATGCAGTATCTCTTGATTTTGACCTAATCTTTTATACCACTGTATTGGGGTGTTTCGGGATTTTTCTGTGTCATTTCGAAAGTTAAAATTTTACTTACAGTGTAATTAATAATAATTAAGTTTGTTGTTTTATTACATATTCATAATTTATTTACTATATATATAAGTAAACATAAATGAAAATGAAGTTAGTATAAGTGTCAAAACTGAACATGGTCTTAACGAGTTTAGCCATAAAATTTGACATTAAAAAACATTTTTTTAAATTTTATGTAAAAATCAATTTTGAAAATTTTGCTAACTTCATGCTAGCTTTTCATTATGCATAGGGCCAATAGTGTGTTTGAGTACATAATTTAATTTTATATGAACATGGTTAGTTAATGTGGGTGATTTTATGTACATATCTATAGTGTTTGCTTCTGGATTTGTAAATTTCTACACAGAAAAAATTATTCCCAAAAAAATTTTCAAACATACGTATGTTTGAAATATAATTTAGTTTCAGTATATATTTTTTACTGTTCTACACTCAAAATATTTCATGCTTAAAAATACGAAAAACTTATTCGTAACTCGATTTTTGTTGAATAAACGAACAATTTTGTACATTTTACGAAATATTTGTAGCTTGTGCAGGAAAACAGATTTCATAATTTTACGAATTTCGTTAAGTAACAAAAATTATTTCGTACAATTATTTTCGTATATAGTACCATAATTTTCGATTATTTCATTGAATTTAGGAGAAAATAAATCATTTTTATACAATTGGAAATTCCGTAAAAATAAAAAATCATTTTGTTTACAGTACAAAATTATTCTTAAATCTACATAAGTTTCGTGAATTTTACGAAAAAAAAATTTTTAATAGAATGAAGACTGTTATTTTGTTTTATTTTTCGTTTTTTTAAATATTTTCTTCATTTATTACCATGTCATTGTATATACGAGTATTATATAAAAAAATATTGATAAAAAATTAGTTTTTGATTTATACTTTCAAAACAACTGGGACGAACGACAAAATTTGGTCCACGGCACACCAACGACGAATAAGTAACAGATTGGATAATTCATCGAAGTAAGAAATATAAATAAATCTATTGCAGAGTTCGTCACGCGCGACGAATTTCTTTGGACGGCGGTGTTGTGTTAATTTTCATGTCAACAAACGTATTTTATTTTCTATGACGAAAGTTAGGAAAGAAAAATTAGTTTTTCGTCCAGTGCAAAATATGTATGCATGTGATGTATGAGGAATACAGAGGCTGTAACAATTCCCTTTAAATGATCTTTTTCTTTTCATAATTATTACGACCTATAATTTCAAGAATTACAGATTATTCAACAAAATTATTTTTCGGCGTTTCCCTAGGCTAATCCTTGGTCAATTATTGTTTTAAATTTTTTAAATAAAACAATTTCTTTTTCGATGTGTGGTTGTTTTTTAACATCTTTGTTCGCTCGACGTTTCGTTGGCTTTTTTCCAACTTCTTCAGGAGCTTTCTTTATTTAAATCTGACAAATAATTTCCACATTAATATTATATTATAATATGTATGTATGTATGTATTTATTTATATATGAAACTTACAGGCTTTATGATTTTTGTTACATATTATTATGAAAATTTATATGTAAAAAACCTGGAAATCACGGTGATAATATAAAATTGTCATTAAATGAAATTAAAACTGGACATCACAACATTTTTAAATAATTAATATAATTAAATTGTATAATAAAAATTATAATTACGGCACAAAACATAAATGATCACAGTTTAGTTTTATATCACAGATTAATCAGACTGTATTGCAATTGAATATTGTAATTTAATGTTGTCTTTGTCTTCTTTGTTGTTCATCGTTTTATTGATCTGTTCCTGTATTCTTAAACAAATAAATTGATAAATATAGCTTTAACAAACAATGGGAAAATAAATCAACTAAAGGATGGAGTAATTTTTTACAGTGTACCATATGTGCCGAAACTCACTGAAAGCAAACTTTTGAAAAAGATCATAAAGGATGACAAAACAAAAATAGCACACAAATCCAACAACACTACCAGACATCTATTCACGCGCAAAAAAAAAACAAAAATAAACAAAATGAAAATTGACAATGTAGTTTACGAAATAAAATGTGATGGCAATAATAAACAACAATGTAATATGATATATATAGGGACAACAAAGAGAAGACTAGAAACAAGAATAGCTGAACATGTAACAAATATTAAGAAGGGTAAAGAAAGCACAGCTTTATCCCAACATGCAAAAGAGAGTGGACACAATATATGCTTTAAAAACGTTAATATATTAGATAGAGAAACTAAACATAATAAAAGATACACTCTGGAAAGTTTAAGAATACAGGAACGGATCAATAAAACGATGAACAACAAAGAAGACAAAGACAACATTAAATTACAATATTCAATTGCAATACAGTCTGATTAATCTGTGATATAAAACTAAACTGTGATCATTTATGTTTTGTGCCGTAATTATAATTTTTATTATACAATTTAATTATATTAATTATTTAAAAATGTGATGTCCAGTTTTAATTTTATTTAATGACAATTTTATATTATGTCCGTGATTTCCAGGTTTTTTATATATAAATTTTCATAATAATATATAAAAAAATCATAAAGCCTGTAAGTTTCATATATACATAAATACATATGCATACATACATACATACATATTGTAATATAATATTAATGTGGAAATTATTTGTCAGATTTAAATAAAAAAAGCTCCTGAAGAAGTTGGAAAAAAGCCAACGAAACGTCGAGCGAATAAAGATATTAAAAACAACCATACATCGAAAAAGAAATTGTTTTATTTAAAAAATTTTAAACAATAATTGACCAAGGATTAGCCTAGGGAAACTCCCAACAATACTTAAGCAACACATTGGTCAAATAACAATATAAACACAAAATTATTTTTCAAATGTAAGAAAATATATTTTTTGTGCAGATTTTTATATTTTAAAGATTTTAATTTCCACAAAATTTCGTATATAACATATAATTGCTTTTTATGATGCACGAATTTATTTCGTAATTTAAAAATTGTTTTTTTGTAAATTTACGAAAAAAAATTGTAAAAATACAAAATTTTGTTATTTGCAGACAAAAAATATTTCGTAAAATAAGCAAATACTATTTCTACTATTTACGAAGCATTTCGTACTGTAAAAACAACGAATATTTTCGTAAAATAAACCACATTTTTCGTTTATTTTAAATAATAATACTAAACCACATTTTTCGTTTATTTTACCTATGAAATATTTTCAGTTTAGTAATAATTTTGTTCCAATTTTGTTTTAAGCAAAAAAAAAACTATCAATAAAAAGTAAAATTTGTAACAAAATTGTTAAAAGAAGTTTTCTGTTCCAATATATAAATTGCGTTCTGTATAGAACAGTTATTTGTTTTCATGCTTTTTAATTTCAATTAAAAAATTTGTCGCATGGGATGCAAATTATTGCAAATTCTTGCATTTGAATTTACAAATTTCTTTTTAGGTCCTAAATTGAACAAATTAATATTTGATTCAAAAAATTTTGTGTTTGAATCGGAAAATTAGTTTTTTCTCTATAGCTGCATGTTTTAGTCTGTATGATTTATATGAGTGAATTAGTTTTTTAATGGCACGCTATTGTTTGCTGCTACCCAATTACCCAAGGTAATTCTATTTCTCAATGTTTTTCCAAGGAAAATGTTCTTGTTCAAGAATTTTGTCACACTTTTTCTTACACATAAGTTAACTTGATCCTTCGATTGTATTATTGTAATTCATTCCTATTTAATTTTATCATATGTCAATCCATTGGTAAACATATGTTTGTATGTGTCTAGGTTAGTATACAGTAATAATATTATTATTATTATTAAAAAATATTGTGTATAATTGTAATTGTGTAATTGAGTGGATTTTTTCTCTTCGTATTAAAGCCAATCCTTTTTGAATTAAAAAAAAATTAATGAATTTTGAATGTTTTCCAAAGTTATAAGTAGATGATTTCTTTCGGAAAAAGTCAGACATAAATATAAATTATTGACAATTAAATTTTGTTATTCTTCATTGAGAACTTTCTTCCAATTAATCTTTTATACCGTTCTACAACAGCTTACTCTATTGATTTTTGTTCTCAATGCGGTTAGGATGTCATTTTGTATGAATATTTTTAACAAGACTTAGGGCCATTATTACAACTTGGCGATATTTTAAGGCAAGATTTTGTCGGACGGATAAATGGCTTAGCATATAAAACCTTTATTTATTATTTTTTTATCCATTAAATACTATTATTAATTATAATAATAATAAACAAAGCTTTTTATCGGGCAGACAAAAACCTGCCTTTAACTATCGGCAAGTTGTAATAATGGCACTTAATGTATTTTCTATATTATTTATTAAGTATTTTTTGTTGTTTGTTGTTGATTTTTTGTATTCATATCTCATTAATTGTATGTATATCTCATAAATTAAACTTAAAATACTCTTTTGGTACAGCATCATTGTGTTTAATATCCTCCATATTGTTGAGACGAACATGTCATCAATATCAACGCGGCCGCGTTCCTTTATAATTTGGATTTGGTTGTCGCCCAGGATAACGTGGTTGAGCTGTTTTCATATAACAAAGCATAAAATGTTCTTAAGCATATCCAAATTTTCGAGAAAAACTTTCATACCTTGTATCATCATATTGACTGTTGGATACATGCCACCCATTTGTGCAATAGGAGGCCTCAAATCTGTCGATGGAGAACGGCGACTGTTTGGTAAAGCTACGGAAGGCTGTAGAACAAAAATATAAAAAAAATTAAAATTTTATATCAAAATTTTATTTTTAAGCTATTAATTGCATTTACTGCAAGTTTAGTTAGTGGGCTTTTATAGAAGTATAAGGCAACAGGAGCATTATTCTCTTTTCTACTGCTGTCATTTGTAAAAAATATTGGGAGCTTACACTTATTCAAACTCTGTTTGAAATTAAAAAATATTTTTAGACGTCAAATTAGCCCTTATAAAAAGTTTTAAGATTACACTTCGTACATTGAATAGACATACTCGTATGAGTCCGTTTTTAGAAAGGCCATTTGTCCCTTTTAAAGCAAATTACTTGTTGTAAGACAAAACGATAGGTTTAATGTCATGTTGTCATTCGAACAATAAATATTAGAATATTTAAAAAAAAAATTTCAATTTTTGGTAAAATTTTCAATTTGAAATATAATTTTTTTCGAACTACTAACTACTTTAAAAAATACTTAAAAACTGGTTTAGAACTGGTTAAGCAATCAAACCTGAAACGAAAACTACGGATTTTCGGAAAAATCCGTACTAAATATAAAAAAACCGTTCCGAACCAGAGAGAAACATATCCTTTACATACATATGTGAAACTGGTAGTGTAGCTCTCCATTGGTGAAAGAATTTTCAAAATCGGTTTAGCGGTTTGGGCATGAAAGCATAACAAGCAAACAAACTCACTTTCACATTTTTAATATTAGTAATAGCCACACTGTGCAATATCTAACATCTACCATACCTTTGAAGAGATGTTAACATCTTCCCATAAAAAAAAACACAGATCTAAAAATCAACATCTTTCTACATCTTTAAAAGATGTTCCTGTATCATTTTGTTGCATTTAACATCTTGCATTAATTTCAGTTAAGATAAAGTCAAAGCAGGCAATCAGGTGATTAATTTTTTTCTCGTTTAGTGTTAATGCATGACTGTCAAAAATTGTTTACAATCTTCGTACGCCATTTGTTTTGCTTTGTTATACATAATTCTAAAAATTGTGTGTAGTGAAAACGTATATAAAATGTTTTAATTACTTTTCTACATTAAGAGGATGTTAAAAGACATTTAAAACTAATTATAATTAATTCTTTTATTATATTTATTTCACATAACAAAGGGGCTGTCAATTAATAAATTTACTTTGGTCGAGCACTTCCTTACGGAAAAAAATATTGATATAATGTTGGTTTCTGAGACTCATTTGACTTCCAGAGGCTTTTTCAAAATAAATGGATACACCTTATATGATACAAAGGACCCGAGAGGAAGAGCATGCGTTGGATCAGCAATTCTAATAAAGTCGAGACTCAAGCGCTATATTCTTGACAACATTTGTAAAGAACATCTACAAGCAACAAATATCTGTAGTGAAAATTTTGGGCCTTGTTTCGTAGCAGCTGGAGAATACAATCCAAAACATACATTCTGGGGTTCGCGCCTTATTACACCTAGAGGAAGAGCTTTGTTCAATACAATTTCAAAAGTGGGCTTGGACGTCATTTCGAGTGCGGGACCACTTACTGGCCTACAGACATACAAAAAATTCCAAATGTTGTAATGTTCCGTCACAAATGACTCTATACTTTTTCCCGATACTGTATATTTGTCTATTTTAGTTTACAAATATTTAGTCACAAATCACTCTATATTTTCTTCCAACACTGTATATTTGTTTTATTTAATTTACATTTTTTTTGTTTGTTTGTTATTGAAAGCTTACCAACAGAAATAATACCAACACCTACACAACTGTTTTTATAAGTACACAACAAACACAACAACCACGCTCATGCAGTCAAGTTGCGATCGTACAAAGTACTACACACACACTTTCATAAACATATGTACGCTAAAACAAGAGAAACAAAAGAAACATCAACCACGCTCATGCAGACTAAATAACATCGTACTAACAGAAGTAAAATAACAACAACCACGTACATGCTTTTGTAAGCATGCATGCTATAAAACACATGCAGGCTTTGTACAGATTGTAACTTAAAACGAACAAACTATGCAAATGGGAAAATACTTCTCAAAAGCTTAAAATAATAATTATTATAAGACGATAAGTTTAGGCAACAAGCAATCAGGACGAGCTGGACGTCTTAAGGTAGAATTAGTTTGTACGTGCTGTTCCGTTCTGAATCAGCTGTTTTCTTTCTGTTCAATTGAAAGTCTGTATGTGGGTTTGTTTTTCCTTTTTCGTTCTGTTCTGTTGCGGACAAATCTGTAGAAAATAGAATTCAACGTTAAAGGAGAGGTCCATAGCTCGCTTTTTGCGCTTTACGCTTTCTATGCATCTGTCAAAAGAGTAGAATCAATGTAATAGTATGTGACAAGTTACATTGCAAAAAGCGCAGAACGCGTAGGCGCGTTCAAAGCAAAAAGTAGGTCTACTTTCTACTTTTGTAAGCGTTACAAGCACCATGAAAGAAAGTCAGCTGTTCTTGAATGCTAAAGATGTTAAATAACACTTTATTTCTTACGTTATCGATAAATATTATTTTGCCGTGGATAATTTTTTTCTTTTTTTTTCAATAAAAAAAATTTCTTAGAAAAAAGCTTGTTTAATAAAATATGTGAATATTTTCATTAATGCGATGTATTTTAATAAACTTTTCACCACACTTTTCTCAGTAACAAATTTTGCATATTAGTTTTCGATTACTTTTACGTACGGAGTGTCATCTCCGCTAAATCTGTATTAAATAGCTGCTTAGAAAATTTATTATTATTATTTATTAGAAAAGTTATTGCTTAAGCCAATAATGTGCATACATTTATATGTAATTTTCAATTTACTTACATTAAAGTCAACAACAGCCGAAAGTCTGCTGGAATAGCCCTGGCCGAGTTCTTCTCAAGACTATCTTTTAAAATGCTGAATAAATAGTCAAAGACATCTGCAGAAATTCTTGTCGCGGTTCGAAATTGCTCAGGGTCAGAAGTTTTAATTTTTTAAATGTGGTTTCAAAAGACCCACTTAAATTCCGTTCTAAATACAACGGCCGTACCCAAAACCTTTTCTTTTTTGAAATCGTTCATAGGCATTTTTTGCACATAAAATTACATATACAAACTCGACTAACTCCACAAATTCTTTTAAAAACTCGATTTCACTCTCCATTTTTTCTTTATAAGTATTTATAAACAAACGCACACAGCTGATTAAAACAAAAATAAAATGGCGCATGAAAAGCAGTGCATTAACTCAACGCGAACAAAGTATAGAATGAAACAAAAGGATGAAACGCGTGTAAAGCATAACGCGCAAAAAGCGAGCTATGGACCTCTACCTTAAGTGACAGCCAAAAGTGTGTATGTATTAGTTTGTTGTGATATTTTGTATACAACTGAAATCAGTTTTATAGGTTGCCATCTGATTCCTTGCACAGAAAAAGTAATTGCAAATATTTTATACAGAAAAGATCGGCACAGAACGACAACGAAAAGTAAAAACTAATTAGGCCTTTAGTACTGTAAGCAGGGGCACTACCTGTATATTACGCAGAACCGACATCAACGTAAAGGCTTGTTCTAATTTTTGAATTTGGGCTTTCTATAATAAATAGTAGCATAAGTTTCGTTAAATAAAGCTTTGTGTATTTTCTTAACACCGAAGAAAATAAATCTTTTATTTCAAAGTTAGTGGACCTTTAGGATCGAACCTGGAATGACTGGGTCATACCCCAGCTGGAAAGAAAAACCACTTTGCAATGTAATATTGATATTGGCGTCATGAAAAATTTAGTTCATGTTGAAGCTTCTCTAGATCTCTCCCACTATCGCTACAATCTTTAACCCACTAAGAAGTGATTTACCTCACTCATATGTGAAGATGATCAATCATGTTAATTGGCTGAGATTCAAAAAATATCTTAGTAGTCATTGCACGGAAAACATAACGCTAACATCCGAGGATATTGAATCTAGCATTGCGAATCTTAACGAAAATATTAAGCAGGCTGCTGAACATGCTACTACTTCGCACCCGCAGATTGGGTTTAATAGAATTTATTCTACGGATATTCATCGTCTAGTGTGTGAAAAAAGAAGAGCTAGAAGGGAACGGCAATAACACAGATCTCCCTAACATAAAATCAGGTTTAAAGAGTGCACTAAACAACTCCAAGTGATGCTTGCATCTGGAAAAACTGCATTTCTTAAAAATAAGGTGAAAACATCATTGTCACACCATCATCAAATTACATTTTGTGGCGCGCTGCGAGAAAGCTTAAAACACCCGTTGAGATTAAAACACCTCTGCGCACTTCTACCGGAGGTTGGGCAAGAAGCGATACTGAAAAAGGTAACATATTTGCTGAGCGTTTAAAATCTGTATTTTCTCCAAACACATGTACGGGCTTTATTGATTTGCCGTGTGTAGTTGCTCACCCCCTCGACTCTTGAAGTTTAAGATGCGTGATGTACAAAAACTAATTGTTGAACTCAACCCGAAGAAAGCTCCGGGTATTGATGAAATTAGTAATAATATGCTGGTTAAGTTGCCTCGTAATGCAATTAGAATCCTGTTATTAATTGTTTATGCCATATTACGACTAGATCCACTCCAATAGAAGCTTGACGAGGTCAAGATGATTCCAAAGCCGGGCAAAGATCTTACCAAGGCGGAGCCATATAAGTTTACTATCAACAATTTCAAAGCTCTTCGAAAAACTCCTCATGATAAAATTTTCCGCAGTTCTAATTTTTAATGGGTGCATCCCAGACCATCAATTTGGGTTTAGAAGTCTGCATAGCACCATTGAACAAACGCATAGATTGGTTCAATTTATAAGAAGAACATTTAAAGAATACTTCTTGTATTGTTCTGCCCTGTTTATTGAAGTTTCTCAGGCATTTGATAATGTGTGACATGAAGGCCTAGTTTTAAAATTGAAGACATATCTACCAATAAACATTCTTAACCTTTGCAAACTTATATTCTTGCCTGGAAGTTCACTGTTGTGGAAGGAGACTTCATGAGTGTGCTCAAATCAATGTCATCCGGTGTGCTACAGGGGACTATACTGGGACCAGATTTGTATTTGATTTATACTTGTGATATGCCTGTCAGCAGTAATATCCACACATCTACATATGCCGATGATACAGCCTGTCTTAGTATGCACGAAAACTCTCACGAGGCATATCAATATCTTCAGGAACATATTACCCAGCTGCAACTAGGGCTAAACTTATGGAGAATAAAAGTAAACGAATAGAAGTGTACTCAAGTAACATTTACCCTACGAAAAGATACTTGTTACCCCATTAGAAACAATAATCAAATTGATCCTCAACACTCACATGTGATATACCTTGGCATACACCTTGACCGAAGTATTACATGAAAACAGCACATTGAATCTAAGCTAACACAAATGAAACTAAAATTAACTCAGTTATATTGGCTGATTGGTAGAAATTCCACCCTGAGTCTAGATTGTAAACTTTTGATATACAAGTCGCTTTTGAAACCTATATGGTGCTACGGAATTCAGCTATGAGGCACGGCTTCAGCTTCAAACGTAGAGAAAATCCAACGAAGGCAAAACAAAATTATACGATTAATAACATCGGCTCCATAGTATATAATAAACTCAAATTTACATCGTGATTTAAATATGCCACAAGTGACTGAACTCGAATCATACCCTTATCCGCTTGCTCGTAATATCTTGAATTTCACTGGACACTACCGCTTTAAAAAGAGAGACACGAGGGCTATACTACTTAACACTCCAGATGAAACCGCTTAAAATATTTTTTTTTTTGCTTTGCACGACTCTTATGTATTACTAGCTGCTATCACTAGTTTATGTCCGACACTGGTCAGGCCTATTAATTATATTTAGATTTGAATACTTATTGTTAGTTAATTTTTGAAGATACAATAAATAAACATATGTACCAGGGAACTGCAACGAGTGATCGGAAAAATAATCATACGTAATCAATATCCTAAAAACATGTATTTTTGTTGAAAAAATCAAACTTGTTCAAAACACACATATTCGTTGCTAAGTTTTAATCGCTCAAGTGAGTGGAATGTTGTTGGATATGATTTATAATCATGCGTAGCATCAAACCAATCAGTTCGAATGATTGGTTTTTTGGCTCGACAATAAGTGTTTTGAACAAGAACATAAATTCGAAAGGAAAAAATTTTCATTCTAATCAGCATCAAGTAGTTGATGCAGAGTAAAAGTGAAAATGAAAAAAAAATCATTGTGTATGAATGTTGTATTTATAAAGAGCCAACAAATCAATGTTTAAGTATGTATGGGTATGTATACTTAATTTAGGAGTTTCTTATCAGGGATGGTAAAAGTAAAGAAACTTTGTTTTTTATGAAACTTATATTTAGTTATATATTTTTAAGATTCAAAGACAAAAATTTTTATTTCTCTAAAATTTAAAAAATTTTAGTTACATAGTTTTGATATGTATAACAGCAAAAGTCTTGCAATTTTTCAAAACATTTTAACCATATATTCAGTAAAAAAATTTACTGGTAAATCCTTATATATCAGTTATGTTTGTGCAATATAAGTTTTCTTGACATACATATGTATGTATGTGCAAGCAATTTAGCTGTTATTAATTTACAAGTACAACAATTTCATTCATTAATTGTCACGTATATGTAACAGGCAATTTAAGACCAAAAATTGCTGCTAAAATTTTTTACAGCCTTGTATTTTTCTAAGAGCTATTAAATATTTACTGCATTATTTATAAAAAAAATATATTATAATTATTAAAGGTCTATGACAACTATAGTAAAGAAAGTTGTTAAATAAGCTCTTAATAAGCATCAAACATATTTTGTAAATAAGAAGATTAAACTTTAAGAGATATAAAACAGGTTAAACGAGTTCCCCTTATGTAAGTTCTTTTGAAGATTTTGTTATTAATACTCGTAGTTAAATGAAATACCGAAGTATATTTATTTGACATAAAGTCTTTATTTATTTAATTTGAAAATTTGTTTGTTTTTATGATTAAGCGATTGTCTGTATGCATTTATTTCCCGCTTTTTGGAACTCATCAGTAGACTTCAACCCAAAACATTTTTGAATTTAGCTAACAAACTTCGTATGTTTATAGTAAGACTCTTAATGCACAATCGAATAAAGATGCTTATTTTGTAAAAATTTTTGTTTGAGGCTTTCAAACTTATTATGTTTGTATATTGTGATTCTCAATATAGTATTAAGAGTCTTACTATGAACATACGAAGTTTGTTAGCTAAATTCAAAAATGTTTTGGGTTGAAGTCTACTGATGAGTTCCAAAAAGCGGAAAAGAAATGCATATAGACAATCGCTTAACCATAAAAACAAGCAAATTTTCAAACTCGTAGTTAAAAAAATCGTCGGCTTGTTTCTGGTTTGCTGCATACATAATGTATTTTCAATATACTGTGCCGCAAACCAGAAACAAGCCGACGAAATGTTGCACCTTTTTTATAATTGGAACAAAAAGAAAACTCCAATTTTCCACCCCTGTTTGACATATTTGTGTGTGTGTGTTTTAAAATAACTTGAACGAACTTGACTACTTTGATTTTATTCAACGTCAGCGCTTGTTCACATAGAAGTTTGAATAAACCAAGTTCGATCACTCCACTCACAGTTATTCCAACGATTCAACATTGAGTTTTGTTGCATGATTAAAACTGAATAAAACATTTAATGTATGTGAATGAATTGAGTAAAACATGTTCGATCCCTCCACTCACAATCATTCCAATGAACAGATATTAGAACGATGCTGATTTAATTGTACGTTGAATGTTTTGTACGTGATTAAATGTGAGTAAAAATTTTATTGTATGAGTAAATCATCGAAAACCATGAAAATTGCAGCTCACTGATATGTACGTATTAGAAAAAAAAACTTTGGTTTTGTCTTTCCATACATTTTATTTTTGTTGTAAATAATTTTTGCATTAAATAAGCAAATGCATTGATCATTCCGGCACTTAACCAAATCAATGCAAATTTATTGCATTATCACCACTACACACTGAAACATATAGTGCACAATAGAAGTATATAAAACGTGTACGTGTACATTAGAGTGGCCGTTAGTTGCATGAAATTTTGTTTTGGTTTCTTATATTCTCTCCCACCAAATTGGTTCAGTTTTATGTAAAAACAATACAAAAAAATTTAATAGCGATAAGATGTATTTTAGGGAGTGCGTCCGCCCTTCAAAGTTGGCCCTCAAGCCTATTTATTCAATATAATTTTTGTTTTGTTTTTTTTTGTTTAGTTTTCTTTTGATTTTAATTTTTTAATTTAAGCTCTAATTGTACATGCTTAATTAAAAATTTTCCATATAAATATAATTTTGGTGTTATGTTGATTATTTTCGTCATTATTTTTTAAAATATTAATTTTAGCAAAAATCTTTCTGTGAGACTAATGTTGTTGACTAGAAGAGCTAAAATATTGCAGTATATCATATTCTTGTAAAATCTTTTTTTAAAAAAATAGTCATATGAAAGCCAAT
This sequence comes from Nowickia ferox, assembly GCA_936439885.1. NCBI lineage: Eukaryota > Metazoa > Arthropoda > Insecta > Diptera > Tachinidae > Nowickia > Nowickia ferox. The sequence goes on along the minus strand of OW387024.1, from coordinate 51,637,396 downwards.
TACAATGGAAAATGAGCTTGAGAGCCAAATTTGAGGGGCGGACGGACGCACCCTCTAAAACACAACTTATCGCTATGAAATTTTTTTGTATTTTTTTACAAAAAAGTGAACCGATTTGGTGGAGAGAATATAAGAAATAAAAAAAATAACGGCCACTCTAGTGTACAAACATAAAAACATACGTACATATATATGTATGTACATACAGATATACCTATGTACATATCGTCACCTAAGACGAAAAATCCTAACAACATTTTTTAGAATTTTTCAAGGGAAAGGAAATTTGATAAAATTGATCCAAGCGGTAGGTTTTTCGTTTATAAAGTCACTATATGTTAAGATAAGACTTTATAATAAAATTAACGAAAATCTAAGTTCTGATATTTTGTCAATTGGAATTTTTTTCATACAAGCTCGAGATACAACATACATACTCAATTTGTTTTGAAATGTAGTAATTATTGCTACGTTTTTACCCTTTAAACAAGATTTTCCGTGGACTCTAATTAGGATTAAGAATGACACTTTATTTACTAATACTCATAACACTTATGCTAATAAAATCAAGAGCTTATATACACACACAGATTACTTAGATATAACACAACTGTTTACCACTACGTCTACCCCGCTGTTGTATACACACGTCTCACACTACTGACTGCACTGACCTTGTAGCAAAACTCATTATCGGCTGTTTGTCTTACATAAGATTTATAGTGTTTTCACACTGACATTGTTTTAATAAAAGTTGGTTTTAACGTTAAAACCAACTGTTAAAACCTGGTTTTACCATACAAATTGTTTTTGTTAAAACCAACATAAAACCATTTTTGAGTTGGTTTTAAGTTCGCTTCATGAAATGCAACCCTCTTTTCGGTGTGCTAAATTCAATACTGCCAAGTTAAAATGAGCGGAAGCCGCTGATAATGTTTATGCCAGTGAAAAAGAATAGATACCAATTCATACATTTTCAACTTAAAAATAGATGCAGATGCAATAATTATCCAAAAAATGTGAATATCCTTTGGACAGAAAACAAAGAAAATATTTTCACTGACCTCTGGGGAAATGAAAATAGATGATATGACTGACATTCATCTGCGGAAAAAAAGGTTAAGCTTTTAATATATTTGAGAATTTTTTTTATATGATAATATGATTTCCAAGCACTCCTCCACGTTGCATAAGTAGTTACATAGTTTTAAAATATTCATTTACAAAATTTCTGAATTTTGCATGCAAACAAAAACAATGGTTGTACAGGGTGTCAGATAAGTATTATAAAAAGCTGAACAAAATACATCAACAAATACACGCATTTCTACAGTACATTTATTATATTTTGGACAAATTTATAATACAGCTTAAAACCTGAATTTATCAAACTTGCAGTGGGAACGCAAAATTAGCTGTTTATGGTTTTAACGTTTAAACCAAGTTTTAACTTTCGGTGTGAAAACACTATTATTCTGCTGATGCCCACTGTTTGTACAACACTAGAAACTCACTCTCTAATTGTTATTGTCGACTGCACGATGTCTTTACTTTCAACGATGTTGACTCTACTATTATCTTATTTAGACTTGTTTCGAATTCTTTCGTAGCCCGTTTTTGACACAATCCAATGATCGCACCCATATAATTTGTGTCAAAAACGAGCTACTGAAAGAGTTCGATACAAGTCTAATCTGATTCACTCTGACTGCCTCTCATACAGGGTACCTCCCTTTATACTACAGGATGCTGTTCTATAATGTTCTCTATGTGCTTATAAATGGCGTAATGAAATGTGTGCACTTAGTAAAGCGAAATGGAAGAAACCGTGTTACTGCATAAAGATGTTGCTGATGCACACTCATTACCATCTGTGATGTCGTTTAAGCCTGGTACTCTGTTCAAAATTTCACGCGAAATGTAGACACAATCCATATAAAAAAGTTCACTTGAAATATTCATGAAAAAATTTTGCAAAACTTGTACTCTGTTCAACTCGTGAAAAATTTATGAAATGTATCTGGCAACATTTTCTTGCAATCTGCGAAATAATGTGACTGGCATTTATTTGTTTTTGTTTACAAAAGTCGATCAATGTTGCATCACTTGTTACGTGTCAAATTTTTCACGCGAAATAATCAATATTGCTGAAAAATTTTCACAACTTCGAACAGAGTATTAGGCTTTACTATTGGTAGCCAAGTGATCAAAAAGTCTTCTAACACAATCTGGAAAATTTATTGTACTGTTTCTAGCTGTTTGTAGACAACGTTAGCGTTAAAAATTTAAAAAAGGGGCACATTTAATTTGGCTAATTTGTCCATTGACTTAAAAGAGTGGTTGCAAATTATCATCCTTCAACCAAGTTTCATTTAAACATGTAACGGGCATCTTATATATTTTTCTCGTAAAATAAAAATAAAATCTAAAAAAAATAAAATTAATTACAAGAAAATTCATATATTGGATTTCCATCACCTCATTGTGTTGTAGATGTTCTTATGTAGCTTTTAAATATATGGTGAATGCAATTAATCAGGCGTATGGTAACATATACATACGTATAGCAACATGTTTTAGGTATATTAACAAACATCTTATTAGTAACACCTGAGTGAAAACAAAAAAATTGCAAGTTATGGTATGTTATGACACATATTCATATTTATGTATTGAAGGTCATGTAATTATTTATTTCATATTTTTTTGTTGTTGAAATATTTAAAATACTGGCGACATACATACATATGTATACAGGCACATATATTTTTACATAGATGTATATCTGTATTTTAACGTCATTATTACGAGTATCTTTGTGATCAACTACAAAATATCATTGCCATCCTCAAACCATTTGTTTAAATCAACGATGACACTTTTGAACCATGTTAGCATCACTGGATGGACAATAAATTAAAAGTATACGTGGTTTGGAATAGGGGTTTTTTTTTGCAAAAAACTTGTAGGCATGTGAAGACGAAAAAAATTAAGTAACTTTTGGTTGGGAGAAAGATCAAGACGTATTGGCGTGTATTCGTAAAAAGAACAAGTAAAAGTGAAACAAACAGTACATTTACCGCCAGTAAACGCTAAAATACTTTGCGGAATACATCATTGGAACGATTCCACCAATTTCTTATTGGACAAATCTGCTGCGTGAATTTACCTTGGCCCTTTTTTACACACATTGCAAGTCACCGAGAATAACTTTCCGAGTAAGAAAAGTTTGGTAAAATTTTACAAAATAATCGCCCTGGAGCAAAGAACATCCACTTTAACAACGTGAGAGTCATCTCCCAGTAGAGATGAATACATATCAGCCTGAAAAGTAGTTACGTGGACACCAACCAAGACTTCGCATTTCTTATATGAGCAGCTTAGGTCAACAGTATTAAAGATGTAACGTTCCGTCACAAATGCCTCTATATTTTTCCCCATACTGTATACCTGTTTATTTTATTTTACATTTTGTTTTATATTCAAACCTTACCAACAGAAATAATACCAACAACTACACAACTGTTTTCATAAGTACACAACAAATACAACAACCATGCTCATGCAGTCTAGCTGCGGTCGTACAAACAGAAGTAAAATAAAAACAACAACTTACATGCTTTTGCAAGCACATGCATGCTATATAAAAGAATAAAACACATGCAGAATTTGTACAGATTTTAAATTAAAACGAACAAACCATGCAAAGTCCTAGTTTACACTATTCAAGTCTTATTGCTAAGCTGATTAGTTTCTTAGGAAAGAGAGACGAGGGTAAAAGAAACGTTACTGTTCCCCTCGTCTCTCTCTCCATCAAACTAATCAGCTTAGCAATAAGACTTGCATAGTGTAAATATGGGCAAATGGAAAAGTAATTCTCAAGAGGTTAAAATAATAATTACTATAAGATGACAAGTTTAGGCAACAAGCAATCAGGACAAGCTGGACGTCTTAGTACGGTAAGCAGGGGCACTACCTGTATATTATGCAGAACGGACATCAACATAAAGTCTTGTTCTAATTTTTTGAAGAGAAAGCATACAAGATCTACCGCATTCATCTTGAGCTTTCTAATAAATAGTAGTTAGTGTTCAAGATCTTTCGTATTCATCTTAAATTTATTTTTAGTTTATTTTATTTCAAGATCTACAGAATTCATCTTGAAATTATTTTATATTTTCACTCAAGATCCCCCGAATTCATCTTGAATTTATTTTATTTGCTGTGTTTTTCAAGATCTACCGAATTTATATTGAAAAACTCATTTTACATTCAAGATCCCCCGAATTCATCTTGAATCTATTTCTTTTTGCTGTTTTCAAGATCTACCGAATTCATCTTGAAAACTCATTTATCCCCGAATTTATTTTGAATTACGAGAGCCACCGAATTCCTCTCGCCCGCATTTACTAAACGGCCTCACAAGGCCCACCGAATACTCCCATAACTAGTTGGTATTAATTATAGCTGTCACCGCCTGTAATTCACTGACAAAATACCTGTAGTTTTAAGATATCCTAGTAGCATAAGTTTCGTTAAATAAAGAAAAGCTTTGTATATTTTCTGGACCTTTGGGATCGAACCTGGACAGACTGAGTTATACCCCAGCTGGACAAGATAACCACGTTACAAAGATAACGTAAGTCTGTGGTGCCAAAGGCACTATCCTATGAAATTGATGTAATAATACATAATTTTTTTTTCAGTAATCGTTAATTAACACCTTCATTTCAACACAATCACGGCATGTACATAACTATGAACATTAACCACCGCAATATGTCTATCGAACTCTGGAAGGCCTTCAAGATCATCCATTAACTATCTGTTTGGTGAGTCAAATCCATTTTTATAAAGACAAATGGAAAAAAAAAACAAGTGAAACAAATGTATTTATGTGTATATCCATCTGTGTTCCGAAGAACAAATCCTTACTTCCATTTAAAGTTAAGTTAAGTTTATTTGAAATTTCTAATTTTGACATTACAATTTTATATATAAAAATAAGCATAAATAATCAAAATTTTAAAACTATGTTTTGTTCTAATAACATGTGTAGAAGAAATATACAGCATCTGGTTTAACTGTTTTAAATGTTAAATTAAATATAACTAAAGCTATGTACAGACGGTTGTCAGATCTTACAATATTGTTAGGACAATGTGCTAAAAATTTCTTACAACCGTGTGAACTGGCAATTTTTATATGACATCGTTGCCAGAAAAAGCATTGTCAGTTCATTGCAAGACTAGCAGCTGACAACAAATTGTCAGACATCTTACAATCGTGTGAACACATTGTAAAATTATTGCCAGATATTTATCAGACATTTTAATATTGTCAGATGTGCGAACTTTATGCATCTGACAATGGCGTCATTGTAAGAGAATTATTTCTATGGGCAACACTGCATACGTTTTATTTCAAAGAAAATATAAATAAAAAAATATATAACGACTAAATCATTGCAATTGCTTCTTTATGGTTCATAATAATTTATATTTTTACATTTAACACAACCAAAAAGGATTGATATTTAACAACTTCTAATAAATTCTTTGAGTCTGGCAACGCAAAACAACAGATCTGAAATTTTTTGTATATGACAACCGTCCCTACAAGAAATGAATGACCGAAACTAACACAAACGAAATTTTTTGACTAACACATTTGCAATAATTTTCCATTGAATTTAAGAGTGCCAGTCAATTGACTGGTCATTTGACCGGTACTGATGACCGATACATTTATAAATTATATTTGTTCCTCTCTAACATGTATGTTACAGTGAAACATCTAATGTGCATATACAAAACTTTTAAGACATCGCATTTTATTGTAAAATATACAATTCGTTCGGTCTATTAAATTAAAATTTATACAAGTACTAAGAAAGTTAAGTAACAGCAATACTGCATAAATTGAGAACTTTAATGTAATTTATACATTTATGTATTTCTGTTTTACAATTTTAGATATTTACTAAAAGAAAGGTGTGTTGGAGCTGGGAAAAAGCGTGAAGAAGACTACAGTGGTACCACCTAGGTTATTTTGTATTTTGGTTTGTATATATAAATGTATATTACTTATTTCTTTATTTTCTTATAATAAAAAACAATTAAAATAACATAAAAATTATGTTTATTTATTTAAAAGTTACATTTTACCAGTTTCTATGTAAGCATTGACTAGTAATAGTTGACCAGTTTCTAGGTAAACATTGACTAGTCATAGTTTACCAATGCTTATGTAATCAGTGACTGGCAAAAAAGGGGCAGAGTAAGCAGTTCAGATATATTTATGTGTTTTAATTAAGTGAAATGAATAAGTAAGAGAGAGATAAAAAATCACACGTACACAAATGTTTTGGTAATATTTTTCACCAAGCCCTTAATAAAATAACTGGGGACTGTGACCACAGTTTCGGTGATCGCTACTAGTCAAATGACTAGTCAATTGACTAGTAGTTTTCTTGTAGGGGTGTAAACTGAAAATTTTTCGACTGACGATTTTGTCAGATGAATTTATCGTCATACAACCGTCTGGCAATAAATTGTAAGATTTTCTGACAAATTTGATATAACCGTGTGAACTGGCAATCTACCCTACAAGAAGACTACTAGTCAATTGACTAGTCATTTGACTACTAGTCAATTGACTAGTCATTTGACTAGTAGCACTCTAGTCTTCTTCATGCTTTTTTCCAGCTCCAGCAAACCTTGCTTTTTGTAAATATCTAAAATTTTAAAAAGAAATGCATAAATGTATTAATTAAATGAAACTTATATATTAGCTTAAAATAAGACTTAAAACGAAATACACAATATAAATAACAAATTAACAAAAAATTTATAAATTATCTCCTATGAGATCCTCTATAAGTTCTAAGGAAAAAATTTGGCATTATATTGATATCGGAAGATATCTCATAGTCTAAAAAACCCAGCGGAGATAAATAACTAATATGCGACCAATTTAGGTAGATTGCTCACAAATAATGTTTTGTATTAATAGATTATCATGATAATGTAACTTATTAATAAAATTTTTCATTAGGCCGAAAGCATAAGAAGCTAAGGGTTGAATATTTGCTGTATCATAAATAAATTTATTCGAAAAACGTTTGTTTTCTTCCTCATAATGTTTATTTATGCACTGCCTAATAATTTTTCTTTCTAATATTTCAAAAGATTTCATTATAGTGGGAGATAAAGTATACCAAATATGAAAACCATAAAGTAAAACAGGCCTAATGCCAGTTTTATAAATTAATAATTTTTTTTTATCAGGTGAATATTCATTTCATTTTTTTATTCGATTCGTTTTGTTAAGAAAAAATCTTTCATTTTCATTAAATTTGAATAACCTGTTAAATGCACTTCTAAATATCTAAGACTATTCACAAAAGGAATTTCATTACCATCAAGGGAAAGTTTAAGTTTTTTACTTTCTGGAACTAAAAAATTCTTACATTTACCAGAAGCATTTCTAAGGCAAATAACTTTACTTTTGGAAACATTTATAGTTATTCCACACTCTTTATAATAAGCACTTACTGCATAAAGAATGCTCGAAGATTCTAAAAGTATGTGTGGGAAATCATAAATAAAAATATTATATAAATGAGGAGTTAAGATTTACCTTGGAGAGCACCACAATTAACGTTTCCAAAATCTGATTAATTGTTCTGAAGCTGGATACAAAATTTCCTGTCAGTAAAGAAGCTTTTGAATAATTTTACGGTAAAAGGGTCAAATCCCATAGATACCATTTTAAATACGATACCATTGTGGTATGTACTATTAAAAGCTTTCTCTATATCCAGAGATATAGCTACAGTACATCGTTGTTTTATTAAATTGCTTACAACGTCATTGTGAAATTTAAGTAGTGCATGTATAGTTGAATGTGCCTTTCTGAAACTGAATTGAAAATCAGGTATATATTGGGTTTCCAAAAGATTATCCATCTTTTATTTAATAATTTTCTCAAAAAGTTTTTCCAAATTTGATAAAAGTGAAATTGGTCGGATATTAGATAGGTCAATATTATTATTTTTTTTTTTGCAATTTTCCATGAATTTGGGAAATAAAAATTATTGATGTACTTGTTAAAGATTATAATCAAAAATTTAAAAGCTTCGGAAATTTTATTATTCAAAGATTTAGAATAGACTAATAAACTGTCTACTAATTTAATTTACTGTTATTTTGTGTATTCAAAGAAGAAAAATTTTCATTAACATTAAACATGTTATCTGAAATGTTTGATAGATGTCGAATTATAGCGTTATTAATTTCTGAAGTATTTCTAATTTGGATTTCCTGCATAGACTGAAGCAAAATTATTTCAGATCAGATGCTCTAATATTAATTATTAATAATTAATATAAATCCTTTCAACAATTTTAATGTTATATACAGAAATCTCTGATATAAATAATTTTTTTTTCTTTTGCCTATAATATTATAAATTTCTCTGTAAGCATTTGGACCAGGTTTAATTTTTCTGAGACGTTCATTAAAAAGATTTGCTTGTTCAATACGTACTTGTTCCTGAATTATTATTTTAAGAAGTTAAATTTGTTTCGAAATAAGTAAACAAGTAGGATTGTTTCCATTTAGAGTTCTAGTAAAAAAAAAATTTCAAATCTTTTTGCCAAGAATATTTTAATCTAAATAACTGTTTGATATTATGTGAGATATAAATTTTCCTATTACATATATTAATTTTTTTAGAATGTCTATCTGAAACTTGATTGATACAACTTGAAAACACATTTATATAAGTGTTAATTTGGGGATTTGTTAAATTACCATTTTAAGGTGGAAAATTTTCTCTTAAGTTGAGTTTTATATCTTTCTTAAAATTTGTCCAATTTGTAAGTTTAAAAGATGTTAGACTCGTGGTTGATTCAAAATTATATCAAAACTAGGAAACTCGAGTTTTAATTTTAACGGAAAATGGTCTGAAAATGTGGGTGAAGAAGTAATACTAAAATTAGGATTGATTAAATAGAATAAGTTAGAGCTTATTATAAAGTGATCTAAAAATTAAGACCCATTTGGATAAGAAGCTATGTTGTCAGAAATTCTAATGAATTCAGAAGAAAAATCTTGAAGCCAATTAAACAGTATATTGCCATTAATATTATTGAAGCTATCGCCCCATGAAACATTTTTCGAATTCAAGTCACCACCTAAAATGATTCCATTGTAGTTACTACAAAAATTTCTAATATTAGTGAAACTATTAAAAATTAGTGAAGCACTAGAATTACACGGAATATACAGTGAGCCAAAGATAAATCCTTTTGTAACACTGTTTACTATTATTTCAATTTCAACAAATAAACTTGGAAATAGAACACCGTCAATATTAATTAGCTGAAATAGATATATCTCTTTTAAAACAATGCAAACACTAATGTCGCTGTTGTCCCTTATACATAGTTGTGTAGCCTTGCAAAAAAACTTTATGTTTATTCTTAAGATGAGTTTCTTGTACAAAACTAATATCAATCATATTATTTGTTAACAAGAGATCTTACATTATATGTTAAAACATTTAAAAATTTGTTTTCCATAAACATCTTGAACCTCTTTAAGAAGATTTAGACAATCTATCTTAGCCTGAGATTTTGTATTTTTCTTATAATTATTGAAAAATGTACTAATTTTTTCCTAAAGTGAAAAAGTTTCTTCCTTACATAAGTTTTTAGCAATTTTTAAACATTTTTCAATTATTAGAGGAACCTTTTTCACACTTAAAGCAATTAGCAAAAGATGAGTTATTTGAAATAAGCTTGGAACTATTTATAGCTCTACTGACATTCTGAGAATCCAAATTAGTTCTTTTTGCAGCAATTTCCACTGATTTTTTTCTAGCAATATAATATTTCTTGAAAGACGGACATCCACGTCAATTTGCTTTATGTCCGCTTTTTCCACAATTTACACAAAAGGGATTTCTTTGTCCCCTTATAATTTTGCATTCACCAGGATTATGTAATTCTGAACATTTCACACAAGCTTGAGTTCTGTTACAGTTTCTAGAATATTGGCCGAAAATGTTGGCAACGCCAGAATTGGATTTCCTTATAATTTGCCTTATGTAATTCTCAATACACTACCTGATGTAGTGGGATAACTCATTTAAAGATTTTCCGGGAGCAAGTGTAATTAAAAATAATCCTGTGTCAAAATTATTTTTTCTTGAAAATATTGTTTTGAATTTGAAAACGTTATCAATAGTATGAGGTATTCATAAATCTAGTTCTTTCTTGATATCAGTTAAATCAGTATTGTGGTATCATCCTCTTAATACAAAATTTTTTTAAAATGACTTGGCGTAAAAGAAAAAGAATCAATATTTTTTTCTTTCAGTTGGTTCATCATTTCCTGATGAACGGAAGCATCTTTTAAGTAAATTTTGATCTTAAAACGTTTATAATTTTGAATTCAATATTTTTAGAAGTGAGTTGATTTACTAACGATTTTATATCCAAATTATAAAGAAAAATCGGGGTACAGAATCTCTCCTTTTGAAGGTTGCTTTTATTTTTAGAATTATTTCTATCGCCATTTAGTTTAATATCAGTTAAATTACCTGTCTGCATATTAAGTTCGCCCAAAATGGCGAATCTATTACTGTTAATAGTATCAAAGCTGGATAAATTCAATTGAATAGAATGATTTCCATTTTCACTTATGAGTTGTCGCTTCTTATGAATTGGAATTGGAACGCCTTGTGCATCATTAACAGAGATGTTATCATTATATTTCACCGAAAATAATGAACCGGCGTCCGTACGACCAATAAAAATATCAGCATTTTGTTTTTTGTTGGATTGATGTATATCAATTTGAGATATTGAAGAAGCACCAAATTGGTCTAAAGAGAAATGTTGCAACTTGTCTGGAGGGCCCTTCAAAGGGTCTAAATGGGTGGATTTCAAATCCGTAAATAAAATTGAGAAATATATATTATTTTTTATTTTATTTTATATATTTTTTAATTAAATTAATTATTTTATCTAATTTTTAATTAATATTGTTCGAACTTCATTTGTTTCTATATTTATGATTTGATCAGGCTAAAGTTTGTATCGCTTTGTAAGCCAAATTACATGTGATAATTATTAATGAACAAATAACACCAAAGTTAGTTGTAAATATTCTGACAAACACATAGTTGAACAGAACAAAAATTAATAGTCATGGGCCAGTGGCAAAAATTAAAAATAAAAATATACTTAAGGTATGGTCACACTTGTCAAACATTTGCCCAAAAACGCGTAACCAACAAACACTAATGAAAAAAGTTTTTATCCAGACACTTGTTTATCATATTAAACAGTTTCGAACACAACTAATGCACCATGTCATAGAATCCAACAATATTGGCTACTCTTTAACTTGACAAACTTTTGTCTGAATTGAAAGATTTTTCATTAGCATTTAGCGGTTACGCTTTTTTGGGCAAATGTTTGACAAGTGTGACCGTAGCTTTATAGTATCAAACCAAAAAAAATTTAAAAATGAACGTTATGCAATTCTATATGATATGTACGTAAGATTCCAACAAAGCTACTATATGAAAGAATCTCAACCGCTCCTAACTGCATCAGAGTTTAAGACAAAAGCTCCTATTATTGTAGTAGATGTCAGTCATCAGAATGAATCACTGAATAATGGCCCGATTGATATAAAAATTTAATTTGAAACAGCAACTAATATTGCAGCAAAGACATCATCAGCTTAATGCATTCTTATTCATGATCTTATAATAGAATATATACCCATCAAAGGATAAGTTCGAAAAGTCTTGTAAATTAAGTAATATGGAAAATAAGATAATTTTTATAGACGTGCAAGGTTTCAAAACTAATTCAAACGATTTCATCGCAAAAGAAGTAGCGATTGTTTTCAACAATTTCATTATAAAATCACCATTTGATTTTAAATGGTTATCAATAAAAAAGCAAAGAGAAGCAAAGTGGTTAACAAACAACTATCTAATCAAACAGTTTAATTTCAAATCGTTTGTCATTTTTTAAAACCCAATGCAATATGTTCTAAAATATATGTAAAAGTGAAGAAAAAAGACGATGGTTGGAAAAAAATTTACACCGAAAAATTTCTAACGTTGAAGATATTGGCTAAATCAACTTTAAACAAATGGAAATTAAGTACCCAGAATATTTTTATTGTAATTACCATAATTTTGGTGTTTGCGTATTAAGAAATGCTATTTCACTCTCAAAAGAAATATCTTGCTTTAAATGAACTTTTTCACTTTTTAAAATATTTATACTTAAAAATAAATGAATGTATGTATTATTATAAAATTTTATCAAATTTCAATAGAAGAACGTGGGGAGGAGGGGAAGTAAACTTTTTTGCTTACTTGCAAATTTCTACTTTTTGTTTCTCTGCTGATGACTGTACTTAGTTGAAAATCCTCTGCTTTAAAATAATCGTAGTCAAAGAAATAACTGCATTGCAAAATATAAATGTATACAAATATTACGTCTGTATTCTACAGAGCCACAAAATATTCCATGCACAAATTCCCACGGTTACACATCCATATGTATGTACATACATACATACATACATATCAGGGAACTGCAACGAGTGATCGGAAAAATAATCATACGTAATCAATATCCTAAAAACATGTATTTTTGTTGAAAAAATCAAACTTGTTCAAAACACACATATTCGTTGCTAAGTTTTAATCGCTCAAGTGAGTGGAATGTTGTTGGATATGATTTATAATCATATCATATGATTTATAATCAGTTCGAATGATTGGTTTTTTGGCTCGACAATGAGTGTTTTGAACAAGAACATAAATTCGAAAGGAAAAAATTTTCATTCTAATCAGCATCAAGTAGTTGATGCAGAGTAAAAGTGAAAATGAAAAAAAATCATTGTGTATGAATGTTGTATTTATAAAGAGCCAACAAATCAATGTTTAAGTATGTATGGGTATGTGTACTTAATTTAGGAGTTTCTTATCAGGGATGGTAAAAGTAAAGAAACTTTGTTTTTTATGAAACTTATATTTAGTTATATATTTTTAAGATTCAAAGACAAAAATTTTTATTTCTCTAAAATTTAAAAAATTTTAGTTACATAGTTTTGATATGTATAACAGCAAAAGTCTTGCAATTTTTCAAAACATTTTAACCATTTATTCAGTAAAAAAATTTACTTGTAAATCCTTATATATCAGTTATGTTTGTGCAATATAAGTTTTCTTGACATACATATGTATGTATGTGCAAGCAATTTAGCTGTTATTAATTTACAAGTACAACAATTTCATTCATTTATTGTCACGTATATGTAACAGGCAATTTAAGACCAAAAATTGCTGCTAAAATTTTTTACAGCCTTGTATTTTTCTAAGAGCTATTAAATATTTACTGCATTATTTATAAAAAAAATATATTATAATTATTAAAGGTCTATGACAACTATAGTAAAGAAAGTTGTTAAATAAGCTCTTAATAAGCATCAAACATATTTTGTAAATAAGAAGGTTAAACATTAAGAGATATAAAACAGGTTAAACGAGTTCCCCTTATGTAAGTTCTTTTGAAGATTTTGTTATTAATACTCGTAGTTAAATGAAATACCGAAGTATATTTATTTGACATAAAGTCTTTATTTATTTAATTTGAAAATTTGTTTGTTTTTATGATTAAGCGATTGTCTGTATGCATTTATTTCCCGCTTTTTGGAACTCATCAGTAGACTTCAACCCAAAACATTTTTGAATTTAGCTAACAAACTTCGTATGTTTATAGTAAGACTCTTAATGCACAATCGAATAAAGATGCTTGTTTTGTAAAAATTTTTGTTTGAGGCTTTCAAACTTATTATGTTTGTATATTGTGATTCTCAATATAGTATTAAGAGTCTTACTATAAACATACGAAGTTTGTTAGCTAAATTCAAAAATGTTTTGGGTTGAAGTCTACTGATGAGTTCCAAAAAGCGGAAAAGAAATGCATATAGACAATCGCTTAACCATAAAAACAAGCAAATTTTCAAACTCGTAGTTAAAAAAATCGTCGGCTTGTTTCTGGTTTGCTGCATACATAATGCATTTTCAATATACTGTGCCGCAAACCAGAAACAAGCCGACGAAATGTTGCACCTTTTTTATAATTGGAACAAAAAGAAAACTCCAATTTTCCACCCCTGTTTGACATGTTTGTGTGTGTGTGTTTTAAAATAACTTGAACGAACTTGACTACTTTGATTTTATTCAACGTCAGCGCTTGTTCACATAAAAGTTTGAATAAACCAAGTTCGATCACTCCACTCATAGTTATTCCAACGATTCAACATTGAGTTTTGTTGCATGATTAAAACTGAATAAAACATTTAATGTATGTGAATGAATTGAGTAAAACATGTTCGATCCCTCCACTCACAATCATTCCAATGAACAGATATTAGAACGATGCTGATTTTGTTGTACGTTGAATGTTTTGTACGTGATTAAATGTGAGTAAAAATTTTATTGTATGAGTAAATCATCGAAAACCATGAAAATTGCAGCTCACTGATACATATACATTCAAGAATTTTATAATGTTATGAAATAAATATTTCTTAGACAAATAAACAAAATATAAACTTATCTGGGACAGACAAACTCGACCTCCCACACACAAGCAAGGGTGTTCACATATATGAGAACATTTTATACCATAAAATGTTGGCATGATAAATAATTTATTAGCGTTAGAAAATCATACATACATACATACATACATATATATATACATACATATATCCCTAGTTCTGGCACTATTTACATATGTAAATATGCCAATTTTAAAAACGCAATAACTTGTTTTTTCCTGGTTCGATTTCGATATGGTTTGGACTCAGTGGCTAGTGTTTTATGTTTTATACTCAGTAAAAAAATTAATAAAAAGAAATTAATGTACAGTTATTTCTTAGATATTTTAAAACATTTTCTTTATTACATGGCACTATTTACATTTGTAAATATGTAAATATCAAGTTCTCGTTGTACATTCATAGTGAACAGACGTAATAGCGGAATTTTTCTTACATACATACATACTAGACATAAAAAAATCATACAAAAAAATATTCGTAGTACATATTAACTTTGATAAATAAGCTTTTTTTTGCTTTGCTAATATTTTTA
The DNA here is from genome assembly GCA_936439885.1 of Nowickia ferox. Lineage (NCBI taxonomy): Eukaryota > Metazoa > Arthropoda > Insecta > Diptera > Tachinidae > Nowickia > Nowickia ferox. The sequence goes on along the minus strand of OW387024.1, from coordinate 51,622,195 downwards.
CATATAGAAACAACAAAAACAAAAAAACCGTAAACAAAAAAACACAGACAAAGTACCCTTGAGGAATACTCTATATGAGTACTTCAAATACAAATAATTGTGAAGTGAGTTGTAACGGCAGAAATGCCTATTTTACTGTGAGTTCTGATGCTCTCAATGATAACAATAAAAATAACAAATCTGGTGATAGACTTACTGTGAGTTCTGAAGCTCTTAATAAAAACAATAAAAATAAAAAATCTGATGATAGACTTTCTCTAACGGCAAAGCCGCATTTTCGTCAGCGATCAACTTCGCTTTGTCCAATGCCAACTAGTGATTCGTTAACATTACCGTTACCCAGTACCTCTACATTTAACTCAGCAATATCATCCGCTTCGGGCTCGTGGTCATCACTTAACCCTGTTTTCACTATAGATAAGAGCAGCCAAAAACCCGAGGTCCAAGTCGGAATGGACAGATATATAACTGTGGTAAAGCGCGGGCGAAGCCCAAAATCTTCTAAAATTTCATCTGCTCCAAAGATCTCTAGGGATAACAGCGCATCATCTACTAATCGCCAAAACCGTTTTAAAATATTGCAAGATGACAACGACAAACCCGCTGAATCTGCGAACAAAACCTCCAAGCCGCCAACAATCTATTTAAGAGAAAAAAACTCAAACGCTCTTATTAAAAAATTAATTTCGGTAATTGGTGAGAATAAATTTCACATTGTTCCAATAAAACGTGGTAGCATTGATGAAACGAAAATTCAAATTTATGAAGAATAAGATTTTCGCACAATGGTTTCTGAATTTGAAAAAAGTAAAACAAATTTCTACACATACCAGCTCAAGAGTGCTAAAGGTCTGCTGATGGTATTGAAGGGTATAGATTCCTATGTCGCTCCTGAAGAAATAAAAGATGCACTCGTCCTCCAGGGCTTTAAGGTAAAAAATGTATCGAACATAATAAATAAGGAAAAGATCCCCCAACCTCTATTTCGCGTTGAACTTGAGCCAAATGATATAAAATTGAGAAAAAATGAGACGCACCCAATTTATAATCTAAAATATCTTTTATACCGAAAAATAACAGTTGAAGAACCACATAAGCGTTCTGGACCCGTACAGTGCCATAATTGTCAAGAATATGGCCATACTAAAACTTAAGACAAATTTTATTCCTCCTCAAAATGTTTCACCACCAAATAATTCAACAAATACAAACTCATGCTTTAATTTCAATCGCCTTGCAGCTACTATTGATAATCTGGTGCAAACTATAAATAATTTTACAACAAATATGACTAGCATGATGCCAGAAATGCTGCGAATGCAGAATACTCTGCTTCAAGCATTAAGTAACAAGCCATGAACACGTTAAAAATATGTTTCTGGAACGCAAACGGCATTCGCCAACATAAAAATGAACTTGAGCACTTCCACATGGAAAAAATATTGATATAATGTTGGTCTCAGAGACTCATTTGACTTCGAGAAGTATTTTTAAAATTTCTGGCTACACCTTACATGATACAAAGGACCCAAGAGGTAGAGCATGCGATGAATCAGCAATTCTAATAAGGTCAAGACTCAAGCATTATATTATTGACAACATTTCTGAAGAACATCTACAAGCAACGAATATTTGTATTGAAAATTTTTGCACTAATTTTGTAATATCATCAATTTACTCCCCTCCCAGATTCGCAATTAATGAAGATCAATACAAGGATTTCTTCAAATCTTCTGGCCCATGTTTCGTAGCAGCTGGGGACTATAATGCCAAACATACGTTCTGGGGTTCGCGTCTTATCACACCCAGACGTCGAGCGTTGTTCAACACAATTTCAAAAATGGGCTTGGACATCATTTCGAGTGGGGAGCCCACTTACTGGCCTACTGACATACAAAAAATTCCGGATGTTATAGATTTTGGCGTCATGAAAAATATCTCTAGGGATTTAATTCAAGTTGAAGCTTCTCTAAATCTCTCGTCCGACCACTCTCCTACGATCGTTTCAATTTGTAGCCCATTAAAAAGTGACTTAACTCATGCTTATGTGAAGATGATAAATCGAGTTAATTGGCTGGGATTCAAAAAATATCTTAGTACTCATTGCACAGAAAATATTACGCTAAGAACACCCGATGATTTTGAATCTAATATTACCAACCTTAATGAAAATATTAAACAGGCTGCTGAACATGCCACTACCTCCCATCCGCAGACTGGGTTTAATAGAATTTATTCTACTGATATTGAACGTCTCGTGTGTGAAAAAAGAAGAGCTAGAAGGGAATGGCAACAGCACAGATCACCTCAACATAAAATTAGGTTTAAAGAGTGCACTAAACGACTCCAAGAGTTGCTTGCATTTGAAAAAACTGCATCTCTTAAAAATTATCTGGAAGGTCTTGATGTCACACCAGAATCTAATTACTCTTTGTGGCACGCTGCTAGAAAGCTTAAAACACCCGTCGAGTTTAAACCACCTCTGCGCACATCTACCGGAGATTGGGCAAGAAACGACTCTGAAAAAGGTAAATTATTTGCTGAGCATTTAAAATCCGTATTTACCCCAAACTCATGTACTGGTGCTGTTGATTTGCCGAGTGTAGTTGCGCTACCCCCTCGACCCATAAAATTTAAGACGCCTGATGTACAAAAAGTAATTGCTGAACTCAACCCGAAAAAAGTTCCGGGTATTGATGAAATTAGTAACCAGATGCTGAAGAAGTTGCCTCGTATTGCAATTAGAATCCTGTTATTCATTTTTAATGCCATTTTACGTCTGGAATATTATATAAACAGCTGGAAGCTTGCCAAGGTTAAATTGGTTCCAAAGCCGGGCAAAGATCTTACCAAGGCCGAGTCATATAGACCAATAAAAAAAGCTCTTTGAAAAGTTACTCATGATAAAATTGTCCCCAATTCTAACTGATAATGAGTGCATACCGGACCATCAATTTGGTTTTAGAAGTCAACATAGCACCATTGAAGAAACACATAGATTAGTTCAATTTATACGAAAAACTTTTGAAGAAAAGAAGTATTGCTCTGCGCTGTTTATTGACGTTTCTCAGGCATTTGATAAGGTGTGGCATGAAGGCCTAATTTTAAAATTAAAGACTTACTTACCGATAAACATTCTAAATCTTTTGGAAAGTTACATTATTGCCCGGAAATTCACTGTTGTAGAAGGAGACTTTATGAGTATGCCTGAAACAATCTGACAGGGGAGTATACTGGGGCCAGTTTTGTATTTGATTTATATTTGTGATATGCCTTTGAGCAGTAATATTCACACATCTACATTTGCCGATGGTACAGCCTGCCTTAGTATGAACGAAAACCCTCACGAGGCTTTCCGATATCTTCAGCAACATATTACCCATCTAGAACTATGGTTAAACAGGTAAAGAATAAAGGTAAACGAACAGAATTGTGCTCAGGTAGCATTTACCCTACGAAAAGACACTTGTTCCCCCATTACAATCAATAATCAAATTGTTCCTCAAAATTTACAAGTGAAATACCTTGGTATACACCTTGATCGAAGGTATACATGGAAACACCACATTGACTCTAAGCTAACGCAAATGAAACTTAAACTAACTCAGATACATTGGCTGATTGGTAGAAATTCAACCCTCAGTCTAGATTGTAAACTTTTGATATTCAAGTCGCTTTTAAAACCTATATGGTGCTACGGAATTCAGCTATGGGGCTCTGCTTCAGCTTCAAATATAGAAAAAATTCAACGAAGGCAAAATAAAATTTTACGAATAATAACATCGGCTCCATGGTACATAAGAAATTCATATTTACATCGTGATTTGAATATGCCACAAGTAACTAAAGAAATTGCAAAAGACGCAGGCAAATATCTTACAAAACTCGAGTCTCATCCTAATCCGCTTGCTCGTAATATCTTGAATTTTACTGGACACATCCGCTTAAAAAAGAGGGACACAAGGGCTCTAATACTCAACACTCCAGAAGAAACTGCTTGAAAATATATACTTTTGTTTTTGATTATCACTACTTATGTAATATTAATAACTATCACTAAGTTTATGTCCGACACTAGTAGTAGGGAACTGGCGGTTCTAGATCAATTAAAATTGTTAAATTGTGGGCTGAAATTGTGAAATTGTGGCTGAAATTGTTAAATTGTGGGCTGAAATTGTTAAATTGTGGCTGAAATTTTAAAATTCTTGGAAATTTGTGAAATTTGATACCTACGTGTGTGTGTCCGTCCGTCCGTCTATGTTTTTTGTTTACATTAGGAGTTTTTTGTTTATATTAACTTTTTTTATTTATATTAAGTATATGTATGTATGTATGTATGTATGACCGTGGGAACTTGTGCGTGGAATATTTTGTGGGAATACATTAAGGGGGTTTATAGCTTTAAGATTTTTATATTTGTATGATTTTTCCTAATGCCGACGGGAAAACATCTTTATTTTTTCTAATGCCGACGGGAAAGTTATGATTGTTGTTAGACTGTGGAAATTTGTTGATGTCCGTGATTTGGGCAGGTGAGGTTTTTGTAACATGTAACCGTGGGAATTTGCGGGTGTATCTTTAAGGCAGCCTGTGTTTGGTGGGGGCGGGTGTTGTTGTAATATGTATCCGTGGGAATTTGTGTGCGGAATATTTTGTAGGAATACATTAAGGGGTTTATAGGTTTGAGGCTTTTATATGTGTATGATTTCCTGATGCCAACGGGAAAACATGTTTATTTTTTTCAAATGCCGACGGGAAAACATGTTTAGTTTTTTCAAATGCCGACGCGAAATTCATGGAAATGATTTTTCCTAATGCCGACGGAAAATTTGAGGATATGTCTAGCTGTAGGAATTGAAGTCTGGCTGTGATTGGTGGAGGGTGGGGTGTGTCTAGATTGTGAGACCTTAAGGCTGACCGTGATTTGGGTAGGTGAGGGTGTTTTGTAATATGTAACCATGAGAATTCGGTGACGTATATGCTTGTTGGAATTTAAATCAAGCTGGGCTTCGTGGGGGGCGGGATGTATTTGAGGTAGATCGACTGGTGGAGGGCGGGGAGTTGTTGTAATATGTATCCGTGGGAATCTGTGTACATGTATGTATGTATATATGTATGTCTGTAACAGTTTAAGGCTGTCTGTGATTTATCAAAAGTGAGGTGAGAGTGTTCATGTAATACGTATCCGTGGGAATCTGTGTATATGTATGTTCGTAGGAGTTTAAGACTGCTTGTGATTTGAGGTGGGGGAGGGTCTTGTTGTGATAGATAGATAGAATGTGCCTATGTGTGTATGTGTATGTATGTATTTATATATAGCAGTTTAAGTCTGTCCTTGATTTGAGGTAGGCGGGGGGTGTTATTGTAATATGTATCTATAGGAATTTGGGAGTTTATATGTTTGTAGAAATTTTTGTGTATGTATTTCTGTAGAAGTTTAAGGCTGATCGTGATTTGGATTGTTCAGATTAACGATTGTATGTGACCTTGAGAATTTGTGTATGTATATCTGTAGGAAATTTAAGGCTTATCGTGATTTATGAGGGGCGAAGTGTTAATGAAATATATAACAGCGCAATTTGTGTGTATATCTGTAGGAGTTTAAGGCTGATCATGATTAATGAGAGGTGAGGTGAAGGTGTTCATGTATATGTATACGTATCTGTGTGTATGTATGTCTATATGAGTTTAAGGCTGATCGTGATTTAGGTTGTGAGATTGATAGATTGTATGTTACCTTGAGATTTTGTGTATATATATCTGTAAGAACTTTAGGCTGACTGTGATTTGTGAGGGGAGGGGCGTTGTTGAAATAGGTTTAATTTTTGGTAGATGAATTTTAGTATGTGTGTGTGTGTATGTGATTTTCTCACCCTAGTATTTATATGTACGTTGAAATAAATTATTTCTCATATGAACATTTTTTGCTAGAAAATATTATCATATATCTGAACTTCCCTAATCCTAGTATGTTTTTCATATTGGAGGATGAGATTGCTTTATATTTTATCAAGCTTAAATTTGTCCAGTGTTAAAGTCTATCGGTCAGAAATTTGTTTATATTTGTATAAATATTAATTTCAGATTTTGCAAAATTCTTGCGTACGATCGTGGTGATTTTGTGTGTGTGTATGTGTGTATGCGCGATAGAGTTTGACTGGTCTGTGATAAGTTTGTTTATTTAAGTACATTTGTCTTCTTCGACTTTCGTCTTCAAGCGTCAATAGCTTGGAGAACGGTTTGTATGTTTTCATGATGTAGATATGTAAGTGTGATTGTTAAAATCCAATAAATACTTGAGCATGGGTAAGAAATTTGATAATATGTGTACATATGTACATATGGATCTACAAATTGATTTTATGTATGTATGTATGTACATACAAATAAGTCTGGGGCTCCTTGTTTAAATACATTTTTTTTGTCATGTGCTGTTGTTGCTGTTGTAAATATTCGCCTGGTCTTTTGTGTATAGATGTGAAATATCTAGATAGTTTTTTTATTTGAAATTAAAAAAACTTTCTTTTAATTTTTAGATGTATTTACTTAAAAGTTTGTGAGGAGTTTCTGTTGTAAGGAAAATTTAATTCCTCTCTAGTTGTAGTAAATATGGTATAAATAATATATTTTATTTCCATTTGTTTAAAGTTGATGTAGCCTATATAGTCAACGTTAGAAATTTTTCGGTGTAAAATTTTTTCCAACTATCATATTTTTTCTTCACCTTTTTCATATATTTTAGAACATCTTGCATTGGCTTTAAAAAATGATAAACGCTTTGAAATGAAACTGATCCAGCAGTCCAGCTTTTTTTAACCACTTTGCTTCTCTTTCCTTTTTTATTGATAAACATTTAAAATCAAATGGTGGTTTTATAATGAAATTGTTATACTCATTATTGCTAAAAACATCCGCTACTTTTTTTTTGTAATGAAAATCATTCGAAACCTTACTTAATTTATAAGACTTTCAGGATTTTCTATTATTCGATCATTAGTAAAAATGCAGTAGCTGACGTCATTGCTTACTGTTTCATATTAAATTTCTATATCAATTGAGCCGCTATTGAATAAAAGGAACTTTTATCTTAAACTTTAGTGCATTTGGAAGTGTTTGAGATTCTTTCATATAATAGCTTTGTTGGAATCTTAGATACGAGTACATATAATATAGAATTGTATAACGTTTATTTTTAATTTTTATGTTAAGATCATCATCATTTGGATATGAGACTGAATTTAAATGTACTTTTAAATTAGTTAAATCATAATGAGGAAACTTGTTTTCTTCTTGAATAGCGATCAACAGAAAACGAAATCGTTTTCTTACAATTTAGGTCTGGCCTCTCAACGGTTCCTCTAGTATACAAGATGACTTTCTATGTCAACATATCTGTCTACTCTTTGTCAGCGTTAAGGAACAATTAAATGTTAAAATTTTAATTCCTCAAATTGTGTTACTTCATACTGATAATATGTTTTCATTAATAAGGTATATGTTTATATTATGAAGGTTACTCTCCTATGGCTTTTATTTGATGTTCTAGATGATTTTTTTTCTCATTTTATTAAAGTTCAGCGTATTGTGCATATATTTCTGATATTTTTAAGCGCGCTTTATTTACCTGTCAGACAAAGTGTACGTATCAGTTGATCACTCAGTCTCTCTTTTTAATAATTTTTTCTTTTAATATGCCACTACTATTTTTTCAGATTTTACTACTTGAAAAAGAGAATATTTATGTAATTTTTAAATGTATTCATATATACATATAGGTAAATATATGTATATATGTATAGAGAAATTACTTTATCTACAAAGAAATACATGTTTAATAATCAACTATTCTAGAAAATCGATCTCAAATAATTCAGTTACCTCCAACATCAATTCACCGTCTGTGTTTTCATAGTATCAGAATCATTAGAATATCTATGTTTGAGAGAATTTTTACATCGAGTTTTTCTACATAAGGTTTGCTGGTTGAACCCCTTGAAGTTATTGTTGACGTAGGCTGGGTTTTATCACATTCAAATGTAATCATTTCCTACTTAAAAAAGGTCCTCATCACCATCAACCATATCTGTATACATTTCATTCATGAGTTGGGTTGATCCAGATACAATTGCTGTCTACAGATTAATGATTAGAAACAAGTTTCTCATCACCTTCTAACAGATTTATATATTTTGCTAGCATGCATGCCTTAGCATGCTTCTATCGATAGTGACGCGAGAGTCCGACATGTAGTGGTGTTTCAATTAAAGATCTATACTATTAGATTTTACGATTTCGCTCTTTTTATTCTTTTACAAAGTAGATACATATTTATGTATTTCATTTAGCACAGAGTCATAAAATTTCTTTGCTTACAAAATTGTATGACATTCTTTTAAATTTGCATGCTTAGGCATGCTTTCAATATTTTTTCTGTAAATTTAGTTGATACTCATACAGATACAGATATAAAGTAAGATCTGCTTACATTGCATTTTACAATTTATGTATGCTTCAGCATGATTCCAGTTGAAGTCCATATTTATTCAGTAAGTTTGTTTGATACTAATTCATACACATATACATTCTTAAAGATTGGAAATCTAAGTCCAATTTATGTAGTTTATCTATATTTTCTAAAGATTTGATAGCTATAGAAATTAATAGAGTAAAGATCTATTATAATAGCCCATGGGCATATTTTAAAATTTCGCTTGCTAGAGCTTTCGAAATGGAAAATGTACAATTTTCACTATAAAAAGTGATAATATTAGGTGTTACTGAATATTACACTGTGTTGTAATTTATTTTGAATGCTTAAGTTTTCACAATATTTCATACAGGCCATCAAGTTTAGAGAATTTCCAGTATATTAAGTTAATTATCTTTCTTAAGACCTATCGTTCCTTCAAAAATACAAACCAAACTAGATTTTTCCTGTTTAATTTTATTTTTTACTTTCATTAAATTTCAACATTTTGTTCATCTTCAAATTATTATATTTAGCAGCTTTTTCTCATTTGTTGAGTTAACTTTAATCGGAAACATTTAAATAGTGAGATGAACTTTTATATTGTATGCGAGTACATTAAGTAATTCTTTGTATATTTCATTTATATGAACCATCATCACATAATTCCTTTGGATGATCTATTAAATCATTCTACTATTGATGCTTTCATATTAAGTAATGTTTAATATTCTACATATGCATGAATTTTCCAGTGTCTATTAAAAAATTCTTTACAATCATCCATTTGTAAGCTTTTTGGTACATTCATAACATAACATTTCAAAAATATTTTCCACAGCCTAGGTTTTTTCGAATGCAACTTTTATTTTCAACGGTATTGACCATAGAAACTTTGTGAATGAATCATTTACAGTCTACAATAATCAATAATTTCTATTTTCTTTAGAATAGTTTCCCATTTCACATAAATCAGCTCCATAAAAGATCAACTATTCCTTTCATTACATATCTACAATGCGCAAAAAATTTTCGAGATTTATTATAGAGTTCGTCTACTAAATTTCTTTTTAAAGACATTGAGTTATTTTAAAGATTTTTTGGAGAGTGTTGTGATCTACTTGATGCACTTTCAGCTATTTATACTATCATGTAGTTCATTTTCCAATCTATAAATTTTATCGTTCAGCTGTTCAATTTGTTTTTTCAAAAGATGATTTGATTTTTAGTATGTATTTTATCAATTTTATAACTATCTTCTATCTCTAATTGTATTTCACGTTGTACTCTATCAATTTGCATTTTAATATATTCTTGAATTATATTAATTCCTTAAGCTATATTATTAATTTGTCCTATAGTTTATCGTTTGGAGTTTCCAGAAACAATTTACTGATAACATCATTCTCTGTCAGTGAATGATGATGATGATTAGTAGAAATTATATATTTTATATAGTTTTCAACATAAAATTTTTCATAGTATTTCCATGTTTTATTATCAATCATTAAAGAAAATAAAGCTACTATTAGGGCCTATATTTGACCATCAACTTGTATTTGATCTTCATTTAGTTTTAGGTTACTATCACCAAACTTTCATTCATTATTCAAATCTTGATGTGGGCCATAGTTTGTATCTAATTCAATTCTTCCTTCCAAGACTGATAAATGAGTATAAGTGTCTTCAGAATTGGAAGTCTATTAGTAAAAATCATCTTCATCATCCTTATCATCATTCTCAGTATTAGCATCATTAAATAAGATGATATCATCAAATATTGTTCCTTCTGAAAGTTTCTTTGGTGTACTTGTCTCTATATTGACTGATGGCTTTAAACTTGTATTATTTTCAGCTTCTATCTTGATTTTACTTTCTTCTTTCTTGCGAATTCTTTCAATATTTCTAGAACTATTTATGAATTCTTTGAGAGGTTCTGTTATAGGTTTAAATGTATCTTTTATTGCTCACATGTATCTATTTCACCAGTTTTTATACTACGAAGCTTTTTCTTCAAGACATTTCTTGTCAACACCAACTGTTTTAAAATTTTCTCATCCATGTTTAATAATAGTAAATAACAGGTATCAGCTATTAGATCAGGTATCAGCTATCAGATCAGGTTATCAGGTAACTGCTCTGGTTTTCAGATCAGCTTATCAGGACCTGTTCTGGTTTTCAGATCAGCTTAATAGGACCTGGTCTGGTTTTTAGATCAGCTTATCAGGACCTGGTCTGGTTTTCAGATCAGCTTATCAGGACCAGGTCTGGTTTTCAGATCAGCTTAATAGGACCTGGTCTGGTTTTCAGATCAGCTTATCAGGACCTGGTCTGGTTTTCAGATCAGCTTATCAGGACCTGGTCTGGTTTTCAGATCAGCTTAATAGGACCTGGTCTGGTTTACAGATCAGCTTATCAGGACATGGTCTGGTTTTCAGATCAGCTTTTCAGGACCTGGTCTGGTTTTCAGATCAGCTTATCAGGACCTGGTATGGTTTTCAGATCAGCTTATCTGATTCAGATTGGGTTATCAGTTTACAAGTAGCTGCCCATTTATAACATTTAGATGAATGCAGTTTAAGGTCAGATGAAAAACGAAAACGTAAACTTTTATGTAGTCAAATTCTCTTTTTTTCTATAACGATCATCGTTCAATTCAATATCGTTGCTTATAATCAAAATTCATATTTATCCTTCCGACATGCTTTATATTTGTCTCATCTTACTTAAAAATTATAATTACATTATGATTATCTAGTATCAAATGTTTGGTGATTCTGGTATAAGTTTGACATCAGCAGAATGCATCAACATTCTTATCTCACTCCATACAAAAATATGTTTCTCTCATCTAACATCGTTAAATATCATATCGGAATTACTTTTAGCTTTGTTAGGAGAAATAACAGATTCAGTATCTGTAAATGTGTAATATCCCATTCCTTTAATTAATGAAATTATGTAATATCTTTAAGTATCCATATTTGGGTTGATAGAGAGATTTTGAGTATTTATATATAGATGTTTTAAAATTTTAGTTCATTAAGACTTTTTAGCAAGCCATTTAACATATTATTTTTTATTTTATTTTTTACAATTTGACGACCAACTATTTTTGCGCAAATAAAATTTGGTACAAGCGAACTATAACTTGTATTTGAACTAACGTTTGATAAATCATCAAAATTTCGTACCATACTATTTTTAGGTTGTTTTGACTATGAGTATGCACCAATATTTATGAAATGTGTTTCATAAATATTGTCTCTTATTTAGAAAAAATAAAATAATATAGCTATACGATACCAGAAAATATTTTCTGGTATCGTATAGCTATATTATTTTATTTTTCCTATATAAGAGATAATGGTCCCTACTCATAGTCAAAACAAAGTATATTTTAAGAGTTTAAAACCAGTATTATCATAAAAATACTGATTTTAAACTCTTACAGTCTTATTTATAAAAATTATTAAGACTTTATAAAGGTTTTTTTAGACAAATTTTCATAAAAGAATTTTCTAAAAAAGCCTTTATAAAGTCTTAATAATTTTTATAAATAAGGCTGTTAAAATATACTTTGTTTCACTAACCACATTTGTGTAACTAATTGCATTTCATAAATATTGACGTATACTCATAATCAAAACAAATGATAGTTTTATGTTGTTTTGAATGTGAGTATACATCATTATCTCTTATTAAATAAATAAAATAATGCAGCTACACGATTTCAGAAAATATTTTCTGATATCGTATAGCTGTATTATTTTATTTTTTTAATAAGAGATAATATTTATAAAATGCATTTAGTTACACAAATGTGGTTATTAAAACAACCAAAAAATAGGATGGTACAAAATTTTGATGATTCATCAAACGTTAGTTCAAAAACAAGTCATAGTTCCCCCTCTATCAAATTTTATTTGCGCAAAAATAGTTGGTCTGTCAAATTGTAAAAAAAATAAAATAAAAAATAATATGATATGATTGGCTTGCTAAAAAGTCTTAATGAACTAAAATTTTAAAACATCTATATATAAATACTCAAAATCTCTCTATCAACCCAAATATGGATACTTAAAGATATTACATAATTTCATTAATTAAAGGAATGGGATATTACACATTTACAGATACTGAATCTGTTATTTCTCCTAACAAAGCTAAAAGTAATTCTGATATGATATTTAACGATGTTAGATGTGAGAAACATATTTTTGTATGGAGTGAGATAAGAATGTTGATGCATTCTGCTGATGTCAAACTTATACCAGAATCACCAAACATTTGATACTAGATAATCATAATGTAATTATAATTTTTAAGTCAGATGAGACAAATATAAAGCATGTTGGAAGGATAAATATGGATTTTGATTATAAGCAACGATATTGAATTGAACGATGATCGTTATAGAAAAAAAGAGAATTTGACTACATAAAAGTTTACTTTTTCGTTTTTCATCTGACCTTAAACTGCATTCATCTAAATGTTATAAATGGGCAGCTACTTGTAAACTGATAACCCAATCTGAATCAGATAAGCTGATCTGTAAACCAGACCAGGTCCTATTAAGCTGATCTGAAAACCAGACCAGGTCCTGATAAGCTGATCTGAAAACCAGACCAGGTCCTGATAAGCTGATCTGAAAACCAGACCAGGTCCTATTAAGCTGATCTGAAAACCAGACCTGGTCCTGATAAGCTGATCTGAAAACCAGACCAGGTCCTGATAAGCTGATCTAAAAACCAGACCAGGTCCTATTAAGCTGATCTGAAAACAAGAACAGGTCCTGATAAGCTGATCTGAAAACCAGAGCAGTTACCTGATAACCTGATCTGATAGCTGATACCTGATCTAATAGCTGATACCTGTTATTTACTATTATTAAACATGGATGAGAAAATTTTAAAACAGTTGGTGTTGACAAGAAATGTCTTGAAGAAAAAGCTTCGTAGTATAAAAACTGGTGAAATAGTTACATGTGAGCAATAAAAGATACATTTAAACCTATAACAGAACCTCTCAAAGAATTCATAAATAGTTCTAGAAATATTGAAAGAATTCGCAAGAAAGAAGAAAGTAAAATCAAGATAGAAGCTGAAAATAATACAAGTTTAAAGCCATCAGTCAATATAGAGACAAGTACACCAAAGAAACTTTCAGAAGGAACAATATTTGATGATATCATCTTATTTAATGATGCTAATACTGAGAATGATGATAAGGATGATGAAGATGATTTTTACTAATAGACTTCCAATTCTGAAGACACTTATACTCATTTATCAGTCTTGGAAGGAAGAATTGAATTAGATACAAACTATGGCCCACATCAAGATTTGAATAATGAATGAAAGTTTGGTGATAGTAACCTAAAACTAAATGAAGATAAAATACAAGTTGATGGTCAAATATAGGCCCTAATAGTAGCTTTATTTTCTTTAATGATTGATAATAAAACATGGAAATACTATGAAAAATTTTATGTTGAAAACTATATAAAATATATAATTTCTACTAATCATCATCATCATTCACTGACAGAGAATGATGTTATCAGTAAATTGTTTCTGGAAACTCCAAACGATAAACTATAGGACAAATTAATAATATAGCTTAAGGAATTAATATAATTCAAGAATATATTAAAATGCAAATTGATAGAGTACAACGTGAAATACAATTAGAGATAGAAGATAGTTATAAAATTGATAAAATACATACTAAAAATCAAATCATCTTTTGAAAAAACAAATTGAACAGCTGAACGATAAAATTTATAGATTGGAAAATGAACTACATGATAGTATAAATAGCTGAAAGTGCATCAAGTAGATCACAACACTCTCCAAAAAATCTTTAAAATAACTCAATGTCTTTAAAAAGAAATTTAGTAGACGAACTCTATAATAAATCTCGAAAATTTTTTGCGCATTGTAGATATGTAATGAAAGGAATAGTTGATCTTTTATGGAGCTGATTTATGTGAAATGGGAAACTATTCTACAGAAAATAGAAATTATTGATTATTGTAGACTGTAAATGATTCATTCACAAAGTTTCTATGGTCAATACCGTTGAAAATAAAAGTTGCATTCGAAAAAACCTAGGCTGTGGAAAATATTTTTGAAATGTTATGTTATGAATGTACCAAAAAGCTTACAAATGGATGATTGTAAAGAATTTTTTAATAGACACTGGAAAATTCATGCATATGTAGAATATTAAACATTACTTAATATGAAAGCATCAATAGTAGAATGATTTAATAGATCATCCAAAGGAATTATGTGATGATGGTTCATATAAATGAAATATACAAAGAATTACTTAATGTACTCGCATACAATATAAAAGTTCATCTCACTATTTAAATGTTTCCGATTAAAGTTAACTCAACAAATGAGAAAAAGCTGCTAAATATAATAATTTGAAGATGAACAAAATGTTGAAATTTAATGAAAGTAAAAAATAAAATTAAACAGGAAAAATCTAGTTTGGTTTGTATTTTTGAAGGAATGATAGGTCTTAAGAAAGATAATTAACTTAATATACTGGAAATTCTCTAAACTTGATGGCCTGTATGAAATATTGTGAAAACTTAAGTGTTCAAAATAAATTACAACACAGTGTAATATTCAGTAACACCTAATATTATCACTTTTTATAGTGAAAATTGTACATTTTCCATTTCGAAAGCTCTAGCAAGCGAAATTTTAAAATATGCCCATGGGCTATTATAATAGATCTTTACTCTATTAATTTCTATAGCTATCAAATCTTTAGAAAATATAGATAAACTACATAAATTGGACTTAGATTTCCAATCTTTAAGAATGTATATGTGTATGAATTAGTATCAAACAAACTTACTGAATAAATATGGACTTCAACTGGAATCATGCTGAAGCATACATAAATTGTAAAATGCAATGTAAGCAGATCTTACTTTATATCTGTATCTGTATGAGTATCAACTAAATTTACAGAAAAAATATTGAAAGCATGCCTAAGCATGCAAATTTAAAAGAATGTCATACAATTTTGTAAGCAAAGAAATTTTATGACTCTGTGCTAAATGAAATACATAAATATGTATCTACTTTGTAAAAGAATAAAAAGAGCGAAATCGTAAAATCTAATAGTATAGATCTTTAATTGAAACACCACTACATGTCGGACTCTCGCGTCACTATCGATAGAAGCATGCTAAGGCATGCATGCTAGCAAAATATATAAATCTGTTAGAAGGTGATGAGAAACTTGTTTCTAATCATTAATCTGTAGACAGCAATTGTATCTGGATCAACCCAACTCATGAATGAAATGTATACAGATATGGTTGATGGTGATGAGGACCTTTTTTAAGTAGGAAATGATTACATCTGAATGTGATAAAACCCAGCCTACGTCAACAATAACTTCAAGGGGTTCAACCAGCAAACCTTATGTAGAAAAACTCGATGTAAAAATTCTCTCAAACATAGATATTCTAATGATTCTGATACTATGAAAACACAGACGGTGAATTGATGTTGGAGGTAACTGAATTATTCGAGATCGATTTTCTAGAATAGTTGATTATTAAACATGTATTTCTTTGTAGATAAAGTAATTTCTCTATACATATATACATATATTTACCTATATGTATATATGAATACATTTAAAAATTACATAAATATTCTCTTTTTCAAGTAGTAAAATCTGAAAAAATAGTAGTGGCATATTAAAAGAAAAAAATTATTAAAAAGAGAGACTGAGTGATCAACTGATACGTACACTTTGTCTGACAGGTAAATAAAGCGCGCTTAAAAATATCAGAAATATATGCACAATACGCTGAACTTTAATAAAATGAGAAAAAAAAAATCATCTAGAACATCAAATAAAAGCCATAGGAGAGTAACCTTCATAATATAAACATATACCTTATTAATGAAAACATATTATCAGTATGAAGTAACACAATTTGAGGAATTAAAATTTTAACATTTAATTGTCCCTTAACGCTGACAAAGAGTAGACAGATATGTTGACATAGAAAGTCATCTTGTATACTAGAGGAACCGTTGAGAGGCCAGACCTAAATTGTAAGAAAACGATTTCGTTTTCTGTTGATCGCTATTCAAGAAGAAAACAAGTTTCCTCATTATGATTTAACTAATTTAAAAGTACATTTAAATTCAGTCTCATATCCAAATGATGATGATCTTAACATAAAAATTAAAAATAAACGTTATACAATTCTATATTATATGTACTCGTATCTAAGATTCCAACAAAGCTATTATATGAAAGAATCTCAAACACTTCCAAATGCACTAAAGTTTAAGATAAAAGTTCCTTTTATTCAATAGCGGCTCAATTGATATAGAAATTTAATATGAAACAGTAAGCAATGACGTCAGCTACTGCATTTTTAATAATGATCGAATAATAGAAAATCCTGAAAGTCTTATAAATTAAGTAAGGTTTCGAATGATTTTCATTACAAAAAAAAAGTAGCGGATGTTTTTAGCAATAATGAGTATAACAATTTCATTATAAAACCACCATTTGATTTTAAATGTTTATCAATAAAAAAGGAAAGAGAAGCAAAGTGGTTAAAAAAAGCTGGACTGCTGGATCAGTTTCATTTCAAAGCGTTTATCATTTTTTAAAGCCAATGCAAGATGTTCTAAAATATATGAAAAAGGTGAAGAAAAAATATGATAGTTGGAAAAAATTTTACACCGAAAAATTTCTAACGTTGACTATATAGGCTACATCAACTTTAAACAAATGGAAATAAAATATATTATTTATACTATATTTACTACAACTAGAGAGGAATTAAATTTTACTTAAAACAGAAACTCCTCACAAACTTTTAAGTAAATACATCTAAAAATTAAAAGAACGTTTTTTTAATTTCAAATAAAAAAACTATCTAGATATTTCACATCTATACACAAAAGACCAGGCGAATATTTACAACAGCAACAACAGCACATGACAAAAAAAATGTATTTAAACAGGGAGCCCCAGACTTATTTGTATGTACATACATACATACATAAAATCAATTTGTAGATCCATATGTACATATGTACACATATTATCAAATTTCTTACCCATGCTCAAGTATTTATTGGATTTTAACAATCACACTTACATATCTACATCATGAAAACATACAAACCGTTCTCCAAGCTATTGACGCTTGAAGACGAAAGTCGAAGAAGACAAATGTACTTAAATAAACAAACTTATCACAGACCAGTCAAACTCTATCGCGCATACACACATACACACACACAAAATCACCACGATCGTACGCAAGAATTTTGCAAAATCTGAAATTAATATTTATACAAATATAAACAAATTTCTGACCGATAGACTTTAACACTGGACAAATTTAAGCTTGATAAAATATAAAGCAATCTCATCCTCCAATATGAAAAACATACTAGGATTAGGGAAGTTCAGATATATGATAATATTTTCTAGTAAAAAATGTTCATATGAGAAATAATTTATTTCAACGTACATATAAATACTAGGGTGAGAAAATCACATACACACACACACATACTAAAATTCATCTACGAAAAATTAAACCTATTTCAACAACGCCCCTCCCCTCACAAATCACAGTCAGCCTAAAGTTCTTACAGATATATATATACACAAAATCTCAAGGTAACATACAATCTATCAATCTCACAACCTAAATCACGATCAGCCTTAAACTCATATAGACATACATACACACAGATACGTATACATATACATGAACACCTTCACCTCACCTCTCATTAATCATGATCAGCCTTACCTACAGATATACACACAAATTGCGTTGTTATATATTTCATGAACACTTCGCCCCTCATAAATCACGATAAGCCTTAAATTTCCTACAGATATACATACACAAATTCTCAAGGTCACATACAATCGTTAATCTGAACAATCCAAATCACGATCAGCCTTAAACTTCTACAGACATACATACACAAAAATTTCTACAAACATATAAACTCCCAAATTCCTATAGATACATATTACAATAACACCCCCCGCCTACCTCAAATCAAGGACAGACTTAAACTGCTATATATAAATACATACATACACATACACACATAGGCACATTCTATCTATCTATCACAACAAGACCCTCCCCCACCTCAAATCACAAGCAGTCTTAAACTCCTACGAACATACATATACACAGATTCCCACGGATACGTATTACATGAACACTCTCACCTCACCTTTGATAAATCACAGACAGCCTTAAACTGTTACAGACATACATATATACATACATACATGTACACAGATTCCCACGGATACATATTACAACAACTCCCCGCCCTCCACCAGTCGATCTACCTCAAATACATCCCGCCCCCCACGAAGCCCAGCTTGATTTAAATTCCAACAAGCATATACGTCACCGAATTCTCATGGTTACATATTACAAAACACCCTCACCTACCCAAATCACGGTCAGCCTTAAGGTCTCACAATCTAGACACACCCCACCCTCCACCAATCACAGCCAGACTTCAATTCCTACAGCTAGACATATCCTCAAATTTTCCGTCGGCATTAGGAAAAATCATTTCCATGAATTTCCCGTCGGCATTTGAAAAAACTAAACATGTTTTCCCGTCGGCATTTGAAAAAAATAAACATGTTTTCCCGTTGGCATCAGGAAATCATACACATATAAAAGCCTCAAACCTATAAACCCCTTAATGTATTCCTACAAAATATTCCGCACACAAATTCCCACGGATACATATTACAACAACACCCGCCCCACCAAACACAGGCTGCCTTAAAGATACACCCGCAAATTCCCACGGTTACATGTTACAAAAACCTCACCTGCCCAAATCACGGACATCAACAAATTTCCACAGTCTAACAACAATCATAACTTTCCCGTCGGCATTAGAAAAAATAAAGATGTTTTCCCGTCGGCATTAGGAAAAATCATACAAATATAAAAATCTTAAAGCTATAAACCCCCTTAATGTATTCCCACAAAATATTCCACGCACAAGTTCCCACGGTCATACATACATACATACATACATACATATACTTAATATAAATAAAAAAAGTTAATATAAACAAAAAACTCCTAATGTAAACAAAAAACATAGACGGACGGACGGACACACACACGTAGGTATCAAATTTCACAAATTTCCAAGAATTTTAAAATTTCAGCCAAAATTTAACAATTTCAGCCACAATTTAACAATTTCAGCCCACAATTTAACAATTTCAGCCACAATTTCACAATTTCAGCCCACAATTTAACAATTTTAATTGATCTAGAACCGCCAGTTCCCTACTACTGACACTGGTCGGGCCTAATTAATTATATTTAGATTTAAGATTTGAATAATTATTGTTAGTTCATATTTGAAGATACAATAAATAAATATATGTACCCAAAAAAAAAAAATATATAATTCATTTGATTTCATTAGATTTTTACTACAGAAAAAAAGAAAAAATAATAAGCATATAAAAAAAGAATTAATTTTTTTAGGCAATGTTTACATTTTGTTTGCACTTGGCTATGTTCAACGCAAATGGGCTTCTTACACAGGACGCATGTTTTTCGTGTACAGCGTTTTCTTTTACTGTTTTCCCGATAGCATACATAGCAAGCTCCTTTTATTTTTTAATGTCCACGATCGTCTTTATCTGGGGCAAAGTCTTCAGTCACATCTCTAACTAGTGAATGAATAGGAACACCCATTATGCATTCTATTGCATTCTTTGTTGGAAAAAATTATATGATTCGTGGAATTTGTGCCCTCTTCAAAATCATTGGCTTACACAACTCTTCTCCCCAATCCTAAAAGAAACAGACGACGACCACCTATTTTATGGCAACAAATATTAATTAAAACTTTTAATGAGTTTCACAAAAAAATAATCACCTCTCTTGGATGTAAACCGCGATGGATTATTTTTTGAATATATTATATAGGCTGCAAGAGCCGATATATCTAGCATATTGTAGAAAAGAGCGAGAGGCCAGCGATTTGTTTTGCGTTTTGTTGAATATTCTGTTAGCATATGATCCATTACATCTACACCTCCTTTCGTTTGGTTGTAAAACAGTATTATATTTGGTTTCTGTTTTATTTCGGAAATAGTATCATCACATGGCAGTGTGGATAGTAAAATGACAGCCTTATTTTTTTTTGGGAACATATGAGCAAATGGTCCTATTGTCACCATATCCAAATAGAGTTGAATTCTCAATTCGTTGTGGAGATGGTTTGAAATCTGAGGGCAAATACGGTTTATTTTTTTTCATTGTTCCAACCAAAGATAACTTCCATTTTGTGAGTAAATCAGCTAACGAAAGACTTGTAAA
Source organism: Nowickia ferox (assembly GCA_936439885.1). NCBI lineage: Eukaryota > Metazoa > Arthropoda > Insecta > Diptera > Tachinidae > Nowickia > Nowickia ferox. Next base: position 51,601,319 of record OW387024.1, on the reverse strand, counting down.
AAAGTTGTCACAGGTCACATTGCACCCCGAATTTTTGTATTGCTCAACCAAATCCTTAACAACTCTCTCGCAACCAAATCCTTAACAACTCTCTCGTCGTTGCCCAATTTACCAGTGTATATTTGCCCAGTAAGTGGATAGTACGAATTGGCATCGCATACCCACCACAACTTTATACCGTATTTAGCTGGTTTGGACGGAATATATTGCGTAAATTTTGTGCGGCCCCTGAAAGGAAACAGTTGTTCGTCAACAGTTAAACTTTCGCTGGGTCGGTAGTTGTGTCGCAAATTCGCATTGAGCATTTGAAAAATTTCAGAAATTGGTGCTGCTTTGTCTGTTAGAGATCTTTCTTCTCTTTTCACTTGCTGATCAAACCGAATAAATCTTGTGATATTTATAATTCGTTTTGAAGACATTGTTGCACGATATAAGGGAAAAGCATTTCTTTGCCAAAGTACTTCTAGTCTTTCGCTGCTTGAATGGTGACAGCCCATTGCAATTAGTATACCAAAGTATGCACTTAGCTCGTCCTCAGTAACATCTTTTCAAATATATTTTCTAAAAAAATTTTCAATGCATGTTTTTGAAAAGACAGACAAGTTAAATCTTATGTTTACCTACCTTGTATTGTGAGTCGCCGCTCTGCCGTTTTCTAGATTTTCAAAAATAGCTTTGCCTTTTTTATTAGTGTTTCTGCAAATAATTGTTAATATTGTTGGATGCATTAGAGCAAAAAATGTATTACAGATAGAAAAGTTCTTCGTATTTGGATTAGGGCCAACAAAGCGGCTTTCAAGAAAAATATTTTGTTGCCTTAAACGCTGTACTTGCGGCAAACTTTTATTCCACACTGTTCCATCCTTCGCAACAAAACAATTTTCTTCCTCACTATGAACAACTTCTACTGCCGGTTGATGATTCTCTTCTTCACTTATAGGAACACCTACGTCGTCTTCATCTTCTATACAAAACTCATTTTCTGAGTCTCCTGCATGTCCTAACTCTACTGGGTAAGCTGTAACTTCAATATCAGAAGCATCTGAATCCTCTGTGGGACGAGATGTTGGCATATCAGTATCAGATTCAGGATCAAAAGTACTCGAAAGTGAATCTGCTATTATTTCCTCTTCATCGGAATCAATGTTTTCCACGAGATTTTCAAAGTATTTAACTTGATTGTCAAAAGAAAGTCTAAAATATTTGAAGCTATCAAAGTTAGTCTTTAATTATTTCATTTTGTTCTTACCGGGCCACTGAAGATGCACTCAAAATTTTAAATTTATTGTCATTAATTTCCATTATTACTTCAACAATCACAACTTCACTCACGACAATGTTTTACCACCAAGAGCTTTTAAGCACTAAACAACGAAATTATACATTCGAAAGAAGCAAAACAAATGTAACGGTATATCAAAACATTCCGCATAGAAACAACACATTTTTTGTCGTATTAATACGAATAATAACATAAAAACAAATGTTTTGCAAAATCACATTGAGAAATCTATGAGAGTAAGCATATTTACAAATGTAAATAGTGCAAATATTTCTAAAAAATATATGGTGCCAGAGCTAGGGATATACATATGAGAATCGCGTAGTAGTCATCAAATATTATTTCTCCTGATGGTATTACGATAACACCCCCACCCACCCCAAATCACGGACATTCACAAATTTCCTTAGTCTGGCAACACTCACAACTTTCCCGTCGGCATAAGGAAATATCATTTTCATGATTTTCCCGTAGTAGGAAAAAAATAATGATGTTTTGCCGTCGGCATTTGGAAAAATCAATTTCATGATTTTTAATTCATTACCACAAAAAAAATCACGCGTTCACACAATTTCACAAATTTATAATGAAACAATTTTAAATGTTTAGTTGAACTATAGTGAATTTTAATCAGAAATAATTTCTTAGTCGGGCTTAAGTTCAGTAATTTCAATTCTTATTGAATGAAATATTTTTTATTAATTAATGTGAGTTTCTAAAGAAGAGAAGAAAAATTAAATTAGACTATAAGCTGGGGGAAATACCGATATTTTTCTGTGCAGCAACGCACGTCATCAGCACCCAAGTCTATCTACTGGGGTAGAGATTGTTATTAACATCAGCTATTTAACGCAAATGTTTAATGAAATGGAATATGAGAAATATTGTGTATACAATTATTGATTTACCTTTGGCAAACACATTTGTAAGTATCACTATTCATTTTCTGTTTATCCGTTTTTTAATTTTTTATATTCAGGTTAGCACGAAGTCATGTCACTCTACCTAAATATGTTTAACTATTCTTGCTTATCTTTTACGATCATCACATTAATTATTTTTACTTATTCGATGTAACTTCGGTACATACCTGTAAGTATTATTGTAGTGGATATTATGTTTACATTGTTTTTGCTTTCTACAGTTGATTTTACTTTCTAGTATATGAAACTGTGATTGCCAAGTGAACATATATTTTTGTCACGTGCCCATGATGATTTAAGTGAAACAATTTTAAATGTTTAGTTGAACTATAGTGAATTTTAATCAGAAATTATTTCTTAGTCGGGCTTAAGTACAGTAATTTCAATTCTTATTGAATGAAATCTTTTTTATTAATTAATGTGAGTTTCTAAAGAAGAGCAGAAAAATTAAATTAGACTATAAGCTGGGGGAAATACCGATATTTTTCTGTGCAGCAACGCACGTCATCAGCACCCAAGTCTATCTACTGGGGTAGAGATTGTTATTAACATCAGCTATTTAACGCAAATTTTTAATGAAATGGAATATGAGAAATATTGTGTATACAATTATTGATTTACCTTTGGCAAACACATTTGTAAGTATCACTATTCATTTTCTATTTATCCGTTTTTTAATTTTTTATATTCAGGTTAGCACGAAGTCATGTCACTCTACCTAAGTATGTTTAACTATTCTTTCTTATCTTTTACGATCATCAGCATTCAATAAGAATTGAAATTACTGAACTTAAGCCCGACTAAGAAATTATTTCTGACAAATTTAAAATTTTGCACTGAAATTTACAAATTTGAAATGTTAATTACCCAAATTTCACAAATTTTAGTTGACGCATAATTGGTAATTCCCTACTACTTCTAAATATCATTATTAGACCCGACCAATGTCGGACATAAACTTAGTGATAGTAAATAAATGATACATACTAGTCGTGCTAATCGAAAAAAAAGTATAAAAGTATATTCAAGGAGCTACATCTGGAGTGTTTAGTATTAGAGCCGTAGTGTCCCTCTTTCTTAAGCGGATGTGTCCTGTAAAATTCAAGATGTTACGAGCAACGGAATTGGGATGGGACTCGAGTTTTGTTAAGTACTTGTCTGCTTATTTTGCAATTTCTTCAGTCACTAGTGGCATATTTAAATCACGACGTAAATTTTAATTTTTGATGTACCATGGAGCCGATGTTATTAGTCTTAAAATTTTATTTTGCCTTCGTTGGACTCTCTCTATACTAGAAGCTGGAGCAGTGCCCCATAGCTGTATTCCGTAGCAAAATATTGGTTTCAAAAGCGAATTGTATATTAAAGACTTACAATGTAGACGGAGTGTTGAATTTCTACCAATCAGTCAATGTATCTGAGTTAATTTAAGTTTCATTTGTGTTAGATTTAAGACAATATGGGTTTTCCATATAAGCCGTCGATCAAGGTGTATACCAAGGTATTTCACATGTGAGTGTTGAGGAACAATTTGATTATTTAATCTATTGGGGGAACAAGTATCTTTTCGTAGGGTAAATGTTATCTGAGCACACTTCTGTTCGTTTACTTTTATTCTCCATAAGTTTAGCTATAGTTCTAGCTGGGTAATATGTTACTGAAGATATTGAGATGCCTCATGAGTGTTTTCGTACATACTATGGCAGGCTGTATCATCGGCAAATGTAGATGTGTGGATTTTACTGCTCAGAGGCATATCACAAGTATAAATCAAATACAAAACTGGCCCCGGTATACTACCCTGTGGCATGCCGGATGAGATTGATTCGGGCACACTCATGAAGTCTCCTTCCACAACAGTGAACTTCCGCGCAAGAATATAACTTTGTAAAAGATTAAGAATGTTTATTGGTAGATATGTCTTCAATTTTAAAATTAGGCCTTCATGCCACACTTTATCAAATCCCTGAGAAACATCAATAAAGAGGGTAGAACAATATTTCTTTTCTTCAAATGTTCTTCTTATAAATTGAACCAATCTATGCGTTTGTTTAATGGTGCTATGCTGATTCTAAAACCAAACTGATGATCCGGTATGCACGCATTATCAGTTAGAATTGGGGACAATTTTATCATGATGATCGAAAATAATGAACCGGCGTCCGTACGACCAATAAAAATATCAGCATTTTGTTTTTTGTTGGATTGATGTATATCAATTTGAGATATTGAAGAAGCACCAAATTGGTCTAAAGAGAAATGTTGCAACTTGTCTGGAGGGCCCTTCAAAGGGTCTAAATGGGTGGATTTCAAATCCGTAAATAAAATTGAGAAATATATATTATTTTTTATTTTATTTTATATATTTTTTAATTAAATTAATTATTTTATCTAATTTTTAATTAATATTGTTCGAACTTCATTTGTTTCTATATTTATGATTTGATCAGGCTAAAGTTTGTATCGCTTTGTAAGCCAAATTACATATGATAATTATTAATGAACAAATAACACCAAAGTTAGTTGTAAATATTCTGACAAACACATAGTTGAACAGCACAAAAATTAATAGTCATGGGCCAGTGGCAAAAATTAAAAATAAAAATATACTTAAGGTATGGTCACACTTGTCAAACATTTGCCCAAAAAAGCGTAACCAACAAACACTAATGAAAAAAGTTTTTATCCAGACACTTGTTTATCATATTAAACAGTTTCGAACACAACTAATGCACCATGTCATAGAATCCAACAATATTGGCTACTCTTTAACTTGACAAACTTTTGTCTGAATTGAAAGATTTTTCATTAGCATTTAGCGGTTACGCTTTTTTGGGCAAATGTTTGACAAGTGTGACCGTAGCTTTATAGTATCAAACCAAAAAAAATTTAAAAATGAACGTTATGCAATTCTATATGATATGTACCTAAGATTCCAACAAAGCTACTATATGAAAGAATCTCAACCGCTTCTAACTGCATCAGAGTTTAAGACAAAAGCTCCTATTATTGTAGTAGATGTCAGTCATCAGAATGAATCACTGAATAATGGCCCGATTGATATAAAAATTTAATTTGAAACAGCAACTAATATTGCAGCAAAGACATCAGCTTAATGCATTCTTATTCATGATCTTATAATAGAATATATACCCATCAAAGGATAAGTTCGAAAAGTCTTGTAAATTAAGTAATATGGAAAATAAGATAATTTTTATAGACGTGCAAGGTTTCAAAACTAATTCAAACGATTTCATCGCAAAAGAAGTAGCGATTGTTTTCAACAATTTCATTATAAAATCACCATTTGATTTAAATGGTTATCAATAAAAAAGCAAAGAGAAGCAAAGTGGTTAACAAAAAACTATCTAATCAAACAGTTTAATTTCAAATCGTTTGTCATTTTTTAAAAGCCAATGCAATATGTTCTAAAATATATGTAAAAGTGAAGAAAAAAGACGATGGTTGGAAAAAAATTTACACCGAAAAATTTCTAACGTTGAAGATATTGGCTAAATCAACTTTAAACAAATGGAAATTAAGTACCCAGAATATTTTTATTGTAATTACCATAATTTTGGTGTTTGCTATTTCACTCTCAAAAGAAATATCTTGCTTTAAATGAACTCTTTCACTTTTTAAAATATTTATACTTAAAAATAAATGAATGTATGTATTATTATAAAATTTTATCAAATTTCAATAGAAGAACGTGGGGAGGAGGGGAAGTAAACTTTTTTGCTTACTTGCAAATTTCTACTTTTTGTTTCTCTGCTGATGACTGTACTTAGTTGAAAATCCTCTGCTTTAAAATAATCGTAGTCAAAGAAATAACTGCGTTGCAAAATATAAATGTATACAAATATTACGTCTGTATTCTACAGAGCCACAAAATATTCCATGCACAAATTCCCACGGTTACACATCCATATGTATGTACATACATACATACATACATATCAGGGAACTGCAACGAGTGATCGGAAAAATAATCATACGTAATCAATATCCTAAAAACATGTATTTTTGTTGAAAAAATCAAACTTGTTCAAAACACACATATTCGTTGCTAAGTTTTAATCGCTCAAGTGAGTGGAATGTTGTTGGATATGATTTATAATCATGCGCAGCATCAAACCAATCAGTTCGAATGATTGGTTTTTTGGCTCGACAATGAGTGTTTTGAACAAGAACATAAATTCGAAAGGAAAAAATTTTCATTCTAATCAGCATCAAGTAGTTGATGCAGAGTAAAAGTGAAAATGAAAAAAAATCATTGTGTATGAATGTTGTATTTATAAAGAGCCAACAAATCAATGTTTAAGTATGTATGGGTATGTGTACTTAATTTAGGAGTTTCTTATCAGGGATGGTAAAAGTAAAGAAACTTTGTTTTTTATGAAACTTATATTTAGTTATATATTTTTAAGATTCAAAGACAAAAATTTTTATTTCTCTAAAATTTAAAAAATTTTAGTTACATAGTTTTGATATGTATAACAGCAAAAGTCTTGCAATTTTTCAAAACATTTTAACCATATATTCAGTAAAAAAATTTACTGGTAAATCCTTATATATCAGTTATGTTTGTGCAATATAAGTTTTCTTGACATACATATGTATGTATGTGCAAGCAATTTAGCTGTTATTAATTTACAAGTACAACAATTTCATTCATTAATTGTCACGTATATGTAACAGGCAATTTAAGACCAAAAATTGCTGCTAAAATTTTTTACAGCCTTGTATTTTTCTAAGAGCTATTAAATATTTACTGCATTATTTATAAAAAAAATATATTATAATTATTAAAGGTCTATGACAACTATAGTAAAGAAAGTTGTTAAATAAGCTCTTAATAAGCATCAAACATATTTTGTAAATAAGAAGGTTAAACTTTAAGAGATATAAAACAGGTTAAACGAGTTCCCCTTATGTAAGTTCTTTTGAAGATTTTGTTATTAATACTCGTAGTTAAATGAAATACCGAAGTATATTTATTTGACATAAAGTCTTTATTTATTTAATTTGAAAATTTGTTTGTTTTTATGATTAAGCGATTGTCTGTATGCATTTATTTCCCGCTTTTTGGAACTCATCAGTAGACTTCAACCCAAAACATTTTTGAATTTAGCTAACAAACTTCGTATGTTTATAGTAAGACTCTTAATGCACAATCGAATAAAGATGCTTGTTTTGTAAAAATTTTTGTTTGAGGCTTTCAAACTTATTATGTTTGAATATTGAGATTCTCAATATAGTATTAAGAGTCTTACTATAAACATACGAAGTTTGTTAGCTAAATTCAAAAATGTTTTGGGTTGAAGTCTACTGATGAGTTCCAAAAAGCGGAAAAGAAATGCATATAGACAATCGCTTAACCATAAAAACAAGCAAATTTTCAAACTCGTAGTTAAAAAAATCGTCGGCTTGTTTCTGGTTTGCTGCATACATAATGTATTTTCAATATACTGTGCCGCAAACCAGAAACAAGCCGACGAAATGTTGCACCTTTTTTATAATTGGAACAAAAAGAAAACTCCAATTTTCCACCCCTGTTTGACATGTTTGTGTGTGTGTGTTTTAAAATAACTTGAACGAACTTGACTACTTTGATTTTATTCAACGTCAGCGCTTATTCACATAGAAGTTTGAATAAACCAAGTTCGATCACTCCACTCACAGTTATTCCAACGATTCAACATTGAGTTTTGTTGCATGATTAAAACTGAATAAAACATTTAATGTATGTGAATGAATTGAGTAAAACATGTTCGATCCCTCCACTCACAATCATTCCAATGAACAGATATTAGAACGATGCTGATTTTATTGTACGTTGAATGTTTTGTACGTGATTAAATGTGAGTAAAAATCTTATTGTATGAGTAAATCATCGAAAACCATGAAAATTGCAGCTCACTGATACATATACATTCAAGAATTTTATAATGTTATGAAATAAATATTTCTTAGACAAATAAACAAAATATAAACTTATCTGGGACAGACAAACTCGACCTCCCACACACAAGCAAGGGTGTTCACATATATGAGAACATTTTATACCATAAAATGTTGGCATGATAAATAATTTATTAGCGTTAGAAAATCATACATACATACATACATACATATATATATATATACATATATCCCTAGTTCTGGCACTATTTACATATGTAAATATGCCAATTTTAAAAACGCAATAACTTGTTTTTTCCTGGTTCGATTTCGATATGGTTTGGACTCAGTGGCTAGTGTTTTATGTTTTATACTCAGTAAAAAAATTAATAAAAAGAAATTAATGTACAGTTATTTCTTAGATATTTTAAAACATTTTCTTTATTACATGGCACTATTTACATTTGTAAATATGTAAATATCAAGTTCTCGTTGTACCTTCATAGTGAACAGACGTAATAGCGGAATTTTTCTTACATACATACTAGACAAAAAAAAATCATACAAAAAAATATTCGTAGTACATATTAACTTTGATAAATAAGCTTTTTTTTGCTTTGCTAATATTTTTACATATAGAAACAACAAAAACAAAAAAAACCGTAAACAAAAAAACACAGACAAAGTACCCTTGAGGAATACTCTATATGAGTACTTCAAATACAAATAATTGTGAAGTGAGTTGTAACGGCAGAAATGCCTATTTTACTGTGAGTTCTGATGCTCTCAATGATAACAATAAAAATAACAAATCTGGTGATAGACTTACTGTGAGTTCTGAAGCTCTTAATAAAAACAATAAAAATAAAAAATCTGATGATAGACTTTCTCTAACGGCAAAGCCGCATTTTCGTCAGCGATCAACTTCGCTTTGTCCAATGCCAACTAGTGATTCGTTAACATTACCGTTACCCAGTACCTCTACATTTAACTCAGCAATATCATCCGCTTCGGGCTCGTGGTCATCACTTAACCCTGTTTTCACTATAGATAAGAGCAGCCAAAAACCCGAGGTCCAAGTCGGAATGGACAGATATATAACTGTGGTAAAGCGCGGGCGAAGCCCAAAATCTTCTAAAATTTCATCTGCTCCAAAGATCTCTAGGGATAACAGCGCATCATCTACTAATCGCCAAAACCGTTTTAAAATATTGCAAGATGACAACGACAAACCCGCTGAATCTGCGAACAAAACCTCCAAGCCGCCAACAATCTATTTAAGAGAAAAAAACTCAAACGCTCTTATTAAAAAATTAATTTCGGTAATTGGTGAGAATAAATTTCACATTGTTCCAATAAAACGTGGTAGCATTGATGAAACCAAAATTCAAATTTATGAAGAAAAAGATTTTCGCACAATGGTTTCTGAATTTGAAAAAAGTAAAACAAATTTCTACACATACCAGCTCAAGAGTGCTAAAGGTCCTGAAGAAATAAAAGATGCACTCGTCCTCCAGGGCTTTAAGGTAAAAAATGTATCGAACATAATAAATAAGGAAAAGATCCCCCAACCTCTATTTCGCGTTGAACTGGAGCCAAATGATATAAAATTGAGAAAAAATGAGACGCACCCAATTTATAATAATAAAATATCTTTTATACCGAAAAATAACAGTTGAAGAACCACATAAGCGTTCTGGACCCGTACAGTGCCATAATTGTCAAGAATATGGCCATACTAAAACTTACTGCAATTTACCTACTGTTTGTGTTGTGTGCGGCGAATTACACGGCACTGCTAGTTGCAATAAGCCAAAAAATCAAAGTGATAAAAAATGCAGCAATTGTGGAGGTAATCACACCGCTAACTACAGAGGTTGTCCTGTGTACTCTTTCGTCAAACAGACTATGGGGCAAAAACCTAAATTAGCTCCAGCCCAATCAGAAATGCTTTATCCGCCACTATTGCGCAAGTGAGCCAACCAGTTACTTCCCGTGTATCGTATGCCGATGCTGCTAAGACAAATTTTATTCCTCCTCAAAATGTTTCACCACCAAATAATTCAACAAATACAAACTCATGCTTTAATTTCAATCGCCTTGCAGCTACTATTGATAATCTGGTGCAAACTATAAATAATTTTACAACAAATATGACTAGCATGATGCCAGAAATGCTGCGAATGCAGAATACTCTGCTTCAAGCATTAACTAACAAGCCATGAACACGTTAAAAATATGTTTCTGGAACGCAAACGGCATTCGCCAACATAAAAATGAACTTGAGCACTTCCACATGGAAAAAATATTGATATAATGTTGGTCTCAGAGACTCATTTGACTTCGAGAAGTATTTTTAAAATTTCTGGCTACACCTTACATGATACAAAGGACCCAAGAGGTAGAGCATGCGGTGGATCAGCAATTCTAATAAGGTCAAGACTCAAGCATTATATTATTGACAACATTTCTGAAGAACATCTACAAGCAACGAATATTTGTATTGAAAATTTTTGCACTAATTTTGTAATATCATCAATTTACTCCCCTCCCAGATTCGAAATTAATGAAGATCAATACAAGGACATACAAAAAATTCCGGATGTTATAGATTTTGGCGTCATGAAAAATATCTCTAGGGATTTAATTCAAGTTGAAGCTTCTCTAAATCTCTCGTCCGACCACTCTCCCACGATCGTTTCAATTTGTAGCCCATTAAAAAGTGACTTAACTCATGCTTATGTGAAGATGATAAATCGAGTTAATTGGCTGGGATTCAAAAAATATCTTAGTACTCATTGCACAGAAAATATTACGCTAAGAACACCCGATGATTTTGAATCTAATATTACCAACCTTAATGAAAATATTAAACAGGCTGCTGAACATGCCACTACCTCCCATCCGCAGACTGGGTTTAATAGAATTTATTCTACTTATATTGAACGTCTCGTGTGTGAAAAAAGAAGAGCTAGAAGGGAATGGCAACAGCACAGATCACCTCAACATAAAATTAGGTTTAAAGAGTGCACTAAACGACTCCAAGAGTTGCATGCATTTGAAAAAACTGCATCTCTTAAAAATTATCTGGAAGGTGTTGATGTCACACCAGCATCTAATTACTCTTTGTGGCACGCTGCTAGAAAGCTTAAAACACCCGTTGAGTTTAAACCACCTCTGCGCACATCTACCGGAGATTGGGCAAGAAACGACTCTGAAAAAGGTAAATTATTTGCTGAGCATTTAAAATCCGTATTTACCCCAAACTCATGTACTGGTGCTGTTGATTTGCCGAGTGTAGTTGCGCTACCCCCTCGACCCATAAAATTTAAGACGCCTGATGTACAAAAAGTAATTGCTGAACTCAACCCGAAAAAAGTTCCGGGTATTGATGAAATTAGTAACCAGATGCTGAAGAAGTTGCCTCGTATTGCAATTAGAATCCTGTTATTCATTTTTAATGCCATTTTACGTCTGGAATATTATATAAACAGCTGGAAGCTTGCCAAGGTTAAATTGGTTCCAAAGCCGGGCAAAGATCTTACCAAGGCCGAGTCATATAGACCAATAAAAAAAGCTCTTTGAAAAGTTCCTCATGATAAAATTGTCCCCAATTCTAACTGATAATGAGTGCATACCGGACCATCAATTTGGTTTTAGAAGTCAACATTGCACCATTGAAGAAACACATAGATTAGTTCAATTTATACGAAAAACTTTTGAAGAAAAGAAGTATTGCTCTGCGCTGTTTATTGACGTTTCTCAGGCATTTGATAAGGTGTGGCATGAAGGCCTAATTTTAAAATTAAAGACTTACTTACCGATAAACATTCTAAATCTTTTGGAAAGTTACATTATTGCCCGGAAATTCACTGTTGTAGAAGGAGACTTTATGAGTATGCCTGAAACAATCTGACAGGGGAGTATACTGGGACCAGTTTTGTATTTGATTTATATTTGTGATATGCCTTTGAGCAGTAATATTCACACATCTACATTTGCCGATGATACAGCCTGCCTTAGTATGAACAAAAACCCTCACGAGGCTTCCCGATATCTTCAGCAACATATTACCCAGCTAGAACTATGGTTAAACAGGTGGAGAATAAAGGTAAACGAACAGAATTGTGCTCAGGTAACATTTACCCTACGAAAAGACACTTGTTCCCCCATTACAATCAATAATCAAATTGTTCCTCAAAATTTACAAGTGAAATACCTTGGTATACACTTTGATCGAAGGCTTACATGGAAACACCACATTGACTCTAAGCTAACGCAAATGAAACTTAAACTAACTCAGATACATTGGCTGATTGGTAGAAATTCAACCCTCAGTCTAGATTGTAAACTTTTGATATACAAGTCGCTTTTAAAACCTATATGGTGCTACGGAATTCAGCTATGGGGCTCTGCTTCAGCTTCAAATATAGAAAAAATTCAACGAAGGCAAAATAAAATTTTACGAATAATAACATCGGCTCCATGGTACATAAGAAATTCATATTTACATCGTGATTTGAATATGCCACAAGTAACTAAAGAAATTGCAAAAGACGCAGGCAAATATCTTACAAAACTCGAGTCTCATCCTAATCCGCTTGCTCGTAATATCTTGAATTTTACTGGACACATCCGCTTAAAAAAGAGGGACACAAGGGCTCTAATACTCAACACTCCAGAAGAAACTGCTTGAAAATATATACTTTTGTTTTTGATTATCACTACTTATGTAATATTAATAACTATCACTAAGTTTATGTCCGACACTGGTCGGGCCTAATTAATTATATTTAGATTTAAGATTTGAATAATTATTGTTAGTTCATATTTGAAGATACAATAAATAAATATATGTTCTAAAAAAAAATATAATTCATTTGATTTCATTAGATTTTTACTACAGAAAAAAAGAAAAAATAATAAGCATATAAAAAAAGAATTAATTTTTTTAGGCAATGTTTACATTTTGTTTGCACTTGGCTATGTTCAACGCAAATGGGCTTCTTAGACAGGACGCATGTTTTTCGTGTACAGCGTTTTCTTTTACTGTTTTCCCGATAGCATACATAGCAAGCTCCTTTTATTTTTTAATGTCCACGATCGTCTTTATCTGCGGCAAAGTCTTCAGTCACATCTCTAACTAGTGAATGAATAGGAACACCCATTATGCATTCAAAATCATTGGCTTACACAACTCTTCTCCCAATCCTAAAAGAAACAGACGACGACCACCTATTTTATGGCAACAAATATTAATTAAAACTTTTAATGAGTTTCACAAAAAAATAATCACCTCTCTTGGATGTAAACCGCGATGGATTATTTTTTGAATATATTATATAGGCTGCAAGAGCCGATATATCTAGCATATTGTAGAAAAGAGCGAGAGGCCAGCGATTTGTTTTGCGTTTTGTTGAATATTCTGTTAGCATATGATCCATTACATCTACACCTCCTTTCGTTTGGTTGTAAAACAGTATTATATTTGGTTTCTGTTTTATTTCGGAAATAGTATCATCACATGGCAGTGTGGATAGTAAAATGACAGCCTTATTTTTTTTGGGAACATATGAGCAAATGGTCCTATTGTCACCATATCCAAATAGAGTTGAATTCTCAATTCGTTGTGGAGATGGTTTGAAATCTGAGGGCAAATACGGTTTATTTTTTTTCATTGTTCCAACCAAAGATAACTTCCATTTTGTGAGTAAATCAGCTAACGAAAGACTTGTAAAAAAGTTGTCACAGGTCACATTGCACTCCGAATTTTTGTATTGCTCAACCAAATCCTTAACAACTCTCTCGCAACCAAATCCTTAACAACTCTCTCGTCGTTGCCCAATTTACCAGTGTATATTTGCCCAGTAAGTGGATAGTACGAATTGGCATCGCATACCCACCACAACTTTATACCGTATTTAGCTGGTTTGGACGGAATATATTGCGTAAATTTTGTGCGGCCCCTGAAAGGAAACAGTTGTTCGTCAACAGTTAAACTTTCGCTGGGTCGGTAGTTGTGTCGCAAATTCGCATTGAGCATTTGAAAAATTTCAGAAATTGGTGCTGCTTTGTCTGTTAGAGATCTTTCTTCTCTTTTCACTTGCTGATCAAACCGAATAAATCTTGTGATATTTATAATTCGTTTTGAAGACATTGTTGCACGATATAAGGGAAAAGCATTTCTTTGCCAAAGTACTTCTAGTCTTTCGCTGCTTGAATGGTGACAGCCCATTGCAATTAGTATACCAAAGTATGCACTTAGCTCGTCCTCAGTAACATCTTTCCAAATATATTTTCTAAAAAAATTTTCAATGCATGTTTTTGCAAAGACAGACAAGTTAAATCTTATGTTTACCTACCTTGTATTGTGAGTCGCCGCTCTGCCGTTTTCTAGATTTTCAAAAATAGCTTTGCCTTTTTTATTAGTGTTTCTGCAAATAATTGTTAATATTGTTGGATGCATTAGAGCAAAAAATGTATTACAGATAGAAAAGTTCTTCGTATTTGGATTAGGGCCAAAAAGCGGCTTTCAAGAAAAATATTTTGTTGCCTTAAACGCTGTACTTGCGGCAAACTTTTATTCCACACTGTTCCATCCTTCGCAACAAAACAATTTTCTTCCTCACTATGAACAACTTCTACTGCCGGTTGATGATTCTCTTCTTCACTTATAGGAACACCTACGTCGTCTTCATCTTCTATACAAAACTCATTTTCTGAGTCTCCTGCATGTCCTAACTCTACTGGGTAAGCTGTAACTTCAATATCAGAAGCATCTGAATCCTCTGTGGGACGAGATGTTGGCATATCAGTATCAGATTCAGGATCAAGAGTACTCGAAAGTGAATCTGCTATTATTTCCTCTTCATCGGAATCAATGTTTTCCACGAGATTTTCAAAGTATTTAACTTGATTGTCAAAAGAAAGTCTAAAATATTTGAAGCTATCAAAGTTAGTCTTTAATTATTTCATTTTGTTCTTACCGGGCCACTGAAGATGCACTCAAAATTTTAAATTTATTGTCATTAATTTCCATTATTACTTCAACAATCACAACTTCACTCACGACAATGTTTTACCACCAAGAGCCTTTAAGCACTAAACAACGAAATTATACATACGAAAGAAGCAAAACAATGTAACGGTATATCAAAACATTACGCATAGAAACAACACATTTTTTGTCGTATTAATACGAATAATAACATAAAAACAAATGTTTTGCAAAATCACACTGAGAAATCTATGAGAGTAAGCATATTTACAAATGTAAATAGTGCAAATATTTCTAAAAAATAATTGGTGCCAGAGCTAGGGATATACATATGAGAATCGCGTAGTAGTCATCAAATATTATTTCTCCTGATGGTATTACGATAACACCCCCACCCACCCCAAATCACGGACATTCACAAATTTCCTTAGTCTGGCAACACTCACAACTTTCCCGTCGGCATAAGGAAATATCATTTTCATGATTTTCCCGTAGTAGGAAAAAAATAATGATGTTTTGACGTCGGCAAAACAATGTAAACATAATATCCACTACAATAATACTTACAGGTATGTACCGACGTTACATCGAATAAGTAAAAATAATTAATGTGACGATCGTAAAAGATAAGCAAGATTAGTTAAACATACTTAGGTAGAGTGACATGACTTCGTGCTAACCTGAATATAAAAATGAAAAAATGGATAAACAGAAACGAATAGAAAACGAATACTTACAAATGTGTTTGCCAAAGGTAAATCAATAATTGTATACACAATATTTCTCATATTCCATTTCATTAAAAATTTGCGTTAAATAGCTGATGTTAATAACAATCTCTACTCCAGTAGATAGACTTGGGTGCTGATGACGTGCGTTGCTGCACAGAAAAATATCGGTATTTCCCCCAGCTTATAGTCTAATTTAATTTTTCTTCTCTTCTTTAGAAACTCACATTAATTAATAAAAAAGATTTCATTCAATAAGAATTGAAATTACTGAACTTAAGCCCGACTAAGAAATTATTTCTGACAAATTTAAAATTTTGCCCTGAAATTTACAAATTTGAAATGTTAATTACCCAAATTTCACAAATTTTAGTTGACGCATAATTGGTAATTCCCTACTACTTCTAAATATCATTATTAGACCCGACCAATGTCGGACATAAACTTAGTGATAGTAAATAAATGATACATACTAGTCGTGCTAATCGAAAAAAAAAGTATAAAAGTATATTCAAGGAGCTACATCTGGAGTGTTTAGTATTAGAGCCGTAGTGTCCCTCTTTCTTAAGCGGATGTGTCCTGTAAAATTCAAGATGTTACGAGCAACGGAATTGGGATGGGACTCGAGTTTTGTTAAGTACTTGTCTGCGTATTTTGCAATTTCTTCAGTCACTAGTGGCATATTTAAATCACGACGTAAATTTGAATTTTTGATATACCATGGAGCCGATGTTATTAGTCTTAAAATTTTATTTTGCCTTCGTTGGACTCTCTCTATACTAGAAGCTGGAGCAGTGCCCCATAGCTGTATTCCGTAGCAAAATATTGGTTTCAAAAGCGAATTGTATATTAAAGACTTACAATGTAGACGGAGTGTTGAATTTCTACCAATCAGTCAATGTATCTGAGTTAATTTAAGTTTCATTTGTGTTAGATTTAAGACAATATGAGTTTTCCATATAAGCCGTCGATCAAGGTGTATACCAAGGTATTTCACATGTGAGTGTTGAGGAACAATTTGATTATTTAATCTATTGGGGGAACAAGTATCTTTTCGTAGGGTAAATGTTATCTGAGCACACTTCTGTTCGTTTACTTTTATTCTCCATAAGTTTAGCTATAGTTCTAGCTGTGTAATATGTTACTGAAGATATTGAGATGCCTCATGAGTGTTTTCGTACATACTATGGCAGGCTGTATCATCGGCAAATGTAGATGTGTGGATTTTACTGGTCAGAGGCATATCACAAGTATAAATCAAATACAAAACTGGCCCCGGTATATTACCCTGTGGCATGCCGGATGAGATTGATTCGGGCACACTCATGAAGTCTCCTTCCACAACAGTGAACTTCCGCGCAAGAATATAACTTCGTAAAAGATTAAGAATGTTTATTGGTAGATATGTCTTCAATTTTAAAATTAGGCCTTCATGCCACACTTTATCAAATCCCTGAGAAACATCAATAAAGAGGGTAGAACAATATTTCTTTTCTTCAAATGTTCTTCTTATAAATTGAACCAATCTATGCGTTTGTTTAATGGTGCTATGCTGATTCTAAAACCAAACTGATGATCCGGTATGCACGCATTATCAGTTAGAATTGGGGACAATTTTATCATGAATAGCTTTTCGAAGAGCTTTGACATTGTTGACAGTAAACTTATTGGCCTATCACTCGTAGTCGTAATATGGCATTAAAAATAACTAGAAGGTTTCTAGTTGCAATACGAGGCAAACTCATCAGCATCTTGTTACTAATTCAATGAATACCTGCAGCTTTCTTCGGGTTGAGTTCAGTAATTAGTTTCTGTACGTCACGCATCTTAAACTTTAAGGGTCGAGAGGGTAGACCAACGACACTCTGTAAATCAACAGCACTAGTACATGTGTTTGGGGAAAATACGAATTTTAAATACTTTCCAAACAAGTTACCTTTTTCAGTATCACTTCTTGCCCAAAATCCAGTAGACGTGTCCAGAGATGATTTTCCAGATAGTTTTTACGAGATGCAGTTTTTTCAGATGCAAGCATCTCTTGGGGTCGTTTAGTGCACTCCTTAAACTTGATTTTATGTTGGGGTGATCTGTGTTGTTACCATTCCCTGTTGGTCTTCTTTTGTTACACACAAGACGGTTAATATCCGTAGAAGAAATTCTATTAAACCCAGTGGCTTTGTCGTTAGAAAAAGGCTATCATCAGATCTTTTATTGTTATTGTTTGCATTTAGAGATTAAGAACTCACAGTAAAAAAGGAATTTCTGCCGTTAGAACTCACATCACAATAACTTACTTTTGAGGTTATCATATAGAGCATTCCTTAATGTCTCTTTGTTTTTTGTTTTGTTTTGGTTTTGTTAATTCTGACAAAGCGTTGGCGAAGCCCTAATTCTTCAAAAATCGCATAATTTCCCAAGATATCCAGGGACAACGACGCTGCCTGAACTAGCCGCCAAAACGGTTTTAAAATATTGCAAGATGACAACGACAAATCCGATGTATCCTCGAACAAAACCTCCAAACCACCACCAATCGACTTGAGAGAAAAAAGTTCAAACGATGTTATTACACGCAAAGAAAAAACATAGTTTGTACAACCACAATCACCAACTATCATTAATGTTTGCGATTATAATTACGTCAAACATATAACATAATAAAGCCATTCGAAACATTATATGTTCAGCTATGTTAACCACAATATATGCCCGTGTTGAACATTTTATTATGTTCATTACAAGTATGCCCAATTTCCGTTTAACCATATACTTATTTTTGTCAGTATTATGTTAATTGTCTTTTTGATCATATTTGTATGCTCCTAAGAACTACAATATAAAAACAAATAAAAGTTTTTTTGGCATAATTTATTGAAATTCATGTTTTGCAAATACAAATTTTCTTAAATACTAAGCAATTCAAAAGGAGACAGCAACATTTTTAAAATATATATGTATATAAATATATGAAAATATTTACATTTTTGTTTCTAATTTAAAAATTTTATATTATTTTTGTTTACACATATATATCCAATAAAATCAGATTTTAAGGATGTGATATTTACAGATAAATAAATGTTTTCGTAATCCACACGAAATGCGTGGTAATGTGAGTCAAAACCATGGTTAATAAGTCTTTGAATACATAAGAAATAGGAATCATTATTACAGCTTATATAATTGATTACTCCAAAGACGGGAATTTCGTCTTCATATTCACCTATGTGAACTATCATTCCTGGTTTTAAAAGTATATGCTCGTACTGCAGATATGATATGATGTTTAAGGGAAAATTAGAAAACAGTCCATATTTTTGTAAAACATGCTTAGAAACCTCCCTAGAAACTCCTGTTTTAATTTTTGCTGTTATAAGATCATCATAGTTTATTAAAAAATCTAACAATTTTATCTGATATTTAATAAAAATTGTTTTTAGAGTGTTAGTTTTGTTATTGGAGCTATTGCAAATATTTTCAAAACCTTATGTACTGATTCAAATCTCATAGCAGATATGCTTTTTAAGGGACCAATTTTTTTGATAATGGAAGAATAATGTAACATATTATGAAATTTGGGCTTCACAAGGCATTGTGCTCACAAACAAGCTGATGTAAATGCTCGGCTATGCATTTTTGTGTTGAATCAGATTCATAAACTATATGTAAAATTTCCCTTAACAGTAAATATTAATTATATTATAGGCTGTTTTTTTTTAGAGGTATACAACTTCGAATTGAAATAAAACACAAGAAAATCGTTTTAATGTCCATCAATTTGGCTTTATTGGAAGGATAATTTTATGCCATTAACGTTTAAATATGATTTCGGGCATGTGGCCGCCGCTGCTGGCTCGAATAAAGCCAATTCTACAGGTCCAATTTTCAACCACTTTTTCGAGCATATGGGGCCGTATGTTGGCAATAACGCCACGAATGTTGGCTTCCAAGTCCCCTAACGTTTCTGGTTTGTTGGCGTAGACGAGCGACTTCACATATCCCCAAAGAAAATAATCCAATGGTGTCAAATCACACGATCTTGGTGGCCAATTGACAGGTTAACCGAATTAATTGCTCTGATGGACGATTATGTCGACCATAAAATGGACGGAGCTTACGGTAAACTTCGCGAACTGAACCATTATTTTCGAAATAAATTTGCACGATTTGCAAGCGTTGTTCTTTTGTCAACCTGTTCATGATGAAATGGCAAACCAAACTAAATATTAATCACTTGACAGCTGACAAAATGGCCGCCAGTTAAAAAAGTGATGCCAACCTCAATAAAAAACACCCTGTATAATTTTATTAGAATAACTTAATTCTTTCAACCATATGAAGCAGAACTGAACACAAAATGACCGCAGTGATCATTTCTGAATCATGTTTTTTCTTTGCGTGTAAAAATTAATCTCGGTTATTTATGATAATTAATTTCACATTGCTCCAATAAAATGTGGTAACATTCATGAAACGAAAATTAAAATTTATGAAGAAAAAGATTTCTGCAAAATAATTACTGAATTAAAAAAAAAAACAAATTTCTACATATACCAGCTTAAAAGTTCTAAAGGCCTGCAAATTGTACTGAAGGGCATATATTCTTATGTTGTTCCCGCGGAAATAAAAGATGCACTCATCCTCCAGGGATTTAAAAAAGAAATTTATCTAATATAATAAATAGGGAGATCCAACCTCTATTTCACGTTGAACTAGAATCAAATGACATAAAATTGAAGAAAAAATAAAACCCATCCAATATATAACTTGAAATATATCTTCCACCGAAAAATTACAGTTGAAGAACCACACAAGCGTTCAGGACCTGTACAGTGCCATAATTGTGAAGAATATGGCCACACAAAAACTTACTGTATACTTAGTCTTTGCGTTGTGTGCGAAGAATTGCATGCTACTGCTAGTTGCAATAAGCCAAAAGATTAAAGTGATAAAAATTCAGTAATTGTGGAAGTAATCACACTGCTAACTACAAAGGATCTCCTGTGTACTTTTTCGTTAAGCAGACAATGAGTCAAAAACCTAAAGTAATTCGAGCTCAAATATAAATAACTTACTCCGCCAGTTATGCTCATATGTTCCAGCCAATTGCTACAAATTTATCGTATGCCGACGCTGTGAAGAATAATTCTATTCCCACGCAGAAAGTGTCACCACTTAAAAATTCTACAAGTGCTAACATAAGCTTTAATTTCAGTCGTCTTGAAGCCACAATTGATAACCTGGTGCAAACTATAAACCAATTCACAACAAATTTGACTAGCTTGATACAAGAAATGCTGTGAATGCAGAATACTATGTTTCAGGCAATAGTTAATAAGCCATGAACACTTTAAATATATGCTTCTGGAACGCAAATGGCATTCGCCATCACAAAAATGAGAAAAAAATCTTTCCTCAAGGAAAGAAATATGGATATAATGCTAGTCTCTGAGACTCATTTGCCTTAGAAAAGCCTAATCAAAATTAATTGCTACACTCTGTATGACTTAAAAGACCCTAGAGGAAGAGCATGCGGTGGATCGGCAATTTTAATTAAGTCAAGATTCAAACATTATGTCCTTGATAATATTTGTACAGAACATTTACAAGCAACTAATATTTGTGTTGAACATTTTTGTACAAATTTCGTTATATCATCAATTTACTTCCCTCCCAGATTCTCAATCACTCAATACGAGGATTTCTACAAATCGCTTGGACCTTGTTTCGCAGCAGCTTGAGACTACAATGCAAAACATACGTTCTGGGGTTCACGACTTATTACACCTAGATGTAGAGCGTTGTTTCAAAAATAGGATTGGCCGTCATTTCGAGTGGGGATCCCAATTACTGGCCTACTGACACACAAAAAATTCCAGATGATATAGATTTTGGAGTAATGAAAAATATTTCTAGGGATTAATTAAACGTTTAATCTTCGTTAGATCTCTCATCCGATGACTTAATCACTATCGTTACGGTCTGTAACTCACTAAGAAGTGTTTTACCTTACCCACATGTGAAGATGATCAATCGTGTTAATTAGCTTGGATGCAAAAAATATATCAGTAGTCATTGCACGGAAAACATTACGCTAAGACCACACGATGATGTTGAAGCAAACATTGCCAATCTTAATGAAAATATTAAGCAGGCTGCTGAACATGCCACTACCTTCTATACGCATACTGGGTTTAATAAAATTTATTCTACGGAAGGAAGAGCTAGAAGGGATTAGCAACAGACGAGATCACCCCAATTTAAAATCAGATTTAAAGAGTACACTACACGACTCCAAGAGTTGCTTGCATATGCAAAAACTGCATCTCTTAAAATTATCTTGAAAATATCGATATCGCACCAACATTTAACTACTCCTTGTGGCGCGCTGCGAAAAGAATTAAAACACCCAATGAGTTTAAACCACATCTGCTGACGTCTAAAGAAGGTTGGGCAAGAAGTGATACTGAAAAAGGTAACTTTTGTGCAAAGCATTTAAAATCCATATTTACACCAAATACATGTACTGGTGCTGTTCATTTACCGAGTGTAGTTGTCTTAAAGTTGAAGATGCCTAACGTGAAAATGACGTCTAAGCCCATTTTTGAAATTGCGGTGATCAATGCTCTTCCTCTAAGTGTAATAAGGCGCGAACCTCAGAACGTATGTTTTGCATTGTAGTCTCCAGCTGCTACAAAACAAGGCCGTAGAGATTTCTACAAATTTCTCGTATTGATCCTTAGTGATTAAAAATCTGGGAGGGGAGTAAATTGATGATATCAAGAAATTTGTACAAAAATTTTCAATGCAGATATTTGTTTCTTGTAGGTATTCACAAATGTTGTAAAGAATATAGTGCTTGAGCATCGACTTTATTAGAATTGCTGATCCACCGCATGCTCTTCCTCTCGGGTCCTTTGAATGATATAAGGTGTAGCCATTGATTTTTAAAAGGCTTCTCGAAGTCAAATGAGTCTCAGAAACCCACATTATATCGATATTTTTTTCTATGAGGAAGTGCTCAAGTTCATTTTTATGTTGGCGAATGCCGTTTGCGTGCCAAAAACATATTTTTAACGTGTTCATGGCTTATTATGGCAATGTATTCTGCATTCGCAGCATTTCTTGCATCATGCTAGTCATATTTGATGTAAAGTTATTTATAGTTTGCACCAGATTATCAATAGTACCTTCAAGGTGATTAAAATTAAAGCTAGTTTTAGCATTTGTTGAATAACTGGGTGGGGACACTTTCTGCGAGGGAATGGAATTTGTCTTAACAGCATTGGCATACGATACACGTGAAGTAATTAGTTGGCTCATTTGAGGAAAAGTGGCGGAATAAGCGTTGGCTGATTGAGCTGGACCTAATTTAGGTTTTTTTCCCATAGTCTGTTTAACGAAAGAATATGCAGGACATTCCCTCGAGTTAGCGGTGTGATTACCTCCACAATTACTACATTTTTTTTCTGCTTGATCTTTTGCCTTAGTGCAGCTAGCAGTACCGTGCATTTCACCGCAGATAACACAAACTGTAGGTAAGTTGCAGCATTTGTATAGCCATATTCTTGACAATTATGGCACTGTACGGGTCCTGAACGCTTGTGTGGTTCTTCAACTGTTATTTTGCAGTATTAAAGATATTTGAAACTATAAATTGAATGCAAACTATTTTTTTTTAATATTTTTCAGAATAACTTGCAGGGATTCCTTATATTTTGCTAACAATATTTGTGAAAATTGTATTTACGGAAAGTCTGAAAAAATTCTGTGAACACATCAATATAATCTGAATGTATCTAGGTGCACTATTAACCTCTTGAAGACCACTTTGTACCTTAAAAAAGTTAGTTTTCTACTTTTATAGCATTTTTTCCTTTTTTTGTTATTGTTGCATTTCTTGTGTTGCAGATTTAAGTTTTTACTATTTAAAGGTTTTGTTGTTGCTTTGCCAAATATTGGTAGTGAAAAGTTATTAGTCCTTGTAAGTTTTGCTTAAAAAAGGGTTACTTAAGCTCAGTAGACGTGCGTGCACTTGATTATAAGGTTTTGAAAAAAAATTAAGCGTCGGAAAATTCAGAAAAATTAAATTTTTTTTATCTATAGTGTTGAGTATTAAATCTGTGGTGTCCCTATTTTTTAAGCGGATGTGTCCAGTAAAATTTAAGATGTTACGAGCAAGGGGATGGGAATCGAGTTTTGTTAAGTATTTGCCTGCGTATTTTGCATTTTTTTCAGTCAATGGTTGCATATTTAAGTCACGATGTAAATTTGAATTTTTTGATGTACCATGGAGCCGATTTTATTAGTCTTAAAATCTTGTTTTGAATTCGTTGGATTCTCTCTATATTGGAAGCTGAAGCAGTGCCCCATAGCTGAATTCCATAGCACCACATTGGCTTCAAAAGCGACTTGTATATCAAAAGTTTGCAGTCTAGGCTGAGTGTTGAATTTCTGCCAATTAACCAATATATTTGGGTTAATTTAAGTTTCATTTGAGTTAACTTAGAGTCAATGTAAGCCTTCGATTAAGGTATATTCCAAGGTATTTCACTTGATAATGTTGAGGAATACTTTGATTGTTGATTCGAATGGGAGAGCAAGTATCTTTTCTTAGGGTAAACGTTATGTGGACACACTTTTGTTCATTTACTTTAATTCTCCGTAAGTTCAACCATATTTCAAGCTGGGTAATGTGTTCTTGGAGATTGCGGGATGCCTCATCAGGGGTTTTTGTGTATACTCATACAGGCTTTATCATCGACAAATGTAGAAGTGAGGATGTTATTGCTCACAGGCATATCACAAGTATATATTAGATACAATACTGGCCCCAGAATACTGCCCTGTGGCACACCGGAAGATATAGATTCGGGCACACTCGTGAACTTTCTTTCCAAAAGCTTTTGTATGTTTATTGGTAGGTATGTCTTCAATTTTAAAACTCGGCCTTCGTACCATACTTTATCAAATGCCTGAGAAACATCAATAAAGAGAGCAGAACAATACTTCTTTTCTTCAAATGTTCTTCTTACAACTTGGACCAATCTATGCGTTTGTTCAATTGTGCTATGCTGACTTCTAAAACCAAATTGATGGTCCGGGATGCACCCATTATCAGCTAAAATTTTGGACAATTTATTCATGAGGAGCTTTTCGAAAAGCTTTGAGATTGTTGATAATAAGCTTAAATGCCTATATGACTCAGCCTTGGTAAGATCTTTGCCCGGCTTTGGAATCATTTTTATTTTGGCAAATTTCCAGTTATTTGGAAAATACTGCATTCGTAAAATAGCATTAAAAATAAATAGCAAGATTCTTATTGCAATATGAGGCAAGTTCATCAGCATCTTGTTACTAATGCCATCAATACCTGGAGCTTTCTTCGTGTCGAGTTCAGCAATTATTTTTTGTAATTCACGCAACTTAAACCTTAAGGGACGAAGGGGTAGAGAAACTACACTCGGTAAATCGGCAGCATCCGTATATGAATTGGGAGTAAATACAGATTTTAAATGCTCAGCAAATAAGTTACCTTTCTCACTATTGCTTCTCGTCCAGCCTCCGGTCGAAGTACGCAGTGGTGATTTAAGGTCAACGGGTCTTTTAAGATTTCTAGTAGCGCGCCATAAAGAGTAATTAGATGCTGACGTTACATCAAGACCTTTTAAATACTTTTCCAGTAATGCAGTTTTTTCCGAGGATAGCAGCTCTTTGAGACGTTTAGTACATTCTTTAAGTCTCATTTTATTTAGGGGTGATCTGTGTTGTTGCCATTCTCTTTTAGCTCTCCTTTTTTCACATACAAGACGTTCAATTTCCGTAGAATAAATTCTATTAAAGCCAGTCTGCGGATAGGAGGTAGTGGCATGTTCAGCAGCCTGTTTAATATTTTCGTTAAGATTGGCAATGTTAAATTCAATACCATCAGATGATCTTAGCTGAATGTTTTCTACGCAATGACTACTAAGATATTTTTGGAATCCTAGCTAGTTGATCCCATTAATCATTTTCACATATGAGTTAGTTAAATCACTCCTTAGTGGGTTGAAAATTGTAACTATTGTGGGAGAGTGATCACAGGACAGATCTAGAGAGGCCTCTACGTGAATTAAGTCTCTATGAATATTTTTCGTAACGCCGAAATCTATAACATCTGGAATTTTTCTTACGTCAGTAGGCCAGTAAGTAGGCTCCCCGCTCGAAATGACATCTAACCCCATTTTTGAAATTGTATTAAACAACGCTCGACCTCTAGGTGTAACAAGACGCGAGCCTCTAGTACGTATGTTTTGCATTGTAGTCACCAGCTGCCAGGAAACAAGATACAAGCGATTTGTAGAACTTCTCATACTGATCTTCGGTAACTGAAAATCTGGGAGGTGAGTAAATTGATGATATCACGAAATTCGCACAAAAATTGTCTACGAAAATATTCGTTGCTTGCATATATTCTTCAGTAACGTTGTCAAGGACATAGTGCTTGAGTCTTGACTTAATTAGAATTGCTGATCCACCGCATGCTCTCCCTCTAGGGTCCTTTGTATCATATAAAGTGTAACCATTTATTTTAAATAAGCTTCTTGAGGTTAAATGAGTCTCAGAAACCAACATTATATCATTATTTTTTCCATGGGGAAGTGCTCAAGTTCATTTTTATGTTGGCGAATGCCGTTTGCGTTCCAGAAACATATTTTTAACGTGTTCATGGTTTGTTAACTAATGCTTGAAGCAGTGTATTCTGCATTCGCAGCATTTCTTGCATCATATTAGTCATATTTGTAGTAAAGTTTTTTATAGTTAGCACCAGATTCTCAATAGCTATTGAATAAAAGGAGCTTTTATCTTAAACTCTGATGCAGTTAATATCATCATATGGATATGAGACTGAATTTAAATGTACTTTCAAATCACAAATGAACAAACTTGTTTTAGCATGCTTTTGTCGATAGTGACGCAAGCGTCCGAGATGTAGTGGTGTTTCAATTTAAAATCTATACTATTAGAATTTACGATTTCGGTCTTTTTATTCTTTTACAAAGTAGATACATATTTATACATTTCATTTAGCATAGAGTCATAATATTTATTTGCTTACAAAATTATGTGACGTGCGGAATTCTTTTAAATTTGCATTCTTCGGCATGCTTTCAATATTTTTTCTGTAAATTTATTTAATAATCATACAGATACAGATATAAAGTAAGATCTGCTTACATTACATTTTACAATTTATGTATGCTTTAGCATGATGTCAGTTGAAGTCCATATTTATTCAGTAAGTTTGTTTGATACTAATTCATACACATATACATTTTTAAAGATTGGAAATCTAAATCCAATTTACTTAGTTTATCTATATTTTCTAAAGATTTGATAGCTATAGATATGAATACAGTGAATATAAGATAATAAGACCTTCCACATATATAAAATTTTGGATGCTAGACCTTTTGAAATGAAAAATCTACATCTTTTACTACAAAAAGTGATAATATGATGTATTACTGAATATTGCACTGTATTGTATTTCATTTTCAAAGCTTAAGGTTTGAATTATTTCCTACAGGCCAACAAGTTTAGAAAACTCTAGTTCATTAATTTAATAATCTTTCCTATGACCTAAGATTCCTCACAGTCTTGAATTAAAATACAATCTAAAATTTTTAAATAATTTTTTTTTATTTTATTTTTTTTATACAAAGTTTTTGTAGCAGGTCGCCATGACACTCTCCAATATAGTTTTCCTTAAATAAAATATCGTGCACCGACATTTATCACATCCTTCATTCCAACCTGGGCTGAACCGGGGGCAGTAAGCAAAGTGCCCCTCATTCTTCTCTTGATCCTCCGCCACCCCATAGTCCTCATTCTCATCGATCATATCCATAAAGAATGGGAGCATCTCTTTATGCTCTCACAGCATTTTATCCTCAAAGTCCTCCATAAATTTAGTGATTTTCTCTCTAATTGAAGTCATTTTGGTGAAGGACAATTTGTGGTTGAATAGAGTTCTTTCTTTTAAAGAGCTTACTAGCATTTTTTAAAATATATCTTAGGGCTGGTGACAGGGAAACAGTATGTTCAATATTTCAAGCTTAGTGAAATCAATATTATGAGGCTGCTAGTTTAATATATTAATATTTTTTTGTTTATGTTCTTTTTCGATTTTTTGTTTAGAAGAACTGTAGCTAAAGCAGTTTTAAAACAAATGAATATTTAAGTAAGGGGTATTTTTTAGCAGCGTGGGAAAAATATGAAGTATATTTATAGTAATCATGTTGTCAGCGATATGAATTTAGTAAAATTTTAAGAAATTTTGTAGAGTGTTGGGAGGACAAAGATGCATTTTTAGATGACAGGCAAAAGTTTGTTGTATTAATATTTATGTATTTTCGATTTTTTGGTTAGATTAATTTTTATTCCGCAACAGAACTTTAGCTAAAAGCTATAACGAATGAATATATACGTAAGTTCAATTTTTAGCAGCGTGGGAAAAATATGAAGCATATTTATAATAATCATGTTGTCAGCGATATGAATTTAGTAAAATTTTAAGATATTTTGTAGAGTGTTGCGAGGATAAACACGCATTTTTAGATGAAAGGCAAAAGTTTGTTGTATTAATATTTCTGTTTATATTCATTATCGATTTTTTGGTTAGATTAATTTTTATTCTTTGCTCATATTTATCATTATTACCGCAATAGAACTTTAGCTAATGCTAAAACGAATGAATATTTAAGTAAGTCTCATTTTTAGCAGTGTCAGAAAAATATGTAGTATGTTTACAGTCATAATCTTCTCAGTAATATGCATTTAGAAAAATGATAAGAAATTTGAGGGGTATTGGAATTGTCTTCTATCTCTAATTTTATTTCCCGTTACTGTTCCTTGATTTCTATTTGAATATATTCTTCAATTATATTAATACCTTAAGATATATTATTCATTTCTTCTTCTACAAATTTAGTTAATGTACTTCTTCTTCTTGGCTGATGGTTTCTGAGACTTTAAACTTGGATTATTTTCAACTTCTATCATCATTTTACTTTATTCTTTCTTAGAAAATGTTTCAATACACTTATAACTATTTGTCAATTCTTTGAGAGTGTCTGCTATAGGTTCAAATGTATCTCTTAATTGTTCACATATATTTATTTCACAAGTTTCACCAAATCATTTCTTGTCGTTATCAACTGCTTTAAAACTTTATCTTCAATGTTTGCTATAATCAAATAACAGATCAGGTTATCAGCTACCATATCAGCTTATCAGGACCTGGTCTGGTTTTCAGATCAGCTTATCAGGACCTGGTCTGGTTGTCAGATCAGCTTATCAGGACCTGGTCTGGTTTTCAGATCAGCTTATCAGAACCTGGTCTGGGTTTCAGATCAGCTTATCAGGACCTGGTCTGGTTTTCAGATCGGCTTATCAGGACCTGGTCTGGTTTTCAGATCAGCTTATCAGGACCTGGTCTAGTTTTCAGATCAGCTTATCAGATATCAGATTAGCTTATCAGGTAGCTGGTCTGGTTTTCAGATCAACTTATCAGATATTAGATCAGGTTATCAGGAGTTGTTCTGATTTTTCATATCAGGTTATCTGGTTCAGATTGGGTTAGCATAGCTGATCAGCTTACAAGTAGCTGATCATTTATAACATTTAGATGAATGAAGTTTAAGGTCGAATAAAATACGAAAAAGCAAACTTTTATGTACTCAAACTGTTTTCTATAACGATCAGCGTTTAATTCAATATTTTTCCCTGAAAACAAAAATCCATGTTTATCCTTAACAAATGCTTTGTAGTTTTCTCATCTTACTTAAACATTATAATTACATTAGCATTCTCTAATATCAAATGTTTAGAGATTCTGATATAAGTTTGGCATAAGTAGAATGAATCAACATTCTTATATCACTCCGTACAAAACTATGCTTCTCACACGCAACATCGTTAAATTTCATATTTGAATTAGTTTTAGCTTCGTTAGGAGAAATAACAGATTCATTATCTGTAAATGTGTAATATCCTATTTCTTTAATTAATGAAATTAATTTCTTCAGATATTATAGAGATTTTGAGAATAAATAGATGTTTAAAACTTTAGTCCATTAGGACTATCTAGCAAGCCAATTATAACATTATTTTTTACAATTTGACAGAGCAACTATTGTGGCATGAATAGCATTTGCTAGGAAGGAATTTCATTTTTGAATTAACGTTCGATAATTCATCGATATTTCGTACCAAGTTATTTTTAGGTTTTTTTGAGTATGAGTACGTACCAATATTTATGAAACCCATTTCATAAATATTATCTCTTATATCTGTACTGTGAAACCAACATATATAGGTTTATCATATAGTGGTTCCATTTTGTCTAACTCTACTGTATACATATCATCAGAAAATTTTGTCAACTGCTTAAAATTTGGTTTCACACTTAATGCTCTGAGACCTAAATGATTGCTGTTTGTCGTTTCCCAAGATGACGTAATTCTTATGTCCCTACGTTTTTCAATGTTTTCCATTGTCTTCCCAGAAACAGCATTGTTTAAAAGTTTGATGAAATCTTTTTCAAAATTATTTTTAGCATTTGTCCTATGAAATGTGTTTAAGTCAATATATTTTTTAAGCCAAGGGGATTGCTTAAATCTGAGTATTCTATGGATTTGTTTTAAGTTGAGGCCATTTGAAATGGCTTGTTTTAAAATTCTATAGTGTATGGTGTAATTTGTTTTTGAGTGTAAGTCTGCAACTAATTTTTTGATTTTGGATGCCCCCAGGGCCTTATTTTGGGGACAAAATGGCAAATAATTATGAAGATCATATACTGAATCGGGATAATCTATATCCACTTCCAAAATGTATCCATACTCTGCAGTATCAGAAATTTTTTTAACATCAAAATCAGTATCACATACCCACTCAAATTCACCTCAAGGAAGATATTCCGACATCGCCCAACCATACAAGTTGTTAGCGTCTAAGTATACAAGAAATTCTGATGGTTTTGATGCATCAAAATCTTCCAAATATTTGTTATTCACCTTCGAATATCTTTGCGAGCATTGAACTAGTCCACCTCTAATTCCGTTTTGCATAAACATATACATTTCGGAATCAGTGAACTGTTCCAGTGAAACTTCTGTGGTTTTCAGCATTGCATCCCAAGATAAGCCTGGTGCTGTATAATAGTGGCAGGGGTCCAAATCGTATATATCTCGACAAATTTTTCTAAAATTTTCAAACACGTCGGTTAGAAGAAGAACATCTGTCTTTAAGTAGAGTTCAGTATAGTCAAGGAGGGTTTTACAGTTAAACTCTCTCCATATTTTTTGAGCATGTTCATACTCGACTACATCACATTCTTCATTCGTTAGAATATTGAAGAACTCTTCTCCACTACGGAGTTTAATTTCCTTAAACTTAGCCATGGAATCCATATAAGAGTATGGAAATACACCCTTTCTTCTAATCAGGTAGAAATGAGCTTCATCAACGAAACATGACGGAATAGTATTAAAATCATTGCTATCAATATTTTTCGCTAACGTATCTAAACTCGAAGCCATAAATCTAAACGAGTCTATAAATCTTATTTCGAATCCATATTTTTCATCTAATCTGATGAAAATTGAAAGAGAAATATAACTCTCTGTGTTCTGGGGAAACACTTTTATTGTAGAATATTTTATAGAAGAAATTTCTTTGAAAAATAGGTGTATATCATATGCGGAAAGATTATGCAAGATAACGGGTATAAACTGAGGTGTTTTATAACACTGTGGAACATTTTTGGGATTATTGTCTGGGGGGTGAGAAATTCCAAGTCAGGGTGATGGTACTAGGTCAGTATAGTAAAACCCTCAAAGGGTTTGACCTTTTAAATTTTTTCTTTTTCACTTGTCCGATTTTGATGAAACAAATTTAGAAAAATTAAGAATTACAATTTCTCTAATCTGTTTCTATATCGTTTTCCTATATGTGCAACACTTTCGAAGTTAAAAATAAATTTGTGGAGGCAAAAAAATATTTTTTTGCCTAAAAATTAATTTTTTTTTTTAAATTCATAAAAAATCCAAAACGGAAAAAAGGATCAAGTGTTATTAATTTCGTGTTTTTTGCTCATGAGTTATGTGACTTTACGCGAAAGTAATTAGTTTTGGCACTTTTTTCCATTTTGGATTTTTTATGAATTTTAAAAAAAAATATTTAAATTTTTAGTTAAAAAAATATTTTTTTGCCTCCACAAATTTATTTTTAACTTCGAAAGTGTTGCACATATAGGAAAACGGTATAGAAACAGATTAGAGAAATTGTAATTCTTAATTTTTATAAATTTGTTTCATCAAAATCGGACAATTGAAAAAGAAAAAATTTAAAAGGTCATAAAAAAAAACTGACACATACGAACGCCAAACCCTTTGAGGGTTTTACTATACTGACCTAGTACCATCACCCTGACTTGGAATTTCTCACCCCCCCAGATTGGCTGTTGTACTGTGTAATTCAAATTACATTCGCTATGAGCTGCCCCACGATAATTGCCTGTAAGATGATAATGATCTCTAAATTTATGGTTATTTAATATTTTCTAACATATATGACAATTTTTTGCAATATTATATTGAGCTATTTCTTTTGGGGTTATGAACATTTTCTTAACTTTAAGTAAATAATTTAAATAAATATCTGTACAATCTTCAAAAAAATTTTTGATAAATATATTCGCCGAATCTTCACCAAAATAATGTCTATATAAATTATTTTCTCTGTTGAAACTACAATTAATAAAATAACCGAATGCACAAGCATGATGTTTCTGTACATTTGCGGTGCTTTTACTTACAGCATTATCAACTTTTTCTAAAATAGACTCAAAGTCCGCGTAGATTACAAATGGTACATCTAACTGTTTGTAGTAGTTCTTAAACTTGATAATAGATTCATCTTCTGGCATTCTGAGGACTTTTTCCCCACAAACATTGTTATAATGATTATACACATAATCATCATGTGTATGATATAGGCAGGTGTTGCATATCATGATCTTACTTCTATGTGATGTTATGCTGGAACGAAGGAGTCTGAAGAAAATATAGAAAATACCAATACGATATAAATAAATATAACAATAAGAAGTAACTTTTTAAATAGAGATGAAAGCAGACTTTCATAAATGCACAAATGAAACTTACTTTGATATATCCTTGATGAGTACATAGTGGAAGTTTTCATTGGACTGGAGCAATAAGAGATTAATATGAATGTGTTTTTCTCCTTTTGTTATGTAGTACGGTCCGATGTGCCATTATGGCCAAATACATTGATGCTCAGATCATTTTGATTTTCGAATTGTTTTATCTGCTTCAATGGGACTGGAAACTCTAGGCCTTCAAAATTTAACAAAATTGCTACTAAATTAATATTCTCATCAGAAATGTTTGTTATATTATAGTTTTCAAAGGTTTTCCGTTGTTTAGGATTCAGACCGCTATTTTTGTACAAAGCCGCAATGAGACACCATTTAAAGCAATAAACATCAGAGTTCTAAATATTTATGCATGCATGCTTGGCTGCAATATTTTTTGGGAGAGGTATAAAATTCGATCCTCTTATTATGGACGCCTTGTTTATATTAACTTCAAGGGAATTTATTGAAATCAAGGTCCATCCGCTATCCCTCTCTTGAAATTCTTCCATTTGGCTCTAAGCTCATCGGCCTGTTTTTTGTACATCTCCTCTATGTCATCAGAGAGGGTCACCAACATCATCTTTGAGATGTGTACAAGTTGGCTAACATTCATCTCATCATTCACCATTTTCATATAATCACATGTGAGCTCCATATTAAATTTAAACGTAGTATGTATCCTACAACGTTCATTAAGTTGTTTTACTATGGAGCTCTTTGCAGATGCGAGAAACTCCTCCGGAAACAAGACACTCACATTTTTGTTGAGGAGGATATATATCTCGATCCTCCCATTGAAGTTACTTATTCTTCTAGTGAGAAAATCGTTAATCTGTTCTTGCTGATAGCTCTTTTTGTTTTTTATTGTTCTGACGTGAGCCATACAACCATTTGATGGAATCATCTCATCACAATCCTCACAATATTTGTTTTTAATATTTAGATTACTAGTTCCCAACATAGCCTTCGACTGACTAGCATAGGTGTGCGTTTCTATATGCTTATTTACTTTTGTTTGAGTCATAAAGACTTTATTGCAAATGGGACAACTTGCGGTATTCATTTTATTTAATTATTTTTATTATTTATTTATTTGTTTATATTTTATTTAGTTATTTTATTTATAAACAATTTATTTAATTATTTTATTTATAAACAATTTATTTAATTATTTTATTTATAAACAATTTATTTAATTATTTTTTTCTTTTTTTATACACTATAAACTTGTTTATCAAACAATAATTAGTTTTAACACTTTTGTAGTTTTTTTTTATTGTTTTCAAACACTTCAAAAATTTGGTTTGGAAAATAGGTTGTGACTTATTGAGATATCAAAGTAACTGATGACAATCTACATTATTTTTTCTACTTATATACGTTACATGAGATTCGCGTAGTAGTCATCAAATCTAATTTCTCTGATGGTATTACGACATATGATGAAATTCGTATACACACACAGACACACACACATACACACATCCCCACAATTCATATGAGAATCGGGGCACGTGAGTGCAGGTCCTGCTATAAGTTTTTGCTAAAGTAAAATATACTAAAATAAAAATATAATTACCCCTATTCATAAAACTCTACTTGTCAACCTGATGGGACTTAAAATATTTAATATCTGAAATGTACTTGTACATATAAAACCTATGCCAACACAATATTTTTCTATCTCTATAAGAATAGCAATGCCAATAGCGTAGAAAACATATATACACATATATGTAAATATGTATGAAGAAGTGTTGATGTAATTCACACAAGCAATGATATTCTTCAAAGCAAAAATAGATACGATCACATACATTAATCCAACAACATAAACATGCATACATACATTACCAAATGCATTCCCTATCCCCGTCCATTCCAAACATCTATCAGGGTTGCCACTACCTACAGCTTTTATATTATTTCCCCAGAGACCTCAAAAATAAATGTATACATACAAAAATAATCATACATACGCAAAGCAACGAAAACTCAGAGAAGCAAACCAAAGTCAATCAAATAACGATCACTACATACACGCAAACATACAGATCCCTTGTTACTACCCTGCAGTCAGACTGGGTCCAACTGCCAAGTGTTGTGTCAACACTAAAATTCTAGTGACAATTGTAGTATAATAAGTTTTCTTCTATCCATCAGTATAAAAGAAAGAGAGGAAACAGGTATGAAGTCTTTGTGGTGGAATTGTCAACAACTTGTCAATATGCATACATTTGTATGTACCTAAATTATAGAAATGTACCAGTAACTAACTGTATGGTTGGTATGTCTCCATTTTCCCATAAGAACTAAGTAGTCACTATGTCTAATTTATGTCTATAGCACGAAGCATTGCATGAGGAATAATTAAGGAGTAGTACTGGTTATAAAGTCAAAAGGGAGTCAGTACATTTTCAACATCAACATTTCCTACAGGGTATAATGTTTGTCTCTAACTACAACAAAAGTAGTGGATACTGGCAAACATACAAGTAAATACAAAAACGCACACATATGCACTCACACATACATACACATTTACAAACACTCACATATACATCCATCTACTGTAAGCACAACGTTTCTCTACAATGACAAAAGCTGTACACACAAGTACATATATACATACACACATACATACATACATAGAAAGAATCAAACTCACACACACACACACAGCCAGCCCAACGAAATCTCAGTATAAAAATACCCAAAATCCCCAATTTATAACAGGGTTGCCATCGTTTTTAATTTTTCCCGGTTTTGAATTCCTAAACTTGGACACTCAGGTCCACATTACTAATCTACTCACTGGCTCGAAATTGTTAATAGGCAGGTGAATGCCTAGAAAGCAGATCAATGCTTTCTATGGACCAATAAATATATGCCAATTTTTTTTTTACAGAATTTATTGATTGAATTTTCATACAAATAATTTCGGCTTATATACTAACGGTCTAATTCATAAAAAATATTTTAGGTTTATTACAGGTTTATTTGACAAATTTCCCATAGAAATATGTCAAATAAGCGCTTAATAAACCTGAACTATTTTTTATGAATAAGGCAGTAATTATGTGAAGAATATAGATTGTAAAAATGAGTGATCTTATTTCTATTTTATATATACATATAATAAAAATATTTAAATTTATAATATTCATGGGAAAACAAAATGTCATTTGATACATTTAATTAAATGATTTTCCCATAAATATTGAAGTGCGCTACAACAACAACAACCCACGGTTTGTTTAAGCCGCGTTCAGACTATTATACTTTGTATTTATACTTGTCAAAAATTCAAATAATACGTGCAAGTGTGATAGTCTGAACGCAAAATGTCATCAAAGTGGCAAAAAATACTATAAAAATTTTGGCATCCCATAAGACTTTTTCGTTTTTAGAAAATTTTCTAAACGATAATACTTTTCATTAGATCAGGGTTGCATTTTCACACAAACCAAATTTCCAAGTCGGCTGTTTCGCCGCGTGTCGTCATTGATGTAATGTATATTTCGTTGACGTAATTTTTAAGCGTTTTTGTAATATATTTTCTTAAATTTTTTCTGTTATTTACATACTGCCTTATTCATATATTTCAGGTTTATTAAGCGCTTATTTGACATATTTCTATGGGAAATTTGTCAAATAAACCTATAATAAACCTAAAATATTTTTTATGAATTAGACTGAGAGAATAGTTTTAACTGCTGAATTTTTTCAAGTGCCGGCACGTCCCCACCTACATGAAACCGCTTTGCCGCTGCTAGTCAATGAATAGCACAGACATTTTCATTGAACAGCTGTTTTGTTTTCTGCTTGTATTACACATTTTATTTAAAGTGTGATGGTCTGAAGACAAATGTGATTTTACGTTAGATTTTTTGACAGTCGCAACGAATGTATTTAGATTTCTGTATCGTAAAATGTGATGAAAGTATTAATACTTGTATAATAGTCTGAACGGGGCTTTACCAAACACAAGCATAGCACATGCATTGCACTGGAATATCAATACCGTGACCAGCTGTATGAAAGACATATTACACCTTCAATTGCTATTGTATGCAGACCCGTAAAACAATGAATACATTCACTGATGTGTATGTAAAAGAATTATATCATTGCTTAC
Source organism: Nowickia ferox (assembly GCA_936439885.1). Lineage (NCBI taxonomy): Eukaryota > Metazoa > Arthropoda > Insecta > Diptera > Tachinidae > Nowickia > Nowickia ferox. The sequence continues at coordinate 51,564,144 of OW387024.1, read as the reverse complement.
TTCACCTTCATTTTTCGCAAGAATGTTCATATAACGTTAGTTTTATGGAAATTTTTTTACAAAATGTTTTGTTTTTTTGTATTATTTTAAGTTGTAAAGAAATATTTATTATTTATATATATGTACTCCGGACATACGTTTATATAAATTTTATTTAGTATTATATAACTTAAGTCTATTTTTATGAACTATTTGTTCCTTGTTTGTTTTCTTATCTACTATGGTTATATTATTTCTTATATCTATTTTCTTATTTTTATAGGGTCCTCTATATTGGGTTTCTAATTTATGACCTGCTTCAATTTTGAGTAAAACTAGATCTTCTATTTTAAAATTATATTCTATTATTTCCTTATCGTAATTTAATTTTTGCGTAAGTTTATGCCTATTTAGTAATTGTTGAGCTCTCTTATATGCTACTTCTAACCAAAATTTGGATTCCTTAGCATAGTTGTCTATATTATAGAGTGGAGTAATGGAGTAATTCTATCTACTTCATTAAACTGTTGAGAAGAATTCGGCTTTTTTGCAAAAACTAATTCATATGGACAGTAATTATGTACTGTTGAAGGTGTTGTATTAAAACAGTAAGTGAAATATTTTAGCCATTCATCAGTTTTATCAACTGTTATATAAGATCGTACGTATTCATTAAAAGTTCTATGGCTTCTTTCAATTGTACCTAATGTCTGATGATGGCATGCAGTTGAAGTTAGTTTTTATTTAGATAATCACATATTATTGTGATTGCGTATTAATTTCCAAATAATGATTTAGGAAACGGTCCTATTGAGTCTACGTTTACCGTGTCAAATGGTTTTGTTGGTGTTGGTGAAATTGTCATTGGACTTTTAGAATGGTTTAGTGTTTTGGCAGTTTGACATTTATGACGTTTCTTTACAACTTAAAATAATAAAAAAAAACCAAACATTTTGAAAAAAAACATAAGACTAAACTAAACATAAAACTAACCTTATATGAACATTGTTGCGAAAAATGGAGGTGTAAACAATGATTTAATTTTTTACATACAAATCGGTGAATGTATTCATTGTTTTATGGGTGTGCATACAATAGCAATTGAAGGTATCATATGTCTTTTATACCGTTGGTCACCGGATTGATATTCCAGTGCAATGCATGTGCTATGCGTCTGTTTGGTAAACATACCGTGGGTTGTTGTTATTTGTGGCGCACTTCAATATTTTGTGGATATTGTCGTTTGTATGCATTTCTTTTTTTTCATGCTTATATTTATTTATTGTATCTTCCAAAAATGAACTAACAATAAGTATTCAAATCTTAAATCTAGATATAATAATTAGGCCCAACCAGTATCAGGCATAAACTTAGCGATAGTAATCAATAATACATAAATATCGTATTAAGCACAAAAATATTTTCAAGCTGTTTCATCTGGAGTGTTGAGTATTAGAGCCATAGTGCCCCTCTTTTTTAAGCGGATGTGTCCAGTAAAATTCAAGATGTTACAAGCAAGTGGATTAGGATGAGGCTCGAGTTTTGTTAAGTATTTGCCTGCGTATTTTTTAATTTCTTCAGTCACTAGTGGCATATTTAAATCACGATGTAAATTTGAAGTTTTTATGTACCATGGAGCTGATGTTATTAGTCTTAAAATCATGTTTTGCCTTCGTTGGCTTCTTTCTATATTGGAAAGTAAAGCAGTGGCCCATAGCTGTATTCCGTAGCACCATATGGGTTTCAAAAGCGACTTGTATGTTAAAAGTTTACAATGTGACTGAGTGTTGAATTTCTAACAATCATCCAATGTATCTGAGTTTATTTAAGTTTCATTTGTGTTAGCTTTGAGTCAATATGGTGTTTCCATGTAAGCCGTCGATCACTGTGTATACCAAGGTATTTTACATGTGAATGTTGAGGAACAACTTGATTGTTGATTCGAATTGGGGAACAAGTATCTCTTCGCAGGGTAAATGTTAGCTGAACACACTTTTGATCGTTAACTTTAATTCTCCATAAGTTTATTCATAGTTCCAGCTGTGTAATATGTTCTTGTAGATATCGGGAAGCCTCGTGAGGGTTTTCGTGCATACTAGACAGGCTGTATCATCTGCAAATGGAGATGTATGGATATTGCTGCTCAAAGGCATATCATAAGTATAAATCAAATACAAAACTGGACCCAATATGCTCCCCTGTGGCACACCGGATGACATAGATTCGGGCACACTCATGAAGTCTCCTTCAACAACCGTGAACTTCCGGGTAGTAATATAACTTTCCAATAGCTTTAGAAAATTTATTGGTAGATATGATTTTAATTTTAAAATAAGGCCTTCATGCCATACTTAATAAAATGCCTGAGAAACATCAATGAAGAGGGCAGAACAATACTTATTTTCTCCAAATGTTCTTCTTATAAATTGAACCAATCTATGCGTTTGTTCAATGGTGCTATGATGACTCCTAAAATTAAACTGATGGTCTGGTATGCACGTACTATCAGTTAGAATTGGGGAAAATTTTATCATGAGCAGTTTTTCGAAAAGTTTAGACATTTTTGATAGTAGACTTATTGGCCTGTACGATTCAGCCTTGGTAAGGTCTTTGCCCGGCTTTGGAATCATTTTGACCTTGGCAAGCTTCCAGCGGTGTGGATAATACTCTAGTCGTAATATGGCATTAAAAATAAATAGAAGGATTCTAATTCAAATACGTGGCAAACTCATCAGCATCTTGTTACTAATTCCATCAATTCCTGGAGCTTTCTTCGGGTTGAGTTCAGCAATTAGTTTCTGTACGTCACGCGTCTTAAACTTTAACGGTCGAGGGGGTAGAGCAACTAAACTCGGTAAATCAACAGCAGCAGTGCATCTGTTTGGTTTAAATACGGATTTTAAATGTTTTGCAAACAAGTTACCTTTTTCCGCATCACTTCTTGCCCAACCTCCGGTAGAAATGCGCAGAGGTGGTTTAAACTCAATGGGTGTTTTAAGATTTTTCGCAGCGCCACAAAGAGTAATTAGATGCCAGTGTGACATTGAGGTTTTCCAGATAATTTTTAAGAAATGCAGTTTTTTCATATGCAAGCAACTCTTGGAGTCGTTTAGTGCACTCTTTATCTCTGGTTTTATGCTGGGGCGATCTGTGCTGTTGCCATTCCCGTCTAGCTCTTCTTTTTTCACATACGAGACGTTCAATATCCGTAGAATAAATTCTTTTGAACCCAGTTTGCGGGTGGGAGGTAGAAGCATGTTCAGCAGCCTGCTTTATATTTTCGTTAAGATTCGCAATGTTAAATTCAATATTATCGGATGTTCTTAGCCAATTAACACGATTGTTCATCTTCACATATGGGTGAGGTAAATCACTTCTTAGTGGGTTACAGATTGTAACGATAGTGGGAGAGTGATCGGAGGAGAGATCTAAGGAAGCTTCGACATGAAAACAATAACATCCCGAATTTTTTGTATGTCGGTAGGCCAGTAAGTGGGCCTTACGTCCAAGCTCATTTTTGAAATTGTATTGAACAACGCTCTTGCTCTAGGTGTAATAAGACGTGAACCCCAGAACGTATGTTTTGCATTGTAGTCTCCAGCTGCTACGAAACAAGGCCCAAGAGATTTGTAGAAATCCTCGTATTCATCCTCAGTGATTGAGAATCTTGGAGGGGAGTAAATTGATAATATAACGAAATTTGTACAAAAATTTTCAACACAAATATTAGTTGCTTGTAAATGTTCTGCACAGATGTTATCAACAATACAGTGCTTGAGTCTTGACTTTATTAAAATTGCAGATCCACCGCATGCTCTTCCTCTCGGGTCCTTAGTATCATATAAGGTGTAGCCATTCATTTTAAAAAGGCTTCTCGAAGTCAAATGAGTCTCAGAAACTAACATAACATCAATATTTTTTTCCGAAAGGAAGTGCTCGAGCTCATTTTTGTTTTGGCGAATGCCGTTTGCGTTCCAGAAACATATTTTTAACGTGTTCATGGCTTGTTAATTAATGCTTGAAGCAGAGTATTCTGCATTCGCAGTATTTCTTGCATCATGCTAGTCATATTTGTAGTAAAGTTGTTTATAGTTTGCACCAGATTATCAAAAGTGGCTTCAAGGCGACTGAAATTAAGGCTTGTGTTAGCATTTGTTGAATTACTTGGTGGGGACACTTTCTGCGTGGGAAAAGAATTTTTCTTAACAGCACCGGCATATGATACACGTGAAGTACTTGGTTGGCTCATTGTAGGAAAATTGGCGGAGAAAGCGTTTGCTGATTGAGCTGGAGCTAATTTAGGTTTTTGTCCCATAGTCTTTTTAACGAAAGAATATACAGGACATCCTCTGTAGTTAGCAGTGTGATTACCTCCACAATTACTACATTTTTTTCAGGTTGATCTTTTGCCTTCGTACAGCTAGCCGAACCGTGCAATTCACCGCAGATAACACAAACTGTAGGTAATTTACAGTAAGTTTTTGTATTGTCATATTCTTGGTAATTGTGGCATTGTACTGGTCCTGAACGCTTACGTGGCTCTTCAACTGTGATTTTTCGGTGTAAGAGATACTTTACGCTACAAATTGGATGGATTTAATTTTTGTCCAATTTTATGTCATTCGGCTTCAGTTCAACCCGAAATAGGGGTTGGGGGACCTTTTCTCTCTTAATTATGTTGGTAACATTTTTACCTTAAATCCTTGGTCGACAAGTGCACATTTTACTTTTTCGGGCTCAACATATGAGTCTATGCCCTTTAATACTATCTATAGGCCTTTAGCACTCTTAAGTTGGTATGTGTAAAAATTTGTTTTATTTTTTTCGAATTCACTAACAATTTTTCGAAAATCTTTGTCATCATATACTTGGATTTTAGTTTCATCAATATTACCTCGTTTAATTGGAATGATGTGAAAAGTATTTTCTCCAATGGTCGACAGTAGTTCTTTTAGAAGCGCGTTAGAATTTTTTTCTCTCAGATAAATAGGTGGTGGCTTAAAAGACTATTGCGATGATGTAGCGGGCTTGTCGTTTTTGTCTTGCAATAATGAAAAACGATTTTGACGATTGGTAGAAGATGCGCTGTTATCCCTAGACATCTTTGGAGCTGATGAAATTTTAGAAGAATTTGGGCTTCGCCTACGCTTTACCACGGTTATATATCTGTCCATTCCTACTTGCACCTTTGGTTTTGATTTACTGTTATCTGTAGTGATAACTTGGTTTAGTGATGAACACGAGCCAGGAGCGGATCATATCGCTGACTTGAATAAAGAATTACTAGGCAATGGTAATGTTAACGCTTCACTAGTTGGCATCGGCCAAAGCGAATTTGATCGTTGACGAAAAAGTCGCTTTTCCGTTAGAAAAAGGCTATCATTTGATTTTTTATACAAGTATAAATCAAATACAAAACTGGCCCCAGTATGCTCCTCTGTGTGTGGCACAGCGGATAATATAGATTCGGGTTCACTCATGAAGTCTCCTTCAACAACCGTGAACTTCCGGGTAGTAATGTAACTTTCCAATAGCTTCAGAAAATTTATTGGTAGATATGATTTCAATTTTAAAATAAGGCCTTCATGACACACTTTATCAAAAGCTGAGAAACGTTAATAAACAGGGTAGAACAATACTTATTTTCTTCAAATGTTCTTCTTATAAATTGAACCAATCTATGCGTTTGTTCAATGGTGCTATGCTGACTTCTAAAACTAAATTGATTGTATGGAAAGCATCCACTACCAATTAGAATTGGGGAAAATTTGGCATGAGCAGTTTTAAAAAAAAAATTTGACATTGTTGGTAGTAGCCTAATTGGCCTGTGTGATTCAGCCTTGGTAAGATCTTTGCCAGGCTTTGTAATTATTTTGACCTTGGCAAGCTTCTAGTGATGGGGATAATACTCTAGTCGTAATATGGAATCAAAAATAAATAGAAGAATTGGAATTGCAATACGAGGCAAATTCAATAGCATTTTGTTATTAATTCCATGAATGCCTGGAGCGTACTTTGGGTTGAGTTCAGTAATTAGTTCCTGTACGTCACGCATCTTAAACTTTAAGGGTTGAGGCGGTAGAGCAACTACACTCGGTAAATCAACAGCACCAGTACATGTGTTGGGGGTACATACGGATTTTAATTAAATGTTGGTGCGATATCGATATTTTCAAGGTAGTTTCTAAGAGATGCAGTTTTTTCATATGCAAGCAACTCTTGGAGTCGGTTAGTGCACTCTTTATATCTGATTTTATTTTAAGGTGATCTGTGCTGTTTCGATTCTCTTCTAGCTCTTCTTTTTTCACATACGAGACGTTCAATATCCGTAGAATAAATTTTATAAAACCCAGTCTGCGGATGGGAGGTTGTGGCATATTCAGCAGCCTTTTTAATATATTCATTAAGATTGGCATCATTAAATTCAATATCATCGTGTATTTTCCTTGCAATGACTATTAACATATTTTTTTAATCCTGGCCAATTAACACAATTGATCATCTTCACATATGGGTGAGGTAAAACACTTCTTAGTGGATTACAAGCCGGAACGATACTGGGAGAGTAATTGGAGGAGAGATCTTAAGAAGCTTAAACATAAACCAAATCCCTAGATATATTTTTCATGACGCCAAAATCTATAACATCTGGAAATTTTTGTGTCATTAGGCCAGTAAGTGGTCTTCCCACCCGAAATGAAGTCCAATCCCATTTTTGAAATTGTGTTTAATAACGCTCTACCTCTAAATGTAATATGGCGTGAACCCCAGAACGTATATTTTGCATTGTAATCTGCTACGAAACAAGGTCCAAGCGACACAAATATTAGTTGCTTGTAGATGTTCTGCATAAATTTTATCAAGGACATATTTGTTGAGTCTTGACTTAATTAGAATTGCTGTTCCACCGCATGCTCTCCCTATTGGGTCATTTCAATCATATAGAGTGTAACCATTTATTTTATATAGGCTTCTTGAGGTCAAATGAATCTCAGAAACTGTAGTTTCCTTTACATCCTCGATAGATTACTTAATTAGAATTGTTAATTCAACTTGTTATAAATATTTCTATTTATTAATTTTAATATTTTTCGAAGTTATGATTGTTTTTATTTTAAAATAATTTTTCATTATTATTGTAATATTTGAAATAACAAAAACCTTTTTTGTGAGACAATTTTAAATTTTTAGCTGAACTATAGTGAATTTTAATCAGAAATAATTTCTAAGTCAGGCTTAAGTTCAGTAATTTCAATTCTTGTTGAATAAAATATTTTTACTTATTAATGTGAGCTTTTAAAGAAAAGACGAAAAATTAAATTAGACTTTATTAGCTGGGTGAAATGCCGATATTTTTATGTGCAGCCACGCACTTCATCAGCACCCAAGTCTATCTACTGGGGTAGAGATTGTTATTAACATCAGCTATTTAACGCAAATTTTCAATAGAATTGATTATAAAAAATGATTATATTGTGTATACAATTATTGATTTAGCTTTGGTAAATACATTTGTAAGTGTATCACTATTCATTTTCGGGCTTAAGTTCAGTAATTTCAATTCTTGTTGAATGAAATATTTTTACTTATTAATGTGAGTTTCTAAAGAAAAGAAGAAAAATTAAATTAGACTTTATTAGCTGGGGGAAATACTGATATTTTTCGCGCTAACCTGAATAGAAAAATTCAAAAACGGATAAACAGAAATAAATAGTGATACACTTACAAATGTATTTACCAATATTGTATACACTATAACATATATATATATATAATAACATATATAACATTCACAATCTCGACAACGTATCTTCTACATAAAATAATATAAATAACGATCATAATAGAAGTAATTTAAAACTTCCTAAATTCTGGACATCGTGCCCACTAGAGTGGTTTTTTGCAAATAGAAACAATATTTCATCTTCACAATGTTGACGATATTAAATAACAATTTTTAATTACGTCTTTATCACAAGATCTTATTTTAAAAATTCTTGACTTTCTTCAAGACCCTCATTTATAAATATGAAACAATTAAAAAAATACTTTGCGAAAGGTTTTCTCTTAATGATAGAAGCATATTCGACGAAATATTTTCTGATTTTCATATGGGAGACAAAAAAGCATCTGAACTATTCCGAGAACTAATTTCTTTGTCTGCTCCACTTCCTTTTATTTCTCGTGAACTGATTTGTAAGTTATGAAAAAAAAAGATTACCTCAAAATATTCAAGTGCATGTCATATCCTCTAGTTTATAATCCATTGATGATATTGTTATTTTAGCTGATAAAATTTATCAGATGCATAATATTAGTTCATCAGTTACTAATGTCGCCCAAATACCGACGAATGATGTGATCCAAAATGTCATACAATTAACGTCTACTCTTACCGGAAAGATAAATAACCTTGCATCAGATATTGACCAAATAAATGTAGCTAGATTGAATAGATACTTCAAACGTAAATCATCAGATTCTATGCAGGGAAATAGAAAAACAGATACATATATGTTGGTATCATTCACGTTTCGGTAAAAAAGCATTAAAGTGTGGAGAATCATGCAAATATTTAAATAATTTTCAATCAAAACGTTTAAACTAAATAAGTCCATTATTTTGATGACTAATAATGAGAATTCTACAATAAAATCACTTCGTCCATTGATCACTGATTTAAATAATAAATTAAAGTTTTTAGTTAATAAGGGTTCAGTCGATTCTGTATTCCCAATCAAAAAATTAAAAGGAGAAAAGAAAACATTGTGAAATATTTCTTACTGCGGCAAATGGAACTGCAATACGTACATTTTTAATCAAATGCTTTCAATTAGACTTTGGTTCTGGTCAAAAATTTTCTTTTCCATTCATTTTAGCAGATATTAATATTCCAATTATTGGTGCAAATTTTTTAGAAAAATTCAGTATTTTAGTTGGTATTAAAAACAGACAGCTAATAGACACATCAAATAATTTTTTCTTTACAATTATGTAATATTAAGGGCCAGGCCCACGATGTCACCAACGTTCGACTTGCAAACAACAACAAAATTTTAAAATTTGTTTTTGTTTTGAATGTAAGTGTGCGACGAGTCGAACGTTCGTGATATTGTGAGACTGGCCCTAACAGTAAAATAGCCTCTCTTCTAGCAGAATTTCCATCAATAACTAGGAAACCAGATTACCACAAAATTACATCACATAATACAGTTGATAAACTTGAAACTGTTGGTCCTCATCCATTTAGTAAGCCACGTCACACATTGGTTGAGTTGTCGAAGGACAATGAAACTTGGCACATAGGCATTTTTTGTTTGAATCAAGAAAAAATGGAAAAATAAAAATTATCCGCCCACTCAGAATTATTTGTGTGAAATTTGAAAAATATCCGCCTACTTTTACGCCTACTTCCCATACAACTTGTATCGGAAAAGTGGCATAAGTCCCTTGATTTTTAATGCATCAACTCAATTTTCACAAAAGCTAAATATTATAATTGTAGAATGGGGTCCTGAAAATATATACCTAATCCACCCACTTTTACGCCTATCTCCCATAGAAAAAACATGAATAAGTCATTAAATCAGAAACTGTATATTATTGTTGGTACTTAATGTAATGGGTGTTTTTTATTGAGGTATATAACTTTAAGTTGGCATCACTTTTTTAACTGGCGGCCATTTTGTCAGCTGTCAAGTGATTAATATTTAGTTTGGTTTGCCATTTCATCATGAACAGGTTGACAAAAGAACAACGCTTGCAAATCGTGCAAATTTATTTCGAAAATAATGGTTCAGTTCGCGAAGTTTACCGCAAGCTCCGTCCATTTTATGGTCGACATAATCGTCCATCAGAGCAATTAATTCGGTTAACCATGGATTGGCCACCAAGATCGTGTGATTTGACACCATTGGATTATTTTCTTTGGGGATATGTGAAGTCGCTCGTCTACGCCAACAAACCAGAAAGGGACTTGGAAGCCAACATTCGTGGCGTTATTGCCAACATATGGCCCCATATGCTCGAAAAAGTGGTTGAAAATTGGACCTGTAGAATTGGCTTTATTCGAGCCAGCCGCGGCGGCCACATGCCCGAAATCATATTTAAACGTTAATGGCATAAAATTATCCTTCCAATAAAGCCAAATTGATGGACATTAAAACGATTTTCTTGTGTTTTATTTCAATTCGAAGTTCTATACCTCTAAAAAAACACCCTGTATTACTTATTAAGCTCTAACGGAAAAGATTTAGTGCAATAAAGAGAGCAAGACATAATGTGTAGTTGTTATTGAATGCAACAACATAACACAACACCTAATAGTCTATCGCATATAATCGTGCTTGATCTTCTATTGTTGTTATCAAACAGTATCAGTAAACAACAATTCAAATTCAATTGAAGCTTATGTTTTTTTCAACAATGAAATATATAACAATTGACACTAGTATGTATATAACATTATGTAATAATTTTAAACAGTAAAGAATTATAGCAACAACAACAAGCATGCACTAAAATTCATGTTTTGTTACTTTATCACTTTATAGTTTTACTGTTTTTTAAGAAAGGAGCAAGTAGGAGCAGCTGATTTTTTTTAACTTTTAGCTGAGACTTCAAGCTGTAATGTGACATCTTTCGTTAAACAGCGCTCCACAGCGCTAAAAAGATGCAGTCCACTGAAATATTTATATTTTGTTCTATGAAATTTTTTATATGGCACTTTTTCCAACTTTTTTTAATGCAAATCTCATCTATGACTATTGTCATTTACGAAAATATACAACAATGTCAATTGATAAGTTTACTGTTATTGTACCAAAAGATTGAATATACAGTAAATTTGCATGCCATTTTAAACAAGTGAACATATATGAACTTCGAGCGTGTCTGTCCAAACAAATAAAAAATATAGCAGCCTAATATTATGGAATCAAAATACCAAATCGGCGAACATTAAAAAATTTATTTCAGCCACTCTTCAACCTATGTGCGTCACCTTGTCTCTATTGAATATAAAATAGCTAAAACTGAATTTGATAAACTAGTTAAAATAGGTATACCATTTAATTCATCTGTGTGTTCACTTCATATGTTTAAAAAATAGACCTCAAAAGATTGGAGACCATCTGGAGACTATAGACTTTTAAATTGCGTAGCTATTCTCGATAGTTATCCTTTTCCACATATCCATGATTTTAAAATTGGTTTAACAAACGCAAAAGTGTTTTCAAAAATTCACCTTGTCCGCGCCTACCACCAAATACCTATGGCTGAAAATGATATACACAAAACCGCAATTACCACACCCCTTGGTATGTATGAGTTCATAAGAATGCCATTTGGCCTTCGTAATAGTGCACAAACTGTTCAAAGGTTTATAAACGAAGTGTTTAATGGATTCGATTTTATCTTCATTTACATCGACGATATTTTAATAGCTAGTAAAAATAATGAAGAGCACGCTATACAACTACGAAAAGTTTTTGAAAATGAATATGGTTTTAACATAAAACTTTCAAAATGTATTTTTCAGGTACTTGAACTCGATTTCCTAGGTTGTAACATTTCAGAAAATGGAATATCTCCTTCTAAATCTAGAATAAATATTATTCTACAATATGATTTACCAAAAACTGTCAAAAAATTACAACAGTTTTTAGGAAACATCAATTACTGTCATAGATATATCCCGCAATAAGCGGGATATATCTCCTTTGCACACTAACAGAAGCAAATGAGCCCAAAGCAAAAGATATCTGTTGGACTGAGAGTACAAAGCCGGCATTTCAAAACGTTAAAAGAAACTTTTCAGAAAAATCATTACTCAATCATTTTGACGAAGAATGTAAGCTATCTATTTCTGTCGATGCAACGTAGCCGTAAAAACCTCTGGGAACCCTTAGCATACTTCTCTAAAAAGCTTAGTCTTTGTGAAATAAAATATTCTACATTTGATCGCGAACTATTAGGGGTGTATCTTACAATTAAATATTTCCGACATTTCCCAGAAGGTCGAGAATTTATAATTGTTACAGGCCATAAACCTGTAATATATGCTTTGAATTCAAAATGTGAAAATTTTTCTCACAAATTCGCCATTTAGAGTTTATTGCTCAATTTGGTAATGATATTCGACATGTGTCTGGAAAATATAATATCGTCGCGGACGCATTATCGAGTGAATATGTATTGAATGAATACACTTACAAATGTATTTACCAAAGGTAAATCAATAAGTGAAAATATTTAATTCAACAAGAATTGAAATTACTGAAATTAAGCCCGACTAAGAAATTATTTCTGATTAAAATTCACTAAGTTCAACTAAAACTTTAAAACTGTCTCACTTAAATAATCATGGACACGTCACAAATATACGTTTACTTGGCAATAACAGTTTCAAATACTGGAAAGTAAAATCAAATGTAGAAAGCAAAAACAATGTAAAAATAATATCCACTACAAACATACTTACATGTACATATGTACCGAAGATACATCTAATAAGTAAAACGAATTAATGTGATGATCGTAAAAGATAAGCAAGAATAGTTAAACATACTTACGTAGAGTGCTATATAACTTCGTGCTAACCTGAATAGAAAAATGAAAAAACGGATAAACAGAAAATGCATAGTGATAAATCAATAATTGTATACACAATATAATCATTTCTCATATTCCATTTCATTGAAAATTTTGCGTTAAATAGCTGATGTTAATAACAATATCTACCCCAGTGGATAGACTTGGGTGCTCTTGAAGTGCGCGGCTGCACAGAAAAATATCGGTATTTCCCCTAGCTTATAGTCTAATTTAATTTTTCATCTCTTCTTTAGAAACTCACATTAATAAGTAAAAATATTTCATTCAACAAGAATTGAAATTACTGAACTTAAGCCCGAATAAAAAATTATTTCTGATTAAAATTCAATATAGTTCAACTAAAAATTTAAAATTGTCTTACAAAAGAGGTTTTTGTTATTTCAATAATTACAATAATAATTAATTATTATTTATTTTCAGGCATAAAGTTAGTGATAGTAATCAATAATACATAAATATCGTATTAAGCACAAAAATATTTTCAAGCTGTTTCATCTGGAGTGTTGAGTATTAGAGCCATAGTTTCCCTCTTTTTTAAGCGGATAGGTCCAGTAAAATTTAAGATGTTACAAGCAAGTGGATTAGGATGAGACTCGAGTTTTGTTAAGTATTTGCCTGCGTATTTTTTAATTTCTTCAGTCACTAGTGGCATATTTAAATCACGATGTAAATTTGAATTTTTGATGTACCATAGAGCCGATGTTATTAGTCTTAAAATCTTGTTTTGCCTTCGTTGGATTCTCTCTATACTGGAAGCTGAAGCAGTGCCCCATAGCTGTATTCCGTAGCACCATATAGGTTTCAAGAGCGCCTTGTATATCAAAAGTTTACAATCTAGACTCACCGTGGAATTTATACCAATCAGCCAATGTACTTGAGTTAATTTTAGTTTCATTTGTGTTAGCTTAGATTCAATGTGGTGTTTCCGTGTAAGCCTTCGGTCAAGGTGTATACTAAGGTATTTCACATGTGAGTGTTGAGGAACTATTGATTCTAATGGGGGAACAAGTATCTTTTCGTAAGGTAAATGTTACCTGAGCATACTTCTGTTCGTTTACTTTTATTCTCCATAAGTTTAGCCATAGTTCCAGCTGAGTAATATGTTCCTGAAGATATCGACATGCCTCATGAGAGTTTTCGTGCATACTATGGCAGGCTGTATCATCGGCAAATGTAGATGTGTGGATGTTACTGGTCACAGGCATATCACAAGTATAAATCAAATACAAAACTGACCCCAGTATACACCCCTGTGTGAACTTCCGGGCAAAAATATAACTTTGTAAAAGATTAAGAATGTTTATTGGTAGATATGTTTTTAATTTTAAAACTAGGACTTCGTGCCACACTTTATCAAATGCCTGAGAAAAATCAATAAAGAGGGCTGAACAATATTTTATTATTTTAACATAAAAACAAACATAACTTCGAAAAATATTAAAATTTATTAATAGAAATATTTATAACAAGCTGAATTAACAATTCAAATTGAAGTAATCTATTGAGGATGTAAACAAAACTACAGTTTCTGAGACTGATTTGACCTCAAGAAGCCTATTTAAAATAAATGGTTACTCTCTATATGATTCAAACTACCCGATAGGGAGAGCGTGCGGTGGAACAGCAATTCTAATTAAGTCAACACTTAACAAATATGTCCTTGATAACACTTGTGCAGAACATCTACAAGCAACTAATATTTGTGTCGAAAATATTTTGACCAATCTCGTTATATCATCAATTTACTACCCTGCCAGATTCTCAATCACTGAATGTCAATATGAGGATTCCTACAAATCGGTTGGACCTCGTTTCGTAGCAGCTGGAGTCTAAAATGCAAAACATACGTTCTGGGGTTCACGCCTTATTACACCTAGAGGAAGAGCGTTGTTCAGTACAATTTAAAAAATGGGCTTGGACGTCATCTCAAGTGGAGAGCCCACCTAATGGCCTACAGACATACAAAAAATTCCAGATGTTATAGATTTTGGAGTCATGAAAAATATTTCTAGAGATTTAGTTAATGTCGAAGCTCCCTTAGATCTCTCCTCCGATCACTCTCCCACTATCGTTACAATCTGTAACCCACTAAGAAGTGATTTACCTCACCCATATGTGAAGATGATCAATCGTGTTAATTGGCTGAGATTCAAAAAATATCTTAGTAGTCATTGCACGGAAAACATAATGCTAAGAACATCCGATGATATTGAATCTAACATTGCGAATCTTAACGAAAATATAAAGCAGGCTGCTGAAAATGCTTCTACCTCCCACCCGCAGACTGGGTTCAATAGAATTTATTCTACGGATATTGAACGTCTTGTATGTGAAAAAAGAAGAGCTAGAAGGAAATGGCAACAGCACAGATCGCCCCAGCATAAAATCAGATTTAAAGAGTGCATTAAACGACTCCAAGAGTTGCTTGCATATGAAAAAACTGCATCTCTTAAAAATTATCTGGAAAACCTCGATGTCACACCAGCATCTAATTACTCTTTGTGGCGCGCTGCGAAAAAGCTTAAAACACCCGTTGAGTTTAAACCACCTCTGCGCACTTTTACCGGAGGTTGGGCAAGAAGTAATACGGAAAAAGGTAACTTGTTTGCAAAGCATTTAAAATCTGTATTTACCCCAAACAGATGTACTGCTGCTGTTGATTTACCGAGTGTAGTTGCTCTACCCCCTCGACCCTTAATGTTTAAGATGCTTGACGTACAGAAACTAATTGCTGAACTCAACCCGAAGAAAGCTGCAGGTATTGATGGAATTAGTAACAAGATGCTGATGAATTTGCCACGTATTGCAATTCGAATTCTTCTATTTATTTTTGATTCCATATTACGACTAGAGTATTATCCCCATCACTGGAAGCTTTCCAAGGTTAAAATGATTACAAAGCCTGGCAAAGATCTTACCAATGCTAAATCATACAGGTCAATTAGGCTACTACCAACAATGTCAAATTTTTTGAAAAACTGCTTATGCCAAATTTTCTCCAATTCTAATTGGTAGTGGATGCAATCCATACAATCAATTTAGTTTTAGAAGTCAGCATAGCACCATTGAACAATCGCATAGATTGGTTCAATTTATAAGAAGAACATTTGAAGAAATCAAGTATTGTTCTACCCTGTTTATTAACGTTTCTCAGGCTTTTGATAAAGTGTGTCATGAAGGCCTTATTTTAAAATTAAAATCATATCTACCAATAAATTTTCTGAAGCTATTGGAAAGTTGCATTACTACCCGGAAGTTGACGGTCTCCTTCAAGACTTCATGAGTGAACCAGAATCTATATTATCCACTGTGCCACAGGGGAGGGCCAGTTTTGTATTTGATTTATACTTATGACATGCCTTTGAGCAGCAATATCCATACATCTACATTTGCCGATGACACAACTTGCCTTAGTATGCACAAAAACCATTACGAGGCTTCCCGATATCTACAAGAACATATTACATAGCTGGAACTATGGTTAAACCTATAGAAAATTAAAGTAAACAAACAAAAGTGTGTTAAACATTCAACATTCACATGTAAAATACCTTGGTATACACCATGATCGACGGCTTATATGGAAACAACATATTCACTCAAATCTAACACAAATAATATTTAAATTAACTCAGATACATAAGCTGATTAGTAGAAATTCAACAATCAGTCTAGATTGTAAACTTTTAATGCACAACTCGTTTTTAAAACCAATATGATGCTACTGAATACAGCTATGGGGCACTGCTTCAGCTTCCAATGTAGAGAGAATACAACGAAATCAAAACAAGATTTTAAGACTAATAAAATCGGCTCCATTGTACATAAAAATTCAAATGTACATCGTGACTTAAATATGCAACTAGTGAATGAAGAAATTGCAAAATACGCAGGCAATTACTTAAAAAAACTCAAGTACCATCCTAATCCCCTTGATCGTAACATCTTGAATTTTACTGGACACATCCGCTGAAAAAACAGGGTCACCACGGCTCTTATACTCAACACTCCAGATGAAACTGCTTCAAAATATTTTTGTGCTTAATACGACATTTATGTATTATTGATTACCATCACTGTTGACACAAAGAAAGGGTTAATTATTGCTTTTACTTTAATATTTTATTTTTATTTTTAACTTGCAAAAGCAAAAGCATTTAAGCATGTATTTAATTATTTATTTAACTAAATATGACGTCGACGTAATCCACAACATAAACAAAACATATTAAAGATGCCTCAACCAGATTCAGGTGCAAAGGGCAACACTGCAGCAGTTTCATCATTATCTGCAACAGCAGCAACAACACAATACAAATATATCATGTTAGCTACAGCGAAGGTAATTGTGAAGGCTTCAAATGGTATTTCCACGGAGGTTCGAGCTATTCTGGATTCAGGCTCACAAGTAGACATTGTATCTGCACGTCTCGTCAGGAAGTTATCATTGGCTCCAACTGCGACTTCTCTGTGCATCGATGGAGTTGGAAGGACTCAGAAACGAGTTGTCATCAATAAAAGGTGATTTTTTGACAAAGTTGCACGCTATCGTTCTTGCAACTATCTTTTCACAACAACCACTTCATAACATTGATTTTTCAATCTGGAATATTTCAGACAATATTCAACTAGCAGATTCTAGACTTTTCAAACAAGAAAATATAGATATTCTTCTCGGAGTAGAATTCTACTTCAAGGTTATGCTTCCAGGGATAATAAAATTAGTTGTGCGGCAATCCTACTCTGCAAAATATATTACTGGGCTGCATCGTAGGTGGCTCAATTCTCCAAACTATTAACTCAAGTTCATTATCGCCACCTACATGTGACATATTTCTCGATGATTCTACACTAGAATAAAACATTGAACAGCTATGGAAATTAGACGAAATAGAATACATTGAGAAAATTATAACTCCATTAGAAGAACAGTGCGAAGTTCATTTCGTTAACAATACCAAAACTAACAAACATAATCGTTTCATTGTTAGCGTTCCATTTCGCGAAAATCCATCTGTATTGGGTGATTTACATGCCATGGCTTACTATAGATTCGTTAGCTTAGAAAAACGACTACAAAGGAATCAGAGCGTATTGAAACCAGAAAGCACTACAACAAAGCTTTAAGCCGTTTTGACGCATCAGCAAAAATATCAACTGGATAAATTTTTTTAAATTAGTCTTTACAATAGACAGCGGACCATTAGTATCAAATCATTATATGGCGAGATAATCCATCATCACAAATTAAATACTACCGACAGACTTAACACGGTTACATATGGAACACGTGCACCACCTTATCTTGCCATCAGATGCTTAAAAAATAGCAGAAGAAAATATACACAGCTTTCCGTATGGATCCCAGATGTTGAAGGATAATTTTTATGTGGATGATGGACTTCGAGGTTCAGATAGTCTAAGCACAGCAATCACAAAGCAAAACTTACAAAAATGGTGAGCAAATCATGCAGATTTTAAAATTATTGCAGCAGTTTAGACTTCGACAACCACGGCAGCAGTACGATAAAAAAATATTGTTGTTGAATTGGTTACATAAGAACAACAAATTTTTGCGTCAAGGTCAAATTCAGTCATCATCAGAAAATGACGAAACGTACAGCAACTTCTGATCTTGCAAGGCCGTTTTACCCCTTTGGCCTCCTAGCTCCCATGGTTGTAAATGCAAAGATATTTATCCAACAATTTTGGCATCATGCATTAGAGTGGGATTATCCGTTACCTGACGATCTGTGTGCATCCTGGAATAAATTCAGAATTGACCTTGAAAGTCTCAACAACTTTAAGATATCACGGCACATATTCCAAGGTGAAACACCGGTAAAATCACAACTCCACGTGTTTGCAGATGCATCTGAGAAGGCCTTTGGTACAGCTGCTTACACTCATGCAACTCTTAAGAATGGACAAATAATAGTGAGGTTGTTGTGTGCCATATCACGGTTGGAACTATGTGCTGCAGTTTTCGCGGCTCAACTTGCTCATAGACTTAAACATGAAATGAAAATAGAAAAGCAAACGACGTTTTTATGGACGGACTCTGAGATTGTACTATCGTGGATAAATACACAGTCATCGTTATACCTTTGTAGCCAACAAAGTATCAACAATTCTATCATTAACCTTACCGCAACAATGGCATGATATAGGATCAAAAGACAATCCAGCTGACATATTGTTTAGATGTATTAAAACAGCGGAACTGCCAAGATGCAATATGTGGCTATATGGACCACTGTTTCTTCATGGCAAGGAAAAAAAGGGTAGTTGTAACAGCAGTCTGTTCAAACTATGACAACATTATATATGGAATTCACCACAGGAACTCCTTCAAAACTTTACAGAGAGTATTGAGTAATGTTTTTCGATTCATTAATACTTTAAAACCGCAAAACAAAGTAAGACCAACGCACATAAAGAGCTCCTAGGGTCCAGTGCGATCAGTAGCCTATCTCCACTTCTCGATAACAGGTCGGTTCTACGGGGCGGAGTAAGATTGGAAGCATCAGCATTGTCGTTTGACGTAAAACATTCCATACTTTTACCATAGATTCAATATCAAAAATTTATACTTACAATGCTTTATGAAGAAAGTTATCATTGTGGCCCACAAGCGCTACTGGCTATATCAAGACTAAAATATTGGATTATCAAGGGCAAATCAATGACCAGAAATATAATCCAAAACTGTGTTCGATGTACAAGAGCAAAACCAAGACTCCTGAACCAAATAATGGGAGACATACCAGAAATCAGAGTAACGCCACCAATAGCATTCTTTAAAATACGAGTTGATTATTATGGTCCTTTGTGGGTATAAGGAGTAAAAAACCTCATAAAGTTTATATAGCTATATTTGTCTGTTTTTCAACAAAGGCAGTACATCTGGAAGTTGTAACTGAATAAACAACGGATGCCTTTATTGGAGCCCTTAAAAGGTTTCTATCACGTACAAGGCGCAGCCAAACCATATATTCAGACAACGCTACAAATTTTATAGATGCTCGAAATCAGCTGGAGGAGCTGGTTGATGCAATCTTTTCTAATATCACAGAAAAAAATCATGGAACAAGGACGGTGTTGAGTTCAAATTTATACCACTTAGAGCTCCTCACTTTGGAGGATAATGGGAGGCAGCGGTTAAATCAGCTAAACAACTATTTCTTCGAACTATTTCAACGGCTTCTTTAACTCACGAAGAGTTGGAAACGGTAATTATCGAAATAGAAGCCATCCTAAATTCTCGACCACTAACCCCAATATCATCTAACCCAAATGACTTTAGCACAAGTGGACAGCAGTGCAAAACACTTAAACACTTCCCTCGCGACACGATGGAAATTAATGTCCCAGCTTAAACATGAATTCTGGAGACTTTGGTCATCAGAATACTTACAGCAGTTGCAAGAAAAACATAAATGGAAATCATCTTATCAAAACGTAAAGGACAAATAGTTATCATAAAGGAATATAACCAACCAGTTATGCGTTGGCCACTCGGAAAAATTCTTCATACACATGAAGGCAATGATGGGGTGATAAGAAGACCTATACACCGAGAAAACGACATTTTCCCAGATCTTCTGTAATGCTGAGTATCTTGAGAACACTTATGCCGATTTCAGCTATTTTTTGCAACAATATTGAAATAAATAAATTTAAAAATGACCCAAGAATATACTTTGAGCGCATTAGAACGGCAAGGATGATGACAGCAGAATGGAAAATTATGGTCTATTTCAATTTAGCTCCATTTTCAGCAGAAATTAATGCACTATCTTCAAGAATACTTGTACTCGAGAAACTCTGTACAGAATACCAATAGACGCACATGTGCAACAGTTTTGTTAAACACTTTCAACAAATAATAAAGATGAGCTATGCCAAGAAAGGGAAATATTTTCATTAAATAGGTTCAAACTAGCGGCATTCAACTATGTTGGAAACGTCGCCCGATCGTTATTTGGAGTCTTAGATTCAGACTATGTTGAGAAAATGAAATCAGAATTCAAAACCAATTAACTGCACTTGCGAATCAGCTCAATTTCATTAACAAAGAATCCCAGCAAACCAGTAAAACTCAACTAATTGAATTTGTATTAATTCAATTGACACTAATGGCAACAAATCTCCAGCGAATAGAATCTAAAATAGTCAATGTACTCACAAGCGCCCATAGTGCACGAATAAGTACATTGCTATTGTCACCGTATCAACTGAAAAACGAACTTACTACTATAAGGAATCATCTCCCAGCCTATCATACGCTTCAAATTGAAGACGACAACCTGATTAAACTCTACAAATTAATGACTGTTAAAGGTGCCGTAACTAAAACAGAGAGTGTATTTGAAGTTAAATTGCCATTGGTAGATCAACAGATATTGGAATTGTTCAAAAAAAAATACCACTTCCAATAATTAAAAACGAGAGACTTATATCAATTACATTGCATAGTTCTTATTTAGCAGCGAATTCACACAGAGACCTATTCATTTCTTTAACAATGGAAGATGTTCACAACTGCATGAAAACCAAACTTGATGTATATATATGCAAAAATAAACAAACGAAACTTGGAAGGGACTCAGATATGACTTCATGCGAAATCGTTATGTTTAATAACAAAAACACAACTTTTTACGCTAATTTACACTGAAGGGATCCTGAATAATACAAATTGAACCAGACTGTGTAGTAAAAAATGACACCATTATCATACGCGGTCATTTTGAAATAGTTAAAAATGCACATACTTCGTGTTCAAGATTTAAACCAATGGAGCTTGTCAATAGTTCTCAAGAATTGCACAAAATTTTTAATACTACAACCCATGAATTTAACACACAAATAATCAATTTGACTACACTACGTTAATTTTGGCCATAATTTTGTTACTTGCTCTTTCCATAGTTAGACTACATACAAGATCTCCGAAAACCATTACCAAAGAAGAAACTCAATCTTCACCTACGCAAAAGTTTTTATAAATATTTACTGAACTTTACTGCATTTTACTAAATTCCGTTCGTTTACCCAAAATACAGTACATGAGAACACAAATTGAGAGAGTAAAATGACAGTTCTTGACTGAGTATTTTGCAAATTTTTACAGCAAAAATTTGTCCTAGTAAAGTTTAGTAGGTTAAAAATATATGATTCAAAATGTAAACAAACGAAAAGTGAGCAGACGAAAAGTATAAAAATTTTAGAAAATCTTAAATAAAAATTGTGAAAGTCATTACAAAATAGATAATTTATAAAGAATTATAGAGTTCAGGGTGTTTTTTTAGAGGTATAGAACTTCGAATTGAAATAAAACACAAGAAAATCGTTTTAATGTCCATCAATTTGGCTTTATTGGAAGGATAATTTTATGCCATTAACGTTTAAATATGATTTCGGGCATGTGGCCGCCGCGGCTGGCTCGAATAAAGCCAATTCTACAGGTCCAATTTTCAACCACTTTTTCGAGCATATGGGGCCGTATGTTGGCAATAACGCCACGAATGTTGGCTTCCAAGTCCCCTAACGTTTCTGGTTTGTTGGCGTAGACGAGCGACTTCACATATCCCCAACGAAAATAATCCAATGGTGTGAAATCACACGATCTTGGTGGCCAATTGACAGGTCCATTCCGCGAAATTATGCGCTCATCGAATGTTTCCTTCAATAAATCGTGCGCTGTGTGGCATGTAGCGCCGTCTTGTTGGAACCACAACTCATCCACATTCATGCCATCCAATTCGGGAACAAAATAGTCGGTTATCATGGCTCTATACCGGTCTTCATTAACGGTAACTGACTCTCCAGCATTATTTCGGAAGAAGTATGGCCCAATGACTCCACCAGCCCATAGAGCAAACCAAACAGTCAGTTTTTGTGGATGTAATGGCGTCTCAAGGGTCTCATGTGGATTCTCTTCACTCCAAATGCGGCAATTTTGCTTGTTGACGTAGCCATTCAACCAAAAATGAGCCTCATCACTGAACAAAATTTTGCGATGAAAATCAGCATCGAGATCAATCTCATTTTTGCACGATTTGCAAGCGTTGTTCTTTTGTCAACCTGTTCATGATGAAATGGCAAACCAAACTAAATATTAATCACTTGACAGCTGACAAAATGGCCGCTAGTTAATAAAGTGATGCCAACTTAAAGTTCTATACCTCAATAAAAAACACCCATACATATTTTATAATTTAATTTATTGATTATTTTCTTTTGGGGATGTCTAATTATTCAAAGTTGTAAAACCGTAAAGTATCTGGTTACTTAGTACTGCACTTGTTTTTAAGGTAGTCAATATTATTAACAAACAGTCATGTAGTTTTTAAGAAATTTAACCTACAGCAAAACAGAAAAATCAAAAAGAAATTAATTGCAAATATTAAATAAAATAAATTACAAATTTATTCTTAGATTGGTCGTGTTATAAAAAATATTGTATCAAGTACCAATAAGAAAAGAGTTGAATAGTCAAAAGTGCATATAATTTTCAGCACTATGTGGAGTTGGAGTCAGCTGTTTCCTTAATCTTACTAATCTTTACTATTTTTCTGTTCGCATACTTTTTTCGGCAACAACACTTTTTAAGATTAAATTTTAAAATTTTTGCATTAACTACTCATTTACTGCATTTTACCACATAAGTACAAAAAACACCTAACATTAGACATTCACTGTTGTTCAGACCACAAGCCAAGTCAATCAACATTAGACTTTCCGAGTTGTCCAGACCACAATCCACCACTACCTAGACGAAATATGTTGAATGCTGTTGAACGTCGGGGAGAATGTTAACACCCAGAAGGGTAATTATTGATTTTATTTTAATATTTTTTTTTATTTATTAACTTGCAAAAACAAAAGTTTTAATACAAAAAAAAAAGTTTTAAGCATGCATTTAATTATTAATTTAATTAAATATGCAAAGGTAACTAGAGCTCAGACTATTAAAGTGCAATTATTACAGGTTTTCATATTAATTATGTTTTTGTTTTTTTTTTTTTTTTGATTTAAAGAGGTAATTGGGACATTAAATTACAACTATCACTGTTCTTTGCTCAGCTATTTATGGTAACTGTTACAGTTTTGTGTAAATTGCTTACTCATGTATTTTGTGTATTACTTATGATTAATTGATTATTATGTATTGCTAAATTTAATTTAGTATATAAGATGTGAATAAAACTAAATTATTAGTTCAGTAGTAAATTATTATTGTGCTTTTATTGAACTTAGCGCTCTTCTGGTTAAAGTGCTTGAAGAACCTAGTGGCAAAGAAAAATAGTATCAATCCAAATTTATGTGTTTGGATTGAATTCTACTATAGCCAGTTAGGAATTAACAATCAATTTATTTTGGATCTACAACGATTTTTGTAAATACAATTAATGAAATTGTAAGTTAAAGCAAAATATGAAAAATATTTTAAATTAAATATATCAACAAATAGTTTGTTGAAATTTATTTATCTTTTCAACACATATTTTTGTTAGATTTCAAAGTTATTTCAATTAAAGTTATTGCGAATTATTGAATTTCCGTACAAATTTTAATTATCATAATTATTATATTAACAGTATTTTTTTTATACACAATCATAATCCTCGAAACGATATTTTGTATGTCTGCGAAAAACTCAAAATGTTTTTGGGAAGAATTGAACCGGCAACCTCTGGACTAATGAACTAACTTACTTACCTCTCAGTTAAAGAGCAACGCTTAATTAGATACGCAAATAATGAATACACACAAAACATGATTCCTTATGTTTCTTCTTGATGTGCTCATTCCGTTATATTATAATTTAACAAATAATTTTGTTGGGTACATTAATTGACTAGAAAAATTTAAATTTGTTATATCAACAATGATTATTGTTAATTTTTAAATTAAATATAAACAATTTGTTTTGTTGATTGTATTTTGATGATATTTTTTCTGTGATGGCAACATTTTTTGCCAGCGGCGCTTGTAGTCGTGTAGTCATGTAGCTTGCTGTGGTCTATCTGTTTAATGCATAGTTTTAATAAATTAACTGCCATTGAAACAGAGGATGCAAGAAATATTTGCGGTTCTCTCTTTATATTTTGATAAAAAATCAAAATAGTTCCATCAAATTATTTAAATGTGTTTGCCATTTAGGTGTGGACTTAAATAAATTTTACAAACTTGTACAAATATCAAACACTTGATGGTTATCTTATGGAACAGCTGTCCTAAATATTTTTGGGGACAAAAATTCGAATTTGTCTTTAGAAATGGGGATCTTTTGGGGACATGACGTTTTAAATTGGAGACAAGAGGCAAATATTTTCTGGCAGCACTGGTCAGACAAACTGAAAGCTTAAGATCTTCGTTGTGAATACCTATTCGTTTATTGTGTTAATTTCGACTGTGACTCTTTGAATTTTCAGAAGCAGAAGCAAAAGAAAATACACAAGTGAGACGTCTTTAAACACTGATTTTAGTTTTTGAGTTCAGCCTGTTCTTGTAACTAAAAGTGAAGTACTCGTACATTAATTAAAGTAAAGAAAGCAAAGAATTAAAAAAATTTTTATTTTTTTATGAAAAATCTATAATATAAAAATAAATCGCTGAATGTGTTGGTAAGTGCAAATCTCGAGAGCAGCTGAACCAATTTCTCTAATTCTTTTTTTTATAAATTCCCTGAAGTACGAGGATGGTTCTTGCCGAGAGAAAAATTTAAAACTAAGACCAGGAGGGCGCTAGGAGTGAAATTTCTGCCCTACCGAAATGATCAAACCGATTTTAATGAAATTTGGAGCCCATATAGATCTGCGTCTAAAAAGTTTAACTAAGACATGTACATTTTTAAAACTAGGACCAAGAGGGATATAAGTGGAAATTTCTGCCCCTCTGAAAAGATCAAATCGATTATAATGAAATTTAGAACATAGATATATCTGCTTCTAAAAAGTTACATAAGCCATGAACATTTATAAAACTAGGACCGGGAGGGCGATAGCAGGGAAGTTTCTGCCCTTCCTAAAAGTTCAAACCGATTTTAATGAAATTTAGAACAGATAGATCTGCATCTAAGGTCACATGGTCTATGTAAATTTTTCGAATAAGGACGAGTAGGGCGATATGGGGAAATTTCAGCCCCCTCGAAATGTTCAAACCGATTTTAATGAAATTTGGAACATAGATAGAACTACGTCCAACAAGCTACACAGGCTATGCACATTTTTAAACTAGGACGAAGAGGGCGATAGATGGAAATTTCTGCCCCTCCAAAACGTTCAAAATCAATCAAATTACTGAAAATTAATTGAATATTTGTGTAATATCTTTCCTTCAAATTTATTTTAGTTGGTGGCGTACCAACGCGCGCAAGGTACAGCTAGTTTATAAATAAATTCATAACTTACGTACTTGTTTTCTTTAAAACTAGCTTTTATTGAGTTATGCCTATGTTGCAACATACAGGCATGTTCTGAAATCGGGGTGATTTCAAATGACGCAATTGATTTTTCGGTGTTCTGAAAATCACCAGATTTTTAGTTTTTAATAGTGATTTTCATTGATTGATTTTATTGTGATGCCACAGTTATTTAGTACTTATTTTTGCCGTTTGCACTTATTTTTAACTATTATATATTAAATATTAGCCAATCGGATTTCATAATAATTATTATTATTGAACAAATTTAATAAAATTTTATTTTTATGATTAATTTAGTTGAATAAATTTGGCATACGAGTATGCTACACGACTTTTAAACTTTATTGCTCTGGCAACCACAAATATCTTTTTGATTAACAACACTATGACTACCAAAATGCCTACTAAAAAGAAAAAGTAAATCAAGAATAGTACAAAAAATAAAGAATTTTAACAATTTTTAAATTTTAGTGTTTTTTTTGTATAAAATAATAAATTTTATAACAAAAACAAATCGTATTAAGTGTATACATAAGTAGTAGGGAACTGGGCATTCGGGCGCCGATTAAAATTGTGAAATTTTGCTGAAATTTGTCTGAAATTTGAGAAATTGTGTTTTTTTGTTTACATTAAGTGTTTTTTGTTTACATTAACTGTTTTTTGTTTATGTTAAGTGTATGTATGTTTGTATATATGTATGTATGACCGTGGGAACCTGTGCGCATAATATTTTCTGGGAATACATTAAGGGGTTTATAGGTTTGAAGCTTTTATATGTATATGATTTTCTAATGTCGAATGGATAACATCTTTATTTTTTTCAAATGCCGACGGGAAAACATGTTTTCTTCTTCAAATGCCGACGGGAAAACATGTTTATTTTTTTTCAAATGCCGACGGGAAAATCATGGAAATGATTTTTCATAATGACGAAGGAAAATTTGTGGGTGTGTCTAGCTGTAGGAATTGAACTCTGGCTGTGCTTGGTGGGGGGCGGGGTGTGTCTAGATTGTGAGACCTTAAGGTTGACTGTGATTTGGGTAGGTGAGGGTGTTTTGTAATATGTAACCGTGGGAATTCAGTGGCGTTTATGCTTGTTGTAATTTAAACCAAGCTGTGCTTGGCGGGGGGCGGGGTGTATTTCAGGTAGATCGACTGATGGAGGGCGGGGAGTTGTTGTAATATATATCCGTGGGAATCTGTGTACATGTAGGTATGTATGTCTGTAAGAGTTTAAGGCTGGCTGTGATTTATGAAAGGCGAGGTGAGAGTCTTCATGTAATACGTATCCATGGGAATCTGTGTATATGTATGTATGTTCGTCGGAGTTTAAAGCTGATTGTGATTTGGGTGGGGGAGGGTGTTGTTGTGATAGATAGATAGAATGGGCCTATGTGTGTGTGTGTGTATGTATGTATGTATGAGTTTAAGGCTGATCGTGATTTAGGTTGTTGAGATTAATAGATTGTATATTACCTTGAGATTTTGTGTATGTATATCTATAAGAACTTTAGGCTGACTGTGATTTGTGAGGGGAGGGGCGTTATTGAAATAGGTTTAATTTTTCCTAGATGAGTTTTAGTATGTGTTTGTGTATGTGACTTTCTCACCCTAGTAGAAATAAATTGTTTCTCATATGAAAATTTTTTGCTAGAAAATATTATCATATATCTGAACTTCCCTAATACTAGTATGACTTTCATATTGGAGGATGAGATTGCTTTATATTTTATCAAGCTTAAATTTGTCCAATGTTAAAGTCTGTCGGTCAGAAATTTGTTTATATTTGTATAAATATTAATTTCAGATTTTGCAAAATTCTTTTGTACGATCGTGCCGATTTTGTGTGTGTGTATGTGTGTATGCGCGATAGAGTTTGACTGGTCTGTGATAAGTATGTTTATTTAACTACATTTGTCTTCTTCTTCGACTTTCGTCTTCAAGCGTCAATAGCTTGGAGAACGGTTTGTATGTTTTCATGATGTAGATATGTAAGTGTGATTGTTAAAATCCAATAAATACTTAGCATGGGTAAGAAATTTGATAATATGTGTACATATGTACATATGGATCTACAAATTAATTTTATGTATGTTTATATGTAAATAAAAATAAGTCTGGGGCGCCCTGTTGAAATACATTTTTTTGTCATGTGTGCTCTTTTGTTGTTGAGTTGTAAATATTCGCCTGGTCTTTTGTGTATAGATGTGAAATATCTCCATAGTTTTTTATTTGAAATTAAAAAAACGTTCTTTTAATTTTTAGATGTATTTACTTAAAAGTTTGTGAGGAGTTTCTGTTTTAAGTAAAATTGAATTCCTCTCTAGTTGTAGTAATTATAGTATAAATATTTAATATATTTTATTTCCATTTGTTTAAAGTTGATGTAGCCTATATAGTCAACGTTAGAAATTTTTCGGTGTAAAATTTTTTCCAACTATCATCTTTTTTCTTCACCATTTACATATATTTTAGAACATCTTGCATTAGCTTTTAAAAAATTACAAACGCTTTGAAATGAAACTGATCCAGCAGTCCAGCTTAGGTGATGATAGTTTTTTGTTAACCACTTTGCTTCTCTTTCCTTTTTTATTGATAAACATTTAATATCAAATGGTGGTTTTATAATGAAATTGTTATACTCATTATTGTTGAAAACATCCGCTACTTCTTTTTGTAATAAAAATCATTCGAAACCTTACTCGTCTATTAAAACCATTTTTTCATTCATATTACATAATTTATAAGACTTTCCGGACTTTCTATTATTCGATCATCAGTAAAAATGCAGTAGCTGAGGTCCTTGCTTGCTGTTTCAAATTAAATTTCTATATCAATTGACCCGCTATTGAATAAAAGGAGATTTTATCTTAAACTCTGATGCGCTTGAAATTCTTTCATATACGAGTAGTAGATACATATCATATAGATACATATCATATAGAACTGCATAAACATAAATGTTAAAATTTTAATTGCCCAAATTGTGTTACTTGATAATGTTACTATGCTTACATTAATAGGCTATATGTGTATTTTATGAAGGGTGATCACCTATCCCTTTTATTTGATGATCAAGATGATTTTTTTTGTTTGTGTTATGGTATTAAAGTGTAGCGTATTGCATACATATTTCTCCTATGTTTAAGTATGCTTTGTCTTCATGTGAGATGGGCTATATATATAAGTTGGTCAGTCAGTCTCTTGTTTTATTTTTTTTTTCTTCTGATGTATCACTACTTTTTTTTGATTTTACTACTTGAAATAGAGAACATTAATATAATTTTTAAATCCATTATTTTTAATGAAAATATATACATATGTGAGTGTGTACATATGCAAATGTATTCATATCTCCATACATATATGCGAGTATATGTATGTATGTAGAAATTAGTTTACATACAAAGAAATACATGTTTAATAATCAGCTATTATACCAAATCGATCTTCAAAAACTCAGTCACCTCCATCATGAATTCAGCGTAGGTATTTTCATATAGTGTCAGAAACATTGGAATATCTATGTACGTTTGAAAGAAATTTTGCTTCAAATATTTCTACATCAGATTTGCTAGTTGACCCCTTGAAGTTATTGTAGGTGATGTAGCCTGAGTTGTATCGGATTCAGATATTATGATTTCTCACTTAAAAAGGTCCTCATCACTTTCTATCAGGTTTTTATATTTTTCTAACATGCATGTTTTAACATGCTTTTGTCCATAGTGACGCAAGCGTCCGAGATGTAGTGGTGTTTCAGTTAAAAATCTATACTATTAGAATTTACGATTTCGCTCTTTTTATTCTTTTACAAAGTATATACATATTTATGTATTTCATTTAGCATAGAATCATAATATTTCTTTATTTACAAAGTTATGTGACGTGAGGAATTCTTTTAAATTTGCATGCATCGGCATGCTTTCAATATTTTTTCTGTAAATTTATTTAATACTCATACAGATATAAAATAAGATTTTCTTACATTGCATTTTACAATTTATGTATGCTTCAGCATGATTCCAGTTGAAGTCCATATTTATTCAGTAAGTTTGTTTGATACTAATTCATTCACATATACATTCTTAAAGATGGGAAATCTAAATTCAATTTATGTAGTTTATCTATATTTTCTAAGGATTTGATAGCTATAGAAATGAATAGAGTGAAGATCTATTATAATAGCCCATGAGCATATTTTAAAATTTCGCTTGCTAGAGCTTTCGAAATGGAAAATGTACAATTTTCACTATAAAAAGTGATAATATTATGTGTTACTGAATATTACACTGTGTTGTAATTTATTTTGAACGCTTAAGTTTTCACAATATTTCATACAGGCCAACAAGCTTAGAGAATTTCCAGTATATTATCTTTCTTAAGACCTATCATTCCTAATCATTTCTTCAAAAATACAAACCAAACTAGATTTTTCCTGTTTGATTTTATTTTTTACTTTCATTAAATTTCAACATTTTGTTCATCTTCAAATTATTATATTTAGCAGCTTTTTCTCATTTGCTGAGTTAACTTTAATCGCAAACATTTAAATAGTGAGATGAACTTTTATATTTTATACGAATACATTAAGTAATTCTTTGTATATTTCAATACACTTATATGAACCATCATCATATACTTCCTTTGGATGATCTATTAAATCATTCTACTATTTATGCGTTCATATTAAGTAATGTTTAATATTCCACTTATGCATGAATTTTCCAGTGTCTATTAAAAAATTCTTTACAATCATCCATTTGTAAGTTTTTTGGTACTCGTAATATTTCAAAAATATTTTCCACAGCCTAGGTTTTTTCAAATGCAACTTTTATTTTCAACGGTATTGACCATAGAAACTTTGAGAATGAATCATTTACCGTCTACAATAATCAATAATTTCTATTTTCTGTAGAATAGTTTCCCATTTCACCTAAATCAGCTCCATAAAAGATCAACTATTCCTTTCATTATATCTACAATGCACATAAAATTTTCGAGATTTATTATAGAGTTCGTTTACTAAATTTCTTTTTAAAGACATTGAGTTGTTTTAAAGTTTTTTTGGAGAGTGTTGTGAGTAGATTATTAATGGCGGAGATAGTCCAAGTTTGGGAATTCAAAACCGAGAAAAAACTAAAATTTTGGCAACCCTGTTACGAATGAGGGGATTTTGGGTATTTTTATACTGAGATTTCGTTAGGCTGGTTGTGTGTGTGTGTGAGTTTGATTCTTTATTTATGTGTATGTTTGTATACTTGTGTGCACAGCTTTTGTTGTTATTGTAGAGAAACGTTGTGCTTACAGCGGATGGATCTATAAATGGATGTTTGTATGTGTGTATGACAGTGTGTGTGTGTATGAGTATGTGTGTGTGTGTGTGTGTGTATTTACATGTTTGTTTGATGGGGTCCGATACTTTTGTTGTACTGGCAGACAATCATTATTATATCCAGTAGGAAATGTTGATGGTGAAAATATGCTGACTAGCTTTTCACTTTCACTTGTCACCAGTGCTACCAGTCATTGAAAATCTACTAGTAATACTAAAACAATTGATTAGGTAGTGACTACGTAGTTCTTATGCGGTCATGAGACATACCAACCAGACAGTTAGTTACTAGTACATTTCTATAATTTAGGTACATACAAATGTATGTATATTGACAAGTTATTGACAATTCCACCACAAATACACCATATCTGTTTTTTCTCCTTCTTTTATACTGACGGATAGAAGAAAACTTATTATACCAAATTGTTACTAGAATTTTAGTGTTGACACAAAGACACTTGCTCCCAGCCTGACTGTAGGGTAGTGACAAGGGATCTGTGTATTTGTGTGTATGTAGTGATTGTTATTTGATAGACTTTGGTTTGCTCTTTTGAATTGTCGTTGCTATGCGTATGTAGGGTTATTGTATGTATGCATTTATGTTTGCGATCTCTGGGGAAATAATCTAATAGCTGCAGAGAGTGGCAACCCTGTTGGAAGTGGACAGGGAATGTATTTGGTAATGTATGTATATGTTGTTGGATTCATGTATGTGATCGTATCTATTTTTGCTTTGAAGAATATCATTGCTTGTGTGAATTACATCAACACTTTTTCATGCATATTTACAAATTAATGTATATATGTTTTCAAGGCTATTGACGTTGCTATTCTTATGGAGATAGAAAATATTGTGTTGACATAGGTTTTATATCTACAAGTGAATTTCAGATATTAAATGTTTTGAGTCCAATCAGGTTGATAAGAAGAGCTTTTGAAAAGGGGTAATGATATGTTTATTTCAGTATATTTTACTTTAATGTAACAATTATAAGAAATAGGTTTTGGAGAAATACAGCAAAAACTTATAGAAGCTTTCACATGGCCCGATTTTTCTCGTACCTTTATATTGCAAACTGATGCTAGCGATTTTGTTCTGGATGTTGCTGTGTATATGAATTTCATCATATATCGTAATACCAACAGAGAATTGGGGAAAATGTGTATGTGCGTGTGTATGTATATATATATATATATATATATATATGTGTGTGTGTGTGTGTGTGTGTGTGCATGAATTTCATCATATGTCGTAATAAATTAGATTCGATGACTACTACGCGATTCTCATAAGTAGAAGAAATAATGTAGATTGTCATCAGTCTGCTCTGATATCTCAACAAGTGACAACCTATTTACCCAATCAAAATTTTTAAAGTGATTGAAATCCAAACACTATCAAAGTGCTAAAACTAACAACTGTTTGTTAAACAAGTTTATAGTGTATAAAAAATAATTAAATAAATTGTTTATAACTAAAATAAATTGCTTATAAATAAAATAATTAAATAAATTGTTTATAAATAAAATAATTAAATTAATTAATAAACAAATAAATAATTAAATAAAATGAATACTACAAGTTGTACCATCTGCAATAAAGTCTTTATGACTCAAACAAAACTAAATCAGCATATGGAAACGCACTCATATGCTAACCAATCGAAGGCTATGCTTGGAACTAGTAAGCTAAGTCTTCAAAACAAATATTGTGAGGATTGTGATGAGATGATCCCATTAATTGGTTATATGGCTCATGTCAGAACCACAAAACATAAAAACAGTTGTCAGCAAGAACGGATTGGAGATTTTCTCACTAAAAGAGCAAGCAACTTCAATGGGAGGATCGAGACATATATACTCCTCAACAAAAATGTGGGTGTCTTGTTTCCGGAGGAGTTTCTGAAATCTACCAAGAGCTCCACAGTACAACAACTCAATGAACGTAGTAGGATACATACTACATTTAAATTTAATATGGAGCTCACATGTGATTATATGAAAATGGTGAATGATGAGATGAATGTTAGCCAACTTGTACACATCTCAAAGATGATGTTGGTGACTTTGTCTGATGACATAGAGGATATGTACAAGAAACAAGCCGAGGAGCTAAGAGCCAAAATGGAAGAATTTCAAGAGAGGGATAGCGGATGGACATTGATTTCAATAAATTCCCTTGAAGTTAATATAAACAAGGCGTCCATAATAAGAGGATCGAGCTTTATCCCTCTTCCAAAAAATATTGCAATGAAACGTGCATGCATAAATATCGAGAACAATGATATTTATTGCTCTAAATGGTGTCTCATTGCGGCTTTGTACACAAATAGCGGTCTAAATCCTAAACAACGGAAAAACTTTAAAAATTACAATATTACAAATATTTCTGATGAGAATATTAATACAGGGGAAGTTGTATTAAGTTTTAAAGAGCTAGAGTTTCCACTCCCATTGAAGCAGATAAAACAATTCGAGAATCAAAATGATGTGAGCATAAACGTATTTGGTCATAATGGGACATCACTTATAGGACCATACTATGTAACGAAAGGAGAAACACACATTCATATTAATCTCTTATTGCTCCAGTCCAATGAAAACTACCACTATGTACTCATCAAGGATATATCAAAGTAAGTTTCATTTCTGCATTTATGAAAAATCTGCTTTCATCTCTATTTAAAAAGTTACTTCCTATTGTTATATTTATTTATATCGTATTGGTATTTTCTATATGTATTTTCTTCAGACTCCTTCGTTCCAGCATAACACGCATAATCATAAGATCATGATATGCAACACCTGCCTATATCATACACATGATGATTATGTGTATAATCATCATAAAAATGTTTGTGTGAAAAAAGTCATCAGAATGCCAGAAGGTGAATCTATTATCAAGTTTAAGAACTACTACAAACAGTTAGATGTACCATTCGTAATCTACGCGGACTTTGAGTCTATTTTAGAAAAAGTTGATAATGCTGTAAGTAAAAGTACCACAAATGTACAGAAACATCATGCTTGTGCATTCGGTTATTTTATTAATTGTAGTTTCAAGAGAGAAAATAATTTATATAGACATTATTTTGGTGAAGATTCGGCGAATATATTTATCAAAAAAATTTTTGAAGATTGTACAGATATTTATTTAAATTATTTACTTAAAGTTAAGAAAATGGTTATAACCCCAATAGAAATAGCTCAATATAATAATACAAAAAATTGTCATATATGTAAGAAAATATTAAATAACGATAAAGTTAGAGATCATTGTCATCTTAGGGGCAATTATCGTGGGGCAGCTCATAGCGAATGTAATTTGAATTATAAAACACCTCAGTTTATACCGGTTATATTGCATAATCTTTCCGCATATGATATACACCTATTTTTCAAAGAACTTTCTTCTATAAAATATTCTACAATAAAAGTGATTCCCCAGAACACAGAGAGTTATATTTCTCTTTCAATTTTCATCAGATTAGATGAAAAATATGGATTCGAAATAAGATTTATAGACTCGTTTAGATTTATGGCTTCGAGTTTAAATATGTTAGCGAAAAATCTTTATAGCAATGATTTTAATAATATTCGGTCATGTTTCGTTGATGAAGCTCATTTCAACCTGATTAGAAGAAATGGTGTATTTTCGTACTCCTACATGGATTCCATGACTAAGTTTAAGGAAATTAAACTTCCTAGTAGAGAAGAGTTCTTCAATATTCTAACGAATGAAGAATGTGATGTAGTCGAGTATGAACATGCTCAAAAAATATGGAGAGAGTTTAACTGTAAAACCCTCCGTGACTATACTGAACTCTACTTAAAGACAGATGTTCTTCTTCTAACCGACGAGTTTGAAAATTTTAGAAAAATTTGTAGAGATATATACGATTTGGACCCCTGCCACTATTATACAGCACCAGGCTTATCTTGGGATGCAATGTTGAAAACCACAGAAGTTTCACTGGAACAGTTCACTGATTCCGAAATGTATATGTTTATGCAAAACGGAATTAGAGGTGGACTAGTTCAATGCTCGCAAAGATATTCGAAGGCGAATAACAAATATTTGGAAAATTTTGATGCATCAAAACCATCAGAATTTCTTGTATACTTAGACGCTAACAACTTGTATGGTTGGGCGATGTCGGAATATCTTCCTTGCGGTGAATTTGAGTGGGTATGTGACACTGATTTTGATGTTAAATAAATTTCTGATACTGCAGAGTATGGGTACATTTTGGAAGTGGATATAGATTATCCCGATTCAGTGCATGATCTACATAATGATTTGCCATTTTGTCCCCAAAATAAGGCCCTGGGGGGATCAAAAAATTAGTTGCAGACTTACACTCAAAAACAAATTACACCATACACTATAGAATTTTAACACAAGCCATTTCAAATGGCCTCATCTTAAAACAAATCCATAGAATACTCAGATTTAAGCAATCCCCTTGGCTTAAAAAATATATTGACTTAAACACATTTCATAGGACAAATGCTAAAAATAATTTTGAAAAAGATTTCTTCAAACTTTTAAACAATGCTGTTTACGGGAAGACAATGGAAAACATTGAAAAACGTAGGGACATTAGAATTACGTCATCTTGGGAAACGACAAACAGGAATCATTAGGTCTCAGAGCATTAATTGCGAAACCAAATTTTAAGCAGTTGACAAAATCTTCTGATGATATGTATGCGGTAGAGTTAGAAAAAATGCAGCCATTATATGATAAACAGATATACATATACAAATTCTCAAGGTCACATACAATCGATCAATCTCAACAATCCAAATCACGATCAGCCTTAAACTTCTACTGACATACATGCACAAAAATTTCTACAAACATATAAACTCCCAAATTCCTATAGATACATATTACAATAACACCCCCCCCCCCCCCCCCCGCCTACCTTAAATCAAGGATAGACTTAAACTGCTACATATACATACATACATACACATACACATAGGCACATTCTATCTATCTATCACAACAAGACCCTCCTCCACCTCAAATCACAATCAGCCTTAAACTCCTACGAACATACATATACACAGATTCCCACGGATACGTATTACATGAACACTCTCACCTCACCTTTGATAAATCACAGACAGCCTTAAACTCTTACAGACATACATACATACATGTACACAGATTACAACAACTCCCCACCCTACACCAGTCGATCTACCGCAAATACATCCCGCCCCTCCACGAGCACAGCTTGGTTTAAATTCCAACAAGCATAAACTTCACCGAATTCCCGCGGTTACATATTACAAAACACCCTCACCTACCCAAATCACGGTCAGCCTTAAGGTCTCACAATCTAGACAAACCCCGTCCTCCACCAATCACAGCCAGACTTCAATTCCTACAGCTAGACACACCCCGCCCTCCACCAATCACAGCCAGACTTCAATTCCTACAGCAAGACGCACCCACTAATTTTCCGTTGCCATTAGGAAATATCATTTCCATGATTTTCACGTCGGCATTTGAAAAAAATAAACATGTTTTCCCGTCGGCATTTGAAAAAAAATAAACATGTTTTCCCGTCGGCATTCGAAAAAAATAAACATGTTTTCCCGTCAGCATTTGAAAAAATCATACAAATATAAAAATCTTAAAGCTATAAACCCCCTGAATGTATTCCCACAAAATATTCCACGCACAAGTTCCCACGGTCATACATATACATACATACATACATATACTTAATAGAAACAAAAAAAGTTATAATAAACAAAAAACTCCTAATATAAACAAAAAACACAGACGGGCGGACGGACACACACATGTAGGTATCAAATTTCACAAATTTCCAAGAATTTTAAAATTTCAGCCAAAATTTAACAATTTCAGCCACAATTTAACAATTTCAGCCCACAATTTCACAATTTCAGCCACAATTTAACAATTTCAGCCCACAATTTCACAATTTTAATTGACGCCGAATGCCCAGTTCCCTACTACTTCGCTTAAACATGCACAGTTTTGTTATCTTTAAAAGGTTCTACACAAGAGGAATTGAATTTCACAATATTATGAAATTCCTTTAAATTTCATTAGATACTTTCTTATCGACACCAACTGTTTTAAAATTTTCTCATCCTTGTTTAGCAAATAAGAGGTATCAGCTATTAGATCAGGTTTCAGCTATCAGATCAGGTAGCTGGTCAGGTTTTCAGATCAGCTTATTAGGACCTGGTCTGGTTTTCAGATCAGCTTATCAAGACCTGGTCTGTTTTTCAGATCATCTTATCTGGACCTGGTCTGGTTTTCAGATCAGCTTATCAGGACCTGATCTGGTTTTCAGATCAGCTTATCAGGACCTGGTCTGGTTTTCAGATCAGCTTATCAGGACCTGGTCTGGTTTTCAGATCAGCTTATCAGGACCTGGTCTGGTTTTCAGATCAGCTTATCTGATTCAGATGAGGTTATAGCAAATAGATGTATCAAGTTTAAAGTTAGATTAATAACTAAAGTATATTTTTATGAACAGTAGTTTATATAGTTATGAAATAGTCAAATTGCTTTTTGTAGCGACCTCATTGAATTCATTATCTTATATTCAAAATTCCATATTTATCCTCCAACACTTTACAAATTTCTAAAGCTTTTTTAAAATTCATATTACTGACTACAAGATCCCTATAGACGTGCTTAATATTTTCTTCATCTTACTTAAACATTATAATAACATTTGCATTGGCTCTTATTAAATGCTTACAGCCGAATTCATAAAAATTTTAAACAACATTTCGAATGTTGTTTAAGCAAAATTCACTAAAATTTTATTCCTAATAGAATTTTAGCTTAAAAACGTTTTTTAAACCTGGTGTAAACCACCAGATTTTAAAATTGACTGCATCCATATTTAAAATAATTTTGAGTTGACCTTGTTATAATTTTGCTTCATGTTTATTTGCATTTTTAACTTTGCCTGTATGTATCTGTGTATGTATGCATGTGTGTATTAGGAATTATGCTATAAGTTTTGCACAAGCAGAATGAGTCATCATTCTTATGTCGCCCAATACAAAAATATACACGAGTAGTAGGGAAATGGGCATTCGGGGCCAATTAAAATTGTTAAATTGTGGGCTGAAATTGTTAAATTGTGGCTGAAATTGTGAAATTTGGGAAATTAAAATTTGAAAATTTTAAAATTCTTGGAAATTTGATACCTACGTGTGTGTATGTGTGTGTGTGCGTGTTTTCGGCGGCGCTTTGATGTTTTTGTTTACATAAGGAGTTTTTTGTTTACATTAACCCTTGAGTGAACGGGTGATTTTTTTTGGGGGTGACATTAATTGTGTGAACGGGTGATTTTTTGTGGGGGGTGGATTAAGGGGTTTCATAAGATTAATATTTCATAAGTATACATGTATGCCGACGGGAAAATCATGAAATGATTTTTCCTAATACCAATAGGGAAATCATGAAAATGATTTTTCCTAATACCAACGGGAAAATCATGAGATGATTTTTCCTAATTAATGAATTTTTCCTAATGCCTACGGCAATGCATCATTATTTTTTCTAATGCCTACGGCAATGTATGATAATTTTTCCTAATGCCTACGGCAATGCATCATTATTTTTTTCAAATGCCGACGGCAAAACATGATTATTATTTTTTTCAAATGCCGACGGCAATACATGATTATTATTTTTTTCAAATGCCGACGGGAAAACATGTTTATTTTTTTCAAATGCCGACGGGAAAATCTTGGAAATGATTTTTTCTAATGCCGACGGAAAATTTGTGGGTGTGTCTAGCTGTAGGATTTTAAGTCTGGCTATGATTCTTGGAGGACGAGGTGTGTCTAGCTGTAGGAATTGAAGTCTGGCTATGCTTGGTGGAGGGCGGGGTGTGTCTAGATTGTAAGACCTTAAGGCTGACCGTGATTTGGGTAGGTGAGGGTGTTTTGTAATATGTAACCATGAGAATTCGGTGACGTTTATGCTTGTTGGAATTTAAGCCAATGTATGGCATGTATTGGAGGTAGATCGACTGGTGGATGGTGGGGAGTTGTTGTAATACGTATCCGTGGGAATCTGTGTATATGTATGTTCGTAGGAGTTTAAGGCTGATTGTGATTTGAGGTGGAGGAGGGTCTTGTTGTGATAGATAGATAGAATGTGCCTATGTGTGTATGTGTATGTATGTATGTATATGTAGCAGTTTAAGTCTATCCTTGATTTGGGGTAGGGGGGGGGGGGGGTGTTATTGTAATATGTATCTATAGGAATTTGGGAGTTTATATGTTTGTAGAAATTTTTGTGTATGTATGTCAGTAGAAGTTTAAGGCTGATCGTGATTTGGATTGTTGAGATTGATCGATTGTATGTGACCTTGAGAATTTGTGTATGTATATATGTAGAAAATTTAAGGCTTATCGTGATTTATGACGGGCGAAGTGTTCATTAAATATATCATGATTAATGAGAGGTGAGGTGAAGGTGTTCATGTATATGTATACGTATTTGTGTGTATGTATGTCTATATGAGTTTAAGGCTGATCGTGATTTAGGTTGTGAGATTGATAGATTGTATGTTACCTTGAGATTTTGTGTATGTATATCTGTAAGAACTTTAGGCTGACTGTGATTTGTGAGGGGAGGGGCGTTGTTGAAATAGGTGTAATTTTTTGTAGATGAATTTTAGTATGTGTGTGTGTATGTGATTTTCTCACCATAGTATTTATATGTACGTAGAAATAAATTGTTTCTCATATGAACATTTTTTGCTAGAAAATATTATCATATATCTGAACTTCCCTAATCCTAGTATGTTTTTCATATTGGAGGATGAGATTGCTTTATATTTTATCAAGCTTAAATTTGTCCAGTGTTAAATTCTGTCGGTCAGAAATTTGTTTATATTTGTATAAATATTAATTTCAGATTTTGCAAAATTCTTGTGTACGATCGTGGTGATTTTTTGTGTGTGTATGTGTGTATGCGCGATAGAGTTTGATTGGTCTGTGATAAGTTTGTTTATTTAAGTACATTTGTCTTCTTCGACTTTCGTCTTCAAGCGTCAATAGCTTGGAGAACGGTTTGTATGTTTTCATGATGTAGATATGTAAGTGTGATTGTTAAAATCCAATAAATACTTGAGCATGGGTAAGAAATTTGATAATATGTGTACATATGTACATATGGATCTACAAATTGATTTTATGTATGTATGTATGTACATACAAATAAGTCTGGGGCTCCCTGTCTAAATAATTTTTTTGTCATGTGCCACATTTGTGTAACTAAATGCATTTTATAAATATTATCTGTTATTAAAAAAATAAAATAATACAGCTATACGATATCAGAAAATATTTTCTGAAATCGTGTAGCTGCATTATATTATTTATTTAATAAGAGATAATGATGTATACTCACATTCAAAACAACATAAAACTATCATTTGTTTTGATTATGAGTATACGTCAATATTTATGAAATGCAGTTAGTTACACAAATGTGGTTAGTGAAACAAAGTATATTTTAACAGCCTTATATATAAAAATTATTAAGACTTTATAAAGGCTTTTTTAGAAAAATTTTTTATGAAAATTTGTCTAAAAAACCTTTATAAAGTCTTAATAATTTTTATAAATAAGACTGTAAGAGTTTAAAATCAGTATTTTTTATGATAATACTGGTTTTAAACTCTTAAAATATACTTTGTTTTGACTATGAGTAGGGACCATTATCTCTTATATAGGAAAAATAAAATAATACAGCTATACGATACCAGAAAATATTTTCTGGTGTCGTATAGCTGTATTATTTTATTTTTTCTAAATAAGAGACAATATTTATGAAACACATTTCATAAATATTGGTGCATACTCATAGTCAAAACAACCTAAAAATAGTATGGTACAAAATTTTGATGATTCATCAAACGTTAGTTCAAAAACAAGTCATAGTTCCCCCTCTATCAAATTTTATTTGCGCAAAAATAGTTGGTCTGTCAAATTGTAAAAAAAAAATAAAATAAAAATAATATGATATGATTGGCTTGCTAAAAAGTCTTAATGAACTAAAATTTTAAAACATCTACATATTAATACTCAAAATCTCTCTATCTACCCAAATATGGATACTTAAAGATATTATATAATTTCATAATTAAAGGAATGGGATAATACACATTTACAGATACTGAATCTGTTATTTCTCCTAACAAAGCTTAAAGTAATTCCGATATGATATTTAACGATGTTAGATGTGAGAAACATATTTTTTTATGGAGTGAGATAAGAATGTTGATGCATTCTGCTGATGTCAAACTTATACCAGAATCACCAAACATTTGATACTAGATAATCATAATGTAATTATAATTTTTAAGTAAGATGAGACAAATATAAAGCATGTTGGAAGGCTAAATATGGATTTTGATTATAAGCAACGATATTGAATTGAGCGATGATCGTTATAGAAAAAAAGAGAATTTGACTACATAAAAGTTTACTTTTTCGTTTTTCATCTGACCTTAAACTGCATTCATCTAAATGTTATAAATGGGAAGCTACTTGTAAACTGATAACCCAATCTGAATCAGATAAGCTGATCTGAAAACCATACCAGGTCCTGATAAGCTTATCTGAAAACCAGACCAGGTCCTGAAAAGCTGATCTGAAACCAGACCAGGTCCTGATAAGCTGATCTGAAAACCAGACCAGGTCCTATTAAGCTGATCTGAAAACCAAAACCAGACCAGGTCCTGAAAAGCTGATCTGAAAACCAGACCAGGTCCTGATAAGCTGACCTTAAAACCAGACCAGGTCCTATTAAGCTGATCTGAAAACCAGACCAGTTACCTGATAACCTGATCTGATAGCTGATACCTGATCTAATAGCTGATACCTGTTATTTACTATTATTAAACATGGATGAGAAAATTTTAAAACAGTTTGTGTTGACAAGAAATGTCTTGAAGAAAAAGCTTCGTAGTATAAAAACTGGTGAAATAGATACATGTGAGCAATAAAAGATACATTTAAACCTATAACAGAACCTCTCAAAGAATTCATAAATAGTTCTAGAAATATTGAAAGAATTCGCAAGAAAGAAGAAAGTAAAATCAAGATAGATGCTGAAAATAATACAAGTTTAAAGCCATCAGTCAATATAGAGACAAGTACACCAAAAAAACTTTCAGAAGGAACAATATTTGATGATATCATCATCTTATTTAATGATGCTAATACTGAGAATGATGATAAGGATGATGAAGATGATTTTTACTCATAGACTTCCAATTCTGAAGACACTTATACTCATTTATCAGTCTTGGAAGGAAGAATTGAATTAGATACAAACATGGCCCACATCAAGATTTGAATAATGAATGAAAGTTTGGTGATAGTAACCTAAAACTAAATGAAGATAAAATACAAGTTGATGGTCAAATATAGACCCTAATAGTAGCTTTATTTTCTTTAATGATTGATAATAAAACATGGAAATACTATGAAAAATTTGATGTTGAAAACTATATAAAATATATAATTTCTACTAATCATCATCATCATTCACTGACAGAGAATGATGTTATCAGTAAATTGTTTCTGGAAACTCCAAACGATAAACTATAGGACAAATTAATAATATAGCTTAAGGAATTAATATAATTCAAGAATATATTAAAATGCAAATTGATAGAGTACAACGTGAAATACAATTAGAGATAGAAGATAGTTATAAAATTCATAAAATACATACTAAAAATCAAATCATCTTTTGAAAAAACAAATTGAACAGCTGAACGATAAAATTTATAGATTGGAAAATGAACTACATGATAGTATAAATAGCTGAAAGTGCATCAAGTAGATCACAACACTCTCCAAAAAATCTTTAAAATAACTCAATGTCTTTAAAAAGAAATTTAGTAGACGAACTCTATAATAAATCTCGAAAATTTTTTGTGCATTGTAGATATGTAATGAAAGGAATAGTTGATCTTTTATGGAGCTGATTTAGGTGAAATGGGAAACTATTCTACAGAAAATAGAAATTATTGATTATTGTAGACTGTAAATGATTCATTCACAAAGTTTCTATGGTCAATACCGTTGAAAATAAAAGTTGCATTCGAAAAAACCTAGGCTGTGGAAAATATTTTTGAAATGTTATGAGTACCAAAAAGCTTAAAAATGGATGATTGTAAAGAATTTTTTAATAGACACTGGAAAATTCATGCATATGTAGAATATTAAACATTACTTAATATGAAAGCATCAATAGTAGAATGATTTAATAGATCATCCAAAGGAATTATGTGATGATGGTTCATATAAATGAAATATACAAAGAATTACTTAATGTACTCGCATACAATATAAAAATTCATCTCACTATTTAAATGTT
The DNA here is from genome assembly GCA_936439885.1 of Nowickia ferox. NCBI lineage: Eukaryota > Metazoa > Arthropoda > Insecta > Diptera > Tachinidae > Nowickia > Nowickia ferox. The sequence continues at coordinate 51,520,368 of OW387024.1, read as the reverse complement.
TCCGATTAAAGTTAACTCAACAAATGAGAAAAAGCTACTAAATATAATAATTTGAAGATGAACAAAATGTTGAAATTTAATGAAAGTAAAAAATAAAATTAAACAGGAAAAATCTAGTTTGGTTTGTAGTTTTGAAGGAATGATAGGTCTTAAGTAAGATAATTAACTAAATATACTGGAAATTCTCTAAACTTGTTGGCCTGTATGAAATATTGTGAAAACTTAAGTGTTCAAAATAAATTACAACACAGTGTAATATTCAGTAACACCTAATATTATCACTTTTTATAGTGAAAATTGTACATTTTCCATTTCGAAAGCTCTAGCAAGCGAGTTTTTAAAATATGCCCATGGGCTATTATAATAGATCTTTACTCTATTAATTTCTATAGCTATCAAATCTTTAGAAAATATAGATAAACTACATAAATTGGACTTAGATTTCCAATCTTTAAGAATGTATATGTGTATGAATTAGTATCAAACAAACTTACTGAATAAATATGGACTTCAACTGGAATCATGCTGAAGCATACATATATTGTAAAATGCAATGTAAGCAGATCTTACTTTATATCTGTATCTGTATGAGTATCAAATAAATTTACAGAAAAAATATTGGAAGCATGCCTAAGCATGCAAATTTAAAAGAATGTCACACAATTTTGTAAGCAAAGAAATTTTATGACTCTGTGCTAAATGAAATACATAAATATGTATCTACTTTGTAAAAGAATAAAAAGAGCGAAATCGTAAAATCTAATAGTATAGATTTTTAATTGAAACACCACTACATGTCGGACTCTCGCGTCACTATCGATAGAAGCATGCTAAGGCATGCATGCTAGCAAAATATATAAATCTGTTAGAAGGTGATGAGAAACTTGTTTCTAATCATTAATCTGTAGACAGCAATTGTATCTGGATCAACCCAACTCATGAATGAAATGTATACAGATATAGTTGATAGTAATGAGGACCTTTTTTAAGTAGGAAATGATTACATCTGAATGTGATAAAACCCAGCCTACGTCAACAATAACTTCAAGGATGTCAACCAGCAAACCTCATGTAGAAAAACTTGATGTAAAAATTCTCTCAAACATAGATATTCTAGTGTTTCTGACACTATAAAAACACCGACGGTGAATCGATGGTGGAGGTAACTGCGTTATTTGAGATCGATTTTCTAGAATAGTTGATTATTAAACATGTATTTCTTTGTAGATAAAGTAATTTCTCTATACATATATACATATATTTACCTATATGTATATATGAATACATTTAAAAATTACATAAATATTCTCTTTTTCAAGTAGTAAAATCTGAAAAAATAGTAGTGGCATATTAAAAGAAAAAAATTATTAAAAAGAGAGACTGAGTGATCAACTGATACGTACACTTTATCTGACAGGTAAATAAAGCGCGCTTAAAAATATCAGAAATATATGCACAATACGCTGAACTTTAATAAAATGAGAAAAAAAAATCATCTAGAACATCAAATAAAAGCCATAGGAGAGTAACCTTCATAAGATAAACATATACCTTATTAATGAAAACATATTATCAGTATGAAGTAACACAATTTGAGGAATTAAAATTTTAACATTTAATTGTCTCTTAACGGTGACAAAGAGTAGACAGATATGTTGATATAGAAAGTCATCTTGTATACTAGAGGAACCGTTGAGAGGCCAGACCTAAATTGTAAGAAAACGATTTCGTTTTCTGTTGATCGCTATTCAAGAAGAAAACAAGTTTCCTCATTATGATTTAACTAATTTAAAAGTACATTTAAATTCAGTCTCATATCCAAATGATGATGATCTTAACATAAAATTAAAAATAAACGTTATGCAATTCTATATTATATGTACTCGTATCTAAGATTCCAACAAAGCAATTATATGAAAGAATCTCAAGCACTTCCAAATGCACGAAAGTTTAAGATAAAAGTTCCTTTTATTCAACAACGGCCCAATTGATATAGAAATTTAATATGAAACAGTAAGCAAGGACCTCATCTACTGCATTTTTACTGATGATCGAATAATAGAAAGTCCTGAAAGTCTTATAAATTAAGTACTATGAATGAAGAAATGGTTTTAATATACGAGTAAGGTTTTCGAAATGATTTTCATTACAAAAAAAAGTAGCGGATGTTTTTAACAATAATGAGTATAACAATTTCATTATAAAACCACCATTTGATTTTAAATGGTTATCAATAAAAAAGGAAAGAGAAGCAAAGTGGATAACAAAAAAACTATCATCACCTAAGCTGCACTGCTGAATCAGTTTAATTTCAAAGCGTTTGTAATTTTTTAAAGCCAATGCAAGATGTTCTAAAATATATGAAAAAGGTGAAGAAAAAAGATGAGAGTTGGAAAAAATTTTACACCGAAAAATTTCTAACGTTGACGAAGAGTTAACGCACTAGGCTACATCAACTTTAAACAAATGGAAATAAAATATATTAAATATTTATACTATAGTTACTACAACTAGAGAGGAATTCAATTTTACTTAAAACAGAAACTCCTCACAAACTTTTAAGAAAATACATCTAAAAATTAAAAGAACGTTTTTTTAATTTCAAATAAAAAAACTATGGAGATATTTCACATCTATACACAAAAGACCTGGCGAATATTTACAACAGCAACAACAGCACATGACAAAAAAAATTATTTAAACAGGGAGCCCCAGACTTATTTGTATGTACATACATACATACATACATAAAATCAATTTGTAGATCCATATGTACATATGTACACATATTATCAAATTTCTTACCCATGCTCAAGTATTTATTGGATTTTAACAATCACACTTACATATCTACATCATGAAAACATACAAACCGTTCTCCAAGCTATTGACGCTTGAAGACGAAAGTCGAAGAAGACAAATGTACTTAAATAAACAAACTTATCACAGACCAATCAAACTCTATCGCGCATACACACATACACACACAAAAAAATCACCACGATCGTACACAAGAATTTTGCAAAATCTGAAATTAATATTTATACAAATATAAACAAATTTCTGACCGACAGAATTTAACACTGGACAAATTTAAGCTTGATAAAATATAAAGCAATCTCATCCTCCAATATGAAAAACATACTAGGATTAGGGAAGTTCAGATATATGATAATATTTTCTAGCAAAAAATGTTCATATGAGAAACAATTTATTTCTACGTACATATAAATACTATGGTGAGAAAATCACATACACACACACATACTAAAATTCATCTACGAAAAATTACACCTATTTCAACAACGCCCCTCCCCTCACAAATCACAGTCAGCCTAAAGTTCTTACAGATATACATACACAAAATCTCAAGGTAACATACAATCTATCAATCTCACAACCTAAATCCCGATGAGCCTTAAATTCATATAGACATACATACACACAAATACGTATACATATACATGAACACCTTCATCTCACCTCTCATTAATCATGATATATTTAATGAACACTTCGCCCCTCATACATCACGATAAGCCTTAAATTTTCTACAGATATACATACACAAATTCTCAAGGTCACATACAATCGATCAATCTCAACAATCCAAATCACGATCAGCCTTAAACTTCTACTGACATACATACACAAAAATTTCTACAAACATATAAACTCCCAAATTCCTATAGATACATATTACAATAACACCCCCCCCCCCCCGCCTACCTCAAATCAAGGATAGACTTAAACTGCTACATATACATACATACATACACATACACACATAGGCACATTCTATCTATCTATCACAACAAGACCCTCCTCCACCTCAAATCACAATCAGCCTTAAACTCCTACGAACATACATATACACAGATTCCCACGGATACGTATTACAACAACTCCCCACCCTCCACCAGTCGATCTACCACCAATACATGCCATACATTGGCTTAAATTCCAACAAGCATAAGCGTCACCGAATTCTCATGGTTACATATTACTAAACACCCTCACCTACCCAAATCACGGTCAGCCTTAAGGTCTCACAATCTAGACACACCCCGCCCTCCACCAAGCATAGCCAGACTTCAATTCCTACAGCTAGACACACCTCGTCCTCCAAGAATCATAGCCAGACTTAAAATCCTACAGCTAGACACACCCACAAATTTTCCGTCGGCATTAGAAAAAATCATTTCCAAGATTTTCCCGTCGGCATTTGAAAAAAATAAACATGTTTTCCCGTCGGCATTTGAAAAAATAATAATCATGTATTGCCGTCGGCATTTGAAAAAAATAATAATCATGTTTTGCCGTCGGCATTTGAAAAAAATAATGATGCATTGCCGTAGGCATTAGGAAAAATTATCATACATTGCCGTAGGCATTAAAAAAAATAATGATGCATTGCCGTAAGCATTTGGAAAAATTCATTAATTAGGAAAAATCATCTCATGATTTTCCCGTTGGTATTAGGAAAAATCATTTTCATGATTTCCCTATTGGTATTAGGAAAAATAATTTCATGATTTTCCCGTCGGCATACATGTATACTTATGAAATATTAATCTTATGAAACCCCTTAATCCACCCCCCACAAAAAATCACCCGTTCACACAATTAATGTCACTCCAAAAAAAATCACCCGTTCACTCAAGGGTTAATGTAAACAAAAAACTCCTTATGTAAACAAAAACATCAAAACGCCGCCGAAAACACACACACACACACACATACACACACGTAGGTATCAAATTTCCAAGAATTTTAAAATTTTCAAATTTTAATTACCCAAATTTCACAATTTCAGCCACAATTTAACAATTTCAGCCCACAATTTAACAATTTTAATTGGCCCCGAATGCCCATTTCCCTACTACTTAGACGTATTGCTTCTCATGCACAACAGCGTTAAATATTATAATTGAATCATTGTACCTTTAATTGATGAAATTAATTTCTTCAGGTGTTCATATTTGGCTTGATATAGATAACTTGAGTATAAATATATGTTTTCAAACTTGAGATAGTAGTAGTGAACTAGCTGTTCGGCCTTGATTAAAATTTTAAAGTTGAATTACCCATAACTCTGAAAAAGGACACCCGCAAATTATTACACACCCCAAATCACTGACAGACTCAAACTCCCACAGACAGACAGACAATAAAACATTTTTCGTAGGCTTTAGAAACAATTAATTTTCACGTTTTTCCCGTCGGCATTAGAAAAATATTTATTTGCACGTTTTTCCCATCGGCATGACATAAATATTTTTTTTTTTCACTTTTTTCCTGTCCACATTACGAAAAATCATTTTCATGATTTTCCGTTGGCATTAGGAAAAATCATTTTCATGATTTTCCCGTCGGCATTACAAAAATATTTATTTTCATGTTTTTCCCATCGGCATGACAAAAATATTTAACGGACTTATTGAAGCACCCTCGTAGGTATCAAATTTCACAAATTTCCAAGAATTTTAAAATTTAAAATTTTAATTACACAAATTTCACAATTTCAGCCACAATTTAACAATTTCAGCCCACAATTTAACAATTTTAATTGCGGTAGAATGCCCAGTTCACTACTACTATCTCAAGTTTGAAAACATATATTTATACTTAAAATATATATATCAAGTCAAATATGAATATCTGAAGAAATTAATTTCATCAATTAAAGGTTCAATGATTCAATTATAATATTTAACGCGCATGAGAAGCAATACGTGTATATTTTTGTATTGGGCGACATAAGAATGATAGTAGTAGGGAACTGGGGATTCGGCCGCAATTAAAATTGTTAAATTGTGGGCTGAAATTGTGAAATTGTGGCTGAAATTGTTAAATTGTGGGCTGAAATTGTTAAATTGTGGCTGAAATTGTTAAATTTTGGCTGAAATTTTTAAATTCTTGGAAATTTGTGAAATTTGATACCTACGTGTGTGTGTCCGTCCGTCCGTCTATGTTTTTTGTTTACATTAGGAGTTTTTTGTTTATATTAACTTTTTTTATTTATATTAAGTATATGTATGTATGTATGTATGTATGACCGTGGGAACTTGTGCGTGGAATATTTTGTGGGAATACATTAAGGGGGTTTATAGCTTTAAGATTTTTATATTTGTATGATTTTTCCTAATGCCGACGGGAAAACATCTTTATTTTTTCTAATGCCGACGGGAAAGTTATGATTGTTGTTAGACTGTCGAAATTTGTTGATGTCCGTGATTTGGGCAGGTGAGGTTTTTGTAACATGTAACCGTGGGAATTTGCGGGTGTATCTTTAAGGCAGCCTGTGTTTGGTGGGGGCGGGTGTTGTTTTAATATGTATCCGTGGGAATTTGTGTGCGGAATATTTTGTTGGAATACATTAAGGGGTTTATAGGTGGAGGGTGGGGTGTGTCTAGATTGTGAGACCTTAAGGCTTACCGTGATTTGGGTAGGTGAGGGTGTTTTGTAATATGTAACCATGAGAATTCGGTGACGTATATGCTTGTTGGAATTTAAATCAAACTGGGCTTCGTGGGGGGCGGGATGTATTTGAGGTAGATCGACTGGTGGAGGGCGGGGAGTTGTTGTAATATGTATCCGTGGGAATCTGTGTACATGTATGTATGTATATATGTATGTCTGTAAGAGTTTAAGGCTTTCTGTGATTTATCAAAGGTGAGGTGAGAGTGTTCATGTAATACGTATCCGTGGGAATCTGTGTATATGTATGTTCGTAGGAGTTTAAGACTGATTGTGATTTGAGGTGGGGGAGGGTCTTGTTGTGATAGATAGAATGTGCCTATGTGTGTATGTGTATGAATGTATTTATATATAGCAGTTTAAGTCTGTCCTTGATTTGAGGTAGGCGGGGGTGTTATTTTAATATGTATCTATAGGAATTTGGGAGTTTATATGTTTATAGAAATTTTTGTGTATGTATGTCTGTAGAAGTTTAAGGCTGATCGTGATTTGGATTGTTCAGATTGAGCGATTGTATGTGACCTTGAGAATTTGTGTATGTATATCTGTAGGAAATTTAAGGCTTATCGTGATTTATGAGGGGCGAAGTGTTCATGAAATATATAACAGCGCAATTTGTGTGTATATCTGTAGGAGTTTAAGGCTGATCATGATTAATGAGAGGTGAGGTGAAGGTGTTCATGTATATGTATACGTATCTGTGTGATTTAGGTTGTGAGATTGATAGATTGTATGTTACCTTGAGATTTTGTCTATATATATCTGTAAGAACTTTAGGGGAGGGGCGTTGTTGAAATAGGTTTAATTTTTCGTAGATGAATTTTAGTATGTGTGTGTGTGTATGTGATTTTCTCACCCTAGTATTTATATGTACGTTGAAATAAATTATTTCTCATATGAACATTTTTTGCTAGAAAATATTATCATATATCTGAACTTCCCTAATCCTAGTATGTTTTTCATATTGGAGGATGAGATTGCTTTATATTTTATCAAGCTTAAATTTGTCCAGTGTTAAAGTCTGTCGGTCAGAAATTTGTTTATATTTGTATAAATATTAATTTCAGATTTTGCAAAATTCTTGCGTACGATCGTGGTGATTTTGTGTGTGTGTATGTGTGTATGCGCGATACAGTTTGACTGGTCTGTGATAAGTTTGTTTATTTAAGTACATTTGTCTTCTTCGACTTTCGTCTTCAAGCGTCAATAGCTTGGAGAACGGTTTGTATGTTTTCATGATGTAGATATGTAAGTGTGATTGTTAAAATCCAATAAATACTTGAGCATGGGTAAGAAATTTGATAATATGTGTACATATGTACATATGGATCTACAAATTGATTTTATGTATGTATGTATGTACATACAAATAAGTCTGGGGCTCCCTGTTTAAATACATTTTTTTTTTGTCATGTGCTGTTGTTGCTGTTGTAAATATTCGCCTGGTCTTTTGTGTATAGATGTGAAATATCTCGATAGTTTTTTTATTTGAAATTAAAAAAACGTTCTTTTAATTTTTATATGTATTTACTTAAAAGTTTGTGAGGAGTTTCTGTTTTAAGTAAAATTTAATTCCTCTCTAGTTGTAGTAAATATAGTATAAATATTTAATATATTTTATTTCCATTTGTTTAAAGTTGATGTAGCCTATATAGTCAACGTTAGAAATTTTTCGGTGTAAAATTTTTTCCAACTATCATATTTTTTCTTCACCTTTTTCATATATTTTAGAACATCTTGCATTGGCTTTAAAAAATGATAAACGCTTTGAAATGAAACTGATCCAGCAGTCCAGCTTTTTTTAACCACTTTGCTTCTCTTTCCTTTTTTATTGATAAACATTTAAAATCAAATGGTAGTTTTATAATGAAATTGTTATACTCATTATTGCTAAAAACATCCGCTACTTTTTTTGTAATGAAAATCATTCGAAACCTTACTTCATTTATAAGACTTTCAGGACTTTCTATTATTCGATCATTAGTAAAAATGCAGTAGCTGAGGTCATTGCTTACTGTTTCATATTAAATTTCTATATCAATTGAGCCGCTATTGAATAAAAGGAACTTTTATCTTAAACTTTAGTGCATTTGGAAGTGCTTGAGATTCTTTCATATAATTGCTTTGTTGGAATCTTAGATACGAGTACATATAATATAGAATTGCATAACGTTTATTTTTAATTTTATGTTAAGATCATCATCATTTGGATATGAGACTGAATTTAAATGTACTTTTAAATTAGTTAAATCATAATGAGGAAACTTGTTTTCTTCTTGAATAGCGATCAACAGAAAACGAAATCGTTTTCTTACAATTTAGGTCTGGCCTCTCAACGGTTCCTCTAGTATACAAGATGACTTTCTATGTCAACATATCTGTCTACTCTTTGTCAGCGTTAAGGGACAATTAAATGTTAAAATTTTAATTCCTCAAATTGTGTTACTTCATACTGATAATATATTTTCATTAATAAGGTATATGTTTATCTTATGAAGGTTACTCGCCTATGGCTTTTATTTGATGTTCTAGATGATTTTTTTCTCATTTTATTAAATTTCAGCGTATTGTGTATATATTTCTGATATTTTTAAGTGCGCTTTATTTACCTGTCAGATAAAGTGTACGTATCAGTTGATCACTCAGTCTCTCTTTTTAATATTTTTTTTTTCTTCTTTTAATGTATCACTACTATTTTTTCAGATTTTACTACTTGAAAAAGAGAATATTTGTATGATTTTTAAACGTATTCATATATACATATAGGTAAATATATGTATGTATGTGTAGAGAAATTACTTTATCTACAAAGAAATACATGTTTAATAATCAACTATTCTAGAAAATCTATCTCAAATAATTCAGTTACCTCCACCATAAATTCACCGTCTGTGTTTTCATAGTGTCAGAAACATTAGAATAACTATGTTTGAGAGAATTTTTACATCGAGTTTTTCTACATGAGGTTTGCTGGTTGACCCCCTTGAAGTTATTGTTGACGTAGGCTGGGTTGTATCACATTCAGATGTAATCATTTCTCACTTAAAAAAGGTTCTCATCACCTTCTATCAGGTTTTTATATTTTTCTAACATGCATGTCTTAGCATGCTTTTGTCCTTAGTGACGGAAGCGTCCGAGATGTAGTGGTGTTTCAGTTAAAAATCTATACTATTAGAATTTACAATTTCGCTCTTTTTATTCTTTTACAAAGTAGATACATATCTATGTATTTCATTTAGCATAGAATCATAATATTTCTTTACTTACAAAATTATATGACGTGAGGAATTCTTTTAAATTTGCATGCTTCGGCATGCTTTCAATATTTTTTCTGTAAATTTATTTTATACTCATACAGATACAGATATAAAGTAAGATCTGCTGATATTGCATTCTACAATTTCTGTATGCTTCAGCATGATTCCAGTTGATCTCCATATTTATTCAGTAAGTTTGTTTGATACTAATTCATACACATATACATTCTTAAAGATTGGAAATCTAAGTCCAATTTATGTAGTTTGTCTATATTTTCTAAAGATTTGATATCTATAGAAATGAATAGAGTGAAGATCTATTATAATAGCCCATGAGCATATTTTAAAATTTCGCTTGCTAGAGCTTTCGAAATGGAAAATGTACAATTTTCACTATAAAAAGTGATAATATTATGTGTTACTGAATATTAATTTATTTTGAACGCTTAAGTTTTCACAATATTTCATACAGGCCAACAAGTTTAGAGAATTTCCAGTATATTAAGTTAATTATCTTTCTTAAGACCTATCATTCCTAATCATTCCTTCAAAAATACAAACCAAACTAGATTTTTCCTGTTTAATTATATATTTTACTTTCATTAAATTTCAACATTTTGTTCATCTTCAAATTATTATATTTAGCAGCTTTTTCTCATTCGTTAAGTTAACTTTAATCGGAAACATTTAAATAGTGAGATGAACTTTTATATTGTATACGAGTACATTAAGTAATTCTTTATATATTTCAATACACTTATATGAACCATCATCACATAATTCCTTTGGATGATCTATTAAATCATTCTACTATTGATGCTTTCATATTAAGTAATGTTAAATATTCTACTTATGCATGAATTTTCCAGTATCTATTAAAAAATTCTTTACAATCATCCATTTGTAAGTTTTTTGGTACTCGTAACATTTCAAAAATATTTTCCACAGTCTAGGTTTTTTCGAGTGCAACTTTTATTTTCAACGGTATTGACCATAGAAACTTTGAGAATGAATCATTTACAGTCTACAATAATCAATAATTTCTATTTTCTGTAGAATAGTTTCCCATTTCACCTAAATCAGCTCCATAAAAGATCAACTATTCCTTTCATTACATATCTGCAATGCACAAACAATTTTCGAGATTTATTATAGAGTTCGTTTACTAAATTTCTTTTTGAAGACATTAAGTTGTTTTACAGATTTTTTGGAGAGTGTTGTGATCTACTTGATGCACTTTCAGCTATTTATACTATCATGTAGTTAATTTTCCAATCTATAAATTTTATTGTTCAGCTGTTCAATTTGTTTTTTCAAAAGATGATTTAATTTTTAGTACGTGTTTTTTCAATTTTATAACTATCTTCTATCTCTAATTGTATTTCACGTTGTACTCCATCAATTTGCATTTTAATATATTCTTGAATTATATTAATTCCTTAAGCTGTATTATTAATTTGTCCTATAGTTTATCGTTTTGAGTTTCCAGAAACAATTTACTGATAACATCATTCTCCGTCAGTGAATCATGATGATTCTCCACCCATGAATTAGTAGAAATTATATATTTTATATAGTTTTCAAAATAAAATTTCTCATAGTATTTCCATATTTTATTATCAATCATTAAAGAAGATAAACCTACTATTAGAGCCTATATTTGACCATCAACTTGTATTTTATCTTCATTTAGTTTTAGGTTACTATCACCAAACTTCCATTCATTATTCAAATCTTAATGTGGGCCATAGTTTGTATCTAATTCAATTCTTCCTTCCAAGACTGATAAATGAGTATAAGTGTCTTCAGAATTGGAAGTCTATGAGTAAAAATCATCTTCATCATCCTCATCATCATTCTCAGTATTAGCATCATCAAATAAGATGATATCATCAAATATTGTTCCTTCTGAAAGTTTCTTCGGTGTACTTGTCTCTATATTGACTGATGGCTTTAAACTTATATTATTTTCAGCTTCTATCTTGATTTTACTTTCTTCTTTCTTGTGAATTCTTTCAATATTTCTAGAACTATTTATGAATTCTTTGAGAGGTTCTGGTATAGGTTTAAATGTATCTTTTCTAGCTCACAAGTATCTATTTCACCAGTTTTTATACTACTTGTCAACACCAACTGTTTTAAAATTTTCTCATCCATGTTTAGCAAATAAGAGGTATCAGCTGTTAGATTAGGTATCAGCTATTAGATCAGGTATCAGATCAGGTTATCAGGTAGCTGGTCTGGTTTTCAGATCAGCTTATCAGGACCTGGTCTGGTTTTCAGATCAGCTTATCAGGACCTGGTCTGGTTTTCAGATCAGCTTTTCAGGACCTGGTCTGGTTTTCAGATCAGCTTATCAGGACCTGGTCTGGTTTTCAGATCAGCTTATCAGGACCTGGTCTGGTTTTCAGATCAGCTTATCAGGACCTGGTCTGGTTTTCAGATCAGCTTATCAGAACCTGGTCTGGTTTTCAGATCAGCTTATCAGGACCTGGTCTGATTTTCAGATCAACTTATCTGATTCAGATTGGGTTATCAGTTTATAAGTAGCTGCCTATTTATAACATTTAGATGAATGCAGTTTAAGGTCAGATGAAAAACGAAAAGGTAAACTTTTATGCAGTCAAATTCTCTTTTTTTCTATAACGATCATCGTTTAATTCAATATCGTTGCTTATAATCAAAATTCATATTTATCCTTCCAACATGCATTTTATTTGTCTCATCTTACTTAAACATTATAATTACATTATGATTATCTAGTATCAAATGTTTGGTGATTCTGGTATAAGTTTGACATCAGCAGAATGCATCAACATTCTTATCTCACTCCATACAAAAATATGTTTCTCACATCTAACATCGTTAAATATCATATCGGAATTACTTTTAGCTTTGTTAGGAGAAATAACAGATTCAGTATCTGTAAATATTTATTATCCCATTCCTTTAATTAATGAAATTATGTAATTACTTTAAGTATCCATATTTAGGTTGATAGAGATATTTTGAGTATTAATATGTAGATGTTTTAAAATTTTAGTTCATTAAGACTTTTTAGCAAGCCAATCATAACATATTTTTTATTTTATTTTTTTACAATTTGACAGACCAACTATTTTTACGCAAATAAAATTTGGTAGAGGGGGAACTATGACTTGTTTTTGAACTAACGTTTAATGAATCATCAAAAATTTCGTACCATCCTATTTTTAGGTTGTTTTGACTATGAGTATGCACCAATATTTATGAAATGTGTTTCATAAATATTGTCTCTTATTTAGAAAAAATAAAATAATACAGCTATACGACACCAGAAAATATTTGCTGGTATCGTATAGCTGTATTATTTTATTTTTCCTATATAAGAGATAATGGTCCCTACTCATAGTCAAAACAAAATATATTTTAAGAGTTTAAAACCAGTATTATCATAAAAATACTGATTTTAAACTCTTACAGTCTTATTTATAAAAATTATTAAGACTTTATAAAGGTTTTTTTTTAGACAAATTTTTATAAAAAAATTTTCTAAAAAAGCCTTTATAAAGTCTTAATAATTTTTATAAATAAGGCTGTTAAAATATACTTTGTTTCACTAACCACATTTGTGTAACTAATTGCATTTCATAAATATTGACGTATACTCATAATCAAAACAAATGATAGTTTTATGTTGTTTTGAATGTGAGTATACATCATTATATCTTATTAAAAAAATAAAATAATACATCTACACGATTTCAGAAAATATTTTCTGATATCGTATAGCTGTATTATTTTATTTTTTTAAGAAGAGATAATATTTATAAAATGCATTTAGTTACACAAATGTGGCTAGTGAAACAACCTAAAAATAGGATGGTACGAAATTTTTGATGATTCATTAAACGTTAGTTCAAAAACAAGTCATAGTTCCCCCTCTACCAAATTTTATTTGCGTAAAAATAGTTGGTCTGTCAAATTGTAAAAAAATAAAATAAAAAATATGTTATGATTGGCTTGCTAAAAAGTCTTAATGAACTAAAATTTTAAAACATCTACATATTAATACTCAAAATATCTCTATCAACCTAAATATGGATACTTAAAGTAATTACATAATTTCATTAATTAAAGGAATGGGATAATAAATATTTACAGATACTGAATCTGTTATTTCTCCTAACAAAGCTAAAAGTAATTCCGATATGATATTTAACGATGTTAGATGTGAGAAACATATTTTTGTATGGAGTGAGATAAGAATGTTGATGCATTCTGCTGATGTCAAACTTATACCAGAATCACCAAACATTTGATACTAGATAATCATAATGTAATTATAATGTTTAAGTAAGATGAGACAAATAAAATGCATGTTGGAAGGATAAATATGAATTTTGATTATAAGCAACGATATTGAATTAAACGATGATCGTTATAGAAAAAAAGAGAATTTGACTGCATAAAAGTTTACCTTTTCGTTTTTCATCTGACCTTAAACTGCATTCATCTAAATGTTATAAATAGGCAGCTACTTGTAAACTGATAACCCAATCTGAATCAGATAAGTTGATCTGAAAATCAGACCAGGTCCTGATAAGCTGATCTGAAAACCAGACCAGGTTCTGATAAGCTGATCTGAAAACCAGACCAGGTCCTGATAAGCTGATCTGAAAACCAGACCAGGTCCTGATAAGCTGATCTGAAAACCAGACCAGGTCCTGATAAGCTGATCTGAAAACCAGACCAGGTCCTGAAAAGCTGATCTGAAAACCAGACCAGGTCCTGATAAGCTGATCTGAAAACCAGACCAGGTCCTGATAAGCTGATCTGAAAACCAGACCAGCTACCTGATAACCTGATCTGATACCTGATCTAATAGCTGATACCTAATCTAACAGCTGATACCTCTTATTTGCTAAACATGGATGAGAAAATTTTAAAACAGTTGGTGTTGACAAGTAGTATAAAAACTGGTGAAATAGATACTTGTGAGCTAGAAAAGATACATTTAAACCTATACCAGAACCTCTCAAAGAATTCATAAATAGTTCTAGAAATATTGAAAGAATTCACAAGAAAGAAGAAAGTAAAATCAAGATAGAAGCTGAAAATAATATAAGTTTAAAGCCATCAGTCAATATAGAGACAAGTACACCGAAGAAACTTTCAGAAGGAACAATATTTGATGATATCATCTTATTTGATGATGCTAATACTGAGAATGATGATGAGGATGATGAAGATGATTTTTACTCATAGACTTCCAATTCTGAAGACACTTATACTCATTTATCAGTCTTGGAAGGAAGAATTGAATTAGATACAAACTATGGCCCACATTAAGATTTGAATAATGAATGGAAGTTTGGTGATAGTAACCTAAAACTAAATGAAGATAAAATACAAGTTGATGGTCAAATATAGGCTCTAATAGTAGGTTTATTTTCTTTAATGATTGATAATAAAATATGGAAATACTATGAGAAATTTTATTTTGAAAACTATATAAAATATATAATTTCTACTAATTCATGGGTGGAGAATCATCATGATTCACTGACGGAGAATGATGTTATCAGTAAATTGTTTCTGGAAACTCAAAACGATAAACTATAGGACAAATTAATAATACAGCTTAAGGAATTAATATAATTCAAGAATATATTAAAATGCAAATTGATGGAGTACAACGTGAAATACAATTAGAGATAGAAGATAGTTATAAAATTGAAAAAACACGTACTAAAAATTAAATCATCTTTTGAAAAAACAAATTGAACAGCTGAACAATAAAATTTATAGATTGGAAAATTAACTACATGATAGTATAAATAGCTGAAAGTGCATCAAGTAGATCACAACACTCTCCAAAAAATCTGTAAAACAACTTAATGTCTTCAAAAAGAAATTTAGTAAACGAACTCTATAATAAATCTCGAAAATTGTTTGTGCATTGCAGATATGTAATGAAAGGAATAGTTGATCTTTTATGGAGCTGATTTAGGTGAAATGGGAAACTATTCTACAGAAAATAGAAATTATTGATTATTGTAGACTGTAAATGATTCATTCTCAAAGTTTCTATGGTCAATACCGTTGAAAATAAAAGTTGCACTCGAAAAAACCTAGACTGTGGAAAATATTTTTGAAATGTTACGAGTACCAAAAAACTTACAAATGGATGATTGTAAAGAATTTTTTAATAGATACTGGAAAATTCATGCATAAGTAGAATATTTAACATTACTTAATATGAAAGCATCAATAGTAGAATGATTTAATAGATCATCCAAAGGAATTATGTGATGATGGTTCATATAAGTGTATTGAAATATATAAAGAATTACTTAATGTACTCGTATACAATATAAAAGTTCATCTCACTATTTAAATGTTTCCGATTAAAGTTAACTTAACGAATGAGAAAAAGCTGCTAAATATAATAATTTGAAGATGAACAAAATGTTGAAATTTAATGAAAGTAAAATATATAATTAAACAGGAAAAATCTAGTTTGGTTTGTATTTTTGAAGGAATGATTAGGAATGATAGGTCTTAAGAAAGATAATTAACTTAATATACTGGAAATTCTCTAAACTTGTTGGCCTGTATGAAATATTGTGAAAACTTAAGCGTTCAAAATAAATTAATATTCAGTAACACATAATATTATCACTTTTTATAGTGAAAATTGTACATTTTCCATTTCGAAAGCTCTAGCAAGCGAAATTTTAAAATATGCTCATGGGCTATTATAATAGATCTTCACTCTATTCATTTCTATAGATATCAAATCTTTAGAAAATATAGACAAACTACATAAATTGGACTTAGATTTCCAATCTTTAAGAATCTATATGTGTATGAATTAGTATCAAACAAACTTACTGAATAAATATGGAGATCAACTGGAATCATGCTGAAGCATACAGAAATTGTAGAATGCAATATCAGCAGATCTTACTTTATATCTGTATCTGTATGAGTATAAAATAAATTTACAGAAAAAATATTGAAAGCATGCCGAAGCATGCAAATTTAAAAGAATTCCTCACGTCATATAATTTTGTAAGTAAAGAAATATTATGATTCTATGCTAAATGAAATACATAGATATGTATCTACTTTGTAAAAGAATAAAAAGAGCGAAATTGTAAATTCTAATAGTATAGATTTTTAACTGAAACACCACTACATCTCGGACGCTTCCGTCACTAAGGACAAAAGCATGCTAAGACATGCATGTTAGAAAAATATAAAAGCCTGATAGAAGGTGATGAGAACCTTTTTTAAGTGAGAAATGATTACATCTGAATGTGATACAACCCAGCCTACGTCAACAATAACTTCAAGGGGGTCAACCAGCAAACCTCATGTAGAAAAACTCGATGTAAAAATTCTCTCAAACATAGTTATTCTAATGTTTCTGACACTATGAAAACACAGACGGTGAATTTATGGTGGAGGTAACTGAATTATTTGAGATAGATTTTCTAGAATAGTTGATTATTAAACATGTATTTCTTTGTAGATAAAGTAATTTCTCTACACATACATACATATATTTACCTATATGTATATATGAATACGTTTAAAAATCATACAAATATTCTCTTTTTCAAGTAGTAAAATCTGAAAAAATAGTAGTGATACATTAAAAGAAGAAAAAAAAAATATTAAAAAGAGAGACTGAGTGATCAACTGATACGTACACTTTATCTGACAGGTAAATAAAGCGCACTTAAAAATATCAGAAATATATACACAATACGCTGAAATTTAATAAAATGAGAAAAAAATCATCTAGAACATCAAATAAAAGCCATAGGCGAGTAACCTTCATAAGATAAACATATACCTTATTAATGAAAATATATTATCAGTATGAAGTAACACAATTTGAGGAATTAAAATTTTAACATTTAATTGTCCCTTAACGCTGACAAAGAGTAGACAGATATGTTGACATAGAAAGTCATCTTGTATACTAGAGGAACCGTTGAGAGGCCAGACCTAAATTGTAAGAAAACGATTTCGTTTTCTGTTGATCGCTATTCAAGAAGAAAACAAGTTTCCTCATTATGATTTAACTAATTTAAAAGTACATTTAAATTTAGTCTCATATCTAAATGATGATGATCTTAACATAAAAATTAAAAATAAACGTTATACAATTCTATATTATATGTACTCGTATCTAAGATTCCAACAAAGCTATTATATGAAAGAATCTCAAACACTTCCAAATGCACTAAAGTTTAAGATAAAAGTTCCTTTTATTCAATAGCGGCTCAATTGATATAGAAATTTAATATGAAACAGTAAGCAATGACCTCAGCTACTGCATTTTTACTAATGATCGAATAATAGAAAGTCCTGAAAGTCTTATAAATGAAGTAAGGTTTCGAATGATTTTCATTACAAAAAAAGTAGCGGATGTTTTTAGCAATAATGAGTATAACAATTTCATTATAAAACTACCATTTGATTTTAAATGTTTATCAATAAAAAAGGAAAGAGAAGCAAAGTGGTTAAAAAAAGCTGGACTGCTGGATCAGTTTCATTTCAAAGCGTTTATCATTTTTTAAAGCCAATGCAAGATGTTCTAAAATATATGAAAAAGGTGAAGAAAAAATATGATAGTTGGAAAAAATTTTACACCGAAAAATTTCTAACGTTGACTATATAGGCTACATCAACTTTAAACAAATGGAAATAAAATATATTAAATATTTATACTATATTTACTACAACTAGAGAGGAATTAAATTTTACTTAAAACAGAAACTCCTCACAAACTTTTAAGTAAATACATATAAAAATTAAAAGAACGTTTTTTTAATTTCAAATAAAAAAACTATCGAGATATTTCACATCTATACACAAAAGACCAGGCGAATATTTACAACAGCAACAACAGCACATGACAAAAAAAAAATGTATTTAAACAGGGAGCCCCAGACTTATTTGTATGTACATACATACATACATAAAATCAATTTGTAGATCCATATGTACATATGTACACATATTATCAAATTTCTTACCCATGCTCAAGTATTTATTGGATTTTAACAATCACACTTACATATCTACATCATGAAAACATACAAACCGTTCTCCAAGCTATTGACGCTTGAAGACGAAAGTCGAAGAAGACAAATGTACTTAAATAAACAAACTTATCACAGACCAGTCAAACTGTATCGCGCATACACACATACACACACACAAAATCACCACGATCGTACGCAAGAATTTTGCAAAATCTGAAATTAATATTTATACAAATATAAACAAATTTCTGACCGACAGACTTTAACACTGGACAAATTTAAGCTTGATAAAATATAAAGCAATCTCATCCTCCAATATGAAAAACATACTAGGATTAGGGAAGTTCAGATATATGATAATATTTTCTAGCAAAAAATGTTCATATGAGAAATAATTTATTTCAACGTACATATAAATACTAGGGTGAGAAAATCACATACACACACACACATACTAAAATTCATCTACGAAAAATTAAACCTATTTCAACAACGCCCCTCCCCTAAAGTTCTTACAGATATATATAGACAAAATCTCAAGGTAACATACAATCTATCAATCTCACAACCTAAATCACGATCAGCCTTAAACTCATATAGACATACATACACACAGATACGTATACATATACATGAACACCTTCACCTCACCTCTCATTAATCATGATCAGCCTTAAACTCCTACAGATATACACACAAATTGCGCTGTTATATATTTCATGAACACTTCGCCCCTCATAAATCACGATAAGCCTTAAATTTCCTACAGATATACATACACAAATTCTCAAGGTCACATACAATCGCTCAATCTGAACAATCCAAATCACGATCAGCCTTAAACTTCTACAGACATACATACACAAAAATTTCTATAAACATATAAACTCCCAAATTCCTATAGATACATATTAAAATAACACCCCCCGCCTACCTCAAATCAAGGACAGACTTAAACTGCTATATATAAATACATTCATACACATACACACATAGGCACATTCTATCTATCACAACAAGACCCTCCCCCACCTCAAATCACAATCAGCCTTAAACTCCTACGAACATACATATACACAGATTCCCACGGATACGTATTACATGAACACTCTCACCTCACCTTTGATAAATCACAGAAAGCCTTAAACTCTTACAGACATACATATATACATACATACATGTACACAGATTCCCACGGATACATATTACAACAACTCCCCGCCCTCCACCAGTCGATCTACCTCAAATACATCCCGCCCCCCACGAAGCCCAGTTTGATTTAAATTCCAACAAGCATATACGTCACCGAATTCTCATGGTTACATATTACAAAACACCCTCACCTACCCAAATCACGGTAAGCCTTAAGGTCTCACAATCTAGACACACCCCACCCTCCACCTATAAACCCCTTAATGTATTCCAACAAAATATTCCGCACACAAATTCCCACGGATACATATTAAAACAACACCCGCCCCCACCAAACACAGGCTGCCGTAAAGATACACCCGCAAATTCCAACGGTTACATGTTACAAAAACCTTACCTGCCCAAATCACGGACATCAACAAATTTCGACAGTCTAACAACAATCATAACTTTCCCGTCGGCATTAGAAAAAATAAAGATGTTTTCCCGTCGGCATTAGGAAAAATCATACAAATATAAAAATCTTAAAGCTATAAACCCCCTTAATGTATTCCCACAAAATATTCCACGCACAAGTTCCCACGGTCATACATACATACATACATACATACATACATACATATACTTAATATAAATAAAAAAAGTTAATATAAACAAAAAACTCCTAATGTAAACAAAAAACATAGACGGACGGACGGACACACACACGTAGGTATCAAATTTCACAAATTTCCAAGAATTTTAAAATTTCAGCCAAAATTTAACAATTTCAGCCACAATTTAACAATTTCAGCCCACAATTTAACAATTTCAGCCACAATTTCACAATTTCAGCCCACAATTTAACAATTTTAATTGCGGCCGAATCCCCAGTTCCCTACTACTAATGATGACTCATTCTGCTTGTGCTAGACTTATAGCATAATTCCTAATACACACATGCATACATACATACATACAGGCAAAGTTAAAAATGCAAATAAACATGAAGCAAAATTATAACAAGGTCAACTCAAAATTATTTTAAATATGGATGCAGTCAATTTTAAAATCTGGTGGTTTACAGCAGGTTTAAAAAACGTTTTTAAGCTAAAATTCTATTAGGAATAAAATTTTGGTGAATTTTGCTTAAACAACATTCGAAATGTTGTTTAAAATTTTTATGAATTCGGCTGTAAGCATTTAATAAGAGCCAATGCAAATGTTATTATAATGTTTAAGTAAGATGAAGAAAATATTAAGCACGTCTATAGGGATCATGTAGTCAGTAATATGAATTTTAAAAAAGTTTAAGAAATTTGTAAAGTGTTGGAAGGATAAATATGGAATTTTGAATATAAGATAATGAATTCAATGAGGTCGGTACAGAAAGCAATTTGACTATTTCATAACTATATAAACTACTGTTCATAAAAATATACTTTAGTTATTAATCTAACTTTAAACTTGATACATCTATTTGCTATAACCTCATCTGAATCAGATAATCTGATCTGAAAACCAGACCAGGTCCTGATAAGCTGATCTGAAAACCAGACCAGGTCCTGATAAGCTGATCTGAAAACCAGACCAGGTCCTGATAAGCTGATCTGAAAACCAGATCAGGTCCTGATAAGCTGATCTGAAAACCAGACCAGCCACCTGATCTGATAGCTGAAACCTGATCTAATAGCTGATACCTCTTATTTGCTAAACAAGGATGAGAAAATTTTAAAACAGTTGGTGTCGATAAGAAAGTATCTAATGAAATTTAATGGAATTTCATAATATTGTGAAATTCAATTCCTCTTGTGTAGAACCTTTTAAAGATAACAAAACAGTGCATGTTTAAGCGAAGTAGTAGGGAACTGGGCATTCGGCGTTAATTAAAATTGTGAAATTGTGGGCTGAAATTGTTAAATTGTGGCTGAAATTGTGAAATTGTGGGCTGAAATTGTTAAATTGTGGCTGAAATTGTTAAATTTTGGCTGAAATTTTAAAATTCTTGGAAATTTGTGAAATTTGATACCTACATGTGTGTGTCCGTCCGCCCGTCTGTGTTTTTTGTTTACATTAGGAGTTTTTTGTTTATATTAACTGTTTTTGTTTATATTAAGTATATGTATGTATGTATGTATATGTATGACCGTGGGAACTTGTGCGTGGAATATTTTGTGGGAATACATTAAGGGGGTTTATAGCTTTAAGATTTTTATATTTGTATGATTTTTTCAAATGCTGACGGGAAAACATGTTTATTTTTTTCGAATGCCGACGGGAAAACATGTTTATTTTTTTTCAAACGCCGACGGGAAATCATGTTTATTTTTTTCAAATGCCGACGTGAAAATCATGGAAATGATATTTCCTAATGCCAACGGAAAATTAGTGGGTGCGTCTTGCTGTAGGAATTGAAGTCTGGCTGTGATTGGTGGAGGACGGGGTTTGTCTAGATTGTGAGACCTTAAGGCTGACCGTGATTTGGGTAGGTGAGGGTGTTTTGTAATATGTAACCGCGGGAATTCGGTGAAGTTTATGCTTGTTGGAATTTAAACCAAGCTGTGCTCGTGGAGGGGCGGGATGTATTTGCGGTAGATCGACTGGTGTAGGGTGGGGAGTTGTTGTATTATGTATCCGTGGGAATCTGTGTAAATGTATGTATGTATGTCTGTAAGAGTTTAAGGCTGTCTGTGATTTATCAAAGGTGAGGTGAGAGTGTTCATGTCATACGTATCCGTGGGAATCTGTGTATATGTATGTTCGTAGGAGTTTAAGGCTGATTGTGATTTGAGGTGGAGGAGGGTCTTGTTGTGATAGATAGATAGAATGTGCCTATGTGTATGTGTATGTATGTATGTATATGTAGCAGTTTAAGTCTATCCTTGATTTAAGGTAGGCGGGGGGGGGGGGGTGTTATTGTAATATGTATCTATAGGAATTTGGGAGTTTATATGTTTGTAGAAATTTTTGTGCCAGTATGTCAGTAGAAGTTTAAGGCTGATCGTGATTTGGATTGTTGAGATTGATCGATTGTATGAGACCTTGAGAATTTCTATATGCATATCTGTAGAAAATTTAAGGCTTATCTTGATTTATGAGGGGCGAAGTGTTCATTAAATATATCATGATTACTGAGAGGTGAGGTGAAAGTGTTCATGTATATGTATACGTATTTGTGTGTATGTATGTCTGTATGAGTTTAAGGCTGATCGTGATTTAGGTTGTGAGATTTATAGATTGTAGGTTACCTTGAGATTTTGTGTATGTATATCTGTAAGAACTTTAGGCTGACTGTGATTTGTGAGGGGAGGGGCGTTGTTGAAATAGGTGTAGTTTTTCGTAGATGAATTTTAGTATGTGTGTGTATGTGATTTTCTCACCATAGTATTTATATGTACGTAGAAATAAATTGTTTCTCATATGAACATTTTTTGCTAGAAAATATTATCATATATCTGAACTTCCCTAATCCTAGTATGTTTTTCATATTGGAGGATGAGATTGCTTTATATTTTATCAAGCTTAAATTTGTCCAGTGTTAAATTCTGTCGGTCAGAAATTTGTTTATATTTGTATAAATATTAATTTCAGATTTTGCAAAATTCTTGTGTACGATCGTTTTGATTTTGTGTGTGTGTATGTGTGTATGCGCGATAGAGTTTGACTAGTCTGTGATAAGTTTGTTTATTTAAGTACATTTGTCTTCTTCGATTTTCGTCTTCAAGCGTCGATAGCTTGGAGAACGGTTTGTATGTTTTTATAATGTAGATATGTAAGTGTGATTGTTAAAATCCAATAAATACTTGAATATGGGTAAGAAATTTGATAATATGTGTACATATGTACATATGGATCTACAAATTGATTTTATGTATGTATGTACATATGTACATACAAATAAGTCTGGAGCTCCCTGTTTAAATACATTTTTTTTGTCATGTGCTGTTGTTGCTGTTGTAAATATTCGCGTGTATAGATGTGAAATATCTCCATAGTTTTTTTATTTGAAATTAAAAAAACGTTCTTTTAATTTTTAGATGTATTTTCTTAAAAGTTTGTGAGGAGTTTCTGTTTTAAGTAAAATTGAATTCCTCTCTAGTTGTAGTAACTATAGTATAAATATTTAAGATATTTTATTTCCATTTGTTTAAAATTGATGTAGCCTAATGCGTTAACTCTTCGTCAACATTAGACATTTTTCGGTGTAAAATTTTTTCCAACTATCATCTTTTTTCTTCACCTTTTGCATATATTTTAGAACATCTTGCATTGGCTTTAAAAAATGACAAACGCTTTGAAATGAAACTGATTCAGCAGTCCAGCTTAGGTGATGATAGTTTTTTTGTTAACGACTTTGCTTCTCTCTCCTTTTTTATTGATAAACATTTAAAATCAAATGGTGGTTTTATAATGAAATTGTTATACTCATTATTGTTAAAAACATCCGCTACTTCTTTTTGTAATGAAAATCATTCGAAACCTTACTCGTATATTAAAACCATTTCTTCATTCATATTACTTAATTTATAAGACTTTCAGGACTTTCTATTATTCGATCATCAGTAAAAATGCAGTAGCTGAGGTCCTTGCTTATTGTTTCATATTAAATTTCTATATCAATTGAGCCGCTATTGAATAAAAAGAACTTTTATCTTAAACTTTCGTGCATTTGGAAGTGCTTGAGATTCTTTCTTATAATAGCTTTGTTGGAATCTTAGATAAGAGTACATATAATATAGAATTGCATAACGTTTATTTTTAATTTTTATGTTAAGATCATCATCATTTGGATATGAGACTGAATTTAAATGTACTTTTAAATTAGTTAAATCATAATGAGGAAATTTGTTTTCTTCTTGAATAGCGATCAACAGAAAACGAAATCGTTTTCTTACAATTTAGGTCTGGCCTTTCAACGGTTCCTCTAGTATACAAGATGACTTTCTATGTCATCATAACTGCCTACTCTTTGTCAGCGTTAAGGGACAATTAAATGTTAAAATTTTAATTCCTCAAATTGTGTTACTTCATACTGATAATATGTTTTCATTAATAAGGTATATGTTTATCTTATGAAGGTTACTCGCCTATGGCTTTTATTTGATGTTCTAGATGATTTTTTTTCTCATTTTATTAAATTTCAGTGTATTGTGTTGATGTCCATATTTATTCAGTAAGTTTGTTTGATACTAATTCATACACATATACATTCTTAAAGATTGGAAATCTAAGTCCAATTTATGTAGTTTGTCTATATTTTCTAAAGATTTGATAGCTATAGAAATGAATAGAGTGAAGATCTATTATAATAGCCCATGAGCATATTTTAAAATTTCGCTTTCGAAATGGAAAATGTACAATTTTCACTATAAAAAGTGATAATATTATGTGTTACTGAATATTACAATGTGTTGTAATTTATTTTGAACGCTTAAGTTTTCACAATATTTCATACAGGCCAACAAGTTTAGAGAATTTCCTGTATATTAAGTTAATTATCTTTCTTAAGACCTATCATTCCTAATCATTCCTACAAAAATACAAACCAAACTAGATTTTTCCTGTTTAATATTATTTTTTACTTTCATTAAATTTCAACATTTTGTTCATCTTCAAATTATTATATTTAGCAGTTTTTTCTCATTTGTTGAGTTAACTTTAATCGGAAACATTTAAATAGTGAGATGAACTTTTATAATGTATACGAGTACATTAAGTAATTCTTTGTATATTTCAATACACTTATATGAACCATCATCACATAATTGCTTTGGATGATCTATTAAATCATTCTACTATTGATGCTTTCATATTAAGTAATATTTAATATTCTACTTATGCATGAATTTTCCAGTGTCTATTAAAAAATTATTTACAATCATCCATTTGTAAGTTTTTTGGTACTCGTAACATTTCAAAAACATTTTCCACAGCGTAGGTTTTTTCGAGTGCAACTTTTATTTTCAACGGTATTGACCATAGAAACTTTGTGAATGAATCATTTACATTCTACAATAATCAATAATTTCTATTTTCTGTAGAATAGTTTCCCATTTCACCTAAATCAGCTCCATAAAAGATCAACTATTCCTTTCATTACATATCTGCAATGCACAAACAATTTTCGAGATTTATTATAGAGTTCGTTTACTAAATTTCTTTTTGAAGACATTAAGTTGTTTGACAGATTTTTTGGAGAGTGTTGTGATCTACTTGATGCACTTTCAGCTATTTATACTATCATGTAGTTCATTATCCAATCTATAAATTTTATCGTTCAGCTGTTCAATTTGTTTTTTTAAAAGATGATTTAATTTTTAGTATATGTTTTTAAATTTTATAACTATCTTCTATCTCTAATTGTATTTCACGTTGTACTCCATCAATTTACATTTTAATATATTCTTGAATTATATTAATTCCTTAAGCTATATTATTAATTTGTCCTATAGTTTATCGATTTGAGTTTCCAGAAACAATTTACTGATAACATCATTCTCCGTCAGTGAATGATGATTCTCTATCCATGTATTAGTAAAAATTATATATTTTATATAGTTTTCAAAATAAAATTTCTCATGGTATTTCCATGTTTTATTATCAATCATTAAAGAAAATAAAGCTACTATTAGAGCCTATATTTGACCATCAACTTGTATTTTATCTTCATTTAGTTTTAGGTTACTATCACCAAACTTCCATTCATTATTCAATTCTTTATGTGGATCATAGTTTGTATCTAATTCATTTCCTCCTTCCAAGACTGATAAGTCACTATAAGTGTCATCGGTATTGGAAGTCTGTGAGTAGAAATCATCTTCATCATCCTCATCATCATTCTCATTATTAACATCATTAAACAAGATGGTAGTATCGCATATTGTTCCTTCTGCTAGTTTCTTTGGTGTAATTGACTCTATCTTGACTGATGGCTTCTGAGACTTTAAACTTGTATTATTTTCAGCTTCTATCTTGATTTTACTTTCTTCTTTCTTGTGAATTCTTTCAATATTTCTAGAACTATTTATGAATTATTTGAGACGTTCTGTTATAGGTTTAAATGTATCTTTTATTGCTCACATGTATCTATTTCACCAGTTTTTATACTACGAAGCTTTTTCTTCAAGACATTTCTTGTCAACACCAACTGTTTTAAAATTTTCTCATCCATGTTTAATAATAGTAAATAACAGGTATCAGCCATTAGATCAGGTATCAGCTTATCAGGACCTGATCTGGTTTTCAGATCAGCTTATCAGGACCTGGTCTGGTTTTCAGATCAGCTTATCAGGACCTGATCTGGTTTTCAGATCAGCTTAATAGGATATGGTCTGGTTTTCAGATCAGCTTATCAGGACCTGATCTGGTTTTCAGATCAGCTTATCAGGACCTGGTCTGATTTTCAGATCAGCTTATCACGACCTGGTCTGGTTTTCAGATCAGCTTATCAGGACCTGGTCTGGTTTTTAGATCAGCTTATCTGATTCAGATTGGGTTATCAGCTTACCAGTAGCTGACCATTTATAACATTTAGATGAATGGAGTTTAAGGTCAGATGAAAAACGAAAAAGTAAACTTTTATGTAGTCAAATTCTCGTTGTTTTTCTATAACGATCATCGTTTAATTCAATATCGTTGCTTATTAACAAAATCCATATTTATCCTTCCAACATGCTTTATATTTGTCTCATCTTACTTAAACATTATAATTACATTATGATTACCTGGTATTAAATTTTTGGTGATTCTGGTATAAGTTTGACATCAGCAGAAAGCATCAACATTCTTATCTCACTCCATACAAAAATATGTTTCTCACACATAATATCGTTAAATATCATATCGGAATTACTTTTAGCTTTGTTAGGAGAAATAACAGCTTCAGTATCTGTAAATGTGTAATATATATATATAATATATATATATATAAATATCCCATGCCTTTAATTGATGAAATTATGTAATATCTTTAAGTATCCATATTTGGGTTGATAGAGAGATTTTGAGTATTAATATGTAGATGTTTTCAAATTTTAGTCCATTAAGACTTTTTAGCAAATCAATCATAACTTTTATTTGTTTTTTTTTTTTTTTTTTTTTTTACAATTTGACAGACCAACTATTTTAGCGCAAATAGAATTTGGTAGAAGGGAACTATGACTTGTTTTTGAACTAACGTTTGATGAATCATCAAAATTTCGTACCATCCTATTTTTAGGTTGTTTCACTAACCACATTTGTGTAACTAAATGCATTTTATAAATATTATCTCTTATTAAAAAAATAAAATAATACAGCTATACGATATCAGAAAATATTTTCTGAAATCATGTAGCTGCATTATTTTATTTTATTTTTTTAATAAGAGATAATGATGTATACTCACAATCAAAACAACATAAAACTATCATTTGTTTTGAGTATGAGTATACGTCAATATTTGTGAAATGCAATTAGTTACACAAATGTGGTTAGTGAAACAAAGTATATTTTAACAGCCTTATTTATAAAAATTATTAAGACTTTATAAAGGCTTTTTTAGAAAAAATTTTTATGAAAATTTGTCTAAAAAAACTTTATAAAGTCTTAATAATTTTTATAAATAAGACTGTAAGAGGTTAAAATCAATATTTTTATGATAATACTAAAACCAGTATGGTTTTAAACTCTTAAAATATACTTTGTTTTGACTATGAGTAGGGACCATTATCTCTTATATAGGAAAAATAAAATAATATAGCTATAGGATACCAGAAAATATTTTCTGGTGTCGTATAGCTGTATTATTTTATTTTTTCTAAATAAGAGACAATATTTATGAAACACATTTCATAAATATTGGTGCATACTCATAGTCAAAACAACCTAAAAATAGGATGGTACGAAATTTTTGATGATTCATCAAACGTTAGTTCAAAAAATAGTCATAGTTCCCTTCTACCAAATTCTATTTGCGCTAAAATAGTTGGTCTGTCAAATTGTAAAAAAAAAAAAAAAAAAAAAGTTATGATTGATTTGCTAAAAAGTCTTAATGGACTAAAATTTGAAAACATCTACATATTAATACTCAAAATCTCTCGATCAACCCAAATATGGATACTTAAAGATATTACATAATTTCATTAATTAAAGGCATGGGATATTACACATTTACAGATACTGAATCTGTTATTTCTCCTAACAAAGCTAAAAGTAATTCCGATATGATATTTAACGATATTACGTGTGAGAAACATATTTGTGTATGGAGTGAGATAAGAATGTTGATGCATTCTGCTGATGTCAAACTTATACCAGAATCACTAAAAATTTAATACCAGATAATCATAATGTAATGATAATGTTTAAGTAAGATGAGACAAATATAAAGCATGTTGGAAGGATAAATATGGATTTTGTTAATAGGCAACGATATTGAATTAAACGATGATCGATATAGAAAAACAAAGAGAATTTGACTGCATAAAACTTTACTTTTTCGTTTTTCATCTGACCTTAAACTCCATTCATCTAAATGTTATAAATGGTCAGCTACTGGTAAACTGATAACCCAATCTGAATCAGATAAGCTGATCTAAAAACCAGACCAGGTCCTGAAAAGCTGATCTGAAAACCAGACCAGGTCCTGATAAGCTGATCTGAAAACCAGACCAGGTCCTGATAAGCTGATCTGAAAACCAGATCAGGTCCTGATAAGCTGATCTGAAAATCAGACCAGGTCCTATTAAGCTGATCTGAAAACCAGACCAGGTCCTGATAAGCTGATCTGAAAACCAGACCAGGTCCTGATAAGCTGATCTGAAAACCAGATCAGGTCCTGATAAGCTGATACCTGATCTAATAACTGATACCTCTTATTTGCTAAACATGGATGAGAAAATTTTAAAACAGTTGGTGTTGACAAGAAATGTCTTGAATAAAAAGCTTCGTAGTATAAAAACTGGTGAAATAGATACATGTGAGCTACAAAAGATACATTTACACCTATAACAGAACGTCTCAAATA
This sequence comes from Nowickia ferox, assembly GCA_936439885.1. Lineage (NCBI taxonomy): Eukaryota > Metazoa > Arthropoda > Insecta > Diptera > Tachinidae > Nowickia > Nowickia ferox. The sequence goes on along the minus strand of OW387024.1, from coordinate 51,490,450 downwards.
ATTCATAAATAGTTCTAGAAATATTGAAAGAATTCACAAGAAAGAAGAAAGTAAAATCAAGATAGAAGCTGAAAATAATACAAGTTTAAAGTCTCAGAAGCCATCAGTCAAGATAGAGTCAAGTACACCAAAGAAACTAGCAGAAGGAACAATATGCGATACTACCATCTTGTTTAATGATGTTAATAATGAGAATGATGATGAGGATGATGAAGATGATTTCTACTCACAGACTTCCAATACCGATGACACTTATACTGACTTATCAGTCTTGGAAGGAGGAAATGAATTAGATACAAACTATGCTCCACATAAAGATTTGAATAATGAATGGAAGTTTGGTGATAGTAACCTAAAACTAAATGAAGATAAAATACAAGTTGATGGCTCTAATAGTAGCTTTATTTTCTTTAATGATTGATAATAAAACATGGAAATACCATGAGAAATTTTATTTTGAAAACTATATAAAATATATAATTTTTACTAATACATGGATAGAGAATCATCATTCACTGACGGAGAATGATGTTATCAGTAAATTGTTTCTGGAAACTCAAATCGATAAACTATAGGACAAATTAATAATATAGCTTAAGGAATTAATATAATTCAAGAATATATTAAAATGTAAATTGATGGAGTACAACGTGAAATACAATTAGAGATAGAAGATAGTTATAAAATTTAAAAACATATACTAAAAATTAAATCATCTTTTAAAAAAACAAATTGAACAGCTGAACGATAAAATTTATAGATTGGATAATGAACTACATGATAGTATAAATAGCTGAAAGTGCATCAAGTAGATCACAACACTCTCCAAAAAATCTGTAAAACAACTTAATGTCTTCAAAAAGAAATTTAGTAAACGAACTCTATAATAAATCTGGAAAATTGTTTGTGCATTGCAGATATGTAATGAAAGGAATAGTTGATCTTTATGGAGCTGATTTAGGTGAAATGGGAAACTATTCTACAGAAAATAGAAATTATTGATTATTGTAGAATGTAAATGATTCATTCACAAAGTTTCTATGGTCAATACCGTTGAAAATAAAAGTTGCACTCGAAAAAACCTACGCTGTGGAAAATGTTTTTGAAATGTTACGAGTACCAAAAAACTTACAAATGGATGATTGTAAATAATTTTTTAATAGACATGCATAAGTAGAATATGAAAGCATCAATAGTAGAATGATTTAATAGATCATCCAAAGCAATTATGTGATGATGGTTCATATAAGTGTATTGAAATATACAAAGAATTACTTAATGTACTCGTATACAATATAAAAGTTCATCTCACTATTTAAATGTTTCCGATTAAAGTTAACTCAACAAATGAGAAAAAGCTGCTAAATATAATAATTTGAAGATGAACTAAATGTTGAAATTTAATGAAAGTAAAAAATAAAATTAAACAGGAAAAATCTAGTTTGGTTTGTATTTTTGTAGGAATGATTAGGAATGATAGGTCTTAAGAAAGATAATTAACTTAATATACAGGAAATTCTCTAAACTTGTTGGCCTGTATGAAATATTGTGAAAACTTAAGCGTTCAAAATAAATTACAACACAGTGTAATATTCAGTAACACATAATATTACCACTTTTTATAGTGAAAATTGTACATTTTCCATTTCGAAAGCGAAATTTTAAAATATGCTCATGGGCTATTATAATAGATCTTCACTCTATTCATTTCTATAGCTATCAAATCTTTAGAAAATATAGACAAACTACATAAATTGGACTTAGATTTCCAATCTTTAAGAATGTATATGTGTATGAATTAGTATCAAACAAACTTACTGAATAAATATGGACATCAACTGGAATCATGCTGAAGCATACATAAATTGTAAAATGCAATATAAGCAGATCGTACTTTATATCTGTATCTGTATGAGTATTAAATAAATTTACAGAAAAAATATTGAAAGCATGCCGAAGCATGCAAATTTAAAAGAATTCCTCACGTCGTATAATTTTGTAAGTAAAGAAATATTATGATTCTATGTTAAATGAAATACATATGTATCTACTCTGTAAAAAATTCAGAAGAGTGAATTCTTAAATTCTAATAGTATAGATTTTTAATTGAAACACCACTACATGTCGGACTCTCACTTCACTATCGATAGAAGCATGCTAAGGTATGCATGCTAGCAAAATATATAAATCTGTTAGAAGGTGATGAGAAACTTGTTTCTAATTATTAATCTGTAGACAGCAATTGTATCTGGATCAAACCAACTCATGAATGAAATGTATACAGATATGGTTGATGGTGATGAGGACCTTTTTTAAGTAAGAAATGATTACATCTGAATGTGATAAAACCCAGCCTACGTCAACAATAACTTCAAGGGGTTCAACCAGCAAACCTCATGTAGAAAAAACTCGATGTAAAAATTCTCTCAAACATAGATATTCTAATGATTCTGATACTACGAAAACACAGACGGTAAATTGATGGTGGAGGTAACTGAATTATTTGAGATAGATTTTCTAGAATAGTTGATTATTAAACATATATTTCTTTGTAGATAAAGTAATTTCTGTATACATACATACATATATTTACCTATATGAATACATTTAAAAATTATACAAATATTCTCTAGTAGTAAAATCTGAAAAAATAGTAGTGATACATTAAAAGAAAAAGAAATATTAAAAAGAGAGACTGAGTGATCAACTGATACGTACACTTTGTCTGACAGGTAAATAAAGCGCACTTAAAAATATCAGAAATATATACACAATACGCTGAAATTTAATAAAATGAGAAAAAAAATCATCTAGAACATCAAATAAAAGCCATAGGCGAGTAACCTTCATAAGATAAACATATACCTTATTAATGAAAACATATTATCAGTATAAAGTAACACAATTTGAGGAATTAAAATTTTAACATTTAATTGTCCCTTAACGCTGACAAAGAGTAGGCAGATATGATGACATAGAAAGTCATCTTGTATACTAGAGGAACCGTTGAGAGGCCAGACCTAAATTGTAAGAAAACGATTTCGTTTTCTGTTGATCGCTATTCAAGAAGAAAACAAGTTTCCTCATTATGATTTAACTAATTTAAAAGTACATTTAAATTCAGTCTCATATCCAAATGATGATGATCTTAACACAAAAATTAAAAATAAACGTTATGCAATTCTATATTATATGTACTCTTATCTAAGATACCAACAAAGATATAATATGAAAGAATTTCAAGCACTTCCAAATGCACTACAGTTTAAGATAAAAGTTCCTTTTATTCAATAGCGGCTCAATTGATATAGAAATTTAATAGGAAACAATAAGCAAGGACCTCAGCTACTGCATATTTACTGATGATCGAATAATAGAAAGTCCTGAAAGTCTTATAAATTAAGTAATATGAATGAAGAAATGGTTTTAATATACGAGTAAGGTTTCGAATGATTTTCATTACAAAAAGAAGTAGCGGATGTTTTTAACAATAATGAGTATAACAATTTCATTATAAAACCACCATTTGATTTTAAATGTTTATCAATAAAAAAGGAGAGAGAAGCAAAGTGGTTAACAAAAAAACTATCATCACCTAAGCTGGACTACTGAATCAGTTTCATTTCAAAGCGTTTGTCATTTCTTAAAGCCAATGCAAGATGTTCTAAAATATATGAAAAATGTGAAGAAAAAAGATGATAGTTGGAAAAAATTTTACACCGAAAAATTTCTAATGTTGACGAAGAGTTAACGCATTAGGCTACATCAACTTTAAACAAATGGAAGTAAAATATATTAAATATTTATACTATAGTTACTACAACTAGAGAGGAATTCAATTTTACTTAAAACAGAAACTCCTCACAAACTTTTAAGAAAATACATCTAAAAATTAAAAGAACGTTTTTTTAATTTCAAATAAAAAAACTATGGAGATATTTCACATCTATACACAAAAGACCTGGCAAATATTTACAAAAGCAACAACAAAACACCGCACATGACAAAAAAAATGTATTTAAACAGGGAGCCCCAAACTTATTTGTATGTACATACATACATACATAAAATCAATTTGTAGATCCATATGTACATATGTATGTACACATATTATCAAATTTCTTACCCATGCTCAAGTATTTATTGGATTTTAACAATCACACTTACATATCTACATCATGAAAACATACAAACCGTTCTCCAAGCTATTGACGCTTGAAGACGAAAGTCGGAGAAGACAAATGTACTTAAATAAACAAACTTATCACAGACCAGTCAAACTCTATCGCGCATACACACATACACACACACACAAAATCACCACGATCGTACGCAAGAATTTTGCAAAATCTGAAATTAATATTTATACAAATATAAACAAATTTCTGACCGACAGACTTTAACACTGGACAAAATTTAAGCTTGATAAAATATAAAGCAATCTCATCCTCCAATATGAAAAACATACTAGGATTAGGGAAGTTCAGATATATGATAATATTTTCTAGCAAAAAATGTTCATATGAGAAAGAATTTATTTCTACGTACATATAAATACTATGGTGAGAAAATCACATACACACACACATACTAAAATTCATCTACGAAAAATTAAATCTATTTCAACAACGCCCCTCCCCTCACAAATCACAGTCAGCCTAAAGTTCTTACAGATATACATACACAAAATCTCAAGGTAACCTACAATCTATAAATCTCACAACCTAAATCACGATCAGCCTTAAACTCATATAGACATACATACACACAAATACGTATACATTTACATGAACACCTTCACCTCACCTCTCAGTAATCATGATATATTTAATGAACACTTCGCCCCTCATAAATCACGATAAGCCTTAAATTTTCTACAGATATACATATACAAATTCTCAAGGTCACATACAATCGATCAATCTCAACAATCCAAATCACGATCAGCCTTAAACTTCTACTGACATACATGCACAAAAATTTCTACAAACATATAAACTCCCAAATTCCTATAGATACATATTACAATAACACCCCCCCCCCCCCCCCGCCTACCTTAAATCAAGGATAGACTTAAACTGCTACATATACATACATACATACACATACACATAGGCACATTCTATCTATCTATCACAACAAGACCCTCCTCCACCTCAAATCACAATCAGCCTTAAACTCCTACGAACATACATATACACAGATTCCCATGGATACGTATTACATGAACACTCTCACCTCACCTTTGATAAATCACAGACAGCCTTAAACTCTTACAGACATACATACATACATGTACACAGATTCCCACGGTTACATATTACAACAACTCCCCACCCTACACCAGTCGATCTACCGCAAATACATCCCGCCCCTCCACGAGCACAGCTTGGTTTAAATTCCAACAAGCATAAACTTCACCGAATTCCCGCGATTACATATTACAAAACACCCTCACCTACCCAAATCACGGTCAGCCTTAAGGTCTCACAATCTAGACAAACCCCGTCCTCCACCAATCACAGCCAGACTTCAATTCCTACAGCTAGACACACCCCGCCCTCCACCAATCACAGCCAGACTTCAATTCCTACAGCAAGACGCACCCACTAATTTTCCGTTGGCATTAGGAAATATCATTTCCATGATTTTCACGTCGGCATTTGAAAAAAAATAATCATGTTTTCCCGTCGGCATTTGAAAAAAAATAAACATGTTTTCTCGTCGGCATTCGAAAAAAATAAACATGTTTTCCCGTCAGCATTTGAAAAAATCATACAAATATAAAAATCTTAAAGCTATAAACACCCTTAATGTATTCCCACAAAATATTCCACGCACAAGTTCCCACGGTCATACATATACATACATACATACATATACTTAATATAAACAAAAAAAGTTAATATAAACAAAAAACTCCTAATGTAAACAAAAAACACAGACGGGCGGACGGACACACACACGTAGGTATCAAATTTCACAAATTTCCAAGAATTTTAAAATTTCAGCCCACAATTTCACAATTTCAGCCACAATTTAACAATTTCAGCCCACAATTTCACAATTTTAATTGACGCCGAATGCCCAGTTCCCTACTACTAAGCGATATAAAAACAAACAACAAAAATTTGCAAATAAACAAAAAAAAAAGAAAAATTTTTTGATCTAGTGAAGTAAAACCAATAGATAAGCAAAATATAAAAATGTAGACATTTGTAGTTAAAATTTCTATTTAGTAAATTTAAGCTGAAATAAAAACCATTTACATATTTTATTATTTTTTCAATATTTTATTTAACAGTTTTTCTTAAAAATCTTAGTACTAATACAAATTCAACTCTATGTATAAATAAAAATATACAGATATAAAAAGAAAAAAAAACATTAATCTAATATTTTATTTTTATTTCCAAATAATTTAGGTATAGGTAAAAGGATAAAAGTTTTAAAACATTCAATTTTAACATGCTTTTGGGTGAATAAAATACTAAAATTAATAAGATATATTCATAAACAAATAAGTAAATAATAAATAACTTAATAAATAATTAAATAAATACATTAATAAATAAATACAATTAGTACAAAATTAAATTAATAAATAAATTAATAAACAAATAAGTAAATAATAAATTAATTAATAAATAATTAAATAAATACATTAATAAATAAATACAATAAGTACACAATTAAATTCTCGTTGTCATCTTACATGCAATTTAGTAGGAATCATTCTATTCTACATCCATTGTTTCATTGTTTCGGTCTATGTAATGTCCCCAAGCGCGCGTTTTTATTTTATCTTTCATTATATTTCTTTTTCTTTTATCATCAGAAAAGCTAAGTGCTATTTTATATAGTTTTTGGGTATATATTTGATGTGTTTTAGATCTAAACAAAAACATTTCATCCGAGATAATTTTGGATTCGAATAAGCAACTTTTGTAATCATTAATGGACAACTTTTTAATAACAGACTTGTTGACCCCTTTTGATTTTTTAACAGATTCCGAGCGAAGAGTCGATAGAGAATACATTTTTGCTCTTAACCCAACAAACTCTGTCATTATATCCCCATTGTTTTCATCTTTCATCATTCCCAAAACCTTCTTATTGAGTAGCGGCAAACGAAATTGATTATCTATAGGATATTCTGACGTATCAAAATTCAAACTAATATCATTACGGATGTCATCGTAAAAATCATCAGTTTTAATTGAATAAATAAATGAGTCAGTATCCATATAGTTGAGAGAAATGTTCTCTCCAAACTTAGGCTTCATGAAGCCATAATGGAAGTCATACCTTCTCCACTTCGATAACTCCAGTACTGTGAAACCAACATATATGGGTTTATCATATAATGGCTCCATTTTTTCTAACTCTACCGCATACATATCATCAGAAAATTTTGTCAACTGCTTAAAATTTGGTTTCGCAATTAATGCTCTGAGACCTAAATGATTCCTGTTTGTCGTTTCCCAAGATAACGTAATTCTAATGTCCCTACGTTTTTCAATGTTTTCCATTGTCTTCCCGTAAACAGCATTGTTTAAAAGTTTGAAGAAATCTTTTTCAAAATTATTTTTAGCATTTGTCCTATGAAATGTGTTTAAGTCAATATATTTTTTAAGCCAAGGGGATTGCTTAAATCTGAGTATTCTATGGATTTGTTTTAAGATGAGGCCATTTAAAATGGCTTGTTTTAAAATTCTATAGTGTATGGTGTAATTTGTTTTTGAGTGTAAGTCTGCAACTAATTTTTTGATTTTGGATCCCCCCAGGGCCTTATTTTGGGGGCAAAATGGCAAATCATTATGCAGATCATGCACTGAATCGGGATAATCTATATCCACTTCCAAAATGTACCCATACTCTGCAGTATCAGAAATTTTTTTAACATCAAAATCAGTGTCACATACCCACTCAAATTCACCGCAAGGAAGATATTCCGACATCGCCCAACCATACAAGTTGTTAGCGTCTAAGTATACAAGAAATTCTGATGGTTTTGATGCATCAAAATTTTCCAAATATTTGTTATTTGCCTTCGAATATCTTTGCGAGCATTGAACTAGTCCACCTCTAATTCCGTTTTGCATAAACATATACATTTCGGAATCAGTGAACTGATCCAGTGAAACTTCTGTGGTTTTCAACATTGCATCCCAAGATAATCCTGGTGCTGTATAATAGTGGCAGGGGTCCAAATCGTATATATCTCTACAAATTTTTCTAAAATTTTCAAACATGTCGGTTAGAAGAATAACATCTGTCTTTAAGTAGAGTTCAGTATAGTCAAGGAGGGTTTTACAGTTAAACTCTCTCCATATTTTTTGAGCATGTTCATACTCGACTACATCACATTCTTCATTCGTTAGAATATTGAAGAACTCTTCTCTACTAGGGAGTTTAATTTCCTTAAACTTAGTCATGGAATCCATGTAAGAGTACGGAAATACACCATTTCTTCTAATCAGGTTGAAATGAGCTTCATCAACGAAACATGACCGAATAGTATTAAAATCATTGCTATCAAGATTTTTCGCTAACGTATCTAAGCTCGAAGCCATAAATCTAAACGAGTCTATAAATCTTATTTCGAATCCATATTTTTCATCTAATCTGATGCAAATTGAAAGAGAAATATAACTCTCTGTGTTCTGGGGAATCACTTTTATTGTAGAATATTTTATAGAAGAAAGTTCTTTGAAAAATAGGTGTATATCATATGCGGAAAGATTATGCAATATAACCGGTATAAACTGAGGTGTTTTATAATTCAAATTACATTCGCTATGAGCTGCCCCACGATAATTGCCCGTAAGATGACTTTATCGTTATTTAATATTTTCTTACATATATGACAATTTTTTGTACTATTATATTGAGCTATTTCTATTGGGGTTATAACCATTTTCTTAACTTTAAGTAAATAATTTAAATAAATATCTGTACAATCTTCAACAATTTTTTTGATAAATATATTCGCCGAATCTTCACCAAAATAATGTCTATATAAATTATTTTCTCTCTTGAAACTACAATTAATAAAATAACCGAATGCACAAGCATGATGTTTCTGTACATTTGTGGTACTTTTACTTACAGCATTATCAACTTTTTCTAAAATAGACTCAAAGTCCGCGTAGATTACGAATGGTACATCTAACTGTTTGTAGTAGTTCTTAAACTTGATAATAGATTCACCTTCTGGCATTCTGATGACTTTTTTCACACAAACATTTTTATGATGATTATACACATAATCATCATGTGTATGATATAGGCAGGTGTTGCATATTATGATCTTATGATTATGCGATGTTATGCTGGAACGAAGGAGTCTGAAGAAAATACATATAGAAAATACCAACACGATATAAATAAATATAACAATAGGAAGTAACTTTTTAAATAGAGATGAAAGCAGATTTTTCACAAATGCACAAATGAAACTTACTTTGATATATCCTTGACGAGTACATAGTGTTAGTTTTCATTGGACTGGAGCAATAAGAGATTAATATGAATGTGTGTTTCTCCTTTCGTTACATAGTATGGTCCTATAAGTGATATTCCATTATGACCAAATACGTTTATGCTCACATCATTTTGATTCTCGAATTGTTTTATCTGCTTCAATGGGAGTGGAAACTCTAGCTCTTTAAAACTTAATACAACTTCCCCTGTATTAATATTCTCATCAGAAATATTTGTAATATTGTAATTTTTAAAGTTTTTCCGTTGTTTAGGATTCAGACCGCTATTTGTGTACAAAGCCGCAATGAGACACCATTTAGAGCAATAAATATCATTGTTCTCGATATTTATGCATGCACGTTTCATTGCAATATTTTTTGGAAGAGGGATAAAGCTCGATCCTCTTATTATGGACGCCTTGTTTATATTAACTTCAAGGGAATTTATTGAAATCAATGTCCATCCGCTATCCCTCTCTTGAAATTCTTCCATTTTGGCTCTTAGCTCCTCGGCTTGTTTCTTGTACATATCCTCTATGTCATCAGACAAAGTCACCAACATCATCTTTGAGATGTGTACAAGTTGGCTAACATTCATCTCATCATTCACCATTTTCATATAATCACATGTGAGCTCCATATTAAATTTAAATGTAGTATGTATCCTACTACGTTCATTGAGTTGTTGTACGGTGGAGCTCTTGGTAGATTTCAGAAACTCCTCCGGAAACAAGACACCCACATTTTTGTTGAGGAGTATATATGTCTCGATCCTCCCATTGAAGTTGCTTGCTCTTTTAGTGAGAAAATCTCCAATCCGTTCTTGCTGACAACTGTTTTTATGTTTTGTGGTTCTGACATGAGCCATATAACCAATTAATGGGATCATCTCATCACAATCCTCACAATATTTGTTTTGAAGACTTAGCTTACTAGTTCCAAGCATAGCCTTCGATTGGTTAGCATATGAGTGCGTTTCCATATGCTGATTTAGTTTTGTTTGAGTCATAAAGACTTTATTGCAGATGGTACAACTTGTAGTATTCATTTTATTTAATTATTTATTTGTTTATTAATTAATTTAATTATTTTATTTATAAACAATTTATTTAATTATTTTATTTATAAGCAATTTATTTTAGTTATAAACAATTTATTTAATTATTTTTTATACACTATAAACTTGTTTAACAAACAGTTGTTAGTTTTAGCACTTTGATAGTGTTTGGATTTCAATCACTTTAAAAATTTTGATTGGGTAAATAGGTTGTCACTTGTTGAGATATCAGAGCAGACTGATGACAATCTACATTATTTCTTCTACTTATGAGAATCGCGTAGTAGTCATCGAATCTAATTTATTACGACATATGATGAAATTCATGCACACACACACACACACACATATATATATATATATATATATATATATATATATATATATATATATACATACACACGCACATACACATTTTCCCCAATTCTCTGTTGGTATTACGATATATGATGAAATTCAGCAACATCCAGAACAAAATCGCTAGCATCAGTTTGCAATATAAAGGTACGAGAAAAATCGGGCCATGTGAAAGCTTCGATAAGTTTTTGCTGTATTTCTCCAAAACCTATTTCTTATAATTGTTACATTAAAGTAAAATATACTGAAATAAACATATCATTACCCCTTTTCAAAAGCTCTTCTTATCAACCTGATTGGACTCAAAACATTTAATATCTGAAATTCACTTGTAGATATAAAACCTATGTCAACACAATATATAATACATATCTACAATGCACAAACAATTTTCGAGATTTATTATAGAGTTCGTTTACTAAATTTCTTTTTAAAGACATTGAGTTGTTTTAAAGATTTTTTGGAGAGTGTTGTGATCTACTTGATGCACTTTCAACTATTTATACTATTATATAGTTAATTTTCCAATCTATAAATTTTATCGTTCAGCTGTTCAATTTGTTGTTTTCAAAAGATGATTTAATTTTTAGTATGTGTTTTTTCAATTGTATAACTATCTTCTATCTCTAATTGTATTTCACGTTGTACTCCATCAATTTGCATTTTAATATACTCTTGAATTATATTAACTCCTTAAGCTGTATTATTAATTTGTCCTATAGTTTATCGATTTGAGTTTCCAGAAACAATTTACTGATAACATCATTCTCCGTCAGAGAATTATGATGATTCTCTATACATGTGTTAGTAGAAATTATATATTTTATATAGTTTTTAAAATCAAATTTCTCATAGTATTTCCATGTTTTATTAATCATCATTAAAGAAAATAAAGCTACTATTAGAACCTATATTTGACCATCAACTTGTATTTTATCTTCATTTAGTTTTAGGTTACTATCACCAAACTTCCATTCATTATTCAAATCTTTATGTGGGCCATAGTTTGTATCTAATTCAATTCTTCCTTCCAAGACTGATAAATGAGTATCAGTGTCTTCAGAATTGGAAGTCTATGAGTAAAAATCATCTTCATCATCCTCATCATAATTCTCAGTATTAGCATCATTAAATAAGATGATGATATCATCAAATATTGTTCCTTCTGAAAGTTTCTTCGGTGTACTTGTCTCTATCTTGACTGATGTTTTTTCAGGTTTAAGACTTGTATTATTTTCAACTTCTGTCTTCATTTTATTTTCTTTTCATATGGGAATTCATTTAATATTTTTAGAACTATTTATGAATTCTTTGAGTGGTTCTGTTATAGGTTTAAATGTATCTCTTAGTTGTTCACGTGCATCTATTTCACCAGTTTTTATACTACGAAGCTTTTTCTTTAAGACATTTCTTGTCAACACCAACTGTTTTAAAATTTTCTCATCCATGTTTAGCAAATAAGAGGTATCAGCTATTAGATCAGGCATCAGCTATCAGACCAGGTTATCAGGACCTGGTCTGGTTTTCAGATCAGCTTATCAGGACCTGGTCTGGTTTTCAGATTAGCTTATCAGGACTTGATCTGGTTTTCAGATCAGCTTATCAGGACCTGATCTGGTTTTCAGATCAGCTTATCAGGACCTGGTCTGGTTATCAGATCAGCTTATCAAGACCTGGTCTGGTTTTCAGATCAGCTTATTAGGACCTGGTCTGGTTTTCAGATCAGCTTATCTGATTCAGATTGGGTTATCAGTTTACAAGTAGCTGACCATTTACAACATTTAGATGAATGGAGTTTAAGGTCAGATGAAAATCGAAAAAGTAAACTTTTATGTAGTCAAATTCTTTTTTTTTCTATAACGAATATCGTTTAATTCAATATCGTTGCTTATAAACAAAATCCATATTTATCCTTCCAACATGCTTTATATTTGTCTCATCTTACTTAAACATTATAATTACAATATGATTATATAGTATCAAATGTTTGGTGATTCTGGTATAAGTTTGACATCAGCAGAATGCATCAACATTCTTATCTCACTCCATACAAAATATGTTTCTCACACAAGTCGTGCAGCTGCATTATTTTATTTTTTTAATAAGCGATAATAATGTATACTCACAATCAAGACAACATAAAACTATCATTTGTTTTGATTATGAGTATGCGTCAATATTTATGAAATGCAATTAGTTACACAAATGAGGTTAGTGAAACAAAGTATATTTTAACAGCCTTATTTATTAAAATTATTAAGACTTTATAAAGGCTTGTTAAGACAAATTTTTTATAAAAATTTGTTTAAAAAAACCTTTCAAATTTAATTAGTTTTATAAATAAGACTGTAAGAGTTTAAAATCAGTATTTTTTATGATAAGACTGGTTTTAAACTCTTAAAATATACTTTGTTTTGACTATGAGTAGGGACGATTATCTCTTATATAGGCAAAATAAAAGACAATATTTATGAAACACATTTCATAAATATTGGTGCATACTCATAGTCAAAACAACCTAAAAATAGGATGGTACGAAATTTTGATGATTCATCAAACGTTAGTTCAAAAACAAGTCATAGTTCCCTTCTACCAAATTCTATTTGCGCAAAAATAGCTGGTCTGTCAAATTGTAAAAAATAAAATAAAAAATAATATGTTATGATTGGCTTGCTAAAAAGTCTTAATGGACTAAAATTTTAAAACATCTACATATTAATACTCAAAATCTCTCTATCAACCCAAATATGGATATTTAAAGATCTTACCTAATTTCATTAATTAAAGGAATGGGATATTACACATTTGCAGATACTGAATCTGTTATTTCTCCTAACAAAGCTAAAAGTAATTCCGATATGATATTCAACGATGTTGCTTGTGAGAAACATATTTTGTATGGAGTGAGATAAGAATGTTGATGCATTCTGCTGATGTCAAACTTATACTAGAATCACCAAACATTTGATACTAGATAATCATATTGTAATTATAATGTTTAAGTAAGATGAGACAAATATAAAGCATGTTGGAAGGATAAATATGGATTTTGTTTATAAGCAACGATATTGAATTAAACGATGTTCGTTATAGAAAAAAAAAATGTTACTACATAAAAGTTTACTTTTTTGATTTTCATCTGACCTTAAACTCCATTCATCTAAATGTTATAAATGGCCAGCTACTTGTAAACTGATAACCCAATCTGAATCAGATAAGCTGATCTGAAAACCAGACAAGGTTCTGATAAGCTGATCTGAAAACCAGACCAGGTCCTAATAAGCTGATCTGAAAACCAGACCAGGTCCTGATAAGCTGATCTGAAAACCAGACCAGATCCTAATAAGCTGATCTGAAAACCAGATCAGGTCCTGATAAGCTGATCTGAAAACCAGATCAAGTCCTGATAAGCTAATCTGAAAACCAGACCAGGTCCTGATAAGCTGATCTGAAAACCAGACCAGGTCCTGATAACCTGGTCTGATAGCTGATGCCTGATCTAATAGCTGATACCTCTTATTTGCTAAACATGGATGAGAAAATTTTAAAACAGTTGGTGTTGACAAGAAATGTCTTAAAGAAAAAGCTTCGTAGTATAAAAACTGGTGAAATAGATGCACGTGAACAACTAAGAGATACATTTAAACCTATAACAGAACCACTCAAAGAATTCATAAATAGTTCTAAAAATATTAAATGAATTCCCATATGAAAAGAAAATAAAATGAAGACAGAAGTTGAAAATAATACAAGTCTTAAACCTGAAAAAACATCAGTCAAGATAGAGACAAGTACACCGAAGAAACTTTCAGAAGGAACAATATTTGATGATATCATCATCTTATTTAATGATGCTAATACTGAGAATTATGATGAGGATGATGAAGATGATTTTTACTCATAGACTTCCAATTCTGAAGACACTGATACTCATTTATCAGTCTTGGAAGGAAGAATTGAATTAGATACAAACTATGGCCCACATAAAGATTTGAATAATGAATGGAAGTTTGGTGATAGTAACCTAAAACTAAATGAAGATAAAATACAAGTTGATGGTCAAATATAGGTTCTAATAGTAGCTTTATTTTCTTTAATGATGATTAATAAAACATGGAAATACTATGAGAAATTTGATTTTAAAAACTATATAAAATATATAATTTCTACTAACACATGTATAGAGAATCATCATAATTCTCTGACGGAGAATGATGTTATCAGTAAATTGTTTCTGGAAACTCAAATCGATAAACTATAGGACAAATTAATAATACAGCTTAAGGAGTTAATATAATTCAAGAATATATTAAAATGCAAATTGATGGAGTACAACGTGAAATACAATTAGAGATAGAAGATAGTTATAAAATTGAAAAAACACATACTAAAAATTAAATCATCTTTTGAAAACAACAAATTGAACAGCTGAACGATAAAATTTATAGATTGGAAAATTAACTATATAATAGTATAAATAGTTGAAAGTGCATCAAGTAGATCACAACACTCTCCAAAAAATCTTTAAAACAACTCAATGTCTTTAAAAAGAAATTTAGTAAACGAACTCTATAATAAATCTCGAAAATTGTTTGTGCATTGTAGATATGTAATTAAAGGAATAGTTGATCTTTTATGGAGCTGATTTAAGTGAAATGGGAAACTATTCTACAGAAAATAGAAAATATTGATTATTGTAGACTGTAAGTTATTCATTCTCAAAGTTTCTATGGTCAATACCGTCGAAAATAAAAGTTGCACTCGAAAAAACCTAGGTTGTGGAAAATATTTTTGAAATGTTATGAGTACCAAAAAACTTACAAATGGATGATTGCAAAGAATTTTTTAATAGACACTGGAAAATTCAAAGTAGAAGATTAAACATTATTTAATATGAAAGCATCAACAGTAGAATGATTTAATAACCATTCAAAGGAATTATGTGATGATGGTTCATATAAGTGTATTGAAATATACAAAGAATTACTTAATGTACTCGTATACAATATAAAAGTTCATCTAACCATTTAAATGTTTCCGATTAAAGTTAACTCAACAAATGAGAAAAAACTGCTAAATATAGTAATTTGAAGATGAACAAAATGTTGAAATTTAATGAAAGTAAAAAATAAAATTAAACAGGAAAAATCTAGTTTGGTTTGTGTTTTTGAAAGAATGATAGGTCTTAAGAAAGATAATTAACTTAATATACTGAAAATTCTCTAAACTTGTTGGCCTGTATGAAATATTGTGAAAACTTAAGCATTCAAAATAAATTACAACACAGTGTAATATTCAGTAACACATAATATTATCACTTTTTATAGTGAAAATTGTACATTTTCCATTTCGAAAGCTCTAGCAAGCGAAATTTTAAAATATGCCCATGGGCTATTATAATAGATCTTCACTCTATTCATTTCTATAGCTATCAAATCTTTAGAAAATATAGATAAACTACATAAATTGGACTTAGATTTCCAATCTTTAAGAATGTATTTGTGAATGAATTATTATCAAACAAACTTACTGAATAAATACGGACTTCAATTGGAATCATGCTGAAGCATACATAAATTGTAAAATGCAATGTAAGCAAATCTTACTTTATATCTGTATCTGTATGAGTATTAAATAAATTTACAGAAAAAATATTGAAAGCATGCAGAAGCATGCAAATTTAAAAGAATTCCTCACGTCACATAACTTTGTGAGTTAAGAAATATTATGATTATATGCTAAATGAAATACATAAATATTTATATACTTTACAAAAGATAAAAAGAGCGAAATCGTAAATTCTAATAGTATAGATTTTTAACTGAAACACCACTACATCTCGGACGATTGCGTCACTATGGACAAAAGCATGTTAAGACATGCATGTTAGAAAAATATAAAAACCTCATAGAAAGTGATGAGGACCTTTTTTAAGTGAGAAATCATAATATCTGAATCCGATACAACTCAGACTACATCACCTACAATAACTTCAAGGGGTCAACTAGCAAATCTGATGTAGAAATATTTGAAGTAAACTTTCTTTCAAACGTACATAGATATTCCAATGTTTCTGACACTATATGAAAATACCTACGCTGAATTCATGGTGGAGGTGACTGAGTTTTTGAAGATCGATTTGGTGTAATAGCTGATTATTAAACATGTATTTCTTTGTATGTAAACTAATTTCTACATACATACATATACTCGCATATATGTATGTAGATATGAATACATTTGCATATGTACACACTCACATATGTATATATTTTCATTAAAAATAATGGATTTAAAAATTATATTAATGTTCTCTATTTCAAGTAGTAAAATCAAAAAAAGTAGTGATACATCAGAAGAAAAAAATAAATAAAACAAGAGACTGACTGACCAATTGATATATACAGCCTGTCTCACATGAAGACAAAGCATACTTAAACATAACAGAAATATATATACAATACGCTAAACTTTAATACCATGAGAAAGAAAAATCATCTAGATCATCAAATAAATGGGATAGGTGATCATCCTTCATAAAATACACATATAGCCTATTAATGTAAGCATAGTAACATTATCAAGTAACACAATTTGGGCAATTAAAATTTTAACATTTATGTTTATGCAGTTCTTAATGATATGTATCTACTACTCGTATATGAAAGAATTTCAAGCGCATCAGAGTTTAAGATAAAAGCTCCTTTTATTCAATAGCGGCTCAATTGATATAGAAATTTAATATGAAACAGTAAGCAAGGACCTCAGCTACTGCATTTTTACTACTGATCGAATAATAGAAAGTCCTCAAAGTCTTATAAATTAAGTAATATGAATGAAAAAATGGTTTTAATAGACGAGTAAGGTTTCGAATGATTTTCATTACAAAAAGAAGTAGCGGATGTTTTCAACAATAATGAGTATAACAATTTCTTTATAAAACCACCATTTGATTTTAAATGTTTATCAATAAAAAAGGAAAGAGAAGCGAAGAGGTTAACAAAAAACTATCATCACCTAAGCTGGACTGCTGGATCAGTTTCATTTCAAAGCGTTTGTCATTTTTTAAAAGCCAATGCAAGATGTTCTAAAATATATGTAAATGGTGAAGAAAAAAGATGATAGTTGGAAAAAATTTTACACCGAAAAATTTCTAACGTTGACTATATAGGCTACATCAACTTTAAACAAATGGAAATCAAATATATTAAATATTTATACTATAGTTACTACAACTAGAGAGGAATTCAATTTTACTTAAAACAGAAACTCCTCACAAACTTTTAAGTAAATACATCTAAAAATTAAAAGAACGTTTTTTTAATTTCAAATAAAAAAACTATGGAGATATTTCACATCTATACACAAAAGACCAGGCGAATATTTACAACAAGAATAAAAGGCCGCACATGACAAGAAAAAGTGTATTTAAACAGGGAGCCACACTTCTCATTCATGTTTAGCACTTATTTGTATATACATACATACATACATACATAAAATCAATTTGTAGATCCATGCTCAAGTATTTAATGGATTTTAACAATCACACTTACATATCTACATCATGAAAACATACAAACCGTTCCTCAAGCTATTGACGCTTGAAGACGAAAGTCAAAGAAGACAAATGTACTTAAATAAACAAACTTATCACAGACCAGTCAAACACTATCGCGCATACACACACAAAATCGCCACGATCGTACACAAGAATTTTGCAAAATCTGAAATTAATATTTATACAAATATAAACAAATTTCTGACCGACAGACTTTAACACTGGACAAATTTAAGCTTGATAAAATATAAAGCAATCTCCAATATGAAAAACATACTAGGATTAGGGAAGTTCAGATATATGATAATATTTTCTAGCAAAAAATTTTCATATGAGAAATAATTTATTTCTACGTACATATAAATACTAGGGTGAGAAAATCACATACACAAACACATACTAAAATTCATCTACGAAAAATTAAACCTATTTCAACAACGCCCCTCCCCTCACAAATCACAGTCAGCCTAAAGTTCTTACAGATATACATACACAAAATCTCAAGGTAACATACAATCTCTCAATCTCAACAACCTAAATCACGATCAGCCTTAAACTCATATAGACATACATACACACAGATACGTATACATATACATGAACACCTTCACCTCACCTCTCATTAATCATGATCAGCCTTAAACTCTTACATATATACACACAAATTGCGCTGTTATATATTACATGAACACTTCGCCCCTCATAAATCACGATAAGCCTTAAATTTTCTATGTATACACAAAATCTCAAGGTCACATACAGTCGATCAATCACAACAATCCAAATCATGATCAGCCTTAAACTTCTACAGACATACATAGACATATAAACACCCAAATTCCTATAGATACATATTACAATAACACCCCCCGCCTACATCAAATCAAGGACAGTCTTAAACTGCTACATATACATACATACATATTAGGCAATAGTGAGAGGTCGAAATGGGCTAACCGTGGGACACCGCAAGGTGGGGTGATCTCACCTTTGCTCTGGCTTCTTGTAGTTAAAAAATACTTTTCAGATTAGATGCCTTGGAGGTTAAAGTTGTAGCGTACGCGGTGGTAATAATGGTCTCAGGGATGTTCATGGACGTGATAAGTGATATCATGTCCAACGCCTTGGGCACACTTAGCAACTGGGCTACAGACTGTGGACTGGGAGTGAACCCAAACAAAACGGAACTGGTACTATTTACCACAAAGACCAAGGTATAGAACTTTGAATAATCATGAATTGACGCTATCAGACAACGCAAAATATCTAGGAGTTATACTGGACCAAAAACTCGCATGGAAACTGAATATTCAACACAGGGTTAGAAAGGCAACGGTAACATAATACTCCTGTCGTAGGATGTTTGGAGCTAAATGGGGCTGAAACCCCAAAATGCTTAAATGGATGTATACAGCAATTGTGCGTCCTATACTAATATACGGCTCTGTAGTTTGGTGTCCTGCCACAAGTAAGAAATACGTGGTAGATCAACTTTATAGAATATAGAGATCCGCTTGCGTAGGAATAACAGAGGCTTTGAATACTATACTAAACCTTATTCCGATCGACCTTCATATATTGGCGGTATCCTCAAGTAGTGCGGCAAGATTAGCGACATATGGGCTGTGGAGATCAAGGTCATATGGTCATGCCAGAATCCTGGATCAATTACCCCCATGCTGAGGAAATGTACTGATTACATGGTGCCTCATCTGGACTTTGAAAAGAGGTTCAAAGTTCTGATTCCATCCAGACGGGAGTGGAAGGGAGGCAAAATGGTAGGGGAATATGACGTCAGTATATACACAGATGGATCAAGAATGATCTGCGGTGTCGGCTCTGGAGTCTTTTCAGGTGATCTTGGTATAGAATGCTCCTTTTGCCTCCCAAACGAAGCAACTGTATTTCAGGCTGAAATGTTGGCAGTTAGGGAAGCGGCTAGAATGCTGATTGATAGGCAGATACATGCTAAAGTTGGTATCTTTGTCGACAGCCAGGCAGCACTACTATCCCTAAGATCACATATCACCTCGTCCATTCTAGTCGGGCTATGCAAGAGTTTGCTATCTAGACTGGGTGGTCAGACTGACCTCACCCTCATCTGGGTTCCAGCACATAGCAATTTCTTAGGTAACGAACGGGCGGACGAGCTGGCTAGAGCTGGCTCCGCTATGAATGTCTCCAATGCCGAATCGATAGCCATGCCGTTTGGTGCTATTGAAATCTATATTTTCAAGCACTATCTCTATAAGGCTGAAAGTAGATGGCGTAATATAGTCACGTGCAAGGTTGCTAAGAAAATGTGGCCTTGCTACAATGATAGGCGCTCAATACAATTAACAAACAGAAACCGTAGAGACATCTCGAGACTCGTTGCAGTCATGACGGGGCACTGGACGGTCATCAGACATGCTAGTAGGATAGGTCTATCCTACAATGAGTTCTGCCGAAGTTGTCAAGAAGTAAGCAAAGAAGAAACAGTCTTTCACTTTCTTTGCGAATGCCCAGCTTTGCATCTCTCGAGACACAAATTTTTAGGTAGTCATGTACTAGATGATCTATCAGATCTATCTGAGATTGGGTTGAATGACCTTATCAGATATCTCAACGCGACGGTTTGGATCTAGTAACGATCACCTTATCAGAATACTCAGGTACGGTTCTACATAGGCTGACACCGATGAGTGTAGTGGTCCTTTCAAAAAGGAATCTTCTAGATGAATGCCTGCGTGTAGTGGGCAGCCACGTAAACCAAACAACCAACATACATACATACACACACACACACACTCATAGGCACATTCTACTTATCTATCACAACAACACCCTCCCCCACCTCAAATCACAATCAGCCTTAAACTCCTACGAACATACATATACACAGATTCCGACGGATACGTATTACATGAAGACTCTCACCTCGCCTTTCATAAATCACAGACAGCCTTAAACTCTTACAGACATACATGTACACAGATTCCCACAGATACATATTACAACAACTCCCCTCCCTCCATCAGTCGATCTACCTCAAATACACCCCGCCCCCCCATAAAGCACAGCTTGGTTTAAATTTCAACAAGCATAAACACCACCGAATTCCCACGGTTACATATTACAAAACACCCTCACCTACCCAAATCACAGTCAGCCTTAAGGTCTCACAATCTAGACACACCCCGCCCTCCACCAAGCACAGCCAGACTTCAATTCCTACAGCTAGACACACCCACAAATTTTCCGTCGGCATTAGGAAAAATCATTTCCATGATTTTCCCGTCGAAATTTGAAAAAAATAAACATGTTTTCCCGTCGGCATTTGAAAAAAAACATGTTTTCCCATCGGCATTCGAAAAAAATAAACATGTTTTCCCGTCGGCATTTGAAAAAAATGAAGATGTTATCCCGTCGGCATTAGAAAATAATATACATATAAAAGCTTCAAACCTATAAACCCCCTTACTGTATTCCCACAAAATATTCTGCGCACTAGTTCCCACGGTCATACATACATACAAACATACATATGCTTAATATAAAAAAAAAACACAATTTCTCAAATTCAGACAAATTTCACAAATTTCAGCAAAATTTTACAATTTTAATCGGCGCCCGAATTGGGCATTCGTTCCCTACTACTTACATAAAATTATTTTATTACTAAACTGAAAGTAAAATGCTTCAAAAACCACCAAGTGATTTGATATCGTCAGGCAATTTTTTAACCAGTTTCAAATCAAGTGATCCCAAAACTTTTTGTGCGCAGAACACCTTTTCATTTATTTCAAATCACTTTAGTATAAAGTGATTTACAGAACATGCCTGATATATCTAAGTATGTACTTATGTGTGAAAATATATATTTATTTTTGTACGCACTTTTTTATTTTTGCAGATATTTGAAATTCTAGTACTAACAAATTAGGTACTATTTATTGTATTTGTAAGTTGTACGTACATGTGCAAAATACGTATGAAAGTACAATCCAGATGCACCTGAATTGTATGTACCCAATAACGGTTGATGATGATGGCGATGAGCCACAGAAGCATCTTTGGCTGATACGGCGCCAGCGTTTGCCACATCAGCAGCTGCTACCGCAGCAGCAGCACCACCTTGTACTGCTGTTGCTGCTTGTTGGATTCCGCTGGCAGTAGCTGCCATAGCTGCTGTGGGTATAGCAGCACCATTTGCCGCAGCTGATTGTAAATGTGGTGGAATGTGTGGAGGGCCTCGGGTCCTTGCAGTTGTTATATAAAGCGATGGTTGAAGTGTTGAAGCAAGTTCGCCGACGTTGCTTTGAGCATTGATCATATACGACGGCGCATAACATCCAGTAGCAATGGGAGTGGCAGCATTGGAAGAATTATGTACACTACTGGGAGAAATGTTGTTACTATTATCATTACTGCTGCCATTAATAGCCGGAGAGTTCCGCTGCGATAAAGTGTTGCGACGATATTCGATAGCGGAACTACCACTACTTATCGTGGTAGAACCTTTCTGGCGGAATGCGGCACCAGCTGCATTTAGACGAATAGTTGACTTCGAAACATTAAGTATCGGAATATTCCCGGTAGCTATGTCAGCATTTGAAGTTACCTGGTAACTGTTGGTATTAATGTTTTGTATATTCGCATTACCTACAAAATTAGGTAGTCCAAATAACAGTGGTGTCTGTGGATTATCGCTCGCTACACCACATTCACCACGTTTAATTGAATGCGGCCTGGAGTTAGTGATATTGCTTGGGAAAGCTATAGTATCGTTGTTGTTATTAGCATTGTTTAGCAAAGCAGACGGCTTGCCATTAGCACCACTGTAACCAATCCCGCATGTTGAATTTTGTCGACCCAAGCTGGCACTTTGATGCGACAGGGGTTTCTTTCCACTTCCACTATAAGCACAGTTTCTTTTTTCATATGAAGATGATACGAACGAATTTTGTGATCTGTTGCTGTTAGCTCCTCCTGTATTAAGCGTTGAATGGTGGGAAACTTCTGTGTTTCCGTAATACTGTGGTGTTGAATTGGATACACTGAAGTTGCCGCTATTATTGTGCATTATCGGCGGTGTTGAAAACATCGAAGTATTTCTATGTGTATTATGTAGGGTCGTCGAAGAATGAATCGAATGGGGAGTGCTGGGAGCAGATTGAGATATACCTATCGGGTTACCACTTCCTCCTAATCTTCCACAATATGCCACTGAATTATTTGAAGATCCAAATTGTGCTGCATTTGTTATTGTCGCCGGATCCACTATGGGAATAGCTGACGGCCCGGGGACGTGTATTGTGTGGCCACCGGATTGTATTCCATGATGCGGTGCGTGGTGGTGAGATGTGGTGTAAAAGGGCGTGATCACAGTATTTGGATGATGAGTAGATCCACTTGAGAGACTTGGTTGACCAACTACTCCACATATTACTTGACTTTGGAGGTTTACAGATGGTTGAATACTAGCTGTATGCTGTGTCATATTAGTACCTACAGACTGTGGTACAATGGATGTTACGGCGGTATTTGTTGAATATGGGAACATATTTGCTGAAAATATTGTGGCATGTTGAGGCAAAGCGTACATAGTGGCGGTTATGGGAGCTCCACCGCCAGCACTAGCATCTACTGTTGTTTGCGGTCCTGTAACGGTTTGTGATGGGACTGCCGCAGCCAATGTAAGAGTTGGAATAACATGTCCTAGTTGGTAAGTGGTGCTTGTAACACCATTGGTTATTGAGGCAGCAGTTAGAAGTTGATGACCACTATTATGTGCTGCGTTGTTAAAGTGCGGAAGTGTGGCACGTTTTGCACGACCAGTGCCATAATATGTGGTTCCACCACTGTGACTAGAGGCTACACCACCGGCTACTGAGTGAATATGCTCTTGAAATCCCGTAGCTACAGAGCCATTTTGGTGACTTGCATTTCCGTTGCCGGCATGTCCTGACAAATTATTCGTAGTGCTTGAGGAATTAGTTGACGGTCCAGCCGTCGAGTTACCTCCATTGGGTCCAGCCGGGATTACGCCGCCTACGACGTGACTTACACTTCCAGGCGCTGGCGGTGGAGCTAAAAGTGATGCAGTGGGAACAGCTTGTTGAGGTACATAGTATGTCATAGTTTGGCCCCAATATCCTATTTGAAAACAAAGACAGGAATCAGCAAGTAAAAATCACTACCTTATTAATATTAAATTTGACCCACCATTGTATGGATATGGATGTCCAATCGGAAAAGTTGTTATTGGCATTTGTTGCAATTGGGCTGTAGTAGATGCTGGAGCTGTTGCCGTTAATGGAGCAGCGCCTAGTTGAAATTGTTCTCCAGAATATAGTACTTGGCTGGAGTAAATTGGAGAACTATTTGTTGCCGTAAACTGTGCAGTAGGATAAGCAGCTACTGGTACCACTCTTGTTGTACCACCCTCTGGATATATAGATTGAGTACCGGTCTGTAATAGACCAGCGGTCTCACTATGTTGTTGAGATGGATCAAATACAGGCATAAAATATCCCTGAAATTCTCCTTCCACATGTTGAGGGTAAGCGTAAATCATTCGTTGAGGCACTGAATAAATGCTGCCATCAGGCTAAAAATATGTATTGAAATTGTTTAAATATGCATAAATATTTATACATATGTAAATGGTAATCAGCGTTGCCGTTTTGGTTATTTGTAACCAAAATTTGTTACTTTTTTCCAATGTGTACTTGTGTCCTTTTTTATTTTGGTTACTTTTTTCAACACAAAAATACCAATTTTTTATATTTGTATGTGGTTTTTTATATTTGCATATAAGTACCTATCGTGATAAACGATCATCAATTAATCGTTTTTATTGCTGTTTTTAACACTGTTAAGAATAGAACCTCTATTATCTCATTTTCCAAACTTAACAGATAGTAAAGAAAAAGAAATTGTATCCAGTGGAAATTACTCAGATTTTCTAAATTAGAGGTGCTAATATGTACTCGTATATATATTTTTTTGCGAAGCATTTTCTAAACCTACAAATGAACTGACGAAAAATGTTTTTATGATTTTAGTAATTTTGGTTTTTAAATTAATGTCAGAGCGCTGCTGATAGGATATTTTTTCATCTAGGTCTTGTCAAAACTAAATAAAGGAATGAGCTTGATTTTAATACTGTAAACTCTATAATAGAATCTTAAGACTTGTGCATCAATTGAAACAATTCTCATTATGTCTGGCCTGGAAAGCTTTTTAATACTTTATCTATCCAGTGTTTTGATAGCGAGTATAATTAAATTACATACTACTTGTTTGTTACTAAAAAGTTTTTTGTTTTGTAATTTTTAATAATATTATTACCTGAAGTATTTGTTTATAAAATTAATTTTGTTGATTGTAACTTATAATAAGATATACTTATAGTGGGTGGGAAGATTGTTTCTGTTTTACCAAACTGGGTTTTTTCGAATACCTTATTTGATCAAAAACTAACTAATCAGTTCTGCGCTTAAAATAGGACTCGAAAATGATGCCCAGAAAGCGATTTATTTAAAAAACAATATGTAGAGATTGTACGCAATCATAAATTGATCAGACATATGCTCAAAGTGTGACAGTTTGAATCATTGCTTCGCAAGCGATTGTAAGTACTACCACAAACTGTCTCGAAAATGAGTCGAAATTGATCAGAACCGCTAGTCATAAAGTACTCTTTTAGAAAAGTCGCGGGTAGGGTACCATTTTCTTTCGAATGAACAGTCATTTTTGACTCAAAAACGAGCGCTTAAATGATTATTTGAATCGTGCGGATTAGTCCAAAAATGCTCTAATATTATTATTAATTTCATAAAATGCTGACTGGATATGATTGTATAATAATTAAATGTACATATATTTTTCAACCAAAGTACAAACAAAACCGTATTTTAAATACCAAACAAATTCTGGTTACTTTTTGTTGCATTTGGCTACTTTTTTTTTTGCGATTTTGGTTACAAAATTTGTTTGGTTGTAGCAACGCTGATGGTAATACATACCCCTCGCTGATATGTGGTACTGCCATAAGGATTTGTTGAACTGTTATTGGGTGTGGTTGTTGTGTGGAATACCGTTGAACCGTCAACAGTCTGGTAGCTTTGAGTCCAACTAGTCACTCTCGGTTCTTCGGTGGATCTTTTTGTCAATGTATCGCTACTGTTGAATGGGGTAGAACAAGAAGATTGTGGAGTTTCACGATGCTGCATTTGCTGTGTAGTTTGGGATTGTTGCAATAGCGTTTGTGTTGTTGGTGTCGTATTTGTTGGTGTATGACTTGAATGCTATTAATCACATATTAAGGGTTTATTCATCACCAGAACAAGTAATACTTTCCTTGATACTTACCACCTTTTTTACGACGTCGTCCTCCTCATTAATAGGAATATTGGGACTAGTAGCCTGATTTTTAAACTTTTGGACTTCAATGTGGTCGTAGTTTTTCGTCGATGTAGTTGTTGTTATATTCAAGCAACCATTTGTAGAGTTATCACATTCATCGTTTTCATCCTGCTTACATAAATCTGAAATTTCTTAAGAATTAACTTAAAAAACCTGTTCTACTGACAACCAATCCCCTTTTACATACCACCTTCTTGACAGCTAACATCCTCATTATTTGGAGAAATTACTTCATTAGTAATATCCATTGTTTGTGTTGATGATTCCGCTATAAATTCACATATACCCTTTGTTGATCCTGTAGCTGTTGCCTCCAACTTATTCAGCTGCTGATGTGTTTTGTATTGCTTCTTTGTAGGATTGTTTACTGACAGTTGTTGCTGAGGCGAATTATTTTTATTCGAATGATAAATATTATTCACACTATTCGAGGAATTAGTAATACTTGTCGTTGATTGTATCGGTGGTATATTGGATGGATCGTAATGGTAAACCGTTCTATAAATATGTAGGACAATAAAAATTATTATTTAGCAATATTATTTGGTGCAGAAATTTTTTATTTTATCTAAAGTGGTTTCCTCTTGGGAATTAAGTTTTTTTTACATGTATGCACATTGGGTAATTTGACCCACTTTTTAGGCCAAAATTAATTTCAGCCAAAGTTTTGGACCGATATGGCTGAAACTTAGAAAAAACGTTTTTTAGGAGCACGCACAGCTTTGATTTTTGATTTTTGTTATAGTATAAATTTTTAGGGTTGCCACCATATGGAACAGTAAAAAACTTAAATATCTCGAAAAAAAACGATTAAGTTTTATTTTGAAATACGGAAAAATGAAAATATGCAAGGCGGCTAACAAAATGGCGTAAAAGTCATGTTAACAAATCTTACTTGAAAATGTTTGCATGGGCGATTTGCCACCTCAACTATAAAGTTTTCTTTTTATAACAAACACTTCTTCGTTTAATGTTTCGTCATTTCCAATTTTTCCAGGCATATAATTCAAAATAGCTGTTTCTTTCTCTCTTTTGTTTTTTTTAACAAACTCTAAGCAAATTCACTATAAGAAAAGCAGAGGTCGCCTGGTAAACAAATTGGATATCTCAAAAAACGCAAGAAACCGCAGCATGAAATTGATGGAATAAACTCAAAATTAAATTTTTATGCCTAGTAAACATCTGACACACATGTGACCAAAAAAGCGTAACCACTACTTACTAATGAAAAACTGCTTGATTTAAACAGTTTGCAGTTATGATGGATTTTATAAAATTGTCTATTAGTTATGTATGAAACTGTTTAAGTTAATAAATACGTGTGTGAATCAAGCAGTTTTTCATTAGTAATTAGTGGTTACGCGTTGTTGGGCACATGTTTGCAAAATGTGTACTCGGCATTAGAAAGATTTTATTGATTTCAGCTTAAAGAAAATGTAAACTTTTCTTAAAATCTTATCCAAAGTTGGACAAGAACGTTTAATTTTTTAAATTTGAGATTAAGAAAAATTAATAATTTTCTCACCAATAAGGTATTTTGTTTTAACAAATAATAAGGTATTTATTTAGCACTTATTTTCAATATTCTTTTCCATATACGAATTTGTTCTTCTATCATTGTTTTATTAACAACTATTTTCAGGTTTTGTTACCAAAAATAACACAAAGTGCGTCCCATATAAATGATTGCTTGAATACAATGAATTTAAGAATCACGTAATTGCTGGTTATTTGTTTTTTATAAAAACAAGATTTACAGGGGGGTTACTCTCTATTGCGATGCGAAAGAAAAATGCTACGAAATCGAACGATTGGTACTCTCTAATGCGTTTGCGCATTTGCTTTTCTCATCTATTTTTCTTTTCTTTCGCAAGCCTGGTATCACCGCACTCTGTAATGCGAAAGCGTCTGTCAAAGTCCGATTATCGCAAATATCTTGCGATAGGTAAATATCAAACGCAAAGGGAAAAAAACAAGTGAATAAGTGAACAAATATTTAAATTTGATATTGAAATTTTTATTTTTGGAGAAAGATAAAAAAATACATTTCATTTTGTGATCACATGCATATGTATCTCAAAATGTAAAATCAAGGTGAAATAGTAGTAACCAAACTATAGCATTATACTGTGCTGCAATTTTGTGTAGAGGTGTAAGTGCTTGATTTTGGCCGATCTAACCACTTGTATGTGAGTACCATCTACTGCTTCAATCACAACAGGAATGCCGCAAGTCTTGTAAAAAGGTTTTTATACTTCTTGTTCCCCTTCTGCAGCTAAATCAAATTTGACATGGTTCTAACGTAGTATTCTTTTAATGTGAGACTGCTGCGATAGACCTAAGGTATGGTCGTGCCCAATTTGATGTTGTCATCCATATTGGCCAAGTAATTTTAATGCGGCGGCTAGTTTTATAATAGTTGAAATTGCTCTGGATGTCCTTGAAACTTTTAACTCCTCTTGAATAGCGTTTAGAACATACAGAAACGGAAATTTTGAAGAGAGTATATTGGACTTACATATCTCTTAAAACTCGTCCTACACGATCGTCTTCCTCATCAAAAACTAGTTTACTTTCAATTAAAAACTGTTACACTTCACTTTTTTCTAACTTTCCTTTT
The DNA here is from genome assembly GCA_936439885.1 of Nowickia ferox. Classification (NCBI taxonomy): domain Eukaryota; kingdom Metazoa; phylum Arthropoda; class Insecta; order Diptera; family Tachinidae; genus Nowickia; species Nowickia ferox. The sequence continues at coordinate 51,460,958 of OW387024.1, read as the reverse complement.
ATTAAAAGACGTTTTTTACATATTTTGACATTTCATTACTGTCAATCTTTGCCACATTTCCTTTTGCAAACTCAGTGCTGCCACTTTATCAAAAAATTTTGCGAAAAGACTTGCGAAAGTAATAGAGAGTACCAAATTGGCATCTCATCGCATTTAGCTTTCGCATCGTAATTGCTTTCGCAACGCAATAGAGAGTGACCCCCCAGTATAATTCGCTTAGCTGCCCCTTCGCTTAGCAGCACATTCCGGATAAGAGCACTAAAACTCGTTATGGCTGCATTTTATTGCAGAATTTGTATGAAATTTTCTCTTTTAACTGCATTTTGCTTAGCTGCACATTCGTCTTAGAAGCCTCGATAATTGTGTTTCATAATTCAATTTTCTATAGAAAAAAATTCGTTCTTTAATTCGCACTTTAAAAAAACATTTCGTTTACAAGCACTTTAAAAAAAAATTTCGTTTACCAACTCTTATAATTTTATGCGGTATGTACATAGTAACTAAACAAATTGAAATGTAAAACAGTTGAAGCTTTGTCAATGTGTAAAAAAAAGTTAAAAATTATAGAGTCCTTGCAAAACAACGTAAAAAGAACAAAGATAAAACAAATCAAAATGGTAAAAAGGGTTGGAGGCTTGTCAAAAAAACAAAAATTAAAAATTATAGAGTCCGTGCAAAACAACGTACAAAATAAACAGGTGCTGGCCAAACAATACAATTGTGACATATCGACAATAAATCGCATTTTAAAAAAAGAAGACCACATTAAAAGGGATGCATAAACGAGCGACTTTAAGCGCCGGCGCCAAAGGTGTAGTGCTCACGAAAAAGTTGAGAAGGCGTTGGTGCTCTGGTTTGACCAGCAAAGACAACATGACGCTGTATTAACAAACTTGATACTGCTAAACAAAGCAAAGGAGTTTGCAATAAAGCTTAACCATGAATTTGTGGAGGTGGAGGAAGCGCCACAACATCAAGTTCGGTAAAATTCACGGCGAGCTTAAAGATAATGATGAAGAAGGTGCCTCCAGTTACACCAGTACGGGTTTGCCTGATATTTTAAAGAAGTATGAACCAGAGAATATCTTCAACGCCGATGAAACAGGCCTTTATTTTAAAGCTTTACCCAACGCAAAATTTTTTCGAAACTGCGATCAGCCAAAAAGGTCGCAAAAGCCAAAAAGCGCAACTTACTTTGCTGCTGTTGTGTAATGCTACTGGTTCATACAAGAAAATGTATATCATTGGAAAGTCGAAAAACCCTCGCTGCTTCCGCAATGTTGAAATTCCTTTGCCGTACTTTGCGAATAAAAACGCATGGATGACATCAAATATATGGAACCAAATTTTGTTATCGCTTGACAAGGAGATGAAAAAGGAAAACAAAAAAATTGTTCTGCTTGTGGATAACTTTGCTTGACACAAAGTTACATGCCAACTGGAAAACATCCACATAGAATTTCTTCCTCCTAACACAACCGCGTTGATTCAGCCACTCGATCAGGGCATTATTCATGCATTTAAAGTGCAAATTATTGTCAAGAAACAATTGTGTGCGCTGGAGCGATAGATGTCTGTGACACAATTTTTTAAGTCTCTCACTGTTTTGGATTCACTTTACTACATTAAGCGGGCATGGTGGATGGTAACGCCTCAGACGATTGTAAATTGTTTCAAAAAGGTAAAAACCATAAATTTCCAGATGTTTCTGCTATTTTAACATCAATTATTATATTTTTCAGGCAGGATTCTGTGGTACGACTAATGGAAATTGTTTCAGAAGACACTATCGAAGATATTTTTCTTGATAAAGTACCCAACAGAGCTGCATATATAAACTGTGATGTCGATCTGCAGTGTTATGGCCAACTTACTGAGGAGGAGATTATTCGAAACATAAATGATGTAGAATGTGTAGGAGGTGATAGCACAGAAGAGGACGAAAGTGATGACAACAACAATGAAGTCAGTTCTCCTACAAGAAAAGAGGCTCTTTGCGCATTGGACGTGATGCGACGATATTGTCACGCAAAAGATAATGATTTTTTTATGAAATTGAAGATGACATTTTAAAAAATTACCTAAAAAGCCTAAAACAGAGCAAAATAACCGATTTTTTCACGTAAACATTTGTACTAGTACATATCTCAAAAAGTATATGATTTCTTCTAGTTTAAGTATCTATGTATGTACATACATACATAATTACATATGTATATTGTAATGAATTGACTAAAATGAGTACCTTATGTGTTCTAAAAGAACCTTATATATGTATACATATACATATAAATATTTTTTTCTTTATTTAATTTGTGTGATCTCTGAATTTTTAAATAAAACTAACGATTAATTATTAATCTTGAAGGCAGTTCTACAAAAAAGTTCGGTAAAAAAAATTGGGGTAACTGCATCATATGTGCAGCAAAAAATTCCGGATAACTGCCTTATGTGTGCAGTTAAAAAAATTCGGATAACTGCCTCATGTGTTCAGGTAAAAAAATTCGGATAAGGGCACAATTCGCTTAAGTGCACAAAAATGTGTGCACCGAAATTCAGTGCAGCTAAGCGAATTATACTGTACTTCTATTTGCTTTGACTCACAGTCAAAGGAAATAAGTGATGAAAACAGCTAAAATCAAAGTTATTTTTCCAGAAATTTGGCAAACCCTTATCAAGTGAAACTTTAAAAATAATTTATGAACGAAAACATTAACCCTTTTTCACTTTGGGACTAAAATAACACAATAAAAAATATTTTTCAAAACGCGAGTTAGCGACACTCATGTATACATTTACATTACAAGAATATAACACACATATCGTCGCTGTTTTAACTAACTGACATATTTTTGAAAATGAGTTAAGTCCTTTACTAGACTTTATAAGTCATAATACACCTTGTATACAATTTTCATGACTGTAAGCACTACTGTTGTGCATATATAAGTGAAAAGATTTCAGCGCAGCCGTAAGAATTAATGTATAAAACAACCATAAAAGCTGCTCTCCTGTTAAATTGTTAAAATGTTAGTTACGTCAGTTAGTTAAATCAGCGACGATATATATATGTATGAAGTAACAAAGATATAATTTTATAAGATAAGAATTTAGAACTTAAGAACATCATGAATACATAAACATAATAATGAAAATAGAAAAGGTTGAACAAATAAATATACAATATACAAATCTCAAAAATAACCCTAAGAAATTGTAAACAACTAACTACTGAAAATGATTGTAAACAACCAAATTTTATAATCAATATTTTAAATGTCATAAATGATCAAGGTCAGAGAAAGTACGAAACCAAACATGATATCAGAATTTAATGTTATGTAATGATAACATAGTATTGAGTTTCTCTCAAGACGCTGAACCTTCATAGTGAACAGACGTCTTAGCGGAGTTTTTTTTTCATATACATATTAAACAAACAAAAAATCATAAAAAAATATTCGTAATACATATTAATATTGATAAGTAAGCAAAGCAAATATTGCTGATATTTTTTTACATAGCAAGAAACAAAAAAACAAAAACCGCAAACAAAGTGCCCTTGAGGAATACTCTACATGAGTACCTCAAAAACAAAAAATTGTGAAGTGAGTTCAAACGGCAGAAATGCATATTTTACTGTGAGCTCTGAAGCTCTTAATGTTAACAATAAAAATAAAAAAATCTGATGATAGTATTTTTCTAACGGCAAAGCCACTTTTTCGTCAGCGATCAACTTATCTTTGTCCAATGCCAATTAGTGATTCGTTAACATTACAATTGCCTAGTACTTCTTCATATAAGTCAGCGATATCATCCCCTTCGGGCTCCTATACATCACTTAACAAAGTTATAACTACAGATAACAGTAGCACTACGCCCAAGGTCCAAGTCGGAATGGATAGGTATATAACTGTGGTAAAGCGTGGGCGAAGCCCAAATTCTTCAAAAATTTCATCTGCTCCAAAGATGTCTAGGGATAACAGCGCATCATCTACTAATCGTCAAAATCGGTTTTCACTATTGCAAGACAATAACGACAAGCCCGCTGCATTATCGCTAAAGTCTTTTAAGCCACCACCTATCTATCTGAGAGAAAAAAACTCTAACACGCTTTTAAAAAAACTATTGTCGGCCATTGGTGAAAATACTTTTCACATCATTCCAATTAAACGAGGTAATATTGATGCAACTAAGATCCAAATATATGATAAAAAAGATTTCCGGAAAATTATTAGTGAATTTGAAAAAAACAGAACAAATTTTTACACTTATCAAATTAAAAGTGCTAAAGGCCTACAAATAGTATTAAAGGGCATAGATTCATATGTTGACCCCGAATAAGTAAAATGTGCTCTTATCGACAAAGGATTTAAGGTTAAAAATGTTACTAATATAATTAACAGAGAAAAGGTCCCCCAACCCCTATTTCGGGTCGAACTGGAGCCGAATGACACACAATTGAAAAAAATTAAACCCATCCAATTTATAGCGTAAAGTTTCTCTTGCACCGAAAAATCACAGTTGAAGAGCCACGTAAGCGTTCAGGTCCCGTACAGTGCCACAATTGCCAAGAATATGGCCATACTAAAACTAACTGCAAATTACATACAGTTTGTGTTATCTGCGGTGAATTGCACGGTTCTGCTAGCTGTACGAAGCCAAAAGATCAAGCTGAAAAAAAATTAGTAATTGTGGAGGTAATCACACTGCTAACTACAGAGGATGTCCTGTATATTCTTTCGTTAAACAGACTATGGACAAAAACCTAAATTATCTCCAGCTCAATCAGAAAACGCTTTCTCCTCCTATTTTTCTCTAATGCACCACCCAAGTACTTCAAGTTTATCATATGCCGATGCGGTTAAGACAAATTCTTTTCCCACGCAGAAAGTGTCCCCACCAAGTAATTCAACAAATGCTAACACAAGCTTTAATTTCAGTCGTCTTGAAGCCACTATTGATAATCTGGTGCAAACTATAAACAACTTTACTAAAGGGTGTTTTTTTATTGAGGTATAGAACTTTAAGTTGGCATCACTTTTTTAACTGGTGGCCATTTTGTCAGCTGTCAAGTGATTAATATTTAGTTTGGTTTGCCATTTCTTCATGAACAGGTTGACAAAAGAACAACGCTTGCAAATCGTGCAAATTTATTTCGAAAATAATGGCTCAGTTCGCGAAGTTTACCGCAAGCTCCGTCCATTTTATGGTCGACAGAGCAATTAATTCGGTTAACCATGGATCGTTTTCGCACTACGTTTACTCTATGTGATAATACGCATCCGCTGAAGTCGCTCGTCTACGCCAACAAACCAGAAACGTTAGGGGACTTGGAAGCCAACATTCGTGGCGTTATTGCCAACATACGGCCCCATATGCTCGTAAAAGTGGCTTTATTCGAGCCAGCCGCAGCGGCCACATGCCCGAAATCATATTTAAACGTTAATGGCATAAAATTATCCTTCCAATAAAGCCAAATTGATGGACATTAAAACGATTTTCTTGTGTTTTATTTCAATTCAAAGTTCTATACCTCTAAAAAAAACACCCTATATTATTGAATGACCGTGTATAGTTTTCATTGCAATTGGCTTAATTTTCATTCTTTCTGAGGAATCACACTTAATATCTACATAATTGTGGGTTGCACCAGTATCAATTAAAATATTATATTTCCTATTGGTTAATTTCCTAGTTAGTATTTAAATACAAAAAGAATAAGTAAATTAATGAATAAGGAAGTAAAATTTTTCGAGTTAGAAAATATTGAATCTTGTGACATGATTTTAGGCTTAGAAGGATTAAGAATGTTAAATGCAAATGTGAATCTTAGGGACATGACCTTAACCACCATGAGTTGTGTCAATCAGCCTAAGTTAAATTACATAATAGGAGAAGAGAAATACAAACATGAAATAGACAGAATGATGAAGGAAAATAATGGCATAGCACCATTACTGACAAAACAGTACCCATATCCTATAGCGGATAACGATTTTGTATATAGGGAAATTAAGAAATTATTAGACGAAGAAATTATACAGAAAAGTAATAGCCCATACAACTCTCCAATATCGATAGTTCCAAAAAAGTGTATAGATGAGCAGGGAAGACCAAAGAGACGAATGGTCATAGATTTTCAAAAACTAAATGGCAAAACAATTAACGATAGATTATCCCGGATGTGAATATGACCATACAAAATTTGGGTCAATCTAAATATTTCACTACTCTAGATATGGAATCTGGCTTCCACCAAATAAAAATATCAAAAAAAGACACGAAAAAAAAAACACTTTCTGCGTAAATGGCGGAAAATATGAATTTGTCCGTATGCCCTGTGGATTGAAAAACGCACCTTTAATCTTCCAGATATCATGACGATTTCATACTGATGGAAACAAAAATAAATGAATTAAAAAATAATAATGAAAAACAACGTTTCGTTAACTCAAGGTTTTTAAAAAAATTAATTGATGCATTACAAGGCCATATATTGGAAAACCACCTCATCATAGAACAAGTACATGACCAACTCTTATTACTTGTTAGAACAATTAATGCTGCAAACAATAACGAATATTTAACTAAATCGTTAAACTTAGAAGACATAAAGGAAATAAATAATAAAGCAATAAATTTCAAATAATAGATCATGAATTAATCTCAGTGCCCATAATAAATATTCTAGAATACGCAGATATACATATAGCCGGAACAGGAGATTTTCTTGTAGCTATCTATAAATATCCCATATTAAATAAGGATTGTAAATTTTTCAAAATAAGTTCATAAGTTTTAGGCACGGAAAAATAAAACCAGATAATCAAATAGGTCAATGTGACCAAATACTACTTTCGAATAAGCCTCTGCAAGAACCATTTAGGAAAAAACATTTTTAGGAGAAACAATGAAACAGACACATGCATACTTCCACTACTCAATAATAGGAATAGTAAATGCGAAGTCATACAAGAATATAATCATGAATTATTAGAAATTGATGAAAGTTCCATACTATTGGATGGTACTCATCAAGTCGACAATATCACTACCACAGGCATAACATTAGTAACATATAAGACAAAGTTAAAATAGACAATAATACTTATAGGAATATACATGACAGACTCATAGAAGCAATCCACACAAAACACGATGAAGATTTTGAAATCATAAAAATACTAAACTCAGATCGTGAAAACGCATAGATTAATTAAAATATTTATTCATTCCATATGAACAACATCCTATACGCTAAATTTTTTATACGCTACTCATCATAATCGTAATTATAGGAATATTCTATTTCGGGCTCAAAATGTTTAAATATGTTTTAATATATACAGGGTGGGCCAAAAGTTACCAGGGGGTTTAAAAGTTTAATAACTTTTTCGTTTATTATTTTTTTTTACTTTTTTTCTCAGATTATATAATATACAAAATGGAAATTTTTTTTTGCAGCCCATTAGGTGTACAATATGGTGTGGGATCACATCTGAAAATATCACTGGGCCTTACTTCTTCGAGAATGAAGATGGAAGTGCTGTAACCGTAAATGGAGAGCGGTATCGGTTTATGAAAGAAACACTGCCCGAGACACAATTGCATTTTTAAGTCAAATTTTTGGAGAGCGAATAATTTCCAGAAATTCGGAAATAATTTGGCGCAGCGCGATCGCCAGTTTTGACAGCACCCGACTATTTTCTTTGGGGTTATTTGAAGTAGCGAGTGTATGTGAACAAGCCAGAGACAATCCTTGAACTCAAGGCAAACATTGTTGCAGAAATTCGAACGCTACAGCCACAAATTTTGGAAGATGTTATGGAAAATGCTCTAAAACGAGCCCATCAGTGCGCAGCTGAAAACGATGGTCATTTAAGAGACATTATTTTTCATACTTAGTGTAAAAAAATTTCCATTTTGTATAATATATAATCTGAGAAAAAGAATAAAAAAAAAATTAATAAACTAAAGTTATTAAACTTTTAAGTCCCATGGTAACTTTTGGCCCACCCTGTATATAAAAAAAATGCACAGAACAATACTTTAGAATTTACTAGAACCAACAGGTAGAAAAATTTAATAGAGATCGGGACGTTCTCGTTTAACCCAGGGGAGAGTTAATGACGTTCATGTATACATTTACCTTACAAGAATATAACACACATAATGAATGAAGCAACAAATAAATAATTTTTTAATATAAGATCTTAGAACTTAAGAACATCATGAATACATAAACATAATAATAAAGATAAAAAAGGTTGAACAAATAAATATACAATATACAAATATCACAAATAACCCTAACAAATTGTAAACAACTAAATATTGAAAATTATTGTAAATAACCAAATTTTGTAATCAATATTTTAAATGTCATAAATGATCAAGGTCAGAGAAAGTACGAAACCAAACATGATACCAGAACTTAATGTTATGTACTGATAACGTGGTCTTGATTTTCTCTCATAACAAAGAAATTAGCATATGTTTTAGAAAAATGGAATAAAGAAATTAAGATACGTATGTTATTTCTCTAGTATATAAGAGGAATACTTTGTAAATGTTAAGCCTACAGTACACGGCATGTAAAAACCACATGCGAATGTGGTTCTCACGTAATTTTGGCGTCATCACGATGCTACATTTGCTAAATGCCGTGTACTAGAAACATACGTACATGTAGATATTCACATTCTTACAGATGTGCTGCCTCAGAAAATGTCTTCGATTCGGTTACATGTGCCATATTTTTATTTTGAAACAAAAATACTATAAAAATTTTACGGCATGTAGCCACTACTAGTAATTTTAACAAATGCAACGAATATGCTGAAAACGTGACGTCGTAGCCACATACACATGTGGCTTTTTATATGCCTTGTACTATAGGCTTATAGGTGTATATGTCGTTGTATTTTCAATTCGAGTTTAAGAAAACATATTAAATAAATAAAGACACATAAATGTCCAAAAAAATATTTTTTTTATTTAAAGTAACGAAAGTGAAATTAATTCGCATGGAGTCGTAAAGTATTTTTAGAATGGTTTTGCAAAATATACATATTTAAAATTAAAAAAAAAATATTTTGAAATTTTTTTTTAAATTTGTGTTATCTTTACCCACACCACAACAAAAAGTAAATTTTTTCAACAAAAAATTTTGAATAGAACTTAACATATTCAAAAGAGCTCCATCGCCAATTTTCAGCAGAATCAGTGCAAAAATAGTGGATTTGTACATATTTACAAAATTAAATGAAAGAATTTAGTGCATTGAGTTAAAAAAAAAGAATGTGAAAAATTATTGGTATTAAAAACTGATTAATGATTAAAATTCAAGCATTTTCATTGAAAATTTGTAACTTTTACTTACAAAAATCACACAGCAAATGAGACCACAAAGTATATACTTACAAAAATCATACAGCAAATGAGACCACAAAGTATAAAATGAAATTACATTTGAAGAAATGAACAAAAATCGCAAAGCGATGAGGCTATAAAGTATAAAACTAAAATACCATAAAAAATGCCACCACGAAAGAAACTTTAAAGAAGTTGCAGTGAATGAGTGAGCGAAATCTCCGAAAACACAAATTATTTTCCGTCTCGTGACATCACTGTAAGCATTTTGTGCTTTGAGGTATTCTTTATCATATTACAACAAGAAATACTCGGTTTTTTAAAGTCCGAAATTTGAATTTTAGTAAAAAAATGGACCGTATTACCGCACACTCATGCACATGAGCCAAATTATGAACATAAAAAATCGATGCGCACACACGCGTTATGCCAACTACACTTATAGCTTGTATGACATCAAAATAGTGTGACACCACAAAATGACATCACAAGAAATTTCAAATGTGTACTCAGCATAAGAGGAGTTTTTGATATTTCCTTATTGCGCACTCGTGAGCATGCCGGAATCGCAATTAAATTGTACACAGACGAACCTTCTAAATTATCCAAACTGGTATAAATTACACAAAACAAATTTTGAATTTTATAAAAAGTATAAGAATAAAAGACCCCAGTGTTGTAATTATGGTTAAGAATGATACAAGTTTTTTTACGAATACACTTAAACTAAATTAATCAAGAGCTTAAATACACAAATACAGCTTAAATTACTTAAATGCTCACAACTGGTTACTACTACGTCTTCCTCGTTGTTGTATACGCACGTCTCTTAACTGGCTGGGCTAGTATTGACGCAATTGCTTTTTGTCTGCTGCTCGTCACACACGAGACTCACTTTCTTTACGCTATTTGTTTGTACAACCAAAATATCCCACTGCTTTATTATAACACACACTTATATACGACTTTCAACGTTTTCAACTGAGATTTAATCTTTCTTTACAACAATGAATTGAACTCTTTAGTAGACAACTTTTTTAAATGATCTCTTCACGATAGACGCTTTAATTATCAACTGACTCGCCATTGGATTCGTTACCCCTTTTTATAGTACGCACAAAGTCACTAGAATGTTTCAGCAAAGTCTAGACATCATCATCATTATCTTAAATGTTGTTTACTAAGCGCGCAATTAATTCATGTGGTAACTATGTACATACATGTGTATATGCATGGTGGTTGCTTGCTAGAGTATATTTGTTTTTCGTTTGAATTAACATGTATGTATGTATATATGTGAATCTTCTTAATACGCAGACGCTGTTAGTTGTTTTGGTTGTTTACGTTTAATCACGCTTGCATATGCTTTTGTTCTAGTTAGTTCTTTGCATCGACCCTGGAGGAATATTTTCCGTAGCACTTCCATTAACCTTGTTGGCATATTTTAGCGTAACACTGCCGCCCACTTAAGCCTATTCGTCTCGAATAGGTACATCACTTCCTTTTCCATAGTTTGCCAGCCGTTCTAGGTGTACAACCTTTATTTTGGACCTTGGGCTGTTATACTTTTGTATCCTGTAGACGACATCCTAGTGAGTCTGCATTTTGGGAGAGAGTCCTTTCTTCCGTTGTGGGTTATATAGTAGAACCAGTTGACCTTCATTGAATCCCTCGGTACATGCAGCTCGATCGTACCTTGCCTTCATCTTGTCGCTCACCAATTTTATTCGACTGCGCCCAAATGCATGTAGTTCGTTAAGCTTTTCTCTCTCTTGGGAAGAGTTTGCACCATTTTCGTCTATGGGTGTGGTCTTAATGCCGAATTCAAGATCTGCAGGCAATTTGAGTTCCGTTCCGAATATAATCTTTGCAGGCGGTTTCGATGTCGAATCATGTACAGCTGACCTGTATGCGAGGGATGTGCTCGTACCAATCCTTCTGAGATATTCTTCAAGGGTACGATTAAATCTTTCTGCCATAACATTTGACTGTGGGTGAACACCGCTAGTTTTCTTTATCCCTTACAGATCGCACATTTCCTTAAACATCGCTGATTCAAAATTTCTACCTTGATTGGAAAGCAGTTCTATTGGAACACCAAAGCGACATACCCAGTTATTTATGAATACGTCCGCAATCGTTTTGGCTTCCTGGTTGGGTATGGCATACACTTCTGGACATTTGCTAAAATAGTCAATCACCATGAGAACGTAGCGATTTCCAGCAGTGCTTACAGTAAAAGGACCTGCTACATCCATCGCTATCCGTTCGAATGGTGCAACTGAGACGTATTGTTGTAGCTGACCTCGGCTTCTCCTTACTGGGCCTTTGGCTGCAATATATTGTGTACAGTTTGCAATCAAATCGGCTACAGCTTGTTAACATCCAACCCAATAGAAACGTTGCTTTAACTTTTCTAGCGTTTTTCTTATTCCAAGATGACCACCACTAGAACCATTGTGGAACTCGTTCAACACTTCAATCACCTTGGATGATGGCACAACTATTAGGTTGGATACTGTTTTACCGTCTTCACGTTCCCAGCTACGATATAAGCATCCATTTATCAGCTTAAGGATATTCCACTGCGCCCAGAACGATTTTGCGAGTGGACTTTCTGCTGATATTTCGTTTCGGGAATATCGTTTGCCTTCCTCTTTAGCTTGGATTATATTCGCCTGTATGGGATCATTCCTTTGCGCTGTTTCTCAATCTTCATTGGCATCTACACGCATTAGTTGAACATCAACAATGCATTCCTTCCTTTCAGCCTTAACGCAATGTCTCCACTCCAAGCTGCAGGGCCGCAGCGGGAGAGCATCTGCATTACCATGTTTTATGCCCCTTCTATGCTCAATACTGAAGTCATAGCTTTGAAGACGCTCAATCCATCGTGCTAGCTGACCTTCCGGACTTTTAAGCTGCAACAGCCACCTTAGAGCAGAATGGTCGGTCCTCAGTGTAAAGTGCTGGCCATATAGGTACTTATGGTAGTGTTTAATACACTCTAACACTGCCAATAGCTCTCGTCGCATCACACAGTAGTTTTTCTTGGGCTTTGACTTTTTCTACCCCCTTAACTACTTGCGAGAGCACTCAGCTGATACCATATCCGCTCGCATCGCTATCGAGCGCAAACATTTCTCCTGGAACTGGATATGCTAAAACCGGTGCTGCACATAATAAATCTTTTATCGCATGGAACGCTCTTTCTTGCGGTTCACATCAATGCTATAGTCGAGATTTCTTAGTTAGCTCATGTAAACTGGATGCCACGCTTGCAAAGTTCAGCACAAAATATCTGTAGTACGTGCAAAGTCCCAAAAAGCTGCGCAATTCATGAAGATTCTGAGGACGAGGCCAGTCCTTTACTCTTCGTATTTTATCCTCATCTGTGGAAATCCCATTCGCTGTGACACGCTGTCCTAAGTACTTTACCTTGTTACGCGACTATAATAAAAATTAGTGTAAATATCTATTGATCTTTTTTTGTGTTGGTCAAACATAGTTAAGTGGCATGCATGATATCTTCCTGCTAACTGTTTGATAGATTTAGTTCTCAACCCGTGTACCAAATCGCGCAAACATATAACACACTCTAATCATGCCTATAAAATATCACAGAGTGTGCAAAATTATATTGGAAAAAAAAATCTTTCAGAAATCTTAATACGCTTATTAATATACGCATATACATACATATATGCATGTAGTTAAACAACAGGCGAACAAAAATAAACGATGGCAAGGTTATATGCCATATAGGGTACAATTTTCCCGCCCTTTCATAAAAACACCTTGACAGATACGTTACCCTTAATTTTAATTCTGTCCCAAAAAAATTTTTTTTTTATATCTTTACTTAAACATATCTATACTTGTCTCCGATATCCTTCCCATTTGACTAAATAAATTTAGCTCTTCATTTCAAAACAATTCAGTCACACATTTTATTATTAATAATATTTGAGATTAAAATAAATTGATATTAAGAGAAAATAAAAACTGATAATCATTTATGGGTAACGATCTAGAAACGAACCTTATAAGAAATATAATTTACTTATATACTTACATATGTATGCAATTGGTTATCAATAATATTGTTATGATAAAAAAAAAGAGATGTACAAACTTAATTAAATATGCTACTCACAAAATCATTTATCTAAATGTTCCAAATTCATGTTGTCTCGATGATGATGGGCCCAGCATTTAGGAGGACATCATGATGAAATTGTTGTTAATTGCAAAATAAATATGATTTTACAAAAAAAAAATGTAATAATAATACAAAATAAGAAAATAAATGTAGAATATCAAATGAGTTAAAAATAAAGATATTTTAATACACTCAACAATTAATGTCAGTAATTGTATTCGACAATTAAAATTTAATGTGTTGGTTTATTAAACTTAGAAATTATGTATAAAATTTAATTGTAATTTTACAAAAAAAAAGAGAAAAAAATGAATATGTTTCATTTTCTAAATATTATAATAACATTTTATGATTTCATTTTAATATTTGGATTCAAAAGAAGAAGAAAAAACTAATATTTGGAAAATGAACTAATCTTTACACTTAGGCTAACTGGGACCCTTTTTTTATAATTAGAATTGAAAATTGGATACTAATTAATTTGAAATAATTTAGTTCTTTGTCTTGGGACAAGTTTAGCTTACAATAGTTTATAGTTTTTTTTTTGCCGAATTTTGTACAAGCAAATATGAGGTTCAGGGAATTTATTTATTTTTTTGTTGATGTTGCAATTTACACTTGACGGGGTTTCGTTAAAACTGTTTGTGCATTATATTTTGGTTTAATTTTTTTTTATTTGTATGGTTTTGTTTCTTTTTTTTCTTTTAAGGAGTTTACGTTAGTAAGTTGGAAATATAATTTTATTGGACTTACATATTTAACCCATTAGAGGTCAAACGAAAACTGATTGCAATTTTTTGAATTCATATTTATTTATTTATTAAAACAAGTACAAAAAAACATAAAATAGTGATAATATAAAAAAAAATATTTTTGTTTGAGTACACTGACCGCTCATGTGTGAAAATTTTCGAAACACTGTTTTTCTATGCAAAGTGTTTTTAAGCATTTCATGCACTGCCAACGTACTCTGGAATGGCAAATGATACACCGCAACTGATTTTACATTTTGGCAGGATAGTGTCCAACTCCATCTTGCGGCAATCCTTCAACCACAGATCCAGACTGTCGCGATTTCTTCTGCCCACCATGGCGTAGATAGTATCGTGCGATATGACGGCGAAACATAAGTTGATCCATGGGATTCTCGTTACTCAAAACATGCAATCGCCAGGAGTTAGCAATTGCCATGTCCAACATATACGTAAATAACACCCACCACCACTTTTTACCATGCACACCAACTCTATACAGCGAGATTTACTGATCGAGCTCATCAACTCCTCCCATACCTTTGTTATAGCTTTGGAATAAGTGTGGGATTGCTATGTCAGTTTTTTCATGCTTTTTTGAGCACAACCGCTTAACAGTTCCAAATGGTTCAATAGAATCATAGTTAGTACCCATAGTACATACACTGCTATATTTCCATCTCACAAACAAGAGCTCATTTGCCTTATCAAATCTGTAATCATACGAAACACGATCTTTCTTTTTCATGTCTTTCACACTAGTCAGTGGGCATTTTCTCATCCTGTTTTCTCTGACAGTTCCAGTAGCACGGTATCCCAAACCTTTAAGGTCAAGTAAAATATTATAGCTGGTAAAAAAGTTGTCGAAAAAAACTTAATAATTTGCTGCAGTACAGTTCAGCTTTTCTAAAAAAAATTTCACTACACGCGAACCTAATGGATCAGAAGTTTCTGTTTGCGATTTCCCAGGATACAAATCAAATGAGTAACAATAGCCGGTGGAGCTAGCTGCAACCCAGTTTTTATAGCCAAAGCGAACTGGTTTTCCCCGAATGAATTGCTTAGCAGGATGGTGGCCATAATACTTTACCATTGCTTCGTCTATAGAAAATACTTTCATGAAATACTCCCCACTGCAGAAAATGTTTCATTAGTAAATCAGCCAATGGTCTTACTTTGAACATTTTGTCTTTAGTCACGGATGCAATATTGTTGTCTACGAGATGAATGTTTCTCTTTATATCGCGGAATCTATGCCTTGATAGAGCTTTGGTCACTATATCAACTCCAATGTCTTCATCCAAGCTCCAATACAGTGGCTCTCTAGGTAATTTATTATAACCTGATAAAATCAAAACTCCCAGAAACTTCTTCAAATCAGAGATATCCAACTGAAAATCATGCCTATTGTTCTGCTTTGCATATGTATTACTATGCGAGATGATCATGTCGAAAACATGCTGATCAAACATTCTTTCAAATATTTGTACCTGGTTTTGATCCTTCAGTTCTTCACGAATTTTGTTCACATTATCAAACACTTCAGATTTCTGTTGAGAAATTGAGCTGTGCGGTGTTATGCATTTGCGCCATATGGGGCTACTTTTGCTGGGAAAATCTTGCCGAATTCTTTTTGATGCTAATGGTTCAGTATCACTGTCATCACAGCTTTCGCTGTCAATTTTTTTTGGTTGTTTATAAAAACTTCAATGGTGCCAGGTATGTCTTTTGGTAAGGTGCACAACATCATATCATCCTCAACACCTTCTTCTCCTTCAATCAATGCACTTGGATCGGGTGGTATAATAACCATATCAAATTCGTCATCATCGCTATCGCATAATATGCTATCAACAGCTTCCTGAAGTCCTTTAAAGCACTTTTTACTCTTGAATATTTTTCCACTCATTTTTTACAATATAACAGAAATAGACTTTTTTTACTTATGCTTGTTGCCGCTGTACTCAAACGCGTACAGTGTATTTTATTCGCTTATATTTTTTGACTGTTTGGTTGTAAGCTAACTTTTTTTAGGTATAAGTTTTAAGTGATATGATTATAATAATAGTAACACAATCGCACAAAAACAAATTTATTTATTTTTTTAATATTAACAAAATAGTACATACTCTTACAAGTACACTGTTTGCGCGACACAACTCTGACTAATGTTTTTGCAGAAAAAATACAAACTACATACAATTTTTCTTTCTATTGCTTTTATTTGTTTTGTTGTAAAGCCAGATAACGGTGCAACAGTCGCAAATTCTTTTTGTTTTCTTACTTGAGCTTTTAAGTATGGCTGTACTCAGTTGAGTACAGTGACTTCTGATGGGTCAATAATATGAAACCAAACATATATACACATGTAAAGTGTTCTTACAGTATCAGCTTGGAGGTTGGTTTATAGAAACGTATTTATGTGGGGGGCCTTATGTCTATACTCCAGGTCTGTTAGTGCCCATCTAGCAGATGTTATACGCTAAGGATTTTCTTCCAAATGCTCCTTTATCTTAAGCCTCCTTATCTTAGAGTTGAATTTTGCCTTTTTTCCTATCACTTCGATAATTGGGTATTGTTTAATGACGAGTGATTTATAACCAGGAAAATCATATATCAGAATCGTTGCTTAGTGGACTTTTGCCCTTTTTTTATTTATTTTTTTTTAAATAGATAAAAAAATTAGGCCTATAATTACATTTAGCGTATGCAAAAAGAAGACGAAAATACTTTACTGAGATGAAGAAATTCATATTATGATAAGTGCATTATTAAGCATACCATATTATGTACATATAAACATGAGAGGTAAATATACCTACATACATACTCGTATGTACCTGTGAAAAAAGGTTATTTAAATATTTTTATAGCATGGTAGTTAATTAGTAAGGAAAGCTAATCAATGCAGAACGAATAATGATATAATGAAGTAATTGTTGCAATAAATTAGAATGATTTGGCTTGAAAGTTTTAATCAACAGATGCAAATGTAAATTATTTGAATATAATATGGCTTTCAGATGTTTAAATCAAACTTTGATTATATGAAAATCGCAACAAAACTGATTCTATCCAAAAATTTCCCAAATTAAGGACGAACAGGAAAAGATTTTTCTGCCGAAAGTATACAATTTTTATTACTTAGCGTTATTAATTTTATAATTGTGTCGCCATATGCCTGTATTAAACAATGTGGCCCGACCCACGTCAAACCGGGCAGAACTTTAGGTTTTTAAATCGTGTGCATGATGTTTACCAATACAATTTCCTTTTAAATCTTCTATTCCATAAAGATTTTTTCCAAATTTCTCCTTAATTTTACATTTAATGAACTTTGGTAAAACCTTGCGATTTATACGTTTGGACATGTTACTAAGGACATGGTTTTTTCTATACACAATTTGTCCTACTTGAAAATCTATTGGTCGGCTTCGCAGATTATAGGTTTTTGTTGCCTTTTCATGCGCAATACTTAAATGATGTTTAATTCTTTCTCTAATTTTCGTTAGTTTGTCAAAATTATTTTGTATACTTATGTCTTCACCAGATATGCATCCAAGATTTTCCAATATTTTGTACGATGAACCATGCAAAACCATGTTTTGCCCAAACTTCGCATATTATGGGGAGCAATTGATAGCGGAATGATAATCGCTTCTTAAAATGGTTAGTATTTGAGAAATATATCTATCCCAGTCCCCATGATCTTTCTGATCCCTCAAAAAACATCTTCTTTTGGTCACAATCTCGCGATTTGCCCGCTCCGATGCGTTTGATTGAGGTGCATAAAGCCCAGTTGTTACTTGCTTTATTTCATATAATCTAAAAAAATATTTAATTTCTTTCGAAACAAACTGCTTACCATTGTCGGTATGAATGCATCTTGGAACGCCAAACGTTGGGAATAGTTCATTTTGGAGGAAAAGAGTTACATTTGAAGATGTGGCTGCCTTAAGCGGCTTTAAGAACACAAATTTCGTCATGTGGTCCAAACAAATAAAAATCATTGAATTTCTCGCCTTCGTTAACGGGTATGGACCGAGAAAGTCGCAGTAAATTCTCTCAAAAGGGCTGTTCGTTAAAATGTGATTCCCCATTAAAGGTCTTGAAATTTTATTTGTTGATTTAATACATTTACAATCGCAATTAATAACAAATGATCTAATATCTTGCACCATTGTAGGCCAAAAATATTTTTGCCGAATCCTATTTAAAGTTTTCAGAAACCCTCCATGGCACGCTGTATCAGCGTCATGAGCTAATCTTATTATATTTTGAGACAGAGATTTTGGAACCCAAAGCCGCCACAGTTCTGCCTCTTGATCTTCATTTCCATCTCTAAATTTGACTCGTTTATAAACGAGGTTATCAAATATTTGAAGGTCTGGCAATGATTCCTTATTGGCTACAACATTTCTTCTGAGCTCATTATATTCTTTATCGTTGAATTCCGGAGATAATAGGTCTATTTCATGCCACATTTCTGATATGCACATTTCATCGACGTCCAGTCTAGATAGACAATCGGGCACTACATTAAGATTTCCTTTCCTATGTTCAATAACAAAATCATACCTTTGTAATTGAAGACTCCATCGTGCTAAACGTCCACTCAAGTCTTTCTGTGACATGAGCCACTTTAAGGAGGAGTGATCCGTTAAAATGCGAAAAGGCAATCCTTCGATATACGGACGGAATTGTTTTACACAAACTATAGCTGCCAGACATTCCAGCTCAGTAATAGTGTAATTACTCTGTGCTTTGTTTAGCTTTTGAGAAATGTACGATATAGGATGCTCACTACCTTCTTCATCATGTTGGAATAAAACTCCACCCACGCCAACCTTAGATGCATCGCACTGAATAATAAACTCTTTTTTAAAATTAGGTTGAGCCAGTACCAGAGCTGAGCATAAGGCAAGCTTTAGTTTTTCAAAAACTGATCTTGCAACATCAGTCAAATGGAATGGTTAAATAGTTTTTTTAAGCAATCGGTAAGCGGTCCGGCAAGGTCGGAAAATTTTTTAATAAAACATCTATACCAATTGGTCATGCCTATGAATCTACGCACTTGTTTTGGAGTCCTTGAGAAGGGAAATTCAACAATTGATCTAATCTTCTCAGGGTCTACTTTAAGGTAACCATTCCCTTTTATGTACCCTAAATATCGAATCACTTTTTGACAAAATTTACTTTTTCCCACATTTATAGTAAGCTTGGCAGTTTTTAAACAGTTGGCAACTTGAGATAAAAGTTCCATATGCGATTCAAAATCTGGGCTACAAATAAGTAAATCGTCCAAGTATATAAAGACATTTTCTCTCATACGCGACGGGATGACCTTGTCCATGAGACGACTCATAGTCTGTGGTCCATTGCAAAGCCCGAAAGGAATGTACTTATAGTGATATAAGGGTTTTCCCAGAATAACAAATGCTGTTTTCTCTTTCGACGATTCTGTGAGCCTAATTTGCAGAAAAGCGTCTTTTGAATCAATCACGCTTATGAAGAATGTATCCTTAAGCCTACTCAGTAACCCGTTTATATGCGGCAGCGGGTAAGAATCTTTTTTTGTAACTGAGTTCAGTTTTCTGCAGTCTATGCACAATCTCACCTTGCCAGGTCTTCTGACCAATACGGCTGGAGAGCACCAAGGTGAATTCGACTCTTCTATAACTCCCATACTCAATAACCTATCAATCTCCCTACATGCTTCTTCTTGTCTAGGTGCTGACAGAGGATATTGCCTACTTTTGATTGGGCTTGCTTCACCCGTATCAATGTGATGCTCTAAGAGATCTGTGCATCCTAATCCAATTTTTTCAAATGACGGAAATTCTTGAATTGTTTTTTCCAATATTATGTTTTCTTCAGCAGAAATATTATGGAAGTTATCCGCACTAACGCAAGACAGTTCAGCAACATACGAAGACTTCAAAGGGACTATTTCTGGTGCCAAGGCGAATTGGCGCCAAAAGTCAATTCCAAAATATGCTTCTTGACTCAGTGATGGAACTAAATAAAAGTTTAAACTTCGGGTAATTCCTTTGAAGAATATTGATAAGGTACAAAAACCAATAACTTTTTGGTTTGCGTTGCTGGCTGTTTTAATTGAGCACTTTATATGCTTATATGATACATTCAAGGCTTTTAGTAATGCAATGCAATTTTTTCCCAGGACTGATACATTTGCCCCAGAATTGAGCAAGCCTATTAAGTCTTGATCGAAAACTTTTACTTTTACAAAAGGTCTGTCATCAGATCCATGAATAAAGGTAGATTCTAAGATTTTTCTAAAGTGTTTACGCATCTTAAATCGGCGTTTACATTTCTTGATTTTTAAACTTGGACCTTTAATAATTGTTGTCTTACGATCAAGATAAATTGAAGGGGCACGGTTGTCATATGGTTCTATCTGTGTTGAAGTTGTATAAAATAATGGTTTTGTGGTATCTTCAAAGTAATTAAAAGAATTGTTAATATATTTTGAATCTAATTTGACTGCGGGGGCTTGTGGGATGGACGAGTGTCCCCGGTGGCCAGTTCGCCCATCTTTTTGTTTCCCTGCTTGTGGCCATTAGGACATGTTGGAGTCAAAATGCCTTTGTTGCCGCATTTGAAACAAAATGGCTGCTTGATGCCTTCTGAACAATAAATGTTCGAATGCCCATACAAGGAGCAGTTCCAGCATTGAATATTGGAAAAATCAAAATTTTTTCTTTTCGATCTATAAGCTAATGCTTCAATTTGCTGGTCTACGACTTGGTTATCGTCTTCATCAGGTAATGGTGCCTCGATTTCGGAAAGGTTTCGTGAAAATGCTCCAGGACTTCAAAATTTAGTGTCCCTTATTACCTTTTCTGGCCTTTTGAGCCATATCCCGAAATCTATTTATATCATTTGTATCTGCACTGAAGAGTAAGAATCGTAAACTTGGAATTAAATTTTTCTTAATTATATCTATAAGGGTCACATCTGGTAATGGATTTTGCAATCTGAGGTTCAATGATATTAGCGTCGACTGAAAGTCATCACACTACTCTTTTAATTTTTGTTTCCGTAATGACATTTTTAACAGTATATCGTGGTCTGATTCGAGATAGTAGGGTATTGAAGAGAGTTCTAGAAATAGGAGCAGGGAGCAAAAATAGTGTGGTACTTATATACGTGGAAGTTTTTGAAATTGTGTGTGAGTAATGAGATTCGCAACAGGGCTGGCACGACTTGGGTTGGCTTGGGTGAGTTTGGTCGGGGTTTGGGTGGGGTTGGTTAGGATTTGTGTACTAATTTTGTATGAGAAAACTAACAACGATCATCGTTGTGCCACCCTATTGTATTGTTGTTCTGTTGTCAAAAGTTCTGTTGTGGTTTTTTCTTTTTCGTTGATATGTATGAATGTGTGTTTGAAACAGTTGATTTAATTAAGTTGTTTGAATACAAAAGCTTGATCCTAACCATACACAACAAAGTTGATAAAAAATAAAAACCCAAAAATAAATATACTATTTATGTATTTATATATTTTATTTATTAATTTGTTTGAAAACTTTATAATATAATAAAAAATAGTAAAAAAATTAATCTTATATTGAAGTATGTATATATATAATATTATTGAAGTTCATCTTTATTGATCCAAGAATTATGTTGATTGGAAAATCCCAACCATTTTACGTACGCCTGGTGTCCCTTAGTTTTAATAACATTTTCAATCAAGTATGTATTTGGAAAATGTGTCTTTAATAGTTCATGTTCATAGAATCCACCAACAATCGGAATCCTTTGATAGTCTTCTAATAAATAAGTAATGGGGTTTGTGTTCTGTAAAGTACGAATTTTAAAAATTTCAGTTGTCCAGTTTGGAGTATATCCTTTTGAAAAAATATGTTTATATTTGCTAATTCGAACGTGATCTCCAACTTTTAGTTTACCAAATTTATATATTTTGGGATGTTTATAGACTTGTTTTAGTATAGAACTTTCATTTTCTGTGTTAACAGACTTTGGCGTCATTCCAATTGTTCTATGCTTTTTATTATTATATTGATTAATTAAATCCTTGCATATATGTATCCATTGATAATTTCCTTGTAGACTAAAATTTTTCCACATCATTCCTTTTAGAGTTCTATTAAATCGTTCTACAATAGACGCTTTCATGATACTATATGTAGAATAGTGGTTGATATTATGTTTTATCATCAAGTTTTGAAATATTTTATTATAGAACTCTTTACCATTATCCGTTTGCAAGTTTTTTGGAATTCTCTTTAGCGAAAAAATAGATTGCATAGCATTGGTTATATCTTCACTACTTTTAGATTTTACGGGTACAGCCCAAGCAAACTTTGAAATGTATCTATAACTGTTAAAATACATCTATAGCCTTTGTTATATTTTGAGTAAACACCCATTTCAACAAGATCTGCTTGCCAAAGATCATCAATTCCCTTGATCACCACTCGACGTCGAATGAAATTTCTACGTGCTTGCTTATGAAGCTCCTGAACCACTTCTTGTCGCTCCATTTCTAACGTCTATCTTAGATTACATCAATTTAAATGCTGCTGATATTGAATTTAAATCAAAACGATTTATATATCTATGTTTAAATGGTTTGTAATGAGCTTCGTTTTTCATTTAGACGTTCTTCAACTGAATCAATTTTGTAATTAAATAATGATCTCATTTCTTTTAGTGATTGATTGAGATTATTTGGTATTATACTTTGATCATGTATTAATTTACTTAAACGTGTTTCTACATTATCAAATTTTTCTGTAGTCAACACGTTTTGTTGATGTATTATTTCGTTAAAACGATCCTCCATTTCCTTAATTCTCTCCATATACATTGTATCCAGTTGTTTCTTTATTTCACTTAAATAACTTTCATGTAAATTTTGTTTACAGCATCGTTTTCCAATACAGGCCTAGCAATATTTTTTATTCTCCGCAAGTTAAAGTTGAAATTACGATCACTATCCAAATGAATCTTGAAATGTTGATTTTGGTATCTTGCAGATTTTTCAATATAATGTCCAAACTTATCGATAGGCATTTTATGAATATGAATTGTTAAACATTTTTAAGTCTATTTATATAATAATTTTTGCTTCTCTCAATTCCTCAATAATTGATACAATTTCATTATTATGATTTGAGTGACCAGCTGTTGTTGATGAAATCAAAAGACGCAATCTATCAACCAATTCATTAGGATCATCCCAATAAACATAATTATTCTTTTTTCTATTCAATTTCATTAAGCCTTTTTCCTTATGAATTTTCTGTTGTTGTTTAAATAGGTTTTTAATAATCGTTGTATATTTAATTGAACGATTTCCTTTAATTTGACCATTAATACTGTTATTTCGTTTATGGACATTAGTCATCTCCAATATTTGTTTATAATTATTTAAATCTGTTTTATTATAACTGATTGGTTTCTTATAAACTAACAATTCATATAAGCCTGATGTGAAGGGCCATTTTAAATTACCTACAGTAATATTGGTTGAATTGAAAGTGATGGGTTCATTACCCAGTCTCCATATTTGATTTTTATCCTTATGAGGACCATAGGTTTTATCATATATATTTAAGTTAACTTTTGATAAATTATATTGAATACTTTGATTGGGATGTATTGCAATGGTGTTATCATCATCATTGTTATCATCCTCAATATCAACATTATCATAATTATCATCATCATCATCATCATGGTCATCATCATGATCATTTTCATCATCAAATGATTGAAACGTGTTTGAACTTTTCTCGATTTTCTTGTTATTAAAGTTTGGAGAAAACGTGTTATAATCAAGCTTACTCTTTTTATATGGTGTACTGAAGGCAACTTTATTATTCTCAAGATCATGTTTAAAAGAGTTATCCGGATATTTTTCATGTTTTATAATGGTGTTATTATTATTATTATTAGTTGATTGAACTAATTCTTTTAATGGTTTTGATATTGGTTTCAATGTCTTTTCCAACAATTCATCATTTGCAATTTCTCCAAGCAAAATATTCCTATATTTCTTTTTTAAAATATTTCGAGTTTTAATAAGATTATTAACTAGATTTGTGTTCATATTTATAGGTTGAATTAGAAACAGATTCAAAACAGATCAGTTTAGCAGTTTAGCAGTTTAGCAGTATAGCAGTATAGCAATTTAGCAGTTAGCAGTTTAATAGTTGAGAAGTTATCAGTTTAATAATTAATCTTGTACTGATTTTAAAATATCTGTAATATTTCTTTTATAGATTTATAAATATATCGAAACCTTTTCTATATCGACCATTATTCATAGAATCATCTTTGTTAATAACTAGAAAACCATATTTTTCTTTCCAACACTCGGCACATAACTTATGAAATGTTTTGAAAGACATATCAGAACCAACATGATCATTGTAAATATGCTTAATATTCATTACATCCTGTTTAAAAATTATAATCATATTTGCATTATCGCGAATCAAGTGTTTTGGTATACGTGTATAGGTTTGGCATAAATAAAAACTATCAATATCTTTATGACGGCCCATACAGAAGTAAGAACGTACATGATTTTGTTTCTCACAAGCTATATCGTCGAATATAAATACTGAATTTGGTTTAACTTCGCCTGGCGATAGAACACCATCATTATTGGAAAATGATGAAAAATTTATCTCCTTGATAGGTTTAATTAGACTTTCTAAGTACTTATATTTCGGTTGTTGTGTTGACTTTGAATATAAGTAAATATTTTTAAATTTCAATCCATGAGGACTTTCAATAAGACTGATCATCACATTTGTTTTTCCACAATTTGATGGACCTACAATAAGAGCTCGAATAGAATTCGGTAGTAATGAGCTATGACGAATTTTATTTGATGAATCGAACTTTGATTCGATATTCTTTACGTTAATCCTTTTATGTTGTTTAAAAAAGCGCATTCTGAAATCTAATGATAACATAATATATAAACCAGTCTCTTTTATTTGTTTTCAATCAATTTGATTTTAATCTTTAATCGACAAAGTATCAATAGATATGACAATCATTTATAAAAAGATATTCAATCGTCATCCATCCTTCATTGATAAAGGTTTTCTAAATAAAATAATTAATAAACTTCCCATTGAACTTCATCTACCCGATTATCAATTTTGCGGACCTGGTACAAAATTAAAGAAACGTTTAGCTAGAGGTGATCAA
The DNA here is from genome assembly GCA_936439885.1 of Nowickia ferox. NCBI lineage: Eukaryota > Metazoa > Arthropoda > Insecta > Diptera > Tachinidae > Nowickia > Nowickia ferox. Next base: position 51,435,452 of record OW387024.1, on the reverse strand, counting down.
GGAATCAATCCATTGGATACTGCTTGCAGAGAGCACGATATAGCATACTCAAACAATAAAGATTTAGAGAAACGACATATTGCTGATAAAATTTTAACTGAAAAGGCTTGGCAAAGGGTCAAAGCAAGCGATAGTAGTTTGGGTGAAAAATCAAACGCTTGGTTTGTTGCTACTGCAATGAAAGCAAAAACAAAATTCGGTATGGGTAACGTTATTAGTAAAACTAAAAAGTCGTCTCCAGTAAATACCCACAAACTATTTACACATGCATTGAAAAGTGCAAGAAAGAATATAAAGAAAAGTGAAAACTTGAAAGATGCTATAAAGATTTCACGAAAAGTTGTAAACAATATTTTCAAGGGGAAGAAAAAATCGTTAATAAAAACACCTCGAATAATACCGCTACCAAAATCTGGAGGTTTTCTTCCACTTGCCCCTATATTTGCTGCACTGGGTGCACTTGGTGGTTTAGCTGGTGGTGTATCTGGTATTACAAAAGCAATCAATGCAGTTAAAAATGGAAAGGAACAGCTGACTGAAGCAAAACGACACAATAATACAATGGAAGCCATTGCGATGGGAAAAGGCATGTTCTTAAAACCATATAAAAAAGGTTTTGGATTATATTATATTATATTATATTATGAAGCTACCTAAAAGAGCCCTTTCTGATGTAGACTTGAGAAAATATGCAAAACATATTCCAAATTTTAGAGGTGTGTTTATGTGCAACACTCTTCCAAGTACATCATTTAAAAAAGAATGTGGAATAATTAATCTGGATACTTCAAAGGGATCTCGCACACATTGGGTAGCGTACTGGAAAAACAACAATCAAATTGAATATTTTGATAGCTTTGGTAACTTGCAACCACCGAAACAATTAATAAAATATTTAGGAAAAAACATAAGTTATAATTATGATAGATATCAAAATTTTAATACAATAAATTGCGGCCATTTATGTTTAAAATTTTTGTTTTCGAAGCTAAACTAAAAAGAAACTATAAATGTTTTAATAAAATACATTGATTAAGAATTTGTTTTATTTATAAATAAACATATTATTTCATTTATTAAAAAAATTTCAAAATAAATATAATTAAATAATTTTTCTAATTTCGCTTGTTAGAGGTGAGTATTCGATTAAACGATCATGAATAACTAAACAGTATGCTGATGTATTATCTGGAATTAGTTTGCTTGCTTCAGTATCAAATTCAATTCGTACATCAATAGGTCCTATTTTAACAGCCTCATTTTGATGTGAAACATCAACAACAATAAGCGGTGCATAAGTCTTATATTCATCAACATTTAATAATGGTTCAGGTTCTCGCATGTAAAAGTTTTGTTGAAATTTTGCATACATATTATATAGAACAGAATACTGACCCATTTCGAAACGATTATTTAAATCATCATATGGATATGACTCTGAGTTTAGATATACTTTTAAATTAGAGATATTACAATGGTCAAATATATTTCCTTGTTCTTTACTTTTCTCTTTTTGTAAACCAATTATAAGAAATCGTGGTCTTTCGTTTTGTGGAGAAAGCTTTACATTCCATAAAACCTTTGTACTCTTTGGTAAAACAGGATTTACATGACAGTCCCAACTTCTAAACGCAATTGGTATAGAATGTTTGCTGTTGATTATCTTAAACATTTCCAATTTTGCAAAGTCCGATAGTTGAATGTGTGGCATTTTCCATGTTATATCCAGAATTGTTAATTTCAACTGATCAGTTGCATTTGTAGAATAATATGATCTCTCATCGGATGTAGAACGTTGAAGGATAAGCTCATGTTTCGAATTTAATAGTATTTTGTTATAATCTTCAGCAAACCCCATCAACATTTTCAGAGGTATACAACAGCTAAAATGACTTTTTTCTAAAACAAAAGTTTCGTTAAGACACCAACCAGCGTTCTTTAGTGTAGCACTTTCAGCCTTATTCAACGATACAAAATTTTTCATGGTGGATGAAATTCCAAGTTTACGTGTACGATCAACTTCAAAACCATTAATTTCGTATCGAATTTCATCAAACAAATATGAAGCAAAGTTGTTTTTTAATTTCACATCTATAGCTGGAACCTCTTTGGTTGCTTCCTTCTTTACTATAAAACCATGAATGTAAATCATACTCTCACTTGGTAAGACGAAGAGATCCTGATTTTGAATTGGTATACGAATCTCATCGTTGTTGTTAAATGATTTTAGATATGGAGAGTAACTATGATATTCCATTTTTACAATACTCTCATCATACATAGGTTTTTGAAGAACATTTAGTATTTCATTCATTGTTGAAGATTAAATCCCAACGATTTTAAGTATTCTGTATTAGATGAGGACAACAGTTTTTTATTTTTTATACTTTCTCGAATGTGAGTTGGTGCGGTATTGAATGGAAATCCTCTTTGCACTATGTTTTTATTGTAAATGATCATTATTCTGGTTTGAAGTGGAGTCTAAGAGTGATTTTTTCTCCTCTAAAATTTATAAGTTCACCGTCTTGATTTAAGATTCTAATCGTTATGTTGGTTATTTGTTGACAGTTGACGGGTAAATAAATAACATTTCGAGGTTTTTCGTTTATTTTATATCCTGGAGGAACATCAAGAGGAAATTCATGAATAGCATGATTCGAAGTATTATTAATAAATGAACCGGTTGTTAAGTTGCTTTCAATGCGTATTGTATTAACATCCGTAATATGTGCAGGTAAATCAGATTCAAATAACTTTGTAGAATTCAATGAATTAACATCTACAATCATCACTTCCAAAGATTTATCATTTTTAAGATTTTGATTAGTATTATAATAGTAAGTTGAATTTACTTCTAGTTTTCTTTTACTAAATCCAAGTAACTTTCCTATACTGTTTGGTTGTGAAAAATCTATATCCATTGATGAGGTTATTTCAGTTTTAAGTGTGTTATTGTTAGCTTCAATTATTAGATAAATTGATTCATCGATATCTCTTAAGCTTGAGTTTAGGAAAAAATCAATATCTTCAAGTTCGTATGAACCAACTGGAATAGTAATAATATGATTTCCTATATGAAACAAATTGTTGTGAACATCTACATTGGGTATGGAATTGAATGTTACAAAATCAATAAGTCCACAAACATATTTTGTAGGGAGTTCAATTGGAGGAAAATATTCTCCAACCAGAGTTGAAGTGTTTCCGTTTAAAGATATTGTTATTGACATTTCAAGTATTCAGAATGAACTGATGTTTGATGATTATTTTACCTGATTTAAGTGTTAAATAATAAATAAAAAAAAATGTCTTTTATAATTTTATGTTTTCTTTATTAATATTTGATTTAATAAACTTTCTTAAGAGTATTACATTTTTTTGAGCACATATACAATATTTTCTATGATAACAACAAACATTCACAGATTTATCATTTTGATATAATGTTTTTAAATTTGGGCAATTTAGATCGTCTAGGTTATAAAAATAAATTTTATCCTCAAAAATATTTTGAATCCACTTAATTTTTTCTAATCCTTTAGCATAACAAATAAAATTTGTTCTTTAACATGCTCAATATAATATTCCACAATATTTGCTAAGGTTGAATCGCCATCTTTCCATTTTAATCCATGACGATGATTATAAAGCCAATTGATTGAATATTTTTCTTTTGTTGTCAACAATGAATATAGAAAAGGTGGTTTAATAATAAATGTTTGCACTTGTATATCGTTAATTGAAATACTCAGTTCTTTTCCGATGAATTTATTGTTGAGATAGAAACCTTGTACATCTACAACTAATATTCTCTCCTCAGACATTGTGCAATACTAATCAAGTCACAACGGCGACGACGACTGTAAAACTGTTTTTAAATTATTATAAAAATTCATTAACAAATGTTCTTATATACTTTTTATTCTTACTAAAATACAAGTTTGATAAAAAGTTGTGGTCAAGAGTATAAAAAAATTAGTGAACAGAAGCCGAAATTAGTTGTTCTGAATGATAAAGTCTATGTTTTTAAATTATTATAAAAATTCATTATACATAATGCTTGTTCCCAACTTTTATCGATAAGGGAACATTTACAGGTATCAGGTCCACAAGTTGTTTCATTGTTGGACCACACACAATTGGTGTAATGATATCCAAATTTTGATTTACTTTTCTTATAAAATGCATATTCATCGAATTGAGTTTTTAATTTCTTCAAAATAATCTCATGTTCATACCACAAAAACCTTTCTTCGTTCAAGAAGTCATGTAAAATTTTCGAATAAAACTGATTGTTCATTATTTTTCTTATTTTAATTTTTTTATTTATGTTAAATAAATGTTCTTAACACATCAACAACAAAGTTTATATTAAGTAGTAGTAAATGTATTTCATCATATTAGTTAACTTATAATATTTCCATATCCAAATCATGGGTATAATCTTGAATGTTGATTAATGTCATATCGGATCGGTATGTAGTATCATCCTCAGAAACCGTCTCAATTTCACCATTACTTAATATTCTCTCGTATTCAACTTGACGGTATTCGAAACATGAAATATTTAATCGACGTTTCAAGTAATTGCTGTCATATGTACAACAGATTCTCAATTTTATATTATCTTTGTATTGAAGTTGAAAATGTCTATAAAATGGAGTCGAACTTTCAATTATTCCTGCAATATTTTTTTCTTTTTTACTAAATCTTGTCTAAATGCTTCAATAGCTTGTTCGACAGTAAAAGATTGATTTATAGGTGGTGGTGGTGAGGAGTCTTCTTGTTCTTCGTTTGATTTATATTCTGTTTTTGTTGTTGTTGTTGTTGACTCGATGTTTTTATTTAAATCATTAGTAAACTTTAAAAGTTTGAAATTTAGTTGTATGCTCACAGTATCATTATTTGGTAATTTAATTGCAAATTCTGTATTTTTAAGTTCATTTTCACTCAAATCAATAGGTAATGAAGCTGAAAACACTTGTATGATATAGATATATGAAAACAATATGATAAAAATATTTTTCATTTTAGTTTTTCTTTTTAATATATATGTTCTTAGGTTAGCGATATATTTTTGAATGAGATGATAAGAATTGTTTCTTATATTTATATACTAATTTAATAATCTTCATATTGAAATGAGTCATCACCACCGCTAGCACCACCAGCTGCTTTCTTAACTATACTATTATTAACCATTTTCTGGGGGAGGGGAGGTTTTTGTTGATTTTTATTCAATGAATGGATACCAGTCTTACCATTATAAGATTTTGTTGCATATTCATCTATTTCACTATAAACACATGATGGTTTGTATGAGTATACATTTATATCTTTAAAACCACCCTCATAGACTGTTCCGACTAGTGATATCATACCACCAATAACCTCAATTTTTATATGTTGATTGTGACTAAATTGAAATATTGGAATATTTGTTGGCATTTGTTGTCCTCTATTAAGAGAAAAAAATTGCGTTCTAGTCCCTCCTTCTGCGGTTAGAAACACCTGCATTATAATATCCAAAACTATTGCATTTATTATTTGAAAAGTTTTCCACTGTGCATGACAAGTACAATATTTATCACCAGTTTTTAAAAATTGACCCCAATACATATTTATCAAAGTTTTTAATTTAACTGAATCTCTTTATATATAACTGAATCTCTTTATATATATATATATATATATATATATATATATACATATATATATATATATATATATATATATATATATATATATATACATATATATATATATATATATATATATATATATATATAATCAGTTTGAAAGTTCGTTTTACGGTGAAAAGTTGAAAGCAAAAAAAAAAAAAAAATGAGGGCAAGCTTAAGAAAATTGTTTCAAAATCCTAATATTACATACTTACCTTTAAAGGATATGGAAGAAAATACTATATATGAAATCAACAAGATAGATCGAGTAGATACGAAATATGGTGAAAGTATAAGATGTCTTCTAAATAAAGAATATTACATTTATTTACCTAAACGATTTCTTATTATTACTAAAAATCAGATGGACTATCTAAACACAACTCCACACATTTTAAAGAAAGTTAAGGAAGTGAAGGGATTATATACTCTAATCGTTAAAAAGAAGAAGCAATATGTATTCTACAACAACAACTTGTATGACAGTACTGAAGAAGATGATGATGATGATGATGATGATCATGATGATGAAATAAAAAACATATTTTAAATAAACCTCGAAACAGAAACTTTTTTAAAATTATGAAAACATATGTAACAATAAAAGCCTCCAAAATCTAAAATTTCTCACGTATTTAATAAATTAGGAACTTTATAAAAATGAAAAACCGCAACGGAAGCTTTTAAAAATTAAAACCTGCAACATTAAAATTTCTACCACATTTTTCATGTTTAGAAATAAACCACGAAATTGAAACTCTCGCGTATTTAATAAATTAAGAACTTTATCAAAATGAAAAACCACAACATTAAAATTTCTAGCACATTTTTCATGTTTAGTAACAAAATTACATTTCTAAATTTTGTATAAAAACCGCCTCTAGTTTTACTTTAAGTATTATTCAAGTTAAGTAAACCGCTAAAGATGGAAGCACATTTAAAAACCATATTTAAAAAATCCCAAAATAAAACCATTCTCCCTATAAAGGAGATGGTTTTTAACCACAATTATGAAATTACAAAGATGGAGCGTGTACAGACATGCTTTGGGATGAAAATTCGTTGCTTGGTGGAGAGAAATAAATATATATACCTGCCCAGTATATTCAACGATACCATCGATGATGATACTATTGCGGAATTTGACCGCAATACCTACTGCTTCAGTAAGGTTAATTATGAATTAACTTTTAATGCAAAAACAACAGGTAATTTCTGGTAAAAAAAGTTTTTATTTATTTATTTATTATTAAATCTAATAATTAATTATTATCGTTTTAGTTCGAGATACACCAAAGAAGTAAACTGAATGTTATTGAAGTCAACCACAAACAGAAGCCGAAATTATTTGTCCTGAATTATTATGTTAATAATAAATGTGCTGTTATTATGTTAATAATAAATGTGGTTAATTTAAGTATTTGTTTGCTCATTTTTTTTAATTTTTTTTGTTTTTATACTCTTGACCACAACTTTTTATCAAACTTGAATTTTAGTAAGAATAAAAAGTATATAAGAACATTTGTTAATGAGTTTTAATTAAACAATTGATTTTCATTATTCTAAGAAAACGTGTCACACGCAAAAAAAGAAAAAAACATATTCAAAAACCGTCATCAGTGATTGAAAACTATATTAAACAAGCATTCTTAAAACAGAAAATTATAATTTATATATAATTTAAAACTGTTTAAAATCATATTTATATAAAAAAGTTAAAAAACTACGTAAAAGTAATCCTTTAAAGCGAAATTGTGAAATATTTAAATATTTATATAAACATCTTCACTAAGTCCAGGTGTGTGTTGTAGATATTAAGAGCAAATCTATAATTTGTGTTTATTTTAATTTCAAATACTTTCAGTACAGTACTTCCATTTCTGGTGTTATATCATGTACATCTGTGAAGTATGTGGAATGTCTTTCGCATCCAAATTTAATTTTAAGAAACATTTTAATAATAAACATATTGAGTCAAAATCAAACAAAACAAAACTAAATTTAAAAAATGAAAATATTGAAGAAACTCCATCATGTAGCTATATACGATGTGAAACTTGTAAATTAAATATAAGAAAAGGTTCTTGGTCTCATCATTTGCGAACTAATGATCATAAAAAAAATAATAATCGTTTGTTTATAAACAACGATATATATAAGTAAAAATTTATTTTCTAAGCGTATTCAAACTTTTGTATACGAAAATAAAAAGGTAGATGAGCTTTCAATAAACATTTTATTTTCGAATGCAAAAGAAAGTATTATAAATATTTTAAAAAATATGTTATTAGAACATCAAAATATAAAATTTAATATAGAAGTTTTTGCAGAATATATAAAATTCTCAAAAACTAATGAAATTGAAATTGATGATAGCGCACTAATTAGTATGAAATCTTTTCAAACGAAAATGGTAATAGTACAATTAGAACAAGATCTATCAAACATGTACGATAATCATAGTATAGAAATAGCAACCAAAATGGATGAATTTCAAGAGAGAGACAGTGGTTGGTCTCTAGTTTGTATCAATAAAATTGAAATAAACGTTAACAAGTATTGTCCTATAAAAGCATCTAAATATTTAGAACTACCAATATTTATCAGAAATAAAAAAGCGTGCGTTAACATTAAAAATAATGATAATTATTGTTTCAAATGGTCTCTTATAGCTGCATTAGAAAACAATAATTTAAATTCAAAATATTTACATTATAGTAACGTTATCACACAAAGCTTAATAACACTAACAAATGGAACAACAATTGATTTCACCAACTTAACCTTTCCTCTATCTATTGCTGATATTAAGATATTTGAAAAATACAATTTAAATATAAGCGTGAATGTTTTTGGATGTGATGTGATAAAAAAAGAAATCGTTGGACCATATTATAAAACAGCTGATGAAAAAATTAATCATATCAATTTACTATACATTCAAGATGATGAAAACGATGAATCACATTATGTTTTGATAAGAAACATAAGTCGTTTATTGAGTACACAAGTTTCAAAACATCTAGGTGCTAAATATTTTTGTAATTTTTGCTTACACTATTCAAGCAGTGAACTCTTGTTATTAAAACATAAACAAGAATGCAATAAAATTGTCACCAAAATGCCTTCGGGTCTTAAGGATGATAATATATTGCAGTTCAAAAATTTTAAAAATCAATTAGATGTACCATTTGTTATCTATGCGGATTTTGAATGTATATTAAGTAAAATAAACAACAAAAATTCTAATAATATCACAAGCATTCAAAAACATATACCTATAGCTTACAGCTACTACATAAAATCATCTTTTGATTCTAAACTGAATAAGCTTAGAACGTATACGGGTGACGATGTTGTTAAAGATTTTGTTCAAAATTTGATTGAGGATGCACGTTTTTTGTGTACAAACTTTCTAATGAAAGTAGTGCCAATGAATTCTCTATTACCCCATGAAGTTGAAAAACATTATAATACTAATGAGTGTCATATATGTAAACAAATTCTAGATGATGATGATAGATGTGCTGATCATTGTCATTTAACTGGTCAATATCGCGGTCCAGCTCATTGGAAATGTAATATTAATTATCAATTACCTAACTTTATTCCAATAATTTTTCATAACTTTTCAGGCTATGATTGTCATTTGTTTATAAAGGCTCTAGCAGATTATCCGGGCGATATAGATGTTATACCACTTAATAAAGAATTGTATATATCTGTTAGAAAAAGAATTCAAATAACTGACAAATATAATTTAGAATTACGTTTTCTCGATTCTTTTAAATTTATGTCTTCTAGTTTAGATAAATTATCTAATTATTTGCATGACGATAACTTTAAAACACTGCAATCAATATATCCAAATCATTTAGAGTTTAATCTTTTGAAAAGAAAAGGTATATTTCCTTATGATTATATCGATTCAGTTGAAAAATTAAATGAAAATGTCTTACCTTCTCGTGAACAGTTTTTCTCTACATTAAATAATAAAGAATGTACTATTGTTGATTATGAGCACGCGTTAAGTGTTTGGTCTACATTTAACTGTCAATCTCTAAATGAGTATAAGCTTTTATATCTAAAAACTGATGTACTTCTTTTAACTGATGTATTTGAAAATTTTCGTTCTGTTTGTAAATCAATATATCATCTTGATCCATGTCATTACTATACAACACCTGGTTTATCGTGGGATGCCATGTTAAAAATAACGAAAATTAAATTGGAATTATTCACCGATATAAATATGTATAATTTCATTAAAAAAGGAATAAGGGGTGGTATTGTTCAATGCACAACACGTCGAACAGTTGCAAATCATAAATATATCAAAACATATGATTGCTCTAAACCCTCACAATATCTTATGTATTTAGATGCGAACAACTTGTATGGTTGGGCAATGTCTGAATCTTTACCAGAAGGTAAATTTGAATGGATTGAAGATATAGATAGCTTTGATATTTCGAAAGTATCTGAAAACTCTGATTTTGATTACATTTTAGAAGTTGATTTAGACTATCCTGAAGAACTACATGATAGTCATAATGATTTACCGTTTTGTGCTGAACTTAAAAGTCCACCAATACAACATCATAATATAAAGAAACTAATTCCCGATTTAACTAACAAAAAATCATATATAATTCACTATCGAAATCTTCAACAGTGTATTAGAAATGGTTTAAAATTAGTTAAAATTCATAGAATAATAAGATTTAAACAATCAACTTGGTTGAAACAGTATATCGATTTAAATACCTTTCATCGAACCAATGCCAAAAATGAGTTTGAAAAAAATTTTTTTAAACTTTTAAATAATGCGGTATACGGTAAAACTATGGAAAATGTTGAAAAACGTAAAAATGTAAAAATCGTTAATGCTTGGGAGAGTGAACACAACCGTTTGGGCGCACGAGCTCTTATAGCAAAACCTAATTTCCATAGTTCAACACATTTTACCGATAATATGATTGCAATTCAAATGAGTATGGATAGCGTAACATTTAATAAACCTATATATTTAGGGTTTTCAGTTCTAGAACTATCTAAATATAAAATGTATGACTTTCACTATCAGTATATGCAGACAAAGTTTAATGAAAGTTTAAAATTAAATTATATGGATACTGATTCTTTAATTTACACAATAAGAACAAACGATTTTTATAAAGATATTTACAATGATCTTCATCTAAACTTTGATACATCAGACTATTCAATTAATAATGTTTTCAATTTCCCCTTGCAAAACAAAAAAGTCTTGGGAATGATGAAAGATGAGAATAATGGACATGTAATGTTAGAATTTATTGGGCTTCGATCAAAAGTATATTCAATAGCTGTTGACGATAAAGAAGAAATCAAAAAAGCTAAAGGTGTAAAAAACTCTGCTTTAAAAAAACTAACTATAAATGATTACCGTAACTGTTTGATAGATAAAACCATATATCACGATAAAATGTATATATTTAAATCTATCCTACATGAAATTTATACACAACAAATATCAAAAGTTGTATTAAGTTATGATGATAATAAACGTTATATAAGAGAAGATGATATTAATACCTATGCTAGGGGACATTTCAAAATAAACAAAAATTGAAATTTTAATAAAGTCTAAATCATAAAAAAAGGTTTTTTCTTTTACAAATACAATACTTATTTATACATATTTATATTATTACATATATATATATATATGTATATATATATATATATATATATATATATATATATATATATACACATACATACTTCAATATAAGATTAATTTTTTTACTATTTTTTATTATATTATAAAGTTTTCAAACAAATAAATAAAATATATAAATACATAAATAGTATATTTATTTTTGGGTTTTTATTTCTTATCAACTTTGTTGTGTATGGTTAGGATTAAGCTTTTGTATTCAAACAACTTAATTAAATCAACTGTTTCAAACACACATTCATACATATCAACGAAAAAGAAAAAACCACAACAGAACTTTTGACAACAGAACAACAATACAATAGGGTGGCACTTATATCATCGTTGTTAGTTTTCTCATACAAAATTAGTATACAAATCCTAACCAACCCCACCCAAACCCCGACCAAACTCAGCCAAGCCAACCCAATTCGTGCCAGCCCTGTTGCGAATCTCATTACTCACACACAATTTCAAAAACTTCCACGTATATAAGTACCACACTATTTTTGCTCCCTGCTCCTATTTCCAGAACTCTCTTCAATACCCTACTCGAGATGACCAAATTCTTTATTGATTGCTTGTCGCAGCAAGAGATATGTGACATTCCTATTTTGCCTAGAGAAAAGCCAATACCAACTTTCTGCTTTTCCTTCTAACAAAACGTGGAAATTGGAGATTAAGTGTTCTTCTGAACACCTAGATCTGGCAGTTAGGGTCTCCACTTTAAAGAGGAAATCGGAAACCGAACTAAGTCCATCATATGAGATTTTTCACTTCTCCAATCTAACGTTACTGTCAGATAAATTTATATTTCCTCTGTTGTGAGACGACTGATTACTGTCTAAATTCTCATATAATACCTGTAGCCCGAGTAAATTTGATCGGTTATCTGAGCCGATTTTAGAAATACTATTTCGCAAAGAGCTAAGCTCTCGCCGAAATTCCGCTCTAGTGTTATTCATAGACTGTTCCATTATGGCAATCAATGAATCAAAATTCACGTTATTATTATCGTTATAATTAGCCGAGGTGGTGGTGTTTTGCCTACTAGGCAGTTCATACTTCGAATTCGGTATGAGATTAGGCCCACTCCCCGAAATCCTGCCACTAATTGGAATAAAAGATTGCGCACCGGCTGGAAGTTCTTGATTGTCTAATAATTCTATTTCTTGAAATAGCGAAGAAGCATGAGGTAAATTATTATAATTTTGATTTTCCTCTACTAATTTTGGTTCCGATGACATGGAGGTAGACAAATTTATACTGTTTGAGCTTTGATTCTTTTCAATCGATTTTGCTTGGTCCATTCTTTTATTCGCTGGGGAATGCACTACTAATGGTCTAGATTTACTAGGAATCGGATCTTGTAGTTCGATAGAAATGTTGTTTCGAGATGCTGAAGAAGCCTTTCCCTCTTTTCCACGATTACTAGAATTACTTGAGTTTCCTCGAAATGTATTTCTAGTGTTCATCCCGAAAAAAGAGCAAACTGCAGATTAAGTATTTTAGATATGTCAATCAGACTGATTTACGACAAAAACAAAAAAAAATAGATAAGGGGAAAAAATACTTAACCAGTAAGCTTAAAAAACTAATATGTAAAAAAAACTAATATATATATATATATATATATATATATATTAATAAACAAGAGTTAAACAAATTATTTCAAAAAAATTTTTACAAATTAAATTCTCAAATCAATGGGAAAGATATATGTACTTCGACTAAATAGACTGCTTAAGCAAAATATTTCTTTGATTTTTGTTTTTGTTGTTTCCTCTGTAAGATCTTAATACGCTACATTAAGTTCTTCTACATGTGACATTTAGTGTCCTTTATTAGTATGCAGAAGAAAACATATATATATGTTTGCAAATACGTATAGAAAAAAAGGATTCAATACTTAAAACGCAACAAGACTAAAAGTTTGATTTCAGAACTTGGACTATTTATATCATGTAATAATTTTATTGGTTAAATTTAATTTAATTTTTTTTTTTTTTGATATGACTTAATCCCCAATTGTTGCATATAGTTTCAGGGTTAATAAAAAAACCTACACGAACCATGAATCACAAATGAAATTAAGTGGCTGGTGTAAAATGTAAAAGTTTTGAAAACTTAAGAGTTCTATAACCAATATTGATTTCCTATAACATTTTCCTTCTGTCATTATTTCCTACATAATTTCCCGCCCTTTCATAAAAACACCTTGACAGATACGTTACCCTTAATTTTAATTCTGTCCCAAAAAAAATTTTCTTTTATATCTTTACTTGAAAATATCTATACTTGTCTCCGATATCCTTCCCATTTGACTAAATAAATTTAGCTCTTCATTTCAAAACAATTCAGTCACACATTTTATTATTAATAATATTTGAGATTAAAATAAATTGATATTAAGAGAAAATAAAAACTGATAATCACTTATGGGTAACGATCTAGAAACGAACCTTATAAAAAATATAATTTACTTATATACTTATTGATTATCAATAATATTGTTATGAAAAAAAAAGAGATGAACAAACTTAATTAAATATGATACTCACAAAATCATTTATCTACATGTTCCAAATTCATGTTGTCTCGATGATGATGGGCCCACCATTTAGGAGTACATCATCATGAAATTGTTGTTAATTGCAAAAAAAAATAATGATTTTACAAAAAAAAAAATGTAATAATAATACAAAATAAGAAAATAAATGTAGAATATCAAATGAGTTAACAATAAAGATATTTTAATACACTCAACAATTAATGTCAGTAATTTTATTCGACAATTAAAATTTAATGTGTTGGTTTATTAAACTTAGAACTTATGTGTAAAATTTAATTGTAATTTTACAAAAAAAAAGAGAAAAAAAAGAATATGTTTCATTTTCTAAATATCATAATAACATTTTATGATTTAATTTCAAAAGAAGAAAAAAAACTAATATTTGGAAAATGAACTAATCTTTACACTTAGGCTAACTGGGACCCTTTTTTTATAATTAGAATTGAAAATTGGACATTAATTAATTTGAAATAATTTAGTTCTTTGTCTTGTGACAAGTTTAGCTTACAATAGTTTATAGTTTTTTTTTATGCCGAATTTTGTACAAGCAAATATGAGGTTCAGGGAATTTATTATTTGTTTGTTGATGTTGCAATTTACACTTGACGGGGTTTCGTTAAAACTGTTTGTGCATTATATTTTGGTTTAATTTTTTTTTTATTTGTATGGTTTTGTTTCTTTTTTTTTCTTTTACGTTAGTAAGTTGGAAATATAATTTTATTGGACTTACATATTTAATAATATGAAACCAAACATATATACACATGTAAAGTGTTCTTACAGTATCAGCTTGGAGGTTGGTTTATATAAACGTTTTTATGTGGGGGGCCTCATGTCTATACTCCATGTCTGTTAGTGCCCATCTAGCAGATGTTATACGCTAAGGATTTTCTTCCAAATGCGCCTTTATCTTAAGCCTCCTTATCTTAGAGATGAATTTTGCATTTTTTCCTATCACAAATCATATATCAGAATCGTTGCTTAGTGGACTTTTGCCCTTTTTTATTTTTTTTTAAATGCCTTCAACTTTAATTTTAGCTTCTTTTTTCTTTTTCAAATAACTGTTTTCACATGTTCTTTAACCTTCTGAATAACTTTCTGTAATTCACAAAAGTATGCAAATAGCTTAAGTACGAACTAAGGTCAGTTACTGCGCAATTTATTTCCAATGAGAAATCAATAAGATAAAAAAATTAGGCCTCTAATTACATTTAGCGTATGCAAAAAGAAGACGAAAATACTTTACTGAGATGAAGAGATTCACATTATGACAAGTGCATTATTAAGCACACCTTATTATATACATATAAAAGTGAGAGGTAAATATACCTACATACATGCTCGTATGTACCTGTGAAAAAAGGTTATATAAATATTTTTATAGCATGGTAGTTAATTGGGAAGGAAAGCTAATCAATGCATAACGAATAATGATATGATGAAGTAATTGTTGTAATAAATTAGAATGATTTGGCTTGAAACTTTTAATCAACAGATGCAAACTTTTTTTTTTTTTTTTTTTTTTTTTTATACAAACAATTCGCAAAGCGATTAGCTTGTCTGCGGAAAACACCTATGGCTTTCAGATGTTTAAATCAAACTTTGATTATATAAAAATCGCAACAACCTCTTTTTTTAACAAAGCACACTTTTTCACGCTAAGCTTTAGGTCAGCCACTGATATTTGCTGAAGAATTTCTGCCAGGTTCTTAAGTTGCTCATTAAATGTTTTTCCCATCGCAATTATGTCATCGAGGTATACTAAGCAAGTTTTCCAGAGCAGTCCTTTCAGTACTCTCTCCATGAGGCTCACAAAAGTAGCCGGCGCATTGCAGAGCCCAAACGGCATCACTTTGAACTGCCATAAACCATCACTCGCACTAAAGGCAGTTTTCTCCTTGTCTTTTTCTGCAATTTCTACCTGCCAATATCCACTTTGTAGGTCTAATGTGGAGAACCATTTTGTATCAGCTAGGGTGTCCAACTTATCGTCAATTCTTGTAGTCCACGCAGAATCTCGTGCTGTCATCTTTCCTTTTGACTAGGACCACAGGCGAGCTCCAGGGACTTGACGACGGCTCGATTACTCCACTCTTCTCCATTTCTCTTTGCCAGCGGTATGCTTCGAGCTAGCTGTTTGATTGGCTTGGCATTGCCTGTATCAATTTCATGTTTAACAATGGATGTCCTTCCTTGGATTTGACCTGGCCAGGTAAAAATACAGGCATGTTTCCTAAGCAGATGATTGGCTTTATTTCTATCGGGAGCTTCTAATCCTGGAATGCTTCTGCTGGAATGCATCGGACAATTTCGGAATTCTCAATGATTACTCTTTCTTGGCCGGATAAGTTGAGCACTCTAACAGGGACTATACCGCCATCGATGGTTTTCACAAGGGCCTTTGCCGCCGTTCTTTATATCTGATGGTTCTACTACCTACAAACAGTTGTCCCCACAATATCCCTCCATATGAGCCTATATCAACGTTTCAGCCTGTGGTGATAACTTTCGCTGTCCAACAGCAACTATTCTTCTAACGTGTGTCCGGTTACGCGAATACATTACTTGTTGCCCCATGTTTAGGCTGAGGCTATGACTTATCATGAAATCTGCACCAATGATAACTTCGTCCACAATATCGGCAACAATAAACACATGTCTTACGGTGATATTGGCAATAGTCACCTTCTGTTCTATTTTACCATAGATAGTGGCAGGCTCCCCAGTAGCTGTGCGTATTCTTATGTTATTCAGCGGTTCGCAATTTCCTTGCACCAGTGTCTATGGTAAAAATGTGTTTCCGCCCGTTTATATATCCACACGCCGTAAGATTGCTGTTTCTCTTCTGTATCACTGATATGGATATTGTGAGGCCCTCGCTTGTGGGAGCTAGCTCTTGCCCCTTAGTTATAGCTCAGTTTAGTTTGAAGAGGACTCCTGAGCTGTTTGTTGGTTCACCCGTTTACTTTTTCTAGGCGGCGGAGCGGATCTAGATCTTTCCCTTGGTGACCTGCAGTTTCGCTGGAAATGTCCGACTTTTCCGCAGTTAAAGCACTTGACCTTTGGTTTAGGTTGACTCTCTGCTAGTGCCTGTATTACTGCGTCCTTCAACTGACTAAATAGGTTGTCTTCCTTTTCAGTAACGATCTCTACATTCCACACCTTATACACCTTAGCAGTTTCCTGAGCTAGCGCAAAATATACGGTTTCTGCAAACGTAGGCTTTGGCATAGCACCTACTGGAAGTTTTATGTCCGGATCACGGATGCCGTTAATAAACGACTCTACTTCAAAGTGATCCAGGAATGGGTGATTTTCGCCTGTATAGGTAAGCTGCACTAACTACTCGATTTCCATGGCAAAATATTGTAAAGACTCATTTGGCTTCTGTGTTCTACCTCTCAATTCCATGCGGTAAATTTCACCATTGTGTTCACCACAATACTTACGTTGTGATGCTGCCATTATATCCTCATGGTTTCTCCTGCAGCTCACGGGTACGGTTTCTAGCACTTCTGCTGCGGCCCCTTTCAAGGCCAAAATCAACTTTATGGCCTTCTCTTAACCATCCCAAACATTTTTGTTGGCAACTGTTTCAAACTGAAATTTCAAGATGTTTAATGGTGCGTTGTCATCAAAGCAGAGCGTCTTTATTTGGGTAGAAATCTCTGAAACAACTCGCACTGGACTGGTACTGAAGATTGACGATTTTTGCTTCCAAATCATGTAGTTTCTTGTCGACGCCACCAATTTCTAGGCTGTGAACTTTATTTTTAGCTCTGATATTTTTTCATCAAATTCGCTGACTTGTACTTCAACGCCATTTATTCTCTTAGTTATGGCCTCAGAAAATTCCACCAGCTTCTCGTTCGTAGTCCTAGATGTTTTTCATACTTCAGCTAATATTCTCTCATTTTGAGCTAGAAGTCTCGCATCCATTTGGCCTAAAAGTTTGTCGCTTATGGCCTTAGAAGTCTCCTGAACTTTTGCATCCATTCTTTTAAACCTTGTTTCCATTTTTTCCATCATTGCGGCGAATATTGCGCTGATGTCTGTACTGTTTGCAGCTCCACGAGTACATACCACAATTTCTTTTTTCTCATCGAACTCATAAATTTTCTATGTCGATGTTGCGTCGCTGGAACACTTCCAACAATCTTTTCTGTAGTTCGACCTTGTTACCATTTGTTGGCAAATCCAGATTGTTCAACTCTTTCTTGAAATTAAATTTTTCTTCAAAACCAATTACTACGTTTAATCTTTTCAAATGTACGTGGTTTTATTCACCTTTAATCTTTTCAAATGTGTGAGGTTCTCCTTTTCGTATCACTCTTACTTTGCGTTTAACCCTTTTTAAACGTATCGCTTGTGTTTACAAATCCCACTTCTGACACCAATTGTTACTTTTTTTTCTTTAAAAACGCTTTTCCGTGGACTCGAAGATTTGTAAATGAATAAAAGACACCAGTGTAGTAATTATGGTTAATTAATGATGCAAGTTTATTTACCAATACACTTAAACTAAATTAATCAAGAGCTTAAATACACAAATACAGCTTAAATTACTCAAATGTCTCTCAACTGGTTACCACTACGTCTTCCTCGTTGTTATATTCGCACGTCTCTTAACTGGCTGTGCTAGTATTGACGCAATTGCTTTTTGTCTGCTGCTCATCACACACGAGACTCACTTTCTTTACGCTATTTGTTTGTACAACCAAGCTATCCCACTGCTTTATTATAACACACACTTATGTACGACTTTCAACGTTTTCAACTGAGATTTAATCTTTCTTTACAACAATAAACTGAACTTTTTAGTATACAACTCTTTTAAATGATCTCTTCACAATAGACGCTTTAATTATAATTGATAATTATCAACTGACTCGCCATTGGATGCGTTACCCCTTTTTATAGTACGCACAAAGTCACTAGAATGTTTCAGCAAAGTCTAGACATCATCATCTAAAATGTTGTCTACTAAGCCCGTAATTAATTCATGTGGTTACTATATACATACACGTGTATATGCATACGTGTGTACATACATACATACATCATTAACGACGCAATGCATGGTGGTTACTTGCTGGAGTACATTTGCTTTTCGTTTGAATTAACATGTGTGTATGTAGGTATATATGTGATTATTCTTAATAAGCACACGCTGTTAGTTGTTTACGTTTAATCACGCTGGTATGTGCTATTGTTCTAGTTAGTTCTTTGAATCGAACCTGTAGGAATATTTTCCGTAGCACATGCGTTAAACTTGTTGGAATATTTTTGCGTAACAATATATATCGAGGGATTTTTTACTTATTGTTTTTTAATGTGAATTATTTCAGTGCAAAAAATAAGATTCGTAACTTGTGGTAATTAAAAAATTCGTAGTGTGCTTATGTTCCTTCGGTATCAAAATGTGCCACAAGGATCAATGTAAAAGTGCATATCATGCTAGCTGTGACCGTTGTGCTATTTTTCTTCTTGCTATTTTATATGTGTATCAAAGTCTCCCATAAGACTCAATGAAAAAGTGCACATCATGGTGTGGGCGATGTGCAATTTTCCTTCATCACGATTATTTTTAAGGGAAGATAATTTGAAATGTAAATTTTGTTGAGGAGAATTTTTTAAATATTTCTTATATTTATCTTATCTTTTTCTATTTTATTCACTTACAAGTAATACATTTCCATTGGTTAGTATATTTGTGTGCGTTAGGAAATTGTATTATATTTTACTACGAAAATTTTGTTGAGGGGAATTTTTTAAATATTTCTTATCTATATTTTATGTTTTTATATTTAATTCACTTACAAGAGATACATTTCTATTGGTTATTGTGCTCGTGTGCGTTAGGATATTTCATCATATTATGTGTATGTGTGTTGTGTGCATTGGTCTGTTCTATGGCCTATATTGTTGTTATCTCTTTTTATTACATTTACAACTGCATATTTTTTTACTTTTGTATAACTTTTTGATTACAAGAAACTTGCTCCTTAAAACATTTAAACCGCACCCACAATTTAGAGTATAAATAGATCGCTAGAAATTAATATAATTTATTCTCGTTTTGAAAATTTCATCAGTCTATACCATATCATCAAAAAATTATTAAATAAAACCGAAAAAATGGGCATCTATACTTGTGAAATCTGTGAAAAATCATTTAATCGCAATTTTTGCTTAAAACGTCATGTGAGGATGCAACATTAAGGTTCACCAATGATGTGTAACGTATGTAATAGACGTTTCCCGGACCGTAAAAAATTTTTTAAGCACACTCATTTAATTGAGCATCCTAAAAAAGTGGAAGAAACTGTTGTTTATTGTAAAGATTGTGGAGATTATATTCCTAAAACGACTTATCATTATCATGTAAGAACCAATAAACATAAAATTAATTGTGCTAAGATGTTAGACAATGGTTTAAGGTGTATAAACTCAGTCCACAGAGACCGCATTGCAACATATATGATCGAAAATAGCAATAAAGACAACTTAATACCTGTAAGCTTGTGAAAACACAATTGGTTGAACTGTTGAGGAATATGGTCCTAAGACTTTGCTCGATAAAATTTAATTGTGAACTATTTTGTGAATAATATCAACGTAAAGTCACAATGACCTAAAATTACTATACTTAACAGAGCCTCAACAACAGATGATATTCACCAAAGTTACGTTGACCAGTGCAATATTATTTTGAAAAGGATGAGCGTATTTCAAGAGCATGATAACGGATGGGCTTTAAAAGAAATATCACACCTCGAAATTAATATTAATGAATACATATTAAAGGTTCACAATACATTTCTCTACGCAGTAATAATCTCAAATAATTATTTTACTTATTAAGTAAAATATTTTTTTATTAAAAATACATTGAAATTTATTATTGATTATTATAAGCTGGATCCTATGCGCAATTCACTGTTGCTAATGCAGATCATCAGGCAACCTTTACCCAAAAATTCCTTAGAACAACTAGACTTAATATGTTTAACTTTCATTTAAACAAATGAGAAGCTCAACATATCGTCGGTTGATTACTAGTTTGATGTATGGAACAAAAATGAGTTTTCGAGAAAATCGATAAAGAATGTTTCGTTCATTATTTTTATAAAATACACGATAGAATTTTTTGTTTAATAATTATTAAAAATAATTATTAAAAAACCCTCACCTCACCTCTCATAAATCATGATCAGCCTTAAAGCCTTACAGACATACATAAAGTGACATGGCTACATATTACAACAATGCCTCGCCATTCATAAACCAAGATCAGCCTTAAATTCCTACAGACATACATACACACAGTCGATCTACCTCAAATACATCCCGCCCTCCACAAGCACAGATTGGCTTAAATTCCAACAGACATAAACGCCCCCGAATTCCCATGGTTACATATTACAACAACACCCTCACCGACACAAATCAAAGTCAGCCTTAAGGTCCCACAGTCTAGAGACACCCCGCCCACCACCAATCACAGCCGGACTTCAATTCCTAGTAATAGAGCCCTTTTGTCCGTCTTTTTTAAGCGAATGTGTCCAGTGAAGTTCAAGATATTACGAGCAAGCGGAATAGGGTGTGACTCGAATTTTGTTAAATATTTGCCAGCGTATTTTGCATATTCTTCAGTCACTAGTGGCATATTTAAATCACGACGTAAATTTGAGTTTCTTGTGTAACATGGAGCCGATATTATTAACAAAAAAATTTGTTTTGCCTTTGTTGGATTTTCTCTAGTTTTGAAGCTGAAGCAGTTCACCCTAGCTAAATTCCGTAGCACCATATAGGTTTCAAAACCGACTTGTATATCAAAACTTTACAATCTAGACTCAGGGTGAAATTTCTACAAATCAGGCAATGTAACTGAGTTAATTTTAGTTTCATTTGTGTTAGCTTAGAGTCAATGTGGTGTTTCCATGTGAGCCGTCGGTCAAGGTGTATACTAAGGTATTTCACATGTGAGTGTTGAAGAACAATTTGACTATTGGTTCTAATGGGGAAACAAGTATCTTTTCGTAGGGTAAATGTTACCTGAGCATACTTCTGTTCGTTTATCATCGGAAAATGTAGATGTGTGGATGTTACTGGTCACAGGCATATCACAAGTATAAATCAAATACAAAATTGGCCCTAGTTTAACATTTTTTAACGCACTAATAATCTTAAATTATTATTTTACTTTCAGTTCTCGTTGTACCGTCATAGTGAACAGACGTAATAGCGGAATTTTTCTTACATACATACTAAAAAAAAAAAATCATACAATCTAATATTCGTAGTATATATTAACTTTGATAAATAAGCTTTTGCTTTTGCTTTGCAAATATTTTTACATATAGAAATAACAAAAACAAAAAAAAAACCGTAAACAAAAAAAACACAGACAAAGTACCCTTGAGGAATACTCTATATGAGTACCCAATGATAACAATCAAAATAACAAATCTGATGATAGACTTACTGTGAGTACCGAAGCTCTTAATAAAAACAATAAAAATAAAAAATCTGTTGATAGACTTTCTCTACCGGCAAAGCCGCATTTTCTTCAGCGATCAACTTCGCTTTGTCCAATGCCAACTAGTGATTCCTTAACATTACCGTTGCCTAGTACCTCTACATTTAACTCAGCGATATCATCAGCTTCGGGCTCGTGGTCATCACTTAACCCTTTTTTCACTATAGATAAGAGTAGCCAAAAACCCAAGATCCAAGTCGGAATGGACAGATATATAACTGTGGTAAAGCACGGGCGAAGCCCAAAATCTTTTATAATTTCATCTGCTCCAAAGATCTCTAGGGATAACAGCGCATCATCTACTAATCGCCAAAACCGTTTTAAAATATTGCAAGATGACAACGACAAACCCGCTGAATTTGCGAACAAAACCTCCAAGCCGCCACCAATTAATTTAAGAGAAAAAAACTCAAACGCTCTTATTAAAAAATTAATTTCGGTAATTGGTGAGAATAAATTTCACATTGTTCCAATAAAACGTGGTAACATTGATGAAACGAAAATTCAAATTTATGAAGAAAAAGATTTTCGCACAATGGTTTCTGAATTTGAAAAAAGTAAAACAAATTTCTACACATACCAGCTCAAGAGTGCTAAAGGTCTGCAGATCGTATTGAAGGGCATAGAGTCCTATGTCGCTCCCGAAGAAATAAAAGATGCACTCGTCCTCCAGGGATTTAAGGTAAAAAATGTATCGAACATAATAAATAGGGAAAAGATCCCCCAACCTCTATTTCGCGTTGAACTGGAGCCAAATGATATAAAATTGAGAAAAAATTAGACGCACCTAATTTATAATTTAAAATATCTTTTATACCGAAAAATAATAGTTGAAGAACCACTTAAGCGTTCTGGACCCGTACAGTGCCATAATTGTCAAGAATATGGCCATACTAAAACTTACTGCAATTTACCTACTGTTTGTGTTGTGTGCGGCGAATTACACGGAACTGCTAGTTGCAATAAGCCAAAAAATCAAAGGGATAAAAAATGCAGCAATTGTGGAGGTAATCGCACTGCTAACTACAGAGGTTGTCCTGTGTACTCTTTCGTCAAACAGACTATGGGGCAAAAACCTAATTAAACCTAAATTATCCAGCCCAATCAGCAAACGCTTTATCCGCCACTATTGCGCAAGTGAGCCAACCAGTTACTTTCCGTGTATCGTATGCCGATGCTGCTAAGACAAATTTTATTCCTCCTCAAAATGTTTCACCACCAAATAATTCAACAAATACAAACTCAAGCTTTAATTTCAATCGCCTTGCAGCTACTATTGATAATCTGGTGCAAACTACAAACAACTTTACTACAAATATGACTAATATGATGCAAGAAATGCTGCGAATGCAGAATACACTGCTTCAAGCATTACTTAACAAGCCATGAACACGTTAAAAATATGTTTCTGGAACGCAAACGGCATTCGCCAACATAAAAATGAACTTGAGCACTTCCACATGGAAAAAATATTGATATAATGTTGGTCTCAGAGACTCATTTGACTTCGAGAAGTCTTTTTAAAATTTCTGGCTACATCTTATATGATTCAAAGGACCCAAGAGGAAGAGCATGCGGTGGATCAGTAATTCTAATAAGGTCAAGACTCAAGCATTATATTATTGACAACATTTCTGAAGAACATCTACAAGCAACGAATATTTGTATTGAAAATTTTTGCACTAATTTTGTAATATCATCAATTTACTCCCCTTCCAGATTCGCAATTACTGAAGATCAATACGAGGATTTCTTCAAATCTCTTGGCCCTTGTTTCGTAGCAGCTGGGGACTATAATGCCAAACATACGTTCTGGGGTTCTCGTCTTATCACACCCAGAGGTCGAGCGTTGCTCAACACAATTTCAAAAATGGGCTTGGACGTCATTTCGAGTGGGGAGCCCACTTACTGGCCTACATACATATACAAATTTCCGAATGTTATGTTATGTCATGAAAAACATCTCTAGGGATTTAATTCAAGTTGAAGCTTCTCTAGATCTCTCGTCCGACCACTCTTCCACGATCGTGTCAATTTGTAGCCTATTAAGAAGTGACTTACCTCATCCTTATGTGAAGATGATAAATCGTGTTAATTGGCTGTGATTCAAAAAATATCTTAGTAGTCATTGCACAGAAAATATTACGCTAAGAACACCCGATTGTATTGAATCTTACATTACCAACCTTAATGAAAATATTAAACAGGCTGCTGAACATGCCACTACCTCTTATCCGTAGACTGGGTTTAATAGAATTTATTCTACTGATATTGAAAGTCTCGTGTGTGAAAAAAGAAGAGCTAGTAGAGAATGGCAACAGCACAGATCACCTCAACATAAAAATAGGTTTAAAGGGTGCACTAAACGACTCCAAGAGTTGCTTGCATTTAAATATCAGATAAAACATGTAAATTGTTACTTTAGGTGTTATCTTTCTGTATACATTTTAAGACTGATATAATGGCAAAGGTATACATATTATATACCGTTGAATAGACAATTATATCTACTATTGTGATAACATAGAAAAAATAAAGAAACATTTGAAATAAAGAAAATAAGATCCATAATTTAGACAAAAATAAAAAGTGTAGAAAAATAAATTTTTTAATCAAAATTGGATTTTGAATATTTCGAAAAGTATTGAAGGTAGGAGAATATTTTTTTTCAGTTTGCAAAGCTAAATATATAATATTGAAAAAAATTAAAATGTTTCCCAATATATAATTTAATAATACTTTTTTCTTATTGGGAAAAATTGTGTTAGAAAAATTTTAGCATTTTTAGAAAATCTCCTCTCCTGCCTACATTTATATGTAGGATGTCAAGAGTTTCTTACAGGTTACTTACAAGAAGTTTATTTATAATACATGAAATACCGAAATATATTTATTAGACATAAAGTCTTTATTTATTTAGTTTGAAAATTTGCTTGTTTTTATGGAACTTATCAGTTGAAAGTCTACTCATGAGTTCCAAAAAGCGGGAACAAAATGCATATCGACAATCGCGTAACCATAAAAACAAGCAAAATTTTCAAGTTTATTTATAATAAAAAACCAAAAAAATTACAAAACGACCGTGCCACATCCGAAAATCAGATTTTTTTTAAAAAAATTGCTAGTTTTCGACCAATGCTGCATGTAGGGTGCACCAACAAAAATCTCCAAAATTTATTTCACAGCCTTTCCTAATGCCTCTTCTCTTAAAAACAATTAAAGTTTTAAAAAAATACTTAATAATTTTTTAAAATATTGCAAAAAAATTAAGAATATTTTTTCCCCAAAATATATAAAATTTTCTCATATTTTTCGAAAATCCAAATTGCAAAATTATTCCTTGCTATAATTTTTGAGATATCAAAATTATATTTTTTATATGAATTTGGATAAAGTTTTCTTTTAAAAACAATAAAACCAAACAATTTCTGCTAAGTGATAAAGAAGCTATGTACTAACGATTAAAGAAAGTCATGGTCAAAATTTAAAAACAAATTTTAATGTCAAATATCTTGGAAACTGTAAGATATAAAATAGTGCTTTAAGATGTTTTATTTTTGTTTCTTAACGTTTATTATCCCGCTGAAAAAATTATTGAAATCGGTCCATATTTACAAAAGTTACAAGCTCCGAAAGAATTTCGATACCCGCAGTTTCCCAATTTGAGGATCTTTGGAGTTACCCTGTCGTACAACAGGGTACCTCAAAATATACTTTCTCAAAATTTCAAAACTTCTACTTTCCAAAACAGTTAGCTTCGTCTAAATCGGTTGACTAGTTCAAAAGTTGCGGACTTTTTACCACTTTTTTTTTAATTCACGCCACTGTGTGCCGGCATTAAGAAAAATCATTTTCTCGTTTTCCCCTAGTAGGAAAAAATATATGATGTTTTGCCTTCGGCATTTAGAAAAATCAATTTCATGATTTTTAATCCACTACCACAAACAAAAATCACCCGTTCGCACAACTAATGTAAACAAAAAACAGTTAATGTAAAAAAAAAATCCTAATGTAAACAAAAAACACAATTTCTCAAATTTCAAATTTTAATTACCCAAATTTTAAAATTTCAAATTTTAATTACCCAAATTTCACAATTTTAATCGGCGCCAGAACCCCCAGTTCACTACTACTCATATGAGACAGGCTGTACATATCAGTTGGTCATTCAGTATCTTGTTTTATTTATTTTTTCTTCTGATATATCACTACTTTTTTTGATTTTGCTACTTGAAATAGAGAACATTAATATAATTTTAAGTATATTATTTTTAATGAAAATATATACATATGTGAGTATGTAGATATGCAAATCTATTCATATCTATGTACATATATGCAAATATATGTATGTATGTAGAAATTAGTTTACATACAACGAAATACATGTTTAATAAATAACTATTGCACCAAATCGATCTCAAAAAACTCAGTCACCTCCACCATGAATTAAGCGTAGGTGTTTTCATATAGTGTCAGAAATATTGGAATATCGAAGTTTGAAAGAATTTTTGCCTCAAATATTTTTATATCAGGTTTGTTGGTTGACCCCTTCAAGTTATTGTTGGTGATGTAGCCTGAGTTATATCGGATCCAGATATGATTTCTAACTTAAAAAAGGTCCTCATCACCTTCTATCAAGTTTTTATATTTTTCTAGCATGCGTGTCTTAGCATGCTTTTGTGGATAGTGACGCGAGAGTCGGAGATGTAGTGGTGTTTCAGTTAAAACTCTATACTATTAGAATTTTCAATTTCGCTCTTTTGAACCTTTTACAAAGTAGATAAAAACATATGTATTTCATTCAGCGCACAGTCATAAAATTTCTTTGCTCACAAAATTGTGTGACTTGAGGAATTCTTTTAAATTTGCATGCTTCGGCATACTTTCAATATTTTTTCTGTAAATTTATTTGATACTCATACAGATACAGATAACAAGTAAGATCTGCTCACATTGCATTTTACAATTAAGTTTGCTTGGTACTAATTCATACACATGTACATTCTTAAAGATTGGAAATCTAAGTCAAATTTCTATAGTTTATCCATATTTTCTAAAGATCTGATAGCTATAGAAATGAATAGTGTGAATATCTATAATAATAGCCCTTTTGTATATTTTAAAATTTCGCTTGCTAGAATTTCGAAATGGAAAATGTACAACTTTCACTATAAAAAGTGATAATATTATGTATTGCTGAATATTACACTGTGTGGTAATTTATTTTGAACGGTTAAGTTTTCGAAATATTTCATACAGGCCAACAAGTTTAGAGAATTTCCAGCGTATTATGTTAATTATATTTCTTAGGACCTATCATTCCTAATCAATCCTTCAAAAAAACAAAACAAACTAGATTTTTCCTTTTTAATTTAATTTTTACTTTCATTAAATTTCAACATTTTGTTCATCTTTAAATTACTTTATTTAGCAGCTTTTTCTCATTTGTTGAGTTAACTTTATTCGGAAACATTTTAATAGTGAGATGAACTTTTATACTGTGTACTAGTACATTAAGTAATTCTTTGTATGTATATTTCAATACGCTTAAGTAGTAGGGAACTGGGGGTCCTGGGGCAATTAAAATTGTAAAATTTTCAAATTTTAATTACCCAAATTTTAAAATTCTTGGAAATTTGTGAAATTTGATACCTACGTGTGTGTGTGTCCGTCCGTCCGTCTGTGTTTTTTGTTTACATTAGGAGTTTTTTGTTTATATTAACTTTTTTTATTTATATTAAGTATATGTATGTATGTATGTATGTATGACCGTGGGAACTTGTGCGTGGAATATTTTGTGGGAATACATTAAGGGGGTTTATAGCTTTAAGATTTTTATATTTGTATGATTTTTTCTAATGCCGACGGGAAAACATCTTTATTTTTTCTAATGCCGACGGGAAAGTTATGATTGTTGTTAGACTGTGGAAATTTGTTGATGTCCGTGATTTGGGCAGGTGAGGTTTTTGTAACATGTAACCGTGGGAATTTGCGGGTGTATCTTTAAGGCAGCCTGTGTTTGGTGGGGGCGGGTGTTGTTGTAATATGTATCCGTGGGAATTTGTGTGCGGAATATTTTGTTGGAATACATTAAGGGGTTTATAGGTTTGAGGCTTTTATATGTGTATGATTTCCTGATGCCAACGGGAAAACATGTTTATTTTTTTCAAATGCCGACGGGAAAACATGTTTAGTTTTTTCAACTGCCGACGGGAAAATCATGGAAATGATTTTTCCTAATGCCGACGGAAAATTTGAGGGTATGTCTAGCTGTAGGAATTGAAGTCTGGCTGTGATTGGTGGAGGGTGGGGTGTGTCTAGATTGTGAGACCTTAAGGCTGACCGTGATTTGGGTAGGTGAGGGTGTTTTGTAATATGTAACCATGAGAATTCGGTGACGTATATGCTTGTTGGAATTTAAATCAAGCTGGGTTTCGGTGGGGGGGGGGGGCGGTATGTATTTGCGGTAGATCGACTGGTGTAGGGTGGGGAGTTGTTGTAATATGTATCCGTGGGAATCTGTGTACATGTATGTATGTATGTCTGTAAGAGTTTAAGGCTGTCTGTGATTTATCAAAGGTGAGGTGAGAGTGTTCATGTAATACGTATCCGTGGGAATCTGTGTATATGTATGTTCGTAGGAGTTTAAGGCTGATTGTGATTTGAGGTGGAGGAGGGTCTTGTTGTGATAGATAGATAGAATGTGCCTATGTGTATGTGTATGTATGTATGTATATGTAGCAGTTTAAGTCTATCCTTGATTTAAGGTAGGCGGGGGGGGGGGGGGGGGTGTTATTGTAATATGTATCTATAGGAATTTGGGAGTTTATATGTTTGTAGAAATTTTTGTGCATGTATGTCAGTAGAAGTTTAAGGCTGATCGTGATTTGGATTGTTGAGATTGATCGATTGTATGTGACCTTGAGAATTTGTATATGTATATCTGTAGAAAATTTAAGGCTTATCGTGATTTATGAGGGGCGAAGTGTTCATTAAATATATCATGATTACTGAGAGGTGAGGTGAAGGTGTTCATGTATATGTATACGTATTTGTGTGTATGTATGTCTATATGAGTTTAAGGCTGATCGTGATTTAGGTTGTGAGATTTATAGATTGTAGGTTACCTTGAGATTTTGTGTATGTATATCTGTAAGAACTTTAGGCTGACTGTGATTTGTGAGGGGAGGGGCGTTGTTGAAATAGATTTAATTTTTCGTAGATGAATTTTAGTATGTGTGTGTGTATGTGATTTTCTCACCATAGTATTTATATGTACGTAGAAATAAATTCTTTCTCATATGAACATTTTTTGCTAGAAAATATTATCATATATCTGAACTTCCCTAATCCTAGTATGTTTTTCATATTGGAGGATGAGATTGCTTTATATTTTATCAAGCTTAAATTTTGTCCAGTGTTAAATTCTGTCGGTCAGAAATTTGTTTATATTTGTATAAATATTAATTTCAGATTTTGCAAAATTCTTGTGTACGATCGTGGTGATTTTTTTGTGTGTGTATGCGCGATAGAGTTTGACTAGTCTGTGATAAGTTTGTTTATTTAAGTACATTTGTCTTCTTCGACTTTCGTCTTCAAGCGTCAATAGCTTGGAGAACGGTTTGCATGTTTTCATGATGTAGATATGTAAGTGTGATTGTTAAAATCCATTAAATACTTGAGCATGGGTAAGAAATTTGATAATATGTGTACATACGTACATATGGATCTACAAATTGATTTTATGTATGTATGTATGTACATACAAATAAGTCTGGGGCTCCCTGTTTAAATAATTTTTTTTGTCATGTGCTGTTGTTGCTGTTGTAAATATTCGCCAGGTCTTTTGTGTATAGATGTGAAATATATCCATAGTTTTTTTATTTGAAATTAAAAAAACGTTCTTTTAATTTTTAGATGTATTTTCTTAAAAGTTTGTGAGGAGTTTCTGTTTTAAGTAAAATTGAATTCCTCTCTAGTTGTAGTAACTATAGTATAAATATTTAATATATTTTACTTCCATTTGTTTAAAGTTGATGTAGCCTAATGCGTTAACTCTTCGTCAACATTAGAAATTTTTCGGTGTAAAATTTTTTCCAACTATCATCTTTTTTCTTCACATTTTTCATATATTTTAGAACATCTTGCATTGGCTTTAAGAAATGACAAACGCTTTGAAATGAAACTGATTCAGTAGTCCAGCTTAGGTGATGATAGTTTTTTTGTTAACCACTTTGCTTCTCTCTCCTTTTTTATTGATAAACATTTAAAATCAAATGGTGGTTTTATAATGAAATTGTTATACATTATTGTTAAAAACATCCGCTACTTCTTTTTGTAATGAAAATCATTCGAAACCTTACTCGTATATTAAAACCATTTCTTCATTCATATTACTTAATTTATAAGACTTTCAGGACTTTCTATTATTCGATCATCAGTAAAAATGCAGTAGCTGAGGTCCTTGCTTATTGTTTCCTATTAAATTTCTATATCAATTGAGCCGCTATTGAATAAAAGGAACTTTTATCTTAAACTGTAGTGCATTTGGAAGTGCTTGAAATTCTTTCATATTATATCTTTGTTGGTATCTTAGATAAGAGTACATATAATATAGAATTGCATAACGTTTATTTTTAATTTTTGTGTTAAGATCATCATCATTTGGATATGAGACTGAATTTAAATGTACTTTTAAATTAGTTAAATCATAATGAGGAAACTTGTTTTCTTCTTGAATAGCGATCAACAGAAAACGAAATCGTTTTCTTACAATTTAGGTCTGGCCTCTCAACGGTTCCTCTAGTATACAAGATGACTTTCTATGTCAACATATCTGTCTACTCTTTGTCAGCGTTAAGGGACAATTAAATGTTAAAATTTTAATTCCTCAAATAGTGTTACTTCATACTGATAATATATTTTCATTAATAAGGTATATGTTTATCTTATGAAGGTTACTCGCCTATGGCTTTTATTTGATGTTCTAGATGATTTTTTTCTCATTTTATTAAATTTCAGCGTATTGTGTATATATTTCTGATATTTTTAAGTGCGCTTTATTTACCTGTCAGACAAAGTGTGATACTCAGTCTCTCTTTTTAATATTTTTTTTTTCTTCTTTTAATATATCACTACTATTTTTTCAGATTTTACTACTTGAAAAAGAGAATATTTGTATAATTTTTAAACGTATTCATATATACATATAGGTAAATATATGTATGTATGTATAGAGAAATTACTTTATCTACAAAGAAATACATGTTTAATAATCAACTATTCTAGAAAATCTATCTCAAATAATTCAGTTACCTCCACCATAAATTCACCGTCTGTGTTTTCATAGTGTCAGAAACATTAGAATAACTATGTTTGAGAGAATTTTTACATCGAGGTTTTCTACATGAGGTTTGCTGGTTGACCCCCTTGAAGTTATTGTTGACGTAGGCTGGGTTGTAATCAGATGTAATCATTTCTCACTTAAAAAAGGTTCTCATCACCTTCTATCAGGTTTTTATATTTTTCTAACATGCATCTCTTAGCATGCTTTTGTCCTTAGTGACGCAAGCGTCCGAGATGTAGTGGTGTTTCAGTTAAAAATCTATACTATTAGAATTTACAATTTCGCTCTTTTTATTCTTTTACAAAGTAGATACATATTTATGTATTTCATTTAGCATAGAATCATAATATTTCTTTACTTACAAAATTATATGACGTGAGGAATTCTTTTAAATTTGCATGCTTCGGCATGCTTTCAATATTTTTTCTGTAAATTTATTTTATACTCATTCAGATACAGATATAAAGTAAGATCTGCTGATATTGCATTTTACAATTTATGTATGCTTCAGCATGATTCCAGTTGATGTCCATATTTATTCAGTAAGTTTGTTTGATACTAATTCATACACATTTACATTCTTAAAGATTGGAAATCTAAGTCCAATTTATGTAGTTTGTCTATATTTTCTAAAGATTTGATAGCTATAGAAATGAAAAGAGTGAAGATCTATTATAATAGCCCATGAGCATATTTTAAAATTTCGCTTGCTAGAGCTTTCGAAATGGAAAATGTACAATTTTCACTATAAAAAGTGATAATATTATGTGTTACTGAATATTACACTGTGTTGTAATTTATTTTGAACACTTAAGTTTTCACAATATTTCATACAGGCCATCAAGTTTAGAGAATTTCCAGTATATTAAGTTAATTATCTTTCTTAAGACCTATCGTTCCTTCAAAAATACAAACCAAACTAGATTTTTCCTGTTTAATTTTATTTTTTACTTTCATTAAATTTCAACATTTTGTTCATCTTCAAACTATTATATTTAGCAGCTTTTTCTCATTTGTTGAGTTAACTTTAATCGGAAACATTTAAATAGTGAGATGAACTTTTATATTGTATACGAGTACATTAAGTAATTCTTTGTATATTTCATTTATATGAACCATCATCACATAATTCCTTTGGATGATCTATTAAATCATTCTACTATTGATGCTTTCATATTAAGTAATGTTTAATATTCTACATATGCATGAATTTTCCAGTGTCTATTAAAAAATTCTTTACAATCATCCATTTGTAAGCTTTTTGGTACTCATAACATTTCAAAAATATTTTCCACAGCCTAGGTTTTTTCGAATGCAACTTTTATTTTCAACGGTATTGACCATAGAAACTTTGTGAATGATTCATTTACAGTCTACAATAATCAATAATTTCTATTTTCTGTAGAATAGTTTCCCATTTCACCTAAATCAGCTCCATAAAAGATCAACCATTCCTTTCATTACATATCTACAATACACAAACAATTTTCGAGATTTATTATAGAGTTCGTCTACTAAATTTCTTTTTAAAGACATTGAGTTATTTTAAAGATTTTTTGGAGAGTGTTGTGATCTACTTGATGTACTTTCAACTATTTATACTAAACTAGATTTTTCCTGTTTAATTTTATTTTTTACTTTCATTAAATTTCAACATTTTGTTCATCTTCAAATTATTATATTTAGCAGCTTTTTCTCATTTGTTGAGTTAACTTTAATCGGTAACATTTAAATAGTGAGATGAACTTTTATATTGTATACGAGTACATTAAGTAATTCTTTGTATATTTCATTTATATGAACCATCATCACATAATTCCTTTGGATGATCTATTAAATCATTCTACTATTGATGCTTTCATATTAAGTAATGTTTAATATTCTACATATGCATGAATTTTCCAGTGTCTATTAAAAAATTCTTTACAATCATCCATTTGTAAGCTTTTTGGTACTCATAACATTTCAAAAATATTTTCCACAGCCTAGGTTTTTTCGAATGCAACTTTTATTTTCAACGGTATTGACCATAGAAACTTTGTGAATGATTCATTTACAGTCTACAATAATCAATAATTTCTATTTTCTGTAGAATAGTTTCCCATTTCACCTAAATCAGCTCCATAAAAGATCAACTATTCCTTTCATTACATATCTACAATACACAAACAATTTTCGAGATTTATTATAGAGTTCGTCTACTAAATTTCTTTTTAAAGACATTGAGTTATTTTAAAGATTTTTTGGAGAGTGTTGTGATCTACTTGATGCACTTTCAGCTATTTATACTATCATGTAGTTAATTTTCCAATCTATAAATTTTATCGTTCAGCTGTTCAATTTGTTTTTTCAAAAGATGATTTGATTTTTAGTATGTATTTTATCAATTCTATAACTATCTTCTATCTCTAATTGTATTTCAGGTTGTACTCTATCAATTTGCATTTTAATATATTCTTGAATTATATTAATTCCTTAAGCTATATTATTAATTTGTCCTATAGTTTATCGTTTGGAGTTTCCAGAAACAATTTACTGATAACATCATTCTCTGTCAGTGAATGATGATGATGATTAGTAGAAATTATATATTTTATATAGTTTTCAACATCAAATTTCTCATAATATTTCCATGTTCTATTATCAATCATTAAAGAAAATAAAGAAATATTAGGGCCTATATTTAACCATCAACTTGTATTTTATCTTCATTTAGTTTTAGGTTACTATCACCAAACTTTCATTCAAATCTTGATGTGGGCCATAGTTTGTATCTAATTCAATTCTTCCTTCCAAGACTGATAAATGAGTATAAGTGTCTTCAGAATTGGAAGTGTTAAAAATACTTAATTGATTGTATTTTATAATGTTTATTATTCAAAGTTTAGACAAAAAGTGAAAAGACAAAATGAAAAATATTAAATTCTTTGAAGTAATTTACAAAGGATAAATTGATTAATAAAAACAAAGTTCATATAAACAAAGTTAAATATTTTAGTTGTTCATATATATTCTGTATAATTCAACACGCCTCCTCAACTAAAATTTTTGTTTTGAAGACCCATTGATGAAATAAATAAATTGTGTTTGATATTGGGGAGTGGTTTTGTCAAAACGTCTGCTATCATCTCGGCTGTGGGTTTGTATTGGATGTTTATAATTTTTTTCTTCAACTGCTTGGCGTATAAAATGGTATTTATAGTCTATGTGCTTAGTTCTTGCATGGTGACCTCCAAACTTTGCCATCTGTTGAGCACTTTGTGAATCACTGAAAACTAGTGTTGCTTCATCAGACAAATAACCCAATTCTTTCAATAAATATCGCAAATAATATGTTTCTTTAGCGGTTTCTGAGAGAGCGATAAATTCTGATTCTGCACTAGATGTTGCTACTACACGTTGTTTTGTTGATGTCCAAGAAATTGCAGCACCTGCGAGAAAGAAACAAAAGCCTGTTTGAGATTTTCTGTCGTTAATATCTGTGGCCCAATTCGCATCCACATAGCCTACTAATGGTTCATTATTTTTTCTATAAATTAACTTAAATTTCTTAGTTGTATTTAAGTATCTAACAATTTGCATTGCCGCAGTCCAATGCTGCTTACGCGGGTCCTGGCAAAACTGCGAGAGCATATTTACACTACATGCTATATCAGGACGACTGTAAACTGATAGATGTAGAAGCGAACCGATAATTTCTTGATATTTCGTTTTATTAATACTTTCCGCTTCTCCTGGAATTGTAGGACTCCTTTCTAAATTTAGTTTATTTTGCATAGGAACTTTTGCTGGTTTTGAATTTTCTTGACCATATTTTCGAATGATATTTTCTGTGTATCCAGGTTGCGATATCGCTATCATATCACTTTCGATTTCCACTTCCAATCCAATACAATGTTTTGGTTTTCCCATATCTTTTATTTCAAAACTACTTTTCAAAATTCTTATTAATTTTTCCACCTCATTGTCATTATTAGATGCTATCAATATATCATCAACATAAAGCGTTATTATCATTACAATATTGCCAGTTTTGAAATAAATGCATTGATCGTGCTTAGATTGGTTTAAGCCAAATTGTTTAAAAACTGCATCAATTCTCTTAAACCATTGACGAGCCGCTTGTTTCAAGCCGTAAATAGCCTTCCTTAATTTACAAACTTTGTTTTTAGATTGTTCAAATCCTTCCGGCTGAAACATGTATATGTCTTCATCTAAGTTACCATTTAAAAATGCTGTTGAAACATCCAGCTGTCTCAATTTTAAGTCATTTTGAACTGCAAGTGCATACACAAGACGTAAAGAGCTTTGACGAACAACAGGTGCGAATGTGTCCATATAGTCAACACCATATTCTTGCGAATAACCTTTTGCAACAAGCCTTGCTTTTCGTTTTGCAACTGTTCCATCTGTCCTAAGTTTTGTTTTATAAACCCACTTACAACTTATAGGTTTTTTATTTTCTGGTAAATCCACCAGGTCCCAAGTGTTATTTCTGAGTAATGACTTGTATTCTTCTTTCATTGCAGTTTTCCATTCCTCAGACTCATTACAGTTTAAAACGTCTTTAAATGTTTTCGGATCGTCAGTAGTGTTTACTTTAACTAATTTCGTTGCATCTTTATTTCTAGTCCATGATCTTAAACGTTGCTTCATAGAATTGATTTCAGGTTCTGATTCTTCTTCTTCTTCTGTTGCGTCTATCTGGTCTGTACTATCAAAAAATTCATAATTTTCTTCAGGTTCTTTTATTTTTGGACTATTATTCTTTATCTGTTTTAAATTGCATCTTCGTAGCTGTATATCATCGTTATATTCATAAAATCTTGTTGTAGATTTATCATTACATTTTTCCTCTATACATATATCTTTTTCGAAGAATTTCACATCTCTACTTTTTAAAATCGATTTAGTATCTTTTTCCCATAGTATATATGCTTTAGATTTTTCATCATATCCGACTAAAACACCTTCGTAACTACGAGGCTCAAATTTAGTTTTTCCTGGTCTATTATTTAAAATAAATGCCTTACAACCTATTTTACGGAAATGTCGTATAGTTGGAACTTTTCCTGACCATAATTCTTCTGGTGTTTTCTTCTGGTTTAAGTTTGTTGGACAACGATTTCTAATATAAGCTGCAGTGCGAACTAATTCTGCCCACAAAAACTCTGGTAAATTTGATTCAACTATGAAACATCTTACCATTTCAACAAGAGTTCTGTTCATCCTTTCAGCAACTCCATTCTGCTGAGGGGTGTAAGCTACGGTCAGTTGACGTTGAATTCCAGTTTCACTAAGATATTTTGAAAAATCTCTTCCAACTAATTCTGGTGCATTGTCACTTCTTATACATTTAATTTTCTTGCCTTTTTCCAACTCAACACTATTTTTAAATTCTTTAAATACGCCCAAATACTCGCTCTTATTTATTATAAAATATACCCATACTTTTCTTGAGTAGTCGTCTATAAAAGTGGCAAAATACAATTTTTTTCGTGCAGATTCAACTTTCATTGGACCACATAAGTCCGTATGGATCAACTGCAATATTTCTGTAGTAGATTTTTCATTTTTCTTAGGGAATGGACTTCTTGTTTGTTTTGCTCTAATGCATACAGAACACTTTACTTCCCGTTGAATATTAATATTCGGCAAACCATGAACCATTTCATGTTGTTTCAAAAACATTAAATCATTTGAATTAAGATGTCCTAATCTTTGATGCCATAAGTCGAAATTTGAGCTTAATTCCTTAGTTTTTCTGCAAAAAGTGTTACGTGCCCTTTCCGATTTAATTAAATAAAGATTATCTTTCTTATATGCTTCGATATATACAAATCTGTCCTTTATAATTTCAGTAACAGAACCTTTCATTAAAACTTGATAGCCATCATCTGTTAATTTCGTCGTTGATACCAGATTACTTCTCAGTTCAGGAATATATAATGTATTATATAGTTTGAAATTAGCTTTCTGATCATACAAAATAAAGTTCAATTCAGCTGTGCCAATGTCTTTAACATCAAGCAATTTATTATCTGCTAACACAACTTTTCCAGTATAATCATAATTGATTTCAGAAAATAAAGATTCATCATAAGACATATGCGATGTGGCACCACTATCAATACACCAACTAGCAAATTTATCATTTGTGGTACCTGCTTTTAACTCATTACAACCTTGAGCATTACCTCTTATTAATTCTAGCTCTTTTACGACTTGATTTTGATCTGTTCTGACTCTACAATTTTTTGCCTTATGTCCTTTTCGACCACATTTATAACAT
This sequence comes from Nowickia ferox, assembly GCA_936439885.1. Classification (NCBI taxonomy): domain Eukaryota; kingdom Metazoa; phylum Arthropoda; class Insecta; order Diptera; family Tachinidae; genus Nowickia; species Nowickia ferox. Next base: position 51,397,315 of record OW387024.1, on the reverse strand, counting down.
TTATAAGGAAATTCACTATCGGACATACCTGTTTCCTTTTCTTTGAATTTAAATGATTTTGGTTTCCATTTCTTTACCTTTAATGCATTTTCTTTGCCTTCTTCATGCTCGTTTTTATCACCAATTTCAACCAATCTCGATCTTAAAATGTTCAATCCAGGGAATTCATTTGATGTATCAAATGCAGCACGTATTTCTTTGTATTGTTCACTCAAACCATCGAGCAATATAATAACTAGTAAACTTTCATCCAGATTAACATCCATTTCGGATAAACATGAAACACAAATATCAAATTTGATTAAGTAATCCGATATACTTTCTGTTGCTTGCATTTTTAAACTTAATAACTTACGAAAATTTTCAGCTTTGCGTCTTGTTGATTTTCGGTCATACGTTTCTTGAAGGTAAGACCATACCTCACATGCTGTTTTAAATTTTTTTACCATCCTTACTATGCTTGGTTCCATTGCTATAATAAGCTCTGAACGAGCATCAAGTTGTAAATCATCATAAAGATGTTGATTATCCAAAGATTTTTGAAATTCATCTTTTTCTTCTTCAGATGCCTTTTCAGATAATTCACAAACCACAGGTCTCTTTAAACTTCCTGTCACAAACTGCAATAGTCTTGCCTTATGAAGAATTGCTTCCATTTGCGCTTTCCATGTTGCATAATTCACGCCATTTAACAAAGAAATTCGACCATTCAATGCCATTTTGCAGCAATATAAGCAAAATTTTATTTTATTTCTTAGTTTTTGCAACTAAAATCCTTTTTATCGATTAACAATGGTTAGGTGTGAGGCCCATAACCTGTTAAAAATACTTAATTGATTGTATTTTATAATGTTTATTATTCAAAGTTTAGACAAAAAGTGAAAAGACAAAATGAAAAATATTAAATTCTTTGAAGTAATTTACAAAGGATAAATTGATTAATAAAAACAAAGTACATATAAACAAAGTTAAATATTTTAGTTGTTCATATATATTCTGTATAATTCAACAGGAAGTCTATGAGTAAAAATCATCTTCATCATCCTTATCATCATTCTCAGTATTAGCATCATTAAATAAGATGATATCATCAAATATTGTTCCTTCTGAAAGTTTATTTGGTGTACTTGTCTCTATATTGACTGATGGCTTTAAACTTGTATTATTTTCAGCTTCTATTTTGATTTTACTTTCTTCTTTCTTGCGAATTCTTTCAATATTTCTAGAACTATTTATGAATTCTTTGAGAGGTTCTGTTATAGGTTTAAATGTATCTTTTATTGCTCACATGTATCTATTTCACCAGTTTTTATACTACGAAGCTTTTTCTTCAAGACATTTCTTGTCAACACCAACTGTTTTAAAATTTTCTCATCCATGTTTAATAATAGTAAATAACAGGTATCAGCTATTAGATCAGGTATAAGCTATCAGATAAGGTTATCAGGTAACTGGTCTGGTTTTCAGATCAGCTTATCAGGACCTGATCTGGTTTTCAGATCAGCTTAATAGGACCTGGTCTGGTTTTCAGATCAGCTTATCAGGACCTGGTCTGGTTTTCAGATCAGCTTTTCAGGACCTGGTCTGGTTTTCAGATCAGCTTAATAGGACCTGGTCTGGTTTTCAGATCAGCTTATCAGGACCTGGTCTGGTTTTCAGATCAGCTTTTCAGGACCTGGTCTTGTTTTCAGATCAGCTTATCAGGACCTGGTATGGTTTTCAGATCAGCTTATCTGATTCAGATTGGGTTATCAGTTTACAAGTAGCTGCCCATTTATAACATTTAGATGAATGCAGTTTAAGGTCAGATGAAAAACGAAAAAGTAAACTTTTATGTAGTCAAATTCTCTTTTTTTCTATAACGATCATCGTTCAATTCAATATCGTTGCTTATAATCAAAATCCATATTTATCCTTCCAACATGCTTTATATTTGTCTCATCTTACTTAAAAATTATAATTACATTATGATTATCTAGTATCAAATGTTTGGTGATTCTGGTATAAGTTTGACATCAGCAGAATGCATCAACATTCTTATCTCACTCCATACAAAAATATGTTTCTCACATCTAACATCGTTAAATATCATATCAGAATTACTTTTAGCTTTGTTAGGAGAAATAACAGATTCAGTATCTGTAAATGTGTATTATCCCATTCCTTTAATTAATGAAATTATGTAATATCTTTAAGTATCCATATTTGGGTTGATAGAGAGATTTTGAGTATTAATATGTAGATGTTTTAAAATTTTAGTTCATTAAGACTTTTTAGCAAGCCAATCATAACATATTATTTTTTATTTTATTTTTTTTTACAATTTGACAGACCAACTATTTTTGCGCAAATAAAATTTGATAGAGGGGGAACTATGACTTGTTTTTGAACTAACGTTTGATGAATCATCAAAAATTTCGTACCATCCTATTTTTAGGTTGTTTTGACTATGAGTATGCACCAATATTTATGAAATGTGTTTCATAAATATTGTCTCTTATTTAGAAAAAATAAAATAATACAGCTATACGACACCAGAAAATATTTTCTGGTATCGTATAGCTGTATTATTTTATTTTTCCTATATAAGAGATAATGGTCCCTACTCATAGTCAAAACAAAGTATATTTTAAGAGTTTAAAACCAGTATTATCATAAAAAATATTGATTTTAAACTCTTACAGTCTTATTTATAAAAATTATTAAGACTTTATAAAGGTTTTTTTAGAAAAATAAATAAAAAAAAATTTTTCTAAAAAAGCCTTTATAAAGTCTTAATAATTTTTATAAATAAGGCTGTTAAAATATACTTTGTTTCACTAACCACATTTGTGTAACTAATTGCATTTCATAAATATTGACGTATACTCATAATCAAAACAAATGATAGTTTTATGTTGTTTTGAATGTGAGTATACATCATTATCTCTTATTAAATAAATAAAATAATGCAGCTACACGATTTCAGAAAATATTTTCTGATATCGTATAGCTGTATTATTTTATTATTTTAATAAGAGATAATATTTATAAAATGCATTTAGTTACACAAATGTGGTTAGTGAAACAACCTAAAAATAGCGTGGTACGAAATTTTTGATGATTCATCAAACGTTAGTTCAAAAACAAGTCATAGTTCCCTTCTACCAAATTTTATTTGCGCAAAAATAGTTGGTCTGTCAAATTGTAGAAAAATAAAATAAACAAGTAAGAGTGCTATATTCGGCTGTGCCGAATCTTATATACCCTTCACATATCATAAAATGTATGTATGTGTATATATGTAGTTACGTAGACATGCGTAATTTTATGAGAAAGTTTCGTATCTATTACCAATTAAACTGCAATATTCAGCGCAAAACTGCATTTTAAATGCATCTTGCGGACAAAATATTCCTTAACTGACGCTTGCCTTGTTAACATGACTGTGTGTGCTCAACAGCGAACTTGTATAAATACATACTTTCAAATTTATCGGGCCTGTGCTGAAAATCATGGTGATTTCAAATCACGTGATTTCAAAAGTATACCACTAATAGCTGCCCTGATAGTGGGTTTTTATTGTATTTTAAGTTTTTGTCATTTATAATAGAATATTTTCTTCCAACTTCCAACGCTTTCAATCGTACAATTTAAAAAAGCAATTATTTAGCTTTCATTATTTTTTAAAATCATCGTGTTTTTACATGTCGTGATTTGCAGAACAGGCCCGTATGAATTAAGTCAAGTGAAACTGAAATATAGGCACTTTGCAGCAATATGCATGGGTATAAGGGTTAAAAAATATGTGTTTTATATACATTTACACAATATATTTTAGTTTATAAAACTTTTTTCATTTACCCTTCCGATAAATTTTTTAAAATATGTACATTGGAGCAACTCACTTCAAAAAAAGTTTTTGTTACCCCTCAATATAATGTCATACATATCGCTCGTTTATTAAATAAAAAAACTAGTTTATTTAAAGTTTTCAATTTACACACAACTTAATGGAAAATGATAATTTTATTTGTCTCTCGATAGTTAAGTATACAAGATATGGTATGAAATTTTTACACAATATGAATACCAATATGAAGATTTTGCATCATTAACCCAAAAATCCTATTTTTTGATATATATAATGTTTTTTTCTTAGAAAATGAGCGATATGTACATATGTAGCTTGTTAAGTTGCAAATAACCTACTAGCCTACTATGTTCCGTTGAAATTTCTTATAATACCTAAGAAAATTTAAATTAAAAATAAACTTTTTAAACATTACTGCTGCAGATCTACCAATAAAATGCAGGAATACAAACTGGCTTTAGATATAAAAGTTATAAATTTTTTATTTATTTTTTTTTTTGAAAACCCAACAGCAATCGAATAATTAAGTTATTTTCGGACCCAGCAAAAAAGACATGCAAAAGAAATAGTTATTGCATGGGTTCAATTCAGGTGCAAAACGCAAGATTTTAACACAGGCGTGTCACTGGCGGCCATGGGTTCACATTTAACAAAACTGCTCTTCATTGAATGAGTGCTTAGAACCCATAAAAGTTCCCTGATTCGATGACGTTTTTCACAAAACAAAAATAAACCTTGTTGCAGCCAGGATACGAACCATGCTGTTAAGACTGTCAAGACACACTCTCTACCACCGAGCTGTTGCACTCTTATTATTTGGTGGAGATAAAACTTTTTTTATGACAATGTGTCAAAGCGTTGATTTAATTCTGTTTTTACATACATGCCTATTTCGTGTGGATATTTATTCCAATGTTAATTACCCAGTAATATTACATGCGTTTTTGATGAGTTCAAAAACTATAGCTTTATTACGATTTGCGATAAACTTTAGAATGCATTCGAAGACACAAATGCTAAAGAAAGCATGAAACACTATTAAATCTTGAACGCATTAATTTTTTTTGCTGGGGAAAACATTAATAAATTTATCATTTGCAATGATAGGTATACATACGAGTACTTAGATACAAACATTCATGTAGGTATTACATACATACTTATTTACATATATACATATGTACATAAGCACCTACATAGGTACATACATATGTATGTATGTATGTAATTAAACTAAGTTTTAGAGCTTTAAAATAAGTGCAAAATGCCAATAAAACAAAATGTGAATCAAACATTCGTTCTGAAAATAGAAGAACGTGAGTTCATATTCTCATCTCAACCTTTATGTTTTTTTTCCTACATATTAAAAAATATTTCTTTCATATACTACAACATACATACATATACCTATATATGTATCTATTTACATACATACATATGTATGTACATATGTACTATAAAGGAGTTTTTCTGAAGTATTTTAGAAAATAATAATAATATATACATATTTATGTATGTTCATAAGTACCTTCATCATTAATTGAACTCAGCCAGTGAATCAATCCCTGCCGATTGCCTATATACATACAAACACCACCTTAATTAAGTAGAAATACTTTTTACTAAATTTATTTAAAAAAAAATAACACATGAATGAAAGAAAATACCAACAACAACAAGCACCATCAAACAAACAATCTTGTCCACTTTAAAATATTTATAAGAAATCCATGATCTTTAGCAAGGGATTTACTTTTTTTAACATACATATAGATACATACACAATACAGACATTAGCAAACGAATTTATATTTACTTGTGCATATTTATATACATATGTATATGTACTCGTATGTATGTATCAACATGTCTTTAAAAAAAAATCCATAAGTTCTCAACATAACAACCAGTGTTGCCAGAAAATGATGGTGAGATAATGCTAAATCGGTCAAAAAATTCTGCTAAAATGTTCTATAGAAGAAAAGTATAATGCTAGATTTAAATGTAGAAAAAATTATTGAAATAGCTTTGAATTTCGTGTTTATACAAACTCATTAGTATTTGCAGGTATTTTAATAGGAAATGTTGCAATTACGTTTAAAAGTTTTTAACGCACTAATAATCCACAATGACAGCAAAAAGCGTTTGGGATAGTTTCATTGTTGCCATTTTAGCATTTTCACTGCTAGATCTTGCATTTCCATTAGTTAAACAGCATTCAACTTGCAAAAAATTCTGCTAAATGCTTTCTTGCAGAATTTGTTGAAAATATAAAATTTTAATTTCTTAAAAAAATTCTTCTGTATGGAGGATTTTTCTCATAAATGTACATGTATTTATTGCAGGGTAAAGGTTCCCTGATGATCTACAGTGAAATGCGCATATGATCCAGCTAACCATTCAATAATCAATTTCAATGTACATACGTATTTTTAATAAACAAATATTTTACTGAATAAGTAAAATAATAATTTGAGATTATTAGTGCGTTAAAACTTTTTTTAACGTTATTATAACATTAAAAAAAAAACAACAATCATTAACTATTTTATGTTTGTGTGTGCTATAAAAATACATGTAAATACTAATGAGTTTGTATAAACAAGCTATTTCAATAATTTTTTCTACATTTAAATCTAGCATTATACTTTTCTTCTGTAGAACATTTTAGCAGAATTTTTTGACCGATTTAACATTCTTTCATCAGCATTTTCTGGCAACACTGGATAGTTTGCTACTTCAAGTGTAGAGATGTATATGTATTTATAATTGTATGCATGTACAATGTGTACGCCTACCACTACTTTGATACAAAGCGAGCACGTTACTACCCAGCGGGAAAACTCAGAATATCTTCTTACTTCAGGCCTTATTAAATCAATTACTATTTTTATCTAAGTGCTAAAGAATGCCTTATAGAAGGCCGCGACTCTTTTGCATAAAAGATAAGATACACATTCCACATTCCCTTCTATGAAAAGGTGAAGAGGAGTAAAATTTTTTGCGTGTATTTTTACCAAACCAAAAGTAAAATCGATTAATTTGAAGACAGAATTGCTGGCAAAAGAGGCGAAATGAAAAGGCAAAAATGATATAAGAGTGGAATGGAGCGAGTAGACCTTGTACATCCAAAAGAAGGAGTACAAAGGCCTTCTAGAAGGTATCCTTGCTCTTTATTTTTCCCGCTGGGTAAAAATCGTACAAGTATAAAATTGGTATTTGCAAACATGTGTATGTATGTACATATGTATACACATATCGAAAGAAAAAATATAAACAAACTAGGAGAAGTGTTCATGCAATTTTCTTGCAAATAATCTACGTAAACCAAATGTTGCCGATTTTTTAATTGTAGGGGACGAATACATGCTTTATTGTTGTACAATTGCAAATAGATATATAAGTATATCGATTCACACCGAAGTCGATATTGCGCTAATAAATATCTATACATAAATAATTGCAAGGCTTAATTTTTAAAACAATTGCCTTATTTATAAAAAATAGTTTATATTTTTAAGCGCACAATTTTCATCACATGTAGCATATATTATGTTCATGGAAAAATATATGAAAATGAATCAGACTTTGGAGATTTGTGTGATCCATCTGGCTCATTTCTTGCAGTTTGTAAGGCTGATTTTGCATCTGGCATTTCTTGTGTGCCATGTGCCAAAAAAAGCGTAACCAGTAATTACTACGGAAAAACTGTTTGATTCAGACATGTACATATTTATTGATTTAAACTGTTTCCAATAATGTTGGATTCCATAAAATTGTCTATTAGTTATGCATGAAACTGTTCAACTTAATAAATATGTACATACGTGTCAAAATAAAAAAAAATTAATAAACTAAAAAGTTATTAAACTTTTAAGCCCCATGGTAACTTTTGGCCCACCCTGTACAAGTGTTGAAATAATTGTTTAATTGTATCGCTGTTTGTACAAAGTACCAAAATTTTATAAATATGTATGGAATACATATATGCATGTGACCAAAATATGCATAAGTAGGTATAAGGGTTAAAAATGTGTATTTGTTTTTAATAAAACAACGCCAGATATCAGTAAATGAGTTCAAATTTTCAGCATGATTCCACCATGATTTTTCCATTGGAAAATCCCTTTCATTTGACAGTCATATCAAAAAAGTGTGAAAAATAGCGGTTCGCAGCTTTGGGCGGCTACCACGTTTTTTGGCTACGGAATGTCCACACGTTGATCCTGTCGTAGTAGTTAGGTATATCGTATATGTACCTATAAGTTCAAAGTATGTATGTACATATGTATGTAGGTATATGTATTTTTTCCCACAATGTAACTTAATTTAATTTCTGTTCGAAAAAGTAGAAATCACAAATTGATTTTTATTTATTCTCGAAAAAATAAAAATCGGAAAATAATTATTTCTATAATTATTATTTCAGTAGGCTATAGTTCGTATCTCTCTTTAAGCCAAATTACATGTGATAATTTTTAAGGAACAAATAACACCAAAGTTAATTGTAAATATTCTGACAAACACTAGCAGAACGAAAGCACTAACAATTATTTCTGCTGGAAAAAAGAAAAATCAGAAAATAACAATTATTTCCAGTTAAAATATAAAAATCAGGAAATAACAATTATTTCTGCCTAAAAAATAAAATTATAATTTTAAAATTGGAGCTTAGAAAATAGTTTAGAATAATTAAAATTGTCCACTTTGTTTGATGCTTCCTTGTATGTAGTTTTGCCTTTTTTCTATGAAAATTCAACAATAATTATTATTTTTTGTCCCTGATTAATTTTTTTCCAAAAATATATTGAAAAAAAAATTTCATGTAAGTTCGAAACTCAGCATAGAAGTTATGACAAACCGACTTCTTACTTATTAACCACGTTAGCCTTTAAATCTTATGCATTTTGTTACACATATATTATATTCAGAAAACAAACAAGCAAATCAAACACAATCCTATCCCCTTTGAAATATTTATAAAAAACCAATGCTCTTTAACAAGCGCTTATTTACATTATACCGACATAGCAAACGAATTTATACATATACATATGCATGTATGTATACTTGGGCACATTGAATATACATACATACGTATTTACAATCATACATACATATATGCCCTTAATTATGAAAGTGGTCTAAGTCATATGCATATATTTCTGCATCGAAATATGAAATAAATCTGTAATAAACTTGAAAAAATATTTAATAAATATTAAATAAACTTCTATTAATCGACACTAGTACAACTATAAGTTAAAATGTTGCATAATATAAAAAAATATTTTTTTAATTTCTTCAAATGTAATCTATTAAATATCTCGATGAAAGAAATATATGACTTAGACCACTTTCATAATTAAGGGCACATATATTTTATATATTTTATCAACACGCATTCATTAGCACAATACTTTATTTGTATACAAAAAAAAATCCCATTTCTTACCACAAACAACTTAATATTCTTCTTTCAATACGTTTGCTAGCATATTGTTGCTGTGCGTAGAGTTGACTACATACACACGTTTCAATACTATTTATTTGTAGCGTATTGTTGTTGTTGTAGTTGTTCATATGAACACTCTTATGCATATACATATGTGTGTATGTACGAGTGAATGGTCTTCATGGTAGCGTATATTTATACATACATCCATATAAATATACAGTTTTTTGCATGACTCTACTGATTGTTATACACATCAATTCATATGCATGCGTACGAAAAAGCATGTGCCAATCAAAAACACCATAAGGCAATGTCTATGTATTGGTGACAAAAAGGGGTTTAATACGAAATAATGCTCGTTAAAGAAAATGTTTAACTAAAGTAAATATAATGTAAATTCAAGCAAGCTTCAGCGGTGGAGTAGCTAGTGAGGTTAGTAACAGAATTAAATATTGTTGGTTCTATGCACGGCAACTTTTTTGGTAGATTTGTAAAAAATGTGTGATAAAACTTTATATATAGAAAATGCAAGAACCGATTCTTTATTTTTGCTGATTTTCAATACCAATCGTGCCAAGACAAATGCGGTCGATTCAGTCCAATTCCGAGCTCTCTAACTCTTTTAGGAGCTTCATACAATCACTTTCAAGCAACACAGAAAATCCGTACATGCAGACGGTCAGACGGACAGACGGACATGTCTTTTTTTCATCTCCTATTCATAAGGATCCAGAATAACTAACTTTATTTCGCCGCAAATGAATATTGTAGAAGTTACAAAAATCTGGACAAACCTATATATACCCTTTACCATTTTTGGTGAAGGGTATAAAAATATGATATGATTGGCTTGCTAAAAAGTCTTAATGAACTAAAATTTTAAAACATCTACATATTAATACTCAAAATCTCTCTATCAACCTAAATATGGATACTTAAAGAAATTACATAATTTCATTAATTAAAGGAATGGGATAATACACATTTACAGATACTGAATCTGTTATTTCTCCTAACAAAGCTAAAAGTAATTCTGATATGATATTTAACGATGTTAGATGTGAGAAACATATTTTTGTATAGAGTGAGATAAGAATGTTGATGCATTCTGCTGATGTCAAACTTATACCAGAATCACCAAACATTTGATACTAGATAATCATAATGTAATTATAATTTTTAAGTAAGATGAGACAAATATAAAGCATGTTGGAAGGATAAATATGGATTTTGATTATAAGCAACGATATTGAATTGAACGACGATCGTTATAGAAAAAAAGAGAATTTGACTACATAAAAGTTAACTTTTTCGTTTTTCATCTGACCTTAAACTGCATTCATCTAAATGTTATAAATGGGCAGCTACTTGTAAACTGATAACCCAATCTGAATCAGATAAGCTGATCTGAAAACCATACCAGGTCCTGATAAGCTGATCTGAAAACCAGACCAGGTCCTGAAAAGCTGATCTGAAAACCAGACCAGGTCCTGATAAGCTGATCTGAAAACCAGACCAGGTCCTATTAAGCTGATCTGAAAACCAGACCAGGTCCTGAAAAGCTGATCTGAAAACCAGACCAGGTCCTGATAAGCTGATCTGAAAACCAGACCAGGTCCTATTAAGCTGATCTGAAAACCAGATCAGGTCCTGATAAGCTGATCTGAAAACCAGACCAGGTCATGATAAGCTGATCTGAAAAACAGACCAGGTCCTGATAAGCTGATCTGAAAACCAGACCAGTTACCTGATAACCTGATCTGATAGCTGATACCTGATCTAATAGCTGATACCTGTTATTTACTATTATTAAACATGGATGAGAAAATTTTAAAACAGTTGGTGTTGACAAGAAATGTCTTGAAGAAAAAGCTTCGTAGTATAAAAACTGGTGAAATAGATACATGTGAGCAATAAAAGATACATTTAAACCTATAACAGAACCTCTCAAAGAATTCATAAATAGTTCTAGAAATATTGAAAGAATTCGCAAGAAAGAAGAAAGTAAAATCAAGATAGAAGCTGAAAATAATACAAGTTTAAAGCCATCAGTCAATATAGAGACAAGTACACCAAAGAAACTTTCAGAAGGAACAATATTTGATGATATCATCTTATTTAATGATGCTAATACTGAGAATGATGATAAGGATGATGAAGATGATTTTTACTCATAGGCTTCCAATTCTGAAGACACTTATACTCATTTATCAGTCTTGGAAGGAAGAATTGAATTAGATACAAACTATGGCCCACATCAAGATTTGAATAATGAATGAAAGTTTGGTGATAGTAACCTAAAACTAAATGAAGATAAAATACAAGTTGATGGTTAAATATAGGCCCTAATATTTCTTTATTTTCTTTAATGATTGATAATAAAACATGGAAATATTATGAGAAATTTGATGTTGAAAACTATATAAAATATATAATTTCTACTAATCATCATCATCATTCACTGACAGAGAATGATGTTATCAGTAAATTGTTTCTGGAAACTCCAAACGATAAACTATAGGACAAATTAATAATATAGCTTAAGGAATTAATATAATTCAAGAATATATTAAAATGCAAATTGATAGAGTACAACCTGAAATACAATTAGAGATAGAAGATAGTTATAAAATTGATAAAATACATACTAAAAATCAAATCATCTTTTGAAAAAACAAATTGAACAGCTGAACGATAAAATTTATAGATTGGAAAATTAACTACATGATAGTATAAATAGCTGAAAGTGCATCAAGTAGATCACAACACTCTCCAAAAAATCGTTAAAATAACTCAATGTCTTTAAAAAGAAATTTAGTAGAAAAAATCTCGAAAATTGTTTGTGTATTGTAGATATGTAATGAAAGGAATAGTTGATCTTTTATGGAGCTGATTTAGGTGAAATGGGAAACTATTCTACAGAAAATAGAAATTATTGATTATTGTAGACTGTAAATGAATCATTCACAAAGTTTCTATGGCCAATACCGTTGAAAATAAAAGTTGCATTCGAAAAAACCTAGGCTGTGGAAAATATTTTTGAAATGTTATGAGTACCAAAAAGCTTACAAATGGATGATTGTAAAGAATTTTTTAATAGACACTGGAAAATTCATGCATATGTAGAATATTAAACATTACTTAATATGAAAGCATCAATAGTAGAATGATTTAATAGATCATCCAAAGGAATTATGTGATGATGGTTCATATAAATGAAATATACAAAGAATTACTTAATGTACTCGTATACAATATAAAAGTTCATCTCACTATTTAAATGTTTCCGATTAAAGTTAACTCAACAAATGAGAAAAAGCTGCTAAATGTAATAATTTGAAGATGAACAAAATGTTGAAATTTAATGAAAGTAAAAAATAAAATTAAACAGGAAAAATCTAGTTTAGTATAAATAGTTGAAAGTGCATCAAGTAGATCACAACACTCTCCAAAAAATCTTTAAAATAACTCAATGTCTTTAAAAAGAAATTTAGTAGACGAACTCTATAATAAATCTCGAAAATTGTTTGTGTATTGTAGATATGTAATGAAAGGAATAGTTGATCTTTTATGGAGCTGATTTAGGTGAAATGGGAAACTATTCTACATAAAATAGAAATTATTGATTATTGTAGACTGTAAATAATTCATTCTCAAAGTTTCTATGGTCAATACCGTTGAAAATAAAAGTTGCACTCGAAAAAACCTAGGCTGTGGAAAATATTTTTGAAATGTTACGAGTACCAAAAAACTTACAAATGGATGATTGTAAAGAATTTTTTAATAGATACTGGAAAATTCATGCATAAGTAGAATATTTAACATTACTTAATATGAAAGCATCAATAGTAGAATGATTTAATAGATCATCCAAAGGAATTATGTGATGATGGTTCATATAAGTGTATTGAAATATACAAAGAATTACTTAATTTACTCGTATACAATATAAAAGTTCATCTCACTATTTAAATGTTTCCGATTAAAGTTAACTTAACAAATGAGAAAAAGCTCCTAAATATAATAATTTGAAGATGAACAAAATGTTGAAATTTAATGAAAGTAAAATATATAATTAAACAGGAAAAATCTAGTTTGGTTTGTATTTTTGAAGGAATGATTAGGAATGATAGGTCTTAAGAAAGATAATTAACTTAATATACTGGAAATTCTCTAAAGTTGTTGGCCTATATGAAATATTGTGAAAACTTAAGCGTTCAAAATAAATTAATATTCAGTAACACATAATATTATCACTTTTTATAGTGAAAATTGTACATTTTCCATTTCGAAAGCTCTAGCAAGCGAAATTTTAAAATATGCTCATGGGCTATTATAATAGATCTTCACTCTATTCATTTCTATAGCTATCAAATCTTTAGAAAATATAGACAAACTACATAAATTGGACTTAGATATCCAATTTTTAAGAATGTAAATGTGTATGAATTAGTATCAAACAAACTTACTGAATAAATATGGACATCAACTGGAATCATGCTGAAGCATACATAAATTGTAAAATGCAATATCAGCAGATCTTACTTTATATCTGTATCTGAATGAGTATAAAATAAATTTACAGAAAAAATATTGAAAGCATGCCGAAGCATGCAAATTTAAAAGAATTCCTCACGTCATATAATTTTGTAAGTAAAGAAATATTATGATTCTATGCTAAATGAAATACATAAATATGTATCTACTTTGTAAAAGAATAAAAAGAGCGAAATTGTAAATTCTAATAGTATAGATTTTTAACTGAAACACCACTACATCTCGGACGCTTGCGTCACTAAGGACAAAAGCATGCTAAGACATGCATGTTAGAAAAATATAAAAACCTGATAGAAGGTGATGAGAACCTTTTTTAAGTGAGAAATGATTACATCTGAATGTGATACAACCCAGCCTACGTCAACAATAACTTCAAGGGGGTCAACCAGCAAACCTCATGTAGAAAAACTCGATGTAAAAATTCTCTCAAACATAGTTATTCTAATGTTTCTGACAGTATGAAAACACAGACGGTGAATTTATGGTGGAGGTAACTGAATTATTTGAGATAGATTTTCTAGAATAGTTGATTATTAAACATGTATTTCTTTGTAGATAAAGTAATTTCTCTATACATACATACATATATTTACCTATATGTATATATGAATACGTTTAAAAATTATACAAATATTCTCTTTTTCAAGTAGTAAAATCTGAAAAAATAGTAGTGATACATTAAAAGAAGAAAAAAAAATATTAAAAAGAGAGACTGAGTATCACACATTGTCTGACAGGTAAATAAAGCGCACTTAAAAATATCAGAAATATATACACAATACGCTGAAATTTAATAAAATGAGAAAAAAATCATCTAGAACATCAAATAAAAGCCATAGGCGAGTAACCTTCATAAGATAAACATATACCTTATTAATGAAAATATATTATCAGTATGAAGTAACACTATTTGAGGAATTAAAATTTTAACATTTAATTGTCCCTTAACGCTGACAAAGAGTAGACAGATATGTTGACATAGAAAGTCATCTTGTATACTAGAGGAACCGTTGAGAGGCCAGACCTAAATTGTAAGAAAACGATTTCGTTTTCTGTTGATCGCTATTCAAGAAGAAAACAAGTTTCCTCATTATGATTTAACTAATTTAAAAGTACATTTAAATTTAGTCTCATATCTAAATGATGATGATCTAAACATAAAAATTAAAAATAAACGTTATACAATTCTATATTATATGTACTCGTATCTAAGATTCCAACAAAGCTATTATATGAAAGAATCTCAAACACTTCCAAATGCACTAAAGTTTAAGATAAAAGTTCCTTTTATTCAATAGCGGCTCAATTGATATAGAAATTTAATATGAAACAGTAAGCAATGACCTCAGCTACTGCATTTTTACTAATGATCGAATAATAGAAAGTCCTGAAAGTCTTATAAATTAAGTAAGGTTTCGAATGATTTTCATTACAAAAAAAAAGTAGCGGATGTTTTTCGCAATAATGAGTATAACAATTTCATTATAAAACCACCATTTGATTTTAAATGTTTATCAATAAAAAAGGAAAGAGAAGCAAAGTGGTTAAAAAAAGCTGGACTGCTGGATCAGTTTCATTTCAAAGCGTTTATCATTTTTTAAAGCCAATGCAAGATGTTCTAAAATATATGAAAAAGGTGAAGAAAAAATATGATAGTTGGAAAAAATTTTACACCGAAAAATTTCTAACGTTGACTATATAGGCTACATCAACTTTAAACAAATGGAAATCAAAAATATTAAATATTTATACTATAGTTAATACAACTAGAGAGGAATTCAATTTTACTTAAAGCAGAAACTCCTCGCAAACTTTTAAGTAAATACATCTAAAAATTAAAAGAACGCTTTTTTAATTTCAAATAAAAAAACTATCGAGATATTTCACATCTATACACAAAAGACCAGGCGAATATTTACAACAGCAACAACAGCACATGACAAAAAAAAATGTATTTAAACAGGGAGCCCCAGACTTATTTGTATGTACATACATACATACATAAAATCAATTTGTAGATCCATATGTACATATGTACACATATTTTCAAATTTCTTACCCATGCTCAAGTATTTATTGGATTTTAACAATCACACTTACATATCTACATCATGAAAACATACAAACCGTTCTCCAAGCTACTGACGCTTGAAGACGAAAGTCGAAGAAGACAAATGTACTTAAATAAACAAACTTATCACAGACCAGTCAAACTCTATCGCGCATACACACACACAAAATCACCACGATCGTACGCAAGAATTTTGCAAAATCTGAAATTAATATTTATACAAAAATAAACAAATTTCTGACAGACAGACTTTAACACTGGACAAATTTAAGCTTGATAAAATATAAAGCAATCTCATCCTCCAATATGAAAAACATACTAGGATTAGGGAAGTTCAGATATATGATAATATTTTCTAGCAAAAAATTTTCATATGAGAAATAATTTATTTCAACGTACATATAAATACTAGGGTGAGAAAATCACATACACAAACACACATACTAAAATTCATCTACGAAAAATTAAACCTATTTCAACAACGCCCCTCCCCTCACAAATCACAGTCAGCCTAAAGTTCTTACAGATATATATACACAAAATCTCAAGGTAACATACAATCTATCAATCTCACAACCTAAATAACGAACAGCCTTAAACTCATATAGACATACATACACACAGATACGTATACATATACATGAACACCTTCACCTCACCTCTCATTAATCATGATCAGCCTTAAACTCCTACAGATATACACACAAATTGCGCTGTTATATATTTCATGAACACTTCGCCCCTCATAAATCACGATAAGCGTTAAATTTCCTACAGATATACATACACAAATTCTCAAGGTCACATACAATCGCTCAATCTGAACAATCCAAATCACGATCAGCCTTAAACTTCTACAGACATACATACACAAAAATTTCTACAAACATATAAACTCCCAAATTCCTATAGATACATATTACAATAACACCCCCCGCCTACCTCAAATCAAGGATAGACTTAAACTGCTATATATAAATACATACATACACATACACACATAGGCACATTCTATCTATCACAACAAGACCCTTCCCCACCTCAAATCACAATCAGTCTTAAACTCCTACGAACATACATATACACAGATTCCCACGGATACGTATTACATGAACACTCTCACCTCACCTTTGATAAATCACAGACAGCCTTAAACTCTTACAGACATACATATATACATACATACATATATACATGTACACAGATTCCCACGGATACATATTACAACAACTCCCCGCCCTCCACCAGTCGATCTACCTCAAATACATCCCGCCCCCCACGAAGCCCAGCTTGATTTAAATTCCAACAAGCATATACGTCACCGAATTCTCATGGTTACATATTACAAAACACCCTCACCTACCCAAATCACGGTCAGCCTTAAGGTCTCACAATCTAGACACACCCCACCCTCCACCAATCACAGCCAGACTTCAATTCCTACAGCTAGACATACCCTCAAATTTTCCGTCGGCATTAGGAAAAATCATTTCCATGATTTTCCCGTCGGCATTTTAAAAAACTAAACATGTTTTCCCGTCGGCATTTGAAAAAAATAAACATGTTTTCCGGTTGGCATCAGGAAATCATACACATATAAAAGCCTCAAATCTATAAACCCCTTAATGTATTCCTACAAAATATTCCGCACACAAATTCCCACGGATACATATTACAACAACACCCGCCCCCACCAAACACAGGCTGCCTTAAAGATACACCCGCAAATTCCCACGGTTACATGTTATAAAAACCTCACCTGCCCAAATCACGGACATCAACAAATTTCCACAGTCTAACAACAATCATAACTTTCCCGTCGGCATTAGAAAAAATAAAGATGTTTTCCCGTCGACATTAGGAAAAATCATACAAATATAAAAATCTTAAAGCTATAAACCCCCTTAATGTATTTCCACAAAATATTCACGCACAAGCTCCCACGGTCATACATACATACATATACTTAATATAAACAAAAAAAGTTAATATAAACAAAAAACTCCTAATGTAAACAAAAAACATAGACGGACGGACGGACACACACACGTAGGTATCAAATTTCACAAATTTCCAAGAATTTTAAAATTTCTGCCAAAATTTAACAATTTCAGCCACAATTTAACAATTTCAGCCCACAATTTAACAATTTCAGCCACAATTTAACAATTTTAATTGGGGCAGAATTGGCAATTCCCTACTACTTACACGTCTATTAAAACTATTTTTTCATTCATATTACTTAATTTATAAGACTTTCCAGACTTTCCATTATTCGATCATCAGTTAAAATGCAGTAGCTAAGGTCATTGCTTGCTGTTTCAAATTAAATTTCTATATCAATTGACCCGCTTTTGAATAAATGGAGCTTTTATCTTAAACTCTGATGCAGTTACAAGCGCTTAAAATTCTTTCATATACGAGTAGTAGATACATATCATATAGATAAATATCATATAGAACTGCATAACTTTCATGTTTTAATTTTATATTAAGATCATCATATGGATATGAGACTAAATTTAAGTGTACTTTTTTTTTAGTCAAATCACAATGAACAAACTTATTTTCTTCTTGAAAAGCGATCATAGAAAACGAAGTCGTTTTCTGTGAATTATGGTCTATCCTCTCAACGGTTCCTCTAGTATACAAGATGACTTTGCATGTCAGAATTTCTGACTGTCCTTTGTCGGTCATATGGGTAATTACATGTTAAAATTTTAATTGCCAAAATTGTACTACTTGATAATGTTACTATCTTTACATTAATAGGCTATATGTTTATTTTATGAAGGGTGATCGTCTATGCCTTTTATGGTTTTTTGTAATTGCTTTATTTTTAAGTTTTTTTTTCTCTCATTGTATTAAAGTTTAGCATATTGTATGTATGTATGTAGAAATTAGTTTACATACAAAGAAATACATGTTTAATAAACAAGTATTGCACCAAATCGATCTTCAAAAACTCAATCACCTCTACCATGAATTCAGCCTAGGTGTTTTCACCTAGGCTTCAAATATTTCTACATGCAGAGTTTTGTTTGGACAGTTTCGGAGAAGAAACAATTTCCTCATTCACCCGTAGTGACCGTAATTTTTAAAAGATATGACGCAAGCGTCCGAGATGTAGTGGTGTTTCAATTAAAAATCTATACTATTAGAATTTACGATTTCGCTCTTTTTATTCTTTTACAAAGTAGATACATATTTATGTATTTTATTTAGCATAGAATCATAATATTTCTTTACTTATAAAATTATGTGACGTGAGGAATTCTTTTAAATTTGCATGCTTCAGCATGCTTTCAATATTTTTTCTGTAAATTTATTTAATACTCATACAGATACAGATATAAAGTAAGATCTGATTATATTGCATTTTACAATTTATGTATGCTTCATCATGATTCCAGTTGAAGTGCATATTTATTCAGTATGTTTGTTTGATACTAATTCATACACATATACATTCTTAAAGATTGGAAATCTAAGCCCAATTTATGTAGTTTATCTATATTTTCTAAAGATTTGATAGCTATAGAAATGAATAGAGTGAAGATCTATTATAATAGCCCATGGGCATATTTTAAAATTTCGCTTGCTAGAGCTTTCGAAATGGAAAATGTACAATTTTCACTATAAAAAGTGATAATATTATGTGTTACTGAATATTACACTGTGCTGTAATTTATTTTGAACGCTTAAGTTTTCACAATATTTCATACAGGCCAACAAGTTTAGAGAATTTCCAGTATATTAAGTTAATTATCTTTCTTAAGACCTATCATTCCTAATCATTCCTTCAACTATACAAACCCAACTAGATATTTCCTGTTTGATTTTATTTTTTACTTTCATTAAATTTCAATATTTTGTTCATCTTCAAATTATTATATTTAGCAGCTTTTTCTCATTTGTTGAGATAACTTTAATCGGAAACATTTAAATAGTGAGATGAACTTTTATATTGTATACGAATACATTAAGTAATTCTTTGTATATTTCAATACACTTATACGAACCATCGTCACATAATTACTTTGGATGATCTATTAAATCATTCTACTATTGATGCTTTCATATTAAGTAATGTTTAATATTCCACTTATGCATGAATTTTCCAGTGTCTATTAAAAAATTCTTTACAATCATCCATTTGTAAGTTTTTTGGTACTCGTAACATTTCAAAAATATTTTCCACAGCCTAGGTTTTTTCGAGTGCAACTTTTATTTTCAACGGTATTGACCATAGAAACTTTGAGAATGAATCATTTACCGTCTAAAATAATCAATAATTTCTATTTTCTGTAGAATAGTTTCCCATTTCACCTAAATCAGCTCCATAAAAGATCAACGATTCCTTTCATTACATATCTACAATGCACAAACAATTTTCGAGATTTATTATAGAGTTCGTTTACTAAATTTCTTTTTAAAGACATTGAGTTGTTTTAAAGATTTTTTGGAGAGTGTTGTGATCTACTTGATGCACTTTCAACTATTTATACTATCATGTAGTTAATTTTCCAATCTGTAAATTTTATCGTTCAGCTGTTCAATTTGTTTTTTTCAAAAGATGATTTAATTTTTAGTATGTGTTTTTTCAATTTTATAACTATCTTCTATCTCTAATTGTATTTCACGTTGTACTCCATCAATTTGCATTTTAATATACTCTTGAATTATATTAACTCCTTCTTAAGCTGTATTATTAATTTGTCCTATAGTTTATCGATTTGAGTTTCTAGAAACAATTTACTGATAACATCATTCTCCGTCAGAGAATTATGATGATTTTCTATCCATGTATTAGTAGAAATTATATATTTTATATAGTTTTTAAAATAAAATTTCTCATAGTATTTCCATGTTTTATTATCAATCATTAAAGAAAATAAAGCTACTATATTTGACTATCAACTTGTATTTTATCTTCATTTAGTTTTAGGTTACTATCACCAAACTTCCATTCATTATTCAAATCTTTATGTGGGCCATAGTTTGTATCTTCCTTCCAAGACTGATAAATGAGTATAAATGTCTTCAGAATTGGAAGTCTATGAGTAAAAATCATCTTCATCATCCTCATCATCATTCTCAGTATTAGTATCATTAAATAAGATGATATCATCAAATATTGTTCCTTCTGAAAGTTTCTTCGGTGTACTTGTCTCTATCTTGACTGGTGTTTTTTCAGGTTTAAGACTTGTATTATTTTCAACATCTGTCTTCATTTTATTTTCTTCTCATATGGGAATTCTTTTAATATTTTTAGAACTATTTATGAATTCTTTGAGTGGTTCTGTTATAGGTTTAAAAGTATCTCTTAGTTGTTCACTTGTATCTATTTCACCAGTTTTAATACTACGAAGCTTTTTCTTCAAGATATTTCTTGTCAACACCAACTGTTTTAAAATTTTCTCATCCATGTTTAGCAAATAAAAGGTGTCATATTAGATCAGGTATCAGCTATCAGACCAGGTTATCAGGACCTGGTCTGGTTTTCAGGTCAGCTTATTAGGAGCTGGTCTGGTTTTCAGATCAGCTTATCAGGACCTGATCTGATTTTCAGATCAGCTTATCATTACCTGCTCTGGTTTTCAGATCAGCTTATCAGGACCTGGTCTGGTTTTCAGATCAGCTTATCAGGACCTGGTCTGGTTTTCAGATCAGCTTGTTAGGACCTGGTCTGGTTTTCAGATCAGCTTATCAGAACCTTGTCTGGTTTTCAGATCAGCTTATCAGGACCTGGTCTGGTTTTCAGATCAGCTCATCAGGACCTGGTCTGGTTTTCGGATGAGCTTATCAGGACCTGGTCTGGTTTTCAGATCAGCTTATCAGGACCTGGTCTGGTTTTCAGATCAGCTTATTAGGACCTGGTATGGTTTTCAGATCAGCTTATCAGGACCTGTCTCACATGAAAACAAAGCATACTTAAACATAGCAGAAATATGTATACAATATGCTAAACTTTAATACAATGAGAGAAAAAAAAACTTAAAAATAACACAAATACAAAAAACCATAAAAGGCATAGACGATCACCCTTCATAAAATAAACATATAGCCTATTAATGTAAAGATAGTAACATTATCAAGTAGTACAATTTTTGCCAATTAAAATTTTAACATGTAATTACCCATATGACCGACAAAGGACAGTCAGAAATTCTGACATGCAAAGTCATCTTGTATACTAGAGGAACCGTTGAGAGGATAGACCATAATTCACAGAAAACGACTTCGTTTTCTATTGATCGCTTTTCAAGAAGAAAATAAGTTTGTTCATTGTGATTTGACTAAAAAAAAGTACACTTAAATTTAGTCTCATATCCATATGATAATCTGAATATAAAATTAAAACATGAAAGTTATGCAGTTCTATATGATATGTATCTATATGATATGTATTTACTACTCGTAGTTATATGAATGAATTTCAAGCGCTTGTAACTGCATCCGAGTTTAAGATAAAAGCTCCATTTATTCAAAACCGGGTCAATTGATATAGAAATTTAATTTGAAACAGCAAGCAATGACCTCAGCTACTGCATTTTTACTGATGATCGAATAATGGAAAGTCTGGAAAGTCTTAGAAATTAAGTAATATGAATGAAAAAATTGTTTTAATAGACGTGTAAGGTTTAGAAACTAATTCGAATGATTTTCATTACAAAATGAAGTAGCGGATGTTTTCAACAATAATGAGTACGACAATTTCATTATAAAACCACCATTTGATTTTAAATGTTTATCAATAAAAAAGGAAAAAGAAGCAAAGTGTTCTAAAATATACATATGTAAAAGGTGAAGAAAAAAGACGATGGTTTTAAAAAATTTTACACTGAAAAATTTCTAACGGTGACTATATAGGCTACATCAACTTTAAACAAATGGAAATAAAATATATTAAATATTTCTACTATAGTTACTACAACTAGAGAGGAATTCAATTTTACTTAAAACAGAAACTCCTAACATACTTTTAAGTAAGTAAATACATCTAAAAATTAAAAGAACTTTTTTTAATTTCAAATAAAAAAAACTATTGAGATATTTCACATCTATATACAAAAGACCAGGCGAATATTTACAACAGCAATAAAAGACCGCACATGACATGAGCCCCAGACTTACTTGTATGTACATATATACATACATAAAATCAATTTGTAGATCCATATTTACATATGTACATATTATCAAATTTCTTATCCATGCTCAAGTATTTATTGGATTTTAACAATCACACTTACATATCTACATCATGAAAACATACAAACCGTTCTCCAAGCTATTGACGCTTGAAGAGGAAAGTCGAAGAAGAGAAACAAACTTATTACAGACCAGTCAAACTCTATCGCGCCTACACACACACAAAATCGCTACGATCGTACACAAGAATTTTGCCAAATCTGAAATTAATATTTATACAAATATAAACAAATTTCTGACCGACAGACTTCAACACTGGACAAATTTAAGCTTGATAAAATAAAAAGCAATCTCATCCTCCAATATGAAAAACATACTAGGATTAGGGAAGTTCAGATATATGATAATATTTTCTAGCAAAAAATTTTCATATGAGAAATAATTTATTTCTATGTACATATAAATACTATGGTGAGAAAATCACATACGCAAACATATACTAAAATTCATCTACGAAAAATTAAACCTATTTCAACAACGCGCCTCCCGTCACAAATCACAGTCAGCCTAAAGTTCTTACAGATATACATACACAAAATCTCAAGGCAACATACAATCTATCAATCTCACAACCTAAATCACGATCAGCCTTAAACTCATATAGACATACATACACACAAATATGGATACATATACATGAATACCTTCACCTCACCTCTCATTAATCATGATCAGCCTTAAACTCCTACAGATATACACACAAATTGCGCGGTTATATATTTCATGAACAATTCTCCCCTCATAAATCACGATAAGTCTTAAATTTCCTACAGATATACATACACAAATTCTTAAGGTCACATACAATCGATCAATCTCAACAATCCAAATCACGATGAGCCTTAAACTTCTACAGACATACATGCACAAAAATTCCTACAGATACATATAACAATAACACCCCCCGCCTACCTCAAATCGAGGACAGCCTTAAACTGCTACATATACATACATACACACACAGACATAGGCACATTCTATCTATCTATCACAACAACACCCTCCCGCACCTCAAGTCACAATCAGCCTTAAACTCCTACGAACATACATATACACAGATTCCCACGGATACGTGAACACTCTCACCTCACCTTTGATAAACTACAGCCAGCCTTAAACTCTTACATACATACATACATACATGTACATAGATTCCCACGGATACATATTACAACAACTCCCCACCCTCCACCAGTCGATCTACCTCAAATACATCCCACCCCCCACAAGCACAGCTTGGTTTAAATTCCAACAAGCATAAACGTCACCGAATTCCCGCGGTTACATATTACAAAACACCCTCACCTACCCAAATCACGGTCAGCCTTAAGGTCTCACAATCTAGACAAACCCCGTCCTCCACCAATCACAGCCAGACTTCAATTCCTACAGCTAGACACACCCCGCCCTCCACCAATCACAGCCAGACTTCAATTCCTACACACTAGACATACTCACAAATTTTCCGTCGGCATTAGGAAAAATCATTTCCATGATTTCCCGTCGGCATTTGAAAAAAATAAACATGTTTTCCCGTCGGCATTTTAAAGAAATAAATATGTTTTCCCGTCA
This sequence comes from Nowickia ferox, assembly GCA_936439885.1. NCBI lineage: Eukaryota > Metazoa > Arthropoda > Insecta > Diptera > Tachinidae > Nowickia > Nowickia ferox. The sequence goes on along the minus strand of OW387024.1, from coordinate 51,372,589 downwards.
GCGTTAAAAAAAAATACACATGTTTTCCCGTCGGCATTTGAAAAAAAATAATCATGCATTGCCGTCGGCATTAGGAAATCATATACATATAAAAGCTTCAAACCTATAAACCTCCTTAATGTATTCTCACAAAATATTCCGCGCACAAGTTCCCACGGTCATACATACAAACATACATACACTTAATATAAACAAAAAACAGTTAATGTAAACAAAAAAAAACACTTAATGTAAACAAAAAGCTCCTTATCTAAACAAAAAATCGGACGGACTTATTGAACCACCCTCGTATGTATCAACTTTCACAAATTTCCAAGAATTTTAAAATTTGGGTAATTAAAATTTAAAAATTTTACAATTTTAATTGTCCCAGGACCCCCAGTTCCCTACTACTTAAGTGTATTGAAATATTCATACAAAGAATTACTTAATGTACTATTCCCAATCTCACTATTAAAATGTTTCCGAATAAAGTTAACTCAACAAATGAGAAAAAGCTGCTAAATAAAGTAATTTAAAGATGAACAAAATGTTGAAATTTAATGAAAGTAAAAATAAAATTAAAAAGGAAAAATATACTGCCTCCCCCACGACTCACTTTCTTCTATAAAAGTGTTACACTATCTTTCGACTTATCGTTCGATTCGCTTTACGTTTCTAACGTAAGGCGTATACCCGTTGTCAAATATTCATACTGCCATATCAACAATTTCACACATTCATCGCCAAATGGGAATAAAAAATCGTTCAAATGTGTAAAATGTACTTTAAAAAATGAAACTTTGTTCTAATTGAACTTGCAACAAATGACATACAAAAATAAATTTGAAAAATAATAAAGAAATAAATCAATAAAATTTTTTTTTAAAATTAATTTAGATACAGAAATGTGACAATATCTCATGCAAATTGGGACTGCTACCACTGCCCGGTTTGATATATGAATGAAATAAATGGCAATATGAAACAATTCGATAGTTGCCTTACATAAAACCATACCAAAGGCCAAAATAATTGTCCATGTGTCGTATGTCACCAAAATCTCTCTCCAAAACTTCTTAGGCAATCCATTTGTATGTGAAACATGCCCTAAAACCCTAAAACATAACAAAAGTCCAATGACTGTGACATCAACGCCAACAAAACCATTTGATACGGTAGTGGTAGACACAATAGGACAATTCCCAAAATCATTATTTGGAAATGAATACGCAATCACAATAATATGTGATTTAACTAAATATTTAGTTACTATACCAATAAGAGACAAAAGCGCTAAAACAATCGCTAAGGCAATATTTGAAAATTTTATACTTACCTATGGTCCGATGAAGACGTTCATTTCGGACATGGGAACAGAATATAAGAATTCTATATTAACAGAACTATGTAATCTACTAAAAATTGAAAAATTAACTTCGACAGCTCATCACCACCAAACAGTAGGCACAATAGAAAGAAGTCATAGAACTTTCAATGAATACGTACGTTCCTATATATCTATAGACAAATATGATTGGGACGAATGGCTAAAATATTTCAGTTATTGTTTTAATACAACACCTTCAACAATACATAATTATTTTCCCTATGAGTTAGTCTTTGCAAAAAATCCTAACAGTTTTCAGATTTTTAATGTGAATAAAGTAGCACCACTATATAATATAGAAGATTATGCCAAAGAAACAAAATTTAGATTAGAAGTAGCATATAAGAGGGCCCAACAATTATTAAATAAAAATAAACTTAAGCAAAAATTAAACTATGATAAGGATATAATTGGTTATAACTTTAAAATAGGAGATCTAGTTTTACTTAAAAATTAAGCAGGTCATAAGTTAGAAATACAATATAGAGGACCTTACAAAATTAAGAAAATATACTTAAGAAATAATGTAACTATATTTGATAAGAAAACAAATAAAACACAAATAGTTCATAAGAATAGACCTAAGTTATATAATATTAAATAATTAAAACGGTATGTGCACTACCAATAAAACCTAATATTTTACAATAAGATTTAAATTTTTTATACTTCAAAAATACTTTTTATCTGTAAAAGAATGTCCATAAAACTAACGTTATATGAACATTCTTATAAAAGGTGGAGGTGTAGCGTGTTCTAACTATCACTACGACTAACATTGCGTAGTAAGCATTTAAAGTCAACTTGACCGCAACATACATAACATCCAATTGCATTGAAAGTATTTTGGACATTTGAAACTCATGCATTCGGGCAAATACCGTTGCATGAAGTGTTAGATAAATGCATTGGCAGACTGCAACGTAAATATGTATTTTGTACAACGGCTATTTGACACTCACCAGTCTGCTCAAAGGCCGCAGCATAATGCACTTGAATAAATCATATTTAATAACCAATAATGTGTTTATATATAAATATATACAATACAGAATCTATGTTTTCCAAATTTATTATGAGACACACGCCGCACGCCTACCATGGGAAACTAAAGGGAACAATTTGCTTATTAAGCATATACCTTTTCTTTTCTCTCTTATGTTAAGATAGGTTAAGCATTATTCTCATAAGTAGTATATAAGCCAATACAATTTTGTATTTAAAGCAATGAATAAACAACTTTCTTGTGAGCTCCTTGCTGAGCTCTAACCATCAAAAGAAATAGTTTACTTCATTTAAAATTAAAGCATTCATCTGCTTTAACAAAGGCAATCATCTGCCTTCAACCATTTAGAGCCAGTGGCGTTAATTAGCGCCGGCACCCTCGGGCAGGTAGAACCTTAGGAAAATACATAATTATTACATGGCGAGTCTGCTAGTTCTCATGAACAAAAATTTTTAATTATTAATTGCATTACATTTAATTGTCCTGACGGATTAGCCTGTAAACAATCCGTCAGAAGAGAAGGAAGACGCTGCCTGGCCAAAAGGCAGACAGCTATGACTGACATCCAATCATCAGGTAATAAATCCGCACCACAAAAAGAAGGACAAAAAGCCTTGACTATAGAGGAATACCGCCGAAGACAGGCCAAGAACATTGAGGAAAAATTAACAACAATTCCTAAAATACAAAGACCACGACATAAAAGAAGTGGCAAACTTGTACAAATTCGGAAAAAACTGGCTGTGATGAAAAGGATTGTGGAATCCGATCCACCACCATCTTGGGAAAGAGCCACAGAGATCGGCTACAAATTGAAGCTTTTGAGGCGTTAATGCAGCAACGCAGACATTAAAATTATTTTATTTAATGTATAATTATTTTACAAAAAAAAAAAATTTTTTTTAAGAATATATCAAAAATAAAAATAAATATAAAATTTAAAATTAATTTTGTAAGGTTATAAATTTTTTTTTTTCAAAATGAATAGGATGGAAATTCAGAAGTAGGGCTAAAAACCCAGTTCAATGGGAAATTAAGGAAAATGAGCCAACTATGGAAGCGCGAATAGAGTTTTTAAAACAGATTTGGAAATTAGTAGGTATAGAAGGAGCTCCAACAGAAGACGACGTAATAAATAAACCAAAAATTGAACAAGAAACAGTCTTACTCATGAGGAAATTTTTAGAGTGGTAAATTTTTTTTTACTTGAAAAAAAATTAGATTTTTTGTTTTGGAGTGGTGAACTGTTGAATTTATTTTTTCAATATGGGTAAAACAGAATCCAAAATGGAAAAACCCAATGCTAACGTAATTACTAATTTAGAAATCATTGATCATAAGTCGGAAATAAATTCATTATGGCTACTAATACTAATATTGGTAATAATTTCAGCAATAAACTTGTTGCTTAAAATATATTTGTCACATAAAAGAGCTCTAAGAAAAAAGTATTTCAGTAAAGCAAATGATTTAGATAAGATATAAAAGAACATGGGCAATGTAATGGAAAGAAATAATTACTAAAGCCAGAATTATAAAAGAAGATTTTGAGCGTTCATACAAGTGTCTCAATCTTGATAGACCCATTAAAAGGGAAACAATTAACCACCATTTCCAGAACATTTTAAAAAGATTAGAAGAAATAAGAGTTTTATTTAACGTTTACTACAATAGGCTTACAGTAGCTCACCAAAGAGCGGCAGACACATTTTTCCTTGACTTAACAAGCAGAGTTTCAAAATTAGCTAATAAAAAATCGATACAAATCGAACTACCAAATTCAGTACACGAAAGTGTAACATTTAATATTTCTATGCCTATAACTGAATCCACAATGACTCAAACTGTAGTGGACTTTTTGAACACAGCATCAAAGCTGATTATAGATTTTGATGGAGAATCAGAAAATTTACGATCCTTTATTGACTCCCTGTCCCTAGTAGATTCAATAAAGGGTACCCACGAAGCGGTGGCAGTATCAGTAATAAAAACAAAATTAAAGGGAACTGCAAGAAATCTAATAAACAATGAATCAACTATATCAGAAATAATAAACAAACTAAAAAGTAGCGTGAAGGGAGAGTCTGTGGAAGTATTAAAAGCAAAAATTTTAAATATAAAACAAAACAATAAAACAGCCAACACTTATTGCAGCGAAATAGAAAATTTAGCTAAAGCGTTAGAAACTGCATACATTTCAGATGGACTGTCATGCGACTTAGCTACAAAATATTCCACACAAACTGCCGTAAAAGCATTAACTAAAAACTGCACCATAGATAAAGTTAAGCTTATCATGGAGGCAGGACAATTTAATAGCATGAACGATGCTATAAGTAAATTTGTCAATAGTTGTACAGACGCCACAGGTCAACAAAATACCATTTTGTACTATGGACAAAAGTACAAATCTGGAAACAATTACCGTGGTAATAACACACGATCACGTGGAAGAAATAATTACCCACGTAGAAATAATAACAACAACTACAATAATAACAATAATAACAACAATTATTACAGAAACCGACAGAGATTTAATAATAATCGTAGGAACAATAACTACGTAAGAACAATCAAATGATAATGGTTCGGAAAACTCCGAACTTCCCCTGGGATTAAATCAGTAAAAATTTACCATCTAAATCTAAACTTGAGCTTCTTTATACATATTCAATTAGGCAATACTAGCAATTCACTCACACTCTTAGTAGACACAGGAGCAGACATTTCATTAATAAAATCAAAATTCTTTAAACTAAACCAAATTAACAATAATAAAGCAACAACTTTGAGTGGAATAGGACAAGGTGGCATCAAATCGATTGGAAATACATTTTGTGATTTAAAGTTTAAAAAATTTTTGATACCGCATTACTTCCAAGTGGTAGATAATAATTTTCCGATACCATGCGATGGAATCATTGGCATGGATTTTATCAAAAAATATAACTGTATATTAGATTTCAACCAAGGTAATGATTACCTTGTCCTTAGACCATTTAATATACCACATACAATAGATATACCGATTACGAGTAACTGCAATGAAATTAATATACCTCCAAGATGTGAAGTAATACGTGAAGTAAATTTTACCAATTCAAATAATGAATTATTAATTCCAAATCAAGAAATTTAACCAGGTGTTTTTATACCAAATACATTAGTTAAATCTGACAAAGCTTTTATTCGTATACTAAACACTAATAACACCATTACTAAAATCAAACAAAGTAACATAAAAACCGAAAACATCTCTGATTATGAAATTATCAAAGAAAATTTAAGTCAAAATACGCAAAGAAAATCGGATATATTAAAAATTTAAAAAAAAAATTTTCCACAACAATTTAAACCTGCACTAACTGAACTATGTTCAACATATAGTGATATTTTCGGTTTAGAAACAGAAACAATAACAACTAATAATTTTTATGAACAAAAGTTGAGAGTAAAAGATAAAGAACCAGTATATATTAAAAATTATCGTATACCACATACACATAAGGAAGAAATTAATAGACAGATGAAAAAATTAATAGACGATAAGATTATTGAACCTTCCTATTCTGAATATAATAGTCCAGTCTTGTTAGTACCAAAGAAGTCACTTCCTAACTCTGACCAGAAAATATGGATACTTGTTATAGATTACAGACAAATAAACAAAAAATTAATTGCAGATAAATTCCCATTACCTAGAATCGATGATATCCTAGACCAACTTGGTAGAGCAAAATATTTGTCCTGTTTAGATTTAATATCAGGTTTCCACCAGATCAGTTTAGAGAAAAACTCCAGAGACTTAACAGCTTTTTCAACCAACAATGGTTCATACAGATTTACTAGATTACCGTATGGTTTAAAAATAGCACCCAATTCTTTTCAACGAATGATGACACTTGCTTTCAGTGGTTTAAAACCAGACCAAGCCTTTCTATATATGGATGATTTAGTCGTATTGGGATGCTCCGAAAAGCACATGCTTTCGAATTTGAAAAACGTTTTCAATCCATGTAGAAGGTACAATCTTAAATTACATCCTGAAAAATGTTCATTCTTCATGAGAGAAGTAACATACCTTGGTCACAAATGTACAGATAAAGGAATATTACCAGACGATAGTAAATATTCAATCATTGAAAACTATCCAACACCAACTAACGCAGACAGTGCAAAAAGATTCGTAGCATTTTGTAACTACTATCGAAGATTTATTAAAAATTTTTCTGAATACTCCAGACATTTAACAAAATTATCTAAGAAAAATACACACTTTGAATGGACGAAAGATTGTGATTTTGCATTTAAATATCTCAAAAAGGCATTAATGAGTCCAACCTTACTACAATATCCTGATTTCGCCAAGGAATTTTGTATAACAACAGATGCAAGTAAACACGCTTGTGAAGCTGTTTTAACACAACAACACGAAGATAAACATTTACCTATTGCCTATGCATCCAAAACATTCAAAAAAGGAGAAAGTAATAAATCAACAATTGAGCAAGAATTGACTGCAATTAATTGGGCAATTACCCACTTCAGACCATATATATATGGAAAACATTTTCTTATCCGTACTGATCATAGACCGCTTTCTTATTTATTTTCAATGAAAAACCCAAGCTCAAAGTTAACAAGAATTAGACTAAATTTAGAAGAATATGACTTTACAGTAGAATATCTTAAGGGAAAAGATAACTATGTTGCTGACGCTCTATCGCGAATTACAATAATGGACCTAAAAGACATGAATAATAAAATTTGTTCTATATTAAAAGTCACGACCAGATCGATGACCAATAAAAAAGAAAAAAATAGTAATACACTAAATGAACAGCATAAAAATAAAAATAATGATAAGCCCAGTATATATGTACCTTTAACAAACACTGACGTCAGAAAATACTATAAACTAAAGATTTCCCCCGGAGGATGTTATATCAAACGTGGAAAATCTATAGTAACATATATACATATTAATGATTTGTTTACTAAAGAAAATTTTGACTTAGGACAATTTTTCTCTAGGCTCGAAAAAGTGGCTGGTAAACACAATATATATAATTTACAAGTGGCACCTAGTGAGAAAATTTTCGAATTTATCTCTATTAATGAATTTAAACTTATGGTCAATAAAATATTAAATAAAATTAAAGCAGCGCTACTAAATGTGGTGACCCAAATCAATAATAAGAATGCCAAGGCAATTCTTGAAATTATGCTGAAATATCACGATGATCCAATAGAAGGAGGACATTGTGGAATATATAGAACATTAGAAAAAATAAAAAGATATTACTATTGGAAAAATATGTCCAAGGACATATCTAAATACGTAAAAACATGTCACAAATGTCAAACTGCTAAAACCCTAAAACATAACAAAAGTCCAATGACTGTGACACCAACGCCAACAAAACCATTTGATACGGTAGTGGTAGACACAATAGGACAATTCCCAAAATCATTATTTGGAAATGAATACGCAATCACAATAATATGTGATTTAACTAAATATTTAGTTACTATACCAATAAGAGACAAAAGCGCTAAAACAATCGCTAAGGCAATATTTGAAAATTTTATACTTACCTATGGTCCGATGAAGACGTTCATTTCGGACATGGGAACAGAATATAAGAATTCTATATTAACAGATTTTTAATGTGAATAAAGTAGCACCACTATATAATATAGAAGATTATGCCAAAGAAACAAAATTTAGATTAGAAGTAGCATATAAGAGGGCCCAACAATTATTAAATAAAAATAAACTTAAGCAAAAATTAAACTATGATAAGGATATAATTGGTTATAACTTTAAAATAGGAGATCTAGTTTTACTTAAAAATTAAGCAGGTCATAAGTTAGAAATACAATATAGAGGACCTTACAAAATTAAGAAAATATACTTAAGAAATAATGTAACTATATTTTATAAGAAAACAAATAAAACACAAATAGTTCATAAGAATAGACCTAAGTTATATAATATTAAATAATTAAAACGGTATGTGCACTACCAATAAAACCTAATATTTTACAATAAGATTTAAATTTTTTATACTTCAAAAATACTTTTTATCTGTAAAAGAATGTCCATAAAACTAACGTTATATGAACATTCTTATAAAAGGTGGAGGTGTAGCGTGTTCTAACTATCACTACGACTAACATTGCGTAGTAAACATTTAAAGTCAACTTGACCGCAACATACATAACATCCAATTGCATTGAAAGTATTTTGGACATTTGACACTCATGCATTCGGGCAAATACCGTTGCATGAAGTGTTAGATAAATGCATTGGCAGACTGCAACGTAAATATGTATTTTGTACAACGGCTATTTGACACTCACCAGTCTGCTCAAAGGCCGCAGCATAATGCACTTGAATAAATCATATTTAATAACCAATAATGTGTTTATATATAAATATATACAATACAGAATCTATGTTTTCCAAATTTATTATGAGACACACGCCGCACGCCTACCATGGGAAACTAAAGGGAACAATTTGCTTATTAAGCATATACCTTTTCTTTTCTCTCTTATGTTAAGATAGGTTAAGCATTATTCTCATAAGTAGTATATAAGCCAATACAATTTTGTATTTAAAGCAATGAATAAACAACTTTCTTGTGAGCTCCTTGCTGAGCTCTAACCATCAAAAGAAATAGTTTACTTCATTTAAAATTAAAGCATTCATCTGCTTTAACAAAGGCATTCATCTGCATTTAAGAGTTTATTAAATTCTGAATTTAAGAGTTTATTAAAAAATTCTCTAAGATCACCTGTTTGCAGGTTTTTTGGTACTCGTCCCAATTTAAAAGCACTTTCCATTGCCTTGGTATTTTCGAGTGCGCCTTTTATTTGCAGCGGTACTGACCATATAAGCTTCGAGAATGTATCAATTACAGTCTACAAAAATCAATCTATATGTATTAAAGAGTAACGATACTGACTGACTTACTGACTGATGTATCAACGCACAGCCTAAAGGACTATAGCTAGACAGCTGAAATGTGGTGTGTAGGTTCCCCTTCCAATGTATAGATCCACTAAGAAGGGATTTTTTAAAACTCGAATGCTAAGGGGGTAAAAGAGGACAAAAAAGGTAAAATTGATATCTTTATATTTCGGAAACTACATTAGATAGACTTTAAATTCTAAAAGCACACAAATGCTGCTAAAAAATAAGCTGACACATGTTTGGACCTTTTTCGATATGTGTACTTTTAGGGCTTGAAATGGGGTAAAAATTAAATTTTGGTACATTTTTTTGCACTTGACATATCTTCTAAATTCTTGAACGTAGCAAAAAGCTCATTATTTTCTTCTAGACAGAGTCTCTAATGTATTTTGGTACTGTTTGAAAATTCGCACTTATGAGGGGTAAAATCGCACTCGTTTTCGGTATTTTTTTCTTAATTATTAGGTACGTATTACATACATGTACACGATTTTGGTACTTTTGCAATATGTGTACTTTTGGGGGATAAAAAGGGTAATAACTGAATTTTTGTCCTTTTTTGTACTGGTGCTTTTTTGAAAATCTAATTTTTTTTAAAATTTAGTTTTGGAATATAAAAACATTTGTATAAGGTAATTATCAAGATATATACTTTTTATCAATGGTATTTTATAAAAGAGTAGCTTTCCAAAAAAAGTACCTTAAGTTATTTGCACTTAAAAATGTGCTTTAAGAAAAATACATTTAAAAAAACATCTTTTGTGAAAATTACTTACACATGTATATAAGAAGAGTATTTTTAAACAAAAAAAAAATACTTTTCATGTGAGATACTTTTTTTGGAACGATACTTTATTGAAAAATGTACTTTCTATAAAAAGTGGTTCTTGAAAAAGATACTTATTGAAAAAAGTACTTTTTGAAAAAAGTAATTCTTGAAAAAGTACTTTATTATTATTATATTATATAAAAGCGAAACGTGACTGACTTGGTGATCATCGCCTAGCCCAAGCTAGTGGCGGTAGAGCGTGTGTGAATCCACTGAGAACAGGTTTTTTTAAGTTCAAATGCAAAGGATTAAACAGGTGCAAAAATGGGTAAAATCTGTAACCTAATTTTTCCGAAACTAAAACAAATACATAGACGCACATTTCAAAACCATGTAAATACTGATAAAAAAATTTCAAAAAGATAACAAGTAATGAAATCGGTAAAAACACAATATGTCGGACGCCCCAAAATGACAGACCATTCCTTTTTATCTATTCCTGTGATATGGGATCAAATGAAAGGGAGTTTTGAGAAGGACACATAACATGTGGTGAAAATATTTGGGCAAAAACATACGGTTAGTAACGTAAGCAATGGTAAGATCACAGTTTAAAGCAAAGCATCGGACAATAGTTTGGTACTTTTTTGATAATTGTACTTTTAGATGACAAAAACCATTAAAACTGATTTTGATACTTTTATTTTTTAATTCGTATATCTTTTGAATTACAGAACACAAAAAGAAAAGTTTACTTATATACAAATTTCTTTGGAATAATTTCGAATATACATACATATGTTTGCACTTTTTTCAAATTTGAACAAATAAAAATTTTGGTAAAAATAAAAATTGGTAAAATTTTCTATTACATTAGTAATTCAATTTAATTTTTATCTTTCTCTGCGGATGTATTAAGAATTAACTTTTGGAAATTTTAATGTTTAATGTCTAAAAAATAGAAAAACACGAGTAAGACCAGTAAATCAATATCAATGTAGAATAACAATTAAAACTGAATTAAATGTGAATAAAAAAAGGAGATAGCTTCCACAGTAAAATCAATAGAATTAGTTATTATTTGATATTATATGTATGGTTTGATTAGGCTAAAGTTCGTATCGCTCTGTAAGCCAAACAAGTGGAAATTTACACAAATAAGTGGTGAAAATAGTGGCACTTGTTGCTACTTTTCCTATACAAATCCCATTTCATACAATAAATTAATTAATTCAAAAGGCACCTAAACGAAAAGAGCCAAAGCAGAAAACTTTGCCAAAGCAAAAAAGAAAAACGTAAAATGAAAAAATTTCAAAACTACAAAAATTGTCAACATGAAAGAAATCACTTCTAGGTATTACAACAACAAAATGACAAAGGATAATTATTATTTTTAGAGAAAAAACATTCCAATCAATGGGTCTTAAAAAAAGATTTGGTAAATGCATCATTACAAATATTATTTAAAAAAATCTGAGACGAATCAGAAAATGGAGAGTGAAACTTGATATGTTTGGGGCAAAAAAACAAGCCTACAAATACGAGTCTGAAATAAAAGGTGTGGACGATTAAATTTGAGAAATTAACATCAAAAGTATCCCAGGAAATAGTATGTTTATCTTAGAAGTGTACTCTATCAATATGGATCTCAAATAAAAGGACTTGGTTGGTACTTTATAAAATTATAAAAATTATAAAGGATTTCTCAAATGAGTGGAAGAAAATGGCCTGTCAAAATAGATTTCTTTTGGACAAGAAACACACCTATCAATATCGGTCACACATAAAAGGGCTTTATGAGTAGGTTTAATGAAACAACATGAAAAAGGACTCAGTTGAACACGATATCAAAATGACGAGTTTCGCGTATATTTATTTGAACCATATCTATTTGATTCTCAAATGAAAGAACTTGGTTAATACATATGAAATATCCGCTAATAAAATAGCTTCCAATATATTAGTAATTTATATTTTCTTTAGAATAGCTCCCCATTTTTACTAAATCAGCTTCCCAAATACCATATATTTCTACGATACACAAACAATTTCCGATATTGCTTAAGGAGTTCGTTTTCTAAATGTCTTTTTAAAGACGTTGAGTTGTTTAAAATATTTTTTTGGAGAGATTATGATTTACTTGATGCACCTTCAGCTATTTATACTAACATGTAGTTAATTTTCTAATCTATAAATTTTATCGTTCAGCTGTTCAATTTGTTTTTCAAAAGATGATTTAATTTTTAGAATATCTTTCTCAATTTTTTAATTGTCTACTATCTCTAATTTTATTTCACGTTGTAGTCAATCAATTTACATTTGAATATATTCTTGAATTATATTATTGCCTTCTTGAACTATATTATTAATTTGTCATTTAGTTTTTCGATTTGAGTAGAAAAATTTATTGATAATATCGTTTTCTTTTCCACCATCGAGACAACTACCTTGACGTGGTGTAGTGGCTTAAGTACGGACCTTTCAGTGTGTCCTTGATCCAGAGCTCTTTCGAGCTCTTCCGAGGTGTCAAGCGACCCGTGCTTATCGGATTTTTGCAGCCAGGGGTATTAGGCTGTATTATAACGGAGCCTTGCTGATACCTGGGCACCTCAGCAAGTAGACAAACTGCCCCCTCCACGTTATCGGGGCTATGACGTGGTGGACTCCCTTCCCCTACACTCGTTGGACCAAAATGAACTTTAATAAAAACAAAAACTCCAACAGGCCAGACTGCAAGACGGACGACTGGTACCAAACCTAAACCAACTGGAGGTTTGGGGAAATCTGAACCTTCTTCCAATTGCAAAAACATTATTGTGTCTGAAAAGACCAATAAGAAAAGCAGCGAGGTACCTCTGGACTTCAGACCGAGTACCTCTAAAGCTGCCAAAGCCCGAGCCTTCACGACTAAGATCCCTGTTTCGGGAACTGCAAGCAAGAGCAACTCTGCTACAGAGTCCCAAGTGTCAATTATTGATAAGGGCAGCAAGAGTGTACACTCGGCTACCCGAGCGCCATATCTCCATGCCAGCAAAAGCACCACGAGGTTCAGCCCAGGTGCTAGAGCTGGCTCCCTAAAAAGTGATAAGGTCGCTGGTGAAGGAACTGCGAACAAGATTTCCGATTCCCGAGCCACGCACCGAGTGGATCCTGGCACTGCAGTCCTGGGAACTGCGAACGCTAGTTCGGGCCGCAAGACTGTAGTACAGGAGACACAAGGACCCAGAAGGCACGTAACTCCTGCACGACGGGCTTTTATGCAGAGGCGGTCTGCAAACAAGATCTTGGCACGTCTAGGCGCTAAGCCGGCCGAGATGCTAACTGGTGATGAAACTTCATCACTGCACTGGGCCAAAATAATTCTAGCTGACCAGCAGAAATCACCTCCCCTCACGTCTTCGGGCGGGCCTAAATGGCAACGTTCTGAGGAGGAGGCCAAACTGCTAGGCCAGCAGCCCGCCAGTAAGCGTCCAAGACCCCATCTGTCTAAGGATAGATCTTACAGCAAAGTGGCTAAGGATAACCTTGTCATGGCTGTAATTGATCGGGGTGATGCCGACTACGCTATATCATAGTCTAACTGGATCATAGTCAGAAAGCTGCTGATGGGAGTCCTAGGGAAAGTCGTGGAAGACAACGCAGGTGACTACCCCAGATGCAAGGAGTCTGAATGGCTACGCGGGAAAGTCAAACTCATGGCCTGTGCAGACGAGAGATCAGTCAAGCTGTAAAAGCTGGCGATAGCTTTTCTGGGCAGTCCATGGGAAGGGGCTAGGTTTGGTATCTGCCTCGCAGATACCTCGCCGACCTAGGGCTATGAGCCAGCCATAAAGGAGGAGATCCTGAAACCCCTGAAGTTAGGAAACCCTGAGATGCCAACCCAAAACTGGCAAGTGGCCAGTGTTTTCGAACCTTTGGGTGGTTTCAGAAGGATCACAATTCTTCTGAGACGGGGGAAGGGGGATATGTATTACTGTTTTGGCAAAATCCCCCTTAGAATCTTCCGGGGTGATGCCAAGCACACTCCAACTGAGAACAAATGTGTTCAGGAGGAGGAGGGAATGTCTATCGTACCAGATAGTGAGAAGATGGATTCGGCACACCCGGATCCTGAAAACATGTCTGTAGACGGATCTGCCAGCTTAATATCTCTAGAGAGCACTCCTTCCAATTCAGAGTTTGTTGGAAAGTTCTTTGGAGATATTGAAGAAATGGTTGACGAGGATACCCTCTTGGATTCAGACCAGGAGGATATCAACGTCACTGTCGTATAGACTAACTTGGGTGATGATAAGGGTAGCGCAAGCTAACCTTCATCACTCAAAGGCAGCCTCGGCTGCAGAGCTCCTCAAAATGAGTAAAGGTAGAGAGGAGCTATTGTTAGTCCAAGAACCCTGGATACACAAGGGCAAGGTTTGCGGACTGAGCATGAAAGGCTTTAAGCTCTTTCATACACATGGGTCAGGTAATATAAGATCCTGTATAGTTGCTAAAGGTAACTTAAACATTTTCATCCTATCTGATTTCAGTGGTGAAGATACAACAGCATGGGAGACTGGAAACACCACCATCATCATCCAGCTACATGTCGCATGACCTTGAATCACCTCAGCCTAAGATTCGAGAAGTAACGGACATGGCAACGTGTAGAGGCCTGCCGCTTATTATTGGAGCGGATGCAAACGCCCATCACATTGTTTGGTGAAGCTCAGACACGAACGCAAGGGGTGAGTCTTTACTTGATTTTATTCTTTGTAGTAACCTAAATGTAGCTAATATTGGGTCAGAACCCATCTTTATAACAGCTAACAGAAAGCAAGTTCTGGATATAACTGTTGTTAGCTCCAGGCAATTTAATAATTTAATTGGATCAGGGGATGGAGAGTTTCCTCGTACCCGGATCATAGATATATTGAGTTTACGATAGGAATTCAGTCAGAAAGGGTGGTGCTCAGAATTAGTAGAAGGAAGACAAACTGGGAAGTGCATCGTAGCACCCTAGCAGATCTTCTTCCGAAACCCCCAGTCATACAAGACAAACAGGGTATAATCAAGGCTATAGGTACACTAACAAACGCAATAAGTTTTCTGATATCAGAATCATGCAGACCAAATGTCTATACTGGTGGGACAAAACCACATTGCTGGAGCCCCGAAATTGCAGGGGCGGCGCAGAATCTAGAAGACTTTGATGAAATTAGGAATATGGTCGACCTACAAGGCGTCTTTGAACCGTTTTAAGAATCTGATAAGAAACGCAAAGCGTAAGTCCTGGAAATCCTTTTGTAGTAGCGTTGAAAGTGCCTCGGACACCAGTAGACTTCGTAAAGTGTTATCAAAAACGCCCACGGTGCCAGGTTTCATTAAGAAACCTTGTGGCCAGTGGACTACAAGCGGACGTGAAAAACTCGAGGTTCTCATGGAAGCACATTTTCCTGGCTGCTCAGTCTATGAAGATAGGGCAGAATCCGACTTGGAAACTAGCACTGAATTAATGCAGGTGCCCATTAATAAGGACATACTTATCTGGGCAATAAACAGCTTTAGTCCTTTTAAGTCACCTGGCCCGGATGTCATCATTCCGGCTGATTTACGCGGAATGCGGACTTATTGATATCTTGGCTAACCAGGATATATATGGCATGTACACAGTGGGCATATATTCCAAAGCCATGGAGGATGTGTACGGTCGTTTTTATTCCAAAAGGAGGCAAAGCATCGCACACTACAGCGAAAGATTTTAGACCCATCAGTCTTTCATCTTTCCTCTTAAAAATATTGGAAAGGCTATTTGATCTTCATCTCAGAATGACAATCGAACCTGACCATATATCAGCATCTCAACATCCATATACTAAGGGTAAATCAGTTGAGACTGCATTACACACTCTTGTTGGTTCAATAGAGAAATCTCTGGATCAAAAGGAAATATTATAATGGCTCTGGCGAGACTGAATATACATCAGTCAATAATTAACCTGGTATGGAGAATTTAACAGAACTATCTCATCCAAGCTAGGGCAAGCTTCGATTAAAATAACAGCAAATAGAGGTACCCCACAAGGAGGAGTTCTATCGCCACTAATGTGGAACCTCGCTCTAAACTCCTTTCTCAGGGAGTTGGATGTCAAGATGTTCAAGTGCGTAGCATACACAGATGACATCGCAGTGTTGGTATCGGGTAAACATTTACATACCTTATCTCAGAGATTACAGGCGGCACTGGGTACTATTAGTAGATGGAGTATCAATAGTGGCGTGAATGTAAATCCGCTGAAAACGGATCTTGTACTTTTCTCGAGAAGATATAAGATTCCACAATTCCCACTTCCAAGGTTAAATGGTATAGAACATAAGTTGTCTGATTATACCAAATATCTTGGTATCTAGACTCCAAACTCTCATGGCAATGAAATGTCCAAGAAAGGGCAAATAAGGCTGTCATTGCTTTATATACATGTAAGAAGGCAATAGGGACGACATGGGGCATCAGCCCTTGCAATTCCAAATGGCTCTTCAATACAGTTATTAAGCCAATATTAACATATGGAGCGTTAGTATGGTAGCCCGCTTTGCATAAGGCCATCCACAGTGGAACCATTGAAAGGATTCTACGATCTGCAGCCCTGGCTATTACGGGTGCACCACGAACCACTCCCTCCAAGGTGCTCTTCGTGATGATGCACTGGCTGCCAGTGGATCCCATGGTAAAGCAAAATGCTATGAACTCTGCAACTAGACTACAGTTGGCAAATGCGTGGAAAAAGCTGACTTGTCGTCACTCTATAATAGGAGATCAATTCAATGATCTACCGGCCAATATTGATTACCGAACACCCATACCTCTGCCTCACAGTAGAATAAAATCTCACACATCGGGTGTGTCTAACTCGTCTATAGAAACACAGGAAGATCTGCTTGAGGTGTACACAGACGGATTGAAGTCACACAGAGGAGTGGGTGGTGGAATCTTTATTCCTCGATTTCAAAAGAGGATAAGCTTTAAGCTAGACAGTAGATGTATTATACTACAGCCTGAAATCTCAGCGATAGGTAAAGCGGCTAACTGGTTGAGGTATTATAGGATATACAACTGCGATATCGGCATCTTCACGGATAGCAAAGCTGCCATTAAAAATATTGCGGTGTCTTTACGACATCGAATCTGGTCCGTGATTGCCAGATGGGCTGATTTTACTATAAATCCGCAGCCTGTTATAACCTAACCTAACCTAACCTATCGTTCTCTTTCAGAGTATGATGATGATTCTGTTTACAATAGTAGAAATTATAACTTTTAGTAAATTTCAAATTAAATTTTTTTTATCAAATATTAAAGACAATAAGCCCGCTGTTAGAGCCCGTCTTGGGACTGCCAACTTGATTTTATCCTCATTTAGATCATTGTTACTGCTACCGAAATTCAATTTGTTACTATAATTCCTGTGTAGAGTAAACAATCAGTATAAAGGTATTCCCTATTAGAAGTCTGTGAGTAAAAATCATCTTCAGCATCATCATCATTTAAAGCATCATTATATAAGATGGTGCAATCAACTATTGTTTCTTCTATAAATTTCGTTAATGTACTTATCTCTATCTTGGCTGATGGTTTTTGAGACTTTAAACTTTGATTAATTTCAACTTCTGTCATCATTTGACTTTCTTCTTTCTTAGGAATTGTTTCAATACATTTATAACCATTTATCAATTCTTTGAGAAGGTCTGCTATATGTTAAAATGTATCTCTTAATTGTTCACATGTATTTATTTCACTAGTTTCAGCAAATCATTTCTTGTCGTCATCACTTACTTTAAAACTTTACCTTCAATGTTTGCTATCATCAAATAGCAGATTAGGTTATCAGGTATCAGATTAGCTTATAAGGCAGCTGGTCTGGTTTCCAGATCAGCTTATCAGGTATCAGATTAGCTTATGACGTAGCTGGTCTGGTTTTCAGATCAGCTTAATAGGTATCAGATTAGCTTATCAGGTAGCTGGTCTGGTTTTCAGATCAGCTTATCATGTATCAGATCAGGTATCAGATTAGCTTATTAGGTAGCTTGTCTGATTTTCAGACCACCTTATCAGATATCAGATCAGATTATCAGGTAGCTGGTCTGTTTTTCAGATGAGCTTCTCAGGTATCAGATTTGATTATTAGGTAGCTGGTCTGGTTTTCAGATCAACTTATCAGGTATTATATCAGGTTATCAGGAGTTGTTCTGATTTTTCATATCAGGTTAACTCGTTCAGATTGGGTTAGCGTAGCTGATCAGGTTACAAGTACCTGATCATTTATAACATTTAGATGAATGCAGTTTAAGGTCAGATAAAATACGAAAAAGTAAACTCTTATGTACTCAAACTGTTTTCTAGAATGGTCATGGTTCAATTTAATATTTTTGCTTATAAACAAAAATTCATATTTATCTTTCCAACATGCTTTTTAGTTCTCTCATCTTACTGAAACATTGTAATTACATTAGCATTCTCAAATGTTTAGAGATTCTGGTATAAGTTTGGCATAAGTAGAATGAATCAACATTCTTATATCACCCCATACAAAACTATGCTTATCAAACGCAACATCGTTAAATTTCATATTTGAATTACTTTTAGCTTCGTTAGGAGAAATAACAGATTCAATATCTGTACATGCGTAATGTCCAATTTTTTTAATTGATGAAATCAATTTTTTCAGGTATTATAAAAATTTTGAGAATAAATAGATGTTTCAAACTTTAGTCCATTAGGACTATCTAGCAAGCCAATTGTAACATTATTTTTTTTTTTCACAATTTGACAGACCAACTATTGTGGCACGAATAGCATTTGCTAGGAAGAAACTATGCTTCATTTTTGAATTAAAGTTCGATGATTCATCGATATTTCGTATTAAGTTATTTTTAGGTTGTTTTGAATGTGTGTATGTACCAATATTTTTGAAATTCATTTCATAAATATTATCTCTTATTATAGGAAAAATAAAATAACACTGTTATTCGAATTCCACAGTGTATTAAAGGGTGTTTTTTATTGAGGTATAGAACTTTAAGTTGGCATCACTTTTTTAACTGGCGGCCATTTTGTCAGCTGTCAAGTGATTAATATATAGTTTGGTTTGCCATTTCATCATGAACAGGTTGACAAAAGAACAACGCTTGCAAATCGTGCAAATTTATTTCGAAAATAATGGTTCAGTTCGCGAAGTTTACCGCAAGCTCCGTCCATTTTATGGTCGACATCATCGTCCATCAGAGCAATTAATTCGGTTAACCATGGATCGTTTTCGCACTACGTTTACTCTATGTGATAATACGCATCCGCAGAGACGTCGAACAATGCGCACCGAAGAAACAATTGCCGCTGTAGAGCAAAGTGTTGAAGAGGACCCGAATGAATCGATTCGCCACCGTGCACAGCAATAACCGACTATTTTGTTCCCGAATTGGATGGCATGAATGTGGATGAGTTGTGGTTCCAACAAGACGGCGCTACATGCCATACAGCGCACGTCACAATCGATTTATTGAAGGAAACATTCGATAAGCGCATAATTTCGCGGAATGGACCTGTCAATTGGCCACCAAGATCGTGTGATTTGACACCATTGGATTATTTTCTTTGGGGATATGAGTAGTAGGGAATTGCCAATTCTGGCGCCGATTAAAATTGTTAAATTGTGGGCTGAAATTGTTAAATTGTGGCTGAAATTGTTAAATTGTGGGCTGAAATTGTTAAATTGTGGCTGAAATTGTTAAATTTTGGCTGAAATTTTAAAATTCTTGGAAATTTGTGAAATTTGATACCTACGTGTGTGTGTCCGTCCGCCCGTCTGTGTTTTTTGTTTACATTAGGAGTTTTTTGTTTATATTAACTTTTTTTATTTATATTAAGTATATGTATGTATGTATGTATGTATGTATGACCGTGGGAACTTGTGCGTGGAATATTTTGTGGGAATACATTAAGGGGGTTTATAGCTTTAAGATTTTTATATTTGTATGATTTTTCCTAATGCCGACGGGAAAACATCTTTATTTTTTCTAATGCCGACGGGAAAGTTATGATTGTTGTTAGACTGTGGAAATTTGTTGATGTCCGTGATTTGGGCAGGTGAGGTTTTTATAACATGTAACCGTGGGAATTTGCGGGTGTATCTTTAAGGCAGCCTGTGTTTGGTGGGGGCGGGTGTTGTTGTAATATGTATCCGTGGGAATTTGTGTGCGGAATATTTTGTAGGAATACATTAAGGGGTTTATAGGTTTGAGGCTTTTATATGTGTATGATTTCCTGATGCCAACGGGAAAACATGTTTATTTTTTTCAAATGCCGACGGAAAACATGATTATTTTTTTCAAATGCCGACGGGAAAATCATGGAAATGATTTTTCCTAATGCTGACGGAAAATTTGAGGGTATGTCTAGCTGTAGGAATTGAAGTCTGGCTGTGATTGGTGGAGGGTGGGGTGTGTCTAGATTGTGAGACCTTAAGGCTGACCGTGATTTGGGTAGGTGAGGGTGTTTTGTAATATGTAACCATGAGAATTCGGTGACGTATATGCTTGTTGGAATTTAAATCAAGCTGGGCTTCGTGGGGGGCGGGATGTATTTGAGGTAGATCGACTGGTGGAGGGCGGGGAGTTGTTGTAATATGTATCCGTGGGAATCTGTGTACATGTATGTATGTATATATGTATGTCTGTAAGAGTTTAAGGCTGTCTGTGATTTATTATGTAATACGTATCCGTGGGAATCTGTGTATATGTATGTTCGTAGGAGTTTAAGACTGATTGTGATTTGAGGTGGGGGAGGGTCTTGTTGTGATAGATAGATAGAATGTGCCTATGTGTGTATGTGTATGTATGTATTTATATATAGCAGTTTAAGTCTGTCCTTGATTTGAGGTAGGCGGGGGGTGTTATTGTAATATGTATCTATAGGAATTTGGGAGTTTATATGTTTGTAGAAATTTTTGTGTATGTATGTCTGTAGAAGTTTAAGGCTGATCGTGATTTGGATTGTTCAGATTAACGATTGTATGTGACCTTGAGAATTTGTGTATGTATATCTGTAGGAAATTTAAGGCTTATCGTGATTTATGAGGGGCGAAGTGTTCATGAAATATATAACAGCGCAATTTGTGTGTATATCTGTAGGTAAGGATGATCATGACTAATGAGAGGTGAGGTGAAGGTGTTCATGTATATGTATACGTATCTGTGTGTATGTATGTCTGTATGAGTTTAAGGCTGATCGTGATTTAGGTTGTGAGATTGATAGATTGTATGTTACCTTGAGATTTTGTGTATATATATCTGTAAGAACTTTAGGCTGACTGTGATTTGTGAGGGGAGGGGCGTTGTTGAAATAGGTTTAATTAATGTGTGTGTGTGTGTGTATGTGATTTTCTCACCCTAGTATTTATATGTACGTTGAAATAAATTATTTCTCATATGAACATTTTTTGCTAGAAAATATTATCATATATCTGAACTTCCCTAATCCTAGTATGTTTTTCATATTGAAGGATGAGATTGCTTTATATTTTATCAAGCTTAACTTTGTCCAATGTTAAAGTCTGTCGGTCAGAAATTTGTTTATATTTGTATAAATATTAATTTCAGATTTTGCAAAATTCTTGCGTACGATCGTGGTGATTTTGTGTATGTGTATGTGTGTATGCGTGAAAGAGTTTGACTGGTCTGTGATAAGTTTGTTTATTTAAGTACATTTGTCTTCTTCGACTTTCGTCTTCAAGCGTCAATAGCTTGGAGAACGGTTTGTATGTTTTCATGATGTAGATATGTAAGTGTGATTGTTAAAATCCAATAAATACTTGAGCATGGGTAAGAAATTTGATAATATGTGTACATATGTACATATGGATCTACAAATTGATTTTATGTATGTATGTATGTACATACAAATAAGTCTGGGGCTCCCTGTTTAAATACACTTTTTTTTGTCGTGTGCTGTTGTTGCTGTTGTAAATATTCGCGTGGTCTTTTGTGTATAGATGTGAAATATCTCGGTAGTTATTTTATTTGAAATTAAAAAAACGTTCTTTTAATTTTTAGATGTATTTACTTAAAATTTTGTGAGGAGTTTCTGGTTTAAGTAAAATTGAATTCCTCTCTAGTTGTAGTAATTATAGTATAAATATTTAATATTTTTTATTTCCATTTGTTCATTTACTTTAATTCTCCATAAGTTCAACCATATTTCCAACTGGGTAATATGTTCCTGGAGATTACGGGATGCCTCAGAAGGGTTTTCGTGAATACTCATACAGGCTGTATCATCGGCAAACGTAGAGGTATGGATATTATTGCTCACAGGCATATCACAAGTATATATTAAATACAAGACTGGCCCCAGAATACTACCCTGTGGGACACCGGAAGATATAGATTCGGGCACACTCATGAAGTCTCCTTCCACAACAGTGAACTTCCTATCAACAATATAACTTTCCAAAAGTTTTTGAATGTTTACTGGCAGGTATGTCTTCAATTTTAAAACTAGGCCTTCGTGCCATACTTTGTCAAACGCTTGAGAAACATCAATGAAGAGGGCAGAACAATATTTCTTTTCTTCAAATGTCTTCCTTATAACTTGCACCAACCTATGCGTTTGCTCAATTGTGCTATGCTGACTTCTAAAACCAAATTGATGATCCGGGATACACCCATTATCAGCTAAAATTTTGGAAAATTTAGTCATGAGCAGCTTTTCGAAAAGCTTTGAGATTGTTGATAGTAAACTTATAGGCCTATATGACTCAGCCTTGGTAAGATCTTTACCCGGCTTTGGAATCATTTTGATCTTCGCCAGTTTCCAGTTATGTGGAAAATACTGCAATCGCAAAATGGCATTAAAAATAAATAGCAGGATTCTTATTGCGATTAGAGGCAAATTCATCAGCATCTTGTTACTAATTCCATCAATACCTGGAGCTTTCTTCGGGTTGAGTTCAGCAATTATTTTTTGTAATTCACACAGCTTAAACCTTATGGGACGAGGGGGTAGAGAAACTACATTCGGCAAATCAACAGCGCCCGTACATGAATAGCGAGTGAATACAGCTTTTAAATGCTCAGCAAATAAGTTACCTTTCTCGCTATCGCTTCTTGCCCATCCTCCGGTCGAAGTGCGCAGTGGTGATTTAAGCTCAACGGGTCTTTTAAGATTTCTAGCAGCGCGCCATAAAGAGTAATTAGATGCTGACGTGACATCGAGACCTTCTAGAAATTTTTCTAGTAATGCTGTTTTTTCCGACGATAGCAACTCTTTGAGTCGTTTAGTACATTCTTTAAGTCTGAGTTTATTTAGGGGTGATCTGTGTTGTTGCCATTCTCTTCTAGCTCTCCTTTTTTCACATACAAGAATTAAAGTAAATGAACAAAAGTGTGTCCATATAACGTTTTCCCTAAGAAGAGATACTTGTTCCCCCATTCGAATAAACAATGAGAATATTCCTCAACATTCTCACGTGAAATACCTTGGTATTCACCTTGATCGAAGGCTTACGTGGAAACATCATATTGACTCTAAGCTAACTCAAATGAAACTTAAGTTATCTCAAATACATTGGTTGATTGGCAGAAATTCAACACTCAGCCTAGACTGCAAACTGTTAATATACAAGTCGCTTTTGAAACCAATATGGTGCTACGGAATTCAGTTATGGGGCACTGCTTCAGCTTCAAATGTTGAGAAAATCCAACGAAGACAAAACAAAATTTTACGGTTAATAACATCGGCTCCATGGTACATTAAAAATTCAAATTTACATCGTGATTTAAATATGCCACTAGTGACTGAAGAAATTTCAAAATACGCAGGCAAATATTTAACTAAACTCGAGTCCCATCCTAATCCCCTTGCTCGTAACATCTTGAACTTTACTGGACACATCCGCTTAAAAAAGAGGGACACCAAGGCTCTAATACGCAATACCTCAGATGAAACTTTTTGAGAATAATTTTTTTTCCTAGTACATAATTATTGTATTAATAACTACTATCACTAAAATTGTTTTCGGCATTGGTCGGACACATTAATTATATCTAGACTTAAGATTTGATTACTTATTGTTAGATCATTTTTTTGAAGATGCAATAAATAAGTTATATGTATTAAAAAAAAAAAAAAAAAAAAAAAAAAAAAAAAAAATTTCCATTTGTTTAAAGTTGACGTAGCCTATATAGTCAACGTTAGAAATTTTTCGGTGTAAAATTTTTTCCAACTATCATATTTTTTCTTCACCTTTTTCATATATTTTAGAACATCTTGCATTGGCTTTAAAAAATGATAAACGCTTTGAAATGAAACTGATCCAGCAGTCCAGCTTTTTTTAACCACTTTGCTTCTCTTTCCTTTTTTATTGATAAACATTTAAAATCAAATGGTCTTTTTATAATGAAATTGTTATACTCATTATTGCTAAAAACATCCGCTACTTTTTTTTTTGTAATGAAAATCATTCGAAACCTTACTTAATTTATAAGACTTTCAGGACTTTCTATTATTCGATCATCAGTAAAAATGCAGTAATTTCTAATTTCTATATCAATTGGGCCGCTATTGAATAAAAGGAACTTTTATCTTAAACTTTAGTGCATTTGGAAGTGCTTGAGATTCTTTCATATAATAGCTTTGTTGGAATCTTAGATACGAGTACATATAATATAGAATTGCATAACGTTTATTTTTAATTTTTATGTTAAGATCATCATCATTTAGATATGAGACTAAATTTAAATGTACTTTTAAATTAGTTAAATCATAATGAGGAAACTTGTTTTCTTCTTGAATAGCGATCAACAGAAAACGAAATCGGTTTCTTACAATTTAGGTCTGGCCTCTCAACGGTTCCTCTAGTATACAAGATGACTTTCTATGTCAACATATCTGTCTACTCTTTGTCAGCGTTAAGGGTTAAAATTTTAATTCCTCAAATTGTGTATGAAGTAACACTGATAATATATTTTCATTAATAAGGTATATGTTTATCTTATTAAGGTTACTCGCCTATGGCTTTTATTTGATGTTCTAGATGATTTTTTTTTCTCATTTTATTAAATTTCAGCGTATTCTGTATATATTTCTGATATTTTTAAGCGCGCTTTATTTACCTGTCAGACAAAGTTTACGTATAAGTTGATCACTCAGTCTCTCTTTTTAATAATTTTTTTCTTTTAATATGCCACTACTATTTTTTCAGATTTTACTACTTGAAAAAGAGAATATTTATGTAATTTTTAAATGTATTCATATATACATATAGGTAAATATATGTGTATATGTATAGAGAAATTACTTTATCTACAAAGAAATACATGTTTAATAATCAACTATTCTAGAAAATCGATCTCAAATAACGCAGTTACCTCCACCATCAATTCACCGTCGGTGTTTTTATAGTGTCAGAAACACTAGAATATCTATGTTTGAGAGAATTTTTACATCGAGTTTTTCTACATGAGGTTTGCTGGTTGACATCCTTGAAGTTATTGTTGACGTAGGCTGGGTTGTATCACATTCAGATGTAATCATTTCCTACTTAAAAAAGGTCCTCATTACTATCAACTATATCTGTATACATTTCGTTCATGAGTTGGGTTGATCCAGATACAATTGCTGTCTACAGATTAATGATTAGAAACAAGTTTCTCATCACCTTCTAACAGATTTATATATTTTACTAGCATGCATGCCTGAGCATGCTTCTATCGATAGTGACGCGAGAGTCCGACATGTGGTGTTTCAATTAAAAATCTATACTATTAGATTTTACGATTTCCCTCTTTTTATTCTTTTACAAAGTAGATACATATTTATGTCTTTCATTTAGCACAGAGTCATAAAATTTCTTTGCTTAAAAAATTGTGTGACATTCTTTTAAATTTGCATGCTTAGGCATGCTTTCAATATTTTTTCTGTAAATTTATTTTATACTCATACAGATACAGATATAAAGTAAGATCTGCTTACATTGCATTTTACAATTTATGTATGCTTCAGCATGATTCCAGTTGAAGTCCATATTTATTCAGTAAGTTTGTTTGATACTAATTCATACACATATACATTCTTAAAGATTGGAAATCTAAGTCCAATTTATGTATTTTATCTATATTTTCTAAAGATTTGATAGCTATAGAAATTAATAGAGTAAAGATCTATTATAATAACCCATGGGCATATTTTAAAATTTCGCTTGCTAGAGCTTTCGAAATGGAAAATGTACAATTTTCACTATAAAAAGTGATAATATTAGGTGTTACTGAATATTA
Organism: Nowickia ferox; assembly: GCA_936439885.1. NCBI lineage: Eukaryota > Metazoa > Arthropoda > Insecta > Diptera > Tachinidae > Nowickia > Nowickia ferox. The sequence goes on along the minus strand of OW387024.1, from coordinate 51,346,155 downwards.
CACTGTGTTGTAATTTATTTTGAACACTTAAGTTTTCACAATATTTCATACAGGCCAACAAGTTTAGGGAATTTCCAGTATATTAAGTTAATTATCTTTCTTAAGACCTATCATTCCTTCAAAAATACAAACCAAACTAGATTTTTCCTGTTTAATTTTATTTTTTACTTTCATTAAATTTCAACATTTTGTTCATCTTCAAATTATTATATTTAGCAGCTTTTTCTCATTTGTTGAGTTAACTTTAATCGGAAACATTTAAATAGTGAGATGAATTTTTATATTGTATGCGAGTACATTAAGTAATTCTTTGTATATTTCATTTATATGAACCATCATCACATAATTCCTTTGGATGATCTATTAAATCATTCTACTATTGATGCTTTCATATTAAGTAATGTTTAATATTCTACATATGCATGAATTTTCCAGTGTCTATTAAAAAATTCTTTACAATCATCCATTTGTAAGCTTTTTGGTACTCATAACATTTCAAAAATATTTTCCACAGCCTAGGTTTTTTCGAATGCAACTTTTATTTTCAACGGTATTGACCATAGAAACTTTGTGAATGAATCATTTACAGTCTACAATAATCAATAATTTCTATTTTCTGTAGAATAGTTTCCCATTTCACCTAAATCAGCTCCATAAAAGATCAACTATTCCTTTCATTACATATCTACAATGCACAAAAAATTTTCGAGATTTATTATAGAGTTCGTCTACTAAATTTCTTTTTAAAGACATTGAGTTATTTTAAAGATTTTTTGGAGAGTGTTGTGATCTACTTGATGCACTTTCAGCTATTTATACTATCATGTAGTTCATTTTCCAATCTATAAATTTTATCGTTCAGCTGTTCAATTTGTTTTTTCAAAAGATGATTTGATTTTTAGTATGTATTTTATGAATTTTATAACTATCTTCTATCTCTAATTGTATTTCACGTTGTACTCTATCAATTTGCATTTTAATATATTCTTGAATTATATTAATTCCTTAAGCTATATTATTAATTTGTCCTATAGTTTATCGTTTGGAGTTTCAGAAACAATTTACTGATAACATCATTCTCTGTCAGTGAATGATGATGATGATTAGTAGAAATTATATATTTTATATAGTTTTCAACATCAAATTTTTCATAGTATTTCCATGTTTTATTATCAATCATTAAAGAAAATAAAGCTACTATTAGGGCCTATATTTGACCATCAACTTGTATTTTATCTTCATTTAGTTTTAGGTTACTATCACCAAACTTTCATTCATTATTCAAATCTTGATGTGGGCCATAGTTTGTATCTAATTCAATTCTTCCTTCCAAGACTGATAAATGAGTATAAGTGTCTTCAGAATTGGAAGTCTATGAGTAAAAATCATCTTCATCATCCTCATCATCATTCTCAGTATTAGCATCATCAAATAAGATGATATCATCAAATATTGTTCCTTCTGAAAGTTTCTTCGGTGTACTTGTCTCTATATTGACTGATGGCTTTAAACTTATATTATTTTCAGCTTCTATCTTGATTTTACTTTCTTCTTTCTTGTGAATTCTTTCAATATTTCTAGAACTATTTATGAATTCTTTGAGAGGTTCTGTTATAGGTTTAAATGTATCTTTTATTGCTCACATGTATCTATTTCACCAGTTTTTATACTACGAAGCTTTTTCTTCAAGACATTTCTTGTCAACACCAACTGTTTTAAAATTTTTTCATCCATGTTTAATAATAGTAAATAACAGGTATCAGCTATTAGATCAGGTATCAACTATCAGATCAGGTTATTAGGTAACTGGTCTGGTTTTCAGATCAGCTTATCATTACCTGGTCTGTTTTTCAGATCAGCTTATCATGACCTGGTCTGGTTTTCAGATCAGCTTATCAGGACCTGATCTGGTTTTCAGATCAGCTTAATAGGACCTGGTCTGGTTTTCAGATCAGCTTATCAGGACCTGGTCTGGTTTTCAGATCAGCTTATCAGGACCTGGTCTGGTTTTCAGATCAGCTTAATAGGACCTGGTCTGGTTTTCAGATCAGCTTATCAGGACCTGGTCTGGTTTTCAGATCAGCATTTCAGGACCTGGTCTGGTTTTCAGATTAGCTTATCAGGACCTGGTATGGTTTTCAGATCAGCTTATCTGATTCAGATTGGGTTATCAGTTTACAAGTAGCTGCCCATTTATAACATTTAGATGAATGCAGTTTAAGGTCAGATGAAAAACGAAAAAGTAAACTTTTATGTAGTCAAATTCTCTTTTTTTCTATAACGATCATCGTTCAATTCAATATCGTTGCTTATAATCAAAATCCATATTATAAAATAGTTGGTCTGTCAAATTGTAAAAAAAATAAAATAAAAAATAATATGTTATGATTGGCTTGCTAAAAAGTCTTAATGAACTAAAATTTTAAAACATCTACATATTAATACTCAAAATCTCTCTATCAACCCAAATATGGATACTTAAAGATATTACATAATTTCATTAATTAAAGGAATGGGATAATACACATTTACAGATACTGAATCTGTTATTTCTCCTAACAAAGCTAAAAGTAATTCCGATATGATATTTAACGATGTTACGTATGAGAAACATATTTTTGTATGGAGTGAGATAAGAATGTTGATGCATTCTGCTGATGCCAAACTTATACCAGAATCACCAAACATTTTATACCAGATAATCATAATGTAATTATAATGTTTAAGTAAGATGAGACAAATAAAATGCATGTTGGAAGGATAAATATGAATTTTGATTATAAGCAACGATATTGAATTAAACGATGATCGTTATAGAAAAAAAGAGAATTTGACTACATAAAAGTTTACTTTTTCGTTTTTCATCTGACCTTAAACTGCATTCATCTAAATGTTATAAATAGGCAGCTACTTGTAAACTGATAACCCAATCTGAATCAGATAAGTGGATCTGAAAATCAGACCAGGTCCTGATAAGCTGATCTGAAAACCAGACCAGGTCCTGATAAGCTGATCTGAAAACCAGACCAGGTCCTGAAAAGCTGATCTGAAAACCAGACCAGGTCCTGATAAGCTGATCTGAAAACCAGACCAGGTCCTATTAAGCTGATCTGAAAACCAGACCAGGTCCTGAAAAGCTGATCTGAAAACCAGACCAGGTCCTGATAAGCTGATCTGAAAACCAGACCAGGTCCTATTAAGATGATCTGAAAACCAGACCAGGTCCTGATAAGCTGATCTGAAAACCAGACCAGGTCCTGATAAGCTGATCCGAAAACCAGACCAGCTACCTGATAACCTGATCTGATACCTAATCTAATAGCTGATACCTAATCTAATAGCTGATACCTCTTATTTGCTAAACATGGATGAGAAAATTTTAAAACAGTTGGTGTTGACAAGTAGTATAAAAACTGGTGAAATAGATACTTGTGAGCTAGAAAAGATACATTTAAACCTATACCAGAACCTCTCAAAGAATTCATAAATAGTTCTAGAAATATTGAAAGAATTCACAAGAAGGAAGAAAGTAAAATCAAAATAGAAGCTGAAAATAATACAAGTTTAAAGCCATCAGTCAATATAGAGACAAGTACACCAAAGAAACTTTCAGAAGGAACAATATTTGATGATATCATCATCTTATTTAATGATGCTAATACTGAGAATGATGATAAGGATGATGAAGATGATTTTTACTCATAGACTTCCAATTCTGAAGACACTTATACTCATTTATCAGTCTTGGAAGGAAGACTTGAATTAGATACAAACTATGGCCCACATCAAGATTTGAATAATGAATGAAAGTTTGGTGATAGTAACCTAAAACTAAATGAAGATAAAATACAAGTTGATGGTCAAATATAGGCTCTAATAGTAGCTTTATTTTCTTTAAGGATTGATAATAAAACATGGAAATACTATGAGAAATTTTATTTTGAAAACTATATAAAATATATAATTTCTACCAATACATGAATAGAGAATCATCAACATTCACTGACGGAGAATGATGTTATCAGTAAATTATTTCTGGAAACTCAAAACGATAAACTATAGGACAAATTAATAATATAGCTTAAGGAATTAATATAATTCAAGAGTATATTAAAATGCAAATTGATGGAGTACAACGTGAAATACAATTAGAGATAGAAGATAGTTATACAATTGAAAAAACACATACTAAAAATTAAATCATCTTTTGAAAACAACAAATTGAACAGCTGAACGATAAAATTTATAGATTGGAAAATTAACTATATAATAGTATAAATAGTTGAAAGTGCATCAAGTAGATCACAACACTCTCCAAAAAATCTGTAAAACAACTTAATGTCTTCAAAAAGAAATTTAGTAGACGAACTCTATAATAAATCTCGAAAATTGTTTGTGCATTGCAGATATGTAATGAAAGGAATAGTTGATCTTTTATGGAGCTGATTTAGGTGAAATGGGAAACTATTCTACAGAAAATAGAAATTATTGATTATTGTAGACGGTAAATGATTCATTCTCAAAGTTTCTATGGTCAATACCGTTGAAAATAAAAGTTGCACTCGAAAAAACCTAGGCTGTGGAAAATATTTTTGAAATGTTATGAGTACCAAAAAGCTTACAAATGGATGATTGTAAAGAATTTTTTAATAGACACTGGAAAATTCATGCATATGTAGAATATTAAACATTACTTAATATGAAAGCATCAATAGTAGAATGATTTAATAGATCATCCAAAGGAATTATGTGATGATGGTTCATATAAATGAAATATACAAAGAATTACTTAATGTACTCGCATACAATATAAAAGTTCATCTCACTATTTAAATGTTTCCGATTAAAGTTAACTCAACAAATGAGAAAAAGCTGCTAAATATAATAATTTGAAGATGAACAAAATGTTGAAATTTAATGAAAGTAAAAAATAAAATTAAACAGGAAAAATCTAGTTTGGTTTGTATTTTTGAAGGAACGATAGGTCTTAAGAAAGATAATTAACTTAATATACTGGAAATTCTCTAAACTTGATGGCCTGTATGAAATATTGTGAAAACTTAAGTGTTCAAAATAAATTACAACACAGTGTAATATTCAGTAACACCTAATATTATCACTTTTTATAGTGAAAATTGTACATTTTCCATTTCGAAAGCTCTAGCAAGCGAAATTTTAAAATATGCCCATGGGCTATTATAATTGATCTTTATTCTATTAATTTCTATAGCTATCAAATCTTTAGAAAATATAGATAAACTACATAAATTGGACTTAGATTTCCAATCTTTAAGAATGTATATGTGTATGAATTAGTATCAAACAAACTTACTGAATAAATATGGACTTCAACTGGAATCATGCTGAAGCATACATAAATTGTAAAATGCAATGTAAGCAGATCTTACTTTATATCTGTATCTGTATGAGTATCAAATAAATTTACAGAAAAAATATTGAAAGCATGCCTAAGCATGCAAATTTAAAAGAATGTCACACAATTTTGTAAGCAAAGAAATTTTATGACTCCGTGCTAAATGAAAGACATAAATATGTATCTACTTTGTAAAAAAATAAAAAGAGGGAAATCGTAAAATCTAATAGTATAGATTTTTAATTGAAACACCACATGTCGGACTCTCGCGTCACTATCGATAGAAGCATGCTCAGGCATGCATGCTAGCAAAATATATAAATCTGTTAGAAGGTGATGAGAAACTTGTTTCTAATCATTAATCTGTAGACAGCAATTGTATCTGGATCAACCCAACTCATGAACGAAATGTATACAGATATAGTTGATAGTAATGAGGACCTTTTTTAAGTAGGAAATGATTACATCTGAATGTGATACAACCCAGCCTACGTCAACAATAACTTCAAGGATGTCAACCAGCAAACCTCATGTAGAAAAACTCGATGTAAAAATTCTCTCAAACATAGATATTCTAGTGTTTCTGACACTATAAAAACACCGACGGTGAATTGATGGTGGAGGTAACTGCGTTATTTGAGATCGATTTTCTAGAATAGTTGATTATTAAACATGTATTTCTTTGTAGATAAAGTAATTTCTCTATACATATACACATATATTTACCTATATGTATATATGAATACATTTAAAAATTACATAAATATTCTCTTTTTCAAGTAGTAAAATCTGAAAAAATAGTAGTGGCATATTAAAAGAAAAAAATTATTAAAAAGAGAGACTGAGTGATCAACTTATACGTACACTTTGTCTGACAGGTAAATAAAGCGCGCTTAAAAATATCAGAAATATATGCACAATACGCTGAAATTTAATAAAATGAAAAAAAAAATCATCTAGAACATCAAATAAAAGCCATAGGCGAGTAACCTTCATAAGATAAACATATACCTTATTAATGAAAATATATTATCAGTGTTACTTCATACACAATTTGAGGAATTAAAATTTTAACATTTAATTGTCCCTTAACGCTGACAGAGAGTAGACAGATATGTTGACATAGAAAGTCATCTTGTATACTAGAGGAACCGTTGAGAGGCCAGACCTAAATTATAAGAAAACGATTTCGTTTTCTGTTGATCGCTATTCAAGAAGAAAACAAGTTTCCTCATTATGATTTAACTAATTTAAAAGTACATTTAAATTTAGTCTCATATCTAAATGATGATGATTTTTACATAAAAATTAAAAATAAACGTTATACAATTCTATATTATATGTACTCGTATCTAAGATTCCAACAAAGCTATTATATGAAAGAATCTCAAGCACTTCCAAATGCACTAAAGTTTAAGATAAAAGTTCCTTTTATTCAATAGCGGCCCAATTGATATAGAAATTTAATATGAAAGAGTAAGCAAGACCTCAGCTACTGCATTTTTACTAATGATCGAATAATAGAAAGTCCTGAAAGTCTTATAAATTAAGTAAGGTTTCGAATGATTTTCATTACAAAAAAAAAAGTAGCGGATGTTTTTAGCAATAATGAGTATAACAATTTCATTATAAAACCACCATTTGATTTTAAATGCTTATCAATAAAAAAGGAAAGAGAAGCAAAGTGGTTAAAAAAAGCTGGACTGCTGGATCAGTTTCATTTCAAAGCGTTTATCATTTTTTAAAGCCAATGCAAGATTTTCTAAAATATATGAAAAAGGTGAAGAAAAAATATGATAGTTGGAAAAAATTTTACACCGAAAAATTTCTAACGTTGACTATATAGGCTACATCAACTTTAAACAAATGGAAATAAAATATATTAAATATTTATACTATATTTACTACAACTAGAGAGGAATTACATTTTACTTAAAACAGAAACTCCTCACAAACTTTTAAGTAAATACATCTAAAAATTAAAAGAACGTTTTGTTAATTTCAAATAAAAAAACTATCTAGATATTTCACATCTATACACAAAAGACCAGGCGAATATTTACAACAGCAACAACAGCACATGACAAAAAAAAATGTATTTAAACAGGGAGCCCCAGACTTATTTGTATGTACATACATACATACATAAAATCAATTTGTAGATCCATATGTACATATGTACACATATTATCAAATTTCTTACCCATGCTCAAGAATTTATTGGATTTTAACAATCACACTTACATATCTACATCATGAAAACATACAAACCGTTCTCCAAGCTATTGACGCTTGAAGACGAAAGTCGAAGAAGACAAATGTACTTAAATAAACAAACTTATCACAGACCAGTCAAACTCTATCGCGCATACACACATACACATACACAAAATCACCACGATCGTACGCAAGAATTTTGCAAAATCTGAAATTAATATTTATACAAATATAAACAAATTTCTGACCGACAGACTTTAACATTGGACAAATTTAAGCTTGATAAAATATAAAGCAATCTCATCCTCCAATATGAAAAACATACTAGGATTAGGGAAGTTCAGATATATGATAATATTTTCTAGCAAAAAATTTTCATATGAGAAATAATTTATTTCAACGTACATATAAATACTAGGGTGAGAAAATCACATACACACACACACACACATTAATTAAACCTATTTCAACAACGCCCCTCCCCTCACAAATCACAGTCAGCCTAAAGTTCTTACAGATATATATACACAAAATCTCAAGGTAACATACAATCTATCAATCTCACAACCTAAATCACGATCAGCCTTAAACTCATACAGACATACATACACACAGATACGTATACATATACACGAACACCTTCACCTCACCTCTCATTAATCATGATCAGCCTTACCTACAGATATACACACAAATTGCGCTGTTATATATTTCATGAACACTTCGCCCCTCATAAATCACGATAAACCTTAAATTTCCTACAGATATACATACACAAATTCTCAAGGTCACATACAATCGTTAATCTGAACAATCCAAATCACGATCAGCCTTAAACTTCTACAGACATACATACACAAAAATTTCTACAAACATATAAACTCCAAAATTCCTATAGATACATATTAAAATAACACACCCCGCCTACCTCAAATCAAGGACAGACTTAAACTGCTATATATAAATACATACATACACATACACACATAGGCACATTCTATCTATCTATCACAACAAGACCCTCCCCCACCTCAAATCACAATCAGTCTTAAACTCCTACGAACATACATATACACAGATTCCCACGGATACGTATTACATGATAAATCACAGACAGCCTTAAACTCTTACAGACATACATATATACATACATACATGTACACAGATTCCCACGGATACATATTACAACAACTCCCCGCCCTCCACCAGTCGATCTACCTCAAATACATCCCGCCCCCCACCAAGCCCAGCTTGATTTAAATTCCAACAAGCATATACGTCACCGAATTCTCATGGTTACATATTACAAAACACCCTCACCTACCCAAATCACGGTCAGCCTTAAGGTCTCACAATCTAGACATACCCCACCCTCCACCAATCACAGCCAGACTTCAATTCCTACAGCTAGACATACCCTCAAATTTTCCGTCAGCATTAGGAAAAATCATTTCCATGATTTTCCCGTCGGCATTTGAAAAAAATAATCATGTTTTCCCGTCGGCATTTGAAAAAAATAAACATGTTTTCCCGTTGGCATCAGGAAATCATACACATATAAAAGCCTCAAACCTATAAACCCCTTAATGTATTCCTACAAAATATTCCGCACACAAATTCCCACGGATACATATTACAACAACACCCGCCCCCACCAAACACAGGCTGCCTTAAAGATACACCCGCAAATTCCCACGGTTACATGTTACAAAAACCTCACCTGCCCAAATCACGGACATCAACAAATTTCCACAGTCTAACAACAATCATAACTTTCCCGTCGGCATTAGAAAAAATAAAGATGTTTTCCCGTCGGCATTAGGAAAAATCATACAAATATAAAAATCTTAAAGCTATAAACCCCCTTAATGTATTCCCACAAAATATTCCACGCACAAGTTCCCACGGTCATACATACATACATACATATACTTAATATTAATAAAAAAAGTTAATATAAACAAAAAACTCCTAATGTAAACAAAAAATACAGACGGGCGGACGGACACACACACGTAGGTATCAAATTTCACAAATTTCCAAGAATTTTAAAATTTCAGCCAAAATTTAACAATTTCAGCCACAATTTAACAATTTCAGCCCACAATTTAACAATTTCAGCCACAATTTCAGCCCACAATTTAACAATTTTAATCGGCGCCAGAATTGGCCATTCCCTACTACTGATATGTGAAGTCGCTCGTCTACGCCAACAAACCAGAAACGTTAGGGGACTTGGAAGCCAACATTCGTGGCGTTATTGCCAACATACGGCCCCATATGCTCGAAAAAGTGGTTGAAAATTGGACCTGTAGAATTGGCTTTATTCGAGCCAGCCGCGGCGGCCACATGCCCGAAATCATATTTAAACGTTAATGGCATAAAATTATCCTTCCAATAAAGCCAAATTGATGGACATTAAAACTATTTTCTTGTGTTTTATTTCAATTTGAAGTTCTATAAATCTAAAAAAAACACCCTGTATAACTATACGATATGAAAAAACATACAAACAGGTGATCTTAGAGAATTTTTTATTAAACACTTAAATTCATGTCTAAATAGAAGAATAAATATTACTCAATATGAAAGCACCAATAGTAGAACGATTAACAGATCAATAAAAGGAATGATGTGATGATGGTTTATATAAGTGTATTGAAATATACATACAAAGAAATACTTAATGTACTCGTATACAATATAAAAGTTCATCTGACTATTAAAATGTTTTCGAATAAAGTTAACTCAACAAATGAGAAAAAGCTGCCAAATAAAGTAATTTAAAGATGAACAAAATGTTGAAATTTAATGAAAGTAAAAATAAAATTAAAAAGGAAAAATCTAGTTTGTTTTGTTTTTTTGAAGGATTGATTAGGAATGATAGGTCTTAAGAAAGATAATTAACTTAATATACTGGAAATTCCCTAAACTTGTCGGCCTGTATGAAATATTGCGAAAACTTAAGCTTTCAAAATAAATTACAACACAGTGTAATATTCAGCAATACATAATATTATCATTTCCATTTCGAAATTCTAGCAAGCGAAATTTTAAAATATGCAAATGGGCTATTATAATAGATATTAACTCTATTCATTTCTATAGCTATCAGATCTTTAGAAAATATAGATAAACTATAGAAATTGGACTTAGATTTCCAATCTTTAAGAATGTACATGTGTATGAATTAGTATCAAACAAACTTACTGAATAAATATGGACTTCAACTAGAATCATGCTGAAGCATACTTAAATTGTAAAATGCAATGTAAGCATATTTTACTTGATATCTATATAAGTATCAAATAAATTTACAGAAAAAAAATTGAAAGTATGCCGAAGCATGCAAATTTAAATTAAATTCCTCACGTCACACAATTTTGTGAGCAAAGAAATTTTATGACTCTGCGCTAAATAAAATACATATGTTTTTATTTACTTTGTAAAAGATTCAAAAGAGCGAAATCGTAAATTCTAATTGTATAGAGTTTTAACTGAAACACCACTACATCTCGGACGCTTGCGTCACTATGGACAAAAGCATGTTAAGACATGCATGTTAGAAAAATATAAAAACCTGATACAAAGTGATGAGGACCTTTTTTAAGTGAGAAATCATAATATCTGAATCCGATACAACTCAGACTACATCACCAACTTCAAGGGGTCAACCAACAAACCTGATATAGAAATATTTGAGGCAAAAATTCTTTCAAACTTAGATATTCCAATATTTCTGACACTGTATGAAAACACCTACGCTGAATTCTTGGTGGAGGTGACTGAGTTTTTTGAGATCGATTTGGTGCAATAGTTATTTATTAAATATGTATTTCTTTGTATGTAAACTAATTTCTACATACATACATACATATATTCGCATATATGTACATAGATATGAATAGATTTGCATATCTACATACTCACATATGTATATATTTTTATTAAAAATAATAGACTTAAAATTATATTAATGTTCTCTATTTCAAGTAGTAAAATCCAAAAAAGTAGTGATAATATAAATAAAACAAGAGACTGACTGACCAACTGATATGTACAGGCTGTCTCACATGAACACAAAGCTTACTTAAACATAGCAGAAATATGTATACAGTACGCTAAACTTTAATACAATGAAAAAAAAATATATCATCTAGAGCAGGGATGTGCACTAATACATAAACACAATTGCGTTTGTGTGTGGAGCAGAAGAAAACCTCTGCTTACTTTTAACAGAGGTGGAAATGTTTTTTGAATCACTTTCTGTTTATCACTTGTTGAAACAACACCACGCGCGTAATATGTTTAAAGAAAATTATGAAAGCGAATTCTTCTTTATAGAAAATGTTGATGGTAATGCACAATGCGTTATATGTTATTGTGTTGTACATTTACCAAGCCATTTTTTTATAAAGAGACATTAGCAGTAGTAGGGAACTGGGCATTCGGGGACAATTAAAATTGTTAAATTGTGGGCTGAAATTGTTAAATTGTGGCTGAAATTGTTAAATTGTGGGCTGAAATTGTTAAATTGTGGCTGAAATTGTCAAATTTGGGTAATTAAAATTTGGCTAATTAAAATTTGAAAATTTTAAAATTCTTGGAAATTTGTGAAATTTGATACCTACGAGGGTGGTTCAATAAGTCCGTCGGATTTTTTGTTTACATTAACTGTTTTTTGTTTACATTAACTGTTTTTTGTTTATATAAGGAGTTTTTTTTATTACTACATACGAGGGCGGTTCAATAAGTCAGGTTTTTTATGACCGTGGGAATTTATATGTATGTATGTTTGTGGGTATACATTAAGGGGGTTTAAAGGTTTGAAGCTTTTATATGTATATGATTTTCTAATGCCGACGGGAAAACATGTTTATTTTTTTCGAATGCCGACGGGAAAACACTTTTATTTTTTTTCAAATGCCGACGGGAAAACATGTTTATTTTTTTCAAATGCCGACGGGAAAATCATGGAAATGATTTTTCCTAATGCCGACGGAAAATTTGTGGGTGTGTCTTGCTGTAGGAATTGGAGTCTGGTTGTGATTGGTGGAGGGCGGGGTGTGTGTAGCTGTAGGAATTGAAGTCTGGCTGTGATTGGTGGAGGATGGGGTTTGTCTAGATTGTGAGACCTTAAGGCTGACCGTGATTTGGGTAGGTGAGGGTGTTTTGTAATATGTAACCGCGGGAATTCGGTGAAGTTTATGCTTGTTGGAATTTAAACCAAGCTGTGCTCGTGGAGGGGCGGGATGTATTTGCGGTAGATCGACTGGTGTAGGGTGGGGAGTTGTTGTAATATGTATCCGTGGGAATCTGTGTACATGTATGTATGTATGTCTGTAAGAGTTTAAGGCTGTCTGTGATTTATCAAAGGTGAGGTGAGAGTGTTCATGTAATACGTATCCGTGGGAATCTGTGTATATGTATGTTCGTAGGAGTTTAAGGCTGATTGTGATTTGAGGTGGAGGAGGGTCTTGTTGTGATAGATAGATAGAATGTGCCTATGTGTATGTGTATGTATGTATGTATATGTAGCAGTTTAAGTCTATCCTTGATTTGAGGTAGGCGGGGGGGGGGGGTGTTATTGTAATATGTATCTATAAGAATTTGGGAGTTTATATGTTTGTAGAAATATTTGTGCATGTATGTCTGTAGAAAATTTAAGGCTTATCGTGATTTATGAGGGGCGAAGTGTTCATTAAATTTATCATGATTAATGAGAGGTGAGGTGAAGGTGTTCATGTATATGTATACGTATCTGTGTGTATGTGTGTCTATATGAGTTTAAGGCTAATCGTGATTTAGGTTGTGAGATTGATAGATTGTATGTTACCCTGAGATTTTGTGTATATATATATCTGTAAGAACTTTAGGCTGACTGTGATTTTTGAGTGGAGGGGGGTTGTTGGAATAGGTTTAATTTTTCGTAGATGAATTTTAGTATGTGTGTGTGTATGTGATTTTCTCAGCATAGTATTTATATGTACGTAGAAAATATTATCATATATCTGAACCTAGGGATCCTAGTATGTTTTTCATATTGGCGGATGAGATTGCTTTATATTTTATCTAGCTTAAATTTCCAGTGTTAAAGTCTGTCGCTCAAAAATTTGTTTACATTTGTATAAATATTAATTTCAGATTTTGCAAAAATCTTGTGTACGATCGGGGTGATTTTGTGTGTGTGTGTATGTGTGTATGCGCGATAGAGTTTGACTAGTCTGTGATAAGTTTGTTTATTTAAGTACATTTGTCTTCTTCGACTTTCGTCTTCAAGCGTCAATAGCTTGGAGAACGGTTTGTATGTTTTCATGATGTAGATATGTAAGTGTGATTGTTAAAATCCAATAAATACTTGAGCATGGGTAAGAAATTTGATAATATGTGTACATATGTACATATGGATCTACAAATTGATTTTATGTATGTATGTATGTACATACAAATAAGTCTGGGGCTCCCTGTTTAAATACACTTTTTTTTTGTCGTGTGCTGTTGTTGCTGTTGTAAATATTCGCGTGGTCTTTTGTGTATAGATGTGAAATATCTCGGTAGTTTTTTTATTTGAAATTAAAAAAACGTTCTTTTAATTTTTAGATGTATTTACTTAAAAGTTTGTGAGGAGTTTCTGGTTTAAGTAAAATTGAATTCCTCTCTAGTTGTAGTAATTATAGTATAAATATTTAATATTTTTTATTTCCATTTGTTTAAAGTTGATGTAGCCTATATAGTCAACGTTAGCAATTTTTAGGTGTAAATTTTTTTCCAACTATCATCTTTTTTCTTCACCTTTTTCATATATTTAAACATCTTGCATTGGCTTTAAAAAATGACAAACGCTTTGAAATGAAACTGATCCAGCAGTCCAGCTTAGGTGATGATAGTTTTTTGTTAACCACTTTGCTTCTCTTTCCTTTTTGTATTGATAAACATTTAATATCAAATGGCGGTTTTATAATGAAATTGTTATACTCATTATTGTTAAAAACATCCGCTACTTCTTTTTGTAATGAAAATCATTCGAAACCTTACTCGTCTATTAAAACCATTTTTTCATTCATATTACTTAATTTATAAGACTTTCAGGACTTTCTATTATTCGATCAGTAGTAAAAATGCAGTAGCTGAGGTCCTTGCTTACTGTTTCATATTAAATTTCTATATCAATTGAGCCGCTATTGAATAAAATGAACTTTTATCTTAAACTTTAGTGCATTTGGAAGTGTTTTAGATTCTTTCATATAATAGCTTTGTTGGAATCTTAGATACGAGTACATATAATATAAAACTGCATAAAGTTTATTTTTAATTTTTATGTTAAGATCATCATCATTTGGATATGAGACTGAATTTAAATGTACTTTTAAATTAGTTAAATCATAATGAGGAAACTTGTTTTCTTCTTGAATAGCGATCAACAGAAAACGAAATCGTTTTCTTACAATTTAGGTCTGGCCTCTCAACGGTTCCTCTAGTATACAAGATGACTTTCTATGTCAACATATCTGTCTACTCTTTGTCAGCGTTAAGGGACAATTAAATGTCAAAATTTTAATTCCTCAAATTGTGTTACTTCATACTGATAATATGTTTTTATTAATAAGGTATATGTTTATCTTATGAAGGTTACTCGCCTATGGCTTTTATTTGATGTTCTAGATGATTTTTTTTTCTCATTTTATTAAATTTCAGCGTATTGTGTATATATTTCTGATATTTTTAAGTGCGCTTTATTTACCTATCAGACAAAGTGTACGTATCAGTTGATCACTCAGTCTCTCTTTTGAATATATTTTTTTTTGTCTTTTAATGTATCACTACTATTTTTTCAGATTTTACTACTTGAAAAAGAGAATATTTGTATAATTTTTAAATGTATTCATATATACATATAGGTAAATATATGTATGTATGTATAGAGAAATTACTTTATCTACAAAGAAATACATGTTTAATAATCAACTATTCTAGAAAATCTATCTCAAATAATTCAGTTACCTCCACCATAAATTCACCGTCTGTGTTTTCGTAGTGTCAAAAACATTAGAATAACTATGTTTGAGAGAATTTTTACATAGAGTTTTTCTACATGAGGTTTGCTGGTTGACCCCCTTGAAGTTATTGTTGACGTAGGCTGGGTTGTATCACATTCAGATGTAATCATTTCTCACTTAAAAAAGGTTCTCATCACCTTCTATCAGGTTTTTATATTTTTCTAACATGCATGTCTTAGCATGCTTTTGTCCATAGTGACGCAAGCGTCCGAGATGTAGTAGTGTTTCAGTTAAAAATCTATACTATTAGAATTTACAATTTCGCTCTTTTTATTCTTTTACAAAGTAGATACATATTTATGTATTTCATTTATCATAGAATCATAATATTTCTTTACTTACAAAATTATATGACGTGAGGAATTCTTTTAAATTTGCATGCTTCGGCATGCTTTCAATATTTTTTCTGTAAATTTATTTTATACTCATACAGATACAGATATAAAGTAAGATCTGCTTATATTGCATTTTACAATTTATGTATGCTTCAGCATGATTCCAGTTGATGTCCATATTTATTCAGTAAGTTTGTTTGATACTAATTCATACACATATACATTTTTAAAGATTGGAAATCTAAGTCCAATTTATGTAGTTTGTCTATATTTTCTAAAGATTTGATAGCTATAGAAATGAATAGAGTGAAGATCTATTATAACAGCCCATGAGCATATTTTAAAATTTCGCTTGCTAGAGCTTTCGAAATGGAAAATGTAAAATTTTCACTATAAAAAGTGATAATATTATGTGTTACTATATATTACACTGTGTTGTAATTTATTTTGAACGCTTAAGTTTTCACAATATTTCATACAGGCCAACAAGTTCAGAGAATTTCCAGTATATTAAGTTAATTATCTTTCTTAAGACCTATCATTCCTTCAAAAATACAAAAAATTCTTTACAATCATCCATTTGTAAGTTTTTTGGTACTCGTAACATTTCAAAAATATTTTCCACAGCCTAGGTTTTTTCGAGTGCAACTTTTATTTTCAACGGTATTGACCATAGAAACTTTGAGAATGAATCATTTACCGTCTACAATAATCAATCATTTCTATTTTCTGTAGAATAGTTTCCCATTTCACCTAAATCAGCTCCATAAAAGATCAACTATTCCTTTCATTACATATCTGCAATGCACAAACAATTTTCGAGATTTATTATAGAGTTCGTTTACTAAATTTCTTTTTGAAGACATTAAGTTGTTTTACAGATTTTTTGGAGAGTGTTGTGATCTACTTGATGCACTTTCAGCTATTTATACTATCATGTAGTTAATTTTCCAATCTATAAATTTTATTGTTCAGCTGTTCAATTTGTTTTTTTCAAAAGATGATTTAATTTTTAGTATGTGTTTTTTATATTTTATAACTATCTTCTATCTCTAATTGTATTTCACGTTGTACTCCATCAATTTGCATTTTAATATATTCTTGAATTATATTAATTCCTTAAGTTGTATTATTAATTTGTCCTATAGTTTATCGTTTTGAGTTTCCAGAAACAATTTACTGATAACATCATTCTCCGTCAGTGAATGATGATTCTCTATCCATATATTAGTAAAAATTATATATTTTATATAGTTTTCAAAATAAAATTTCTCATAGTATTTCCATGTTTTATTATCAATCATTAAAGAAAATAAAGCTACTATTAGAGCCTATATTTGACCATCAACTTGTATTTTATCTTCATTTAGTTTTAGGTTACTATCACCAAACTTCCATCCATTATTCAAATCTTGATGTGGGCCATAGTTTGTATCTAATTCAATTCTTTCTTCCTTCCAAGACTGATAAATGAGTATAAGTGTCTTCAGAATTGGAAGTCTATGAGTAAAAATCATATTAATCATCCTCATCATCATTCTCAGTATTAGCATCATTAAATAAGATGATATCATTAAATATTGTTCTTTCTGAAAGTTTCTTCGGTGTACTTGTCTCTATATTGACTGATGGCTTTACACTCATATTATTTTCAGCTTCTAACTTGATTTTACTTTCTTCTTTCTTGTGAATTCTTTCAATATTTCTAGAACTATTTATGAATTCTTTGAGAGGTTCTGTTATAGGTTTAAATGTATCTTTTCTAGCTCACATGTATCTATTTCACCAGTTTTTATACTACGAAGCTTTTTCTTCAAGACATTTCTTGTCATCACCAACTGTTTTAAAATTTTCTCATCCATGTTTAGCAATTAAGAGGTACCAGCTATTAGATCAAGTATCAGCTATCAGATCAGCTTATCAGGACCTGGTCTGGTTTTCAGATCAGCTTATCATGACCTGGTCTGGTTTTCAGATCAGCTTACCAGGACCTGGTCTGGTTTTCAGATCATCTTATCAGGACCTGGTCTGGTTTTCAGATCAGCTTATCTGATTCAGATTGGGTTATCCGTTTACAATTAGCTGGCCATTTATAACATTTAGATGAATAGAGTTTAAGGTCAGATGAAAAACGAAAAAGTAAACTTTTCTGTAGTCAAATTCTTTTTGTTCTATAACGATCATCGTTTAATTCAATATCGTTGCTTATAAACAAAATCCATATTTATCCTTCCAACATGCTTTATATTTGTCTCATTTTACTTAAACATTATAATTACAATATGATTATCTAGTATCAAATGTTTGGTGATTCTGGTATAAGTTTGACATCAACAGAATGCATCAACATTCTTATCTCTTATATTATTCTTATTTACAAAATATGTTTCTCACACGCAACATCGTTGAATATCATATCGGAATTACTTTTAGCTTTGTTAGGAGAAATAACAGATTCAGTATCTGTAAATGTGTAATATCCCATTCCTTTTATTAATGAAATGATGTAATTTCTTTAAGTATCCATATTTAGGTTGATAGAGAGATTTTGAGTATTAATATGTAGATGTTTTAAAATTTTAGTTCATTAAGACTTTTTAGCAAGCCAATCATAACATATTTTTTATTTTATTTTTTTACAATTTGACAGACCAACTATTTTTACGCAAATAAAATTTGGTAGAGGGGGAACTATGACTTGTTTTTGAACTAACGTTTAATGAATCATCAAAAATTTCGTACCATCCTATTTTTAGGTTGTTTCACTAGCCACATTTGTGTAACTAAATGCATTTTATAAATATTATCTCTTCTTAAAAAAATAAAATAATACAGCTATACGATATCAGAAAATATTTTCTGAAATCGTGTAGATGTATTATTTTATTTTTTTAATAAGAGATAATGATGTATACTCACATTCAAAACAACATAAAACTATCATTTGTTTTAGTAGTAGGGAACTGCCAGTACGGGGACAATTAAAATTGATAAATTGTGGCTGAAATTGTTAAATTGTGGGCTGAAATTGTTAAATTGTGGCTGAAATTTTAAAATTCTTGGAAATTTGATACCTACGTGTGTGTATGTGTGTGTGTGTGTGTGTTTTCGGCGGCGCTTTGATGTTTTTGTTTACATAAGGAGTTTTTTGTTTACATTAACCCTTGTGTGAACGGGTAATTTTTTTGTGGTGGCATTAATTGTGTGAACGGGTGATTTTTTTGTGGGGTGGATTAAGGGGTTTCATAAGATTAATATTTCATAAGTATACATGCATGCCGACAGGAAAATCATGAAAATGATTTTTCCTAATACCAACGGGAAAATCATGAAAATGATTTTTCCTAATACCAACGGGAAAATCATGAGATGATTTTTCCTAATTAATTAATTTTTCCTAATGCCTACGGCAATGCATGATAATTTTTTCAAATGCCAACGGCAAAACATGATTATTTTTCCTAATGCCGAAGGCAATGCATGATTATTTTTTTCAAATGCCGACGGCAATACATGATTATTTTTTCTAATGCCTACGGCAATGTATGATAATTTTTCCTAATGCCTACGGCAAAACATGATTATTTTTTTCAAATGCCGACGGCAATGCATGATTACTATATTTCTTAATGCCGACGGGAAAATGATTTTTCCAAAGGGAAAATTGCCAGTGTTGCCAGACTGTATAAATTTGTTATCGTAATACTATATCAGTAATATCAGAGAAAATAGATTTGATGAATACTAGGCGATTCTCATATGAATCGTGGGAACGTGTATGTGTGATTTCCTCACGCTAATAAATTGTTTATAAATAAAATAAATTGTTTATAAATAAAATAATTGAATAAATTAATTTAATTTATTTAATTATTTTATTTATTTATTTATAAAATGTTCTCATGTATGTGAACACCCTAAAATGTTCTCATGTATGTGAACCCCCTAATGCTTGTGTGTGGGTGGTCCAGCTTGATTGTCGCTGGTAATTGTATATTGTGTTTATTTGTTTAATAAATATATTTGTATGTATGTATGTATGTATGTATGTATGAATGTATAAATGTATGTATGCATGTATAAATGAATGTATGAATGTATAAATGTGCGATCGTGGGAACTTGTGCGTGGAATATTTTGTGCTTGTGTAGAATACATTTATATTTTGCAACGTAGTCATTTTCTTTGTCTACAATTCTTTTAAAGCAGAGGATTTTCAACTAAGTACAGTCATCAGCAGAGAAACAAAAAGTAAAAATTTGCAAGTAAGCAAAAAAGTTAACTTCTCCTCCTCCCCACTTCCTTCTATTCTCTTTATGTAGTTTGTATTTGAAATAAGAAAACACTTTTACATTTTTTTATTTTGTAAACATTTATTGTTTAAAATTTTATAAAATTTTATAATAATACATACAGTAATATATTCTTAAGTATAAATATTTTAAAAAGTGAAAAAGTTCATTTAAAACAAGATATTTCTTTGGAGAGTAAAATAGCATTTCTTAATGCGCATACACCAAATTTATGATAATTACAATAAAAATATTCTGGATACTTGATTTCCATTTGTTTAAAGTTGATGCAGCCTATATCCTCAACGTTAGAAATTTTTCGGTGTAAAATTTTTTCCAACCATAGTCTTTTTTCTTCACCTTTTACATAAATTTTAGAACATCTTACATTGGCTTTTAAAAAATTGCAAACGCTATGAAATGAAACTGATCCAGCAGTCCAGCTTAGGTGATGATAGTTTTTTGTTAGCCACTTTGCTTCTCTTTGCTTTTTTATTGATAAGCATTTAAAATCAAATGGTGGTTTTATAATGAAGTTGTTATATTCATAATTGTTGAAAACAATCGCTACTTCTTTTGCGATGAAATCGTTTGAATTAGTTTTGAAACCTTGTACGTCTATAAAAATTATGTTATTTTCCATGTTATTCAATTTATAACACTTTTCGAACTTGTCCTTTGATGGGTATATATTCTATTATACGATCATGAATAAGAATGCAGTAAGCTGATGTCTTTGCTGCAATATTAGTTGCTGTTTCAAATTCTATTTTTATATCAATCGGTCCATTATTGAGTGATTCATTCTGATGACTGACATCTACTACAATAATAGGAGCTTTTATCTTAAACTCTGATGCAGTTAGAAGCGGTTGAGATTCTTTTATATAGTAGCTTTGTTGGAATCTTAGATACATATCATATAGAATTGCATAACGTTCATTTTTGAACTTTATGTTAAGATCATCATACGGGTATGAGACTGAATTTAAATGTACTTTTAAATTAGTCAAATCACAATGAACAAATTTATTTTCTTGTTGAAAAGCAATCAACACAAAACGGGGGCGTTCTCTATTTGCAGCCAGTTTAACATTCCAAATATGGCTAGTTCCTGTGTTTAATTGTGGATTAATATGTCAATCCCAACTGCGAAATGCCATGGGTATAGAAGCACCATTGTTAATAATTTTAATCATATTCAATTTGCTAAGGTCAGATAATTGAACATGAGGTATTCTCCATGAGATGAGTGAAATTGTAAGTTTAGCTTTTTCAGTAGAAACACTCGAGCGTACAAGATCTTCGTCGTTCTTATTGCGCAAGAGTATCAGTTCATGTTTTCCATTTAATATAACTTTGTTGTAGTCTTCAGCGAATCCTAGAAACATTTTTAGAGGTACATAGAAATTGAAAAATCCATTTGCAAGAGTGACATCGTCAATTTTGTTCCATCCAGCATTTTGCATCACATTGCTTTCGTTTGGTGATAGAGAAACCAAGTTCTTTATGGTGCTCGTGGCTCCTAAATATCTTGTATGATCAATTTCAATTCCATTGAGCTCATAGCGAATTTCATCAAATAGATATGCTACAAAGTTGTTTTTTAATTTAAAGTTCTCTGAAGAAGAAGATTTAGGGGCATTATCATCGGCAACAAACCCCTCTACATAAATGTAGCTCTCACTGGGTAGCACGTATAAATCTTCATTTTGTATTGAAATTCTAATTTCATCATTATTGTTGTAAGATTGTAAGTATGGTACGTATGTATGATAATCCTTTTTGATTATATTCTCATCAGAGAAAGGTTTATCTAAGACATCTATTATTGAACTCATTTTGTCTTCAATTTAAAATTCAAGGACTTTAGAAAATTTTTATTTGATGTTGTTAGTGCTTTCTGTTGAACTGGTCGCTTTAATGTTCTTGTTGTTGTTGTTACTGCTTTATTTTTCAATGTATTTGTGTTGTATATTAGCATTATTTAGTTGACCTCAAATGTATTCGTATTGTAATTTCCTCTCCTCGAAAATTAATTAAATCACCGTGTTGATCAACTACTCGCAGCGCTAGTGAACTTATCTCTCTGGTGTTCACAGGTAAATAGATGAGATTTCTTGGAACCTCATCTATTTTATAGCCGGAGGCACATTAATCGGAAATTCATGCAGTGTATGCGATTTGGAGTTATTCATATATGTGTTAATAGCGATACTACTTTCAATTCGCAAGAGATTCACTTTAAAAATATTAACTGGAAGATCTGAGTAATAATATTTGTTTGGTGTTAGGATTTTGCTATTGAATCCTAAAAGTTTTCCAATTGTGTTGTCTTTATTAAAATATACAGGATCTTTGGAACTATTAACATTAACTTGCATTGTATTGTTATTGGCTTCAATAAAAATCTTATTTTCTGGACAGAGTCTTCTGTATTGCTCTTGTATAAAATCTACAATATCATTCAATTCGTAAGATCCAATTGGTATTTCAATTGTATGTTCCCCTATATGAAACATATTGTTGTAGGTGTCTACATTTGGAATGCTGTTGTATGAATGAAAATCAGTTAGAGCACACTCATATGCACCATGTAATTCAATAGGAGGAAAGTAACTAGCAGATAATTCTGATGAGTTAGAGCTCAGAGTAAGTGTTATTGACATTATAACTGTCAGATTACAATTAAATAAAGTTTAGTACAACATATGGTTTATAAGCATGATTTACATATTTATTTCATTTTCTTATTTTAAAATTAACATTAGTTTATTAATATTACTGCTATTGTTGTTGATGATGGTATTCAGCTATAATATTTCGTTCTTACTTATCCAAGAATTGTGTTGATTAGAAAATCCCAACCATTTAACGTATGCCTCCTTTCCTTTAGTTTTAAGAACCTTTTCAACTAGATATGTATTTGGATATCTAGTTTTCGAAAGTTCTTCAGTATAGAATCCACCTTTAATAGGATTACCAAGATAATCTTCTAATATGAATGTTGTAGGATTTGTATTTTGAACTCTTGTAATTGTGAAAATTTCTGTAGTCCAATTTGGAGTATAACCTTTTTCAAATGTATGTTTATATTTGCTTATGCGTACATGATCTCCAACATTAAATTTCGACATTTTGTACATCTTCAAATGACTGTATACTGTATTTAGTAGCTTTTGCTCATTTGTTGAGTTGACTTTAATCGGAGACATTTTAATGGTGCGATGAACTTTTCTATTGTATGTATTAATTAAATCTTTGTATATATCAATCCACTTATATGAACCATTAAAGCTAAATTCTTTCCACATCATTCCTTTCAACGTTCTGTTAAATCGTTCTACTATTGATGCTTTCATACTGCTATATGTTGAGTAGTGATTAATGTTGTATTTATCCATTAATTTTCCAAAGTGTTTGTTGAAAAATTCTTTACCATCATCTGCTTGTAAGTTTTTTGGTACTCGTCCTAATTCAAAAATATTTTCCATCGCCTTGGTTGTTTCGAGTGCAGTTTTAGTTTTTAGTGGTACCATGCAAATGGTACGAAATTTTGATAATTCATCAAACGTTAGTTCAAAAACAAGCCATAGTTCCCTTCTACCAAATTTTATTTACGCCAAAATAGTTGGTCTGTCAAATTGTAAAAAAATAAAATAAAAAATATGTTATGATTGGCTTGCTAAAAAGTCTGAATGAACTAAAATTTTAAAACATCTACATATTAATACTCAAAATCTCTCTATCAACCCAAATATCGATACTTAAAGATATTACATAATTTCATTAATTAAGGGCATGGGATATTACACATTTACAGATACTGAATCTGTTATTTTTCCTAACAAAGCTAAAAGTAATTCCGATATGATATTTAACGATGTTACGTATGAGAAACATATTTTTGTATGGAGTGAGATAAGAATGTTGATGCGTTCTGCTGATGCCAAACTTATACCAGAATCACCAAACATTTTATACCAGATAATCATAATGTAATTATAATGTTTAAGTAAGATGAGACAAATAAAATGCATGTTGGAAGGATAAATATGAATTTTGATTATAAGCAACGATATTGAATTAAACGATGATCGTTATAGAAAAGAAGAGAATTTGACTACATAAAAGTTTACTTTTTCGTTTTTCATCTGACCTTAAACTGCATTCATCTAAATGTTATAAATAGGCAGCTACTTGTAAACTGATAACCCAATCTGAATCAGATAAGTGGATCTGAAAATCAGACCAGGTCCTGATAAGCTGATCTGAAAACCAGACCAGGTCCTGATAAGCTGATCTGAAAACCAGACCAGGTCCTGAAAAGCTGATCTGAAAACCAGACCAGGTCCTGATAAGCTGATCTGAAAACCAGACCAGGTCCTATTAAGCTGATCTGAAAACCAGACCAGGTCCTGAAAAGCTGATCTGAAAACCAGACCAGGTCCTGATAAGCTGATCTGAAAACCAGACCAGGTCCTATTAAGCTGATCTGAAAACCAGACCAGGTCCTGATAAGCTGATCTGAAAACCAGACCAGGTCCTGATAAGCTGATCTGAAAACCAGACCAGCTACCTGATAACCTGATCTGATACCTAATCTAATAGCTGATACCTAATCTAATAGCTGATACCTCTTATTTGCTAAACATGGATGAGAAAATTTTAAAACAGTTGGTGTTGACAAGTAGTATAAAAACTGGTGAAATAGATACTTGTGAGCTAGAAAAGATACATTTAAACCTATACCAGAACCTCTCAAAGAATTCATAAATAGTTCTAGAAATATTGAAAGAATTTACAAGAAGGAAGAAAGTAAAATCAAGATAGAAGCTGAAAATAATACAAGTTTAAAGCCATCAGTCAATATAGAGACAAGTACACCAAAGAAACTTTCAGAAGGAACAATATTTGATGATATCATCTTATTTAATGATGCTAATACTGAGAATGATGATGAGGATGATGATGATGATTTTTACTCATAGACTTCCAATTCTGAAGACACTTATACTCATTTATCAGCCTTGGAAGGAAGAATTGAATTAGATACAAACTATGGTCCACATAAAGATTTGAATAATGAATGAAAGTTTGGTGATAGTAACCTAAAACTAAATGAAGATAAAATACAAGTTGATGGTCAAATATAGGCTCTAATAGTAGCTTTATTTTCTTTAATGAATGATAATAAAACATGGAAATACTATGAGAAATTTAATTTTGAAAACTATATAAAATATATAATTTCTACTAATGCATATAGAAGGGACTATAAACCTGATGGTCAAATTAAGGGTACTAGAGGATATAAATACAAACATATTATTAAGAAATTTATTGACGAGAAAAACCAGAAGAATTTAAACGAATCAACAGCATCTAAGTCAAAAGGTAGTTATTTAGGTGATGGAATGATGGAATTTAACGTCCATAAGCCAAACTATATATACTGGGACGATCCAAATGAGTTAGTAGATCGTCTTCGACTACTGCTTGCATCACAAGGTGCAGGTCATACTAATCACAATAACGAGAGTGTATCAATTATTGAAGAACTACGTGAAGCAAATATAATACATTAACTTTAATAAAGTATATAAAGCATGTCTGTTGATAAATTTGGACACTATTTAAACGATACTAGCAGTATAATTTCTTTGAAAAATGCACCTAAACTGCTGGGGTTCTTTATGGATACGAACAACAACATTGATGTCCAAAACAAAAGAATCAAAAATGTTGCAAAAGCTTTGGAGGAAAACGATGTTATCAATAAATTGTTTCTGCAAACTCAAATCGAAAAATTAGAAGACAAATTATTAACATACTTTAAGGAAGATAATACTATAATTCGAGAAGATATTCAAATGCAAATTGAGGAGCTACAACGCGAAATAAAATTAGATATAGAAGAAAATTATAAAATTCAAAAAGACATTCTACAAATTAAAACATTCTTTGAAGAACAAATTGAACAGCTTAATGAGAAAATTTATAGATTGGAAAATTACATGTTTGTATCAATAGCTGAAAGTGCGTCAAGTAGATCACAACACTCTCCAAAAGATCTGTAAAACAACTTAATGTCTTCAAAAAGAAATTTAGTAAACGAACTACATAAGCAAGCTCGAAAAGTTTTTATGCGTCGTAGAGTTGTAATGAAAGGAATAGATGATCTTTGGCAAGCTGATTTAGTTGAAATGGGAATCTATTCTAGAGAAAACAGAAATTATCGATTTTTGTTAACTGTAATTGACACATTTTCAAAATTTGCATGGGCAGTACCACTAAAAACTAAAACTGCACTCGAAACAACCAAGGCGATGGAAAATATTTTTGAATTAGGACGAGTACCAAAAAACTTACAAACAGATGATGGTAAAGAATTTTTCAACAAACACTTTGGAAAATTAATGGATAAATACAACATTAATCACTACTCAACATATAGCAGTATGAAAGCATCAATAGTAGAACGATTTAACAGAACGTTGAAAGGAATGATGTGGAAAGAATTTAGCTTTAATGGTTCATATAAGTGGATTGATATATACAAAGATTTAATTAATACATACAATAGAAAAGTTCATCGCACCATTAAAATGTCTCCGATTAAAGTCAACTCAACAAATGAGCAAAAGCTACTAAATACAGTATACAGTCATTTGAAGATGTACAAAATGTCGAAATTTAATGTTGGAGATCATGTACGCATAAGCAAATATAAACATACATTTGAAAAAGGTTATACTCCAAATTGGACTACAGAAATTTTCACAATTACAAGAGTTCAAAATACAAATCCTACAACATTCATATTAGAAGATTATCTTGGTAATCCTATTAAAGGTGGATTCTATACTGAAGAACTTTCGAAAACTAGATATCCAAATACATATCTAGTTGAAAAGGTTCTTAAAACTAAAGGAAAGGAGGCATACGTTAAATGGTTGGGATTTTCTAATCAACACAATTCTTGGATAAGTAAGAACGAAATATTATAGCTGAATACCATCATCAACAACAATAGCAGTAATATTAATAAACTAATGTTAATTTTAAAATAAGAAAATGAAATAAATATGTAAATCATGCTTATAAACCATATGTTGTACTAAACTTTATTTAATTGTAATCTGACAGTTATAATGTCAATAACACTTACTCTGAGCTCTAACTCATCAGAATTATCTGCTAGTTACTTTCCTCCTATTGAATTACATGGTGCATATGAGTGTGCTCTAACTGATTTTCATTCATACAACAGCATTCCAAATGTAGACACCTACAACAATATGTTTCATATAGGGGAACATACAATTGAAATACCAATTGGATCTTACGAATTGAATGATATTGTAGATTTTATACAAGAGCAATACAGAAGACTCTGTCCAGAAAATAAGATTTTTATTGAAGCCAATAACAATACAATGCAAGTTAATGTTAATAGTTCCAAAGATCCTGTATATTTTAATAAAGACAACACAATTGGAAAACTTTTAGGATTCAATAGCAAAATCCTAACACCAAACAAATATTATTACTCAGATCTTCCAGTTAATATTTTTAAAGTGAATCTCTTGCGAATTGAAAGTAGTATCGCTATTAACACATATATGAATAACTCCAAATCGCATACACTTCATGAATTTCCGATTAATGTGCCTCCGGCTATAAAATAGATGAGGTTCCAAGAAATCTCATCTATTTACCTGTGAACACCAGAGAGATAAGTTCACTAGCGCTGCGAGTAGTTGATCAACACGGTGATTTAATTAATTTTCGAGGAGAGGAAATTACAATACGAATACATTTGAGGTCAACTAAATAATGCTAATATACAACACAAATGCATTGAAAAATAAAGCAGTAACAACAACAACAAGAACATTAAAGCGACCAGTTCAACAGAAAGCACTAACAACATCAAATAAAAATTTTCTAAAGTCCTTGAATTTTAAATTGAAGACAAAATGAGTTCAATAATAGATGTCTTAGATAAACCTTTCTCTGATGAGAATATAATCAAAAAGGATTATCATACATACGTACCATACTTACAATCTTACAACAATAATGATGAAATTAGAATTTCAATACAAAATGAAGATTTATACGTGCTACCCAGTGAGAGCTACATTTATGTAGAGGGGTTTGTTGCCGATGATAATGCCCCTAAATCTTCTTCTTCAGAGAACTTTAAATTAAAAAACAACTTTGTAGCATATCTATTTGATGAAATTCGCTATGAGCTCAATGGAATTGAAATTGATCATACAAGATATTTAGGAGCCACGAGCACCATAAAGAACTTGGTTTCTCTATCACCAAACGAAAGCAATGTGATGCAAAATGCTGGATGGAACAAAATTGACGATGTCACTCTTGCAAATGGATTTTTCAATTTCTATGTACCTCTAAAAATGTTTCTAGGATTCGCTGAAGACTACAACAAAGTTATATTAAATGGAAAACATGAACTGATACTCTTGCGCAATAAGAACGACGAAGATCTTGTACGCTCGAGTGTTTCTACTGAAAAAGCTAAACTTACAATTTCACTCATCTCATGGAGAATACCTCTTGTTCAATTATCTGACCTTAGCAAATTGAATATGATTAAAATTATTGACAATGGTGCTTCTATACCCATGGCATTTCGCAGTTGGGATTGTCATATTAATCCACAATTAAACACAGGAACTAGCCATATTTGGAATGTTAAACTGGCTGCAAATAGAGAACGCCCCCGTTTTGTGTTGATTGCTTTTCAACAAGAAAATAAATTTGTTCATTGTGATTTGACTAATTTAAAAGTACATTTAAATTCAGTCTCATACCCGTATGATGATCTTAACATAAAGTTCAAAAATGAACGTTATGCAATTCTATATGATATGTATCTAAGATTCCAACAAAGCTACTATATGAAAGAATCTCAACCGCTTCTAACTGCATCAGAGTTTAAGACAAAAGCTCCTATTATTGTAGTAGATGTCAGTCATCAGAATGAATCACTCAATAATGGACCGATTGATATAAAAATAGAATTTGAAACAGCAACTAATATTGCAGCAAAGACATCAGCTTACTGCATTCTTATTCATGATCGTATAATAGAATATATACCCATCAAAGGACAAGTTCGAAAAGTGTTATAAATTGAATAACATGGAAAATAACATAATTTTTATAGACGTACAAGGTTTCAAAACTAATTCAAACGATTTCATCGCAAAAGAAGTAGCGATTGTTTTCAACAATTATGAATATAACAACTTCATTATAAAACCACCATTTGATTTTAAATGCTTATCAATAAAAAAGCAAAGAGAAGCAAAGTGGCTAACAAAAAACTATCATCACCTAAGCTGGACTGCTGGATCAGTTTCATTTCATAGCGTTTGCAATTTTTTAAAAGCCAATGTAAGATGTTCTAAAATTTATGTAAAAGGTGAAGAAAAAAGACTATGGTTGGAAAAAATTTTACACCGAAAAATTTCTAACGTTGAGGATATAGGCTGCATCAACTTTAAACAAATGGAAATAAAAAATATTAAATATTTATACTATAGTTACTACAACTAGAGAGGAATTCAATTTTACTTAAACCAGAAACTCCTCACAAACTTTTAAGTAAATACATCTAAAAATTAAAAGAACGTTTTTTTAATTTCAAATAAAAAAACTACCGAGATATTTCACATCTATACACAAAAGACCACGCGAATATTTACAACAGCAACAACAGCACATATAAATACTATGGTGAGAAAATCACATACACACACACATACTAAAATTCATCTACGAAAAATTAAACCTATTTCAACAACGCCCCTCCCCTCACAAATCACAGTCAGCCTAAAGTTCTTACAGATATACATACACAAAATCTCAAGGTAACATACAATCTATCAATCTCACAACCTAAATCACGATTAGCCTTAAACTCATATAGACATACATACACACAAATACGTATACATATACATGAACACCTTCACCTCACCTCTCATTAATCATGATATATTTAATGATCACTTCGCCCCTCATAAATCACGATAAGTCTTAAATTTTCTACAGATATACATACACAAATTCTCAAGGTCACATACAATCGATCAATCTCAACAATCCAAATCACGATCAGCCTTAAACTTCTACTGACATACATGCACAAAAATTTCTACAAACATATAAACTCCCAAATTCCTATAGATACATATTACAATAACACCCCCCCCCCCCCCGCCTACCTTAAATCAAGGATAGACTTAAACTGCTACATATACATACATACATACACATACACATAGGCACATTCTATCTATCTATCACAACAAGACCCTCCTCCACCTCAAATCACAATCAGCCTTAAACTCCTACGAACATACATATACACAGATTCCCACGGATACGTATTACATGAACACTCTCACCTCACCTTTGATAAATCACAGACAGCCTTAAACTCTTACAGACATACATACATACATGTACACAGATTCCCACGGATACATATTACAACAACTCCCCACCCTACACCAGTCGATCTACCGCAAATACATCCCGCCCCTCCACGAGCACAGCTTGGTTTAAATTCCAACAAGCATAAACTTCACCGAATTCCCGCGGTTACATATTACAAAACACCCTCACCTACCCAAATCACGGTCAGCCTTAAGGTCTCACAATCTAGACAAACCCCGTCCTCCACCAATCACAGCCAGACTTCAATTCCTACAGCTAGACACACCCCGCCATCCACCAATCACAGCCAGACTTCAATTCCTACAGCAAGACACACCCACAAATTTTCGGTATTTGAAAAAAATAAACATGTTTTCCCGTCGGCATTTGAAAAAAATAAACATGTTTTCCCGTCGGCATTCGAAAAAAATAAACATGTTTTCCCGTCGGCATTAGAAAATCATATACATATAAAAGCTTCAAACCTTTAAACCCCCTTAATGTATACCCACAAACATGCATACATATAAACTCCCACGGTCATAAAAAACCTGACTTATTGAACCGCCCTCGTATGTAGTAATAAAAAAAACTCCTTATATAAACAAAAAACCGTTAATGTAAACAAAAAACACTTAATGTAAACAAAAAATCGGACGGACTTATTGAACCACCCTCGTAGGTATCAAATTTCACAAATTTCCAAGAATTTTAAAATTTTCAAATTTTAATTACCCAAATTTAACAATTTCAGCCACAATTTAACAATTTCAGCCACAATTTAACAATTTCAGCCACAATTTAACAATTTCAGCCCACAATTTAACAATTTTAATTGTCCCCGAATGCCCAGTTCCCTACTACTATTAGCTCACATGTCATGGGAAATTCGAAAATTTTAAAGGGAGGGATCGTACATTAAAAATGTATGAACTTCAAGCAAGTTTCTTTTTGAAGTTTATCATTTATGACTTCTATAATGTTAATGTCATCAATTGTGTTAATTCCGCTGGTAACATTAACAATAGTAATGATAGTATTAGTAATACTAGTACACATTAACAGTAATGGTAGCGACACTAGTTTTGATAATTTATCGAATGAACAAAATTTAATATCGCTAAGAAACACATCTTTCACTGTTTCATTAGCTTTAGCAAATCAACGTCGCGTATTTGAAGATGGCCCTTTTTTTAAATTTGACCACTGATGTCCTGGGATGTTTCGGCAAAAAATATAAGGATGCTGCACAGCTTTGCCAAAATATTCCATTATTCCGATTCACAATGGCCCGACGGACAGAGGACCTTAGCGATTATATTTTTTCTGCCGCTAAGAATATATTGAAAAATTTTAAATATTTTTCTGTTGTGTTTAGATGAAAGTACAGATATAAATAATATTTGTCAACTCATTATATATATATAAAAACTGGAAATGAAAATTTAGAGACTTTTGAGGAAGTGTTCATGGTCATGTTACAGGACAAAATTTATATGACGCATTAAAAACATATGTTTTCGCACTTGCAGGAAAGAGTATTAGTTAACCGGGCATTCGGCGTCAATTAAAATTGTAAAATTTTCAAATTTTAATTACCCAAATTTTAAAATTCTTGAGGGTGGTTCAATAAGTCCATCCAATTATTTTTTACATAAGTAGTTTTTTGTTTATATATGGAGTTTTTTTTATTACTACATACGAAGGCGGTTCAATAAGACCGTGAGAATTTATATGTATGTATATTTGAGGGGTGGATTAAGGGTTTCATAAGATTAAGATTTCATAAGTATACATATATGCCGACGGGACAATCATGAAAATGATTTTTCCTAATACCAAAGGGAAATCATGAGATTATTTTTCCTAATACCAATGGTGAAAATTATTTTTTCCTAATACCGACGGCAATGCATGATTATTTTTTTCAAATGCCGACGGCAAAACATGATGATTTTTCCTAATACCAATAGTGAAATAGTGAAAATTAACATGCATGATTATTTTTTTCAAATGCCGACGGCAAAATTTTTTTTTTTTTTTTTTTTTTATGCATACATATATTTATTTATTGTATCTTCAAAAATGAACTAACAATAAGTATTCAAATCTTAAATCTAAATATAATTATTAGGCCCGACCAGTGTCGGACATAAACTTAGTGATAGTAATTTATAATACATAAGAGTTGTGCAAAGCAAAAAATAAAAATAAAAAAATAATTTCAAACAGTTTCATCTGGTGTGGTAAGTATTAGAGCCCTTGTGTCCCTCTTTTTTAAGCGAATGTGTCCGGTAAAGTTCAAGATATTTCGAGCAAGCGGATTAGGATGTGACTCGAGTTTAGTTAAATATTTGCCTGAGTATTTTGCAATTTCTTCAGTCACTTGTGGCATATTTAGATCACGATGTAAATTTGAGTTTCTTATGTACCATGGAGCCGATGTTATTAACCGTAAAATTTTGTTTTGTCTTCGTTGGACTTTCTCTACATTTGAAGCTGAAGCAGTGCCCCATAGCTGAATTCCGTAGCACCATATAGGTTTCAAAAGCGACTTGTATATCAAAAGTTTGCAATCTAGACTCAGGGTTGAATTTCTACCAATCAGCCAATGTAACTGAGTTAATTTTAGTTTCATTTGTGTTAGCTTAGAGTCAATATGGTGTTTCCATGTTATCCGTCGGTCAAGGTGTATACCAAGGTGTTTTACATGTGAATGTTGAGGAACAACTTGATTATTGATTCGAATGGGTGAACAGGTATCTTTTCGCAGAGTAAATGTTACCTGAACACACTTTTGTTCGTTTACCTTAATTCTCCATAAGTTTAACCATAATTCCAGCTGTGTAATATGTTCTTGTAGATATCGGGAAGCCTCGTGAGGGTTTTCGTGCATACTAAGGCAGGCTGTATCATCAGCAAATGTAGATGTATGGATATTGCTGCTCAAAGGCATATCACAAGTATAAATCAAATACAAGACTGGGCCCAGTATGCTCCCCTGTGGCACACCGGATGAGATTGATTCGGACGCACTCATGAAGTCTCCTTCCACAACAGTGAACTTTCGAGCAAGAATATAACTTTGCAGAAGATTAACAATGTTTATTGGTAGATATGTCTTCAATTTTAAAATTAGGCCTCTATGCCACACTTTATCAAATGCTTGAGAAACATCAATAAAGAGGGCAGAACAATACTTCTTTTCTTCGAGTGTTCTTCTTATAAATTGAACCAATCTATGCGTTTGTTCAATGGTGCTATGCTGACTTCTAAAACCAAATTGATGATCCGGTATGCAAGCATTATCAGTTAGAATTGGGGACAATTTGCTCATGAGTAACTTTTCGAAGAGCTTTGACATTGTTGGCAGTAAACTTATTGGCCTGTATGACTCAGCCTTGGTAAGATCTTTGCCCGGCTTTGGAATCATTTTGACCTTGGAAAGCTTCCAGCTGTGTGGATAATACTCCAGTCTTAAAATGGCATTAAAAATTAATAGCAGAATTCTAATTGCAATACGAGGCAACTTCATCAGCATCTTATTACTAATTTCATCAATACCCGGAGTTTTTTTTGGGTTGAGTTCTGCAATTAGTTTTTATACGTCACGCATCTTAAACTTTAAGGGACGAGGGGGTAGAGCAACTACACATGGCAAATCAGCAACACCCATACATGTGTTTGGGGTAAATACGGTTTTTAAATGCTCAGCAAATATGTTACCTTTTTCAGTATCGTTTCTTGCCCAACCTCCGGAAGAAGTGCGCAGGGGTGGTTTAAACTCAAGGGTGTTTTAAGCTTCCTCGCAGCGCGCCACAAAGAATAATTAGATGCTGGTGTAACATCAAGACCTTCCAGATAATTTTTAAGAAATGCAGTTTTTTCAGATGCAAGCAACTCTTGGAGTCGTTTAGTGCACTCTTTAAACCTGATTTTATGTTGGGGTGATCTGTGTTGCTGTCATTCCCTTCTAGCTCTTCTTTTTTCACTTACGAGACGTTCAATATCCGTAGAATAAATTCTATTAAACCCAGTCTGCGGGTGGGAGGTAGTAGCATGTTCAGCAGCCTGTTTAATATTTCCGTTAAGATTCGCAATGTTAGATTCAATATCATCGGATGTACTTAGCTTTATGTTTTCTGTGCAATGACTACTAAGATATTTTTTGAATCTCAGCCAATTAACACGATTGCCCATCTTCACATATGGATGAGGTAAATCACTTCTTAGTGGATTACAGATTGTAACGATAGTGGGAGAGTGATCGGAGGAGAGATCTAGAGAAGCTTCAACATGAACTAAATCTCTAGAAATAGTTTTCATGACGCCAAAATCTATAACATCCGGAATTTTTTTTATGTCAGTAGGCCAGTAAGTGGGCTGCCCACTCGAAATGACGTCCAACCCCATTTTTGAAATTGTGGTGAACAACGCTCTACCTCTAGGTGTAATAAGACGCGAACTCCAGAACGTATGCTTTGCATTGTAGTCGCCAGCTGCTACAAAACAAGGTCCAAGAGATTTGAAGAAATCCTCGTATTGATCCTCAGTGATTGAAAATCTGGGAGGGGAGTAAATTGATGATATAACGAAATTTGTACAAAAATTTTCGACGCAAATATTTTTTGCTTGTAGATTTTCTTCACAAACGTTGTCAAGAATATAGTGCTTGAGTCTTGACTTTATTAGAATTGCCGATCCACCGCATGCTCTTCCTCTAGGGTCTTTTGTATCATATAAGTTGTAGCCATTGATTTTGAAAAGGCTTCTCGAAGTCAAATGAGTCTCAGAGACCAACATTATATCAATATCTTTTTCCATAAGGAAGTGCTCGAGCTCATTTTTGTGTTGGCGAATGCCGTTTGCGTTCCAGAAACATATTTTTAACGTGTTCATGGCTTGTTTATTAATGCTTGAAGCAGAGTGTTCTGCATTCGAAGCATTTCTTGCATCATATTAGTCATATTTGTTGTGAAATTGTTTATAGTTTGCACCAGATTATCAATAGTGGCTTCAAGGCGACTGAAATTAAAACTTGTGTTCGCATTTGTTGAATTACTTGGTGGGGACACTTTCTGCGTGGGAATAGAATTTATTTTAACAGCATCGGCATACGATACACGTGAGGTACTAGGTTGGCTCATTGGAGGTAAAGTGACAGAGTAAGCGTTAGTTGATTGAGCTGGAACTAATTTAGGTTTTTGACCCATAGCCTGTTTAACGAAAGAATACACAGGGCATCCTCTGTAGTTAGCGGTGTGATTGCCTAAACAATTACTACATTTTTTTTCTGCTTGTTCTTTTGGCTTAGTACAGCTAGCAGTACCATGCAATTCACCGCAGATAACACAAACTGTAAGTAAATTGCAATAGGATTTTGTATGGCCATATTCTTGGCAATTATGGCACTGTACGGGACCTGAACGCTTACGTGGCTCTTCAACTGTGATTTTTCGGTGTAATAGAAACTTTACATTATAAATAGGATGCGTTTCATTTTTTTTCAACTGTATGTCATTCGGCTCCAATTCAACCCGAAATAGGGGTTGTGGGACCTTTTCTCTGTTAATTATATTGGTAACATTTTTAACCTTAAATCCTTTTTCAAGAAGTGCACATTTTACTTCTTCGGGGTCAACATATGAATCTATGCCCTTTAATACTAGCTGTAGGCCTTTAGCAACCTAAGTTGGTAAGTGTAAAAATTTGTTTTGTTTTTTTCAAATTCGCTAACAATTTTTCGAAAATTTTTTCCATCATAAATTTGGATTTTAGTTTCATCAATATTACCTCGTTTAATTGGAATGATGTGGAAAGTATTTTCACCAATGGCCGACAGCAGTTTTTTTAGAAGCGCGTTAGAATTTTTTTCTATCAGATAGATAGGTGGTGGCTTAAAAGACTTTTGCGATGATGCAGCGGTCTTCTCGTTATTGTCTTGCAATATTGAAAAACGATTTTGACGATTAATAGAGGACGCACTGTTATCCCTAGACATTTTTGGAGCAGATGAAATTTTAGAAGATTTTGGGATTCGGCCACGCTTTACCACAGTTATATATCTGTCCATACCGACTTGGACTTTGGGTTTTGAACTGCTGTTATCTGTAGTGATAACTTTGTTAAGTGATGAACACGAGCCCGAAGGGGATGATATCGCTGACTTATATGAAGATGTACTAGGCAACAGTAATGTTAACGAATCACTTGTTGGCATTGGACAAAGCGAAGTTGATCGCTGACGAAAAAGTGGCTTTGCCGTTAGAAAAAGACTATCATCAGATTTTTTATTTTTATTGTTAACATTAAGAGCTTCAGAACTCACAGTAAGATATGTATTTCTGCCGTTTGAACTCACTTCACAATTTTTTGTTTTTGAGGTACTCATGTAGAGTATTCCTCAAGGGGACTTTGTTTGCGGTTTTTATTTGTTTTTTTGTTTCTTGCTATGTAAAAAAAATATCAGCAATATTTGCTTTGCTTATTTATCAAAGTTAATATGTATGTATTACGGTTATTATGTATTACGAATATTTTTTATGATTTTTTGTTTTTTTAATATGTATATGAAAAAAAAAACTCCGCTAAGACGTCTGTTCACTATGAAGGTTCAGCGAGAACTGACGGCAAAAAATGAATATTATTTCCTAATGCCAATGTAGGTGTTGCTAGGCTGTAGGAGTTTAAGGCTGACCGTGATTTGAGTGGGTGGGATGTTGTTGATGTAATATGTAACCGTGGGAATTTGTGGGTGTGTCTGTCTGTGGGAATTTGTGCGAGGCTATGATTGACAGGGAGCGGGGTGTAGTTGAGGTTGATCGATTGCGTGTATGTATTTACAGGTTTAGGGCTTATAGTGATTTGGGAGAGGTAAGGGTGTTATTGTATGGGTAATATGTATCCGGAGGAATTTGGCTATATGTATGTTTGTAAGAGTTTAAGTTTAGTGATTTGGGGTAGGTGAGGGTGTTGTTGTAAGAGTAATATGTATACATAGGAGTTTAAGGCTGATCGTGATTTGTGTTGTTGACCATGTTGTTTTTAGGTATGTCCGTGAGATTTTTTGTATGTATATTTGTAGGAATTTAAGGTTGGCCGTGATTTGTGACGAGCGGGGTGTTGTTAAAATAATTTGAATTTTTCTTAGATGAAATCTGGTATGAGTGTGTGTGTGCGTATGATTTTCTTAGGCTAGTATTTTTATGCACGTAGAAATAAGTTGCTTTCAATATCAACATTTGGTGCTTTAAAATATTGCCATATATCTGAAATTCCCTAATCCTACTATATTTTTATACTTAAGATTGCTTTATGCTTTTGTCATGTTTAATTTTGTTCAGAGTTAAAGTCTGCCTGTAATTTGTTTATATTACAGATTTTGTTTATTTATCTACGTCCGGCTTCTTTTACTGAACTTCTTTCCATACGATCATGGGAATTTATAGTTTCTCTGACCATAATAAGTTTGTTTAGCTTTGGCATGTGCTCTAAATAAATGATTTGATATGTTCATATATTTTCATGATGTAGATATGTAAGTTTGATTTTTAAGATCTAATAAATACTGGAGTATTGATAAGAAATTTGATATGTGTACATACATATCTACAAAATTATTTTATGTATGAATGTATGTACATACAAATAAGTGTTGTACTCCCTCTTTGAATACATTTTTTTTTTGTCATGTGCGGTCTTTTGTTGTTATTGTAAATATTCGTCTGGTCTTTTGAGTATAGATGTGAAATATCTTGATATTTTTTTTTTATTTGAAATTAAAAAACGTTGCTTTAATTTTGTATCTGTATTTACTTAGAAGTTTGTGTGGATTTTCTGTTTTAAGTAAAACTGAATTCCTTAAGATACATACTCCATAGTAATAGTAACTATAATATATATATTTCCTATATTTAATTTACATTTGTTTAAAATTGATGCAGCCTATATAGTCAACGGTACAAATTTTTTGGTGTATACAATTTTTTCTAACAACAGTATTTTTCAGCAACTCTTACATTTATTTTAGAATATCTTGCATTGCCTTTTATAAATGTATAAACATTTTTAAATGAAACAACTTTAGCTAACGATAGTTTTTTGTTAGCCAGTTTGTTTCTTTTTAATTTTTACTTTTTTATTTTTTTATTGATAAACATTTAAAGGGAGTTTTATAATAAAATTGTTATATTCATATTTGCTGAAAACAATCGCTACTTCTGTTGCGATGAAATCATTTGAATTACTTTTGAAACCTTGTACGTCTATAAAAATTATGGTATTTTCCATATTACTCAATTTATAAGACTTTTCGAACTTGTCCTTTGATGGGTATATATTATTTTATATGATCATGAATAAGAATGCAGTAAGCTGATGTCTTTGCTTACTGTTTCAAATTAAAATTTTATTCAATGGGGCCGCTATTAAATGAAAGGAACTTTTATCTTAAACTTTAGTGCATTTGGAAGTGCTTGAGATTCTTTCATAGTACATATAATATAGAATTGCATAACGTTTATTTTTAATTTTTATGTTAAGATCATCATCATTTGGATATGAGACTGAATTTAAATGTACTTTTAAATTAGTTAAATCATAATGAGGAAACTTGTTTTCTTCTTGAATAGCGATCAGCAGAAAACGAAATCGTTTTCTAACAATTTAGGTCTGGCCTCTCAATGGTTCCTCTAGTATACAAGATGACTTTCTATGTCAGCATTTCTGTCTACTCTTTGTCAGCGTTAAGGGGTAATTAAATTTTAAAATTTTAATTCCTCAAATTGTGTTACTCCATACTGATAATAAGTATGTTTACATTAATAAGGTATATGTTTATCTTATGAAGGTTACTCGCCTATGGCTTTTATTTGATGTTCTAGATGATTTTTTTCTCATTTTATTAAAGTTCAGCGTATTGTGCATATATTTCTGATATGTTTAAGTGCGCTTTATTTACCTGTCAGACAGAGTGTACGTGTCAGTTGATCACTCAGTCTCTCTTTTTAATAATTTTTTTCTTTTAATGTGTCACTACTATTTGTTCAGATTTTACTACTTGAAAAAGAGAATATTTGTGTAATTTTTAAATGTATTCATATATACATATAGGTAAATATATGTATGTATGTATAGAGAAATTACTTTATCTACAAAGAAATACATGTTTAATAATCAACTATTCTAGAAAATCGATATTAAATAACTCAGTTACCTACACCATCAATTCACCGTCGGTGTTTTCATAGTATCAGAAACATTAGAATGTCTATGTTTGAGAGAATTTTTACCTCGATTTTTTCTACATGAGTTTTGCTGGTTGACCCCCTTGAAGTTATTGTTGACGTAGGCTGGGTTGTATCACATTCAGATGTAATCATTTCTTACTTAAAAAGGTCCTCATCACCATCAACCATATCTGTATACATTTCATTCATGGGTTGGGTTGATCCAGATAAGTAGTAGGGAACTGCCAATCCGGGGCCAATTAAAATTGTTAAATTGTGGGCTGAAATTGTTAAATTGTGGCTGAAATTGTTAAATTTGGGTAATTAAAATTTGAAAATTTTTAAATTCTTGGAAATTTGTGAAATTTGATACCTACGAGGGTGGTTCAATAAGTCCGTCCGATTTTTTGTTTACATTAAGTGTTTTTTGTTTACATTAACTGTTTTTTATTTATATAAGGAGTTTTTTTATTACTACATACGAGGGCGGTTCAATAAGTCAGGTTTTTTATGACCGTGGGAATTTATATGTATGTATGTTTGTGGGTATACATTAAGGGGGTTTAAAGGTTTGAAGCTTTTATATGTATATGATTTTCTAATGCCGACGGGATAACATCTTTATTTTTTTCGAATGCCGACGGGAAAACATGTTTATTTTTTTCAAATGCCGACGGGAAAACATGTTTATTTTTTTCAAATACCGAAAATTTGTGGGTGTGTCTTGCTGTAGGAATTGAAGTCTGGCTGTGATTGGTGGATGGCGGGGTGTGTCTAGCTGTAGGAATTGAAGTCTGGCTGTGATTGGTGGAGGACGGGGTTTGTCTAGATTGTGAGACCTTAAGGCTGACCGTGATTTGGGTAGGTGAGGGTGTTTTGTAATATGTAACCGCGGGAATTCGGTGAAGTTTATGCTTGTTGGAATTTAAACCAAGCTGTGCTCGTGGAGGGGCGGGATGTATTTGCGGTAGATCGACTGGTGTAGGGTGGGGAGTTGTTGTAATATGTATCCGTGGGAATCTGTGTACATGTATGTATGTATGTCTGTAAGAGTTTAAGGCTGTCTGTGATTTATCAAAGGTGAGGTGAGAGTGTTCATGTAATACGTATCCGTGGGAATCTGTTTATATGTATGTTCGTAGGAGTTTAAGGCTGATTGTGATTTGAGGTGGAGGAGGGTCTTGTTGTGATAGATAGATAGAATGTGCCTATGTGTATGTGTATGTATGTATGTATATGTAGCAGTTTAAGTCTATCCTTGATTTGTGGTAGGCGGGGGGGGTGTTATTGTAATATGTATCTATAGGAATTTGGGAGTTTATATGTTTGTAGAAATTTTTGTGCATGTATGTCAGTAGAAGTTTAAGGCTGAATGTGATTTGGATTGTTGAGATTGATCGATTGTATATGACCTTGAGAATTTGTGTATGTACATCTGTAGAAAATTTAAGACTTATTGTGATTTATGAGGGGCGAAGTGATCATTAAATATATCATGATTAATGAGAGGTGAGGTGAAGGTGTTCATGTATATGTATACGTATTTGTGTGTATGTATGTCTATATGAGTTTAAGGCTAATCGTGATTTAGGTTGTGAGATTGATAGATTGTATGTTACCTTGAGATTTTGTGTATGTATATCTGTAAGAACTTTAGGCTGACTGTGATTTGTGAGGGGAGGGGCGTTGTTGAAATAGGTTTAATTTTTCGTAGATGAATTTTAGTATGTGTGTGTGTATGTGATTTTCTCACCATAGTCTTTATATGTGCTAGTAGTAGGGAACTGCCAGTACGGGGCCAATTAAAATTGTTAAATTGTGGGCTGAAATTGTTAAATTGTGGCTGAAATTGTGAAATTTGGGTAATTAAAATTTGAAAATTTTAAAATTCTTGGAAATTTGATACCTACGTGTGTGTATGTGTGTGTGTGTGTGTGTTTTCGGCGGCGCTTTGATGTTTTTGTTTACATAAGGAGTTTTTTGTTTACATTAACCCTTGTGTGAACGGGTGATTTTTTTTGTGGTGGCATTAATTGTGTGAACGGGTGATTTTTTGTGGGGGAGGATTAAGGAGTTTCATAAGATTAAGATTTTATAAGTATATACATATAGATATGCCGACGGGAAAATCATGAAATGATTTTTCCTAATACCAATGGGGAAATTGTGAAAATTATTTTTCCTAATGCCTACGGGAAAATCATGAAATGATTTTTCCTAATGCCGACGGCAATGCTTGATTATTTTTCCTAATGCCGACGGCAATACATGATTATTTTTCCTAATGCCTACGGCAATGCATCATTATTTTTTCTAATGCCTACGGCAATGCATGATTATGTTTTTCAAATGCCGACGGCAATGCATGATTACTATATTTCTTAATGCCTACGGCAATGCATGATTATTTTTTTCAAATGCCGACGGCAATGTATGATAAATTTTCCTAATGCCTACGGCAAAACATGATTATTTTTTTCAAATGCCGACGGCAATACATGATTATTTTTTCTAATGCCTACGGCAATGTATGATAATTTTTCCTAATGCCTACGGCAAAA
Organism: Nowickia ferox; assembly: GCA_936439885.1. Classification (NCBI taxonomy): domain Eukaryota; kingdom Metazoa; phylum Arthropoda; class Insecta; order Diptera; family Tachinidae; genus Nowickia; species Nowickia ferox. The sequence continues at coordinate 51,303,610 of OW387024.1, read as the reverse complement.
CATGATTATTTTTTTCAAATGCCGACGGCAATGCATGATTACTATATTTCTTAATGCCGACGGGAAAATGATTTTTCCAAAGGGAAAATTGCCAGTGTTGCCAGACTGTATAAATTTGTTATCGTAATACTATATCAGTAATATCAGAGAAAATATATTTGATGACTACTACGCGATTCTCATATGAATCGTGGGAACGTGTATGTGTGATTTCCTCACGCTAATAAATTGTTTATAAATAAAATAAATTGTTTATAAATAAAATAATTAAATAAATTAAATTAATTTATTCAATTATTTATAAAATGTTCTCATGTATGTGAACACCCTAAAATGTTCTCATGTATGTGAACACCCTAATGCTTGTGTGTGGGTGGTCCAGCTTGATTGTCGATGGTAATTGTATATTGTGTTTATTTGTTTAATAAATATATTTGTATGTATATATGTATGTATGTATGAATGTATAAATGTATGTATGCATGTATGAATGTATAAATGAATGTATGAATGTATAAATGTGCGATCGTGGGAACTTGTGCGTGGAATATTTTGTGCTTGTGTAGAATACATTTATATTTTGCAACGTAGTCAGTTTCTTTGTCTTCAATTCTTTTAAAGCAGAGGATTTTAAACTAAGTACAGTCATCAGCAGAGAAACAAAAAGTAAAAATTTGCAAGTAAGCAAAAAAGTTAACTTCTCCTCCTCCCCACTTCCTTCTATTCTCTTTATGTAGTTTGTATTTGAAATAAGAAAACACTTTTACATTTTTTTATTTTGTAAACATTTATTGTTTAAAATTTTATAAAATTTTATAATAATACATACAGTAATATATTCTTAAGTATAAATATTTTAAAAAGTGAAAAAGTTCATTTAAAACAAGATATTTCTTTGGAGAGTAAAATAGCATTTCTTAATGCGCATACACCAAATTTATGATAATTACAATAAAAATATTCTGGATACTTGATTTCCATTTGTTTAAAGTTGATGCAGCCTATATCCTCAACGTTAGAAATTTTTCGGTGTAACATTTTTTCCAACCATAGTCTTTTTTCTTCACCTTTTACATAAATTTTAGAACATCTTACGTTGGCTTTTAAAAAATTGCAAACGCTATGAAATGAAACTGATCCAGCAGTCCAGCTTAGGTGATGATAGTTTTTTGTTAGCCACTTTGCTTCTCTTTGCTTTTTAATTGATAAGCATTTAAAATCAAATGGTGGTTTTATAATGAAGTTGTTATATTCATAATTGTTGAAAACAATCGCTACTTCTTTTGCGATGAAATCGTTTGAATTAGTTTTGAAACCTTGTACGTCTATAAAAATTATGTTATTTTCCATGTTATTCAATTTATAACACTTTTCGAACTTGTCCTTTGATGGGTATATATTCTATTATACGATCATGAATAAGAATGCAGTAAGCTGATGTCTTTGGTGCAATATTAGTTGCTGTTTCAAATTCTATTTTTATATCAATCGGTCCATTATTGAGTGATTCATTCTGATGACTGACATCTACTACAATAATAGGAGCTTTTGTCTTAAACTCTGATGCAGTTAGAAACGGTTGAGATTCTTTCATATAGTAGCTTTGTTGGAATCTTAGATACATATCATATAGAATTGCATAACGTTCATTTTTGAACTTTATGTTTAGATCATCATACGGGTATGAGACTGAATTTAAATGTACTTTTAAATTAGTCAAATCACAATGAACAAACTTATTTTCTTGTTGAAAAGCAATCAACACAAAACGGGGGCGTTCTCTATTTGCAGCCAGTTTAACATTCCAAATATGGCTAGTTCCTGTGTTTAATTGTGGATTAATATGACAATCCCAACTGCGAAATGCCATGGGTATAGAAGCACCATTGTTAATAATTTTAATCATATTCAATTTGCTAAGGTCAGATAATTGAACATGAGGTATTCTCCATGAGATGAGTGAAATTGTAAGTTTAGCTTTTTCAGTAGAAACACTCGAGCGTACAAGATCTTCGTCGTTCTTATTGCGCAAGAGTATCAGTTCATGTTTTCCATTTAATATAACTTTGTTGTAGTCTTCAGCGAATCCTAGAAACATTTTTAGAGGTACATAGAAATTGAAAAATCCATTTGCAAGAGTGACATCGTCAATTTTGTTCCATCCAGCATTTTGCATCACATTGCTTTCGTTTGGTGATAAAGAAACCAAGTTCTTTATGGTGCTCGTGGCTCCTAAATATCTTGTATGATCAATTTCAATTCCATTGAGCTCATAGCGAATTTCATCAAATAGATATGCTACAAAGTTGTTTTTTAATTTAAAGTTCTCTGAAGAAGAAGATTTAGGGGCATTATCATCGGCAACAAACCCCTCTACATAAATGTAGCTCTCACTGGGTAGCACGTATAAATCTTGATTTTGTATTGAAATTCTAATTTCATCATTATTGTTGTAAGATTGTAAGTATGGTACATATGTATGATAATCCTTTTTGATTATATTCTCATCAGAGAAAGGTTTATCTAAAACATCTATTATTGAACTCATTTTGTCTTCAATTTAAAATTCAAGGACTTTAGAAAATTTTTATTTGATGTTGTTAGTGCTTTCTGTTGAAGTGGTCGCTTTAATGTTCTTGTTGTTGTTGTTACTGCTTTATTTTTCAATGTATTTGTGTTGTATATTAGCATTATTTAGTTGACCTCAAATGTATTCGTATTGTAATTTCCTCTCCTCGAAAATTAATTAAATCACCGTATTGATCAACTACTCGCAGCGTTAGTGAACTTATCTCTCTGGTGTTCACAGGTAAATAGATGAGATTTCTTGGAACCTCATCTATTTTATAGCCTGGAGGCACATTAATCGGAAATTCATGAAGTGTATGCGATTTGGAGTTATTCATATATGTGTTAATAGCGATACTACTTTCAATTCGCAAGAGATTCACTTTAAAAATATTAACTGGAAGATCTGAGTAATAATATTTGTTTGGTGTTAGGATTTTGCTATTGAATCCTAAAAGTTTTCCAATTGTGTTGTCTTTATTAAAATATACAGGATCTTTGGAACTATTAACTTTAACTTGCATTGTATTGTTATTGGCTTCAATAAAAATCTTATTTTCTGGACAGAGTCTTCTGTATTGCTCTTGTATAAAATCTACAATATCATTCAATTCGTAAGATCCAATTGGTATTTCAATTGTATGTTCCCCTATATGAAACATATTGTTGTAGGTGTCTACATTTGGAATGCTGTTGTATGAATGAAAATCAGTTAGAGCACACTCATATGCACCATGTAATTCAATAGGAGGAAAGTAACTAGCAGATAATTCTGATGAGTTAGAGCTCAGAGTAAGTGTTATTGACATTATAACTGTCAGATTACAATTAAATAAAGTTTAGTACAACATATGGTTTATAAGCATGATTTACATATTTATTTCATTTTCTTATTTTAAAATTAACATTAGTTTATTAATATTACTGCTATTGTTGTTGATGATGGTATTCAGCTATAATATTTCGTTCTTACTTATCCAAGAATTGTGTTGATTAGAAAATCCCAACCATTTAACGTATGCCTCCTTTCCTTTAGTTTTAAGAACCTTTTCAACTAGATATGTATTTGGATATCTAGTTTTCGAAAGTTCTTCAGTATAGAATCCACCTTTAATAGGATTACCAAGATAATCTTCTAATATGAATGTTGTAGGATTTGTATTTTGAACTCTTGTAATTGTGAAAATTTCTGTAGTCCAATTTGGAGTATAACCTTTTTCAAATGTATGCTTATATTTGCTTATGCGTACATTATCTCCAACATTAAATTTCGACATTTTGTACATCTTCAAATGACTGTATACTGTATTTAGTAGCTTTTGCTCATTTGTTGAGTTGACTTTAATCGGAGACATTTTAATGGTGCGATGAACTTTTCTATTGTATGTATTAATTAAATCTTTGTATATATCAATCCACTTATATGAACCATTAAAGCTAAATTCTTTCCACATCATTCCTTTCAATGTTCTGTTAAATCGTTCTACTATTGATGCTTTCATACTGCTATATGTTGAGTAGTGATTAATGTTGTATTTATCCATTAATTTTCCAAAGTGTTTGTTGAAAAATTCTTTACCATCATCTGTTTGTAAGTTTTTTGGTACTCGTCCTAATTCAAAAATATTTTCCATCGCCTTGGTTGTTTCGAGTGCAGTTTTAGTTTTTAGTGGTACTACCCATGCAAATTTTGAAAATGTGTCAATTACAGTTAACAAAAATCGATAATTTCTGTTTTCTCTTGAATAGATCCCCATTTCAACTAAATCAGCTTGCCAAAGATCATCTATTCCTTTCATTACAACTCTACGACGCATAAAAACTTTGCGAGCTTGCTTATGCAGTTCGTTTACTAAATTTCTTTTTGAAGACATTAAGTTGTTTTACAGATTTTTTGGAGAGTGTTGTGATCTACTTGACGCACTTTCAGCTATTGATACAAACATGTAATTTTCCAATCTATAAATTTTCTCATTAAGCTGTTCAATTTGTTCTTCAAAGGATGTTTTAATTTGTAGAATGTCTTTTTGAATTTTATAATTTTCTTCTATATCTAATTTTATATCGCGTTGTAGCTCCTCAATTTGCATTTGAATATCTTCTTGAATTATAGTATTATCTTCCTTAAAGTATGTTAATAATTTCTCTTCTAATTTTTCGATTTGAGTTTGCAGAAACAATTTATTGATAACATCGTTTTCCTCCAGAGCTTTTGCAACATTTTTGATTCTTTTGTTTTGGACATCAATGTTGTTGTTCGTATCCATAAAGAACCCCAGCAGTTTAGGTGCATTTTTCAAAGAAATTATACTGCTAGTATCGTTTAAATAGTGTCCAAATTTATCAACAGACATGCTTTATATACTTTATTAAAGTTAATGTATTATATTTGCTTCACGTAGTTCTTCAATAATTGATACAATCTCGTTATTGTGATTAGTATGACCTGCACCTTGTGATGCAAGCAGTAGTCGAAGACGATCTACTAACTCATTTGGATCGTCCCAGTATATATAGTTTGGCTTATGGACGTTAAATTCCATCATTCCATCACCTAAATAACTACCTTTTGACTTAGATGCTGTTGATTCGTTTAAATTCTTCTGGTTTTTCTCGTCAATAAATTTCTTAATAATATGTTTGTATTTATATCCTCTAGTACCCTTAATTTGACCATCAGGTTTATAGTCCCTTCTATATGCATTAGTAGTAATTAAAATCTTTTTATAGATTTCGAGTTCAAATTTATCATAATTTTTTGGTATTTTATGAAACATTAGAGAAAATAGTCCTGGTGTTAGAGCCCATATTTGACCACCAACTTGTATTTTATCTTCATTAAGTTTGAGGTTACTATCACCAAATTTCCATTCATTATTGAAATCTTTATGTGGACCATAGTTTGTATCTAATTCATTTCTTCCCTCCAAGACTGATAAGTCAGTATAAGTATCTTCTGTATTGGAAGTCTGTGAGTAAAAATCATCTTCATCATCGTCATCATCATTCACAGTATTAGCATCATTAAACAAGATGGTATTATCGAATATTGTTCCTTCTGCTAGTTTCTTTGGTGTACTTGTCTCTATCTTGACTGATGTTTTTTCAGGTTTAAAACTTGTATTATTTTCAACTTCTGTCTTCATTTTACTTTCTTCTTTTATGGGAATGTTTTTAATTTTATTAGAACTATTTATGAATTCTTTGAGTGGTTCTGTTATAGGTTTAAATGTATCTCTTAGTTGTTCACGTGTATCTATTTCACCAGTTTTTATACTACGAAGCTTTTTCTTCAAGACATTTCTTGTCAACACCAACTGTTTTAAAATTTTCTCATCCATGTTTAGCAAATAAGAGGTATCAGCTATTAGATCAGGTATCAGCTTATCAGGACCTGGTCTGGTTTTCAGATCAGCTTATCAGGACCTGGTCTGGTTTTCAGATCAGCTTATTAGGACCTGGTCTGGTTTTCAGATCAGCTTATCAGGACCTGATCTGGTTTTCAGATCAGCTTATCAGGACCTGATCTGGTTTTCAGATCAGCTTATTAGGACCTGATCTGGTTTTCAGATCAGCTTATTAGGACCTGGTCTGGTTTTCAGATCAGCTTATTAGGACCTGATCTGGTTTTCAGATCAGCTTATCAGGACCTGATCTGGTTTTCAGATCAGCTTATCAGGACCTGGTCTGGTTTTCAGATCAGCTTATCAGGACCTGGTCTGGTTTTCAGATCAGCTTATCAGGTATCAGATGAGGTTATAGCAAATGGATGTATCAAGTTTAAAGTTAGATTAATAACTAGAGATAATTTTTATGAGTAGTTGCTTATATAGTTATGAAATAGTCAAATTGCTTTCTGTAGCGACCATCGTTTAATTCGTTATCTTTGCTTATCATCAAAAATCCATATTTATCCTTCCAACATTCTCGACAAATTTCTTGAAACTTTTCATAGCTCATATCGCTGGCAACATGATCCTTATAAACATGCTTCATATTTGTCTCATCTTGCTTAAACATTACAATAACATTTGCATTGTCTCTTATTAAATGCTTGGGAATTCTGGTATATGTTTGACACAGGTAGAATGAATCAACATCCCTATGTCGCCCCATACAAAAATATGTACGTATATTATTCTGCTTTTCACATGCAACATCATCAAATATCATAATTGAATTAGTTTTAGCTTCGTCAGGTGGAATAACTGATTCATTATCGGTGAATGTAAAATACCCCATACCTTTAATTGGTGAAATTAGTTTCTTCAGGTATTCATATTTAGGTTGATAGAGAGATTTTGAGTATAAATAGATGTTTTCAAACTTGAGTCCATTAGGACTTTCTAGCAAGCCAATCATAACATTAGTCTTTCCACAATTTGATGGTCCCACTATTAGAGCACGAATAGAATTTGGTAAGAGAGGACTATGCTTTATTTTTGAACTGATGTTCGCTGAATCATCAATATTACGAACTAAAATATTTTTATGTTGTTTTACTAACTGCATTTTTGTAACTAAATGCATTTCATATATATTACCTCTTATATAGGAAAAATTAGATAATATGGTTATACGATATCAGAAAACTTTTAGTCATAAAAACACCGTCGTTGGAGGAGGTCTAGTAGACAAAATAATAAACTCTCTACCTGTTGAACTGCATCTACCTGGATATCAGTACTGTGGACCTGGAACAAAACTACAAAAACGTTTAAATCGAGGTGATAAAGGAATTAATTTATTGGACTCTGCGTGTAAAAATCACGATATTGTTTATTCCAAAAATAAGGATTTAAGTAGCAGACATAAAGCTGATAAAATACTTGAAAACTCCGCTTGGGATCGAGTTTTATCAAAAGATAGTAGTCTTGCTGAAAAATCATTTGCATATATGGTTACTAACGCAATGAAAGCCAAAACAAAATTTGGTATGGGTGTGGAGAAAAAGAAAAATGTAAAAAAGAACAAACTAAATGTTAAAACACTATTTAGAACATCAGTTAGAGCTGCAACAAAAATACTAAAAAAGAAAAACCATTAGATATTAACTCAGCTATTAAAATTGCACGAAAAAGTATTAACAAGTCATTAAAAGGAAGAAAGTCTCAAATTATAGTACCACGTGTGATACGTGTGCCAAAAATTGGTGGGTTTTTGCCTCTAATACCGATTTTAACTGCTCTGGGTGCAATTGGTAGTCTAACAACTGGAGGTGCTGCTATAGCTAAGGCTGTTAATGCAACAAGGAATGCAAAAAATCAACTTGATGAAGCAACTAGACATAATAAAGCGATGGAATCTATAGCAGTTGGAAAAGGACTTTACTTAAAACCATATAAAAAGGGTTATGGCTTAGTTCATAAAGAAGAATCAAAAAACTCTTAAAGATGCTACCCAACAGACCACTATCTGATGTGGACCTAAGACGTTTCTCTATAAATATTCCATATTTTAGAGGAGTTTTCATGTTAAATACTCTACCAAAACGATCAAAGAAAATAGAATGTGGAATAATCAATTTAGATGTATCAACAGGACCTGGTACACATTGGGTAGCATATTATAAAAACATCAATGAAAAAGAATATTTCGACAGCTTTGGAAACTTACAACCTCCTTCAGAAGTAGTCAAATATCTTGGTACAAATATAAAATACAACTATAATCAACATCAGAATTTTAATACATTTACCTGTGGACATTTATGTCTTAAATTTCTTTATGAAATAACTGAAAATATTAAATAAAAACACAAACATTTATATTTTACAAAACTCTTTAATGTCTTTTTATTTATAATTTAATACAGAATTAATGTATTTTATTGCCAAATAGGATACTGTGAATTTTGAATCAAAAATTCACTCAGCTCACTCTCAAGGATTAAGTTTTGTTCACCTTCTCTGCTTAAGTGATATGATCCGCTCGAGAGATCCTTAATTTCATCATCGGTTAAACTGTTGTACCGTTTAGGCAGGAACATAATGTTGTTTTCCAATTCAACTTTTAGTGTGGGTCCATATTTGGTTGTTACACGTTTTACATTTTGAATATTGTATTTAATTGATGTCTCAAGCTCCTTTATATGAATTAATGTTTTGTTTTTCAGAGAATTAAATCTTGATGTTAGATTTTTGGTGGAGTCCATTTTTTTATTTAGTTCTTATCACTTTGAATGTTTAATTGAAAATGAACTGAAAAGTATTGGTGATGCCTTCAAGAAGGCTAATCGAAAATATTTATGGTGAATAAGTGAGGTATAGTGATAGAGAGAAAGAGATAGTTATAGAGAGAAAAGGTATAGAGAGAGAGAGAGATAGAGAGAGATAGAGGGTTAAAAAGAAGTATGGAATAGAGATGCTAGTATAGATATTTTAAAGATCAGGAGATGTTGCTTTAAAAATTTAGGTAGCAAATTAGTATCAAAGGAATCTTCAAACAATCGTCATCATTCATTTATCAGCAAATAAAATGAGTCAAATTAGACGTACTCTAAACCAATTTCTAACAGATTTTGAAAGCTTCTGGTTATATGATCATTGGGAGATGATAAAATTTTTCCAAAATATGCTGGAGGAAAATGAACAATATGGCGTCATGGAAGATGAAGACAATACAGAAGGACATTTTGCAAACTGTCCCTGGTATGATCCGAATTGCGAGGAAGGACCTGATACTTGTAGATGTACAATATATTTTTTACGGAAAAGTATATTACAACATCTAATAATTGGATACTATGAAATGTTTCCATCATTATAAATAAAATATTTAAGAAATTAAATTAAATGGTATTATTAACAGAAATAAAATAAAATTGTATTATTAAAATATTCCCTGTTTTGCATTATTTTTTTCAAAAGAAAAATTAGGAATCATCTGTTCGAATATAAAATAACAGAAACTTGTAAGTAGTGAAAAATATAAGGACTTATCCGATTATCTTAATTGTGTCTCTTTATAAAAATATCTAATGGAATTTCACAATATTGTGAAATTCAATTTCTCTTGTAGAGAAGCTCTCAAAGAAAACAAGATTGTGCATGTTTAATTTATGTGAAGACAAGACTGTGCATGTTTAAGCAATATGAAAACAAGAATTTACAAATAAGCAAAAACAAAAACTGTTTGATCCAACGAAGTAAAGCCAATAAAGAAATAAACACCATTTCATTCTTTTTTCAATATTTTATTTCAAATTTTTTCTTAAAAATTCATATAGATATGTACAATAATTTTTCTTAAAAAATAAATAGGATTTTATTTACAATAATTTTTCTTATTAAATAAATATGATTTTATATACAACAATTTTTCTTAATGAATAGGATTTTATATGTAACAATTTTTCTTAATGAATATGATTTTATATACAATTTAAAAATTAACTAAAAATTAATTAATTTTAACAATTTTCTTGCATTCTAGCAATCTCATCTAGCAACATATCAAGTTCGTATTCAGGGTTAGTTTCCTTAATACGAAAATGATACCATGCATATGTATTAATGTTATTTGATCTAATTTTTCTCTTATCGTCTCCATAACTTAAGACTACCTTATTTAGTTGACTAGTATATATCTGATGTAGCTTAGATTTAAATGTTAACATATTATCATACACATTAGTCTTATTAAATAAACAATTTTTATAAGTAGCTAAACTATATTTATCTAATATGGCTCTCTTTACCCCCTTCGATTTTTTAACGTCATTTTGATTTTGTACACTGAATGAGTACATTTTTGATCGCAGCCCAACAAATTCTGTCATTATTTTACCGCAATTTTCATCCTTCATCATACCAATGACTTTTTTATTTACTAGTGGAAAATTATAAATATTGTCTGTAGGATAGTCCGATGTATCAAATTGTTCTTGTATGTCATTTTTGATGTCAGCGTAAAAGTCGTCCGTTTTTATTGAATATATAAAAGAGTCCGTGTCCATATAGTTCAATGAGAGTTTTGTCTTAAACTTAGGTTGCATGTACCCGTAATGGAAATTATACATTTTCCATTTGGACAGCTCGAGTACACAAAATCCTAAGTAAATTGGTTTATTGTAGCAGGTTTTGACTCTAGTCATTTCGATTGCTACCAGATCTTCGGAAAATATAGATAAACTATGAAAATTTGGTTTTGATATCCAATCTTGGGCACCCAAATGGTTCCGATTCGTTCTCTCCCAACTATTAACAATTTTAACATCTCTCCTCTTATCCACATTTTCCATGGTTTTACCATACACTGCATTATTAAGTAGTTTGAAAAAATTTTTTTCAAAAGCATTTTTAGCAGTGGCCCTATGTCTGGTATTTAGGTCAATATAGCCTTTTAACCATGGAGATTGTTTAAATGCTAGAATACGATGAGTTTTCTTTAAAACTAAGCCATATTCTAAGCACTGTTTAAGAACTCTATGCCGATGATAATGCCCCTAAATCTTCTTCTTCAGAGAACTTTAAATTAAAAAACAACTTTGTAGCATATCTATTTGATGAAATTCGCTATGAGCTCAATGGAATTGAAATTGATCATACAAGATATTTAGGAGCCACGAGCACCATAAAGAACTTGGTTTCGCTATCACCAAACGAAAGCAATGTGATGCAAAATGCTGGATGGAACAAAATTGATGATGTCACTCTTGCAAATGGATTTTTCAATTTCTATGTACCTCTAAAAATGCTTCTAGGATTCGCTGAAGACTACAACAAAGTTATATTAAATGGAAAACATGAACTGATACTCTTGCGCAATAAGAACGACGAAGATCTTGTACGCTCGAGTGTTTCTACTGAAAAAGCTAAACTTACAATTTCACTCATCTCATGGAGAATACCTCATGTTCAATTATCTGACCTTAGCAAATTGAATATGATTAAAATTATTAACAATGGTGCTTCTATACCCATGGCATTTCGCAGTTGGGATTGTCATATTAATCCACAATTAAACACAGGAACTAGCCATATTTGGAATGTTAAACTGGCTGCAAATAGAGAACGCCCCCGTTTTGTGTTGATTGCTTTTCAACAAGAAAATAAGTTTGTTCATTGTGATTTGACTAATTTAAAAGTACATTTAAATTCAGTCTCATACCCGTATGATGATCTAAACATAAAGTTCAAAAATGAACGTTATGCAATTCTATATGATATGTATCTAAGATTCCAACAAAGCTACTATATGAAAGAATCTCAACCGCTTCTAACTGCATCAGAGTTTAAGACAAAAGCTCCTATTATTGTAGTAGATGTCAGTCATCAGAATGAATCACTCAATAATGGACCGATTGATATAAAAATAGAATTTGAAACAGCAACTAATATTGCACCAAAGACATCAGCTTACTGCATTCTTATTCATGATCGTATAATAGAATATATACCCATCAAAGGACAAGTTCGAAAAGTGTTATAAATTGAATAACATGGAAAATAACATAATTTTTATAGACGTACAAGGTTTCAAAACTAATTCAAACGATTTCATCGCAAAAGAAGTAGCGATTGTTTTCAACAATTATGAATATAACAACTTCATTATAAAACCACCATTTGATTTTAAATGCTTATCAATTAAAAAGCAAAGAGAAGCAAAGTGGCTAACAAAAAACTATCATCACCTAAGCTGGACTGCTGGATCAGTTTCATTTCATAGCGTTTGCAATTTTTTAAAAGCCAACGTAAGATGTTCTAAAATTTATGTAAAAGGTGAAGAAAAAAGACTATGGTTGGAAAAAATGTTACACCGAAAAATTTCTAACGTTGAGGATATAGGCTGCATCAACTTTAAACAAATGGAAATCAAGTATCCAGAATATTTTTATTGTAATTATCATAAATTTGGTGTATGCGCATTAAGAAATGCTATTTTACTCTCCAAAGAAATATCTTGTTTTAAATGAACTTTTTCACTTTTTAAAATATTTATACTTAAGAATATATTACTGTATGTATTATTATAAAATTTTATAAAATTTTAAACAATAAATGTTTACAAAATAAAAAAATGTAAAAGTGTTTTCTTATTTCAAATACAAACTACATAAAGAGAATAGAAGGAAGTGGGGAGGAGGAGAAGTTAACTTTTTTTGCTTACTTGCAAATTTTTACTTTTTGTTTCTCTGCTGATGACTGTACTTAGTTTAAAATCCTCTGCTTTAAAAGAATTGAAGACAAAGAAACTGACTACGTTGCAAAATATAAATGTATTCTACACAAGCACAAAATATTCCACGCACAAGTTCCCACGATCGCACATTTATACATTCATACATTCATTTATACATTCATACATGCATACATACATTTATACATTCATACATACATACATACATACAAATATATTTATTAAACAAATAAACACAATATACAATTACCAGCGACAATCAAGCTGGACCACCCACACACAAGCATTAGGGTGTTCACATACATGAGAACATTTTATAAATAAATAAATAAAATAATTAAATAAATTAAATTAATTTATTTAATAATTTTATTTATAAACAATTTATTTTATTTATAAACAATTTATTAGCGTGAGGAAATCACACATACACATTCCCACGATTCATATGAGAATCGCCTAGTATTCATCAAATCTATTTTCTCTGATATTACTGATATAGTATTACGATAACAAATTTATACAGTCTGGCAACACTGGCAATTTTCCCTTTGGAAAAATCATTTTCCCGTCGGCATTAAGAAATATAGTAATCATGCATTGCCGTCGGCATTTGAAAAACATAATCATGCATTGCCGTAGGCATTAAGAAATATAGTAATCATGCATTGCCGTAGGCATTTGAAAAACATAATCATGCATTGCCGTAGGCATTAGAAAAAATAATGATGCATTGCCGTAGGCATTAGGAAAAATAATCATGTATTGCCGTCGGCATTAGGAAAAATAATCAAGCATTGCCGTCGGCATTAGGAAAAATCATTTCACAATTTCCCCATTGGTATTAGGAAAAATCATTTCATGATTTTCCCGTCGGCATATCTATATGTATATACTTATAAAATCTTAATCTTATGAAACTCCTTAATCCTCCCCCACAAAAAATCACCCGTTCACACAATTAATGCCACCACAAAAAAAATCACCCGTTCACACAAGGGTTAATGTAAACAAAAAACTCCTTATGTAAACAAAAACATCAAAGCGCAGCCGAAAACACACACACACACACACATACACACACGTAGGTATCAAATTTCCAAGAATTTTAAAATTTTCAAATTTTAATTACCCAAATTTCACAATTTCAGCCACAATTTAACAATTTCAGCCCACAATTTAACAATTTTAATTGGCCCCGTACTGGCAGTTCCCTACTACTTGTGCTGTTGTTGCTGTTGTAAATATTCGCGTGGTCTTTTGTGTATAGATGTGAAATATCTCGGTAGTTTTTTTATTTGAAATTAAAAAAACGTTCTTTTAATTTTTAGATGTATTTACTTAAAAGTTTGTGAGGAGTTTCTGGTTTAAGTAAAATTGAATTCCTCTCTAGTTGTAGTAACTATAGTATAAATATTTAATATTTTTTATTTCCATTTGTTTAAAGTTGATGTAGCCTATATAGTCAACGTTAGAAATTTCTCGGTGTAAATTTTTTTCCAACTATCATCTTTTTTCTTCACCTTTTTCATATATTTAAACATCTTGCATTGGCTTTAAAAAATGACAAACGCTTTGAAATGAAACTGATCCAGCAGTCCAGCTTAGGTGATGATAGTTTTTTGTTAACCACTTTGCTTCTCTTTCCTTTTTTATTGATAAACATTTAAAATCAAATGGTGGTTTTATAATGAAATTGTTATACTCATTATTGTTAAAAACATCCGCTACTTCTTTTTGTAATGAAAATCATTCGAAACCTTACTCGTCTATTAAAACCATTTTTTCATTCATATTACTTAATTTATAAGACTTTGAGGACTTTCTATTATTCGATCAGTAGTAAAAATGCAGTAGCTGAGGTCCTTGCTTACTGTTTCATATTAAATTTCTATATCAATTGAGCCGCTATTGAACAAAAGGAACTTTTATCTTAAACTTTAGTGCATTTGGAAGTGTTTTAGATTCTTTCATATAATAGCTTTGTTGGAATCTTAGATACGAGTACATATAATATAGAATTGCATAACGTTTATTTTTAATTTTTATGTTAAGATCATCATCATTTGGATATGAGACTGAATTTAATTTTAATTTAAGTATGCACCAATATTTATGAAATGTGTTTCATAAATATTGTCTCTTATTTAGAAAAAATAAAATAATACAGCTATACGACACCAGAAAATATTTTCTGGTATCGTATAGCTGTATTATTTTATTTTTCCTATATAAGAGATAATGGTCCCATCATAAAAATACTGATTTTAAACTCTTACAGTCTTATTTATAAAAATTATTAAGACTTTATACAGGTTTTTTTAGACAAATTTTTATAAAAATTTTTTCTAAAAACGCCTTTATAAAGTCTTAATAATTTTTATAAATAAGGCTCTTAAAATAAACTTTTTTTACTAACCACATTTGTGTAACTAATTGCATTTCATAAATATTAACGTATACTCATAATCAAAACAAATGATAGTTTTATATTGTTTTGAATGTGAGTATACATCATTATCTCTTATTAAAAAAATAAAATAATACATCTACACACGATTTCAGAAAATATTTTCTGATATCGTATAGCTGTATTATTTTATTATTTTAATAAGAGATAATATTTATAAAATGCATTTAGTTACACAAATGTGGTTAGTGAAACAACCTAAAAATAGGATGGTACGAAATTTTTGATAATTCATCAAACGTTAGTTCAAAAACAAGCCATAGTTCCCTTCTACCAAATTTTATTTACGCCAAAATAGTTGGTCTGTCAAATTGTAAAAAAATAAAATAAAAAATATGTTATGATTGGCTTGCTAAAAAGTTTTAATGAACTAAAATTTTAAAACATCTACATATTAATACTCAAAATCTCTCTATCAACCTAAATATGGATACTTAAAGAAATTACATAATTTCATTAATAAAAGGAATGGGATATTACACATTTACAGATACTGAATCTGTTATTTCTCCTAACAAAGCTAAAAGTAATTCCGATATGATATTCAACGATGTTGCGTGTGAGAAACATATTTTGTATGGAGTGAGATAAGAATGTTGATGCATTCTGCTGATGTCAAACTTATACCAGAATCACCAAACATTTGATACTAGATAATCATATTGTAATTATAATGTTTAAGTAAAATGAGACAAATATAAAGCATGTTGGAAGGATAAATATGGATTTTGTTTATAAGCAACGATATTGAATTAAACGATGATCGTTATAGAAAAAAAAAAGAATTTGACTACAGAAAAGTTTACTTTTTCGTTTTTCATCTGACCTTAAACTCTATTCATCTAAATGTTATAACTGGCCAGCTAATTGTAAACGGATAACCCAATCTGAATCAGATAAGCTGATCTGAAAACCAGACCAGGTCCTGATAAGATGATCTGAAAACCAGACCAGGTCCCGGTAAGCTGATCTGAAATCCAGACCAGGTCCTGATAAGCTGATCTGAAAACCAGACCAGGTCCTAATAAGCTGAGCTGAAAACCAGACCAGGTCCTGATAAGCTGATCTAAAAACCAGATCAGGTCATGATAAGCTGATCTGAAAACCAGACCAGGTCATGATAAGCTGATCTGAAAACCAGACCAGGTCCTGATAAGCTGATCTGATAGCTGATACTTGATCTAATAGCTGATACCTCTTAATTGCTAAACATGGATGAGAAAATTTTAAAACAGTTGGTGATGACAAGAAATGTCTTGAAGAAAAAGCTTCGTAGTATAAAAACTGGTGAAATAGATAGATGTGAGCTAGAAAAGATACATTTAAACCTATAACAGAACCTCTCAAAGAATTCATAAATAGTTCTAGAAATATTAAAAGAATTCACAAGAAAGAAGAAAGTAAAATCAAGATAGAAGCTGAAAATAATATAAGTTTAAAGCCATCAGTCAATATAGAGACAAGTACACCGAAGAAAGTTTCAGAAGGAACAATATTTGATGATATCATCTTATTTAATGATGCTAATACTGAGAATGATGATGATGATGATGCTAAAGATGATTTTACTCATAGACTTCCAATTCTGAAGACACTTATACTCATTTATCAGTCTTGGAAGGAAGAATTGAATTAGATACAAACTATGGCCCACATTAAGATTTGAGTAATGAATGGAAGTTTGGTGATAGTAACCTAAAACTAAATGAAGATAAAATACAAGTTGATGGTCAAATATAGGCTCTAATAGTAGCTTTATTTTCTTTAAGGATTGATAATAAAACATGGAAATACTATGAGAAATTTTATTTTGAAAACTATATAAAATATATAATTTCTACTAATACATGGATAGAGAATCATCATCATTCACTGACGAAGAATGATGTTATCAGTAAATTATTTCTGGAAACTCAAAACGATAAACTATAGGACAAATTAATAATACAGCTAATAGAGATAGAAGATAGTTATAAAATTGAAAAAAACATATACTAAAAATTAAATCATCTTTTGAAAAAACAAATTGAACAGCTGAACAATAAAATTTATAGATTGGAAAATTAACTACATGATAGTATAAATAGCTGAAAGTGCATCAAGTAGATCACAACACTCTCCAAAAAATCTTTAAAACAACTCAATGTCTTTAAAAAGAAATTTAGTAAACGCACTCTATAATAAATCTCGAAAATTGTTTGTGCATTGTAGATATGTAATGAAAGGAATCGTTGATCTTTTATGGAGCTGATTTAGGTGAAATGGGAAACTATTCTACAGAAAATAGAAATTATTGATTATTTTAGACGGTAAATGATTCATTTTCAAAGTTTCTATGGTCAATACCGTTGAAAATAAAAGTTGCACTCGAAAAAACCTAGGCTGTGGAAAATATTTTTGAAATGTTATGAGTACCAAAAAACTTACAAATGGATGATTGTAAAGAATTTTTTAATAGATACTGGAAAATTCATGCATAAGTAGAATATTTAACATTACTTAATATTAAAGCATCAATAGTAAAATGATTTAATAGATCATCCAAAGGAATTATGTGATGATGGTTCATATAAATGATATATATAAAGAATTACTTAATGTACTCGTATACAATATAAAAGTTCATCTCACTATTTAAATGTTTCCGATTAAAGTTAACTCAAGAAATGAGAAAAAGCCGCTAAATATAATAATTTGAAGATGAACAAAATGTTGAAATTTAATGAAAGTAAAAAATAAAATTAAACAGGAAAAATCTAGTTTGGTTTGTATTTTTGAAGGAATGATTAGGAATGATAGGTCTTAAGAAAGATAATTAACTTAATATACTGGAAATTCTCTAAACTTGTTGGCCTGTATGAAATATTGTGAAAACTTAAGTGTTCAAAATAAATTACAACACAGTGTAATATTCAGTAACACCTAATATTATCACTTTTTATAGTGAAAATTGTACATTTTCCATTTCGAAATCTCTAGCAAGCGAAATTTTAAAATATGCCCATGGGCTATTATAATAGATCTTTACTCTATTCATTTCTATAGCTATCAAATCTTTAGAAAATATAGATAAACTACATAAATTGGACTTAGATTTCCAATCTTTAAGAATGTATATGTGTATGAATTAGTATCAAACAAACTTACTGAATAAATATGGACTTCAACTGGAATCATGCTGAAGCATACATAAATTGTAAAATGCAATGTAAGCAGATCTTACTTTATATCTGTATCTGTATGAGTATCAAATAAATTTAAAGAAAAAATATTGAAAGCATACCTAAGCATGCAAATTTAAAAGAATGTCACACAATTTTGTAAGCAAAGAAATTTTATGACTCTGTGCTAAATGAAATACATAAATATATATCTACTTTGTAAAAGAATAAAAAGAGCGAAATCGTAAATTCTAATAGTATAGATTTTTAATTGAAACACCACTACATGTCGGACTCCCGCGTCACTATCGATAGAAGCATGCTAAGGCATGCATGCTAGCAAAATATATAAATCTGTTAGAAGGTGATGAGAAACTTGTTTCTAATCATTAATCTGTAGACAGCAATTGTATATGGATCAACCCAACTCATGAATCAAATGTATACAGATATGGTTGATGGTGATGAGGACATTTTTTAACTAAGAAATTATTACATCTGAATGTGATACAACCCAGCCTACGTCAACAATAACTTCAAGGAGGTCAACCAGCAAACCTCATGGAGAAAAACTCGATGTAAAAATTCTCTCAAACATAGATATTCTAGCGATTTTGATACTGTGAAAACACAGACGGTGAATTGATGGTAGAGGTAACTGAATTATTTGAGATAGATTTTCTAGAATAGTTGATTATTAAGCATGTATTTCTTTGTAGATAAAGTAATTTCTCTATACATACATACATATATTTACCTATATGTATATATGAATACATTTAAAAATTATACAAATATTCTCTTTTTCAAGTAGTAAAATCTGTAAAAATAGTAGAAAAAAGAGAGACTGTGTGATCAACTGATACGTACACTTTGTCTGACTGGTAAATAAAGCTCACTTAAAAATATCAGAAATATATTCACAATACGCTGAAATTTAATAAAATGAGAAAAAAAAATCATCTAGAACATTAAATAAAAGCCATAGGCGAGTAACCTTCATAAGATAAACATATACCTTGTTAATGAAAACATATTATCAGTATGAAGTAACACAATTTGAGGAATTAAAATTTTAACATTTAATTGTCCCTTAACGGTGACAAAGAGTAGACAGATATGTTGATATAGAAAGTCATCTTGTATACTAGAGGAACCGTTGAGAAGCCAGACCTAAATTGTAAGAAAACGATTTCGTTTTCTGTTGATCGCTATTCAAGAAGAAAACAAGTTTCCTCATTATGATTTAACTAATTTAAAAGTACATTTCAATTCAGTCTCATATCCAAATGATGATGATCTTAACATAAAAATTAAAAATAAACGTTATGCAATTCTATATTATGTGTACTCGTATCTAAGATTCCAACAAAGCTATTATATGAAAGAATCTCAAGCACTTCCAAATGCACTAAAGTTTAAGATAAAAGTTCCTTTTATTCAATAGCGGTCCAATTGATATAGAAATTTAATATGAAACAGTAAGCAAGGACATCAGCTACTGCATTTTTACTGATGATCGAATAATAGAAAGTCCTGAAAGTCTTATAAATTAAGTAATATGAATGAAGGAATGGTTTTAATATACGAGTAAGGTTTCGAATGATTTTCATTACAAAAAGAAGTAGCGGATGTTTTTAACAATAATGAGTATAATAATTTCATTATAAAACCACCATTTGATTTTAAATGTTTATCAATAAAAAAGGAAAGAGAAGCAAAGTGGATAACAAAAAAACTATCATCACCTAAGCTGCACTGCTGAATCAGTTTCATTTCAAAGCGTTTGTCATTTTTTAAAGCCAATGCAAGATTTTCTAAAATATATGAAAAAGGTGAAGAAAAAAGATGATAGTTGGAAAAAATTTTACACCGAAAAATTTCTAATGTTGACGAAGAGTTAACGCACTAGGCTACATCAACTTTAAAGAAATGGAAATAAAATATATTAAATATTTATACTTTAGTTACTACAACTAGAGAGGAATTCAATTTTACTTAAAACAGAAACTCCTCACAAACTTTTAAGAAAATACATCTAAAAATTAAAAGAAAGTTTTTTTAATTTCAAATAAAAAAACTATGGATATATTTCACATCTATACACAAAAGACCTGGCGAATATTTACAACAGCAACAACAGCACATGACAAAAAAAATTATTTAAACAGGGAGCCCCAGACTTATTTGTATGTACATACATACATACATAAAATCAATTTGTAGATCCATATGTACATATGTACACATATTATCAAATTTCTTACCCATGCTCAAGTATTTAATGGATTTTAACAATCACACTTACATATCTACATCATGAAAACATGCAAACCGTTCTCCAAGCTATTGACGCTTGAAGACGAAAGTCGAAGAAGACAAATGTACTTAAATAAACAAACTTATCACAGACCAATCAAACTCTATCGCGCATACACACATACACACACAAAAAAATCACCACGATCGTACACAAGAATTTTGCTAAATCTGAAATTAATATTTATACAAATATAAACAAATTTCTGACCGACAGACTTTAACACTGGACAAAGTTAAGCTTGATAAAATATAAAGCAATCTCATCCGCCAATATGAAAAACATACTAGGATTAGGGATGTTCAGATATATGATAGTATTTTCTAAAAAAAAAATTTTCATATGAGAAATAATTTATTTCAACGTACATATAAATACTAGGGTGAGAAAATCACATACACACACACATACTAAAATTCATCTACGAAAAATTAAACCTATTTCAACAACGCCCCTCCCCTCACAAATCACACTCAGCCTAAAGTTCTTACAGACATATATACACAAAATCTCAAGGTAACATACAATCTATCAATCTCACAACCTAAATCACGATCAGCCTTAAACTCATATAGACATACATACATGTACACAGATACGTATACATATACATGAACACCTTCACCTCACCTCTCATTAATCATGATCAGCCTTAAACTCCTACAGATATATACACAAATTGCGCGGTTATATTACATGAACACTTCGCCTCTCATAAATCACGATAAGCCTTAAGTTTCCTACAGATATACATACACTAATTCTCGAAGTCACATACAATCGATCAATCCCAACAATTCAAATTACGATCAGCCTTAAACTCGTACAGACATACATGTACAAAAATTCCTACAGATATATAAACACCCAAATTCTTATAGATACATATTACAATAACACCGCCCGCCTACCTCAAATCAAGGACAGCCTTAAACTCCTACATATACATACATACACACACACATATAGGCACATTCTATCTATCTATCACAACAACACCCTCCCCCACCTCAAATCACAATCAGCCTTAATCTCCTACGAACATACATATACACAGATTCCCACAAATACGTATTACATGAACACTCTCACCTCACCTTTGATAAATCACAGACAGCCTTAAACTCTTACAGACATACATACATACATGTACACAGATTCCCACGGATACATATGACAACAACTCCCCACCCTACACCAGTCGATCTACCGCAAATACATCCCGCCCCTCCACAAGCACAGCTTGGTTTAAATTCCAACAAGCATAAACTTCACCGAATTCCTGCGGTTACATATTACAAAACACCCTCAGCTACCCAAATCACGGTCAGCCTTAAGGTCTCACAATCTAGATAAACCCCGTCCTCCACCAATCACAGTCAGACTTCAATTCTTACAGCTAGACACACCCCGCCCTCCACCAATCACAGCCAGACTTCAATTCTTACAGCTAGACACGCCCACAAATTTTCCGTCGGCATTAGGAAAAATTATTTCCATGATTTTCCCGTCGGCATTTGAAAAAAATAAACATGTTTTCCCGTCGGCATTTGAAAAAATAAATAAACATGTTTTCCCGTCGGCATTTGAAAAAAATAAAGATGTTTTCCCATCGGCATTTGAAAAAAATAAAGATGTTATCCCGTCGGCATTAGAAAATCATATACATATAAAAGCTTCAAACCTTTAAACTCCCTTAATGTATACCCACAAACATACATACATATAAATTCCCACGGTCATAAAAAACCTGACTTATTGAACCGCCCTCGTATGTAGTAATAAAAAAACTCCTTATATAAATAAAAAACAGTTAATGTAAACAAAAAACACTTAATGTAAACAAAAAATCGGACGGACTTATTGAACCACCCTCGTAGGTATCAAATTTCACAAATTTCCAAGAATTTTCAAATTTTAATTACCCAAATTAAACAATTTCAGCCACAATTTAACAATTTCAGCCACAATTTAACAATTTCAGCCCACAATTTAACAATTTTAATTGGCCCCGGATTGGCAGTTCCCTACTACTCAGATACAATTGCTCTCTACATATTAATGATTAGAAACAAGTTTCTCATCACCTTCTAACAGATTTATATATTTTGCTAGCATGTATGCCTTAGCATGCTTCTATCGATAGTGACGCAAGAGCCCGACATGTAGTGGTGCTTCAATTAAAAATCTATACTATTAGAATTTAAGAATTCACTCTTGTGAATTTTTTACAGAGTAGATACATATGTATTTCATTTCCCACAAAGTCATAAAATTTCTTTGCTCACAAAATTGTATGACGTGAGGAATTTTCTTAAATTATGCATGCTTCGGCATGCTTCCAATATTTTTTTCTCTAAACTTTTTTAATACTCATTCAGATACAGATATAAAGTAAGATCTGTTTACACTACATTTTATAATTTATGCATGCTTCAGCTGGATTCTAGTTGAAGTCTATATTTATTCAGTAAGTTTGTTTGATACCCATTCATACACATGTACATTCTTAAAGATTGGATTGGATTCTAGTTGAAGTCTATATTTATTCAGTAAGTTTGTTTGATACCCATTCATACACATGTACATTCTTAAAGATTGGATATCAAAGTCCAATTTGCTTAGTTTATCAATATTTTCTAAAGATCTGATAGCTATAGAAATGAACAGAGTGAAGATCTATTATAATAAGCCCAGATTTACTTTTTTAAATTTTGTGTGCTACTGCTTTCGAAATGGAAACTGTACAACTTTTTCTATAAAAAGGGATAATACGATGTGCTGCTGAATATTGCACTGTGTTAAACTTCATTTTGAACGCTTACGTTTTCACAATATTTCATACATACCACCAAGTTTAGAGAATTCCAGTACATTAAGTTAATTATCATTCCTAAGACCTAACATTCCTAATCAATCCTTCAAAAAAAAGCCATGACAAACTAGATTTTTCCTTTTTAATTTTATTTATATTGTCATTAAATTTCAACATTTTCTACATCTTCAAATTACTGTATACTGTATTTTCCACCTTTTCCTCACTTGTTGAGTTAACTTTAATTGCAAACATTTTAATTGTGAGATGAGCTTTTCTATTTTAGGCACTAAGTAAATCTTTATATATATATATATATATATATATATCAATCCACATATATGAACCATTAATGCTAAATTCTTAACACATAATTCCTTTGGATGATCTATTAAATCATTCTACTATTGATGCTTTCATATTAAGTAATGTTAAATATTCTACTTATGCATGAATTTTCCAGTATCTATTAAAAAATTCTTTACAATCATCCATTTGTAAGTTTTTTGGTACTCATAACATTTCAAAAATATTTTCCACAGCCTAGGTTTTTTCGAGTGCAACTTTTATTTTCAACGGTATTGACCATAGAAACTTTGAGAATGAATCATTTACAGTCTACAATAATCAATAATTTTTATTTTCTGTAGAATAGTTTCGCATTTCACCTAAATCAGCTCCATAAAAGATCAACTATTCCTTTCATTACATATCTACAATGCACAAACATTTTTCGAGATTTATTATAGAGTTCTTTTGTTGTGATCTACTTGATGCACTTTCAGCTATTTATACTATCATGTAGTTAATTTTCCAATCTATAAATTTTATCGTTCAGCTGTTCAATTTGTTTTTTTCAAAAGATGATTTTGTAACTATCTTCTATCTCTAATTGTATTTCACGTTGTACTTCACCAATTTGCATATTAATATATTCTTGAATTATATTAAATCCTTAAGCTGTGTTAATAATTTGTCCTATAGTTTATCGATTTGAGTTTCCAGAAACAATTTACTGATAACATCATTATCCGTCAGTGAATGATGATGATCCTCTATCCATGTATTAGTAGAAATTATATATTTTATATAGTTTTCAAAATCAAATTTCTTATAGTATTTCCATGTTTTATTATCAATCATTAAAGAAAATATTAGAGCCTATATTTGACCATCAACTTGTATTTTATTTTCATTTAGTCTTAGGTTACTATCACCAAACATCCATTCATTATTCAAATCTTGATGTGGGCCATAGTTTGTATCTAATTCAATTCTTCCTTCCAAGACTGATAAATCAGTATAAGTGTCTTAAGAATTGGAAGTCTATGAGTAAAAATTGTCTTCATTATCCTCTTTCTCAGTATTAGCATCATTAAATAAGATGATATCATCAAATATTGTTCCTTCTGAAAGTTCGTTTGGTGTACTTGTCTCTATCTTGACTGGTGGCTTTAAATTTGTATTATTTTCAGCGTCTATCTTAATTTTAATTTCTTCTTTCTTGTGAATTATTTCAATATTTCTAGAACTATTTATGAATTCTTTGTGAGGTTCTTTTGTTTCCTTGTAAATATTTTCTCGAAAATAAAATAAACAATTTATTAGAAAAATTCACTATCAATAATTTATTTAAAAATTATGTACATATATTATCCACTTGTGTGTTCACACCTTAAGCTTTACTTGAGATAAGTAACTTAAGTAAGTTACAAAAAAATAGAGACAAGAGAAGAAGAATTTACGATTAATGAAAAACATAAAAAAGTCCACTGAACAATAATTGGTGGGCTTTTACACTATGCGCGTAAACATCCCGCCCTCCTTGCTATAATGCAGCAAAAAAGGCTAAGGATCTCGCGGGTAAATTACTGTCTGAAAAAATAGAGAGAGAAAAGAAAGGAGAGGAGGTATATTAAAGTATAAAAAAAAATTCATATAATTCATGAATATATGTACAATGTATATAAAACAATTCAATCAGATTTATAAATTTTTCCTAAACAATCCGTCCCGACATCACATTTATCGCGATGGTTGCTGGCTGGTTTGTTCCTGTTAAGTGGGGTTGTTGCGAGGTTTCTTGGGGCCGATGGTTACAGCAGCGGTGATTTTCAATTATTTTTCGCTGTCCCCTTCCTTTGCCTTTACGCTTCTTCCTTGGGACTTGGGTGCCACATATTGATTGTCTGATGATTTTCCTTTTGCTGATTTTGAGTCTCTCTTTTTATACCGATGAAGGAGGGTATGATGTTCACCCTTGCACTCAAAACATCTCTCGCGGCTAGTTAACTTGTCCTTCATGTGGGAGTGGGCCAGACAATTAAAACAGTATTGGAACCTTTTTACTGTATTCCAGCGCTACCCAACGTGCATTTTTTTAAGGCACTTGTTCGCTCTGGCATAACCGACAATCCCGGAGGTATTCGTTGCGAGGGGCCTTAGGTTCTTTGGATGAAGGACCTTCAACGGGCTTGCGGTGGACCTCAAGACGGCGGGATGCACTGGACATTGCTAAGAAAGAGAAAAGAACGGAATTAGTGGGTTTCTGGTTTAGGTAAGGGAACTAGCTTCACAATTAGCCGGGTCAAAATCCCAGAAGCTGTTCTCACATCCGCTGTGAGGACTTTAGAGTCACGTCCTATATGAATTTTCTCTATTCGACCAAGTAGCCATTCACCGGGGGGTAAATTGTCTTGACGAATAACAACTAAGTCTCCGGTTTCAAAATCTTTTTGTGGGTATTTCCACTTCACTCTTCGATGGAGCCCCTTTAAGTACTCTTCTTTCCACCGCTGGGCATAATGGTGGTGGAGTACTTTGAGTTTTTGCCATCTATTAGCGACACTCAGCGAGAGACCTGAATGATCAGTTTCAGGGGGTGACAGGAGAGGAAATCCAATCAAAAAATGGCCCGGTGTTAACGGAACTAGATCGGATGGGTCTTCTGTCATTGCAGTTAATGGTCTTGAAGGCAAGCTTCTATACGGGTCAACATTGTAGTGAATTCTTTAAATGTAAACTTCTGAACACCAGCAATTTTTCGTAGATGAGTTTTCACACTCTTTACGCTGGCTTCCCACAAGCCACCCATATGAGGAGCTCCGGGAGGTATAAAATGCCATTCGACAAGCTGAAAACTGTTTCGTATCAGTACCTTCCTTTTCAATTCACTTAAAAATTATTTCTTGTCTACGTCTAGTAATTTAGCTGCACCGACAAATGCAGTTCCATTATCGGAATACAAATGAGAAGGACATCCACGGCGTGAGAAAAAACGTGCAAAGGCTGCAAGGAACGTTTCCGTCGACATATCGCCGGTGGTTTCTAAATGAGTTGATTTCGTTGTAAAGCAAACAAAAACAAGTACATAACCTTTAGTGATACGGCAACCTCTACCAATATATGACTTTATATCGAATGGGCCCGCGAAATATACGCTAGTGTGCGTAAACGGTCTCGATAGAGGAGACCTTTCTGGGGGTAACGCACCCATAATTTGCTGACCTGTCCTTTTTTTATAGATAGTGTTTTTTAGCTTTGGGACCCAGAATTCACTCCTAATTAGACGAAGCATCAGAGAGTGTCCTCCATGCGCAGAGCATTTATGAACATGTTCAACATATAATTGCGAAAAACGGGCTGAATGTGGTATAATTTTAGGATACCTTTCATCGAATGTTAAGCCAGGAGATCTAGCCAGTCGGCCATTAATTCCTACAAAACTCTTTGAATCGACAAACGGGTTCAACGAGAGCAAATTGCTTTTGGAAGATAAGGGTATTCCTTTTGTTAACTGGGTATATTCTGGTATAAAATTTTGCTGGCATACAAGAACTTCACTTCTGATTGGGTTAAATCTAAGGTGGTATACAAGTATATTCTGATTCTCATATACTGTAGACACCTGAACCAATACGAAATTATACGCATTGCACGGGGTAAATCTGAAAAACGTTCAAGTACATCATGCGGATGTTCTATTTGTACTGAGAATGATTGAATTTCCAGATGTTGGTGATCAACAGGGTTATGTTGTGAGTAGTAGGGGAATGGGCATTCTGACTCAATTAAAATTTTAAAATTTTACTGAAATTTGGGTGAAATTTCCAAGAATTCTTTAAATTTTTGCTGAAATTTGTGAAATTTGTCTGAAATTTGAGAAATTGTGTTTTCGGTGCGCTTTGATTTTTTTTTTGTTTACATTAAGTTTTTTGTTTACATTAACTGTTTTTTGTTTATATTAAGTGTATGTATGTTTGTATGTATGTATGACCGTGGGAACTTGTGCGCGGAATATTTTGTGGAAATATATTAAGGGGGTTTATGGTTTGAAGCTTTTATATGTATATGATTTTCGAATGGAATGGACGGGAAAACATCTTTATTTTTTTCAAATGCCGATGGGAAAATATTTTTATTATTCCAAATGGCGACCAGAAAACATGTTTATTTTTTTCGAATGCCGACGGAAAAACATGTTTATTTTTTTCAAATGCCGACGGGAAAATCATGGAAATGATTATTCCTAATGCCGACTGAAAATTTGTGGGTGTGTATAGCTGTAGGAATTGAAGTCTGGCTGTTTTTGGTGGAGGGCGGGGTGTGTCTAGATTGAGTGACGTTAAGCCTGACCGTGATTTGGATAGATGAGGGTGTTTTGTGATATGTAACCGTGGGAATTCGGTGGCGTTTATGCTTGTTGGAATTTAAACCAAGCTGTGCTTGGTGGGGGGCGGGGTGTATTTGAGGTAGATCAGTAGTAGGGAACTAGCGGTTCTGGGACAATTAAAATTGTTAAATTGTGGGCTGAAATTGTTAAATTGTGGCTGAAATTGTTAAATTGTGGACTGAAATTGTTAAATTGTGGCTGAAATTGTTAAATTTTGGCTGAAATTTTAAAATTCTTGGAAATTTGTGAAATTTGATACCTATGTGTGTGTGTCCGTCCGTCCGTCTGTGTTTTTTGTTTACATTAGGAGTTTTTTGTTTATATTAACTTTTTTTATTTATATTAAGTATATGTATGTATGTATGTATGTATGTATGACCGTGGGAACTTGTGCGTGGAATATTTTGTGGGAATACATTAAGGGGGTTTATAGCTTTAAGATTTTTATATTTGTATGATTTTTCCTAATGCCGACGGGAAAACATCTTTATTTTTTCTAATGCCGACGGGAAAGTTATGATTGTTGTTAGACTGTGGAAATTTGTTGATGTCCGTGATTTGGGCAGGTGAGGTTTTTGCAACATGTAACCGTGGGAATTTGCGGGTGTATCTTTAAGGCAGCCTGTGTTTGGTGGGGGCGGGTGTTGTTGTAATATGTATCCGTGGAAATTTGTGTGCGAAATATTTTGTAAGAATACATTAAGGGGTTTATAGGTTTGAGGGTTTTATATGTGTATGATTTCCTGATGCCGACGGGAAAACATGTTTTTAGTTTTTTCCAATGCCGACGGGAAAATCATGGAAATGATTTTTCCTAATGCCGACGGAAAATTTGAGGGTATGTCTAGCTGTAGGAATTGAAGTCTGGCTGTGATTGGTGGAGGGTGGGGTGTGTCTAGATTGTGAGACCTTAAGGCTGACCGTGATTTGGGTAGGTGAGGGTGTTTTGTAATATGTAACCATGAGAATTCGGTGACGTATATGCTTGTTGGAATTTAAATCAAGCTGGGCTTCGTGGGGGCGGGATGTATTTGAGGTAGATCGACTGGTGGAGGGCGGGGAGTTGTTGTAATATGTATCCGTGGGAATCTGTGTACATGTATGTATATATATATGTATGTCTGTAAGAGTTTAAGGCTGTCTGTGATTTATCAAAGGTGAGGTGAGAGTGTTCATGTAATACGTATCCGTGGGAATCTGTGTATATGTATGTTCGTAGGAGTTTAAGACTGATTGTGATTTGAGGTGGGGGAGGGTCTTGTTGTGATAGATAGATAGAATGTGCCTATGTGTGTATCTGTATGTATGTATTTATATATAGCAGTTTAAGTCTGTCCTTGATTTGAGGTAGGCGGGGGGTGTTATTGTAATATGTATCTATAGGAATTTGGGAGTTTATATGTTTGTAGAAATTTTTGTGTATGTATATCTGTAGAAGTTTAAGGCTGATCGTGATTTGGATTGTTCAGATTAACGATTGTATGTGACCTTGAGAATTTGTGTATGTATATCTGTAGGAAATTTAAGGCTTATCGTGATTTATGAGGGGCGAAGTGTTCCTGAAATATATAACCGCGCAATTTGTGTGTATATCTGTAGGTAAGGCTGATCATGATTAATGAGAGGTGAGGTGAAGGTGTTCATGTATATGTATACGTATCTGTGTGTATGTATGTCTATATGAGTTTAAGGCTGATCGTGATTTAGGTTGTGAGATTGATAGATTGTATATTACCTTGAGATTTTGTGTATATATATCTGTAAGAACTTTAGGCTGACTGTGATTTGTGAGGGGAGGGGCGTTGTTGAAATAGGTTTAATTTTTCGTAGATGAATTTTAGTATGTGTGTGTGTGTGTATGTGATTTTCTCACCCTAGTATTTATATGTACGTTGAAATAAATTATTTCTCATATGAAAATTTTTTTTTTAGAAAATACTATCATATATCTGAACTTCCCTAATCCTAGTATGTTTTTCATATTGGCGGATGAGATTGCTTTATATTTTATCAAGCTTAACTTTGTCCAGTGTTAAAGTCTGTCGGTCAGAAATTTGTTTATATTTGTATAAATATTAATTTCAGATTTAGCAAAATTCTTGCGTACGATCGTGGTGATTTTGTGTATGTGTATGTGTGTATGCGCGATAGAGTTTGACTGGTCTGTGATAAGTTTGTTTATTTAAGTACATTTGTCTTCTTCGACTTTCGTCTTCAAGCGTCAATAGCTTGGATAACGGTTTGTATGTTTTCATGATATAGATATGTAATTGTGATTGTTAAAATCCAATAAATACTTGAGCATGGGTAAGAAATTTGATAATATGTGTTATGTTTGTATTGATTTTATGTATGTATGTATGTACATACAAATAAGTCTGGGGCTCCCTGTTTAAATACATTTTTTTTGTCATGTGCTGTTGTTGCTGTTGTAAATATTCGCCTGGTCTTTTGTGTATAGATGTGAAATATCTAGATAGTTTTTTTATTTGAAATTAAAAAAACGTTCTTTTAATTTTTAGATGTATTTACTTAAAAGTTTGTGAGGAGTTTCTGTTTTAAGTAAAATTGAATTCCTCTCTAGTTGTAGTAACTATAGTATAAATATTTAATATATTTTATTTCCATTTGTTTAAAGTTGATGTAGCCTATATAGTCAACGTTAGAAATTTTTCGGTGTAAAATTTTTTCCAACTATCATATTTTTTCTTCACCTTTTTCATATATTTTAGAAAATCTTGCATTGGCTTTAAAAAATGATAAACGCTTTGAAATGAAACTGATCCAGCAGTCCAGCTTTTTTTAACCACTTTGCTTCTCTTTCCTTTTTTATTGATAAACATTTAAAATCAAATGGTGGTTTTATAATGAAATTGTTATACTCATTATTGCTAAAAACATCCGCTACTTTATTTTTGTAATGAAAATCATTCGAAACCTTACTTAATTTATAAGACTTTCAGGACTTTCTATTATTCGATCATCAGTAAAAATGCAGTAGCTGAGGTCCTTGCTTACTGTTTCATATTAAATTTCTATATCAATTGGGCCGCTATTGAATAAAAGGAACTTTTATCTTAAACTTTAGTGCATTTGGAAGTGCTTGAGATTCTTTCATATAATAGCTTTGTTGGAATCTTAGATACGAGTACATATAATATAGAATTGCATAACGTTTATTTTTAATTTTTATGTTAAGATCATCATCATTTAGATATGAGACTAAATTTAAATGTACTTTTAAATTAGTTAAATCATAATGAGGAAACTTGTTTTCTTCTTGAATAGCGATCAACAGAAAACGAAATCGTTTTCTTACAATTTAGGTCTGGCCTCTCAACGGTTCCTCTAGTATACAAGATGACTTTCTATGTCAACATATCTGTCTACTCTTTGTCAGCGTTAAGGGACAATTAAATGTTAAAATTTTAATTCCTCAAATTGTGTATGAAGTAACACTGATAATATATTTTCATTAATAAGGTATATGTTTATCTTATGAAGGTTACTCGCCTATGGCTTTTATTTGATGTTCTAGATGATTTTTTTTCTCATTTTATTAAATTTCAGCGTATTGTGTATATATTTCTGATATTTTTAAGCGCGCTTTATTTACCTGTCAGACAAAGTGTACGTATAAGTTGATCACTCAGTCTCTCTTTTTAATAATTTTTTTCTTTTAATATGCCACTACTATTTTTTCAGATTTTACTACTTGAAAAAGAGAATATTTATGTAATTTTTAAATGTATTCATATATACATATAGGTAAATATATGTGTATATGTATAGAGAAATTACTTTATCTACAAAGAAATACATGTTTAATAATCAACTATTCTAGAAAATCGATCTCAAATAACGCAGTTACCTCCACCATCAATTCACCGTCGGTGTTTTTATAGTGTCAGAAACACTAGAATATCTATGTTTGAGAGAATTTTTACATCGAGTTTTTCTACATGAGGTTTGCTGGTTGACATCCTTGAAGTTATTGTTGACGTAGGCTGGGTTGTATCACATTCAGATGTAATCATTTCCTACTTAAAAAAGGTCCTCATTACTATCAACTATATCTGTATACATTTCGTTCATGAGTTGGGTTGATCCAGATACAATTGCTGTCTACAGATTAATGATTAGAAACAAGTTTCTCATCACCTTCTAACAGATTTATATATTTTGCTAGCATGCATGCCTGAGCATGCTTCTATCGATAGTGACGCGAGAGTCCGACATGTAGTGGTGTTTCAATTAAAAATCTATACTATTAGATTTTACGATTTCCCTCTTTTTATTCTTTTACAAAGTAGATACATATTTATGTATTTCATTTAGCACAGAGTCATAAAATTTCTTTGCTTACAAAATTGTGTGACATTCTTTTAAATTTGCATGCTTAGGCATGCTTTCAATATTTTTTCTGTAAATTTATTTGATACTCATACAGATACAGATATAAAGTAAGATCTGCTTACATTGCATTTTACAATTTATGTATGCTTCAGCATGATTCCAGTTGAAGTCCATATTTATTCAGTAAGTTTGTTTGATACTAATTCATACACATATACATTCTTAAAGATTGGAAATCTAAGTTCAATTTATGTAGTTTATCTATATTTTCTAAAGATTTGATAGCTATAGAAATTAATAGAGTAAAGATCTATTATAATAGCCCATGGGCATATTTTAAAATTTCGCTTGCTAGAGCTTTCGAAATGGCAAATGTACAATTTTCACTATAAAAAGTGATAATATTAGGTGTTACTGAATATTACACTGTGTTGTAATTTATTTTGAACACTTAAGTTTTCACAATATTTCATACAGGCCAACAAGTTTAGAGAATTTCCAGTATATTAAGTTAATTATCTTTCTTAAGACCTATCATTCCTTCAAAAATACAAACCAAACTAGATTTTTCCTGTTTAATTTTATTTTTTACTTTTATTAAATTTCAACATTTTGTTCATCTTCAAATTATTATATTTAGCAGCTTTTTCTCATTTGTTGAGTTAACTTTAATCGGAAACATTTAAATAGTGAGATGAACTTTTATATTGTATGCGAGTACATTAAGTAATTCTTTGTATATTTCATTTATATGAACCATCATCACATAATTCCTTTGGATGATCTATTAAATCATTCTACTATTGATGCTTTCATATTAAATAATGTTTAATATTCTACATATGCATGAATTTTCCAGTGTCTATTAAAAAATTCTTTACAATCATCCATTTGTAAGCTTTTTGGTACTCATAACATTTCAAAAATATTTTCCACAGCCTAGGTTTTTTCGAATGCAACTTTTATTTTCAACGGTATTGACCATAGAAACTTTGTGAATGAATCATTTACAGTCTACAATAATCAATAATTTCTATTTTCTGTAGAATAGTTTCCCATTTCACCTAAATCAGCTCCATAAAAGATCAACTATTCCTTTCATTACACATCTACAATGCACAAAAAATTTTCGAGATTTATTATAGAGTTCGTCTACTAAATTTATTTTTAAAGACATTGAGTTATTTTAAAGATTTTTTGGAGAGTGTTGTGATCTACTTGATGCACTTTCAGCTATTTATACTATCATGTAGTTCATTTTCCAATCTATAAATTTTATCGTTCAGCTGTTCAATTTGTTTTTTCAAAAGATGATTTGATTTTTAGTATGTATTTTATCAATTTTATAACTATCTTCTATCTCTAATTGTATTTCACGTTGTACTCTATCAATTTGCATTTTAATATATTCTTGAATTATATTAATTCCTTAAGCTATATTATTAATTTGTCCTATAGTTTATCGTTTGGAGTTTCCAGAAACAGTTTACTGATAACATCATTCTCTGTCAGTGAATGATGATGATGATTAGTAGAAATTATATATTTTATATAGTTTTCAACATCAAATTTTTCATAGTATTTCCATGTTTTATTATCAATCATTAAAGAAAATAAAGCTACTATTAGGGCCTATATTTGACCATCAATTTGTATTTTATCTTCATTTAGTTTTAGGTTACTATCACCAAACTTTCATTCATTATTCAAATCTTGATGTGGGCCATAGTTTGTATCTAATTCAATTTTTCCTTCCAAGACTGATAAATGAGTATAAGTGTCTTCAGAATTGGAAGTCTATGAGTAAAAATCATCTTTATCATCCTCATCATCATTCTCAGTATTAGCATCATTAAATAAGATGATCTCATCAAATATTACTCCTTCTGAAAGTTTCTTTGGTGTACTTGTCTCTATATTGACTGATGGCTTTAAACTTATATTATTTTCAGCTTCTATCTTGATTTTACTTTCTTCTTTCTTGTGAATTCTTTCAATATTTCTAGAACTATTTATGAATTCTTTGAGAGGTTCTGTTATAGGTTTAAATGTATCTTTTATTGCTCACATGTATCTATTTCACCAGTTTTTATACTACGAAGCTTTTTCTTCAAGACATTTCTTGTCAACACCAACTGTTTTAAAATTTTCTCATCCATGTTTAATAATAGTAAATAACAGGTATCAGCTATTAGATCAGGTATCAGCTATCAGATCAGGTTATCAGGTAACTGGTCTGGTTTTCAGATCAGCTGATCATGACCTGGTCTGGTTTTCAGATCAGCTTATCATGACCTGGTCTGGTTTTCAGATCAGCTTATCAGGACCTGATCTGGTTTTCAGATCAGCTTAATAGGACCTGGTCTGGTTTTCAGATCAGCTTATCACGACCTGGTCTGTTTTTCAGATCAGCTTATCATGACCTGGTCTGGTTTTCAGATCAGCTTATCAGGACCTGATCTGGTTTTCAGATCAGCTTAATAGGACCTGGTCTGGTTTTCAGATCAGCTTATCAGGACCTGGTCTGGTTTTCAGATCAGCTTTTCAGGACCTGGTCTGGTTTTCAGATCAGCTTATCAGGACCTGGTATGGTTTTCAGATCAGCTTATCTGATTCAGATTGGGTTATCAGTTTACAAGTAGCTGCCCATTTATAACATTTAGATGAATGCAGTTTAAGGTCAGATGAAAAACGAAAAAGTAAACTTTTATGTAGTCAAATTCTCTTTTTTTCTATAACGATCATCGTTCAATTCAATATCGTTGCTTATAATCAAAATCCATATTTATCCTTCCAACATGCTTTATATTTGTCTCATCTTACTTAAAAATTATAATTACATTATGATTATCTAGTATCAAATGTTTGGTGATTCTGGTATAAGTTTGACATCAGCAGAATGCATCAACATTCTTATCTCACTCCATACAAAAATATGTTTCTCACATCTAACATCGTTAAATATCATATCGGAATTACTTTTAGCTTTGTTAGGAGAAATAACAGATTCAGTATCTGTAAATGTGTATTATCCCATTCCTTTAATTAATGAAATTATGTAATATCTTTAAGTATCCATATTTGGGTTGATAGAGAGATTTTGAGTATTAATATGTAGATGTTTTAAAATTTTAGTTCATTAAGACTTTTCAGCAAGCCAATCATAACATATTATTTTTTATTTTATTTTTTTTACAATTTGACAGACCAACTATTTTTGCGCAAATAAAATTTGATAGAGGGGGAACTATGACTTGTTTTTGAACTAACGTTTGATGAATCATCAAAATTTTGTACCATACTATTTTTAGGTTGTTTTGACTATGAGTATGCACCAATATTTATGAAATGTGTTTCATAAATATTGTCTCTTATATAGGAAAAATAAAATAATACAGCTATACGACACCAGAAAATATTTTCTGGTATCGTATAGCTATATTATTTTATTTTTCCTATATAAGAGATAATGGTCCCTACTCATAGTCAAAACAAAGTATATTTTAAGAGTTTAAAACCAGTATTATCATAAAAAATACTGATTTTAAACTCTTACAGTCTTATTTATAAAAATTATTAAGACTTTATAAAGGTTTTTTTAGACAAATTTTCATAAAAAAATTTTCTAAAAAAGCCTTTATAAAGTCTTAATAATTTTTATAAATAAGGCTGTTAAAATATACTTTGTTTCACTAACCACATTTGTGTAACTAATTCCATTTCATAAATATTGACGTATACTCATAATCAAAACAAATGATAGTTTTATGTTGTTTTGAATGTGAGTATACATCATTATCTCTTATTAAATAAATAAAATAATGCAGCTACACGATTTCAGAAAATATTTTCTGATATCGTATAGCTGTATTATTTTATTTTTTTAATAAGAGATAATATTTATAAAATGCATTTAGTTACACAAATGTGGTTAGTGAAACAACATAAAAATAGGATGGTACAAAATTTTGATGATTCATCAAACGTTAGTTCAAAAACAAGTCATAGTTCCCCCTCTATCAAATTTTATTTGCGCAAAAATAGTTGGTCTGTCAAATTGTAAAAAAAATAAAATAAAAAATAATATGTTATGATTGGCTTGCTAAAAAGTCTTAATGAACTAAAATTTTAAAACATCTACATATTAATACTCAAAATCTCTCTATCAACCCAAATATGGATACTTAAAGAAATTACATAATTTCATTAATAAAAGGAATGGGATATTACACATTTACAGATACTGAATCTGTTATTTCTCCTAACAAAGCTAAAAGTAATTCCGATATGATATTTAACGATGTTTGATGTGAGAAACATATTTTTGTATGGAGTGAGATAAGAATGTTGATGCATTCTGCTGATGTCAAACTTATACCAGAATCACCAAACATTTGATACTAGATAATCATAATATAATTATAATTTTTAAGTAAGATGAGACAAATATAAAGCATGTTGGAAGGATAAATATGGATTTTGATTATAAGCAACGATATTGAATTGAACGATGATCGTTATAGAAAAAAAGAGAATTTGACTACATAAAAGTTTACTTTTTCGTTTTTCATCTCACCTTAAACTGCATTCATCTAAATGTTATAAATGGGCAGCTACTTGTAAACTGATAACCCAATCTGAATCAGATAAGCTGATCTGAAAACCATACCAGGTCCTGATAAGCTGATCTGAAAACCAGACCAGGTCCTGAAAAGCTGATCTGAAAACCAGACCAGGTCCTGATAAGCTGATCTGAAAACCAGACCAGGTCCTATTAAGATGATCTGAAAACCAGACCAGGTCCTGATAAGCTGATCTGAAAACCAGACCAGGTCCTGATAAGCTGATCTGAAAACCAGACCAGGTCCTATTAAGCTGATCTGAAAACCAGATCAGGTCCTGATAAGCTGATCTGAAAACCAGACCAGGTCATGATAAGCTGATCTGAAAAACAGACCAGGTCCTGATAAGCTGATCTGAAAACCAGACCAGTTACCTGATAACCTGATCTGATAGCTGATACCTGATCTAATAGCTGATACCTGTTATTTACTATTATTAAACATGGATGAGAAAATTTTAAAACAGTTGGTGTTGACAAGAAATGTCTTGAAGAAAAAGCTTCGTAGTATAAAAACTGGTGAAATAGATACATGTGAGCAATAAAAGATACATTTAAACCTATAACAGAACCTCTCAAAGAATTCATAAATAGTTCTAGAAATATTGAAAGAATTCACAAGAAAGAAGAAAGTAAAATCAAGATAGAAGCTGAAAATAATATAAGTTTAAAGCCATCAGTCAATATAGAGACAAGTACACCAAAGAAACTTTCAGAAGGAGTAATAGTTGATGATATCATCTTATTTAATGATGCTAATACTGAGAATGATGATGAGGATGATAAAAATGATTTTTACTCATAGACTTCCAATTCTGAAGACACTTATACTCATTTATCAGTCTTGGAAGGAAGAATTGAATTAGATACAAACTATGGCCCACATCAAGATTTGAATAATGAATGAAAGTTTGGTGATAGTAACCTAAAACTAAATGACGATAAAATACAAGTTGATGGTCAAATATAGGCCCTAATAGTAGCTTTATTTTCTTTAATGATTGATAATAAAACATGGAAATACTATGAAAAATTTGATGTTGAAAACTATATAAAATATATAATTTCTACTAATCATCATCATCATTCACTGACAGAGAATGATGTTATCAGTAAATTGTTTCTGGAAACTCCAAACGATAAACTATAGGACAAATTAATAATATAGCTTAAGGAATTAATATAATTCAAGAATATATTAAAATGCAAATTGATGGAGTACAACGTGAAATACAATTAGAGATAGAAGATAGTTATAAAATTGATAAAATACATACTAAAAATCAAATCATCTTTTGAAAAAACAAATTGAACAGTTGAACGATAAAATTTATAGATTGGAAAATGAACTACATGATAGTATAAATAGCTGAAAGTGCATCAAGTAGATCACAACACTCTCCAAAAAATCTTTAAAATAACTCAGTCTTTAAAAAGAAATTTAGTAGACGAACTCTATAATAAATCTCGAAAATTTTTTGTGCATTGTAGATGTGTAATGAAAGGAATAGTTGATCTTTTATGGAGCTGATTTAGGTGAAATGGGAAACTATTCTACAGAAAATAGAAATTATTGATTATTGTAGACTGTAAATGATTCATTCACAAAGTTTCTATGGTCAATACCGTTGAAAATAAAAGTTGCATTCGAAAAAACCTAGGCTGTGGAAAATATTTTTGAAATGTTATGAGTACCAAAAAGCTTACAAATGGATGATTGTAAAGAATTTTTTAATAGACACTGGAAAATTCATGCATATGTAGAATATTAAACATTACTTAATATGAAAGCATCAATAGTAGAATGATTTAATAGATCATCCAAAGGAATTATGTAATGATGGTTCATATAAATGAAATATACAAAGAATTACTTAATGTACTCGCATACAATATAAAAGTTCATCTCACTATTTAAATGTTTCCGATTAAAGTTAACTCAACAAATGAGAAAAAGCTGCTAAATATAATAATTTGAAGATGAACAAAATGTTGAAATTTAATAAAAGTAAAAAATAAAATTAAACAGGAAAAATCTAGTTTGGTTTGTATTTTTGAAGGAATGATAGGTCTTAAGAAAGATAATTAACTTAATATACTGGAAATTCTCTAAACTTGTTGGCCTGTATGAAATATTGTGAAAACTTAAGTGTTCAAAATAAATTACAACACAGTGTAATATTCAGTAACACCTAATATTATCACTTTTTATAGTGAAAATTGTACATTTGCCATTTCGAAAGCTCTAGCAAGCGAAATTTTAAAATATGCCCATGGGCTATTATAATAGATCTTTACTCTATTAATTTCTATAGCTATCAAATCTTTAGAAAATATAGATAAACTACATAAATTGAACTTAGATTTCCAATCTTTAAGAATGTATATGTGTATGAATTAGTATCAAACAAACTTACTGAATAAATATGGACTTCAACTGGAATCATGCTGAAGCATACATAAATTGTAAAATGCAATGTAAGCAGATCTTACTTTATATCTGTATCTGTATGAGTATCAAATAAATTTACAGAAAAAATATTGAAAGCATGCCTAAGCATGCAAATTTAAAAGAATGTCACACAATTTTGTAAGCAAAGAAATTTTATGACTCTGTGCTAAATGAAATACATAAATATGTATCTACTTTGTAAAAGAATAAAAAGAGGGAAATCGTAAAATCTAATAGTATAGATTTTTAATTGAAACACCACTACATGTCGGACTCTCGCGTCACTATCGATAGAAGCATGCTCAGGCATGCATGCTAGCAAAATATATAAATCTGTTAGAAGGTGATGAGAAACTTGTTTCTAATCATTAATCTGTAGACAGCAATTGTATCTGG
The DNA here is from genome assembly GCA_936439885.1 of Nowickia ferox. Taxonomy (NCBI): domain Eukaryota; kingdom Metazoa; phylum Arthropoda; class Insecta; order Diptera; family Tachinidae; genus Nowickia; species Nowickia ferox. Next base: position 51,263,636 of record OW387024.1, on the reverse strand, counting down.
ATCAACCCAACTCATGAACGAAATGTATACAGATATAGTTGATAGTAATGAGGACCTTTTTTAAGTAGGAAATGATTACATCTGAATGTGATACAACCCAGCCTACGTCAACAATAACTTCAAGGATGTCAACCAGCAAACCTCATGTAGAAAAACTCGATGTAAAAATTCTCTCAAACATAGATATTCTAGTGTTTCTGACACTATAAAAACACCGACGGTGAATTGATGGTGGAGGTAACTGCGTTATTTGAGATCGATTTTCTAGAATAGTTGATTATTAAACATGTATTTCTTTGTAGATAAGTAATTTCTCTATACATATATACATATATTTACATATATGTATATATGAATACATTTAAAAATTACATAAATATTCTCTTTTTCAAGTAGTAAAATCTGAAAAAATAGTAGTGGCATATTAAAAGAAAAAAATTATTAAAAAGAGAGACTGAGTGATCAACTTATACGTACACTTTGTCTGACAGGTAAATAAAGCGCGCTTAAAAATATCAGAAATATATACACAATACGCTGAAATTTAATAAAATGAGAAAAAAAATCATCTAGAACATCAAATAAAAGCCATAGGCGAGTAACCTTCATAAGATAAACATATACCTTATTAATGAAAATATATTATCAGTGTTACTTCATACACAATTTGAGGAATTAAAATTTTAACATTTAATTGTCCCTTAACGCTGACAAAGAGTAGACAGATATGTTGACATAGAAAGTCATCTTGTATACTAGAGGAACCGTTGAGAGGCCAGACCTAAATTGTAAGAAAACGATTTCGTTTTCTGTTGATCGCTATTCAAGAAGAAAACAAGTTTCCTCATTATGATTTAACTAATTTAAAAGTACATTTAAATTTAGTCTCATATCTAAATGATGATGATCTTAACATAAAAATTAAAAATAAACGTTATGCAATTCTATATTATATGTACTCGTATCTAAGATTCCAACAAAGCTATTATATGAAAGAATCTCAAGCACTTCCAAATGCACTAAAGTTTAAGATAAAAGTTCCTTTTATTCAATAGCGGTCCAATTGATATAGAAATTTAATATGAAACAGTAAGCAAGGACCTCAGCTACTGCATTTTTACTGATGATCGAATAATAGAAAGTCCTGAAAGTCTTATAAATTAAGTAAGGTTTCGAATGATTTTCATTACAAAAATAAAGTAGCGGATGTTTTTAGCAATAATGAGTATAACAATTTCATTATAAAACCACCATTTGATTTTAAATGTTTATCAATAAAAAAGGAAAGAGAAGCAAAGTGGTTAAAAAAAGCTGGACTGCTGGATCAGTTTCATTTCAAAGCGTTTATCATTTTTTAAAGCCAATGCAAGATTTTCTAAAATATATGAAAAAGGTGAAGAAAAAATATGATAGTTGGAAAAAATTTTACACCGAAAAATTTCTAACGTTGACTATATAGGCTACATCAACTTTAAACAAATGGAAATAAAATATATTAAATATTTATACTATAGTTACTACAACTAGAGAGGAATTCAATTTTACTTAAAACAGAAACTCCTCACAAACTTTTAAGTAAATACATCTAAAAATTAAAAGAACGTTTTTTTAATTTCAAATAAAAAAACTATCTAGATATTTCACATCTATACACAAAAGACCAGGCGAATATTTACAACAGCAACAACAGCACATGACAAAAAAAAATGTATTTAAACAGGGAGCCCCAGACTTATTTGTATGTACATACATACATACATAAAATCAATACAAACATAACACATATTATCAAATTTCTTACCCATGCTCAAGTATTTATTGGATTTTAACAATCACACTTACATATCTACATCATGAAAACATACAAACCGTTCTCCAAGCTATTGACGCTTGAAGACGAAAGTCGAAGAAGACAAATGTACTTAAATAAACAAACTTATCACAGACCAGTCAAACTCTATCGCGCATACACACATACACATACACAAAATCACCACGATCGTACGCAAGAATTTTGCAAAATCTGAAATTAATATTTATACAAATATAAACAAATTTCTGACCGACAGACTTTAACACTGGACAAATTTAAGCTTGATAAAATATAAAGCAATCTCATCCTCCAATATGAAAAACATACTAGGATTAGGGAAATTCAGATATATGATAATATTTTCTAGCAAAAAATTTTCATATGAGAAATAATTTATTTCAACGTACATATAAATACTAGGGTGAGAAAATCACATACACACACACACACATACTAAAATTCATCTACGAAAAATTAAACCTATTTCAACAACGCCCCTCCCCTCACAAATCACAGTCAGCCTAAAGTTCTTACAGATATATATACACAAAATCTCAAGGTAATATACAATCTATCAATCTCACAACCTAAATCACGATCAGCCTTAAACTCATATAGACATACATACACACAGATACGTATACATATACATGAACACCTTCACCTCACCTCTCATTAATCATGATCAGCCTTACCTACAGATATACACACAAATTGCGCGGTTATATATTTCAGGAACACTTCGCCCCTCATAAATCACGATAAGCCTTAAATTTCCTACAGATATACATACACAAATTCGCAAGGTCACATACAATCGTTATCACGATCAGCCTTAAACTTCTACAGACATACATACACAAAAATTTCTACAAACATATAAACTCCCAAATTCCTATAGATACATATTACAATAACACCCCCCGCCTACCTCAAATCAAGGACAGACTTAAACTGCTATATAAAAATACATACATACACATACACACATAGGCACATTCTATCTATCTATCACAACAAGACCCTCCCCCACCTCAAATCACAATCAGTCTTAAACTCCTACGAACATACATATACACAGATTCCCACGGATACGTATTACATGAACACTCTCACCTCACCTTTGATAAATCACAGACAGCCTTAAACTCTTACAGACATACATATATATATACATACATGTACACAGATTCCCACGGATACATATTACAACAACTCCCCGCCCTCCACCAGTCGATCTACCTCAAATACATCCCGCCCCCCACGAAGCCCAGCTTGATTTAAATTCCAACAAGCATATACGTCACCGAATTCTCATGGTTACATATTACAAAGCACCCTCACCTACCCAAATCACGGTCAGCCTTAAGGTCTCACAATCTAGACACACCCCACCCTCCACCAATCACAGCCAGACTTCAATTCCTACAGCTAGACATACCCTCAAATTTTCCGTCGGCATTAGGAAAAATCATTTCCATGATTTTCCCGTCGGCATTGGAAAAAACTAAAAACATGTTTTCCCGTCGGCATCAGGAAATCATACACATATAAAAGCCTCAAACCTATAAACCCCTTAATGTATTCCTACAAAATATTCCGCACACAAATTTCCACGGATACATATTACAACAACACCCGCCCCCACCAAACACAGGCTGCCTTAAAGATACACCCGCAAATTCCCACGGTTACATGTTGCAAAAACCTCACCTGCCCAAATCACGGACATCAACAAATTTCCACAGTCTAACAACAATCATAACTTTCCCGTCGGCATTAGAAAAAATAAAGATGTTTTCCCGTCGGCATTAGGAAAAATCATACAAATATAAAAATCTTAAAGCTATAAACCCCCTTAATGTATTCCCACAAAATATTCCACGCACAAGTTCCCACGGTCATACATACATACATACATACATATACTTAATATAAATAAAAAAATTTAATATAAACAAAAAACTCCTAATGTAAACAAAAAACACAGACGGACGGACGGACACACACACATAGGTATCAAATTTCACAAATTTCCAAGAATTTTAAAATTTCAGCCAAAATTTAACAATTTCAGCCACAATTTAACAATTTCAGCCCACAATTTAACAATTTCAGCCACAATTTAACAATTTCAGCCCACAATTTAACAATTTTAATTGTCCCAGAACCGCTAGTTCCCTACTACTTAGATCGACTGGTGGAGGGCAGGGAGTTGTTGTAATATGTATCCGTGGGAATCTGTGTACATGTATGTATATATATATGTATGTCTGTAAGAGTTTAAGGCTGTCTGTGATTTATCAAAGGTGAGGTGAGAGTGTTCATGTAATACGTATCCGTGGGAATCTGTATATATGTATGTTCTTAGGAGTTTAAGGCTGATTGTGATTTGAGGTGGGGGAGGATGTTGTTGTGATAGATAGATGAATGTGCGTATGTGTGTGTGTGTGTGTATGTATGTATATGTAGGAGTTTAAGGCTGTCCTTGATTTAAGGTAGGCGGGCGGTGTTATTGTAATATGTATCTTTAAGAATTTGGGTGTTCATATGTCTGTAGGAATTTTTGTGCATGTATGTCTGTACGAGTTTAAGGCTGCTCGTAATTTGGATTGTTGAGGTTGATCGATTGTATGTGACCTTGAGAATTTGTGTATGTATATCTATAAACATTTTAGGCTGACTGTGATTTGTGAGGGGAGTGGCTTTGTTGAAATAGGTTTAATTTTTCGTAGATGAATTTTAGTATGTGTGTGTATGTGATTTTCTCACCCTCTTATTTATATGTACGTAAAAATAAATTGTTTCTCATATGAAAATTTTTTCTAGAAAATATTATCATATATCTGAACTTCCCTAATACTAGTATGTTTTTCATATTGGAGGATGAGATTGCTTTATATTTTATTATTCCTAAATTTGTCCAGTGTTAAAGTCTGTCGGTCAGAAATTTGTTTATTTATGTACGATCTTGGCAATTTTGTGTGTATATGTGTGTGCGCGATAGAGTTTGACTCGTCTGTGATAAGTACATTTGTGTTCTTCGACTTTCGTCTTCAAGCGTCAATAGCTTGGAGAACGGTTTGTATGTTTTCATGATGTAGATATGTAAGTGTGATTGTTAAAATCCAATAAATACTTGAACATAGGTAAGAAATGTACATATGGATCTACAAATTGATTTTATGTATTTATGTATGTACATACAAATAAATCTTTGGCTCCCTGTTGAATGTAAATTTTTTTTTTTTGGCATGTGCCGTCTTTTATTTCTGTGGTAAATAATCGCCTGGTCTTTTGTGTATATATGTGAAATATCTGCATAGTTTTTTTATTTGAAATTAAAAAAAGTTCTTTTAATGTTTAGATGTGTTTACTTAAAAGTTTGTGAGGAGTTTTTGTTTTAAGTAAAATTGAATTCCTCTCTAGTAGAAATCTATATATATAAAAATAAGTATCCGTATATGTACGTCGCCGAACTACTCATAAACGCGTCGTGCGATTTCAACCAAACTTATACACTACGTAGGCAGTGGCCCATATATGGTTTATATGATGTTTGGTTAAAATCCGATAACGCATGTGTGTGCGGTGCGTAAGTGAAGTGAGTGTGTTTATTTTGTTAAAAAAAATTAAAAAAAACAATGATTAATGAAATAAAAATTTTTCTAATAAAGTGTTCTGATTTTTACAAATTTGATATTTTTTATAATTTTCAATATTCTCAAGTCCAAAACGTTTTGCAATCGAAAAAAGGTGTGAGTGACGTGTTTACTTTTTTATTTTTTTCGTTGTGTCGGTTTCAAATTGCAATTTGTTTTATTTCTATTTTTGCTATGTGACACATATCGATAGATAACGACATTTTGAAAACGTTTAATTTTACATCAACGAACTTTTTGCAACATCAGTGAGCTAAAAATTACTTGGATTTTTTGGCCGTGCGTATGTGAAGTGAGTGTGTTTTTGCCGCAGGCATTTAATTTTCGTTTTAATCATCGTTTTAATTTGAATATTTTGTTAAAAAAAATTAAAAAAAAAACAATGATTAATGACATAAAAATCGATTGTTTTGCTAATCAAGTGTTCTGATTGTTACAAATTTGATATTTTTTATAATTTTCAATATTCTCAAGTCCAAAACGTTTTGCAATCGAAAAAAGGTGTGAGTGACGTGTTTACTTTTTTATTTTTTTCGTTGTGTCGGTTTCAAATTGCAACGTTTTGAAAACGTTTAATTTTACATCAACGAACTTTTTGCAACATCAGTGAGCTAAAAATTACTTGGATTTTTTGGCCGTGCGTATGTGAAGTGAGTGTGTTTTTGCCACAGGCATTTAATTTTCGTTTTAATCATCGTTTTAATTTGAATATTTTGTTAAAAAAAATTAAAAAAAAAACAATGATTAATGACATAAAAATCAATTGTTTTGTTAATCAAGTGTTCTGATTGTTACAAATTTGATATTTTTTGAAAAAAATTAAAAAATTGAGTGAATTTTTTTTTGTTTAATGTCCGATCAGTGAGCTAAAAATTACTCGGATTTTTTGGCCAATTTTTAATTGAATTTTCTCACATTCTCAGCAGATTTTCGTGTATTTTCGTCACTTTTTGGTGCTTTTCGAGTGCAGACGATCTCGAACGTTTCATTTTCGCTTCCGAACGGTAAGACAAAAATTATTTCGATTTTTTGGCCAATTTTTAATTGAATTTTGACACATTTTCAGCATATTTTTAACAATTTTCGTGTCTTTTCGTGACTTTTTGGTGCTTTTCGAGTCCAGAATTTGCTGGATTTCATCAATTTATTACTGAAGTTCTTTATTATCTTTAGTTTAGTTTCTTCTAAAAATGCCACGAAGAGCAAGAGCTGACATTGGACGTCGGTCGCGTAGAACGCAAAATAGATCAAACGAAAGGGAAAATCAATCGCAAGAACAACGAGAACAAGAGATTGCAAATACAAGGGAACGTGTTGCAAGATCGCGTTCAGATCATAGGCCGACAAGTATTAATCAAAATGATAATGTTGCTTTAAATGGTGCTGGATTTAGATATAATCACGCAATTGATTACAGTTTGCATAAGTTTGTGTTGATTGGTGGAATGAACAAAGTATGCCAACATTGTAATGCACTGAAATTTCATAATGAAACACCTGGAATGTGTTGTGCCAGTGGCAAAGATGAAGTTTGGTTAAAATCCGATAACGCATGTGTGTGCGGTGCGTATGTGAAGTGAGTGTGTTTTTGCCGCAGGCATTTTTGTACCGCATACAGCATTCATTAGTATTGAAAACATTTTGGTCGTTTGTGTATTGGAGAGCATTGGAATTTTGACACATTTTCAGCATATTTTTAACAATTTTCGTGCCTTTTCGTGACCTTTTGGTGCTTTTCGAGTCAAGAATTTGCTGGATTTCATCAATTTATTACTGAAGTTCTTTATTATCTTTAGTTTAGTTTCTTCTAAAAATGCCACGAAGAGCAAGAGCTGACATTGGACGTCGGTCGCGTAGAACGCAAAATAGATCAAACGAAAGGGAAAATCAATCGCAAGAACAGCGAGAACAAGAGATTGCAAATACAAGGGAACGTGTTGCAAGATCGCGTTCAGATCGTAGGCCGACAAGTATTAATCAAAATGTTCAAAGGCGTGCCGCACAAATCTACTTTAATGTTGCTTTAAATGATGCTGGATTTAGATATAATCACGCAATTGATTACAGTTTGCATAAGTTTGTGGTGCGTTTATAATTGAAAGTGGGTGCTCCAATTATTATGCTTCGAAATATAAATCAACCACGATTATGCAATGGGACAAGATTAGCGGTTAAAAAGGTCATGAACAATTTGATCGAAGCAACAATTTTAAAGGGGAAGTTTAAAGGTGAAGATGTATTGATTCCACGAATTCCAATGATTCCATCAGATTTACCTTTTGAATTCAAAAGACTATAGTTTCCAATACGTCTTGCATTTGTATTACAATAAATAAAGCGCAAGGGCAATCGTTGGAATTGATTTAGAATATCCTTGCTTTTCACACGGCCAGTTATATGTTTCGTGCTCACGTGTTCGCAAGCCTTCAGTTCTCTTTATCTACACAACAACTCATGGCAAAACCAAAAATGTTGTCTACGAAAGAGCTCTAAGATAGTTTAAGTGATACATAGTCTAAGATTGTAAGAAACTAGAATTAAAAGTTGAATAATAGTAGGGAACAAAACCAACTTTATTAAAAACAAGTGTGTTTCTTTTCTTATTTTGTTTTGCCGTGCGAAGCAGGCAACGGGCCCGCTAGTATTTAATATATTTTATTTCCATTTGTTTAAGGTTGATGTAGCCTATAGAAATTTTAGAAATTTTTCGGTGTAAAATTTTTTTCAACCATCGTCTTTTTTCCTCACCTTTTACATATGTATATTTTAGAACATCTTGCAATGGCTTTAAAAAAATGACAAACGCTTTGAAATGACTCTGATCCAGCAGTCCAGCTTAGGAGATGATAATTTTTTGTTAACCACTTTGCTTCTCTTTCCTTTTTTATTGATAAACATTTAAAATCAAATGGTGGTTTTATAATGAAATTGTTATACTCATTATTGTTGAAAACATCCTCTACTTCTTTTTGTAATGGAAATCTTTCGACTTAGTTTTGAAACCTTACACGTCTATTAAAACCATTTTTTTCATTCATATTACTTAATTTATAAGACTTTCCGGACTTTCTATTATTCAATCATCAGTAAAAATGCAGTAGCTCCTTGCTTGCTGTTTAAAATTAAATTTCTATATCAATTCAATAAAGGAGCTTTTATCTTAAACTCTGATGCAGTTACAAGCGCTTAAAATTCTTTCATATACGAGTAGTAGATACATATCAAATAGATACATATCATATATAACTGCATAACTTTCATGTTTTATATTTATATTAAGATCATCATATGGATATGAGACTGAATTTAAATGTACCTTTAAATTAGTCAAATCACAATGAACAAATTTATTTTCTTCTTGAAAAGCGATCAACAGAAAACGAAGTCGTTTTCTGTGAATTATGGTCTATCCTCTCAACGGTTCCTCTAGTATACAAGATGACTTTGCATGTCAGAATTTCTGACTGTCCTTTGTCGGTCATATGGGTAATTAAATCTTAAAATTTTAATTGCCCAAATTGTGTTACTTGATAATGTTACTATGCTTACATTAATAGGCTATATGTTTATTTTATGAAGGGTGATCACCTATCCCTTTTATTTGATGATCTAGATGATTTTTTATTTTTTTTTTGTTTTTCTCATGGTATTAAAGTTTAGCGCATTGTATACATATTTCTCCTATGTTTAAGTATGCTTTGTCTTCATATCAGACAGGTTGTATATATGAGTTGGTCAGTCAGTCTCTTGTTTTATTTATTTTTTTCTTCTGGATGTATCACTACTTTTTTTGATTTTACTACTTGAAATAGAGAACATTAACATAATTTTTAAGTCCATTATTTTTATTGAAAATATATACATATGTGAGTGTGTACATATGCAAATGTATTCATATCTACATACATATATGCGAATATATGTATGTATGTAGAAATTAGTTTACATACAAAGAAATACATGTTTAATAAACAAGTATTGCACCAAATCGATCTTCAAAAACTCAGTCACCACCACCAGGAGTTCAGCCTAGGTGTTTTCATATAGTGTCAGAAACATTGGAATATCTACGTTTGAAGGAATTTTTGCTTCAAATATTTCTACATCAGATTTGCTGGTTGACGCCTTGAAGATATTGTTGGTGATGTAGTTTGAGTTGTATCGGATTCAAATATTATGATTTCTCACTTAAAAAAGGTCCTCATCACCTTCTATCAGGTTTTTATATATTTCTAACATGCATGTCTTAGCATGCTTTTGTCCATAGTGACGCAAGCGTCCGAGATGTAGTGGTGTTTCAGTTAAAAATCTATACTATATATTAGAATTTACGATTTCGCTCTTTTTATTCTTTTACAAAGTAGATACATATTTATGTATTTCATTTAGCATAGAATCATAATATTTCTTTACTTACAAAATTATGTGACGTGAGAAATTCTTTTAAATTTGCATGGTTCGGCATGCTTTCAATATTTTTTCTGTAAATTTATTTGATACTCATACAGATACAGATATAAAGTAAGATCTGCTTACATTGCATTTAACAATTTATGTATGCTTCAGCATGATTCCAGTTGAAGTAATTTTTATTCAGTAAGTTTATTTGATATTAATTCATAGACATGTACATTCTTAAAGATTGGAAATCTAAGTCCAATTTCTATAGTTTATCTATATTTTCTAAAGATCTGATAGCTACAGAAATGAATAGAGTACAGATCTATTATAAAAGCCCATGGGCATATTTTAAAATTTCGCTTGCTAGGGCTTTCGAAATGGAAAATGTACAATTTTCACTATAAAAAGTGATAATATTATGTGTTACTGAATATTACACTGTGTTGTAATTTATTTTGAACGCTTAAGTTTTCACAATATTTCATACAGGCCAACAAGTTTAGAGAATTTCCAGTATATTCTTAAGACCTATCATTCCTAATCATTCCTTCAAAAATAAAAACCAAACTAGATTTTTCCTGTTTGATTTTATTTTTTACTTTCATTAAATTTCAACATTTTGTTCATCTTCAAATTATTATATTTAGCAGCTTTTTCTCATTTGTTGAGTTAACTTTAATCGGAAACATTTAAATGGTTAGATGAACTTTTATATTGTATACGAGTACATTAAGTAATTCTTTGTATATTTCAATACACTTATATGAACCATCATCACATAATTCCTTTGGATGATTATTAAATCATTCTACTGTTGATGCTTTCATATTAAATAATGTTTAATCTTCTACTTATGCATGAATTTTCCAGTGTCTATTAAAAAATTCTTTACAATCATCCATTTGTAAGTTTTTTGGTACTCGTAACATTTCAAATATATTTTCCACAGCCTAGGTTTTTTCGAGTGCAACTTTTATTTTCGACGGTATTGACCATAGAAACTTTGAGAATGAATAACTTACAGTCTACAATAATCAATATTTTCTATTTTCTGTAGAATAGTTTCCCATTTCACCTAAATCAGCTCCATAAAAGATCAACTATTCCTTTCATTACATAACTACAATGCACAAACAATTTTCGAGATTTATTATAGAGTTCGTTTGTTAAATTTCTTTTTAAAGACATTGAGTTGTAATCAGAAATAATTTCTTAGTCGGACTTAAGTTCAGTAATTTCAATTCTTATTGAATGAAATATTTTTTATTAATTAATGCGAGTTTCTAAAGAAGAGAAGAAAAATTAAATTAGACGATAAGCTGGGGGAAATACCTATAATTTTCTGTGAAAAAAAATTTTAAAAACCAATGCAAGATGTTCTAAAATATATGTAAAAGGTGAAGAAAGAAGATGACAGTTGGAAAACATTTTACACCGAAAAATTTCTAACGTTGACTATATAGGCTACATCAACTTTAAACAAATGGAAATAAAATATATTAAATATTTATATTATAGTTACTACAACTAGAGAGGAATTCAATTTTACTTAAAAAAGAAACTCCTCACAAAATGTTAAGTAAATACATCTTAAATTTAAAAGAACGGTTTTTTAATTTCAAATAAAAAAACTATGGAGATATTTCACATCTATACACAAAAGACCAGGCGAATATTTACAACAGCAACAACAAAAGACCGCACATGACAAAAAAATTTATTTTAACAGGTAGCCCCAGAATTATTTGTATGTACATACATACATACATAAAATCAATTTGTAGATTTGTACATATGTATACATATTATCAAATTTCTTACCCACGCTCAAGTATTTATTGGATTTTATCAATCACACTTGCATATCTACATTATGAAAACATGCAAACCGTTCTCCAAGCTATTGACGCTTGAAGACGAAAGTCGAAGAAGACAAATGTACTTAAATAAACAAACTTATCACAGACCAGTCAAACTCTATCGCGCACACACACATACACACACAAAATCGCCACGATCGTACACAAGAATTTTGCAAAATCTGAAATTAATATTTATACAAATATAAACAAATTTCTGACCGACAGACTTTAACACTGGACAAATTTAAGCTTAATAAAATATAAAGCAATCTCATCCTCCAATTTATAAAAAACATACTAGGATTAGGGAAGTTCAGATATGTGATAATATTTTCTAGCAAAAAATTTTCATATGAGAAACAGTTTATTCTACGTACATATAAATGCTAGGGTGAGAAAATCACATACACACACATACTAAAATTCATCTACGAAAAATTAAACCTATTTCAACAACGCCCCTCCCCTCACAAATCACAGTCAGCCTAAAGTTCTTACAGATATACATACACAAAATCTCAAGGTAACATACAATCTCTCAATCTCAACAACCTAAATCACGATCAGCCTTAAACTCATACACACAAATACGGATACATATACAAGAACACCTTCACCTCACCTCTCACTAATCATGATCAGCCTTAAACTCCTTCAGATATACACACAAATTGCGCGGTTATATATTACATGAACACTTCGCCCCTCTTAGATCACGATAAGCCTTAAATTTCGTACAGATATACATACACAAATTCTCAAGGTCACATACAATCGATCAATCTCAACAATCCAAATCACGATCAGCCTTAAACTCCTATAGACATACATGCACAAAAATTCCTACAGACATATAAACACCCAAACTCCTATAGATACATATTACAATAACACCCCCCCCCCCCCCTCTACCTCAAATCAAGGACAGCCTTGATTTGCACTTAGAAATTTCCTCCTTTCAGTCGCCACTTCTCTTTTTATCTCTTTTCTTCCTAGGTCGTAAGTCTACCAGTGCTACCAACATAATTTCGCTTTTTTTTTCTTTCCGTTTTAATGCGGCAAATATAAAGCATAAAGAGAAACACGTAAAGTTATACAGGGTGTTTTTTTAGAGGTATAGAACTTCGAATTGAAATAAAACACAAGAAAATCGTTTTAATGTCCATCAGTTTGGCTTTATTGGAAGAATAATTTTATGCCATTAACGTTTAAATATGATTTCGGGCATGTGGCCGCCGCGGCTGGCTCGAATAAAGCCAATTCTACAGGTCCAATTTTCAACCACTTTTTCGAGCATATGCGGCCGTATGTTGGCAATAACGCCACGAATGTTGGCTTCCAAGTCCCCTAACGTTTCTGGTTTGTTGGCGTAAACGAGCGACTTCACATATCCCCAAAGAAAATAATCCTTGTCCTTGGAATCTACATGGGATCAATTCTTATTACCAACTTTCTTTACAATTGAAGCCAACCTATTTTTAACAAAAGTAGGCTAATTTCAGAAAGGTTTTTTGAGCCAGGACAGAACAATAGTAGAATTCCACCACAAAAATATCTTTTTATTATCAACTTCTAGTTTACTACATAGTGATTGTACTATATTTGCCATTAGGACTGCTCCACATAGTTCTAAACGGGGCAATGATTCGCACTTTACGGGAGCTACCTTTGTTTTTGCTATTAGCAAGTGCGTCGTGATCCCGTTGGAAGAAATACTTCAGTATCTTTCTCAGGGAGAGAAGAATTAATCCATCTAGGAATGTTGATTTTCTCTATATTGGGGTAATCATTCATAAATGTGCGCCATTGAGATAGGGTTAGGGGGTGTAAACTTTCGTCCCAATCTGTTTTGTCTTTCCAAATTTGATGCATTAGAATTTTTGCTACAATAATCTTGGGAGAGAGCCAACCGGCGGGGTCAAACAACTTTGCAATTTCAGACAAAATAGAACGCTTCGTAACAATATACTGGCGTGGCTGCAATGTAAGGTTAAAGAAGAAGCTATCTTTATTCGCATCCCATCGCAAGCCTAAGGTTTTGGTTGTACTGGCATCAGAAAATTTAAAGAAATCTGCGTTAAGCAGACTATCACTGGGTAAATCTTCTATACGTAATAGTTATATACGTCTCTTAAAAGCATCTTCTAGCTCATGTGAGCCAGCTAGTACGTCGTCGACATACATTTGGGTTTTCAAAATTTCAGATGCCGCAGGACTTAGGGTTTTACAATCGTCTGCCAATTGTAAAAGAGTACAAATAGCTAAATACGGCGCACAGTTCACTCCAAAAGTGACCGTATTAAGCTCGCAGTTCTTTATAACAGCGTCAGGATTGTCACGAAACAATATCCTTTGATATTGTGTTTGATCTGGACGAATTAGTATCTAATGATACATTTTATCAATGTCCGCATTAAAAACGTAGCGGAAAAAACGCCATCGAAGCAATAGAACAGTTAGGTCCGTTTGCAAAACAGGCCCAGGGTATAAAACATTATTAAGGCTTACGCCATTGGAGGAAGGGTGTGACGCGTTAAATACTACTCTGAGCTTAGTGGTCACGCTATCGGGTTTAAATACTGCATGGTGGGGTAAATAGTAGTTAATCTCACGATAAATGTGGCTTTCTGCATTTTTTAAATATCTCATCTCGAAATATTCCCGAATTACGCTGTCATATTGGGACTTTACTTCAGGGGTTCTCAAAAGCCGAGATTCATTGTTATAATGTCTCCCGTTATTCCCTTAACACGACCTAACGTAATTTAAGTATGTATATACATACATACATATAAACATACAAACATACAACCTTAAATTATTTTAATTAAATGCACTTCCGCTCTCACGATAAAAATGCAGCTTACATTTTTAGTTCAGACATTTTTCCAGGAATTGTTTACACTTTAAAATTAATAAAGTGCAATTTTATATATTTTTATTTTTGAATAAGTGCAATAACTTCTTTTTCCAAATAATTTTAACATAAGTTTGCTTTGTTATCAATACCAAAGACAGGAAACAAAGCACACTTATGATTGATCAGCAAAAATCGACAAAGAAACATTTTTAACTATTAAGCATAAAATTAGTATTTAAGAAAGGAAAAATTACAATAAAGATATAGTTTAATTTCAAAAGTAAAAGTGTGAAGTGTTTTTTTTTTTAAGTATCATTAATTGATACATTTAAGTGGCGCAGTCGGTAGGATACCCGTGTATTCTTATACAAAGAAAGGATATTTAATATTTTAATATTTTAAACGGGTGATCCTTAAAATTAATTTTTGTCCGGAAGATAGGAAAAAAATAAAATCCTTTAAAAGATTAAAGGATAACAACAAAAAATATATTCAAAAAAACTTTTTTGTCCGAAAGATCGGGAAAAATTAAAATCCTCAAAGGATAACAACAAAAAATATATTCGAAAAAACTTTTTTTCCGGAAGATAGGAAAAAATTAAAATCCTTTAAAAGATTAAAGGATAAAAAACAAAATATTTGAAAGAACTTTTTTATCCGAAATATTGAAAAAAAATTTAAAAACAAAATTTATATTCAAAAGAACCTTTAAAATCCTTTAAAAAGATTCTAATAAATATAAAAAAAAATATAAAAACATTAAAGAAAAAAATATTAAAAAAATTATCGGTAACAGAGTGAAAAACATTTAAAAACAACTAGAGAAATTTATCAAAAGAAACAACAGTGGAGCCACAAAGAAGTTAAAAACGAACAACAACTAATTAAAGAAGCCATTATAGAAAACAACAAAGAGAAATCTAAGAGAACAACAGCGGAGCAACGAAGAAACTATAAAACAAATAATTAATTAAGGTATTTAGAATTAATATATATACATACTATTAAAATTTAGAGAAAAAAAAACAAAGAAATATTTTAGCCATAAGAGATAAGTGCTTTTGTATTTGCCATAAAGAAAAAAGTTCATAAATTTTTTTGTACGATCTGATGAGTGATACTCATTCATTATCTGACTACCCATCGGATATAGATTTTCTTGAAGAGGGTATAGACTTTTACCCAGACTATATTTTAGACTCAGGGATCGAATCTAACGACGGTTACCTGACGGATATTAACACAGAAGAAGTAAGGAATAGGAAACTCACCAGAAATAAACGTTACTTTAGAAAAATATTAAGAAATTTTTATAGAAGAAGGTTGTTTAGAAATAACCAACAAGATGACTGAACAAACCCAACCACTTTCAATTAGCATCAACCCATTAAAATATATAAATCAACTCCCAGAATTTAGCGGCGACTATCATGACTTACAAACATTCACTAACTTAATAGATAGGGTCCACCCTTTACTAACTGCTTATGATGAACCATCACAGTTACTTTTTTCCGATATGATTAAGAGGAAATTAACTGGAAAGGCAAGGGAAGTTATAGAAATCAATTGTCAAGCTCAATCATGGATATCAATAAAGAACGTACTAAATAACAATTTCGGTGACAGATGCGGTTTAGAGGAACTTTTCGATTGGCTTAAAAGCACAACTTTTAAAACTAATAGTGTGGAATTTTATAATGAAATCAAACTGGTGGGGTAAATAGTAGTTAATCTCACGATAAATGTGGTTTTCTGCATTTTTTAAATATCTCATCTCGAAATATTCCTGAATTACGCTGTCATATTGGGACTTTACTTGTGGGGTTCTCAAAAGCCGAGATTCATTTCGGACAAACTGCGACAAAGCATTACTTCGAGAATCTCCTAACAGTAATTCAGTTGAAATTTCTCGTCGAAATGGGAGTGAGACCACTTAACAACCATCAGAATTTCTGTACGTAGTAGTCCTATAAAGCTCTTCACAATATTCTTCATCCGCTGAAAGCCGGGCGGCTTGCGGAACTTCCTCAAGTTCCCAAAAACGAGAAATTTGAGTGTTTAACTATAAATGGGTGCAAAAGGATGCAACTGAGTGCATGGGTTGAGGGTGAAAGACTTCACCTGTGATGATTCAACCCAAAACGGTTCTCTGGGCGATCAGTTTACCATTTGGATGTATTTTTACATCCGTAATCAATACTTTGGGATATACATTTCCTCCCAACAGTACATCCATGCGAGTATACATGACGTTGGTCATGTTGATATCGGGGAAGCTTAAGCTAACAATATCAGAAATATTACATGAGGGCTACCGACCGGTAATTTTATCAACTACGTAAGCACAAACTTGAATTTCGAAATTAGGATCGATCGGCGGTCCTATTGTAAGCGAGCACATAGTTGAGGATTTACCAGCTAAGCAATCCATCATTCCAGTGACACTTGTTGATGGCAAAGGGAATGTAGGAATAAAGTTTTCGCTGTAGTCTTTTTGAGATAAAAGTACCTTGCGAACCGGGGTCAACGAGCGCTCGTGCTGCACACTTAATATCATTAAGGTGTACTATACAAGCAATGGAGCCCAACAGGACTGTTAAATCAGAATTTGAACTCAAATGAGCAGAGTACGTATGAATATTACGATCTGCTGCAGACGTTGATGGGTTAAAATTAAGAGGGGATTGTGAAGGATTATTAGCTGGATTTGGGCTTTGACTGGGTAGATGTTGCGATGCAGTTGTGTTTGTAGCTATAGGGAGCTGGGGTGGACAACTTGAAGTATTATGTGATCGAACATCTCTGTGAAGCAAGGAGTGATGTTTGTGTTTACAAAGAGAACATACGTGAATACTTTTGCAACCTTTAAAGTCATGAGAGGTTGCTCGGCAGTTTGAACAACATTTCAGTCTTTTCACTGTCGATATTCTTTCTTCAACATTCTGGCTTAAGAAATTGGGGCAAAGTATAATAGGGTGAGATCATTTACAAAGGAAACAACGACAGACATTTGGGGTAATGCCAGTTTTTGTCGCAAAACTTTGAAGTTTCTTCCAATCACTGGATGTTTTCTTTGCTACATTAAAACTAGTATTCTTTTGATAACTGGAGGTAGCTGGATTTTTGTTCGGGTTTTGAACAGGGTTTGAATGACACTGCCAGATATCAGAGATTGACTCTAGCGTTTTAAATTGAGCTGTGAAGATAGCATCCATATCATTCCACTTATGCGATTGTGTACCACGTTTCTTGGATTGTTCCCATAGACGCAAAGTGTTTTCAGGAATTTTTGTAGCGCAAATATAAACCAATATTACGTGATAAAATATTTCAGGAGTGACTTCTAACATAGAGAGATTCGTTATACAATCATTAATTGTTCTTTGCAAATTCTTTATATTCGGACCTGATTTTTGAGAGATGGGTTTAATGCTTAAGAGAGTTTGAAGCTGTTCGTTGATCAGGGCATCTTCGTTCTCGTATGTGTCAACCAATTTTTTCCATGCAATTGCATAGCCAGCATTAGTCAATGGTAAAGTTTGTATAATGTCATGGGCATCTTTTGCGGTTTTTTCCAATAAATAGTACAACTTTTGTACTGAGCTTAATCTGGGATTGCCATATAAGCCAGAGAACATATCCCAAAAGAGGGCCAGATTTTACAGTCACCATAGAAAATGGGGGTATCACAAGGGGGTACATTGATCAGTGGAGCTGAATGGACTCCAATATCGATTGACCTTTCAGTCCGCGCAGCTGATTTTAGCCGTTCCACTTGGTTAGTTATAAGAGCAATTCCCCTAGTGTAGGTGCTATAAGAAGCCATATATCGCGTTTTGACTTCCACGATTTGCAATAAAAGAAATGTTAAGAGTAGTAAATAATTCGGCAACAAAATTATTTTATCGAACAAACTAACTTCAAAAAGGGGTTAAAAAAATTATGAGAATGTATGTGCGCAAGTAATTGTAAAATTATGTGAAAAATAAATAAATCTATATATATAAAAATAAGTATCCGTATATGTACGTCGCCGAACTACTCATAAACGCGTCGTGCGATTTCAACCAAACTTATACACTACGTAGGCAGTGGCCCATATATGGTTTATATGATGTTTGGTTAAAATCCGATAACGCATGTGTGTGCGGTGCGTAAGTGAAGTGAGTGTGTTTATTTTGTTAAAAAAAATTAAAAAAAACAATGATTAATGAAATAAAAATTTTTCTAATAAAGTGTTCTGATTGTTACAAATTTGATATTTTTTATAATTTTCAATATTCTCAAGTCCAAAACGTTTTGCAATCGAAAAAAGGTGTGAGTGACGTGTTTACTTTTTTATTTTTTTCGTTGTGTCGGTTTCAAATTGCAATTTGTTTTATTTCTATTTTTGCTATGTGACACATATCGATAGATAACGACATTTTGAAAACGTTTAATTTTACATCAACGAACTTTTTGCAACATCAGTGAGCTAAAAATTACTTGGATTTTTTGGCCGTGCGTATGTGAAGTGAGTGTGTTTTTGCCGCAGGCATTTAATTTTCGTTTTAATCATCGTTTTAATTTGAATATTTTGTTAAAAAAAATTAAAAAAAAAACAATGATTAATGACATAAAAATCGATTGTTTTGCTAATCAAGTGTTCTGATTGTTACAAATTTGATATTTTTTATAATTTTCAATATTCTCAAGTCCAAAACGTTTTGCAATCGAAAAAAGGTGTGAGTGACGTGTTTACTTTTTTTATTTTTTTCGTTGTGTCGGTTTCAAATTGCAACGTTTTGAAAACGTTTAATTTTACATCAACGAACTTTTTGCAACATCAGTGAGCTAAAAATTACTTGGATTTTTTGGCCGTGCGTATGTGAAGTGAGTGTGTTTTTGCCACAGGCATTTAATTTTCGTTTTAATCATCGTTTTAATTTGAATATTTTGTTAAAAAAAATTAAAAAAAAAACAATGATTAATGACATAAAAATCAATTGTTTTGTTAATCAAGTGTTCTGATTGTTACAAATTTGATATTTTTTGAAAAAAATTAAAAAATTGAGTGAATTTTTTTTTGTTTAATGTCCGATCAGTGAGCTAAAAATTACTCGGATTTTTTGGCCAATTTTTAATTGAATTTTCTCACATTCTCAGCAGATTTTCGTGTATTTTCGTCACTTTTTGGTGCTTTTCGAGTGCAGACGATCTCGAACGTTTCATTTTCGCTTCCGAACGGTAAGACAAAAATTATTTCGATTTTTTGGCCAATTTTTAATTGAATTTTGACACATTTTCAGCATATTTTTAACAATTTTCGTGTCTTTTCGTGACTTTTTGGTGCTTTTCGAGTCCAGAATTTGCTGGATTTCATCAATTTATTACTGAAGTTCTTTATTATCTTTAGTTTAGTTTCTTCTAAAAATGCCACGAAGAGCAAGAGCTGACATTGGACGTCGGTCGCGTAGAACGCAAAATAGATCAAACGAAAGGGAAAATCAATCGCAAGAACAACGAGAACAAGAGATTGCAAATACAAGGGAACGTGTTGCAAGATCGCGTTCAGATCATAGGCCGACAAGTATTAATCAAAATGATAATGTTGCTTTAAATGGTGCTGGATTTAGATATAATCACGCAATTGATTACAGTTTGCATAAGTTTGTGTTGATTGGTGGAATGAACAAAGTATGCCAACATTGTAATGCACTGAAATTTCATAATGAAACACCTGGAATGTGTTGTGCCAGTGGCAAAGATGAAGTTTGGTTAAAATCCGATAACGCATGTGTGTGCGGTGCGTATGTGAAGTGAGTGTGTTTTTGCCGCAGGCATTTTTGTACCGCATACAGCATTCATTAGTATTGAAAACATTTTGGTCGTTTGTGTATTGGAGAGCATTGGAATTTTGACACATTTTCAGCATATTTTTAACAATTTTCGTGCCTTTTCGTGACCTTTTGGTGCTTTTCGAGTCAAGAATTTGCTGGATTTCATCAATTTATTACTGAAGTTCTTTATTATCTTTAGTTTAGTTTCTTCTAAAAATGCCACGAAGAGCAAGAGCTGACATTGGACGTCGGTCGCGTAGAACGCAAAATAGATCAAACGAAAGGGAAAATCAATCGCAAGAACAGCGAGAACAAGAGATTGCAAATACAAGGGAACGTGTTGCAAGATCGCGTTCAGATCGTAGGCCGACAAGTATTAATCAAAATGTTCAAAGGCGTGCCGCACAAATCTACTTTAATGTTGCTTTAAATGATGCTGGATTTTGATATAATCACGCAATTGATTACAGTTTGCATAAGTTTGTGGTGCGTTTATAATTGAAAGTGGGTGCTCCAATTATTATGCTTCGAAATATAAATCAACCACGATTATGCAATGGGACAAGATTAGCGGTTAAAAAGGTCATGAACAATTTGATCGAAGCAACAATTTTAAAGGGGAAGTTTAAAGGTGAAGATGTATTGATTCCACGAATTCCAATGATTCCATCAGATTTACCTTTTGAATTCAAAAGACTATAGTTTCCAATACGTCTTGCATTTGCTATTACAATAAATAAAGCGCAAGGGCAATCGTTGGAATTGATTTAGAATATCCTTGCTTTTCACACGGCCAGTTATATGTTTCGTGCTCACGTGTTCGCAAGCCTTCAGTTCTCTTTATCTACACAACAACTCATGGCAAAACCAAAAATGTTGTCTACGAAAGAGCTCTAAGATAGTTTAAGTGATACATAGTCTAAGATTGTAAGAAACTAGAATTAAAAGTTGAATAATAGTAGGGAACAAAACCAACTTTATTAAAAACAAGTGTGTTTCTTTTCTTATTTTGTTTTGCCGTGCGAAGCAGGCAACGGGCCCGCTAGTTTATTATAACAACTAATTTTTTGTGAGTTGTTCAACAGAAAAAAAACCGGGTTACCGCACTCAAACTTTTGTTCGCAAACTCTATTGTTCTTAGTTCTTATGTTAAAGAGATATAAAAACAAATGATAAATACACTTGTGCTGCTGTGAAATAATAGTAAATATTCGGGTAAATGGATGTTCGGTTTTTTTTTGTAAAATTATTATTCAATATAAAAATTTAGAACACAATTCAAAAGTACCATTTAAAAACCCACGACAATTATTTTAATAATGAGTTAGTCTTTGATTAATTTTTGAAAATATAAATGGAAACTATCATTTTAATTAAATATCATGAATTAACCGGTTTTTTCGCACGAATAAAAAGTTGCAGCACTAGCGTTTATATGTGTGTTAGTCAATAAATTAACAAGAGAGAGCAAAAAAAAAACAACCACCAAATGCACAAAGTAACTAGTGGTAGATTATTATTATTATTTCTTAGGATAAAATAAAAAAATTTGGTCATTCACTGGATAAAGGCACTAGTTATTAATTATATTTTTTTTGTTATTTATTAAGAATATATATATATATATATATATATAGATATGTTTAATTTTACTAAAATCTTTATAAATTTATTATTTGGTAAATTCGCCTTTATTTTTTCTTTACAACAACAACAAGAAAACTAGCGAGTGCATTTGATTTGTATGTATGTATATATTCTCTTTTGATTGTTTTTGAGTTGTATTGGTTTTAAATGGTACTGTTGGAACAATATTAAACAGGAAAAAAAACAAGCGCGAATAAAAAAAAACACAAAAAAAAATTTATAAAAATTATCACTTTAAATTTTAAATTAAAATAGTAAATTGGAAATTATGTATGTTGATAACTATGATTTGTTTTTGTATGTTTATGGTATAAAGCACGAAGGATCAAAAAATGTTTCCTTGTAAATATTTTCTCGAAAATAAAATAAACAATTTACTATAAAAATTCACTATCAATAATTTATTTAAAAATGGGGTTTATGTACATATATTATCCACTTATGTGTACGCACCGTAAGCTTTACTTGAGATAAGTAAGTTAAGTAAGTTGCAAAAAAAGATAGACAAGAGAACAAGAACTTAACGATTAATAAAAAACATAGAAAAGTCCACTGAACAATAAATGGTGGGCTTTTACACTATGCGCGTAAACATCTGTTATAGATTTAAATGTTGATTGTTTGTTGAAACACATTTCATAAATATTTATGAAACACATTTCATAAATATTGGTGCATACTCATAGTCAAAACAACTTAAAGATAGGATGGTACGATGATGATTTTGATGATTCATCAAACGTTAGTTAAAAAAAAACAAGTCATAGTTTCCTTCTACCAAATTCTATTTAGGCAAAAATAGTTGGTCTGACAAATTGTAAAAAAATAAAATAAAAAAAATAAAAAATAAGTTAAAAAGTCTTAATGGAGTAAAATTTTAAAACATCTACATATTAATACTCAAAATCTCTCTATCAACCCAAATATGGATACTTAAAGATATTACATAATTTCATTAATTAAAGGAATGGGATATTACACATTTACAGATACTGAATCTGTTATTTCTCCTAACAAAGCTAAAAATAATTCCGATATGATATTCAACGATGTTGCGTGTGAGAAACATATTTTGTATGGAGTGAGATAAGAATGTTGATGCATTCTGCTGATGTCAAACTTATACCAGAATCACCAAACATTTGATACTAGATAATCATATTGTAATTATAATGTTTAAGTAAAATGAGACAAATATAAACCATGTTGGAAGGATAAATATGGATTTTGTTTATAAGCAACGATATTGAATTAAACGATGATCGTTATAGAAAAAACAAGAATTTGACAACATAAAAGTTTACTTTTTCGTTTTTCATTTGACCTTAAACTCCATTCCTCTAAATGTTATAAATGGCCAGCTACTTGTAAACGGATAACCCAATCTGAATCAGATAAGCTGATCTGAAAACCAGACCAGGTCCTGATAAGCTGATCTGAAAACGGGACCAGGTCCTGGTAAGCTGATCTGAAATCCAGACCAGGTCCTGATAAGCTGATCTGAAAACCATACGAGGTCCTGATAAGCTGATCTGAAAACCAGACCAGGTCCTGATGAGCTGATCTGAAAACCAGACCAGATCCTGATAATCTGATCTGAAAACCAGATCAGGTCCTGATAAGCTGATCTGAAAACCAGATCAGGTCCTGATAAGCTGATCTGAAAACCAGACCAGCTCATGATAAGCTGATCTGAAAACCAGACCAGGTCCTGGTAAGCTGATCTGAAAACCAGACCAGCTACATCATAACCTGATCTGATAGCTGATACCTGATCTAATAGCTGATACCTCTTATTTGCTAAACATGGATGAGAAAAATTTAAAACAGTTAGTGTTGACAAGAAATGTCTTGACGAAAAAGCTTCGTAGTATAAAAACTGGTGAAATAGATACACGTGAGCAACAAAAGATACATTTAAACCTATAACAGAACCTCTCAAAGAATTGATAAATAGGTTTAGAAATATTAAAAGAATTCACAAGAAAGAAGGAAGTAAAATCAAGATAGAAGCTGAAAATAATACAAGTTTAAAGCCATCAGTCAAGATACAGACAAGTACACAAAAGAATTTTTCAGAAGGGACAATATTTGATGATATCATCTTATTTAATGATGCTAATACTGAGAATGATGATGAGGATGATGAAGATGATTTTTACTGATAGACTCCCAATTCTGAAGACACTTATACTCATTTATCAGTCTTGGAAGGAATAATTGAATTAGATACAAACTATGGCCCACATCAAGATTTGAATAATGAATGGAAGTTTGGTGATAGTAACCTAAAACTAAATGAAGATAAAATACAAGTTGATGGTCAAATATAGGCTCTAATAGTAGCTTTATTTTCTTTAATGATTGATAATATATAAAACATGGAAATACTATGAGAAATTTGATTTTGAAAACTATATAAAATATATAATTTCTACTAATACATGGATAGAGAATCATCATCATTCACTGACGGAGAAAATTAAATCATCTTTAGAAAAAACAAATTGTACAGCTGAATGATAAAATTTATAGATTGGAAAATTAACTACATGATAGTATAAATAGCTGGAAGTGCATCAAGTAGATCACAACACTCTCCAAAAAATCTTTTAAACAACTCATGTCTTTAAAAAAAATTTAGCAAACGAACTCTATAATAAATCTCGGAAACTCTTTGTGCATTGTAGATATGTAATGAAAGGAATAGTTGATCTTTTATGGAGCTGATTTAGGTGAAATGGGAAACTATTCTACAGAAAATAGAAATTATTGATTATTGTAGACTGTAAATGATTCATTCTCAAAGTTTCTATGGTCAATACCGTTGAAAATAAAAGTTGCACTCAAAAAAACCTAGGCTGTGGCAAATATTTTTAAAATGTTCGATTGTAAAGAATTTTTTAATAGACACTCGAAAATTCATGCATAAGTAGAAGATTAAACATTACTTAATATTAAAATTTGTACATTTTCCATTCCGAAAGCTCTAGCAAGCGAAATTTTAAAATATGCCCATGGGCTATTATAATAGATCTTCACTCTATTCATTTCTATAGCTATCAGAGTTAAATGACATACATAAATATGTATCTACTTTGTAAAAAAATAAAAAGAGCGAATCGTAAATTCTAATAGTATAGATTTTTAACTGAAACACCACTACATAGCAAAAAATATAAAAACCTGATAGAAAGTGATGAGGACCTTTTTTAAATGAGAAATCATAATATCTGAATCCGATACAACTCAAACTACATCACCAACAATAACTTCAAGGGGTCAACCAGCAAATCTGATGTAGAAATACTTGAAGCAAAAATTCCTTCTAACGTAGATATTCCAATGTTTCTGATACTATATGAAAACACCTAGGCTGAACTCATGGTGGAGGTGACTGAGTTTTTGAAGATCGATTTGGTGCAATACTTGTTTATTAAACATGTATTTCTTTGTATGTAAACTAATTTCTACATACATACATATATTCGCATACATTGTATGTATTATTATATAGCTATCAGATCTTTATAAAATATAGATAAACTATAGAAATTGGACTTAGATTTACAGTCTTTAAAAATGTACATGTGTATGAATTAGTATCAAACAAACTTACTAAATAAAAATGGACTTCAACTAGAATCATGCTGAAGCATACATAAATTGTAAAATGCAATGTAAGCAGATCTTACTTTATATCTGTATCTGTATGAGTATTAAATAAATTCACAGAAAAAATATCGAAAGCATGCCGAAGCATGCATATTTAAAAGAATTCCTCACGTCACATAATTTTGTAAATAAAGAAATATTATGATTCTATGCTAAATGAAATACATAAATATGTATCTACTTTCTAAAAGAATAAAAAGAGCGAAATCTTAAATTCTAATAGTATAGATTTTTAACTGAAACACCACTACATCTCGGACGCTTGCGTCACTATGGACAAAAGAATGCTAAGACATGCATGTCATATCTACATACATATATTCGCATATATGTATGTAGATATGAATACATTTGCATATGTACACACTTACATATGTATATATTTTCAATAAAAATAATGGATTTAAAAATTATGTTAATGTTCTCTATTTCAAGTAGTAAAATCAAAAAAAGTAGTGATACATCAGAAGAAAAAATAAATAGAACAAGTGGCTGACTGACCAACTCATATGTATATACAACCTTTCTGACATGAAGATAAAGCATACTTAAGCATTGCAGAAATATGTATACAATACGCTAAGCTTTAATACCATAAGAAAAACAAAAAAAAACACAAAAAAAAATAAAAAATCATCTAGATCATCAAATAAAAGGGATAGGTGATCACCCTTCATAAAATAAACATATAGCCTATTAATGTAAGCATAGTAACATTATCAAGTAACACAATTTGGGCAATTAAAATTTTAAGATTTAATTACCCATAACGCCGATAAAGGACAGCCAGAAATTCCGACATGCAAAGTCATCTTGTATACTAGAGGAACCGTCGAGAGGATAGACCTAAATTCACAGAAACAATTTCATTATGAAACCACCATTTGATTTTAAATGTTTATCAATAAAAAAGGAAAGAGAAGCAAACTGGTTAACAAAAAACTAGCATCACCTAAGCTGGACTGCTGGATCAGTTTCATTTTAAAGCTTTTGTAATTTTTTAAAAGCCATTGCAAGATTTTCTAAAATAGACATATGTAAAAGGTGAAAAAAAGACGATGGTTGAAAAAAATTTTACACCGAAAAATTTCTATCGGTTACTATATAGGCTACATCAACTTTAAACAAATGGAAATAAAATATATTAAATATTCCTACTATAGTTACTACAACTAGAGAGGAATTCAATTTTACTTAAAAGAGAAACTCCTCACAAACTTTTAAGTAAATACATCTAAAACTTAAAAGAAAGTTTTTTTAATTTCAAATAAAAAAACTATGGAGATATTTCACTTCTATACACAAAAGACCAGGCGAATATTTACAACAGAAATAAAAGAC
Organism: Nowickia ferox; assembly: GCA_936439885.1. Classification (NCBI taxonomy): domain Eukaryota; kingdom Metazoa; phylum Arthropoda; class Insecta; order Diptera; family Tachinidae; genus Nowickia; species Nowickia ferox. The sequence continues at coordinate 51,236,553 of OW387024.1, read as the reverse complement.
GGCACATGACAAAAAAAAAATTTACATTCAACAGGGAGCCAGACTTATTTGTATGTACATACATAAATACATAAAATCAATTTGTAGATCCATATGTACATTTCTTACCTATGTTCAAGTATTTATTGGATTTTAACAATCACACTTACATCATGAAAACATACAAACCGTTCTCCAAGCTATTGACGCTTGAAGACGAAAGTCGAAGAAGTCAAATGTACTTAAATAAACAAACTTATCACAGACGAGTCAAACTCTATCGCGCACACACACATACACACATAAAATCGCCACAAGAATTTTGTAAAATCTGAAATTAATATTTATACAAATATAAACAGAGTTCTCGCTGAACCTTCATAGTGAACAGACATCTTAGCGGAGTTTTTTTTTCATATACATATTAAACAAACAAAAAATCATACAAAAAATATTCGTAATACATAATAACAGTAATACATATTAACTTTGATAAATAAGCAAAGCAAATATTGCTGATATTTTTTTTTTACATAGCAAGAAACAAAAAAACAAACAAAAACCGCAAACAAAGTCCCCTTGAGGAATACTCTACATGAGTACCTCAAAAACAAAAAATTGTGAAGTGAGTTCAAACGGCAGAAATGAATATTTTACTGTGAGTTCTGAAGCTCTTAATGTTAACAATAAAAATAAAAAATCTGATGATAGTCTTTTTCTAATGGCAAAGCCACTTTTTCGTCAGCGATCAACTTCGCTTTGTCCAATGCCAACTAGTGATGCGTTAACATTACAATTGCCTAGTACTTATTCATATAAGTCAGCGATATCATCCCCTTCGGGCTCGTATACATCACTTAACAAGGTTATCACTACAGATAACAGTAGCACTAAAGCCAAGGTCCAAGTCGGAATGGATAGGTATATAACCGTGGTAAAGCGTGGGCGAAGCCCAAATTCTTCAAAAATTTCATCTGCTCCAAAGATGTCTAGGGATAACAGCGCATCATCTACTAATCGTCAAAATCGGTTTTCACTATTGCAATACAATAACGACAAGCCCGCTGCATTATCGCTAAAGTCTTTTAAGCCACCACCTATCTATCTGAGAGAAAAAACTCTAACACGCTTTTAAAAAAACTATTGTCGGCCATTGGTGAAAATACTTTTCACATCATTCCAATTAAACGAGGTAATATTGATGAAACTAAGATCCAAATATATGATGAAAAAGATTTCCGGAAAATTATTAGTGAATTTGAAAAAAACAAAACAAATTTTTACACCTATCAACTTAAAAGTGCTTAAGGCCTACAAATAGTATTAAAGGGCATAGATTCATATGTTGACCCCGAAGAAGTAAAATGTGCTCTTATCGACAAAGGATTTAAGGTTAAAAATGTTACTAATATAATTAACAGAGAAAAGGTCCCCCAACCCCTATTTCGGGTCGAACTGGAGCCGAATGACACACAATTGAAAAAAATGCAACCCATCCAATTTATAGCGTAAAGTTTCTCTTGCACCGAAAAATCACAGTTGGAGAGCCACGTAAGCGTTCAGGTCCCGTACAGTGCCACAATTGCCAAGAATATGGCCATACTAAAACTTACTGCAAATTACCTACAGTTTGTGTTATCTGCGGTGAATTGCACGGTTCTGCTAGCTGTACGAAGGCAAAAGATCAAGCTCAAAAAAATGTAGTAATTGTGGAAGTAATCACACTGCTAACTACAGAGGATGTCCTGTATATTCTTTCGTTAAAAAGACTATGGGACAAAAACCTAAATTAGCTCCAGCTCAATCAGCAAACGCTTTCTCCGCCAATTTTCCTACAATGAGCCAACCAAGTACTTCACGTGTATCATATGCCAGTGCTGTTAAGACAAATTCTTTTCCCACGCAGAAAGTGTCCCACCAAGTAATTCAACAAATGCTAACACAAGCTTTAATTTCAGTCGCCTTGAAGCCACTATTGATAATCTGGTGCAAGCTATAAACAAATTTACTACAAATATGACTAGCATGATGCAAGAAATGCTGCGAATGCAGAATACACTGCTTCAAGCATTAGTTAACAAACCATGAACACGTTAAAAATATGTTTCTGGAACGCAAACGGCATTGGCCGACATAAAAATGAACTTGAGCACTTCCTCATGGAAAAAAATATTGATATAATGTTGGTCTCAGAGACTCATTTGACTTCGAGAAGTCTTTTTAAAATTTCTGGCTACACTTTATATGATTCAAAGGACCCAAGAGGAAGAGCATGCGGTGGATCAGCAATTCTAATAAGGTCAAGACTCAAGCATTATATTATTGACAACATTTCTGAAGAACATCTACAAGCAACGAATATTTGTATTGAAAATTTTTGCACTAATTTTGTAATATCATCAATTTACTCCCCTCCCAGATTCGCAATTACTGAAGATCAATATGAGGATTTCTTCAAATCTCTTGGCCCTTGTTTCGTAGCAGCTGGGGACTATAATGCCAAACATACGTTCTGGGGTTCGCGTCTTATCTCACCCAGAGGTCGAGCGTTGTTCAACACAATTTCAAAAATGGGTTTGGACATCATTTCGAGTGGGGAGCCCACTTACTGGCCTACAGACATACAAAAAATTCCGGATGTTATAGATTTTGACGTTATGAAAAATATCTCTAGGGATTTAATTCAAGTTGAAGCTTCTCTAGATCTCTCGTCCGACCACTCTCCCACGATTGTTTCAATTTGTAGCCCATTAAGAAGTGACTTACCTCATCATTATGTGAAGATGATAAATCGTGTTAATTGGCTGGGATTCAAAAAATATCTTAGTAGTCATTGCACAGAAAATATTACGCTAAGAACACCCGATGATATTGAATCTAACATTACCAACCTTAATGAAAATATTAAACAGGCTGCTAAACATGCCACTACCTCCCATCCGCAGACTGGGTTTAATAGAATTTATTCTACTGATATTGAACGTCTCGTGTGTGAAAAAAGAAGAGCTAGAAGGGAATGGCAACAGCACAGATCACCTCAACATAAAACTAGGTTTAAAGAGTGCACTAAACGACTCCAAGAGTTGCTTGCATTTGAAAAAACTGCATCTCTTAAAAATTATCTGGAAGGTCTTGATGTCACATCAGCTTCTAATTACTCTTTGTGACGCGCTGCAAGAAAGCTTAAAACATCCGTCGAGTTTAAACCACCTCTGCGCACATCTACCGGAGATTGGGCAAGAAGCGACTCTGAAAAAGGTAAATTATTTGCTGAGCATTTAAAATCCGTATTTACCCCAAACTCATGTTCTGGTGCTGTTGATTTGCCGAGTGTAGTTGCGCTACCCCCTCGACCCATAAAATTTAAGACGCGTGATGTACCAAAAAAAAAAAAGCTCCGGGTATTGATGAAATTAGTAACCAGATGCTGATGAAGTTGCCTCGTGTTGCAATTAGAATCCTGTTATTCATTTTTAATGCCATTTTACATCTGGAGTATTATCCAAACAGCTGGAAGCTTGCCAAGGTTAAAATGATTCCAAAGCCGGGCAAAGATCTTACCAAGGCTGAGTCATATAGGCCAATAAGTTTACTGTCAACAATGTCAAAGCTCTTTGAAAAGTTATTTATGATAAAATTGTCCCCAATTCTAACTGATAATGAGTGCATACCGGACCATCAATTGGGTTTTAGAAGTCAGCATAGCACCAATGAACAAACTCATAGATTGGTTCAATTTATACGAAAAACTTTTGAAGAAAAGAAATATTGTTCTGCCCTCTTCATTGATGTTTCTCAGGCATTTGATAAAGTATGGCATGAAGGCCTTATTTTAAAATTGAAATCATATCTACCAGTAAATTTTCTGAAGCTATTGGAAAGTTATATTACTACCCGGAAGTTCACGGTTGTTGAAGGAGACTTCATGAGTGTGCCCGAATCTATATCATCCGGTGTGCCACAGGGGAGCATATTGGGGCCAGTGTTGTATTTGATTTATACTTGTGATATGCCTTTGAGCAGCAATATCCATACATCTACATTTGCCGATGATACAGCCTGCCTTAGTATGCACGAAAACCCTCACGAGGCTTCCCGATATCTAGAAGAACATATTACACAGCTGGAACCAATGTTAAACTTATGGAGAATTAAAGTTAACGAACAGAAGTGTGTTCAGCTAACATTTACCCTGCGAGATACTTGTTCCCCAATTCGAATCAACAATCAAGTTGTTCCTCAACATTCACATGTAAAATACCTTGGTATACATCTTGATCGACGGCTTACATGGAAACACCATATTGACTCAAAGCTAACACAAATGAAACTTAAATTAACTCAGATAAATTGCCTGATTGGTAGAAATTCAACACTCAGTCTAGATTGTAAACTTTTAATATACAAGTCGCTTCTGAAACCCATATGGTGCTACGGAATACAGCTATGGGGCACTGCTTCAGCTTCCAATATAGAGAGAATCCAACGAAGGCAAAACAAGATTTTAAGACTAATAACATCGGCTCCATGGTACATCAAAAATTCAAATTTACATCGTGATTTAAATATGCCACTAGTGACTGAAGAAATTAAAAAATACGTAGGCAAATACTTAACAAAACTCTAGTCTCATCCTAATCCACTTGGTCGTAACATCTTGAATTTTACTGGACACATCCGCTTAAAAAAGAGGGACACTATGGCTCTAATACTCAACACTCCAGATGAAACAGCTTGAAAATATTTTTGTGCTTAATACGATATTTATGTATTATTGATTACTATCACTAAGTTTATGCCTGACACTGGTTGGGCCTAATTATTATATCTAGATTTAAGATTTGAAAACTTATTGTTAGTTCATTTTTTTAAGATACAATAAATAAATATACGCATGAAAAAAAAAAAAAACAAATTTTTGACCCCAAAAAAACAAAATTTTGATTCCCACGGATACGTATTACATGAACACTCTCACCTCGCCTTTCATAAATCACAGACAGCCTTGAACTCTTACAGACATACATACATATATATATGTATACACAGATTCCCACGGATACATTTTACAACAACTCCTCGCCCTCCACCAGTCGATCTACCTGAAATACACCCCGCCCCCCACCAAGCACAGCTTCGCTTAAGTTCCAACAAGCATAAAAACCACCAAATTCCCACTGTTACATATTACAAAACACCCTCACCTACCCAAATCACGGTCAGGCTTAAGGTCTCACAATCTAGACACACCCAGCCCTCCACCAAGAACAGCCACATGTCAATTCCATGATTTTCCCGTCGGCATTTAAAAAAAATAAGGATGTTTTCCCGTCGGCATTCGAAAAAAATTAACATGTTTTCCCGTCGGCATTTGAAAAATATAAAGATGTTTTCCCGTCGGCATTTTAAAAAAATAAAGATGTTTTCCCGTCGGCATTAGAATATTCATATACATAAAAAAACTTCAAACCTATAAACACCCTTAATGTATTCCCACAAAATATTCCGCGCACAAGTTCCCATGGTCATACATACATACACACATACATACAGTTAATATAAACAAAAAACATTTAATGTAAACAAAAAAACTTAATGTAAACAAAAAAAAAACCTCAAAGCGCACCGAAAACACAATTTCTCAAATTTCAGACAAATTTCACAAAATTCAGCAAAATTTTAAAGAATTCTTGGAAATTTCACCCAAATTTCAGCAAAATTTTAAAATTTTAATTGAGCCAGAATGCCCACTCCCCTACTACTGTTGTGGCCAGAACTCTCGAGGTTGTCTCAACCACGTAGGTCCATGCAAGAACTCCACGACTTGCCAAGTCGGCGGGGTTGTCCTTGGAACCTAAATGGGATCAATTCTTATTACCAACTTTCTTTACAATTGAAGCCACCCTATTTTTAACAAAAGTAGGCCAAGGGCAGAAAGGTTTTTTGAGCCAGGACAGAACAATAGTAGAATTCGACCACAAAAATATCTTTTTCTTATCAACTTCTAATTTACTACATAGTGATTGTACCATATTTGCCATCAGGACTGCTCCACATAGTTCTAAACGGGGCAATGATTCGCACTTTACGGGAGCTACCTTTGTTTTTGCTACTAGCAAGTGCGTCGTGATGCCGTTGGAAGAAATACTTCAGTATCTTTCTCAGGGTGAGAAGAATTAATCCATCTAGGAATGTTGATTTTCTCTATATTGGGGTAATCATTCATAAATGTGCGCCATTGAGATAGGGTTAGGGGGTATAAACTTTCGTCCCAATCTGTTTTGTCTTTCCAAATTTGCTGCATTAGAATTTTTGCTACAATAATCTTGGGAGAGAGCCAACCGGCGGGGTCAAACAACTTTGCAATTTCAGACAAAATAGAACGCTTCGTAACAATATCCTGGCGTGGCTGCAATGTAAGGTTAAAGAAGAAGCTATCTTTATTCGCATCCCATCCCAAGCCTAGGGTTTTGGTTGTAATGGCATCAGAAAATTTAAAGAAATCTGCGTTAAGCAGACTATGACTGGGTAAATCTTCTATACGTAATAGTTATATACGTCTCTTAAAAGCATCTTCTAGCTCATGTGAGCCAGCTAGTACGTCGTCGACATACATTTGGGTTTTCAAAATTTCAGATGCCGCAGGACTTAGGGTTTTACAATCGTCTGCCAATTGTAAAAGAGTACAAATAGCTAAATACGGCGCACAGTTCACTCCAAAAGTGACCGTATTAAGCTCGCAGTTCTTTATAACAGCGTCAGGATTGTCACGAAACAATATCCTTTGATATTGTGTTTGATCTGGACGAATTAGTATCTAATGATACATTTTATCAATGTCCGCATTAAAAACGTAGCGGAAAAAACGCCATCGAAGCAATATAACAGTTAGGTCCGTTTGCAAAACAGGCCCAGGGTATAAAACATTATTAAGGCTTACGCCATTGGAGGAAGGGTGTGACGCGTTAAATACTACTCTGAGCTTAGTGGTCACGCTATCGAGTTTAAATACTGCATGGTGGGGTAAATAGTAGTTAATCTCACGATAAATGTGGTTTTCTGCATTTTTTAAATATCTCATCTCGAAATATTCCCGAATTACGCTGTTATATTGGGACTTTACTTCAGGGGTTCTCAAAAGCCGAGATTCATTGTTATAATGTCTCCCGTTATTCCCTTAACACGAGCTAACGTAATTTAAGTATGTATATACATACATACATATAAACATACAAACATACAACCTTAAATTATTTTAATTAAATGCACTTCCGTTCTCACGATAAAAATGCAGCTTACATTTTTAGTTCAGACATTTTTCCAGGAATTGTTTACACTTTAAAATTAATAAAGTGCAATTTTATATATTTTTATTTTTGAATAAGTGCAATAACTTCTTTTTCCAAATAATTTTAACATAAGTTTGCTTTGTTATCAATACCAAAGACAGGAAACAAAGCACACTTATGATTGATCAGCAAAAATCGACAAAGAAACATTTTTAACTATTAAGCATAAAATTAGTATTTAAGAAAGGAAAAATTACAATAAAGATATAGTTTAATTTCAAAAGTAAAAGTGTGAAGTGTTTTTTTTTTTTAAGTATCATTAATTGATACATTTAAGTGGCGCAGTCGGTAGGATACCCGTGTATTCTTATACAAAGAAAGGATATTTAATATTTTAATATTTTAAACGGGTGATCCTTAAAATTAATTTTTGTCCGGAAGATCGGAAAAAAATAAAATCCTTTAAAAGATTAAAGGATAACAACAAAAAATATATTCAAAAAAACTTTTTTGTCCGAAAGATCGGGAAAAATTAAAATCCTTAAAGGATAACAAAAAAAAAATATATTCGAAAAAACTTTTTTTCCGGAAGATAGGAAAAAATTAAAATCCTTTAAAAGATTAAAGGATAAAAAACAAAATATTTGAAAGAACTTTTTTATCCGAAATATTGAAAAAAAAAATTTAAAAACAAAATTTATATTCAAAAGAACCTTTAAAGTCCTTTAAAAAGATTCTAATAAAAATAAAAAAAAAAATATAAAAACATTAAAGAAAAAAATATTAAAAAAATTATCGGTAACAGAGTGAAAAACATTTAAAAACAACTAGAGAAATTTATCAAAAGAAACAACAGTGGAGCCACAAAGAAGTTAAAAACGAACAACAACTAATTAAAGAAGCCATTATAGAAAACAACAAAGAGAAATCTAAGAGAACAACAGCGGAGCAACGAAGAAACTATAAAACAAATAATTAATTAAGGTATTTAGAATTAATATATATACATACTATTAAAATTTAGAGAAAAAAAACAAAGAAATATTTTAGCCATAAGAGATAAGTGCTTTTGTATTTGCCATAAAGAAAAAAGTTCATAAATTTTTTTGTACGATCTGATGAGTGATACTGATTCATTATCTGACTACCCATCGGATATAGATTTTATTGAAGAGGATATAGACTTTTACCCAGACTATATTTTAGACTCAGGGATCGAATCTAACGACGGTTACCTGACGGATATTAACACAGAAGAAGTAAGGAATAGGAAACTCACCAGAAATAAACGTTACTTTAGAAAAATATTAAGAAATTTTTATAGAAGAAGGTTGTTTAGAAATAACCAACAAGATAACTGAACAAACCCAACCACTTTCAATTAGCATCAACCCATTAAAATATATAAATCAACTCCCAGAATTTAGCGGCGACTATCGTGACTTACAAACATTCGCTAACTTAATAGATAGGGTCCACCCTTTACTAACTGCTTATGATGAACCATCACAGTTACTTTTTTCCGATATGATTAAGAGGAAATTAACTGGAAAGGCAAAGGAAGTTATAGAAATCAATTGTCAAGCTCAATCGTGGATATCAATAAAGAACGTACTAAATAACAATTTCGGTGACAGATGCGGTTTAGAGGAACTTTTCGATTGGCTTAAAAGCACAACTTTTGAAACTAATAGTGTGGAATTTTATAATGAAATCAAACAGCGACTTAGAAATCTTAACAATAAAACAATTATGATAATTGGTCCTGGTCCTGCAGCTAACCAATGTGCAAAGGACAACATGAAATCTGCCCTAAATATATTCAAGGAAAAAATACCCGAACCCATGCGTACCATACTAACATGTAGAAACCCTGAAAGTCTAGAAATGGCGATGGAAATTCTATTCCAGTTTGGCTATGCATACGTTACGTCACCAAACACGATATTTTCCACTCATGGAAGACCACCAAAACAGGAACACAAACACCGGCAGTACTACAAATACAATAATAGAACTTACAATAACCATAGTACAACACAAACCAATAATCGCGACACACAAAAGAAATTTTTACACCACCAACCTAACTTTCAGAATCATTATCAGAATAATCCAAATAACTCTCATAATTGGCGAGAAGGAAACTACAGAAATATTACTCACAACGGACAAATCTTCCAAAGACAAAATAATTGGAATCCCTTCCGAAAACAGGACACACAACGCGCAAACAATTTCCCAAGACCCGAACCTATGGACATTAATAACCTCGAAACACAGACTAAACCAACTATGGACGAAAATTTTCGCTATTCAGCCTCAGGGAACTTCCATATATAAAAATAAAATCGAAATTGGGACACCTAAAACTAATCATAGATACAGGTGCAACCAATTCTATTTTAAATCCAAACATATGCCATCTCAAATGGATAAGAAAAATTGAACCAATTTCAATTAAAACTTTGCAGCATAGAATAAATCTTTATGAAAAAGCCAGAATTCCTACTTTCAAGGAGTTCGGCACAAATATGACGGACTTATAGGTAATGATTTACTTAGGCCGTTAAAAGCAAAAATATTTTACGAAACCAATACAATCAAAATCGGAGAAAATAAACTCCCTCTTTTTATTAAGAGTACAGACCAACAGGAGAAACAGGAAAAACAGGACGAATAAAATAATTATATCAAAGAGCTACACAGGAACGGAATAATGAACAAAAAAATCATAGACGTAGAATTTAATTCTGCATCCAATTTCGAATCATTAAATGATCAAATTAGAACAGAGCATTTGAATACTGAAGAAAGATCACAATTATTACAGATAATAAATAAATATCATGACATTTTCTACCAGGAAAACGACAAACTTTCATTCACTTCTGCTATAAAACATAAAATTCGAACCACCAACAATATACCTATATTTTCAAAATCATACAGATACCCATACGTACATAAAAAAGAGGTAGAAGATCAGATCAAAGACATGTTGAGAAATAAAATAATTAGAAACAGTAATTCACCATACTCAGCTCCAATTTGGATAGTGCCAAAGAAGGCCGACGCTAGTGGAAAACCAAAATGGAGACTAGTCGTTGATTATCGTAAACTAAATGAAGTTACGATAGGTGATAAATTTCCTATCCCAAATGTAGACGAGATACTAGAAAAATTGGGAAGAAGCCAATATTTTACCACTCTCGATCTAGCAAAGGGATTTCACCAGATTGAAATAGAGGAAGAAGACATCCACAAAACTGCATTTAGTGTCGAAGGCGGGCATTATTATGAGTTTCTCCGAATGCCATTTGGACTGAAAACAGCCCCTGCGACATTTCAAAGACTTATGAATAGTATACTGCACGATTATATTAACAAAATATGCTTAGTGTACTTGGACGATATAATTATATTTTCAACATCTTTACAAGAACACATAAATTCACTTCGACTCATATTTACAAGGCTTCATGAAGCTAATTTAAAGATTCAGCTAGACAAATCAGAATTTTTGAAAAGGGAAACAGAGTTTCTCGGATATATAGTTACAACAGAAGGAGTTAAGCCTAACCCCAAAAAGATAGAATGTGTCATTAATTTTCCAATACCTAAAACAACAAAGCAAAGTAAACAGTTTCTAGGATTAACCGGCTATTACAGATATTATTCGTATATAGCTAATCCCATGACTAAATATTTGAAGAAAGATTGCAAAATAAACATAAATGACCCAGAATATGAAAAAAGCTTTAGTACCCTTAAGACACTATTAACACACGACCCAATACTAGCATATCCGGATTTTACGAAAACATTTAAACTTACTACTGATGCCAGCAACTACGCCTTAGGAGCAGTGCTTTCCCAAAATAACAACCCAATATGTTACGCCAGCCGTACCCTCAACTCACACGAAATAAATTACAGTACAATAGAGAAGGAATTATTGGCCATCATATGGGCTACAAAATATTTTAGACCGTACCTTTTTGGACGTAAATTTATAAAAGAAACTGATCACAAGCCACTAACATGGCTTTTCTCTATTAAGGAACCTAATTGAAAACTTGTAAGGTGGAGGCTAAAATTATCAGAATTCGATTACGAAATAAGATATAAAAAGGGAACCAAGAATGCTAATGCTGACGCTTTATCTAGGATTGAAACTGAGCCTAGTAGCATAAATACAATGGAATCTGATAATGCAATAATAAAGGAAACTAAATCACCAATAAATATGTTCAAAAATCAAGTTATTATTATAAAAACAACCTCTGGATCACTGAGGATAAAAAATAAAAGTATATTTGGAAATAAAAGAAAAATTGTTTATATGAAAGAAATGGACAGAGAAACAGCTATTACTTTGCTTAAAAACCACTTTAATCCCACACAATTAAACGCTATTTTAATAGAAGAAGAATTTTATGAAACTTTTAAAAATACTTATGAAGAACTGTTCACTAATAATACAAAATTTAGGATACTAAGATGTCCGCTCCAAACAGAGGATATAGAAGATGAAAATAATTTAGCTGAAATTATAAAAAAAGAACACCTTGATAAAAATCATAGAAGAATAGAAGCAGTGTACAAGGAGCGAGTCACACGCATATACAATCCGAAGTTAAAACTAAGGATAACGCAATTTATAAATAGCTGCGAAATTTGTAACCTAGAAAAATACGATAGAAAACCTCCAAGGAAATACTACACATAGATGTGTTTTATACTTTAAATAAAAAATTATTTGTGACAGTTATTGATAAGTTTTCAAAATTTGCTTTAGCATTTCAAATAAATGGAAGAAGTTGGACAGAATTCAAAACAAAATTATTACAGATAATTAATACTTATGGAAAAATAAATAAAATTGTTGTAGATAATGAACTTGGATTTAAGGCTATACCGATGCAGGAGTTCTTAAAGAAAGAAAACATACACATCCATTTCACTTCTAATAGTAACCACACGTCTAACGCGGATATTGAAAGGATACATAATACTATTAACGAACATATACGGATACTAAGACATGATAAAGAAAACCAAGACGAAACTATAGAAGATAAAATAACAAGAATAATAGGCTTTTATAATAATACGGTACACAGCACCACAGGTATTAAACCAATTGACTTTGTAAACGGCAAAATACATGAAAATAGATATAAGGAAATTCATGATCTAATAGAATCAAGGAAAGGAAAGTATATACAGAAATGAAATGAAGATAGGAAAGATATAGAATTGGAAAATGAAACAAATTATATTAAGGAAATAAGGGGTGGTAAAACCCACAATAAATATAGAAAAGTCAACGCAGTTAAAATAGATGACGACCACTTGCAGAATGTCAGAACTGGACATAAATATTATAAGACTCATGTTAAACCTAAAAAGAAATACCAAAACAGAGATAACCCAACTATAGTATCTACAACATAATCTCTTTTCAGATGACGACTTGGACTTTAATATTTACTCTGATCATATCTACAAGCGCACAATACCTAGATATTCAAGACTTGACAAACAATAATGGATACATTCCTATTAAATTAGATGAAATCAAACCAATAGAAACTTATTCTAAGATAATACACATTATTAATATGACAATGTACAAAGAAACCCTCGTGTTAATTTCAGACAATGTAGAAAAGTTAAAAACAACTACAACAGATACAAAGACGCTATTAGAAACAGTTGACAAAAACTTTGCAATACTTAGGGCCAAGATAGATAATTTAAAGCCGCAATTTAGACATAAACGAGGACTAATTAACTTATTAGGCAAAGGATTAAAAACTGTAGCAGGAACAATGGACAGTGACGACGAAGAACACATTAATAATTCTTTAAAACTACTTTACGAAAACGACGGGCTTCTAGCTAACACAATACATAATCTAACTCAAATCAATACATTCTTAACACAGATACAAAACATAACTAATCATATTAACACACAACAAATACACGTTGAAAAATACTTGAATCAGTTTAAAAATATTTTTCAAAATAAAATAGCAACATTGGAAGACGAAGTAGTATTCATGAAACATATTTATCAAATTAATAATGATATAACACTATTACGTAACCACATTGACTTGTTTATTAAACATGTATTTCTTTGTATGTAAACTAATTTCTACATACATACATATATTCGCATATATTGTATGTATTATTATATAGCTATCAGATCTTTATAAAATATAGATAAACTATAGAAATTGGACTTAGATTTAGAGTCTTTAAAAATGTACATGTGTATGAATTAGTATCAAACAAACTTACTAAATAAAAATGGACTTCTACTGGAATCATGCTGAAGCATACATAAATTGTAAAATGCAATGTAAGCAGATCTTACTTTATATCTGTATCTGTATGAGTATTAAATAAATTGACAGAAAAAATATTGAAAGCATGCCGAAGCATGCATATTTAAAAGAATTCCTCACGTCACATAATTCTGTAAATAAAGAAATATTATGATTCTATGCTAAATGAAATACATAAATATGTATCTACTTTCTAAAAGAATAAAAAGAGCGAAATCGTAAATTCTAATAGTATAGATTTTTAACTGAAACACCACTACATCTCGGATGCTTGCGTCACTATGGACAAAAGAATGCTAAGACATGCATGTCATATCTACATACATATATTCGCATATATGTATGTAGATATGAATACATTTGCATATGTACACACTTACATATGTATATATTTTCAATAAAAATAATGGATTTAAAAATTATGTTAATGTTCTCTATTTCAAGTAGTAAAATCAAAAAAAGTAGTGATACATCAGAAGAAAAAATAAATAGAACAAGTGACTGACTGACCAACTCATATGTATATACAACCTTTCTGACATGAAGATAAAGCATACTTAAACACTGCAGAAATATGTATACAATACGCTAAGCTTTAATACCATAAGAAAAACAAAAAAACACAAAAAAAAATAAAACATCATCTAGATCATCAAATAAAAGGGATAGGTGATCACCCTTCATAAAATAAACATATAGCCTATTAATGTAAGCATAGTAACATTATCAAGTAACACAATTTGGGCAATTAAAATTTTAAGATTTAATTACCCATAACGCCGATAAAGGACAGCCAGAAATTCCGACATGCAAAGTCATCTTGTATACTAGAGGAACCGTCGAGAGGATAGACCTAAATTCACAGAAACAATTTCATTATGAAACCACCATTTGATTTTAAATGTTTATCAATAAAAAAGGAAAGAGAAGCAAACTGGTTAACAAAAAACTAGCATCACCTAAGCTGGACTGATGGATCAGTTTCATTTTAAAGCTTTTGTAATTTTTTAAAAGCCATTGCAAGATTTTCTAAAATAGACATACGTAAAAGGTGAAAAAAAGACGATGGTTGAAAAAAATTTTACACCGAAAAATTTCTATCGGTTACTATATAGGCTACATCAACTTTAAACAAATGGAAATAAAATATATTAAATATTCCTACTATAGTTACTACAACTAGAGAGGAATTCAATTTTACTTAAAAGAGAAACTCCTCACAAACTTTTAAGTAAATACATCTAAAACTTAAAAGAAAGTTTTTTTAATTTCAAATAAAAAAACTATGGAGATATTTCACTTCTATACACAAAAGACCAGGCGAATATTTACAACAGAAATAAAAGACGGCACATGACAAAAAAAAATACATTCAACAGGGAGCCAAAGACTTATTTGTATGTACATAAATAAATACATAAAATCAATTTGTAGATCCATATGTACATTTCTTACCTATGTTCAAGTATTTATTGGATTTTAACAATCACACTTACATATCTACATAATGAAAACATACAAACCGTTCTCCAAGCTATTGACGCTTGAAGACGAAAGTCCAAGAAGTCAAATGTACTTAAATAAACCAACTTATCACAGACGAGTCAAACTCTATCGCGCACACACACATACACACACAAAATCGTCACGATCTTACACAAGAATTTTGTAAAATCTGAAATTAATATTTATACAGATATAAACAGAGTTCTCGCTGAACCTTAATAGTGAACAGACATCTTAGCGGAGTTTTTTTTTCATATACATATTAAACAAACAAAAAATCATACAAAAAATATTCGTAATACATAATAACAGTAATACATATTAACTTTGATAAATAAGCAAAGCAAATATTGCTGATATTTTTTTTACATAGCAAGAAACAAAAAAACAAACAAAAACCGCAAACAAAGTCCCCTTGAGGAATACTCTACATGAGTACCTCAAAAACAAAAAATTGTGAAGTGAGTTCAAACGGCAGAAATGCATATTTTACTGTGAGTTCTGTAGCTCTTAATGTTAACAATAAAAATAAAAAATCTGATGATAGTCTTTTTCTAACGGCAAAGCCACTTTTTCGTCAGCGATCAACTTCGCTTTGTCCAATGCCAACTAGTGATTCGTTAACATTACAATTGCCTAGTACTTATTCATATAAGTCAGCGATATCATACCCTTCGGCCTCGTATACATCACTTAACAAGGTTATCACTACAGATAACAGTAGCACTAAAGTCAAGGTCGAAGTCGGAATGGATAGGTATATAACTGTAATAAAGCGTGGGCGAAGCCCAAATTCTTCAAAAATTTCATCTGCTCCACAGATGTCTAGGGAGAACAGCGCATCATCTACTAATCCTCAAAATCGGTTTTCACTATTGCAAGACAATAACGACAAGCCCGCTGCATTATCGCTAAAGTCTTTTAAGCCACCACCTATCTATCTGAGAGAAAAAAACTCTAACACGCTTTTAAAAAAACTATTGTCGGCCATTGGTGAAAATACTTTTCACATCATTCCAATTAAACGAGGTAATATTGATGAAACTAAGATCCAAATATATGATGAAAAAGATTTCCGGAAAATTATTAGTGAATTTGAAAAAAACAAAACAAATTTTTACACCTATCAACTTAAAAGTGCTAAAGGCCTACAAATAGTATTAAAGGGCATAGATTCATATGTTGACCCCGAAGAAGTAAAATGTGCTCCTATCGACAAAGGATTTAAGGTTAAAAATGTTACTAATATAATTAACAGAGAAAAGGTCCCCCAACCCCTATTCGGGTCGAACTGGAACCGAATGACACACAATTGAAAAAAAATGAAACCCATCCAATTTATAGCGTAAAGTTTCTCTTGCACCGAAAAATCATAATTGAAGAGCCACGTAAGCTTTCATGACCCGTACAGTGCCACAATTGCCAAGAATATGGCCATACTAAAACTTACTGCAAATTACCTACAGTTTGTGTTATCTGCGGTGAATTGCACGGCTAGCTGTACGAAGGCAAAAGATCAAGCTGAAAAAAAATGTAGTAATTGTGGAAGTAATCATACTGCTTACTACAGAGGATGTCCTGTATATTCTTTCGTTAAAAAGACTATGGGACAAAAACATAAATTAGCTCCAGTTCAATCAGCAAACGCTTTCTCCGCCAATTTTCCTACAATGAGCCAACCAAGTACTTCACGTGTATCATATGCCGGTGCTGTTAAGACAAATTATTTTCCCACGCAGAAAGTGTCCCCACCAAGTAATTTAACAAATGCGAACACAAGTTTTAATTTCAGTCGCCTTGAAGCCAATATTGATAATCTGGTGCAAACTACAAACAACTTTACTACAAATATGACTAATATGATGCAAGAAATGCTGCGAATGCAGAATACACTGCTTCAAGCATTAGTTAACAAACCATGAACACGTTAAAAATATGTTTCTGGAACGCAAACGGCATTCGCCAACATAAAAATGAACTTGAGCACTTCCTCACGGAAAAAAAAATTGATATAATGTTGGTCTCAGAGACTCATTTGACTTCGAGAAGTCTTTTTAAAATTCCTGGCTACATCTTATATGATTGAAGGGACCCAAGAGGAAGAGCATGCCCACCGCATGCTCTTCCTCTTCAGCAATTCTAATAAGGTCAAGACTCAAGCATTATATTATTGACAACATTTTTGAAGAACATCTACAAGCAACGAATATTTGTATTGAAAATTTTTGCACTAATTTTGTAATATCATCAATTTACTCCCCTCCCAGATTCGCAATTACTGAAGATCAATATGAGGATTTCTTCAAATCTCTTGGCCCGTGTTTCGTAGCAGCTGGGGACTATAATGCCAAACATACGTTCTGGGGTTCGCGTCTTATCACACCCAGAGGTCGAGCGTTGTTCAACACAATTTCAAAAATGGGCTTGGACATCATTTTGAGTGGGGAGCCCACTTACTGGCCTACAGACATACAAAAAATTCCGGATGTTATAGATTTTGGCGTCATGAAAAATATCTCTAGGGATTTAATTCAAGTTGAAGCTTCTCTAGATCTCTCGTCCGACCACTCTCCCACGATCGTTTCAATTTGTAGCCCATTAAGAAGTGACTTACCTCATCCTTATGTGAAGATGATAAATCGTGTTAATTGGCTGGGATTCAAAAAATATCTTAGTAGTCATTGCACAGAAAATATTACGCTAAGAACACCCGATGATATTGAATCTAACATTACCAACCTTAATGAAAATATTAAACAGGCTGCTGAACATGCCACTACCTGCCATCCGCAGACTGGGTTTAATAGAATTTATTCTACTGATATTGAACGTCTCGTGTGTGAAAAAAGAAGAGCTAGAAGGGAATGGCAACAGCACAGATCACCTCAACATAAAAATAGGTTTAAAGAGTGCACTAAACGACTCCAAGAGTTGCTTGCATTTGAAAAAACTGCATCTCTTAAAAATTATCTGGAAGGTCTTGATGTCACACCAGCATCTAATTACTCTTTGTGGCGCGCTGCTAGAAAGCTTAAAACACCCGTCGAGTTTAAACCACCTCTGCGCACATCTACCGGAGATTGGGCAAGAAGCGACTCTGAAAAAGGTAAATTATTTGCTGAGCATTTAAAATCCGTATTTACCCCAAACTCATGTTCTGGTGCTGTTGATTTGCCGAGTGTAGTTGCGCTACCCCCTCGATCCATAAAATTTAAGACGCGTGATGTACAAAAACTAATTGCTGAACTCAACCCGAAAAAAGTCCCGGGTATTGATGAAATTAGTAACCAGATGCTGATGAAGTTGCCTCGTATTGCAATTATTATCCTGTTATTAATTTTTAATGCCATTTTACGTCTGGAGTATTATCCAAACAGCTGGAAGCTTGCCAAGGTTAAAATGATTCCAAAGCCGGGCAAAGATCTTACCAAGGCTGAGTCACATAGGCCAATAAGTTTACTGTCAACAATGTCAAAGCTCTTTGAAAAGTTACTCATGATAAAATTGTCCCCAATTCTAACTGATAATGAGTGCATACCAGACCATCAATTTGGTTTTAGAAGTCAGCATAGCACCATTGAACAAACTCATAGATTGGTTCAATTTATACGAAAAACTTTTGAAGAAAATAAATATTGTTCTGCCCTCTTCATTGATGTTTCTCAGGCATTTGATAAAGTATGGCATGAAGGCCTTATTTTAAAATTGAAATCATATCTACCAGTAAATTGTCTGAAGCTATTGGAAAGTTATATTACTACCCGGAAGTTCACGGTTGTTGAAGGAGACTTCATGAGTGTGCCCGAATCTATATCATCCGGTGTGCCACAGGGGCGCATATTGCGGCCAGTGTTGTATTTGATTTGTACTTGTGATATGCCTTTGAGCAGCAATATCCATACATCTACATTTGCCGATGATACAGCCTGTCTAGTATGCACGAAAACCCTCACGAGGCTTCCCGATATCTACAAGAACATATTACACAGCTGGAACTATGGTTAAACTTATGGAGAATTAAAGTTAACGAACAAAAGTGTGTTCAGCTAACATTTACCCTGCGAAGAGATACTTGTTCTCCAATTCGAATCAACAATCAAGTTGTTCCTCAACATTCACATGTAAAATACCTTGGTATACACCTTGATCGACGGCTTACATGGAAACACCATATTGACTCAAAGCTAACACAAATGAAACTTAAATTAACTCAGATACATTGGCTGATTGGTAGAAATTCAACACTCCGTCTAGATTGCAAACAAAACAAAAATTCCTACAGACATATAAATGCCCAAATTCCTATAGATACATATTACAATAACACCGCCCGCCTACCTCAAATCAAGGACAGCCTTAAACTGCTACATATACATACATACATACACACACATATAGGCACATTCTCTCTATCTATATGCAAGTGGCGGATGAGCTGAGCAGCAGACCTGTTAGTGACAAAAAGTCACAAATTCATAAGGAAACGCAGACGGAAGAACCGTCAAGGCCAACCTTTGTGCTAAACGCAACCCCAAAGCGCAAAAGAGATCCAAGCACTCTTAGCCTAAAGGGGAACAAATCTAAGAAGAAGAAAGGTGTAACCCCCAATAAGTCGGCTAAGAATAGCGGAAATAATATACCCAGTGAGGCAGGCAGTAGTACGGCTGGTAAGCCAGGAGTGAATGTTAAAGATCCTGGCTGGGTTAAAGTCTATACCAGAGTTAGAAATAAAAAGAAGACAGTAAGACCAGATGCTTTGGTAATTAAAACGTGCGGGGATGCTTCATATGCTGATATCCTCAGACAAGTGAAGAAAGACCCAAAGTTGAATAATCTGGGCCAAAATGTGAAGAACATTAGGAAGACTGGTAAGGGTGAATTGTTGTTGGAGTTGAATAAACCCGCGCACCAGGATACAAGTGAGTTCAGATCGACAGTAGAATCGGTACTAGGTGAGGTCGCCGAAGTAAGGGCATTATCCCATGAGGTTAGAGTCGAGATTAGGGATATAGATGAGGTAACCTCTAAGCAGGACGTTTATGAAGCCCTCATAAAAGCATCCGACGATTTGAAATCTCTGCAGCCTGCTGCAATTAAATCGTTAAGGAGAGCGTACGGAGGAACACAAACTGCCACCATTGGCGTAAGTGCTGCCATAGCTAGCCGTCTTGTGCAGATGGCGAAGATACGCGTTGGTTGGGTCGTCTGCCGAATACGCGAAAAGGCAACGCCGATAAGGTGCTATAAATAAAGGGGAAGGACCTTTCTAATAATTGCTTACGGTGTGGCGAAACCGGCCACAAAATTGGAACGTGCTCCAATGGGAATGGAACAGACACCGCTAGTGACCATGTCACCGGATGTGTAGTTTGTCCGTACTACAAAAAAGCGCTACAGAAACTTAAGGTTTAAAACAAAACTTAAGGCATCAAAATGCGTATATTACAGTTAAATCTCAACCATTGCCAGGCAGCTCAAGAGCTTCTTAAGCAAAGCGTTCGAGATTTAAATGTACACGTCGCTGTGCTGAGTTAGCCATATAGGATCATGGGATCTGTAAATTGGGTTTCTGATAACACGGATACATCGGCGATATGGAACACCAGCACCTTAACACTACGGGATAGAAAAACATCACAATGTGGGTATGCCTGAGCCACTATCTCTGGTATCACATTATACAGCTGCTATATTCCCCCTAGGTATTCTATAGAGGACTTTCGAAGCATAGTTGATAATATAGTAACAGATGCAGCTACCAAAAACCCAGTCATAATAGCAGGTGACTTTAATGCGTGGGCTGTTGAATGGGGCTGCCCCTTGACGAATGCTAGAGGTAGAGTGCTCTTGGAAGCCTTTTCTGCATTGAGTGTTGTACTCATGAATAATGGAGTTGAACAAACTTTCAGACGACGTGATACTGGTTCGGTAATTGACATTACGTTTGCCAGTAGCAGCATCACAAGCCAGGTGAACTGGAGATTATCTGACATTTATACTCATAGCGATCATAGCGCTATAATCATAGATGTACAAGATGAACAGCACCATGTGGCTGTACAAGCACGAGGCTTGACAGGCTGGAAGGTAAATACCTTTGATAAGGATATCTTTGCAGCTTATATGGAGAACATGCAACTGAATGGTTCGGCTGAAGATATGGCAGAACAATTAGTAAGCCATATCACGAGTGCGTGTAATGTAAGCATGACGAAGCGTAAAAGGTCACCAAATAAGCCTCCAGTTTACTGGTGGAATGATGAAATTGCTAGGTTGCTTTCGGAGTGCATAAGCTCCCGAAGGCAGTATACAAGAACGCGAGGTAGTCTAGAGAACAGGATAAAAGGAAAGCGTTGAAGATTGCAATACGTAGGAGTAAGCGCAGCTGTTTCCTTAATATATATGAGGAAGTAGATGGTAATCCTTGGGGCCTTGCATATAAACTGGTAACCAAGAGACTTAAATGTCTTGGTCCATCGCCGCTAAGAGAGGAGCCTATCCTCAGGGGAATTGTAGATCATCTCTTTCCCCAACAGGAAATTCCTACGTGGCAATACAGCTATTCCGCTGGATTTTCCGATATTCCTCCGGTTACGATTTCCGAGATAGAAGGCGCTGTCTCAAAATTTAAAGACAAGAAGGCACCAGGCTTAGATTGTATTCCAAATATGGTGCTAAAAGAAGCTGTCAAACTCCACCCTGAGTACTTTTTGAAGGTAATAAGCGCATGCTTGTGGAAAAGACAAAAGCTGGTACTGTTACCTAAGGATAATAAGCCGCTAGACGACCCCTCCTCTTATCGTCCACTGTGTATGATAGATACGAGTGAGAAACTGCTAGAAAGTATAATCTGTAGAAGATTGGAAGGCTGTGTTGAAGCTAAGAATGGTTTATCAAATAACCAATATGGCTTCAGGAAAGCAAGATCAACAGTGGATGCTATCAAGGTTGTAGTAGAAACTGCTGCTAGGGCTATCCAAGGAGAGAGGTGGAGAAATGGAACTAATGAGTATTATGTAGTCGTAACTCTAGACTTAAAGAACGCCTTCAACACGGCAAACTGGGGACGTATTGTTGAAGCCTTAGCAAGATTAGACATCCCAGGATATTTACTGGCAATTATACAGAATTATTTCCGAAATAGAGAGCTAGTTTATGATACCGATAAAGGTACTAGGAGACGCCAGATAATTGGCGGGGTGCCTCAAGTATCAGTACTTGGCCCACTACTGTGGAACGTCATGTACAATGGAGTATTGAGGTTAAATCTACCTGAGAAGGCAAAGATAGTTGGATTCGCAGACGACATAGCGTTAGTATGTGAAGCAAAAGAGTTACTAGAGGCGGAAACCATTGCAAATGATAGTATTCAGATCGTTAGGTCTTGGCTCAGGTCAATGGGTCTAGCTCTAGCTGACCATAAAACAGAGGCGGTTCTGATTAATAGTCGGAAAAGTAGGGAAACCATTAGGCTTAATATTGGTAAGTGTAGCATAGAATCCAGGGAATGTCTAAAATACCTTGGAGTCATGATTGACACACGTCTATCTTTTCATGAGCACTTTAAGTATATAGGTGCCAGAGCATCGAAGACCTGCTCAGCTCTATCCCGAATCATGCCGAATACAAGAGGTCCAAAATATCTGCAGAGGAAATTGATCTCTAGTGTAGTTAAAAGCATTATCCTATATACATCCCCTATATGGTCAGGTTCACTGAGATATTCTACGTATGTGAATCTGATATCCCCTGTGTAGAGGCTGGCCGCCCTGCGAGTATGTAGCGCATTCCGAACTGTGTCCGACGAGGCAGCTTTTGCCATTGCCGGTTTGATGCCCATCGAATTAGAGGCGATATTGGAGAGTACGGATGGTGTGACAGATTTGTGCCTACGTAAGTGGCAGGCACGATGGACAGCGACTGATAAGGGAAGATGGACTTACTCACTGATACCTGACATCAGTACATGGTTATCAAGAAAGCACGGTGACTTGAACTACTATATTACACAGTTTTTGACTGGACATGGTTGCTTCAGGTCGTACTTGTACCGTTTCGGACATGACAGTATTCCGTTTTGTCCGAGCTGTGATGGTAATGTCGTGGAAGATGCCGAACATGTGTTCTTCATCTGTCCACGATTTGATAGTAGAAGAGAGTGCTTAGAAGTAGATTTAGGGCGCAGAATTAGGCCGGACAACATAGTTCCAACCATGTTGAATTCTTTGTATAACTGGACGTGTGTATGTAATTTTGCAAAATTCGTTCTATTAGAACTTCGTAGGTTAGAAGAGATTCGCAGAAGAATCTCTTTAGGTTAGATTAGGTCTAGGACCTATTCCCACCCCGTGATGTAAAGCCTTGCGGCAGTACCACGGGGAAGGTTTGGGTCAGTGTAAAGGGCTGTTTTAGCGTGTTAAAGTCTCGCACTCCTGGCAAACACCATCACTGCCAGGGTCTTTCGATGATTTCATCCCATTCATCCCATGAATACAAAAAAAAAAAAAAACATTCTCTTTATCTATCACAACAACACCCTCCCCCACCACAAATCACAATCAGCCTTAAACTCCTACGAACATTCATATATACAGATTCCCACGGATACGTATTACATGAACACTCTCACCTCGCCTTTCATAAATCACAGACAGCCTTGAACTCTTACAGACATACATACATATATATATATATAAACAGATTCCCACGGATACATTTTACAACAACTCCTCGCCCTTCACCAGTCGATCTACCTGAAATACACCCCGCCCCCCACCAAGCACAGCTTCGCTTAAGTTCCAACAAGCATAAACACCACCAAATTCCCACTGTTACATATTACAAAACACCCTCACCTACCCAAATCACGGTCAGGCTTAAGGTCTCACAATCTAGACACACCCAGCCCTCCACCAAGAACAGCCACTTCAATTCCTACAGCTAGACACACCCACAAATTTTCCGTCAGCATTAAGAAAAATCATTTCCATGATTTTCCCGTCGGCATTTAAAAAAAATAAGCATGTTTTCCCGTCGGCATTCGAAAAAAATTAACATGTTTTCCCGTCGGCATTTGAAAAATATAAAGATGTTTTCCCGTCGGCATTTAAAAAAAATAAAGATGTTTTCCCGTCGGCATTAGAAAATCATATACATAAAAAAACTTCAAACCTATAAACCCCCTTAATGTATTCCCACAAAATATTCCGCGCACAAGTTCCCACGGTCATACATACATACATACATACATACACACATACATACACTTAATATAAACAAAAAACAGTTAATGTAAACAAAAAAACTTAATGCAAACAAAAAAAAAATCTCAAAGCGCACCGAAAACACAATTTCTCAAATTTCAGACAAATTTCACAAAATTCAGCAAAATTTTAAAGAATTCTTGGAAATTTCACCCAAATTTCAGCAAAATTTTAAAATTTTAATTGAGCCAGAATGCCCATTCCCCTACTACTGTTGTGGCCAGAACTCTCGAGGTTGTCTCAACCACGTAGGTCCATGCAAGAACTCCACGACTTGTTAAGTCGGCGGGGTTGTCCTTGGAATCTAAATGGGATCAATTCTTATTACCAACTTTCTTTACAATTGAAGCCACCCTATTTTTAACAAAAGTAGGCCAAGGGCAGAAAGGTTTTTTGAGCCAGGACAGAACAATAGTAGAATTCGACCACAAAAATATCTTTTTCTTATCAACTTCTAATTTACTACATAGTGATTCTACCATATTTGCCATCAGGACTGCTCCACATAGTTCTAAACGGGGCAATGATTCGCACTTTACGGGAGCTACCTTTGTTTTTGCTACTAGCAAGTGCGTCGTGATCCCGTTGGAAGAAATACTTCAGTATCTTTCTCAGGGAGAGAAGAATTAATCCATCTAGGAATGTTGATTTTCTCTATATTGGGGTAATCATTCATAAATGTGCGCCATTGAGATAGGGTTAGGGGGTGTAAACTTTCGTCCCAATCTGTTTTGTCTTTCCAAATTTGCTGCATTAGAATTTTTGCTACAATAATCTTGGGACAGAGCCAACCGACGGGGTCAAACAACTTTGCAATTTCAGACAAGATAGAACGCTTCGTAACAATATCCTGGCGTGGTTGCAATGTAAGGTTAAAGAAGAAGCTATCTTTATTCGCATTCCATCGCAAGCCTATGGTTTTGATTGTACTGGCATCAGAAAATTTAAAGAAATCTGCGTTAAGCATACTATCACTGGGTAAATCTTCTATACGTAATAGTTCTATACTTCTCTTAAAAGCATCTTCTAGCTCATGTGAGCCAGCTAGTACGTCGTCGACATACATTTGGGTTTTCAAAATTTCAGATGCCGCAGGACTTAGGGTTTTACAATCGTCTGCCAATTGTAAAAGAGTACTAATAGCTAAATACGGCGCACAGTTCACTCCAAAAGTGACCGTATTAAGCTCGCCGTTCTTTATAACAGCGTCAGGATTGTCACGAAACAATATCCTTTGATATTGTGTTTGATCTGGACGAATTAGTATCTAATGATACATTTTATCCGCATTAAAAACGTAGCGGAAAAAACGCCATCGAAGCAATATAACAGTTAGGTCCGTTTGCAAAACAGGCCCAGGGTATAAAACATTATTAAGGCTTACGCCATTGGAGGAAGGGTGTGACGCGTTAAATACTACTCTGAGCTTAGTGGTCACGCTATCGAGTTTAAATACTGCATGGTGGGGTAAATAGTAGTTAATCTCACGATAAATGTGGTTTTCTGCATTTTTTAAATATCTCATCTCGAAATATTCCCGAATTACGCTGTTATATTGGGACTTTACTTCAGGGGTTCTCAAAAGCCGAGATTCATTGTTATAATGTCTCCCGTTATTCCCTTAACACGAGCTAACGTAATTTAAGTATGTATATACATACATACATATAAACATACAAACATACAACCTTAAATTATTTTAATTAAATGCACTTCCGCTCTCACGATAAAAATGCAGCTTACATTTTTAGTTCAGACATTTTTCCAGGAGTTGTTTACACTTTAAAATTAATAAAGTGCAATTTTATATATTTTTATTTTTGAATAAGTGCAATAACTTCTTTTTCCAAATAATTTTAACATAAGTTTGCTTTGTTATCAATACCAAAGACAGGAAACAAAGCACACTTATGATTGATCAGCAAAAATCGACAAAGAAACATTTTTAACTATTAAGCATAAAATTAGTATTTAAGAAAGGAAAAATTATAATAAAGATATAGTTTAATTTCAAAAGTAAAAGTGTGAAGTGTTTTTTTTTTTAAGTATCATTAATTGATACATTTAAGTGGCGCAGTCGGTAGGATACCCGTGTATTCTTATATAAAGAAAGGATATTTAATATTTTAATATTTTAAACGGGTGATCCTTAAAATTAATTTTTGTCCGGAAGATCGGAAAAAAATAAAATCCTTTAAAAGATTAAAGGATAACAACAAAAAATATATTCAAAAAAACTTTTTTGTCCGAAAGATCGGGAAAAATTAAAATCCTTAACGGATAACAACAAAAAATATATTCGAAAAAACTTTTTTTCCGGAGGATAGGAAAAAATTAAAATCCTTTAAAAGATTAAAGGATAAAAAACAAAATATTTGAAAGAACTTTTTTATCCGAAATATTGAAAAAAAAAAATTAAAAACAAAATTTATATTCAAAAGAACCTTTAAAATCCTTTAAAAAGATTCTAATAAAAATAAAAAAAAAATATATAAAAACATTAAAGAAAAAAATATTAAAAAAAATCATCGGTAACTGAGTGAAAAACATTTAAAAACAACTAGAGAAATTTATCAAAAGAAACAACAGTGGAGCCACAAAGAAGTTAAAAACGAACAACAACTAATTAAAGAAGCCATTATAGAAAACAACAAAAAAAAATCTAAGAAAACAACAGCGGAGCAACGAAGAAACTATAAAACAAATAATTAATTAAGGTATTTAGAATTAATATATGTATATATATACTATTAAAATTTAGAGAAAAAAACAAAGAAATATTTTAGCCATAAGAGATAAGTGCTTTTGTATTTGCCATAAAGAAAAAAGTTCATAAATTTTTTTGTACGATCTGATGAGTGATACTGATTCGTTATCTGACTACCCATCGGATATAGATTTTATTGAAGAGGATATAGACTCTTACCCAGACTATATTTTAGACTCAGGGATGGAATCTAACGACGGTTACCTGACGGATATTAACACAGAAGAAGTAAGGAATAGGAAACTCACCAGAAATAAACGTTACTTTAGAAAAATATTAAGAAATTTTTATAGAAGAAGGTTGTTTAGAAATAACCAACAAGATGACTGAACAAACCCAACCACTTTCAATTAGCATCAACCCATTAAAATATATAAATCAACTCCCAGAATTTAGCGGCGACTATCGTGACTTACAAACATTCACTAACTTAATAGATAGGGTCCACCCTTTGCTAACCGCTTATGATGAACCATCACAGTTACTTTTTTCCGATATGATTAAGAGCAAATTAACTGGAAAGGCAAGGGAAGTTATAGAAATCAATTGTCAAGCTCAATCATGGATATCAATAAAGAACGTACTAAATAACAATTTCGGTGACAGATGCGGTTTAGAGGAACTTTTCGATAGGCTTAAAAGCACAACTTTTAAAACTAATAGTGTGGAATTTTATAATGAAATCAAGCAGCGACTTAGAAATCTTAACAACAAAACAATTATGATAATTGGTCCTGGTCCTGCAGCTAACCAATGTGCAAAGGACAACATGAAATCTGCCCTAAATATATTCAAGGAAAAAATACCCGAACCCATGCGTACCATACTAACATGTAGAAACCCTGAAAGTCTAGAAATGGCGATGGAAATTCTATTCTAGGCTGGCTATGCATACGTTACGTCACCAAACACGATATTTTCCACTCATGGAAGACCACCAAAACAGGAACACAAACACCGGCAGTACTACAAATACAATAATAGAACTTACAATAACCATAGTACAACACAAACCAATAATCGCGACACACAAAAGAAATTTTTACACCACCAACCTAACTTTCAGAATCATTATCAGAATAATCCAAATAACTCTCATAATTGGCGAGAAGGAAACTACAGAAATGTTACTCACAACGGACAAAACTTCCAAAGACAAAATAATTGGAATCGCTTCCGACAACAGGACACACAACGCGCAAACAATTTCCCAAGACCCGAACCTATGGACATTAATAACCTCGAAACACAGACTAAACCAACTATGGACGAAAATTTTCGCTATTCAGCCTCAGGGAACTTCCATATATAAAAATAATATCGAAATTGGGACACCTAAAACTAATCATAGATACAGGTGCAACCAA
Organism: Nowickia ferox; assembly: GCA_936439885.1. Taxonomy (NCBI): domain Eukaryota; kingdom Metazoa; phylum Arthropoda; class Insecta; order Diptera; family Tachinidae; genus Nowickia; species Nowickia ferox. The sequence goes on along the minus strand of OW387024.1, from coordinate 51,208,017 downwards.
TTCTATTTTAAATCCAAACATATGCCATCTCAAATGGATAAGAAAAATTGAACCAATTTCAATTAAAACTTTGCAGCATAGAATAAATCTTTATGAAAAAGCCAGAATTCCTACTTTCAAGGAGTTCGGCACAAATATGACGGACTTATAGGTAATGATTTACTTAGGCCGTTAAAAGCAAAAATATTTTACGAAACCAATACAATCAAAATCGGAGAAAATAAACTCCCTCTTTTTATTAAGAGTACAGACCAACAGGAGAAACAGGAAAAACAGGACGAATAAAATAATTATATCAAAGAGCTACACAGGAACGGAATAATGAACAAAAAAATCATAGACGTAGAATTTAATTTTGCATCCAATTTCGAATCATTAAATGATCAAATTAGAACAGAGCATTTGAATACTGAAGAAAGATCACAATTATTACAGATAATAAATAAATATCATGACATTTTCTACCAGGAAAACGACAAACTTTCATTCACTTCTGCTATAAAACATAAAATTCGAACCACCAACAATATACCTATATTTTCAAAATCATACAGATACCCATACGTACATAAAAAAGAGGTAGAAGATCAGATCAAAGACATGTTGAGAAATAAAATAATTAGAAACAGTAATTCACCATACTCAGCTCCAATTTGGATAGTGCCAAAGAAGGCCGACGCTAGTGGAAAACCAAAATGGAGACTAGTCGTTGATTATCGTAAACTAAATGAAGTTACGATAGGTGATAAATTTCCTATCCCAAATATAGACGAGATACTAGAAAAAGTGGGAAGAAGCCAATATTTTACCACTCTCGATCTAGCAAAGGGATTTCACTAGATTGAAATAGAGGAAGAAGACATCCACAAAACTGCATTTAGTGTCGAAGGCGGGCATTATTATGAGTTTCTCCGAATGCCATTTGGACTGAAAACAGCCCCTGCGACAAAGACTTCAAAGACTTATGAATAGTATACTGCACGATTATATTAACAAAATATGCTTAGTGTACTTGGACGATATAATTATATTTTCAACATCTTTACAAGAACACATAAATTCACTTCGACTCATATTTACAAGGCTTCATGAAGCTAATTTAAAGATTCAGCTAGACAAATCAGAATTTTTGAAAAGGGAAACAGAGTTTCTCGGATATATAGTTACAACAGAAGGAGTTAAGCCTAACCCCAAAAAGATAGAATGTGTCATTAATTTTCCAATACCTAAAACAACAAAGCAAAGTAAACAGTTTCTAGGATTAACCGGCTATTACAGATATTATTCGTATATAGCTAATCCCATGACTAAATATTTGAAGAAAGATTGCAAAATAAACATAAATGACCCAGAATATGAAAAAAGCTTTAGTACCCTTAAGACACTATTAACACACGACCCAATACTAGCATATCCGGATTTTACGAAAACATTTACACTTACTACTGATGCCAGCAACTACGCCTTAGGAGTAGTGCTTTCCCAAAATAACAACCCAATATGTTACGCCAGCCGTACCCTCAACTCACACGAAATAAATTACAGTACAATAGAGAAGGAATTATTGGCCATCATATGGGCTACAAAATATTTTAGACCGTACCTTTTTGGACGTAAATTTATAAAAGAAACTGATCACAAGCCACTAACATGGCTTTTCTCTATTAAGGAACCTAATTGAAAACTTGTAAGTTGGAGGCTAAAATTATCAGAATTCGATTACGAAATAAGATATAAAAAGGGAACCAAGAATGCTAATGCTGACGCTTTATCTAGGATTGAAACTGAGCCTAGTAGCATAAATACATTGGAATCTGATAATGCAATAATAAAGGAAACTACATCACCAATAAATATGTTCAAAAATCAAGTTATTATTATAAAAACAACCTCTGGATCACTGAGGATAAAAAATAAAAGTATATTTGGAAATAAAAGAAAAATTGTTTATATGAAAGAAATGGACCGAGAAACAGCTATTACTTTGCTTAAAACCCGCTTTAATCCTACACAATTAAACGCTATTTTAATAGAAGAAGAATTTTATGAAACTTTTAAAAATACTTATGAAGAACTGTTCACTAATAATAAAAAATTTAGGATACTAAGATGTCCGCTCCAAACAGAGGATATAGAAGGTGAAAATAATTTAGGTGAAATTATAAAAAAAGAACACCTTGATAAAAATCATAGAGGAATAGAAGCAGTGTATAAGGAGCTAGTCACACGCATATACAATCCGAAGTTAAAACTAAGGATAACGCAATTTATAAATAGCTGCGAAATTTGTAACCTAGAAAAATACGATAGAAAACCTCCAAGGATACCCTATAAAATTAGAGAAACCCCATTTAAACCACTGGAAATACTACACATAGATGTGTTTTATACTTTAAATAAAAAATTATTTGTGACAGTTATTGATAAGTTTTCAAAATTTGCTTTAGCATTTCAAATAAATGGAAGAAGTTGGACAGAATTCAAAACAAAATTATTACAGATAATTAATACTTATGGAAAAATAAATAAAATTGTTGTAGATAATGAACTTGGATTTAAGGATATACCGATGCAGGAGTTCTTAAAGAAAGAAAACATACACATCCATTTCACTTCTAATAGTAACCACACGTCTAACGCGGATATTGAAAGGATACATAATACTATTAACGAACATATACGGATACTAAGACATGATAAAGAAAACCAAGACGAAACTATAGAAGATAAAATAACAAGAATAATAAGCTTTTATAATAATACGGTACACAGCACCACAGGTATTAAACCAATTGACTTTGTAAACGGCAAAATACATGATCTAATAGAATCCAGGAAAGGAAAGTATATACAGAAATGAAATGAAGATAGGAAAGATATAGAATTGGAAAATGAAACAAATTATATTAAGGAAATAAGGGATGGTAAAACCCACAATAAATATAGAAAAGTCAACGCAGTTAAAATAGATGACGACCACTTGCAGAATGTCAGAACTGGACATAAATATTATAAGACTCATGTTAAACCTAAAAAGAAATACCAAGACAGAGATAACCCAACTATAGTATCTACAACATAATCTCTTTTCAGATGACGACTTGGACTTTAATATTTACTCTGATCATATCTACAAGCGCACAATACCTAGATATTCAAGACTTGACAAACAATAATGGATACATTCCTATTAAATTAGATGAAATCAAACCAATAGAAACTTATTCTAAGATAATACACATTATTAATATGACAATGTACAAAGAAACCCTCGAGTTAATTTCAGACAATGTAGAAACGTTAAAAACAACTACAACAGTAGATTAGTAATGGCGGAGATAGTCCAAGTTTGGGAATTCAAAACCGGGAAAAAACAAAAATTTTGGCAACCCTGTACGAATGAGGGGATTTTGGGCATTTGAGATTTCGTTAGGCTGGTTGTGTGTGTGTGTGTGAGTTTGATTATTTATGTGTATGTTTGTATACTTGTATGCACAGCTTTTGTTGTTATTGTAGAGAAACGTTGTGCTTACAGCGGATGGATATATAAATGGATGTTTGTATGTGTGTATGACAGTGTGTGTGTGTGTATGAGTATGTGTGTGGGTGTGTGTGTTTTTACATGTTTGTTTGATGGTGTCCGATACTTTTGTTGTACTGGCAGACAATCATTATTATATCCAGTACGAAATGTTGATGGTGAAAATATGCTGACTAGCTTTTCACTTTCACTTGTCACCAGTACTACTCTCTAACTATCCTCCGTACAATACTTTGTGCTATAGACATTTAGCATGTGCTTGTCATTGAAAATCTACTAGTAACACTAAAACAATTGATTAGGTAGTGACTACGTAGTTCTTATGCGGTCATGAGACATACCAACCAGACAGTTAGTTACTAGTACATTTCTATAATTTACGTACATACAAATGTATGTATATTGACAAGTTATTGACAATTCCACCAAAAATACACCATATCTGCTTTTCTCCTTCTTTTATACTGACGGATAGAAGAAAACTTATTATACCAAATTGTTACTAGAATTTTAGTGTTGACACAAAGACACTTGCTCCCAGTCTGACTGTAGGGTACTGACAAGGGATCTGTGTATTTGTGTGTATGTAGTGATTGTTATTTGATAGACTTTGGTTTGCTGTTTTGAGTTATCGTTGCTATGCGTATGTAGGGTTATTGTATGTATGCATTTATGTTTGCGATCTCTGGGGAAATAATCTAATAGCTGCAGAGAGTGGCAACCCTGTTGGAAGTGGACAGGGAATGTATTTGGTAATGTATGTAATGGCTGTTTTTTATTGAGGTATAGAATTTTAAGTTGGCATCACTTTTTTAACTGGCGGCCATTTTGTCAGCTGTCAAGTGATTAATACTTAGTTTGGTTTGCCATTTCATCATGAACAGGTTGACAAAAGAACAACGCTTGCAAATCGTGCAAATTTATTTCGAAAATAATGGTTCAGTTCGCGAAGTTTACCGCAAGCTCCGTCCATTTTATGGTCGACATAATCGTCCATCAGAGCAATTAATTCGGTTAACCATGGATCGTTTTCGCACTACGTTTACTCTATGTGATAATACGCATCCGCAGAGACGTCGAGCAGTGCGCACCGAAGAAACAATTGCCGCTGTAGAGCAAAGTGTTGAAGAGGACCCGAATGAATCGATTCGCCACCGTGCACAGCAATAACCGACTATTTTGTTCCCGAATTGGATGGCATGAATGTGGATGAGTTGTGGTTCCAACAAGACGGCGCTACATGCCACACAGCGCACGTCACAATCGATTTATTGAAGGAAACATTTGATGAGCTCATAATTTCGCGGAATGGACCTGTCAATTGGCCACCAAGATCGTGTGATTTGACACCATTGGATTATTTTCTTTGGGGATATGTTAAGTCGCTCGTCTACGCCAACAAACCAGAAACGTTAGGGGACTTGGAAGCCAACATTCGTGGCGTTATTGCCAACATACGGCTTCATATGCTCGAAAAAGTGGTTGAAAATTGGACCTGTAGAATTGGCTTTATTCGAGCCAGCCGCGGCGGCCACATGCCCGAAATCATATTTAAACGTTAATGGCATAAAATTATCCTTCCAATAAAGCCAAATTGATGGACATTAAAACGATTTTCTTGTGTTTTATTTCAATTCGAAGTTCTATACCTCTAAAAAAAACACCCATTATATGTTGTTGGATTCATGTATGTGATCGTATCTATTTTTGCTTTGAAGAATATCATTGCTTGTGTGAATTACATCAACACTCTTTCATGCATATTTAGAAATTAAAGTATAGGTGTTTAAGAGGCTATTGACGTTGCTATTCTTATGGAGATAGAAAATATTGTGTTGACATAGGTTTTATATCTACAAGTGAATTTCATATATTAAATGTTTTGAGTCCAATCAGGTTGATAAGAAGAGCTTTTGAAAAGGGATAATGATATTTTTATTTCAGTATATTTTACTTTAATGTAAGAATTATAAAAAATAGGTTTTGGAGAAATACAGCAAAAACTTATAGAAGCTTTCACATGGCCCGATTTTTCTCGTACCTTTATATTGCAAACTGATGCTAGCGATTTTGTTCTGGATGTTGCTGTGTATATGAATTTCATCATATATCGTAATACCAACAGAGAATTGTGAAAATGTGTATGTGCGTGTATATATATATATATATATATATATATATATATATATATATATATATATATATATATATGTTTGTGTGTGTGTGTGTGTGTGTATATGAATTTCATCATATGTCGTAATAAATTAGATTCGATAACTACTACGCGATTCTCATATAATGTATATAAGTAGAAGAAATAATGTAGATTGTCATCAGTTACTTTGATATCTCAATAAGTAACAACCTATTTTCCAAACCAAATTTTTAAAGTGTTTGAAAACAATAAAAAACTACAAAAGTGTTAAAACTAATTATTGTTTGATAAACAAGTTTATAGTGTATAAAAAATAATTAAATAAATTGTTTATAACTAAAATAAATTGCTTATAAATAAAATAATTAATAAATTGTTTATAAATAAAATAATTAAATTAATTAATAAACAAATAAATAATTAAATAAAATGAATACCGCAAGTTGTACCATCTGCAATAAAGTCTTTACGACTCAAACAAAACTAAATCAGCATATGGAAACGCACTCATATGCTAACCAATCGATGGCTATGCTTGGAACTAGTAAGCTAAGTCTTCAAAACAAATATTGTGAGGATTGTGATGAGATGATCCCATTAATTGGTTATATGGCTCATGTCAGAACCACAAAACATAAAAACAGTTGTCAGCAAGAACGGATTGGAGATTTTCTCACTAAAAGAGCAAGTAACTTCAATGGGAGGATCGAGACATATATTCTCCTCAACAAAAATGTGGGCGTCTTGTTTCCGGAGGAGTTTCTCGCATCTGCAAAGAGCTCCATAGTACAACAACTCAATGAACGTAGTAGGATACATACTACATTTAAATTTAATATGGAGCTCACATGTGATTATATGAAGATGGTGAATGATGAGATGAATGTTTCCCAACTTGTACATATTTCGAAAATGATATTGGTGACTTTGTCTGATGACATAGAGGATATGTACAAGAAACAAGCCGAGGAGCTAAGAGCCAAAATGGAAGAATTTCAAGAGAGGGATAGCGGATGGACATTGATTTCAATAAATTCCCTTGAAGTTAATATAAACAAGGCGTCCATAATAAGAGGATCGAGCTTTATCCCTCTTCCAAAAAATATTGCAATGAAACGTGCATGCATAAATATCGAGAACAATGATATTTATTGCTTTAAATGGTGTCTCATTGCGGCTTTGTACACAAATAGCGGTCTGAATCCTAAACAACGGAAAAACTTTAAAAATTACAATATTACAAATATTTCTGATGAGAATATTAATGCAGGGGAAATTTTATTAAATTTTAAAGACCTAGAGTTTCCACTCCCGTTGAAGCAGATAAAACAATTCGAGAATCAAAATGATGTGAGCATAAACGTATTTGGTCATAATGGAACATCACTTATAGGACCATACTATGTAACGAAAGGAGAAAAACAAATTCATATTAATCTCTTATTGCTCCAGTCCAATGAAAACTTCCACTATATACTCATCAAGGATATATCAAAGTAAGTTTCATTTATGCATTTATGAAAAATCTGCTTTCATCTCTATTTAAAAAGTTACTTCCTATTGTTATATTTATTTATATCGTATTGGTATTTTCTATATTTTCTTCAGACTCCTTCGTTCCAGTATAACATCGCATAATCATAAGATCATGATATGCAACACCTGCCTATATCATACACATGATGATTATGTGTATAATCATCATAAAAATGTTTGTGTGAAAAAAGTCATCAGAATGCCAGAAGGTGAATATATTATCAAGTTTAAGAACTACTACAAACAGTTAGATGTACCATTTGTAATCTATGCGGACTTTGAGTCTATTTTGGAAAAAGTTGATGATGCTATAAGTAAAAGTACCACAAATGTACAGAAACATCACGCTTGTGCATTCGGTTATTTTATTAATTGCAGTTTTAAGAGAGAAAATAATTTATATAGACATTATTTTGGTGAAGATTCGGCGAATATATTTATCAAAAAAATTGTTGAAGATTGTACAGATATTTATTTAAATTATTTACTTAAAGTTAAGAAAATGTTCATAACCCCAATAGAAATAGCTCAATATAATAATGCAAAAAATTGTCATATATGTAAGAAAATATTAAATAACGATAAAGTTAGAGATCATTGTCATCTTACGGGCAATTATCGTGGGGCAGCTCATAGCGAATGTAATTTAAATTATAAAACACCTCACTTTATACCGGTTATATTGCATAATCTTTCCGCATATGATATACACATATTTTTCAAAGAACTTTCTTCTATAAAATATTCTACAATAAAAGTGATTCCCCAGAACACAGAGAGTTATATTTCTCTTTCAATTTTCATCAGATTAGATGAAAAATATGGATTCGAAATAAGATTTATAGACTCGTTTAGATTTATGGCTTCGAGTTTAGATACGTTAGCGAAAAATCTTGATAGCAATGATTTTAACACTATTCGGTCATGTTTCGTTGATGAAGCTCATTTCAACCTGATTAGAAAAAAGGGTGTATTTCCCTACTCTTACATGGATTCCATGACTAAGTTTAAGGAAATTAAACTGCCTAGTAGAGAAGAGTTCTTCAATATTCTAACGAATGAAGAATGTAATGTAGTTGAGTATGAACATGCTCAAAAAATATGGAGAGAGTTTAACTGTAAAACCCTCCTTGACTATACTGAACTCTACTTAAAGACAGATGTTCTTCTTCTAACCGACGTGTTTGAAAATTTTAGAAAAATTTGTAGAGATATATACGATTTGGACCCCTGCCACTATTATACAGCACCAGGCTTATCTTGGGATGCAATGTTGAAAACCACAGAAGTTTCACTGGAACAGTTCACTGATTCCGAAATGTATATGTTTATGCAAAACGGAATTAGAGGTGGACTAGTTCAATGCTCGCAAAGATATTCGAAGGCGAATAACAAATATTTGGAAGATTTTGATGCATCAAAACCATCAGAATTTCTTGTATACTTAGACGCTAACAACTTGTATGGTTGGGCGATGTCGGAATATCTTCCTTGCGGTGAATTTGAGTGGGTATGTGACACTGATTTTGATGTTAAAAAAATTACTGATACTGCAGAGTATGGGTACATTTTGGAAGTGGATATAGATTATCCCGATTCAGTACATGATCTGCATAATGGTTTGCCATTTTGCCCCCAAAATAAGGCCCTGGGGGGATCCAAAATCAAAAAATTAGTTGCAGACTTACACTCAAAAACAAATTACACCATACACTATAGAATTTTAAAACAAGCCATTTCAAATGGCATCATCTTAAAACAAATCCATAGAATACTCAGATTTAAGCAATCCCCTTGGCTTAAAAAATATATTGACTTAAACACATTTCATAGGACAAATGCTAAAAATAATTTTGAAAAAGATTTCTTCAAACTTTTAAACAATGCTGTTTACGGGAAGACAATGGAAAACATTGCAAAACGTAGGGACATTAGAATTACGTCATCTTGGGAAACGACGAACAGGAATCATTTAGGTCTCAGAACATTAATTGCGAAACCAAATTTTAAGCAGTTGACAAAATTTTCTGATGATATGTATGCGGTAGAGTTAGAAAAAATGGAACCATTATATGATAAACCCATATATGTTGGTTTCACAGTACTGGAGTTATCGAAGTGGAGAATGTATGACTTCCATTATGGCTTCATGAAGCCTAAATTTGGAGAGAACATTTCTCTCAACTATATGGATACTGACTCATTTATTTATTCAATTAAAACTGATGATTTTTATGATGACATTCGTAATGATATTAGTTTGAATTTTGATACGTCAGAATATCCTATAGATAATCAATTTCGTTTGCCGCTACTCAATAAGAAGGTTTTGGGAATGATGAAAGATGAAAACAATGGCGATATAATGACAGAGTTTGTTGGTTTAAGAGCAAAAATGTATTCTCTGTCGACTCTTCGCTCGGAATCTGTTAAAAAATCAAAAGGGGTCAAAAAGTCTGTAATTAAAAAGTTGTCCATTAATGATTACAAAAGTTGCTTATTCGAATCCAAAATTATCTCGGATGAAATGTTTTTGTTTAGATCTAAAACACATCAAATATATACCCAAAAACTACATAAAATAGCACTTAGCTTTTCTGATGATAAAAGAAATATAATGAAAGATAAAATAAAAACGCGCGCTTGGGGACATTACATAGACCGAAACAATGAAAAAATGGATGTAGAATGGAATGATTCCTAATAAATTGCATGTAAGATGACAACGAGAATATAATTTTGTACAAATTGTATTTATTTATTAATGTATTTATTTAATAATTTATTAATTTATTTATTATTTACTTATTTGTTTACTAATTTAATTTAATTATTTCTTAACTTATTTATTAATTTATTTATTTTATTCACCCAAAAGCATTTTAAAATTGAATGGTTTAAAACTTTTATCTTTTTACCTATACCTAAATTATTTGTAAATAAAAATAAAATATTAGATTAATGATGTATTTTTCTTTTTATATCTGTATATTTTTATTTATACATAGACTTGAATTTGTATTAGTACTAAGATTTTTCAGAAAAACTGTTAAATAAAATATTGAAAAAATAATAAAATATGTAAATGGTTTTTATTTCAGCTTAAATTTACTAAATAGAAATTTTAACTACAAATGTCTAAATTTTTATATTTTGCTTATCTATTTGCTTTACTTCACTAGATCAAAAAATTTTTCTTTTTGTTTATTTGCTAATTTTTGTTGTTTGTTTTCATATCGCTTCAACATGCACAGTTTTGTTATCTTTGAGTGGTTCTGTTATAGGTTTAAATGTATCTCTTAGTTGTTCACGTGTATCTATTTCACCAGTTTTTATACTACGAAGCTTTTTCTTCAAGACATTTCTTGTCAACACCAACTGTTTTTAAAATTTTCTCATCCATGTTTAATAATAGTAAATAACAGGTATCAGCTATTAGATCAGGTATTAGCTTATCAGGACCTGGTCTGGTTTTCAGATCAGCTTATTAGGACCTGGTCTGGTTTTCAGATCAGCTTATTAGGACCTGATCTGGTTTTCAGATGAGCTTATCAGGACCTGATCTGGTTTTCAGATCAGCTTATCAGGACCTGATCTGGTTTTCAGATCAGCTTATTAGGACCTGGTCTGGTTTTCAGATCAGCTTATCAGGACCTGATCTGGTTTTCAGATCAGCTTATCAGGACCTGATCTGGTTTTCAGATCAGCTTATCAGGACCTGATCTGGTTTTCAGATCAGCTTATTAGGACCTGGTCTGGTTTTCAGATCAGCTTATCAGGACCTGATCTGGTTTTCAGATCAGCTTATCAGGACCTGATCTGGTTTTCAGATCAGCTTATCAGGACCTGATCTGGTTTTCAGATCAGCTTATTAGGACCTGGTCTGGTTTTCAGATCAGCTTATCAGGACCTGGTCTGGTTTTCAGATCAGCTTATCTAATTCAGATTGGGTTATCAGTTTACAAGTAGCTGGCCATTTATAACTAAAGTATATTTTTATGAACAGTAGTTTATATAGTTATGAAATAGTCAAATTGCTTTCTGTAGCGACCATCATTTAATTCATTATCTATGCTTATATTCAAAATTCCATATTTATCCTTCCAACACTTTACAAATTTCTTGAAACTTTTTAAAATTCATATAACTGACTACATGATCCCTATAAACGTGCTTAATATTTTTCTCATCTTACTTAAACATTATAATAACATTTGCATTGGCTCTTATTAAATGTTTACACCCGAATTCATAAAAATTTTAAACAACATTTCGAATGTTGTTTAAGCAAAATTCACTAAAATTGTATTCGTAATAGAATTTTAGCTTAAAAACGTTTTTTAAACCTTGTATAAACCACCAGATTTTAAAATTGACTACATCCATATTTAAAATAATTTTGAGTTGACCTTATTATAATTTTGCTTCATCTTTACTTACATTTTTAACTTTGCCTGTATGTATGTATGTATGTATGTATGCATGTGTGTATTAGGAATTATGCTATAAGTTTGACACAAGTAGAATGAGTCATCATTCTTCTGTCGCTCCATACAAAAATATACACGTACGAGTACATATGTATGAGTATTATTCTACTTTTCACATGCAACATCAGCAAATATCATAATTGAAATGCTTTAAGCTTCATTAGGAGAAAAAAAAACGGTTTCAGCAACGATAAATGTATAATATCCCATTCTTTTAATTATGAAATTAACTTCTTCAGGTATTCATATTTGGCTTGATATAGATAACTTGAGTATAAATATATGTTTTCAAACTTGAGATAGTAGTAGGGAACTGGGCGTACGGCATAAATTGAAATTTTAAAGCTTAATTACCCATTACAACGACGAAGGACACCCACAAATTATTACACACCCCAAATCACTGACAGACTCAAATTCCCATAGACAGACAGACAACAAAACATTTTTTCGTAGGCTTTAGAAACAATTAATTTTCACGTTTTTCCCTTCGGCATTACAAAAAAATTTATTTGCACGTTTTTCCCATCGGCATGACATAAATATTTTTTTTCTCACGTTTTTCCTGTCCACATTACGAAAAATCATTTTCATGATTTTCCGTTGGCATTAGGAAAAATCATTTTCATGATTTTCCCGTCCAATGTCCAACAATTTGGCTTTATTGGAAGGATAATTTTATGCCATTAACGTTTAAATATGATTTCGAGCATGTGGCCGCCGCGGCTGGCTCGAATAAAGCCAATTATACAGGTCCAATTTTCAACCACTTTTTCGAGCATATGGGGCCGTATGTTGGCAATAAAGCCACGAATGTTGGCTTCCAAGTCCCCTAACGTTTCTGGTTTGTTGGCGTAGACGAGCAACTTCACATATCCCCAAAGAAAATAATCCAATGGTGTCAAATCACACGATCTTGGTGGCCAATTGACAGGTCCATTCCGCGAAATTATGCGCTTATCGAATGTTTCCTTCAATAAATCGATTGTGACGTGCGCTGTGTGGCATGTAGCGCCGTCTTGTTGGAACCACAACTCATCCACATTCATGCCATCCAATTCGGGAACAAAATAGTCGGTTATTGCTGTGCACGGTGGCGAATCGATTCATTCGGGTCCTCTTCAACACTTTGCTCTACAGCGGCAATTGTTTCTTCGGTGCGCACTGTTCGACGTCTCTGCGGATGCGTATTATCACATAGAGTAAACGTAGTGCGAAAACGATCCATGGTTAACCGAATTAATTGCTCTGATGGACGATTATGTCGACCATAAAATGGACGGAGCTTGCGGTAAACTTCGCGAACTGAACCATTATTTTCGAAATAAATTTGCACGATTTGCAAGCGTTGTTCTTCTGTCAACCTGTTCATGATGAAATAGCAAACCAAACTAAATATTAATCACTTGACAGCTGACAAAATGGCCGCCAGTTAAAAAAGTGATGCCAACTTAAAGTTCTATACCTCAATAAAAAACACCCATTACATATGTACTCGTACGTGTATATTTTTGTATGGAGCGACAGAAGAATGATGACTCATTCTACTTGTGTCAAACTTATAGCATAATTCCTAATACACACTATGCATACATACATACATACATACATACAGGCAAAGTTAAAAATGTAAATAAAGATGAAGCAAAATTATAATAAGGTCAACTCAAAATTATTTTAAATATGGATGTAGTCAATTTTAAAATCTGGTGGTTTATACAAGGTTTAAAAAACGTTTTTAAGCTAAAATTCTATTACGAATACAATTTTAGTGAATTTTGCTTAAACAACATTCGAAATGTTGTTTAAAATTTTTATGAATTCGGGTGTAAGCATTTAATAAGAGCCAATGCAAATGTTATTATAATGTTTAAGTAAGATGAGAAAAATATTAAGCACGTTTATAGGGATCATGTAGTCAGTTATATGAATTATAAAAAGTTTCAAGAAATTTGTAAAGTGTTGGAAGGATAAATATGGAATTTTGAATATAAGCACAGATAATGAATTAAATGATGGTCGCTACAGAAAGCAATTTGACTATTTCATAACTATATAAACTACTGTTCATAAAAATATACTTTAGTTATAAATGGCCAGCTACTTGTAAACTGATAACCCAATCTGAATTAGATAAGCTGATCTGAAAACCAGACCAGGTCCTGATAAGCTGATCTGAAAACCAGATCAGGTCCTGATAAGCTCATCTGAAAACCAGATCAGGACCTAATAAGCTGATCTGAAAACCAGACCAGGTCCTAATAAGCTGATCTGAAAACCAGACCAGGTCCTGATAAGCTGATCTGAAAACCAGATCAGGTCCTGATAAGCTGATCTGAAAACCAGACCAGGTCCTAATAAGCTGATCTGAAAACCAGATCAGGTCCTGATAAGCTGATCTGAAAACCAGATCAGGTCCTGATAAGCTCATCTGAAAACCAGATCAGGACCTAATAAGCTGATCTGAAAACCAGACCAGGTCCTAATAAGCTGATCTGAAAACCAGACCAGGTCCTGATAAGCTAATACCTGATCTAATAGCTGATACCTGTTATTTACTATTATTAAACATGGATGAGAAAATTTTAAAAACAGTTGGTGTTGACAAGAAATGTCTTGAAGAAAAAGCTTCGTAGTATAAAAACTGGTGAAATAGATACACGTGAACAACTAAGAGATACATTTAAACCTATAACAGAACCACTCAAAGATAACAAAACTGTGCATGTTGAAGCGATATGAAAACAAATAACAAAAATTAGCAAATAAACAAAAAGAAAAATTTTTTGATCTAGTGAAGTAAAGCCAATAGATAAGCAAAATATAAAAATTTAGACATTTGTAGTTAAAATTTCTATTTAGTAAATTTAAGCTGAAATAAAAACCATTTACATATTTTATTATTTTTTCAATATTTTATTTAACAGTTTTTCTGAAAAATCTTAGTACTAATACAAATTCAAGTCTATGTATAAATAAAAATATACAGATATAAAAAGAAAAATACATCATTAATCTAATATTTTATTTTTATTTACAAATAATTTAGGTATAGGTAAAAAGATAAAAGTTTTAAACCATTCAATTTTAACATGCTTTTGGGTGAATAAAATTAATAAATTAATAAATAAGTTAAGAAATAATTAAATTAAATTAGTAAACAAATAAGTAAATAATAAATAAATTAATAAATAATTAAATAAATACATTAATAAATAAATACAATTTGTACAAAATTAAATTCTCGTTGTCATCTTACATGCAATTTATTAGGAATCATTCCATTCTACATCCATTTTTTCATTGTTTCGGTCTATGTAATGTCCCCAAGCGCGCGTTTTTATTTTATCTTTCATTATATTTCTTTTATCATCAGAAAAGCTAAGTGCTATTTTATGTAGTTTTTGGGTATATATTTGATGTGTTTTAGATCTAAACAAAAACATTTCATCCGAGATAATTTTGGATTCGAATAAGCAACTTTTGTAATCATTAATGGACAACTTTTTAATTACAGACTTTTTGACCCCTTTTGATTTTTTAACAGATTCCGAGCGAAGAGTCGACAGAGAATACATTTTTGCTCTTAAACCAACAAACTCTGTCATTATATCGCCATTGTTTTCATCTTTCATCATTCCCAAAACCTTCTTATTGAGTAGCGGCAAACGAAATTGATTATCTATAGGATATTCTGACGTATCAAAATTCAAACTAATATCATTACGAATGTCATCATAAAAATCATCAGTTTTAATTGAATAAATAAATGAGTCAGTATCCATATAGTTGAGAGAAATGTTCTCTCCAAATTTAGGCTTCATGAAGCCATAATGGAAGTCATACATTCTCCACTTCGATAACTCCAGTACTGTGAAACCAACATATATGGGTTTATCATATAATGGTTCCATTTTTTCTAACTCTACCGCATACATATCATCAGAAAATTTTGTCAACTGCTTAAAATTTGGTTTCGCAATTAATGTTCTGAGACCTAAATGATTCCTGTTCGTCGTTTCCCAAGATGACGTAATTCTAATGTCCCTACGTTTTTCAATGTTTTCCATTGTCTTCCCGTAAACAGCATTGTTTAAAAGTTTGAAGAAATCTTTTTCAAAATTATTTTTAGCATTTGTCCTATGAAATGTGTTTAAGTCAATATATTTTTTAAGCCAAGGGGATTGCTTAAATCTGAGTATTCTATGGATTTGTTTTAAGATGATGCCATTTGAAATGGCTTGTTTTAAAATTCTATAGTGTATGGTGTAATTTGTTTTTGAGTGTAAGTCTGCAACTAATTTTTTGATTTTGGATCCCCCCAGGGCCTTATTTTGGGGGCAAAATGGCAAATCATTATGCAGATCATGTACTGAATCGGGATAATCTATATCCACTTCCAAAATGTACCCATACTCTGCAGTATCAGTAATTTTTTTAACATCAAAATCAGTGTCACATACCCACTCAAATTCACCGCAAGGAAGATATTCCGACATCGCCCAACCATACAAGTTGTTAGCGTCTAAGTATACAAGAAATTCTGATGGTTTTGATGCATCAAAATCTTCCAAATATTTGTTATTCGCCTTCGAATATCTTTGCGAGCATTGAACTAGTCCACCTCTAATTCCGTTTTGCATAAACATATACATTTCGGAATCAGTGAACTGTTCCAGTGAAACTTCTGTGGTTTTCAACATTGCATCCCAAGATAAGCCTGGTGCTGTATAATAGTGGCAGGGGTCCAAATCGTATATATCTCAACAAATTTTTCTAAAATTTTCAAACACGTCGGTTAGAAGAAGAACATCTGTCTTTAAGTAGAGTTCAGTATAGTCAAGGAGGGTTTTACAGTTAAACTCTCTCCATATTTTTTGAGCATGTTCATACTCAACTACATTACATTCTTCATTCGTTAGAATATTGAAGAACTCTTCGCTACTAGGCAGTTTAATTTCCTTAAACTTAGTCATGGAATCCATGTAAGAGTAGGGAAATACACCCTTTTTTCTAATCAGGTTGAAATGAGCTTCATCAACGAAACATGACCGAATAGTGTTAAAATCATTGCTATCAAGATTTTTCGCTAACGTATCTAAACTCGAAGCCATAAATCTAAACGAGTCTATAAATCTTATTTCGAATCCATATTTTTCATCTAATTGATGAAAATTGAAAGAGAAATATAACTCTCTGTGTTCTGGGGAATCACTTTTATTGTAGAATATTTTATAGAAGAAAGTTCTTTGAAAAATATGTGTATATCATATGCGGAAAGATTATGCAATATAACCGGTATAAAGTGAGGTGTTTTATAATTTAAATTACATTCGCTATGAGCTGCCCCACGATAATTGCCCGTAAGATGACAATGATCTCTAACTTTATCGTTATTTAATATTTTCTTACATATATGACAATTTTTTGCATTATTATATTGAGCTATTTCTATTGGGGTTATGAACATTTTCTTAACTTTAAGTAAATAATTTAAATAAATATCTGTACAATCTTCAACAATTTTTTTGATAAATATATTCGCCGAATCTTCACCAAAATAATGTCTATATAAATTATTTTCTCTCTTAAAACTGCAATTAATAAAATAACCGAATGCACAAGCGTGATGTTTCTGTACATTTGTGGTACTTTTACTTATAGCATCATCAACTTTTTCCAAAATAGACTCAAAGTCCGCATAGATTACAAATGGTACATCTAACTGTTTGTAGTAGTTCTTAAACTTGATAATATATTCACCTTCTGGCATTCTGATGACTTTTTTCACACAAACATTTTTATGATGATTATACACATAATCATCATGTGTATGATATAGGCAGGTGTTGCATATCATGATCTTATGATTATGCGATGTTATGCCGGAACGAAGGAGTCTGAAGAAAATATAGAAAATACCAATACGATATAAATAAATATAACAATAGGAAGTAACTTTTTAAATAGAGATGAAAGCAGATTTTTCATAAATGCATAAATGAAACTTACTTTGATATATCCTTGATGAGTATATAGTGGAAGTTTTCATTGGACTGGAGCAATAAGAGATTAATATGAATTTGTTTTTCTCCTTTCGTTACATAGTATGGTCCTATAAGTGATGTTCCATTATGACCAAATACGTTTATGCTCACATCATTTTGATTCTCGAATTGTTTTATCTGCTTCAACGGGAGTGGAAACTCTAGGTCTTTAAAATTTAATAAAATTTCCCCTGCATTAATATTCTCATCAGAAATATTTATAATATTGTAATTTTTAAAGTTTTTCCGTTGTTTAGGATTCAGACCGCTATTTGTGTACAAAGCCGCAATGAGACACCATTTAAAGCAATAAATATCATTGTTCTCGATATTTATGCATGCACGTTTCATTGCAATATTTTTTGGAAGAGGGATAAAGCTCGATCCTCTTATTATGGACGCCTTGTTTATATTAACTTCAAGGGAATTTATTGAAATCAATGTCCATCCGCTATCCCTCTCTTAAAATTCTTCCATTTTGGCTCTTAGCTCCTCGGCTTGTTTCTTGTACATATCCTCTATGTCATCAGACAAAGTCACCAACATCATTTTCGAAATATGTACAAGTTGGGAAACATTCATCTCATCATTCACCATCTTCATATAATCACATGTGAGCTCCATATTAAATTTAAATGTAGTATGTATCCTGCTACGTTCATTGAGTTGTTGTACTATGGAGCTCTTTGCAGATGCGAGAAACTCCTCCGGAAACAAGACGCCCACATTTTTGTTGAGGAGAATATATGTCTCGATCCTCCCATTGAAGTTACTTGCTCTTTTAGTGAGAAAATCTCCAATCCGTTCTTGCTGACAACTGTTTTTATGTTTTGTGGTTCTGACATGAGCCATATAACCAATTAATGGGATCATCTCATCACAATCCTCACAATATTTGTTTTGAAGACTTAGCTTACTAGTTCCAAGCATAGCCATCGATTGGTTAGCATATGTGTGCGTTTCCATATGCTGATTTAGTTTTGTTTGAGTCATAAAGACTTTATTGCAGATGGTACAACTTGCGGTATTCATTTTATTTAATTATTTATTTGTTTATTAATTAATTTAATTATTTTATTTATAAATAATTTATTTAATTATTTTATTTATAAGCAATTTATTTTAGTTATAAACAATTTATTTAATTATTTTTTATACACTATAAACTTGTTTATCAAACAATAATTAGTTTTAACACTTTTGTAGTTTTTTATTGTTTTCAAACACTTTAAAAATTTGGTTTGGAAAATAGGTTGTGACTTATTGAGATATCAAAGTAACTGATGACAATCTACATTATTTCTTCTACTTATATACATTATATGAGAATCGCGTAGTAGTCATCGAATCTAATTTATTACGACATATGATGAAATTCATATACACACACACACACACACACACACACACACGCGCACACATACACATATATATATATATATATATATATACACACACGCACATACACATTTCCACAATTCTCTGTTGGTATTACGATATATGATGAAATTCATATACACAGCAACATCCTGAACAAAATCGCTAGCATCAGTTTGCAATATAAAGGTACGAGAAAAATCGGACCATGTGAAAGCTTCTATAAGTTTTTGCTGTATTTCTCCAAAACCTATTTTTTATAATTCTTACATTAAAGTAAAATATACTGAAATAAAAATATCATTATCCCTTTTCTTTTCAAAAGCTCTTCTTATCAACCTGATTCGACTCAAAACATTTAATATATGAAATTCACTTGTAGATATAAAACCTATGTCAACACAATATTTTCTATCTCCATAAGAATAGCAACGTCAATAGCCTCTTAAACACATATACATTAATTACTAAATATGCATGAAAAAGTGTTGATGTAATTCACATAAGCAATGATATTCTTCAAAGCAAAAATAGATACGATCACATACATGAATCCAACAACATATACATGCATTACCAAATACATTCCCTGTCCACTTCCAACAGGGTTGCCACTCTCTGCAGCTATTAGATTATTTCCCCAGAGATCGCAAACATAAATGCATACATACAATAACCCTACATACGCATAGCAACGATAACTCAAAACAGCAAACCAAAGTCTATCAAATAACAATCACTACATACACACAAATACACAGATCCCTTGTCACTACCCTACAATCAGACTGGGAGCAAGTGTCTTTGTGTCAACACTAAAATTCTAGTAACAATTTGGTATAATAAGTTTTCTTCTATCCGTCAGTATAAAAGAAGGAGAAAAAGCAGATATGGTGAATTTTTGGTGGAATTGTCAATATCTTGTCAATATACATACATTTGTATGTACGTAAATTATAGAAATGTACTAGTAACTAACTGTCTGGTTGGTATGTCTCATGACCGCATAAGAACTACGTAGTCACTACCTAATCAATTGTTTTAGTGTTACTAGTAGATTTTCAATGACAAGCACATGCTAAATGTCTATAGCACAAAGTATTGTACGGAGGATAGTTAGAGAGTAGTACTGGTGACAAGTGAAAGTGAAAAGCTAGTCAGCATATTTTCACCATCAACATTTCGTACTGGATATAATAATGATTGTCTGCCAGTACAACAAAAGTATCGGACACCATCAAACAAACATGTAAAAACACACACACCCACACACATACTCATACACACACACACACTGTCATACACACATACAAACATCCATTTATATATCCATCCGCTGTAAGCACAACGTTTCTCTACAATAACAACAAAAGCTGTGCATACAAGTATACAAACATACACATAAATAATCAAACTCACACACACACACACAACCAGCCTAACGAAATCTCAAATGCCCAAAATCCCCTCATTCGTACAGGGTTGCCAAAATTTTTGTTTTTTCCCGGTTTTGAATTCCCAAACTTGGACTATCTCCGCCATTACTAATCTACTTACAACAGATACAAAGACGCTATTAGACACAGTTGACAAAAACTTTGCAATACTTAGGGCCAAGATAGATAATTTGAAGCCGCAATTTAGACATAAACGAGGACTAATTAACTTATTAGGCAAAGGATTAAAAACTGTAGCAGGAACAATGGACAGTGACGACGAAGAACACATTAATAATTCTTTAAAACTACTTTACGAAAACGACGGGCTTCTAGCTAACACAATACATAATCTAACTCAAATCAATACATTCTTAACACAGATACAAAACATAACTAATCATATTAACAAACAACAAATACACGTTGAAAAATACTTGAATCAGTTTAAAAATATTTTTCAAAATAAAATAGCAACATTAGAAGACGAAGTAGTATTCATGAAACATTTATCAAATTAATAATGATATAACACTATTACGTAACCACATTGACGACATAGGACAAGTCATTTTTTCCAGCAAACTAGGAATTATTCCCACAGATATTCTAACCCAAAAAAAATGGACCTAATAACAGATTTCGAAAGCTACATTAACATAAAAACCTCTGTAGCCCTGCATGATGAAAATATACTATTAATTTTCAAGATACCCTTATATTCAAAACATATGCTTAGTAAAATCACCTTCGAACCAATCCCAGATATCAAAAATATGACATTGGCATTGAAATCGTATACAATACTTATCGATACCAACAAAAAAATATACCATTTCTTCAAGATAATTTAGAGAAAAATTTAATTGTGATTAAAAATGACTGTATACAAAATATTTTAGAGTATAAAGAAGCAAATTGTCTTATGAAAAATTCCGAAATCGAAGAAGTAGTAGAAATACTTCCTGGATTACTTATATTTAAAAACTATTACCAAAGTCTCAAACACAATGATGTAGAACTTCAAATTAAAGGAACTTTTCTTATAAAATTTGGAAACTGTAAAATTATAACTAAAAACAAAAATTTTACTAATTTTAATTTAAGAATTAAAGATAAAATAATACTGCCAAATATTGTAACAAAAATCAAAAGTAATAAAAATATTACTCTAAATGATCTAAAACTAGAAACACTATACTTGAGACAAATAAGATATGAAGAAAATTTAAACAATATGTTACACCATGACAAGAAAACAAAAATTATTAGTATTAGTGTTGATATTGTAATTATTTTATGCATCATAATTTTAGCAATTATATATACTATAAGACCAAAACAAATTTTTAATGTTTCGTCGGAGACTCAATCTAACGGTGGGGGTGTTATAATGTCTCCCGTTATTCCCTTAACACGAGCTAACGTAATTTAAGTATGTATATACATACATACATATAAACATACAAACATACATACTTTAAATTATTTTAATTAAATGCACTTCCGTTCTCACGATAAAAATGCAGCTTACATTTTTAGTTCAGAAATTTTTCCAGGAATTGTTTACACTTTAAAATTAATAAAGTGCAATTTTATATATTTTTATTTTTGAATAAGTGCAATAACTTCTTTTTCCAAATAATTTTAACATAAGTTTGCTTTGTTATCAATACCAAAGACAGGAAACAAAGCACACTTATGATTGATCAGCAAAAATCGACAAAGAAACATTTTTAACTATTAAGCATAAAATTAGTATTTAAGAAAGGAAAAATTACAATAAAGATATAGTTTAATTTCAAAAGTAAAAGTGTGAAGTGTTTTTTTTTTAAGTATCATTAATTGATACATTTAAGTATTCATTTCGGACAAACTGCGACAAAGCATTACTTCGAGAATCTCCTAACAGTAATTCAGTTGAAAATTCTCGTCGAAATGGGAGTGAGACCACTTAACGACCATCAGAATTTCTGTATGTAGTAGTCCTATAAAGCTCTTCACAATATTCTTCATCCGCTGAAAGCCGGGCGGCTTGCGGAACTTCCTCAAGTTCCCAAAAACGAGAAATTTGGGTGTTTAACTGTAAATGGGTGCAAAAGGATGCAACTGAGTGCATCGGTTGAGAGTGAAAGACTTCACCTGTGATGATTCAACCGAAAACGGTTCTCTGGGCGATCAGGTTACCATTTGGATGTATTTTTACATCCGTAATCAATACTTTGGGATATACATTTCCTCCCAACAGTACATCCATGCGAGTATACATGACGTTGGTCATGTTGATATCGGGGAAGCTTATGTTAACAATATCAGAAATATTACATGAGGGCAACCGACCGCTAATTTTATCAACTACGTAAGCACAAACTTGAATTTCGAAATTAGGATCGATCGGCGATGCTATTGTAAGCGAACACATAGTTGAGGATTTACCAGCTAAGCAATCCATCATTCCAGTGACACTTGTTGATGGCAAAGGGAATGTAGGAATAAAGTTATCACTGTAATCTTTTTGAGATAAAAGTACCTTACGAACCGGGGCCAACGAGCGCTCGTGCTGCACACTTAATATCATTAAGGTGTACTATACAAGCAGTGGAGCCCAATAGGACTGTTAAATCAGAATTTGAACTCAAATGAGCAGAGTACGTATGAATATTACGAGCTGCTGCAGATGTTGATGGGTTAAAATTAAGAGGGGATTGTGAAGGATTATTAGCTGTATTTTTGATTTGACTGGGTAGATGTTGCGATGCAGTTGTATTGGTAGCTATAGGGAGCTGGGGTGGACAACTTGAAGTATTATGTGATCGAACATCTCTGTGAAGCAAGGAGTGATGTTTTTGTTTACAAAGAGAACATACGTGAATACTTTTGCAACCTTTAAAGTCATGAGAGGTTGATAGGCAATTTGAACAACATTTCACTCTTTTCACTGTCGATATTCTTTCTTCAACATTCTGACTTAGGAAATTGGGGCAAAGTCTAATAGGGTAAAATCCTTTACAAAGGAAACAACGACAGACATTTGGGGTAATGCCAGTTTTTGTCCCAAAACTTTAAAGTTTCTTCGAATCACTGTATGTTTTCTTTGCTACATTAAAACTAGTATTCTTTTGATAACTGGAGGTAGCTGGGTTTTTGTTCGGGTTTTGAACAGGGTATGAATGACACTGCCAATTATTAGAGATTGACTCTAGCGTTTTAAATTGAGCTGTCAAAAAAGCATACATATCATCCTATTTATGCGATTGTGTACCACGTTTCTTGGATTGTTCCCATAGACGCAAAGTGTTTTCAGGAATTTTTGTAGCGCAAATATAAACCAATATTACGTGATAAAATAATTCAGGAGTGACTTCTAACATAGAGAGATTCGTTATACAATCATTAATTGTTCTTTGCAAATTCTTTATATTCGGACCTGATTCTTGAGAGATGGGTTTAAAGCTTAAGAGAGTTCGAAGCAGTTCGTTGATCAGGGCATCTTCGTTCTCGTATGTGTCAACCAATTTTTTCCATGCAATTGCATAGCCATAATTAGTCAATGGTAAAGTTTGTATAATGTCATGGGCATCTTTTGCGGTTTTTTCCAATAAATAGTACAACTTTTGTACTGAGCTTAATCTGGGATTGCCATATAAGCCAGAGAACATATCCCAAAAGAGGGCCAGATTTTACAGTCACCATAGAAAATGGGGGTATCACAAGGGGGTACATTGATCAGTGGAGCTGAATGGACTCCAATATCGATTGACCTTTCAGTCCGCGCAGCTGATTTTAGCCGTTCCTCTTGGTTAGTTATAAGAGCAATTCCCCTAGTGTAGGTGCTATAAGAAGCCATATATCGCGTTTTGACTTCCACGATTTGCGGCTCTTTCACCTTTTCGACCTCTATGAGTAACGAATCATATGTTGATCGAACAGCTTCCCATAAGCGATTAAGTTCTTTCTCATGAGTACTTAACGTGCCTATTTGCTGCTCCGCATCGGGTATGATTGCAATATATGCCTCAAACTCTGTCAGACGATCGGCATTACGAACCAACTCGCTTAAATTAATTTTTGACTTCCGTGGAGCAATTTTTACTTAAAAAAAGAAGGACCACCAAAAATGATCAAAGAAAAGAAAACTTGCGTAAATCAGAAAACCGAAACAAATTTCTCCAAAATAATTTGGAATAAAAGAAATGTTAAGAGTAGTAAATAATTCAGCAACAAAATTATTTTATCGAACAAACTAACTTCAAAAAGGGGTTAAAAAAATTATGAGAATGTATGTGCGCAAGTAATTGTAAAATTATTTGAAAAATAAATAAATTTATTATAACAACTAATTTTTTGTGAGTTGTTCAACAGAAAAAAAACCGGGTTACCGCACTCAAACTTTTGTTCGCAAACTCTATTGTTCTTAGTTCTTATGTTAAAGAGAGATAAAAACAAATGATAAATACACTTGTGCTGCTGTGAAATAATAGTCAATATTCGGGTAAATGGATATTCGCATTTTTTTTGGAAAATTGTTATTCAATATAAAAATTTAGAACACAATTCAAAAGTACCATTTAAAAACCCACGACAATTATTTTAATAATGAGTTAGTCTTTGATTAATTTTTGAAAAGATAAATGGAAACTATCATTTTAATTAAATATCATGAATTAACCGGTTTTTTCGCACGAATAAAAAGTTGCAGCACTAGCGTTTATATGTGTGTTAGTCAATAAATTAACAAGAGAGAGCAAAAAAAAAACAACCACCAAATGCACAAAGTAACTAGTGATAGATTATTATTATTTCTTAGGATTTTTTTTTTATTTTTTTTTATGCATACATATATTTATTTATTGTATCTTCAAAAATGAACTAACAATAAGTATTCAAATCTTAAATCTAAATATAATTATTAGGCCCGACCAGTGTCGGACATAAACTTAGTGATAGTAATTCATAATACATAAGAGTTGTGCAAAGCAAAAAATAAAAATAAAAAAATAATTTCAAACAGTTTCATCTGGTGTGGTAAGTATTAGAGCCCTTGTGTCCCTCTTTTTTAAGCGGATGTGTCCGGTAAAGTTCAAGATATTTCGAGCAAGCGGATTAGGGTGTGACTCGAGTTTAGTTAAATATTTGCCTGAGTATTTTGCAATTTCTTCAGTCACTTGTGGCATATTTAGATCACGATGTAAATTTGAGTTTCTTATGTACCATGGAGCCGATGTTATTAACCGTAAAATTTTGTTTTGTCTTCGTTGGATTTTCTCTACATTTGAAGCTGAAGCAGTGCCCCATAGCTGAATTCCGTAGCACCATATAGGTTTCAAAAGCGACTTGTATATCAAAAGTTTGCAATCTAGACTCAGGGTCTTTCTTAGGATAAAATAAAAAAATTTGGTCATTCACTGGATAAAGGCACTAGTTATTAATTATATTTTTTTGTTATTTATTAAGAATATATATATATATATATATATAGATATGTATAATTTTACTAAAATCTTTATAAATTTATTATTTGGTAAATTCGCCTTTATTTTTTCTTTACAACAACAACAAGAAAACTAGCGAGTGCATTTGATTTGTATGTATGTATATATTCTCTTTTGATTGTTTTTGAGTTGTATTGGTTTTAAATGGTACTGTTGGAACAATATTAAACAGGAAAAAAAACAAGAGCGAATAAAAAAAAACACAAAAAAAAATTTATAAAAATTATCACTTTAAATTTTAAATTAAAATAGTAAATTGGAAATTATGTATGTTGATAACTATGATTTGTTTTTGTATGTTTATGGTATAAAGCACTTTGTCTTATAATCTTGTATGGGAATTTATGTACATACATACATATGTACATATGTATGTATGTTAAAATCAGCGAGTATGAAGAAATAGTGATTTGCCAGCGGCAAATAAACTTTGTAAAAAAGATGGCTGTTTTATTTTATTTTTTTTTCACTTGATGGTTTTTTTTGCCCTTTTAAATCATTCTTATTTTATTTTGTCACTGTATGTTAATACAAAGTAACGTACCTTTTTCGTTTTATAAGAAGGATGAGTTATGTGGATGGGTTAAGGGATCCAAAAAATTAAATCCGTGATAGGAGAAAAAAATGGCGGGGATCTGGAAATATAATATCTTCTTAAAAATATTTCATCGATCGGCAGGTTTTATCCGGTTCGAAGGATCAAAAAATGTTTCCTTGTAAATATTTTCTCGAAAATAAAATAAACAATTTATTATAAAAATTCACTATCAATAATTTATTTAAAAATGGGGTTTATGTACATATATTGTCCACTTGTGTGTACGCACCGTAAGCTTTACTTGAGATAAGTAAGTTAAGTAAGTTGCAAAAAAAGAAAGACAAGAGAACAAGAACTTAACGATTAATAAAAAACATAGAAAAGTCCACTGAACAATAAATGGTGGGCTTCTACACTATGCGCGTAAACATCTGTTATAGATTTAAATGTTGATTGTTTGTTGAAACACATTTCATAAATATTGGTGCATACTCATAGTCAAAACAACTTAAAGATAGGATGGTACGATGATGATTTTGATGATTCATCAAACGTTAGTTAAAAAAAAACAAGTCATAGTTTCCTTCTACCAAATTCTATTTGGGCAAAAATAGTTGGTCTGACAAATTGTAAAAAAAAAATAAAAAAAATAAAAAATAAGTTAAAAAGTCTTAATGGAGTAAAATTTTAAAACATCTACATATTAATACTCAAAATCTCTCTATCAACCTAAAAGTAAAAAGTAATTCCAAATAACAAAGCTTAAAGTAATACCGATATGTTATTCAACGATGTTGCGTGTGAGAAACATATTTTGTATGGAGTGAGATAAGAATGTTGATGCATTCTGCTGATGTCAAACTTATACCAGAATCACCAAACATTTAATACTAGATAATCATATTGTAATTATAATGTTTAAGTAAAATGAGACAAATATAAACCATGTTGGAAGGATAAATATGGATTTTGTTTATAAGCAACGATATTGAATTAAACGATGATCGTTATAGAAAAAACAAGAATTTGACAACATAAAAGTTTACTTTTTTGTTTTTCATCTGACCTTAAACTCCATTCATCTAAATGTTATAAATGGCCAGCTACTTGTAAACGGATAACCCAATCTGAATCAGATAAGCTGATCTGAAAACCAGACCAGGTCCTGATAAGCTGATCTGAAAACCGGACCAGGTCCTGGTAAGCTGATCTGAAATCCAGACCAGGTCCTGATAAGCTGATCTGAAAACCGGACCAGGTCCTGATAAGCTGATCTGAAAACCAGACCAGGTCCTGATGAGCTGATCTGAAAACCAGACCAGATCCTGATAAGCTGATCTGAAAACCAGATCAGGTCCTGATAAGCTGATCTGAAAACCAGATCAGGTCCTGATAAGCTGATCTGAAAACCAGACCAGGTCATGATAAGCTGATCTGAAAACCAGACCAGGTCCTGGTAAGCTGATCTGAAAACCAGACCAGCTACGTCATAACCTGATCTGATAGCTGATACCTGATCTAATAGCTGATACCTCTTATTTGCTAAACATGGATGAGAAAAATTTAAAACAGTTAGTGTTGACAAGAAATGTCTTGAAGAAAAAGCTTCGTAGTATAAAAACTGGTGAAATAGATACACGTGAGCAACAAAAGATACATTTAAACCTATAACAGAACCTCTGAAAGAATTCATTAATAGTTCTAGAAATATTAAAAGAATTCACAAGAAAGAAGGAAGTAAAATCAAGAGAGAAGCTGAAAATAATACAAGTTTAAAGCCATTAGTCAAGATAGAGACAAGTACACAAAAGAAACTTTCAGAAGGGACAATATTCGATGATATCATCTTATTTAATTATGCTAGTACTGAGAATGATGATGAGGATGATGAAGATGATTTTTACTGATAGACTCCCAATTCTGAAGACACTTATACTCATTTATCAGTCTTGGAAGGAAGAATTGAAGTAAATACAAACTATGGCCCACATCAAGATTTGAATAATGAATGGAAGTTTGGTGATAGTAACCTAAAATTAATGAAGATAAAATACAAGTTGATGGTCAAATATACGCTCTAATAGTAGCTTTATTTTCTTTAATGATTGATAATATATAAAACATGGAAATACTATGAGAAATTTGATTTTGAAAACTATATAAAATATATAATTTCTACTAATACATGGATAGAGAATCACCATCATTCACTGACGGAGAATATTAAATCATCTTTAGAAAAAACAAATTGTACAGCTGAATGATAAAATTTATAGATTGGAAAATTAACTACATGATAGTATAAATAGCTGAAAGTGCATCAAGTAGATCACAACACTCTCCAAAAAATCTTTTAAACAACTCATGTCTTTAAAAAGAAATTTAGCAAACGAACTCTATAATAAATCTCGAAAATTGTTTGTGCATTGTAGATATGTTATGAAAGGAATAGTTGATCTTTTATGGAGCTGATTTAGGTGAAATGGGAAACTATTCTACAGAAAATAGAAATTATTGATTATTGTAGACTGTAAATGATTCATACTCAAGGTTTCTATGGTCAATACCGTTGAAAATAAAAGTTGCACTCAAAAAAAACCTAGGCTGTGGAAAATATTTTTAAAATGTTAGGAGTACCAAAAATACAAATACTTACAAATGTATGATTGTAAATAATTTTTTAATAGACACTGGAAAATTCATGCATAAGTAGAAGATTAAACATTACTTAATATTAAAATTGTACATTTAATATTAAAATTGTACATTTTCTTAATATTAAAATTGTACATTTTCCATACTTTCTAAAAGAATAAAAAGAGCGAAATCGTAAATTCTAATAGTATAGATTTTTAACTGAAACACCACTACATCTCGGACGCTTGCGTCACTATGTACAAAAGAATGCTAAGACATGCATGTCATATCTATATACATATATTCGCATAAATGTATGTAGATATGAATACATTTGCATATGTACACACTCACATATGTATATATTTTCAATAAAAATAATGGATTTAAAAATTATGTTAATGTTCTCTATTTCAAGTAGTAAAATCAAAAAAAGTAGTAATACATCAGAAGAAAAAATAAATAGAACAAGTGACTGGCTGACCAACTCATATGTATATTGTAGTGGATGTTAACCTTCTAACTATTATACCCTTTAATTATTATAAGCACTGTTAGATAAATAGTACTTTAATATATAGGATGTTTTTTTGGAGGTATAGAACTTCGAATTGAAATAAAACACAAGAAAATCGTTTTAATGTCCATCAATTTGGCTTTGTTGGAAGAATAATTTTATGCCATTAACGTTTAAATATGATTTCGGGCATGTGGCCGTCGCGGCTGGCTCGAATAAAGCCAATTCTACAGGTCCAATTTTCAACCACTTTTTCGAGCATATGGGGCCATATGTTGGCAATAACGCCACGAATGTTGGCTTCCAAGTCCCCTAACGTTTCTGGTTTGTTGGCGTAAACGAGCGACTTCAGCGGATGCGTATTATCACATAGAGTAAACGTAGTGCGAATACGATCCATGGTTAACCGAATTAATTGCTCTGTCGACCATAAAATGGATGGAGCTTGCGGTAAACTTCGCGAACTGAACCATTATTTTCGAAATAAATTTGCACGATTTGCAAGCGTTGTTCTTTTGTCAACCTGTTCATGATGAAATGGCAAACCAAACAAAATATTAATCACTTGACAGCTGACAAAATGGCCGCCAGTTAAAAAAGTGATGCCAACTTAAAGTTCTATACCTCAATAAAAAACACCCTTTACAATACTGTAAGTTATGAATTTACATACATCTCTGTATTATTCTTGTTAAGTTAAGTAATACATATTCGTTAAGTTATTAATGTAAAAGAAATGAATAAATGAGAGGGATTCCTCTTTTAACACGAGACGTGGTCGGATGTTTTTACTTTAAGCCCTAGGGTTGGTACATGGCGACCGTGACATAAAATCATTTATGTAAATAAAAAAAAAAAAATATAAGAAAAAAAAGAGAAGAAAATCAAAAATTAAAGTGTTTTAACAAAAAATATATATAAACATGTAAATGTGACATTTATATGAATTGAAAAAAAAAATTTATTTTAACAAACCTCAATTTAACACATTCAAAAAAAAACTAACAAAAAAAAAAAGGGTTTTGAAAAATTTCTTAAAAGTGTAATGCAAACATCAAAATTATAAAATAAAACATAAATGTAATGGATAAAAAGAAGAAAATGCAATTTTAAAATAAACAAAAGAATTAAAGAGGTTCCGTCGCAAAATTAATGACCGTCAAAACTAATGCTAGAAAATATCCCTATTTAAAACAAAACAGCATAAAATTGAAAAAGGAGATGTGGAGTGTAAAAATAAGAAAAATAAAACCCGAAAGTAATCCAAATAATTTAAACATAAAATTTTAACGGGAGTTTCTTGTAAAATCTTGATGAAAAAAAAGGAAGTGACAACAAAAGCAAAATTATAAATTTGAAATCCTAACCTAAAGCTATGAAAAAAATTTTAGCCCAAATATATAATTCCAAAAACAAACAAAAAATTCTTATGTTAACTGTAAATAAAGACTGAGAAAAAAAAGGAAAAAAACAACAAAAATTCTTAACAAATTTGTAACAAAGTAAAGAAAATTTAAACACAACTGTACCATAACTGATAGAAAAAGCAAAATTTCAAAAAAATAATAACTAGTCAAACAAGAACAATAAATTGCTAAAATACAAGACAAAAAGAAAAACCAAAAATACGCATGCCAAAAAATAACGGAAATTACTTATGAACATATTTTACAAAAAATTTTAAATAGAAATCATAACGAAGAAAAAAAAAGAGCTTCAATATTTCTAAATAAGCATACTACGAAAAAAAAAAGGAAAGAGAGGAAAAGACAACTTGAAAAAAAGGAACTTTACCACCAACATCATCAAGGTGTCCAAAAATATTTGAAAAGAAAA
Source organism: Nowickia ferox (assembly GCA_936439885.1). NCBI lineage: Eukaryota > Metazoa > Arthropoda > Insecta > Diptera > Tachinidae > Nowickia > Nowickia ferox. The sequence continues at coordinate 51,176,415 of OW387024.1, read as the reverse complement.
CGAATAAGAATGACAACAACATTTTATCTACATATTATCTACATATTATTTACGTATTATTTACTTAATAGCCATATTCATATTATTTGCAATTTTTATTCTATACCTATATTATATACATACTTAAAGTTTATTCTTTACATAAATTTGTATTCACTATTTTAAAATTACTCTACTTATTTACTTATAAATAGGTACATAATTATTTAAAGACACATAAAACTACTATTGCTCATACATATATAATTTTTAAATGAAATAACACATTTTATCTGAATCCAAATATAATTCAATAATCTAATTTTACAAAAATTAATTTATAATTCAATTATATAATTTTTTTTAACATACCCTTATGTATTTACAAGTAAATGTGTGTAAATATTTTCAAAAGTTAGAAAAAAATTGTAAATTTCATTTTGTATATATATGTACATACATTTCTTGGAAAGAATGATATTTTTAACACAACCAACAAAAAACATAGGAAACTGAAGAGAAAAAGATAAATAACAATATTATAAGTATAAAAGAAAAAAGAAGAGAAGAGAATAAGTATAAAATAAAGAGAACCCTCATAAATACTATACTCCTAAGCAATGTTTGCATTCTGTTAACTAAATTTTTCATATTTTAAATAATGTTATCAAAATACAGTAGACGCCCAGTAGTTGGAACTATTTTTTTTTAAAGAGATTCGAATTTCTGAATTATTTCTGGAGGATGATTTTCCGTATGAATATTACAAGAGATTAGCACACATGAAATCACTATAATAAAATATAGAATCGAAGTTTTTTTACATCAACTGAAATCAAGTAAATTTATTCGAACATAGAAAATTTCAATTAACTACAATAAAATTTGGAAATTCAAATCAACTAAAATTTTTTAACAAATTATCCAAAACTCTTTAATACGTAACAATAAAAGATGAAAAAGCTCGTAAATTCGAATTCTAATGTACTGAAATCATTGATTCTAATTTTCGCGGAGTTCTAATTAGTGAGCGTCTAGTGTAACAAAATACGGTTGTTATAGATGCCAACATTTAACAAAGACAAATTTAAAGAAATTGTTAAGAAATTTTATAATATCAAAAAAAGAGTTTTACAAAATCGGCCTTTGTCAGTGAAAGAAGAGAAAATTAAAGAATACATTTATTTACTAATAACTGGTTATAATGAAATTTTATCATATGCTAGTTTACATATACATGAATTACCAAATACTATTAAAGAAGATATATATGAAAAAATTTGGCACTGTAGAGAACTTTTGGTTAGATGTTTTGGAAAATTAGACTGCAAAATCAAGGTACCTCATGACATTAAAGTATTCGAACTAGTTAATGAGGAAATATTGTCGGATTCTGATTCGGATTTAGGGGTTATGAAAGCTGAAAAAGAACTTGCTACAGCAGGAAGTGAAACAAAAAATAATACAGCTCATAGTCATCTCACTGTTACAAACAATCTAAACACAAACATGGCCACCAGCGAACAAAAAAGGCAGTATATTGGCATGTGCGCCAATATCATTAGGGATAATTATGACGGAAACCCACTAGCTTTAGAATCGTTTTTAGATAAAATTGCCTTAATAGAGGATTTGACGGACGAATATCTCAATAACACTTTTGTTACATTTCTAAAATCAAAATTGGAAGGCAAAGCTCGTGAAGATTTACCGGAAGATGTAAGTAGCGTTGAGGACATAAAAAATGCTCTAAAAGAAAAACTTAAACCGGACAACTCCAAAATAATAGCAGGGAAAATTGCTGCACTGACTGTTAGGAACAATAATTATACAGAATTTGCAAAACAAGCTGAGGATTTGGCAGACGCGCCATAAACGATCATTGACTATTGAAGGTATAACAAAAACCAAAGCTCACGAAATGGCGATTGAGCAGACAGTGTCTGTATGTCGTCTTAATGCAAGGTCAGATCTGGTCAAATATATTTTAGCTTCATCAGTGTTTACGGACCCCAAAGAGATTGTAGCAAAATTAATAGTTGAACAGACGAACGAAACGAAAGAGCATCAGATTTTAGCAATACAAAATCATCACAAAAACAGAAATAATAACTTTAATCAAGGTAATAGTTTTCGAAATAATTTTCGAGGCACTTCAAATCGTGGGTACAGAAATTTTAGGGGAGGCTACTATCCCAGGGGACATAGCCGTGCATTTTATAATAACAGAAACCATTATAACTACAATAATCAGAATATTGACAATAGTAACCAATCAAACCGTAGAGGAAACAATAGGCATCAATCTAATTACCGTGGTAATAATAGAAACTCAAGAGCATATATCAGGACTTTAAACGAGGAAGTCCCTCAACCGTCGTTGAGGGTAGTAAAAGAGAATCAGCAGAATCAAATAATGGAGGAGTACCAATAGAACCAATTTTTCAAAAATACGTTTATGCATTAAATCTCAATTACACCGATTTCATACAACTAGATTGCATTGACACCAATAACTCATGTACATACCTTGTTGACACCCAAGCTGATATATCCTTGATTAAAATCTCATGCTTGAACCCTGATTCTGTTTTTAATGACAATCAAATAATTACCATTACTGGTATAACTAAAGATCCCATTTTTACTCTAGGCACAATATGCACAAATTTAATAATTTCAAATCAACTAATACCTCAAGTTTTTCACGTAGTTAATGACGATTTTAATATACCAGCAAATGGAATCTTGGGAAAAGATTTTCTCAGAAATAACAGCTGCAAAATTGATTATGAAGATTTTACAATATCTGTTAATTTGGGAAATACAATTTCAAAAATGCCAATTTTACACGGGTCAAGTGAGTATACCTGTATAATAACCCCCAGAAGTGAGGTGTTTCGTATTTTCAATTTGCAAAACATAACTGAACCGATGTTCGTCAACTCTCAAGAAATTCTTCAAGGTGTTTTTATAAGTAAGGGAATTATAGACTCGTCCAACCCTGTTTCACGAATACTTAATGTTACTGATGAATTTAAATGTATCAGAAATGATAAAATCATAGCAGAGAAACTAAGAAACTATTATGTATACTCATTAAATGAGAATAAGGTAGATCATGATCGTAAAACAAGATTAATTAATATATTAAAGAGTCAGATACCTGATGACGTTAAAAATATTTTAATACCAATTTGCGAACAGTATGCAGATATTTTTTTTTTAGATAGCGATAAAATGACTGTCAATAATTTTTATGAACAAAAACTCAGATTGACGGATTCATCCCCAGTTTACGTAAAGAACTACAGACTTCCTTATAGCCAGAGGGACGAGATAAACAGACAAGTCAAGAATTTGTTAGAGAATGATTTAATTGAACCTAGCAGCTCAAATTTCAATAGCCCATTAATTTTAGTTCCCAAAAAGAGTCCCGGAGGTAATAAATCGTATCGCATGTGCGTAGATTATCGTGCGGTAAACAAAAAACTTATCGCCGATAAATTCCCATTGCCCCGCATCGATGATATTTTAGATAACTTAGTCGGGCAAAATATTTCACAATTATAGATTTATTTTCTGGATTTCACCAAATTCCTTTGCATACAGATTCTCGCGATATCACAGCTTTTAGCACTGATAATGGTTCATTTCGTTGGAAAGTGCTACCCTTTGGATTAAATGTAGCGCCTAACTCTTTTTCACGAATGATGAAAATAGCGTTTTCTGGTCTTACACCTAATAAAGCATTTTTATATGTCGACGACATAATTATTATTGGGTGTAGTAAACAACATCATTTAAATAATCTAAGAGACGTTTTTGACATTTTAAGAAAATACAACTTGAAAATAAACCCGTATAAATGCAACTTTTTCAGACCTGAGGTCACATTTTTAGGTCATAAATGTACAGCAAATGGACTATTACCAGACAATAATAAAATTAAGGCTGTTAAAGATTATCCAGTTCCAACCGATAAAGATTCAATTAGGCGTTTTGTGGCATTAGTCAATTATTACAGAAGATTTATACCGAATTTTGCAATATTAGCAGCACCTTTAAATCAAATGACAAGAAAGAATATTCAATTTAATTGGAATGAAAAATGTCATAAATCTTTTAATAGCCTAAAATCTGCTCTTTTGTCACCAAGAATTTTACAATACCCAGATTTTTCTAAACCATTTCTAGTAACGGTAGACGCATCTAAGCTTGGCTGTGGCGCGATTTTAAGTCAAAATTTTAATGGCAGCGACTTACCAATTTATTTTGCTTCGAAAAGTTTTTCAAAATCTGAACAGAAAAAACCAATAATAGAACTCGAACTTTTGGCAATTCACTTTGCGATAAAACAATTTCGACCGTACGTTTATGGCACTAAGTTCACGTTACGATCTGATCACAGAAATTTGGTCTATCTTTTTAATATCAAAGATCCTTCTTCAAAGCTGACACGAATACGTCTGGAGCTTTCTGAATATAATTTTACCGTGGAATATATTAAAGGTAAAGACAATGTAGGAGCCGACGCTCTATCGAGAGTTTCAGTCAGCGAATTGAAGGACGCAAGTGCGAAAATTTTTGCTGTAACTCGTTCGATGCTAAAATAAGATACAAACAATTTGATACAGGCTATTGAAAAACAGAATGGTCCCAAATTAAAAATCTACGACAAATTTTCTCATGACTTTGACAAAAATATCCCAAAAATTAGAACAAAAATAATTAAAACCAATAATAACGGTAAAATATTATGCATCAACTTATTTCAAAAATTTAAACACCTGCTAACTGTCAAATTTGAGATTGTTAACGAAACAATTAATTTAGATTATTTGCTTTCGAGACTGCAAAGTGCAGTCAACAATCACAAAATATACAGAGCAGAATGGCCAAAGAATGATTTATTTTTTACAATTTATACAATACAAGAATTAAAAGAGCGCGGTGCCAATATTTTACAATCTTTAGAGATTATTTTAACAGAACCAATTGAGACAATATTTGAGGACGAAAAGAAGCAAAAGCTTATGCAAATATACCATAATGATCCTATCCTAGGCGGACATTGCGGTCAAAAGAAATTATATGCAAAGCTTCGCACCAAGTTCTATTGGAAGAAAATGACAAAAGATATTGCAAAATTTGTAAAGAATTGCCCAAAATGTATCTTAAACAAGGTTAGACCCAAAAATATTGAAAAATTAGTTTTTACACCAACTCCTACGAAAGCATTTGATATATTAGTTATAGATACAATAGGCCCATTACCGCAATCTGCATACGGTAATAAATATGCATTAACGTTAATGTGTGATTTAACTAAATACTTAATTACAATAGATATACCTGATAAGTCAGCAAAAACAGTTGCTCGTGCAATTTTTGAAAATTTCATTTTAGTATATGGAAAAGCCAACACCATAAAGTCAGATATGGGAACAGAATTTAAAAACGAACTTTTTGCGGAGCTATACAAATTTTTTCAAATAGATTTAAAATTTTCGACTGCCTATCACCATCAGACAATAGCAACGGTGGAACGTAATCATCGCGTTTTCAATGAATATCTTCCTGCCTTTATAAATGAAAACATATCTGATTGGGACACATATCTGAGATATTTTACAATCTACCATAATACCACACCAAATACAGTTTTTGACAACAAATTTAGTCCGTTTGAGCTAGTTTTTGGAAAAAAAGCAGTCATGCCAAATGAAGTATGTAACAATCTAAATCCAGTTTACAACGTTGAGAACTACTGTAAGGAAGTTAGGTATAGATTACAAAAAACGAATATGCTAGCACGACAATTGATTGACAAGCATAAGACAAGAAACAAAAAATTCTATGATAAACTTTCAAAACCTATAACCTTGAAAATTAATGATTCATTATTATTACAAAAAGAGCCATATAGTAAACATGAAAGTATTTACGAGGGTCCATACACTGTAACAAATATTGATAATACAAATGTAACTATATATGATGAAAAAACAAACAAATACAAAACAGTACACAAAAATAGAATCAGAACATGTTAAACCATATGAATTAAATAACTTACAAAAAAAAAAAAAAAAAAAAAAACTTTTTTACTTTATTGTCAACTATTTTATAAAAAAAAAAAAAAAAAAAAAAAAAATGTAACTAAAAATAATTTTCCTATTGTACAAATATTACATAGATAAACCTTTATAATTTATTTTAGAAATTTGAAAAATATTAAAACAATTAAGATTGATCACCTTGCTTGATTTAATATTTTTCATATAAAAAAGGGAGGTACATAGGTACGGGCAATACCTGTAATGCCAAACTTTCATAATCTAAAACATTTAATTTAAATTAAAAAAAAACATTTTTTCCACTATGAATAATTTCTTTATTACACAAATTTTTCTCTTATAAAAAAGGGAGGTGTAGTGGATGTTAACCTTCTAACTATTATACCCTTTAATTATTATAAGCACTGTTAGATAAATAGTACTTTAATATACAATACTGTAAGTTATGAATTTACATACATCTCTGTATTATTCTTGTTAAGTTAAGTAATACATATTCGTTAAGTTATTAAAGTAAAAGAAATGAATAAATGAGAGGGATTCCTCTTTTCACACGAGACATGGTCGGATGTTTTTACTTAAAGCCCTAGAGTTGGTACAATATACAACCTTTCTGACATGAAGACAAAGCATACTTAAACATTGCAGAAATATGTATACAATACGCTAAACTTTAATACCATAAGAAAAACAAAAAAAAACACACAAAAAAAATAAAAAATCATCTAGATCATCAAATAAAAGGGATAGGTGATCACCCTTCATAAAATAAACATATAGCCTATTAATGTAAGCATAGTAACATTATCAAGTAACACAATTTGGGCAATTAAAATTTTAAGATTTAATTACCCATAACGCCGATAAAGGACAGCCAGAAATTCCGACATGCAAAGTCATCTTGTATACTAGAGGAACCGTCGAGAGGATAGACCTAAATTCACAGAAACAACTTCATTATAAAACCACCATTTGATTTTAAATGTTTATCAATAAACAAGTAAGAGTGCTATATTCGGCTGTGCCGAATCTTATATACCCTTCACAAATCATAAAATGTAGAGAAAAGACATGCGCGCATATGTACGTATGTATATATATACATACGTAGATACGTAAACATGCAATTAAACTGCAATATGCAGCGCAAAACTGCATTTTGCTCAGCAGCGAACTTGTATTTTTGTCATTTATAATAGAATATTTTCTTCCAACTTCTAACGCTGTAAATCGTGCAATTTAAAAAACCAATTATTTATCTTTCATTAATTTTTTAAAATCACCGTGTTTTGACATGTCGTGATTTGCAGAACAGGCCCTTATGAATTAAGTCAAGTGAAACTGAAATATAGACACTTTGCAGCAATATGCATGGGTATAAGGGTTAAAATATATGTGTTTTATATACATATAGGACACAATGGGGGCTATTCTGGAATACGCGTCGAATTGGTGAAAGTTACATGCAAAACAAAAACAAAACTGTGTAAATGTAAAAAAAAAAATTTTTTTGTTTCGCATACAAAATTAACCGTTTTTAAAAGAGAGAGAAACGCGTTGAAATTCTCATTTCATTTTAGAAATGTATTACAAACAAAAACAATTTTTGAAAATTTGTTTTTATTTTAATGTAAAGTTTCACTTTTTCGACACGTTTTCCAGAATAGCCCCCAATATATTTTAGTTTATAAAACTTTTTTCATTTACTCTTCCGATAAATTTTTTAAAATATGTACATTGGAGCGACTCACTTGAAAAAAGTTTTTGTTACCCCTCAATATAGTTCATTTTAAACTTTAAAGTATTCAATTTACACACAACTTAATGAAAATTTAATTTTTCTCTCGATAGTTTAGTATACAAGATATTTGTATGAAATTTTTACACAATATCAATATGAGGATTAATTTTGCATCATTAACTCAAAAATTTCATTTTTTGATATGTGATGTTGTTTTAGAAAATGAGAGATATGTATGTATTTTTTTAAGTTGCAAATAACCTACTAGCCTACTATGTTCCGTTGAAAGTTCTTATAATACCTAAGACAGTTTAAAAATAAACTTTTTAAACATTACTGCTGCACTTCTACCAATGAGTAAACATAAGCACCAATAAAATGCAGGAATACAAACTGGCTTTAGATATAAAAGTTAGAAATTTTCTTTTTTTAAAACCAACACTTCTCTATAGGTAAGTTTATTTAGCAATCGAATAATTAAGTTATTTTCGGACCCAGCAAAAACGACATGAAAAAGAAATAGTTAATGCATGGGTTCAATTTAGGTGCAGAACGCAAGATTTAAACACAGGCGTGTCATTGACGACCATGTGTTTACATTTAACAAAACTGCTCGTCATTGAAATGAGTGCTTAGAACCCACGAAAGTTCCCTTATTCGATGACGTTTTTCACAAAGCTAAGAAAAAAAGCATTTTTCTCTGCCAGGATACGAACCTCGCTATTAAGACTGTTAAGACACACTCTCTACCATCGACCTAGTGTGTACTTATTATTTCACGCAGATAAAACTGGTTTTATGACAATATGTCAATATGATGATTTAGTTCCGTTTTTACATGGCTATTTCGGCGGATATTTATTTCAATGTATTAATTACCCAGCAATATCGTATGCGTTTATGATGAGTTCAAAAACTATAGCTTTATTACGATTTGCACAAATGCTAAAGAAAGCATGAAAACTATTAAATTTTGAACGCATTAATTTTTTTTGCTGGGGAAAACATTAATAAATTTATTATTTGCAATAATATACATACTAAGATACATTCATGTAGGTATTACACAAGAATGATAAAATAATTATTTTATCATTCTTGGGTATTACATACATATTTATTTACATATACATATGTACATAAGCAGCTACATAGGTACATACATATGTATGTAATTAACCTAAGTTTTAGATCTTTAAAATAAGTGCAAAATGCCAATAAAACAAAATGTGAATAAAACATTCGTTCTGAAAATATGAGAACGTGAGTTCATATTCTCATCTCAACATTTATGTTTTTTTTTCCTACGTATTAAAAAATATTTCTTTCATATACTACCACATACATATGTATGTATTTACATACATACATATGTATATTTGTATATACTATAAACGAGTTTTTCTGAAGAATTTTAGAAAATAATATAAAATAAAAAGATACCTACATTAGTATACATATGTACCTATTTGTATATTTTTTTAAAAAATATAGGTATTTACATACATATGTACATATATACATACATACATACATCATAAATTGAACTCACCCAGCGAATCAATCCAGCTTAACTAAGCAGAAGTACTTTTTAATACATTTATTGAAAAAAAAACAAAAACCACATGAATGAAATAAAATAGCAACAAAAAGCACCCTCAAACAAACAATCTCGTCCACTTTAAAATATTTATAAGACATCCATGATCTTTAGCAAGGGCTTACTTTTTTTCACATACATATACAGACACATTTATATTTACTTGGGCATATTTATATACATATATGTACTCGTATGTATGTATCAACATGTCTTTAAAAAAAATTCATAAGTTTCAACACAACAACCAGTGTTGCCAGAAAATGATGGTGAGAGAATGCCAAATCGGTCAAAAAATTCTGATAAAATGTTCTACAGAAGAAACGTATAATGCTAGATTTAAATGTAGAAAAATTATTGTAATAGCTTTGAATTTCATGTTTATATGAACTTATTAGTATTTACAGGTATTTTTATAGGAAATGTTGCAATTACGTTTAAAATTTTTAACTAATAATCCACTATGACAACAAAAAGCGCTTGGGATAGTTTCATTGTTGCCATTTTAGCATTTCCACTGCTAGGTCTGGAATTTCCATTAGTTAAGCAGCATTTAACTATCAAAAAATTCTGCTAAATGCTTTCTAGCAGAGTTTGTTGCAAATAAAAAATTTTAATTTCTTAACAAAATTCTTCTGTATGGAGGATTTTTCTCATAAATGTACATGTATTTCAGGGTAAAGGTTCCCTGATGATCTGCACTAGCAACAGTGAAATGCGCATAGCATCCAGCTAACCCTTCAATAATCAATTTCAATGTACGTATTTTTAATAAACAAATATTTTACTGAATGGGTAAAATAATAATTTGAGATTATTAGTGCGTTAAAGTTTTTTTAACGTAATTATAACATTTCCAAAACACACCAATTATTAACTATTTTATGTACTATAAAAATTCATGTAAATACTAATGAGTTTATATAAACATAAAATTCAAAGCTATTTTAATAATTTTTTCTACATTTACATCTAGCATTATACTTTTCTTCTGTAGAACATTTTAGCAGAATTTTTTTGACCGATTTAGCATTCTCTCATCAGCATTTTCTGGCAACACTGGATGTATTTACAATAGTATGCATGTACAATGTGTACGCAAACCACTACTTTGATACAAAGCGAGCACGTTACTACCCAGCAGGAAAACTCAGAATATCTTGTTACTTCAGGTCTTATCAAATCAATTACTATTTTTATCTAACTGCTATAGAACGCCTTATAGAAGGTCGCTACACTTTTGCATAAAAGATAAGATACACATTCCACATTTCCTTTTAAGAGAAGGGGGAAGAGGAGCAATTTTTTTTTTTACCAAACGAAAAGTAAAATCTATTAATTTGAAGACTTTTCAGAATGGCTGGCAAAAAAAGCGAGAGGGAAAAGCAAAAATGATATAAGAGTGGAATGGAGGGAGTAGGCCTTGTACATCCAAAGTAAGGAGTACAACGGCCTTCTAGAAAGTATCCTTGCTCTTTCTTTTTCCCGCTGGCTAATTGGGAATTTCGTATTTGCAAACATGTGTATGTATGTACATATGTATATACATATCGAAAACAAAAAATATAAACAAACTAGTAGAAGTGTTCATGCAATTTCCTAGCAAATAATCTGCGTAAGCAAATGATGCCGATTTTTTAATTGTAGGGGACGCATACATGTTTTATTGTTGTACAATTGCAAATAGATATATAAGTATATCGATGCACACCGAAGTCAATATTGCGCTAATAAATATCTATACATATATAATTGCAAGGCTTAATTTTTAAAAAAATTGCCTTATTTATAAAAAATAGTTTATATTTTTAAGAGCGCAATTTTCATCACATGTAGTACATATTATGTCCATGCAAAAATAAATGAAAATGTATCAGACTTTGGAGGTTTGTGTGATCCATCCGGCTCATTTCTTGCAGTTTGTTAGGCTGATTTTACATCTGGCATTTCTTGTGTGCCATCTGCCAAAAAAAAGCGTAACCAGCAATTATTAATGAAAAACTGTTTGACTCAGACATGTATTTATTGATTTAAACTGTTTCCAATCATGTTGGATTTTCTAAAATTGCCTATTAGTTATGCATGAAACTGTTCAACTTAATAAGTATGTACGTGTCTGAATCAAACAGTTTTCATTAGTAATTACTGGTTACGCTTTTTTACGCATCTTCGAAAATTTTTGTTTAAATTACAAAGAAATCAAGAGCTGTAAAAGTTAAGGTTTGGTACCAGTAAAATTTTAAATAGCACTTACATAAGTCTTTAAGTACATACTCGTATGTATGTATACCTGTCTGTGAATATAATTAATAAATAGTTATAAGTTAGCAAGCATAAGCTTTCGTTTTATTACATCTTCGTTTCATAGATTTATACCTACACATACATACATATGTATGTATGTTATATATAAATAATTGAATTTTATAAAAACAATTTCACTCTAATTCAGTGCGAGTCGCTATAGTTTAATTTTTACAACAATAAAACACATGATTTTACCCTACAATAACTCAAGAAGGCACATAATTTTACAACCAAAAATGTATATCTTGCAGGAGCTACATAAGTGCCATTTCAACTTTTACAAAACTTATATTAGGTATTTATGTACCTACCAAAAATAAAAAAGTACCTTACCAAAAATTAAAAAGTACCTTAGTATATCGAACACAGCAATTTTAAACGCAAATGCAAAATTTCTCTGTGATTAAAGCATTTGTGTTTGAGATGTTTTCGTATATACATATTAAAATATATTATGTTTATATAATCTATAGGAGTTTCACTGCAAAGTTCCTTTTTGGCAGTATTTATAGCAAATACACGTGTTGAAATAATTGTTTACTTGTATGGCTGTGTGTACAAAGTACCGAAATTTTGTAAATATGTATGTATGATTTCACCATGATTTTTCCATTGGAAAATCCCTATCATTTGACAGCCATATCATAAAAGTGTGAAAAATATCGGTTCGCCGCTTTGGGGCGGCTACCACGTTTTTTGGCTACGGAATCTCCACACGTTGATCCTGTCGTAGTAGTTATATCCTATATGTACCTATAAGTTCATAGTGTGTATGTATGTAGGCATATGTATTTTTCCCACAATGTAACTTAATTTAATTTCTGTCCGAAAAAGTAGAAATCACAAATTGACTTTGATTTATTCTCGAAAAAATAAAAATCGGAAAATAATTATTTCTATAATTAAAATTTAAGTAGGCTAAAGTTCGTATCTCTTTATAAGCCAAATTACATGTGATAATTTTTAAGGAACAAATAACACCAAAGTTAATTGGAAATATTCTGACAAACACCAACAAAACAAAACCACTAACAATTATTTCTGCTTGAAAAAAGAAAAATCAAGAAATAACAATTATTTCCGGTTAAAAACAAAAAATCCGGAAATAACATTTATTTCTGCTTAAAAAACAAAAATTTAAATTTTAAACCCATTGAAGTTTAGAAAAATCTAGTTTAGAACAATTAAAATGGTGTGGTTGTCCACGATGTTTGATGTTTCCCTTCTATACAGTTGCTCTTTTTTAAAGTTCGAAAATAATGAGTATTTTTGGTCCCTGATTAATTTCTTTTGCAAAAATACATACATATGTATGTATATTGAAAAAAAACTTTCAAGTGTAAGTTCGAAACTCAACAAACGCATCATAACAGGCCGACTTCTAACTTATTAACCATGATAGCCATTCATTTGGCTGCAAAACATATTCAGAAAACAAATAAGCAAATCAAACACATTCAAACAATCCTATCCCCTTTTGTATGTATGTATGTACATACATACGTATTTACAATCATACATATGTGCCCTTAAGTATGAAAGTGGTCTAAGTCTAAGTCATATGCATTTCTGCATCTAAATATGAAATAAATCTCTAAAAAAATTCAATAAACATTAAATAAACTTCTATGAATTGATAAATTAAAATGTTGCATAATATAAAAATATTTTTTAATTTCTTCAAAGTAATCTATTAAATATCTCGATGAAAGAAATATATGACTTAGACCACTTTCATAATTAAGCGCTCATATATTTAATATATTTTATCAACAGGAATTCATTAGCACAATACTTTATTTGTATACAAAAAAAAAATTCCCAGTTCTTACCACAAACAACTTAATATTCTTCTTTCAATACGTTTGCTAGCATATTGTTGCTGTGCGTAGAGTTGACTACATACACACGTACAAACAATTAAATATTCTTCTCTGAATACTATTTGTCGCATATTGTTGTTGTTGTAGTTGTTCATATGAACACTCTTATGCACATACATATGTATGTGTGTATGTACGAGGGAATGGTCTTCATGCTAGCGTATATTTATACATACATATCTACATAATGTTTTTTGCATGAGGCTACTGATTGTTATACACATCCATTCATATGCATGCATACGAAAAAGAATGTGCCAAGCAAAAATACCATAAGGCAAAGTCTATGTATTGGTGACAAAAAAGGGTTTAATACGAAATAATGCAAATTAAAGCAAATGTTTAAGTATAGTAAATATTTATCGCATTTAAGCGAGCTTCAGCAGCAGAGTGACTAGTGTGGTTGATTTGAACTTTGAATATGCTTGGTTCTATGCGCGGTAGGTAGTTTTTTTCATGAAATTTTAAAAATGTATGATAAAACCATATATTTCAAAATTTTATGAACCGATTATTTTTTTTTGCTGATTTTCATAACCAATTGTGCTGAGACAAGTGCGGTCGTTTCAGTCCAACTCCGAGCTCTCTAACTTGTTTGGGAGCTTCAAAAACCGCGTTTCACGCCACCCATATAAAATCCGTACAGACAGACGGACAGACGGACAGACGGACATGTCTTTTTTTCATCTCCTGTTCATAAGGATTCAGAATAACTAACTTTATCTGGCAGGAAATGAATATTGTAGAAGTTACAAAAATCTGGACAAACCTATATATACCCTTTACCATTTTTGGTGAAGGGTATAAAAAGGAAAGAGAAGCAAACTGGTTAAAAAAAAACTAGCATCACCTAAGCTGGACTGATGGATCAGTTTCATTTCAAAGCTTTTGTAATTTTTTAACAGCCATTGCAAGATGTTCTAAAATATACACATGTAAAAGGTGAAAAAAAAGACGATGGTTGAAAATAATTTTACACCGAAAAATTTTTATCGGTGACTATATAGGCTACATCAACTTTAAACAAATGGAAATAAAATATATTAAATATTCGTACTATAGTTACTACAACTAGAGAGGAATTCAATTTTACTTAAAACAGAAACTCCTCACAAACTTTTAAGTAAATACATCTAAAACTTAAAAGAAAGTTTTTTTAATTTCAAATAAAAAAACTATGGAGATATTTCACATCTATACACAAAAGACCAGGCGAATATTTACAACAGAAATAAAAGACGGCACATGACAAAAAAAAAATTTACATTCAACAGGGAGCCAGACTTATTTGTATGTACATACATAAATACATAAAATCAATTTGTAGATCCATATGTACATTTCTTACCTATGTTCAAGTATTTATTGGATTTTAACAATCACACTTACATATCTACATAATGAAAACATACAAACCGTTCTCCAAGCTATTGAAGCTTGAAGACGAAAGTCGAAGAAGACAAATGTACTTAAATAAACAAACTTATCACAGACGAGTCAAACTCTATCGCGCACACACACATACACACACAAAATCGTCACGATCTTACACAAGAATTTTGTAAAATCTGAAATTAATATTTATACAAATATAAACAGAGTTCTCGCTGAACCTTCATAGTGAACAGACATCTTAGCGGAGTTTTTTTTCATATACATATTAAACAAACAAAAAATCATACAAAAAATATTCGTAATACATAATAACAGTTATACATATTAACTTTGATAAATAAGCAAAGCAAATATTGCTGATATTTTTTTTACATAGCAAGAAACAAAAAAACAAATAAAAACCGCAAACAAAGTCCCCTTGAGGAATACTCTACATGAGTACCTCAAAAACAAAAAATTGTGAAGTGAGTTCAAACGGCAGAAATACATATCTTACTGTGAGTTCTGAAGCTCTTAATGTTAAC
Organism: Nowickia ferox; assembly: GCA_936439885.1. Classification (NCBI taxonomy): domain Eukaryota; kingdom Metazoa; phylum Arthropoda; class Insecta; order Diptera; family Tachinidae; genus Nowickia; species Nowickia ferox. The sequence continues at coordinate 51,160,906 of OW387024.1, read as the reverse complement.
AATAAAAATAAAATATCTGATGATAGTCTTTTTCTAACGGCAAAGCCACTTTTTCGTCAGCGATCAACTTCGCTTTGTCCAATGCCAACTAGTGATGCGTTAACATTACAATTGCCTAGTACTTCTTCATATAAGTCAGCGATATCATCCCCTTCGGGCTCCTATACATCACTTAACAAGGTTATCACTACAGATAACAGTAGCACTAAAGCCAAGGTCCAAGTCGGAATGGATAGGTATATAACCGTGGTAAAGCGTGGGCGAAGCCCAAATTCTTCAAAAATTTCATCTGCTCCAAAGATGTCTAGGGATAACAGCGCATCATCTACTAATCGTCAAAATCGGTTTTCACTATTGCAATACAATAACGACAAGCCCGCTGCATTATCGCTAAAGTCTTTTAAGCCACCACCTATCTATCTGAGAGAAAAAACTCTAACATGCTTTTAAAAAAACTATTGTCGGCCATTGGTGAAAATACTTTTCACATCATTCCAATTAAACGAGGTAATATTGATGAAACTAAGATCCAAATATATGATGAAAAAGATTTCCGGAAAATTATTAGTGAATTTGAAAAAAACAAAACAAGTTTTTACACCTATCAACTTAAAAGTGCTAAAGGCCTACAAATAGTATTAAAGGGCATAGATTCATATGTTGACCCCGAAGAAGTAAAATGTGCTCTTATCGACAAAGGATTTAAGGTTAAAAATGTTACTAATATAATTAACAGAGAAAAGGTCCCCAAACCCCTATTCGGGTCGAACTGGAGCCGAATGACACACAATTGAAAAAAAATGAAACCCATCCAATTTATAGCGTAAAGTTTCTCTTGCACCGAAAAATCATAATTGAAGAGCCACGTAAGCGTTCATGACCCGTACAGTGCCACAATTGCCAAGAATATGGCCATACTAAAACTTACTGCAAATTACCTACAGTTTGTGTTATCTGCGGTGAATTGCACGGCTAGCTGTACGAAGGCAAAAGATCAAGCTGAAAAAAATGTAGTAATTGTGGAAGTAATCACACTGCTAACTACAGAGGATGTCCTGTATATTCTTTCGTTAAAAATACTATGGGACAAAAACATAAATTAGCTCCAGCTCAATCAGCAAACGCTTTCTCCGCCAATTTTCCTACAATGAGCCAAACAAGTACTTCACGTGTATCATATGCCAGTGCTGTTAAGACAAATTCTTTTCCCACGCAGAAAGTGTCCCCACCAAGTAATTTAACAAATGCTAACACAAGCTTTAATTTCAGTCGCCTTGAAGCCACTATTGATAATCTGGTGCAAGCTATAAACAAATTTACTACAAATATGACTAGCAAGAAATGCTGCGAATGCAGAATACACTGCTTCAAGCATTAGTTAACAAACCATGAACACGTTAAAAATATGTTTCTGGAACGCAAACGGCATTGGCTGACATAAAAATGAACTTGAGCACTTCCTCACGGAAAAAAATATTGATATAATGTTGGTCTCAGAGACTCATTTGACTTAGAGAAGTCTTTTTAAAATTTCTGGCTACACTTTATATGATTCAAAGGACCCAAGAGGAAGAGCATGCGGTGGATCAGCAATTCTAATAAGGTCAAGACTCAAGCATTATATTATTGACAACATTTCTGAAGAACATCTACAAGCAATGAATATTTGTATTGAAAATTTTTGCACTAATTTTGTAATATCATCAATTTACTCCCCTCCCAGATTCGCAATTACTGAAGATCAATACGAGGATTTCTTCAAATCTCTTGGCCCTTGTTTCGTAGCAGCTGGGGACTATAATGCCAAAAATACGTTCTGGGGTTCGCGTCTTATCTCACCCAGAGGTCGAGCGTTGTTCAACACAATTTCAAAAATGGGCTTGGACATCATTTCGAGTGGGGAGCCCACTTACTGGCCTACAGACATACAAGAAATTCCGGATGTTATAGATTTTGACGTTATCAAAAATATCTCTAGGGATTTAATTCAAGTTGAAGCTTCTCTAGATCTCTCGTCCGACCACTCTCCCACGATCGTTTCAATTTGTAGCCCATTAAGAAGTGACTTACCTCATCCTTATGTGAAGATGATAAATCGTGTTAATTGGCTGGGATTCAAAAAATATCTTAGTAGTCATTGCACAGAAAATATTACGCTAAGAACACCCGATGATATTGAATCTAACATTACCAACCTTAATGAAAATATTAAACAGGCTGCTGAACATGCCACTACCTCCCATCCGCAGACTGGGTTTAATAGAATTTATTCTATTGATATTGAACGTCTCGTGTGTGAAAAAAGAAGAGCTAGAAGGGAATGGCAACAGCACAGAACACCTCAACATAAAACTAGGTTTAAAGAGTGCACTAAACGACTCCAAGAGTTGCTTGCATTTGAAAAAACTGCATCTCTTAAAAATTATCTGGAAGGTCTTGATGTCACACCAGCTTCTAATTACTCTTTGTGGTGCGCTGCTAGAAAGCTTACAACACCCGTCGAGTTTAAACCACCTCTGCGCACATCTACCGCAGATTGGGCAAGAAGCGACTCTGAAAAAGGTAAATTATTTGCTGAGCATTTAAAATCCGTATTTACCCCAAACTCATGTTCTGGTGCTGTTGATTTGCCGAGTGTAGTTGCGCTACCCCATCGACCCATAAAATTTAAGACGCGTGATGTACAAAAACTAATTGCTGAACTCAACCCGAAGAAAGCTCCAGGTATTGATGAAATTAGTAACCAGATGCTGATGAAGTTGCCTCGTATTGCAATTAGAATCCTGTTATTCATTTTTAATGCCATTTTAAGTCTGGAGTATTATCCAAACAGCTGGAAGCTTGCCAAGATTAAAATGATTCCAAAGCCGGGCAAAGATCTTACCAAGGCTGAGTCATATAGGCCAATAAGTTTACTGTCAACAATGTCAAAGCTCTTTGAAAAGTTACTCATGATAAAATTGTCCCCAATTCTAACTGATAAAGAGTGCATACCGGACCATCAATTTGGTTTTAGAAGTCAGCATAGCACCATTGAACAAACTCATAGATTGGTTCAATTTATACGAAAAACTTTTGAAGAAAAGAAATATTGTTCTGCCCTCTTCATTGATGTTTCTCAGGCATTTGATAAAGTATGGCATGAAGGCCTTATTTTAAAATTTAAATCATATCTACCAATAAATTTTCTGAAGCTATTGGAAAGTTGTATTACTACCCGGAAGTTCACGGTTGTTGAAGGAGACTTCATGAGTGTGTCCGAATCCATATCATCCGGTGTGCCACAGGGGAGCATATTGGGGCCAGTGTTGTATTTGATTTATACTTGTGATATGCCTTTGAGCAGCAATATTCATACATCTACATTTGTCGATGATACAGCCTGCCTTAGTATGCATCAAAACCCTCACGAGGCTTCCCGATATCTACAAGAACATATAACACAGCTGGAACTATGGTTAAACTTATGGAGAATTAAAGTTAACGAACAAAAGTGTGTTCAGCCAACATTTACCCTGGGAAGAATCACAACACTCTCCAAAAAAGAAATTTAGCAAACGAACTCTATAATAAATCTCAAAAATTGTTTGTGCATTGTAGTTATGTAATGAAAGGAATAGTTGATCTTTTATGGAGCTGATTTAGGTGAAATGGGAAACTATTCTACAGAAAATAGAAAATATTGATTATTGTAGACTGTAAGTTATTCATTCTCAAAGTTTCTATGGTCAATACCGTTGAAAATAAAAGTTGCACTCGAAAAAACATAGGCTGTGGAAAATAATTTTGAAATGTTACGAGTACCAAAAAAACCTACAGATGGATGATTGGAAAGAATTTTTTTAATAGACACTGGAAAATTCATGCATAAGTAGAAGATTAAACATTACTTAATATGAAAGCATCAATAGTAGAATGATTTAATAGATCATCCAAAGGATTTATGTGTTAAGAATTTGGCATTAATGGTTCATATAAGTGGATTGATATATATATATATATATATATATAAAGATTTACTTGTGCCTAAAATAGAAAAGCTCATCTCACAATTAAAATGTTTGCAATTAAAGTTAACTCAACAATGAAGAAAAGGTGGAAAATACAGTATACTGTAATTTGAAGATGTAGAAAATGTTGGAATTTAATGACAATATAAATAACATTAAAAAGGAAAAATCTAGTTTGTCATGGGTTTTTTTTTGAAGGATTGATTAGGAATGTTAGGTCTTATGAAAGATAATTAACTTAATGTACTGGAATTCTCTAAACTTGTTGGTCTGTATGAAATATTGTGAAAACGTAAGCGTTCAAAATGAAGTTTAACACAGTGCAATATTCAGCAGCACATCGTATTTCCCTTTTTATAGAAAAAGTTGTACATTTTCCATTTCGAAAGCAGTAGCACACAAAATTTAAAAATGTGAATCTGGGCTTATTATAATAGATCTTCACTCTGTTCATTTCTATAGCTATCAGATCTTTAGAAAATATAGATAAACTAAGCAAATTGGACTTTGATATCCAATCTTTAAGAATGTACATGTGTATGAATGGGTATCAAACAAACTTACTGAATAAATATAGACTTCAACTAGAATCAAGCTGAAGCATGCATAAATTATAAAATGTAGTGTAAACAGATCTTGCTTTATATCTGTATCTGAATGAGTATCAAAAAAATTTAGAGGAAAAAATATTGGAAGCATGCCGAAGCATGCATAATTTAAGAAAATTCCTCACGTCATACAATTTTGTAAGCAAAGAAATTTTATGACTTTGTGGGAAATGAAATATATATGTATCTACTCTGTAAAAAATTCACAAGAGTGAATTCTTAAATTCTAATAGTACAGATTTTTAATTGAAGCACCACTACATGTCGGGCTCTTGCGTCACTATCGATAAAAGCATGCTAAGGCATGCATGCTAGCAAAATATACAAATCTGTTAGAAGGTGATGAGAAACTTGTTTCTAATCATTAATCTGTAGAGAGCAATTGTATCTGGATTAACCCAACCCATGAATGAAATGTATACTGATATGGTTGATGGTGATGAGGACCTTTTTAAGTAAGAAATGATTACATCTGAATGTGATACAACCCAGCCTACGTCAACAATAACTTCAAGGGGGTCAACCAGCAAAACTCATGTAGAAAAAATCGAGGTAAAAATTCTCTCAAACATAGATATTCTAATTTTTCTGATACTATGAAAACACTGACGGTGAATTGATGGTGGAGGTAACTGAGTTATTTAAGATCGATTTTCTAGAATAGTTGATTATTAAACATGTATTTCTTTGTAGATAAAGTAATTTCTCTATACATACATACATATATTTACCTATATGTATATACGAATACATTTAAAAATTACACAAATATTCTCTTTTTCAAGTAGTAAAATATGAACAAATAGTAGTGACACATTAAAAGAAAAAAATTATTAAAAAGAGAGACTGAGTGATCAACTGACACGTACACTCTGTCTGACAGGTAAATAAAGCGCACTTAAACATATCAGAAATATATGCACAATACGCTGAACTTTAATAAAATGAGAAAAAAATCATCTAGAACATCAAATAAAAGCCATAGGCGAGTAACCTTAATGTAAACATATCAGTATGAAGTAACACAATTCGAGGAATTAAAATTTTAAAATTTAATTACCCCTTAACGCTGACAAAGAGTAGAAAGAAATGCTGACATAGAAAGTCATCTTGTATACTAGAGGAACCGTTGAGAGGCCAGACCTAAATTGTTAGAAAACGATTTCGTTTTCTGCTGATCGCTATTCAAGAAGAAAACAAGTTTCCTCATTATGATTTAACTAATTTAAAAGTACATTTAAATTCAGTTTCATATCCAAATGATGATGATCTTAACATAAAATTTAAAAATAAACGTTATGCAATTATATGTACTCGTATATAAGATTCCAACAAACCTATTATATGAAAGAATCTCAAGCACTTCTAAAAGCACTAAAACTTAAGATAAAAGTTCCTTTTATTCAATAGCGGCCCAATTGAATAAAATTTTAATTTGAAACAGTAATCAAACACATCAGCTTACTGCATTCTTATTCATGATCATATAATAGAATATATACCCATCAAAGGACAAGTTCGAAAAGTCTAATAAATTGAGTAATATGGAAAATACTATAATTTTTATAGACGTACAAAGTTTCAAAAGTTATTCAAATGATTTCATCGCAAAAGAAGTAGCGATTGTTTTCAGCAATTATGACTATAGCAATTTTATTATAAAACTCACTTTTGATTTTAAATGTTTATCAATAAAAAAAGTAAAAAAAAGCAAGCTGGCTAACAAAAAACTATCGGATCAGTTTCATTTAAAAATGTTTATAATTTTATAAAAGGCAATGCAAGATATTCTAAAATAAATGTAAGAGGTGCTGAAAAACACTGTGGTTAGAAAAAATTGTGTACACCAAAAAATTTCTACCGTTGACTATATAGGCTGCATCAATTTTAAACAAATGTGAATTAAATAAAGGAAATATATATATTATAGTTACTATTACTATGGAGTATGTATCTTAAGGAATTCAGTTTTACTTAAAACAGAAAATCCACACAAACTTCTAAGTAAATACAGATACAAAATTAAAGCAACGTTTTTTAATTTCAAATAAACATAATAACAAAATATGAAGATATTTCACATTTATACTCAAAAGGCCAGACGAATATTTACAATAATAACAAAAGACCGCACATGACAAAAATAAAATAAAAAATGTATTCAAAGAGGGAGTCCAACACTTATTTGTATGTACATACATATATACATAAAATCATTTTGTAAATATGTATGTACACATATCAAATTTCTTATCAATACTTCAGTATTTATTAGATCTTAACAATCAAACTTGCATATCTACATCATGAAAATATATGAACATACCAAATCATTCAGTTAGAGCACATGCCAAAGCTAAACAAACTTATTATGGTCAGAGAAACTATAAATTCCCATGATCGTATGAAAAGAAGTTCAGTAAAAGAAGCCGAACGTAGTTAAATAAACAAAATCTGTAATATAAACAAATTTCTCACTGGCAGACTTTAACGCTGAACAAAATTAAACATAACAAAAGCATAAAGCAATCTTAAGTATAAAAATATAGTAGGATTAGGGAATTTCAGATATATGACAATATTTTAAAGCACCAAATGTTGATATTGAAAACAACTTATTTCTACGTGCATAAAAATACTAGCCTAAGAAAATCATACGCACACACACACTCATACCAGATTTCATCTAAGAAAAATTCAAATTAATTTAACAACACCCCGCTCGTCAGAAATCACGGCCAACCTTAAATTCCTACAAATATACATACAAAAAATCTCACGGACATACCTACAAACAACATGGTCAACAACACGATCAACCTTAAACTTCTACGTATACATATTACTCGTACAACAACGCCCTTACCTACCCCAAATCACTATAAGCCTTAAACTCTTACAAACATAAATGTAGCCAAATTCCCCCGGATACATACTACCCATATAACAACACCCTCACCTTTCCTAAATCACTATAAGCCTTAAACTTCTACAGACATACATAAATACATACACGCAATCGATCAACCTCAACTACACCCCACACCCTGTCAATCATAGCCTCGCAAAAATTCCCACAGACAGACACACTCACAAATTCCCACGGTTACATATTACATCAACAACATCCCACCCACTCAAATCACGGTCAGCCTTAAACTCCTACAGTCCAGCAACACCTACATTAGCATTAGGAAATAATATTCATGTTTTGCCGTCGACATTTGAAAAAAAATAATCATGCATTGCCGTCGGCATTACGAAAAATTATCATGCATTGCCGTCGGCATTAGAAAAAATTAATTTTTACTATTTCACCATTGGTATTAGGAAAAATCATCATGTTTTGCCGTCGGCATTTGAAAAAAATAATCATGCATTGCCGTCGGCATTAGGACAAATTATCATGCATTGCCGTCGGCATTAGGAAAAATTAATTTTCACTATTTCACCATTGGTATTAGGAAAAATCATCATGTTTTTCCGTCGGCATTTGAAAAAAATAATCATGCATTGCCGCCGGCATTAGGAAAAATTAATTTTCACTATTTCACCATTGGTATTAGGAAAAATAATTTCATGATTTCCCGTTGGTATTAGGATAAATAATTTTCATGATTTTCCCGTCGGCATATATGTATACTTATGAAATCTTAATCTTATGAAACCCCTTAATCCACCCCTCAAACATACATACATATAAATTCCCACGGTCATAAAAAACCAGACTTATTGAACCGCCCTCGTATGTAGTAATAAAAAAAAACTCCATATGTAAACAAAAAACTCCTTATGTAAACAAAAAATTGCATGGAGTTATTAAACTACCCTCGTAGGTATAAAATTTCACAAATTTTCAAGAATTTTAAGATTTGGGTAATTAAAATTTGAAAATTTTACAATTTTAATTGACGCCGAATGCCCAGTTCAGAGGCCTCTTAGGTCTTTTAAGACAAAATGAAATTCAGTGCCCAGTCTTTCACTGTGACATTCATCAACAGGCTCTACTTGCGAAACAATTAAATGTGTCAAATACTATGCACATCGCTATAAAAATAATCAATAAAATAAGAGGTGGGCATAATGCACTTTCACACCGAAAGTTTAAACAGTTTTTAGAAGATCTTGACTCGGATTATGGAGATATTCTTTTATATACTGAAGTACGTTGGCTAAGCAAGGGGAAAAGCTTGGAACACCTTTTCAATTTAAGAAAAGAAATTTTAATGTTTTTAAAAGAAAATAGTATAAACAATAATAATGTTAATTTGTGCCTTAGAGGACGAGAACTTCCTGCTGGACCTTGCATTTTTATGTGACATTACGGAAATTCTCAATGAATTAAACAAAACACTGCAAGGTAAGAATATTAAAATTTTCCTACCGTCAGAAACTTTAAAAAATTTTAACATAAAATTAATTATTTTATAAGTGAAATTTATTTGCTGGTGGTTAAGCGATGTCTATATGCATTTCATTGTTGTTTTAACAAATCGTCAGTAGACTTTAACCAATGGATTTCTAATTTTATATAGGTGTAGAAAAATAAAATAGATTCATATCGAATAGAAATTATTTGCTGGGTTTTGTATAAGTTACTAAGCCTACTATGATTATTTTTCTTTTGTGATTTTCAAAAATATTAATATTTGTGAATTCTCAAATAGTTTATGAAAGTCTGTGCATAAGATAAGAGGTTTGTGACGGTTCAAAATGTGTGATTGAAGTCTACTGACGATTTGTTAAAGCAACAATGAAATGCATATAGACATCGCTTAACCACCAGCAAATAAATTTCACTTATAATATAATTATGACAATATGTCGAATAATAAATCTCTTGAATTAATTATTTTAATTAATCAATTGAAAATTAATTATTTTAATTAATCAATTGAAATGTAATAACATATCTAATTAAAAAAAAACATCTTTGATAATTTCAGAGTTAAAAATGAATGTTGTAACCAAAATTCAGATGTATGCTGAAACAACTGAGTACTTAAAGGATAACTATGCACAAAGATTTCAGGATTAGAATTGCATAGAAAAAATTATGGAACTCCATAATTTTGCCCTTAGTTGTAGCATAGAGAACCAAAATGAAAAGCTGCAAGAGGAGCTAAAAAAGCTAAGGGAAGACTTTCAAATTCCGCTGGAAATAGGGGAAAAGTTTTGGAAAAATCCTGACGGCAGCAAATAAAAAAAACTGAAGACAGAAATCTACAAATTGTATTGAATGTTTGGTACCACATATAATTGTGAAGCCGCTTTTCTACATTGAAAATAATTCTAAGCAAAGTACGCAATCGATTATCCGATAGACAAGTGGCCGACCTACTTAGAATAAAGGAGTACCGATGCCATATAGATCTGGATGAGCTAATAAATATTTAGTTTAAATAATAAATAAATTTATTGCGTTATATACAATAAATAAAATTATAAATACAAAACAAGCCCTTCAACTCAAAATATAGATAAAATTGAAAAATACTTGTTATCCATCCCTGCTCTATGTTAAAAAGAAGCCAAAACCTAAAGAGAGCGAGAGTAACAACATTTTTTTTTGGTTTACGTATTTGTTTGCTGCGTAAGCAGAATTTGTTTTTTTTCTTGCTTTCCTATAACGTGTTATAGCGAAAGTGATGCTTGCTCATCTATGATCTAGAGCATCAAATAAAAGGCATAGGCGATTACCCTTCATAAAATCAACATATAGCCTAAATGTAAACATAGTAACATTATCAAGTAGCACAATTTGGGCAAGTAAATCTTTAACATTTAATTACCCATAACGCTGACAAAGGACAGGCATCAATTCCGACATACAAAGTCATCTTGTATACTAGAGCAACCGTCGAGTGGCTAGACCTTAATTCACAGAAAACGACTTAGTTTTCTCTTGATTGCTTTTCAAGAAGAAAATACGTTTGTTTATTGTGATTTATCTAATTTAAAAGTACATTTAAATACAGTCTCATATCCATATGATGATCTTAACATAAAACTTAAAAATGGACGTTATTCAGTTCTATATGATATATATCTAAGATTCCAAAAAAGCTACTACTCGTATTTGAAAGAATTTCAAGCGCTTGTAACTGCCTCAGTGTTTAAGATAAAAGCTCCTTTTATTCAATAGCGGACCAATTGATATAGAAATTTAATTTGAAACAGCGAGTAAGTACCTTAGCTACTGCATTTCTACTGATGATCGAATAATAGAAAGTATAGAAAGTCTTTTAAATTAAGTAATATGAATGAAAAAAGTGGGTTTTAATAGACGTGCAAGGTTTTAAAACTATTTCGAATGACTTTCATTACAAAAAGAAGTAGCGGATGTTTCCAACAATAATGAGTATAACAATTTCATCGTAAAACTCCCTTTTAATTTGAAATGTTTATCAATAAAAAATAAAAAAAGTAAAACGAAGCAAACTGGCTAACAAAACAGCTAGACTGCTAGATCAGTTTTATTTCAAAATTAATGGCAACTTTTAAAAGTCAATGCAAGCTGTTCTAAATTAAATGTAAAATGAAAAAAAACTATGATTAGAAAAACTTTTATATAGAAAAATTTCTAACGTTGACTACATCAACTTTAAACAAATGGAAATTAAATATATTAAATATTTCAACTATAGTTACTATAACTAAAGAAGAATTCAATTTTACTTAAAACAGAAACTCCCCACAAACTTTTAAGTAAATATATCTACAAATTAAAAGAACGTTTTTTTAATTTCAAGTAAAAAAAAAATTCACATCTATACACAAAACAACAGGTGAATACTTACAACAACAACAAAAGAACGCATATGACAAAAAATTTATTTAAACAGGGAGCCACAGACTTATTTGTATGTACATACATACATAAAATCAATTTGTAGATACATATGTACATATGTACACATATTACCAAATTTCATACCCATGCTCAAGTATTTATTAGATTTTAATAATCACACTTACATATCTACATCATGAAAACATACAAATCACCCCCCAAGCTATTGACGCTTGAAAAGCCGTTCGGTCGAAGAAGACAAATGTACTTAAATAAACAAGCTTATCACAGACAGCCACACTCTATCTCGCACACACACACACATACACACACACAAAATCGCCACGATAGTACACAAGAATTTTACAAAATCAGAAATTAATAATTATCCAAATATAAACAAATTTCTCAGCGACAGACTTTAACACTAAACAAATTTAAGCTTGACAAAATATAAAACAATCTTATCCTCCAATATGAAAAACATACTAGTATTATTGAATTCAGATATATGATAATATTTTATAGCACCAAATGTCCATATCAGAAACAATTTATGTCTACGCACATATAAATACAAGCGTGAGAAAATCACATAAAGACACATACTAGAATTCATCTACGAAAAATTCAAACTATTTCAACAACACTCTTCCCTTCACAAATCACAGTCAGCCTTTAATTCCTACAGATATACGTACACAAATACTCAGGGTCACATACAGTCGCTCAATATCAACAACCCAAATTACGATCAGCATTAAACTCCTACAGACATACATACACAGATTCCCACGGATACCGTCTCCTCACCACTCATTAATAATGATCAGCCTTAAACTCCTAAGAAATACAAACACACAAATTGCCACGGTTACATATTATGTGAACAGTTTGTCTACGAAAAATTCAAACTATTTCAACAACACCCTTCCCCTCAGAAATCACAGTCAGCCTTAAATTCCTACACACACACATACAGAGAGACATACATACCAATTCGGTTAGATATTACATGAACACCCTCACCTCGCCTCTCATAAATCACGATCAACCTTAAACTCCTACAGACATGCATACACAGATTCCCACGGATATATATATGTACATGAACACCCTCACCTCACCTCTCATTAATTATGTTCAGCCTTAAACTCCTAAGACATACACATACACAAATTATAAGTCACGATAAGCCTTAAATTCCCCAATACAGCACACATAAATACATACATACACACAGATTCCCACGGATACATATTACAACAACGCCCCGCCCCCCCCCAATCACAGCTTGGGTTAAATTCCAACAGACTGACACGCCCAAAAATTTCCCCGGTTACATATGTAATATATTTCAACAACACCCCGCCCTCCGCCAATCACAGCCAGACTTCAATTCCTACAGCTAGACACACCCCGCCCTCCATCAATCACAGCCAGACTTCAAATCCTACAGCTAGATACACCCACAAATTTCCCCTCGGCATTAGAAAAAATCATTTTCATGAGTTCTCCCATGGCCATTTGAAAAAAATAATTATGTTTTCCCGTCGGCATTTGAAAAAAAACATGTTTTCCCGTCGGCAATAGGAAAAAAAAATAATCATGTTTTTTAATCCATTACCACACAAAAAATCACCCGTTCACACGCAATTAATGTCGCGAAAAAAATCACCCGTTAACACAACTAATGTAAACAAAAAACAGTTAATGGAAACAAAAAACATCAAAGCGCACCGAAAACACAATTTATCAAATTTCAGCAAAATTTTAAAGAATTCTTGGAAATTTCACCCAAATTTCACAATTTTAATTGGGGCCGTACGCCCATTTCCCTACTACTTGCATAAAATATTAAAAATGGCGTATTTGAATTGACTATAGGAATTTTAATAATGCCACTATTGAAGATAGATTTCCAATTCCGAACATAGATGATACGTGCGATATATTGAAAAAATTTCAATATTTTACGACCCTCGATTTGACCCAAGGCTTTTATTAAATTGAAATGGATAAAGGATATTCATAAAACTGCTTTTTTAACAGCAAATGGTCATTATGAATTCTTAAGAATGCCCTTCGGTTTGAAAAATGCGCCTTCCTCATTTCAGAGGTTATTGAATCAAGTCGTTAAAGAGCACATCGGGAAAATATGCCTAGTATACTTAGACGACATCCTAGTATTTTCTACAAGCGTAAACGAACACATCGAATATCTATGTAAAGTGTTAAACTGTCTGTCCAAAGCAAATCTAAAGGTCCAATTAAGTAAATGTACATTCTTGAAGCAAGGAACAGAATTTTAAGGTCACAGACAAGGAATAAAACTAAATCCAAAAAAAGTGGAAGCAATTTCCCTACCAAAAAATCAAAGCGAAATAAAATCCTTTTTGTGTATAACAGGATATTATAGGCTGTTTACAAAGGATTATTCAAAGGTAGCATACCCTTTAGTGAAATTTTTAAAGTAAGGTGCGAAAGTAAATGTAACAGATACAGAATATAGAAACGCTTTCGAGAAATTAAATACCTAATTTTGGTACACCGTAACTTTGAAAAACATTTCACATTAGTTACAGATGGTAGCAATTTTGTGTTAGGACCTGCACTAATTCAAAACGATGTAATAATTTATACCAGCCGGTCATTAAATGACATTAAAAAAATTATAGCACAGTAGAGAAGGAAATTTTACCTATAGCTTGGGCAACTAAACACTTTCGCATTTACCTTTTTGGGAGACGGTTTTCTGTGAAAACTGATCACAGACCTTTTGTATGGTTAAGTAATTTATAGTAGACGAACTCAATACTCAATTATATAAAAGGCAAAGAGAACGTTGTTGCCGATGGTCTCAGACGAATTGTTCCACATGAAGACGACAACATCATCATCAACTTATGCGAATTATTTGAAGACGGTAGAGAAACGGGAAATTTGCAACAAAGCCAAATATTACAGAAACCTTATCAAACATTCCCTAAATATAACTAAAACGCTGATATCTGGTATCCACAAGAAATAATATTTTTTTAACCACTATTGACAAATTTACGAAATATGTATTGAGTTCTTGTTGAAACTTCATAGCGAACAGATGTCATAGGAGTGTTTTTTACATACACACCTACGAAACAAAAAACAAAATCATACAAAAAAATATTCGTAATACATACATATTGACTTTGATAAATAAGCTTTATTTGCTTTAAAAATATTTTTTAAATAGCAAGAAACTTTGAGGTACTTTATATGAATACCTCAAATAAGAAAAATTGTGAAGTGAATTCTAACGGCCTATTTTATTATGAGTTCTGAAGCTCTTAATGAAAACAATAAAAATAAAAAACCTGATGATAGTCTTTTTTTGCCAGCGAAGCCACTTTTTCGTCACCGATCAACTTCGCTTTGTCCAATGCCAACTAGTGATTCGTTAACGTTACAGTTGCCTACTATTTCATCATTTAATCCAGCGACATCATCTGCTCCGGGTTCGTGCTCATCTCTTAACCAAGTTATCACTATTGATAACAGTAGCTCAATACCCAAGGTCCAAGTCGGAATCGATAGATATATAACCGTGGTAAAGCGAGGGCAAAGCCAAAATTCTTCTAAAATTTCATCTGTTCCAAAGATGTCCAGGGATAACAGCGCATCATCTACTAATCGTCAAAACCGTTTTAAAATTTTGCAAGATGACAACGACAAACCCGATGTATCCTCAAATAAAACTTCCAAACCACCACCAATCTATTTGAGAGAAAATATTTAAACTCCCTTATTACAAAATTTATCTCGATCTTTGGTGAGAATAAATTTCAAATTGTTCCAATAAAACGTGGTAACATTGATGAAACGAAAATTAAAATTTATGAAGAAAAATATTACGCAAAATGGTTACTGAATTTGAAAAAAGTAAAACAAGTTTTAACACTTATCAGTTTAAGAGTGCTAAAGGCCTGCAAATTGTACTGAAGGGCATAGATTCGAATGTTGTTCTCGAAGAAATAAAAGATGCGCTCGTCCTCTAGGGATTTAAGGTAAAAAATGTATCAAACATAATAAACAGAGAGCAGATCCCCTCACCTCTATTTTACGTTGAACTTGAGCAAAATGATATAAAATTGATAAAAGAAGAGACTCATCTAATTTATAGCTTAAAATATATTTAATACTGCAAAATAACAGTTGAAGAACCACACAAGCGTTCAGGACCCGTACAGTGCCAAATTTGTCAAGAATATGCCTCCACAAAAACATACTGCAAATTACCTACAGTTTCTGTTATCTGCGGTGAATTGCACGTTACTGCTAGCTGTACTAAGCCAAAAGATCAAGCAGAAAAAAATGTAGTAATTGTGGAGGTAATCACACCGCTAACTCGAGGGAATGTCCTGTATATTTTTTCGTTAAACAGACTATGGGACAAAAACCTATCAGCCAACGCTTACTTCGCCACTTTTCCTCAAATGAGCCAACCAATTACTTCATATGTATCGTATGCCAATGCTGTTAAGACAAATTCTATTTCCACGCAGAAAGAGTCCCTACTAAGTAATTCAACAAATGCTTACACAAGCACTTCCTTACGGAAAAAAATATTGATATAATGTTGGTTTCTGAGACTTATTTGACTTCGAGAAGCCTTTTCAAAATCAATGACTACACCTTATATGATTCAAAGGACCCGTGAGGAAGAGCATGCGGTGGAGCAGCAATTCTAATAAAGTCGAGGCTCAAGAACTATATAATTGACATTAGTTATGAAAAACACCTACAAGCATCAAATATCTGCATTGAAAATTTTTGTACAAATTTCTTGATATCATAAATTTACTCCTCTCCCAGATTTTCAATCACTGAGGATCAATACGAATATTTTTACAAATCTCTTGGGCCTTGTTTCGTAGCAGTTGGTGACTACAATGCAAAACATAAGTTCTGGGGTTCGCGTCTTATTACGCCTAGAGGTCGGGCGTTGTTCAACACAATATCAAAAATAGGCTTAGACGTCATTTCGAGTGGCTTACTGGCATACGGACATACAAAAAATTCCGGGTGTTATAGATTTTGGCGTAATGAACTCTCTCACTATCGTTACTCTCCCACTATCGTTACAATTTGTAGCCCATTAAGAAGTGACTTACCTTACCCATATGTAAAGATGGTCAATTGAGTTAATTGGCTGGGGTTCAAAAAATATCTCAGTAGTTATTTTACGGAAAACAGTAAGCCAAGAACAGCCCAAGGTATTGAATTTAACTTTGCCAATCTTAACGAAAATATTAAACAGGCTGCTGAGCATGCCACTACCTCCCAACCGCAGACTAGGCATAAAATAATTTATTCTACGGATATTGAACGTCTTGTATGTTGAAAAATGAGAGCTAGCAGATAATGGCAACACCACAGATCACACTTAAATAAAATTAGACTTAAAGAATGTACTAAATGAATCCAAGAGTTGATGGCATATTAAAAAACAGCATTTCTTAAAAACTATCTGGAACATCTCGATGTCACTCCAGCATGTAATTACTCTTTGTGATGTTGGTTTAAACCACCTCTGCGCACGTCTACCGGAGGTTAGGCAAGAAGTGATACTGAAAAAGGTAACTAGTTTGCAAAAAATTTAAAATCCGTATATAACCTAAGCAGATCTACTGGTGCTGTTGATTTACCGTTGCTCTACCCCCTCGACCATTAAAGTTAAGATGCGTGACCTACAGAAACTAATTACTGAACTCAACCCGAAGAAAGCTCCAGGTATTGATGAAATTAGTAAAAAGATGCTGATGAATTTGCTTCGTATTGCAATTAGAATCCTTCTTTTTATTTTTAATGCCACAGCACTGGAAGCTTGCTAAGGTCAAAATGATTCCAAAGCCTCGTAAAGATCTTACCAACACAGAATCATACATTCTGCTATTAACAATGTCAAAATTTTCGAAAAACTGCTCATGACAATTGTCCCCAAATCTAATTGGTAGTGGATGCATCCCAGACCATCAATTTGGTTTTAGAAGTCAGCAAAGCACTATTGACCAAACGCATAGATTGCTTCAATTTATAAGAAGAACATTTGAAGAAAAGAAGTATTGTTCTGCCCTGTTTATTGGCGTTTCTCATGCATTTGATAAAGTGTGGCATGAAAGTCTTATTTTAAAATTAAAATCATATCTACCAATGAATTTTCTGAAGCTATTGGAAAGTTGCATTACTACCCGGAAGTTCACTGTTTTTGAAGGAGACTTCATGAGTGTGCCCGAATCAATATCATCCGCTGTGCAACAGGGGTGCATACTGGGGCCAGTTTTGTATTTGATTTATACTTGTGATATGCTTCGGATAAAGCCCCGTTCAGACTATTATACAAGTATTAATACTTTCATCACTTTTTACGATACAGAAATCTAAATACATTCTTTGCGACTGTCAAAAAATCTAACGTAAAATCACATATTGTATTCAGACCATCACACTTCAAATCAAATGTGTAATACAAGCAGAAAACAAAACAGCTGTTCAATGAAAATGTCTGTGCTATTCATTGACTAGCGGCGGCAAAGCGGTTTCATGTAGGCGGGGACGTGCCGGCACTTGAAAAAATTCAGCAGTTAGAAATATTCTATATAAGTAACCGAAAAAATTTAAGAAAAGATATTAAAAAAATGTTAAAAAATTACGTCAACGAAATATACTTCCATACGATTCACTTATTCAAAATTTTGAGCAGATATACATATGACAAAACATTACATCAATGACGACACGCTGTCGGCGGCGAAACAGCCGACTTGGAAGTTTGGTTTGTATGAAAATGCAACCCTGATCCAATGAAAAGTATTATCGTTTAGAAAATTTTCTAAAAACGAAAAAGTCTTATGGGATTTCAAAATTTGTATCGTATTATTTGCCACTTTGATGACATTTTGCGTTCAGACTATCACACTTGCACGTATTATTTGAATTTTTGACAAGTATAAATACAAAGTATAATAGTCTGAACGCAGCTTAAGCAATATCCATACATCTACATTTGCCGATGATACAGCACGAAAACCCTCACAAAACTTCCCTATATCTACAAGAACATATAATACAGCTGGAACTAGGTTAAACTTATGGAGAATTAAAGTAAACGAACAAAAGTGTGTTCAGGTAACATTTGCCCTGCGAATAAATACTTGTTCCCCAATTCGAAACAACAATCAAATTGTTCCTCAACATTCACATGTAAAATACTTTGGTATACACCTTGATTGACGGCTTACATGTAGATACCATATTGCCTCAAAGCTAACACAAATGAAACTTAAATTAACTCAGGATACATTGGCTGATTGATAGAAATTGAACACTCAGTCTAGATTGCAAAACAAGATTTTAAGACTAATAATATCGGATGATTTAATGATTTAAATATGCCACTAGTGACTGAAGAAATAGCAAAATATGCAGGCAAATACTTAACAAAACTCGAGTCCCTATCCTAATCCCTTTGCTCGTAATATCTTGAATTTTACTTTGCACATCGGCTTAAAAAAGAGGGACACTACCGCTCTAATACTCAACAGTCCAGATGAAACTGCTTGAAAATATTTTTGTGCTTAATACGACATTTATATATTATTGATTGCTATCAATTAGTTAACGCCTGACACAGGTTGGGCCTAATTATTATATCGAGATTTAAGATTTGAATACTTATTGTTGGTTCATTTTTGAAGATACAATAAATAAATATAAGCATGTAAAAAAAATAAAGATACGAATTCAATACCTTGGCAAACCTGAAAAGCTAATTACGGGTAACGAGCTAAATGTTGTTGCATTGAGGCAATTCCTAAAGGATAATAGAATTGAAGTTCATTTTACAACAACATACAATTAAACTGGTAATTCGGACGTTGAAACCCTAAACCTAAGATTGAACGAACATATCCGTCTTTTGAACGCAGATACAAACAACGATGATAATTTAGTGGAAAAATTGTACAAAGCAATAACGGCATACAAAAACGCTATGCATTCAACTACAATAACGAAACAAAGCGACTTCATAATACAATAACTAGCGAAACTCTTAAGGAAATTTCAGAAAAATTAAACACAGAAAAAATAGAAAGAATAAATGAAATTGATAGAAAACACCACAATATAAATGACATACTTTTTGAGAATATATAGAGTTAGTAAAACTCGACCTAAATATAATAACCTTCTTCTAACCAAATTGACGCATTCAATTTTTTTGTTGCTTCTCGTGGTTCGAAATATCCTCATGGTTGGAAAAAAGTAGTTTTTCATACAAAAACAGCGTTGTCCATTGCAATTTCATATTGATTTAATTGAAATTAAGTTAAATGAGTTAATTTGGGATATGTCAAAATGTATGGGAAATAATTTAATTTCAACTTGATTTCCGTCAAAATCATGAAATTACTTGATTTGTGGCACAATGAATGGGCTTTAATAGTCATAACGCCATTAATACCTTTAATAAACAAATCACTATAACAAACATTTCAACGATTTCATTGAAATAATACGTAAATCAGTCGAAACTGCTAGAAGTTAATAGGTTAAGTTAAGTTATATGTAGCACAAATAATACAATGCATAGATTAAATGCTTAAACTAAAGAATCTAGAAAATAGGGTAACACAAATAGAAGAAAGTATAGCGTCAGCCAAAAAAAATATAATACATCCCCGTATACCCATACCTGTAGAAATATACACATTTAACATTGGCTACTTTAAATTGAAGCTTATCAAAATGGATGTCATGACATACGAAAACAATTCATTAATCATTGCCATAAAAATCCCAACAGATTTAAAGTTAATTACACCTTCACCAAACGATAAATATCTAGATATTGATAAAGACAACGAAATGATTGTTGTAAAGTAGTATATTTGAAACAACCATTGCAGTTTTTGGAAATAGGACCCCATAGCTGATAACTGTGACATTGAATATCCTTTAGTTTATTTTTCGGCCCTCCCAAACTATTACTTGACTGACTAGGAAATTAATGTTGGAAACATCCCCTAATTTTCTTTCATATATTAACGTCACTAGAAAAAATCCAGTGTAAAAATTACTTTTTTGCATAAGGCATTGTAAATTTTAAACTTTAGATATTACTTCTGGGGCCAGCTGACCAAAAGCAGGTTTAGTGTCAGCGGTGTCAATTTTGTGGTACAGGCAAAGAAACTTGCTTTTGCTCTTTTGTCGTAAATGAATGCATGAATTGAGGTTCCTCTCTCTTCGGATGCTCATTATTTTAAAATGTAAGGAAGCGCCTAACGGGCGCTTTTCTGTTCATTGATGTTCTTTATTTTAAAAATCAGAAAATTTCCAAATCGGCAAGGACAGGGGATCTATTTTGAGGACTTGGATTCAGACAACTATTTGAGCCCGAAACGACTGCGTTGACTGGGGATGCGTCTCCATCAATTCTCTTTCTTTTACACCCATATTCTTTGATATAATTACCAGCGTCACTCATAATCGTAGATACCATCTTGCATCCATTTGACTCATCATATACCTCACGATCCATTTTTGGATGGTTGAATCATTAACTCATGTTGGAACAATTATTGCCAATACAGAATACTGTTCTCATTGAGTTTTTAGTATAATTGAATTAATATATTGTAACTAAAACTTTCCAGTTTATGATCTCAACTTTTCTATTTTAAATGCCCTTAAAATTGTTTTTGTAAATATGGACTATACATTTTTTTCTAAAACAACAACACAACTGCCATTTTTTATCAAACAAGCTTCAACATTGTTGTATACATACTTAAGTTATATTATAACCTATTGTGCATACTTAGTTGTATTTATTTAGTAATAGTCAATAATCTATTATTGTATACTATGGCAACATTGAAACAATAAAAGAGATGGCGGTGTCATTGATTGGCATTGTTATACTTGAATTAGAAGATACAACATGGTGTCAGATGTGGGGTGATCGAATTTGTTGAAAAAAAAGAAACCAAATAAATTTAAATAGAACTGTTGGAATTACTTAAAATTATATTATATAAAAAAAATTAATAAATAATAAAGAAAAGTTAAAGAACTATTTTTTTTAATATATATACATACATACAACATAAAACTGAAATTAAGAGTTCATAAAATGGCGACAAAAGTTGATGTATGTGCAAAAAATGAAACAACTGGTCAAATATTTAACGCTACACTGCCTCAAATAAACCTTAAAGCAACTAATATGGCAAGAGAGTGGAGGATGTGGTTGAAACAATTTAAAATTTTTGTAAGGGCGTCTAACCTTGAGGATGCTTCAGATCAACGTACGGTAGCGCTATTGCTTCACGACCTTGGTAGCGGTGCGCTGGATATTTTTTATTCCTTCAACAAAGAAGTTGATACGGTTAAATATGAGGAGCTTGTGTCCGATTTTGACTCATACTTCACCCCAAAACTGAACATTGCTATGGAAAGGCACAAATTTTTTATGTGCAAGCAACAGCCAGAACAGACCATTGAAGATTATGTAACTCTTTTAAAAAATCTCAGTCTAAGTTGTGAATTCGGTTCTCTACGTGAAGGCTTAGTAAGAGATGTCTTCACTTGTGGTGTATCAACGAAGATGGGAAACATAAGAGAAAGGCTGTTATCTGAAGGTGGTATTTCGCTGGACAAAGCATATGACGTTGCAAAAAATATGGCGGCAGCCAAGGAAAATGCAAAATCGCTACAACCAATAGATGAAACAGAACCTACTATAAACTACATCAGAAAAAATTATTCCAAAATGAAACAGGCAAATACGCAGATCAACTGTGGTCAAATACATCGAAGCAAGTGTCCGGCATTAGGACAAAAATGCCGCAATTGCGGAAAAATTGGCCATTTTGAAAAAATGTGTTTTGTAAAAAAAAAAATACATAAAATATGTTCATACCAATGAAGGAGAAAATGAAGGTGAAATTGAAGGAGAAGAAGAGGAAGATAACTTGTTTATTGGCGCGCTTTCCAGAAAGGCAACAACAGTGGCTGAATGGAAGATAGAGGTAAAGATAAACAACAAAAATATACTTTGTCAAGTAGACACTGGCGCACAAGCCAATATTATTTCTCTTGAAACTGTAATGCTCTTAAATGTAAACCAGTTCGAAAGACAAATGTAAAAATATTTACATTTAGTGGTGAGCCACTAAAAGCTGTAGGTGTTGTAAATTTGTTAGTAGTTTTTCAAAACAATTCTTATAATATGCAATTTTATATTGTTAATATTAATTGTAAAAACATAATTGGTCTTGAATCTGCTATTCAGTTAGATTTAGTAAAAAATGTTCAACTAATTTATTCATATCAGTGAATAAATTAGTTGAACAATATGTTGATGTTTTCAATGGTCTTGGTGTCTTGCAAACTAAATGTAATTTGAAAATACTTGATAATGTTTCGCCCGTAGTAGACCCACCTTGCAAAATTCCGTTTAAATTATACGATAAATTAAGAGCTGAATTAAAAAGAATGTCTGATTTAAATGTCATTAAACAAATTAGTGAGCCAACGGAGTGGATGAGTTCAATTGTCTTAGTATCGAAACCTAATGGTAGTTTAAGACTTTGCTTGGATCCAAGGAACTTAAACAAAGCCATACTACGCCCACATTTTCCATTTCCAAATATTGAGGACTGTAAAGCTCTATTAAACGGCTCTAATTATTTTTCAACACTAGACGCCAACAGTGGGTTCTTGATGATTCCCCTAAATGAAAAATCGTCTAGATTATGTACTTTTAATACGCCATTTGGTCGATTTCTAAGATTGCCTTTTGGTATAAATGCGGCTCCTGAAATTTTTTATGCCGAGATGGTAAAATTATTTGGTGATATTTCAGGTCTAATAATATATATAGATGACTTTTTAATACACTCGGCAACAAAAGAAGAACATTACCAAATATTAGAAAAAGTTTTTCAAAGGGCCAAAGAGGTTGGGTTAAAATTTAATAAAACAAAATGCAAACTAATGCAGACTGAAATTAAGTTTTTAGGTCATGTTTTTGATAAATCTGGTATTAGCCCAGATGTGGAAAAAATTGAGTCAATTGTCAATATGCCTAAACCGAATAATGTTAAGGAAGTACAACGTTTCCTTAGTATGATTACTTACCTAGGACCATTTATAGAAAATCTGTCCTCAAAAAATAAAAGTTTGAGAGATCTTTTGAAGAAAGAAATTCAATGGCATTGGTCGTCTAGCCATGATTGCGAGTTTGAAAATTTAAAGCGTGAGATTACTAATTCTCCAGTTCTAACATATTTTGACCCTAACAAGGAAATAACTTTATCAGTAGACGCGTCAAAATTCGCACTAGGTGCTACAATCATGCATGACAAACAGCCCATTGCATATGCATCGGTGAAATTAACTGATGCTCAACAAAGATATGCTCAAATAGAAAAGGAACTGTTTGCTATTTGGGTGCAAAAAATTTCATCAATTTGTTTATGGCTCAAAAGTTTTAGTGGAAACTGACCATAAGCCTCTTGTTAGCTTATTTAGCAAACCTTTATTTAAAATTCCAGCACGCCTGCAAAGGTCCATGTTACGTCTACAAAGTTATAATTTATCAGTTATCTACAAACCAGGCAAACATTTACATATTTCTGATACTATATCAAGAGCTCCAATAACTGGAACTAAATTTACAGAGATGGATAAAGAAATCGCACTACATTGCAATTTCATAGCTTCACATTTAGAAACACTTTTTTCAGAAATAGATAAAATAAAAGAGCATTCAAAAAGGGATGCTACTTTTAAGAAAATATATACGTATGTAAAACTGGGTTGGCCGAGCAGTAAGAAAAATGTAGAAGAGGATGTAATGCCTTACTTTAAACTTAAGGATGACATATCTGTTTTAAATGATATCTTGCTAAAAAATCATCAACTCTTAATACGAAATAGCTTGCGCAAATCTATTTTAAATAAAATTCATGAAGGACATTTAGGAATTCAGAGATGCAAAGACTTAGCTCGTCAATCAATTTATTGGCCAAACATATATAATGATATTGAAAATATTGTCACAAACTGTGAATCCAAACCCAAAACCAGAAATTTCACCACATGAAATAATTGATTTACCATGGTTTAAATTAGGATGTGATCTGTTTGAATTTAACAAACATATGTGTTTGTTGGTGGTTGATTATTATTCGAAATATATTGAAATTGAATCCGTAAGTTCTGGGTATAATAGTTCACAGCTAATACTCAAATTAAAATCATTATTCTCAAGACATGGAATTCCACATATTTAAATATCAGATAATGGACCCCCTTCAATTCTAAAGACTTCAAAGAATTTTGTGAAAATTGGGAAATTGATCACAGGACATCTAGTCCATATCTACCTAGATCTAATGGCTTAGCCGAACGCTCAATTCAAATAATTAAAAAATTATTGTTAAAATCGCATTACAAAAAATCTTGAGCCGAAAGTTGTTAATCAGAAAGAATACAAAAAAATTAGATTTAAGCATTCAAAAATATTCTGACCACTACAATCAAAGAGCTAAAAAATCTAAACCCGTTACAAAAGGTGACAAAGTTATGTTTAAGAAAACGCCTACAAGCAGTTGGTCTCCGGGACGCATAGTAGAGAATTGCAAGGAACCAAGATCATTTCTAATTAAAGATAATAATAGTGAAATTTTATACAGGAGAAACCAACAATATATCAGACCATCTTTAGAAACTGAATTAATTGAAAGTCACGATGATGAATCATTCAACACCAATTATACTTATAGAAATGTAATGAATGATATAAATTTAAAGGTTCAAAAGGAACCGAATGTTGAAATTTCATGTGAACCAAATGTTGAAACCAAAGAGAGAAGGAATGATAATTTATATGTAACCAAAAGTGGTAGAATTGTAAAAGAACCACAAAAATTAAATTTATAAATCTTAGAATAGAAATTGATATTCATATAATTACTGATTCACAATGATATTGTAAAATAAGCATTTTATTAGAATTATTAATTTGTATAATTTTGATCCCAACAAAGGGAGATGTTGTATACATACTTAAGTTATATTATAACCCATTGTGCATACTTAGTTGTATTTATATAGTAATAGTCAATAATCTATTATTGTATACTATGGCAACATTGAAATAAAAAAAGAGATGGCGGTGTCATTGATTGGCATTGTTATACTTGAATTAGAAGATACAACAAACATAAGCAAATGAAACAAGCGTAAAAACAATGTAACCACTAATTACTAATGAAAAACTGTTTGATTCAGACACGTATTTATTAAGTTAAACACTTCATACATAACTAATAGAAAATTTTATAGAATCCAACATGATTGGAAACAGTTTAAATCAATAAATGCATGTCTGAATCAAACAGTTTTTCATAAGTAATTAATTGTTACGCTTTTTGGGCACATGACACAAAAGAAATGCCAGATGCAAACTCCGCCTAACGTATGTAGTATGTTGACAAACATTGGGTTGCAAAATAATTACTGTCTTATAAACAAACACCGCGCTAATAACGTTATTTTATCTGAACGCATTTGAAAATTATTTTTGAAAGAAATCATAATCAATTATGTGTTTGTTTTTGATCTTTTCTACCCATCAAATGTAAATAGCATTTTAAATACTGTGTAAATTAGCAAATTTTTAAATTGACCCATGTTTAAACCAATTTTAAGATGGCTTTGTTGTAATTTTGCTTCGTGTTTGTTTACATTTTTAACTCTGCCTACACAGAAAAAAGTATTTACAAATTAAAGTTTTCAATTAAATATTTAATTTATTCAATTAAATTATTAATTGTATTAATTAATGTGAGTGGAAAAACTTAATTGCTGTTATCAAATTGTTTATAAGTGAAAATTTTATTAATTTTTTAATTGCAATTACAAATATTTTAATTAAAATTACTCATGTTACTCTTTTGTGTGTGTATATATGTATTTATGTATATGTCAGGGTTATTTAGGAAAAGAAAATTAATTTTTTTATAGAAATAATTGCCGAAATATAAAATGGACTCCAAAAGAATATTTAAAAGAAAAAGAGCGATCCACTTTCCATTCCCAGTCATTGTTTTCTCAATTTACGTATTAACAAAAATAATAATAATTGTAGAAAATTCACTAGTTAATTACAAATAAAATAAAACTCCGTATTCAAGTTTCCTTGTTTTGCAGAACTAATATGCAAGTGACAAATAGATAATACAGTGTTGAAACAATATTTAAAAAAAGTAAGTTAATTGATTTTTAGTTAAAATAATGAGTATGAATACCAATATTTAAAAAACCCTTTTAAGCCTGAAAATATTTTTTAGCTAATATGCTTATTAAACCTCAATAAACTTTTTTTATGCAGAACACAAATTTGATGTTTTTAAACATTTTGTTTTTTTGTAATTTCTCTAGGATCTGATCTTTTAGTATCTATATGTTTCCAAAAAATTAGTTGAAATATAATCATAACCTATATCTACGTGATTGTGAAAAAGAAGTTGATAATTTCTGGTACTTAGACCGCAGCTTCAAAAAGAACTCCTTTTGGCTCTCCTCATATATGTATATAATTTTTGGACATACTCTTTTATTCATGAGAACTGAAGATATATTCATTTTATTTCTGTTTAGGCAAATCATCAGAAAACTTTAACCAAGCGTCAAAAAGTAAAGAAAACCTCAACGGTAATAGACGAACTGTCAATAAATTATTGAGAATTACAACACTATAACATAGTACGCGAAGACACTTCCAAAAAAGCAATGTACAACATTATTCATCATTTGTTGCGTATTTTATTTTTCTGCATTTTGACATATAAGAAACTTAAATACACAACTACACCTGCCCGGACGATTTTACCTCGATTATTATACCTCTAGTTACACTAAGAGATTGTGAGAATGTAAGATGTATTAGGTATTGACTGCAAAAATAAACAGAATTTTGGTATCTTTCATATGATTGTAGTGATTAATTGGTTAGTTATGTTTCGTAAATTTGCCGTCTGCATTTAGGACTAGCTGTGTAATGTTTGTGGATTAATTAGAATGCTGCCTTTTGATACATTCGATATATCTGTAACACACTCAAGTTCACTAGAAAACGGCAATGTTGAATCTTTACTAGCCTCCCCTTGTACGATAGCTGAAGGATGATCTGGCAAATGTATGTAGTTCATAACTGCCATAACCACCGCTTAGTGATGGCGTAACCAAGTCTGAACGAACCGATTGCATATGTGCTTCAAAGCCAGACAATTAAATGTTTGAAAACAATTTTATCTTCTTAGAATAAAACTCCTCAAAAATACAAGGAGTGTCTACATTTTTATACATTGTGAGATATGAGGGACACATTGAAATTAAAAAAATTTGAACTTACCCACTGCTGGAAGGAGATAATCGCCACGATGTGTTACTGCCAGCTGTATCTTGTTTTGAAAATATTTGCGTTCCATTTCCACTATTGTTGCCCAAACTTTTGTTTATGGTTGATGCTCCGCCTGGATTTGAAGCACCTAATCCAAAGCTATTATTTGACTTTTGACTCGTAATTACACCGCGACTATCTGCATACTGGATAAAAAGAATATATATATATATATATATATATATATATATATATATATATATATATATATATATAAGCAATGTTCATCATATATATATATATATATATATAACATATAAATACATATATTAGAATTGCAATGATTTGGAAAATTTTTTTATTTGGGATATTAGGTCTAAAAGTTAATAGCTAAAATATTAAGCCAAATCGGACAACGTTGTCGGGACGTGTATCGAGATCAAAGGTGAGAATATAATAATTGTACTGTTTAATATGAAAGAAATTTTTTAACTCTAAATTTCAAAATTTTTTTTACAGAAGTATGTTATTATTATTGTAGCTACGCTATTTATTGCTCAATACAAGAGTTAAGACGTGATTTTCGTAACAAAAATAATCGACACTATTACAGTTAAAAATTAATTTTTGTTCTGATTTCTTTATATGTACTTAAAACCAGAACACGAAAATAAGCGAAAAAAGTTGTTTGATTTGTTTTGTTTCGTTCTGTGAAGTGATTGAAACAAAGAGAAAACAAAAACAATGAGAATGATTACCCAATTTGTTTTTGCATATGAGCACATACCAGAGAACACAGCCGATCGTTTGTTAGCCGGCTAACAGCCGCCACCAGCCACAAAAAATACCATAGCTTAATCGTTCGCCACTAGAAAAGAAAATAATGGGAAGTAAATGGAACCGTTTTGAAATATTTGCTGTGAGTTTGACATCATCAGATAATATAATTTTATTGAATTGTTATTTAAAACATGTGTTTTATATAACTAAGCAGCATAGCTACAACCGGGTGTCTTAAGAAACCTCTTTTCTTTTTTTTTTAATGAAAAGTAGCATTTCTTTAATATATATGAAAGAGTTCTGAAATAGATATATAAACATTTGTATTCCTCTCGCTCTTTTTTACTAAAAAATAATAATTTGTGGCAACACAAATTGCAAGTCTGTACCAGAACTTATATTAATTTTTTCGTGATCAACCCTGGTATCTCCTGTGGGTCAAAGTCACCCGCAAACCATATCGCCCACTAAATCATAAACAGTCACAACTCAAAATTATCAAAATATTTTGCATTTTCGTAAACTGAAAAAATCTCTAACAACAGTACAAATTTATTTTGTAATATAGTCTTCTTGAACAATGTAAAATATCTGAAAAATCTCTAACGGCAGTACAAATTTATTTTGTAATAAAGTCTTCTTGAACAATGGATATAAATGTTATACCTTTTTTTATGTTACATACTTGCATCACTTGTACAGTATCAATAGTTTTTTAGCACTCCTGAACATATCGGATTTTTGGAGATGTGACTGTTTATGATTTAGTGTGCCATGTTATCTCTGAAGTCTTTAATATTTTATATTAGTTTGTGGAAATTTGACATGAACACGCACCACTCCACACGAAGTGTTCGTGACAGAAAATAAGATTTCATGAGTGTTCGGCTCGGATCGTGTTCAGCAAAATTGACACGATAAAACACGAAACTATTTTAGGTGTACATTTTGTATGAATGAATTTCCGTAAAAAAAATTTTTTTCAGTAGTTGTGGATTCCCAGTTCGGGCGCCGATTAAAATTGTGAAATTTGGGTGAAATTTGCAAGAATTCTTTAAAAGTTTACTGAAATTTCTAGAAATTCTTTAAAATTTGTGTGAAATTTGGGAATTTTGGTTTTTTGTTTACATTAGGAGTTTTTTTTTTGTTTACATTAAGTGTTTTTTGTTTACATTAACTGTTTTTTATTCATATTAAGTGTATGTATGTATGTATGACCGTGGGAATTTGTGCGTGGAATATTTTGTGGGAATACATTAAGGGGCTTTATATGAGGCTTTTATATGTGTGTGATTTCCTAATGCCGACTGGAAATTTGTGGGTGTGTCTAGCTGTAGGTATTGAAGTCTGGCTGTGATTGGAGGACGGGGTGTGTCTAGACTGTGCGACCTTAAGGCTGACCGTGATTTGGGTAGGTGAGGGTGTTGTTGTAATATGTAACCGTGGGAATTGGGGGCGTTTATGTCTGTTGGAATTTAACCCAAGCTGTGCTTGGTGGGGGCGGGATGTATTTGAGGTAGATCGACTGTGTGTATGTATGTCCTTGGGAATTTAAGGCTGATCGTGATTTATGAGGTGCGAGGTGTTCATGTAATATGTAACCAGGGGAATTTGTGTGTAGGTACATATGTCTGTTGGAGTTTAAGACTGTCCATGATTTATGAGGGGCGAGGTGGGGGTCTTCATTTAATATATATCTGTGGGAATCTGTATGTGTATGTATGGCTGTAGGAGTTTAAGGCTGATCGTGATTTGAGGTGGTTGAGGGTGTTGTTGTGATAGATGGAATGTGTGTGTGTGCATGTATGTCTGTAGGAGTTTAAGGCTGTCTTTGATTTGGGGTAGGTGAGGGTGCTTTTGTAATATGTATCTGTATGACTTTGTGTATTTATATGGCTGCAGGAATCTGTGTTTATATATATCTGTTGGAATTTAAGGTTGACTCTGATATATGAGGGGAAGGGTTTTGTTGAAATAGTTTGAATTTTTTATAAATGAATTCTAGTATTTGCGTGTATGTGATTTTCTCACGCTAGTATTTATATGTACGTAAAAATAATTTGTTTCTCATATGGACATTTGGTGCTATAAAATATTGTTTATATATGAACTTCCCTAATCCTAGTATGCTTTTCATATTGGAGGATGAGATTGCTTTATATTTTGTCAATCTTAAAATTGTCCAGTGTTAAAGTCTGTTGGTGTTAGTGACCAGCTTTTGGAATAGTTATTTTTTTTTTAATGGCTTCATTTCTTAAATGTTTTTTTGTGGCAAGGCTTTTTTAGACAGGGCTGACAGATATGGCCATTTCTCGTCAAACGTTGCAAATTTTTTTTAACTTGTTTGGTGTTTAAATTTTTATTATATATAATAATGTTGGCTATTTTCTTTGTCAATCTTTTTATTGAACTTCAAAATTTGTTATAATTCAAGAGAATTTTTTTTTGAAGGGGTATCTTCAAAAACCAGAAATTAAAGAAATGCAATTTTGATAATTTTTTTATTACTTAGAGTAATTATTTTGAATTTAGACGAGAAAAGCTCACAACATATTGGCGTTTTTTTTCAATCAGTTTGGCCAATGATGTCGGAAAATAAAAATCTGGTAACCCTAGTTGTGGATCGTATAAATATAGGGTGTTTTTTATTGAGGTATAGAACTTTAAGTTGGCATTACTTTTTTAACTGGCGGCCATTTTGTCAGCTGTCAAGTGATTAATATTTAGTTTGGTTTGCCATTTCATCATGAACAGGTTGACAAAAGAACAACGCTGGCAAATCGTGCAAATTTATTTCGAAAATAATGGTTCAGTTCGCGAAGTTTACCGCAAGCTCCGTCCATTTTATGGTCGACATAATCGTCCATCAGAGCAATTAATTCGGTTAACCATGGATTGGCCACCAAGATCGTGTGATTTGACACCATTGGATTATTTTCTTTGGGGATATGTGAAGTCGCTCGTCTACGCCAACAAACCAGAAACGTTAGGGGACTTGGAAGCCAACATTCGTGGCGTTATTGCCAACATACGGCCCCATATGCTCGAAAAAGTGGTTGAAAATTGGACCTGTAGAATTGGCTTTATTCGAGCCAGCCGCGGCGGCCACATGCCCGAAATCATATTTAAACGTTAATGGCATAAAATTATGCTTCCAATAAAGCCAAATTAGTGGACATTAAAACGATTTTCTCGTGTTTTATTTCAATTCGAAGTTCTATACCTCTAAAAAAACACCCTGTATAACTTTACGTGTTTCTCTTTATGCTTTATATTTGCCGCATTATAACGGAAAGAAAAAAAAAGCGAACTTATGTTGGTAGCACTGGTAGACTTAGGACCTAGGAAGAAAAGAGATAAAAAGAGAGGTGGCGACTGAAAGGAGGAAATTTCTAAGTGCACTTTTGAAAAGTAAAGTTTGAAGAATAGAGTCGGAAAAATTAAAGAACAAAAAACGAAAAATTAAAGACTTTCGCAAAAAAATTAAAAAAAATAAAGAGAACATTGGGATTTGAAAATAAAAAATTTGTTTTGCATGATACACGGATTTTCTGTGCTTAAATTTTTTTTTTGTCATAAAGCCACAAGCAAGGCAAAAGAAAAAAATTAACAAAAAGAGTTTAAAGTTGAAACCAAAAAAATGTTTAAAGAAATTAAAATAAGAAAAAAAACTGTGTTGCAATAATAAAATCCCCTAAATAAAGAAAAAAAAATATATAGTAAAAATCTATAAAACTTTTTAAGTTCTCAAACGCACTCAATATAAGAACAAATAAAATAAAAGAAAACCCAGCTACCAATTAAACAGTGCACGTTTCGTACCCTATAAAGGGGAAAAAGTTTTACTCTTGGAGAGAATTCCTCCTTAGTTTGCCAGTTTTCTTAACTGAACCCCTGGTCTCCTGGAGAAGTGTTGCAAGGGAGGGGAATTGCTGTGCAACCATGCAAGTTTTTTCTGTGGCTCTCGTCAACATACGTCCAAATCGCTTCTTTAGACATCTCGGCAGCCAACTCCCAAAACAGTAAACTGTGCAGTATAGTGTTAAGTTGCCCTTGTACAAAGGTCACATTATACATTGGCCAAAATCCACCAGAAGCGCCAACAATTCTTGAAGTCATCCCTAGAAGATTTAGCAGGGAAAATATGTTTGACGAGCTCTCGGTGTGTCCATCCAAAAGGAAAAAACCAGAATTTTGTAAAGTTGTAAATTTAAAATTTTTGTAAAAATTTTACAAAAATTTTATTGTTTTTTTTTATTCTAAATTTATTTATGAACTGCGTGAATTTTCAATTACTAAAATTTAAAAATTGTAATAGTGTGAGCATTAGCTTTTCAAAGCGGACTTATCAAACAGATAAACAAACCAAAAAAAAGAAGAAAACCTTATTTTCTTTTCCATCAGCAGACGGCGTTCATCGAGATCCGGAGGCCTTCGCGAACTTGGACAACGCTTAGTTGGTGAGTTATAACCTTTATTTCTCTCATTTTCTTTATTTTTGCTTTGGATAAACGACCAAAACATACCTATAGCCATATATATGTATGTACATATAAAAATTAACTATATTTGTTTATATACATATAAACATTTATCTATATATGCATATATATAAATATATAGGTATGTACAATTTTAACTAAATATCAAATTGATTTGTAGCTACTAGTTTTTTTTCATATACATATTTGTATATTGCATATAGGTATATACATATATATCTGAATTAAATATCGTGCCATATATACATATATACACTATCGATATATACATCTATGTATATATGCACTGACTTTGTGGATAGAATGAATATCCTCTCGTTATTGATCTCACTACTTTTCCAAATAAGGAACTTTGAATTTAAATGCAAAAGTTACTTTATTCATATTTTTTTTCAATTTCTTAACTAAATTCTCGAATTTCGTGATTTTCTTAAAGCAAATGATTTACTTTATTTAATAAAATAACATATTGTTAATTATGGAGTAATTTAAAGTTTTCTTCTTTCCAAAGGTTGTGTAGGTGAGGTAAGAGTATTTTGGTATCCTAGTTAATGAATATAGTCACTAGGTCATTAGGGAGGTAGGGTAAAGGACTAGCCTTCATTAACATCTGACCTGGCTCTTTGGAAAGAATACAACGTAAAATATACATACATACATAGATAATAACATCACTAAAAATAGGGACTCTATAAAATAAAATAAAAACATACTGTCAATAATGGAGTGTGTTAAATGAGGACCAAATGAGGCCAATAAAATCAATGGCTCCCGTAGTCCCCATTGTACTGTGCTCTGGTTACTACATTTACATCGGTAGTAAGTAAAATCCATCGTGTTTATTCGTGGTTATAACACGGTCAGAAATTTGTTTATATTTGGATAAATATTAATTTCCGATTTTATAAAATTCTTGTGTTCGATCGTGGCGATTTTGTGTGTGTATGAGGGATAGAGTTTGGCTGTGATAAGTTTGTTTATTTAAGCACATTTGTCTTCTTCGACTGAACGGCTTTTCAAGCGCCAATAGCTTGGGGGACGGTTTGTATGTTTTCATGATGTAGATATGTAAGTCTATATAATATGTGTATTGATAATATGAGGACATATATATCTACAAATTGATTTTATGTATGTATGTACACACAAATAAGTCTGTGGCTCCCTGTTTAAATACTTTTTTTGTCATGTGCGGTCTTTTATTGTTGTTGTAAATATTCGTCTGGTCTTTTGTGTATAAATGTGAAATATCTCCATAGTTTTTTTATTTGAAATTAAAAAACGTTATTTTGATTTTCATGTGTATTTACTTAAAAGTTTGTGAGGAGTTTCTGTTTTAAGTAAAATTTAATTCCTTATAACATAAACTCTATAGTTGTTACCTTAAGAAATTGATCGATCCGATAAAAGGAATTAATCCTTCTTCATATTCGGAAAATTAAAAAGTTTTAAGTACCGCTGAAGCAAATTCTAATTCCATAATAATATTTGATGACGAGATAATATAAGAGATTATTTTTGCATGGGTAGACATAAGCATATTGATTGCTTTATTTATGTCAAACATATACAAAAGTACCTAAACATCTAATACGTGATAATGCGAATATTATCATAATATTTAAAGAAGATTAAATGAATTTAGATATATATCTGTAATGACCATGTTATTGGAGATATGTCGTTTAAAGAATTTACGGATAGTGAGTGTTGGAAAGATGAATATGGATTCGTTGTTATCAGTAAAGATGATGCGGTAAATAAGAGATGATATAGAAAAGGTTTTGATAAATTCATACAACTGTAAGTGATTTTGTTCAGAAGCTGATCATAGCTAGATAAAAGGCGATGCAAAGTAGATATATACCAGCTACAAACCAATACCAGATAAGAGCAGATAAAAAGCAGATACAGATCAGATAAAAGCAGATACAGAGCAGATTAAAAGCAGATATTAAGCAGATACACAGCAGATATATAGCATACATAATGCAGATACAGAGCAGACAAAAGCAGATTAAAAGCAGATACAAAGAAGATAAAAAGCACATATAAAGCAGATACAAACCAGATCCATATCAGATAAAAAGACGTTCACAACCAGATACAAATTAGTGCGAAATGAATAATAACAAGTTATTAAAATATATTGTTAAAACAAGAACGATATTAAAAGAAAAACTAAAAACTTAAAATTAAGCGAAGTAGATAGACTTAATTTATTGGAAGATACATTTAACCCTATAACGAAACCCCTGCATAAGATAATTAAAAATCAAATAATGATATATCATATTCAGAACTTCCATCGCTACCATCCGATTATGATAACTATGATTATGCTGAGGGTAAGGATGATAATATGATTAAATACATACCAACCAAAGAAACAAAACTAGATTTACAAATATTTAGCGATGATAATGACGATTATAACCGACAAGGTAACCGAAAATTATAATAATACGTCCTCACTAGTCCAAAATATAGAACTGCTCCTGCATAATAAAAAATAGATATGGTTTATGGATTCAACATAGATAAAAGCGGAAATTGGCGATACGCAAATAATTTACTACATTTTAATGCAGATAATTCTATTGGAATAGGACATACAAAGTGGAAAATGACTACAGGATTATTAAAATTAGTTTTTCATTAAACATATTGCACTAAGAATTATTTGAAAAATTAAAAATAACTTTTAAAAATTACAAATGCACACAGTTCTCGCTGAACCTTCAAAGTGAACAGACGTCTTAGCGGATTTTTTTTTCATATACATATTAAATAAACAAAAAATCATACAAAATATATTCGTAATACATAATAACCGTAATGCATATTAATAAATAAGCAAAGCCAATATTGCTGATATTTTTTTACATAGCACGACACAAAAAAAAACAAAAACAAACAAAAACCGCAAACAAAGTGCCCTTAAGGAATACTCTACATGAGTACCTCAAAAACAAAAAATTGTGAAGTGAGTTCAGACGGCAAAAATGCATATTTTACTGTGTGTTCTGAAGCTCTTAATGTTAACAATAAAAATAAAAAATTTGATGATAGTATTTTTCTAACGGCAAAGCCACTTTTTCGTCAGCGATCAACTTCGCTTTGTCCAATGCCAACTAGTGATTTGTTAACATTACAATTACCTAGTACTTCTTCATATAAGTTAGCGATATCATCCCCTTCGGGCTCGTGTACATCACTTAACAAAGTTATCACTACAGATAACAGTAGCACTAAGCCCAAGGTCCAAGTCGGAATGGACAGGTATATAACTGTAGTAAAGCGAAACCCAAATTCTTCAAAAATGTCATATGCTCCAAAGATGTCTAGGGATAATAGCGCATTATCTATAAAATTTTCAAATAATTAGTTTAAATTGTAATCAGTATACTTGAGCGCCCATTTGTGGGACAGTGTATAAAAAAAAAGAAATATTTATACTTTTTGTTTATATATAGTATACACATTTATATGTATTTTGTTAAAATAAACGTTATAAAAAAAAAATAAAAAAAAAATTGGTGAAATACTTTTCACATCATTCCAATTAAAAGAGGTAATATTGATGAAACTAAGATCCAAATATATGATGAAAAAGATTTCCGAAGAATTATTAGTGAATTTGAAAAAAAACAAAAAAAATTTTTACACTTATCAAAAAAGGCCTACAAATAGTATTAAAGGGCATAGATTCTTATATTGAAGTAACGAAGAAGTAAAATGTGCTCTGTTACTGTTACTAATATAATTTACAGAGAAAAGGTCCCCCAACCCCTATTTCGGGTCGAAGTGGACCCGAATAACATACAACTGAAAAAAAATTAAACCCATCCAATTTATAGCGTAAAGTTTCTCATGCACCGAAAAATCACAGTTGAAGAGCCACGTAAGCGTTCAGGTCCCGTACAGTGCCACAATTGCCAATAATATGGCCATACTAAAACTTACTGCAAATTACCTACAGTTTGTGTTATGTGCGGTTCTGCTAGCTGTACGAAGCCAAAAGATCAAGCTGGAAATTGTGGATGTAATCACACTGCTTACTACAGAGGATGTCCTGTATATTCTTTCGTTAAACAGACTATGAGACAAAAACCTAAATTAGCTCCAGCTCAATCAGCAAACGCTTTCTCCTCAAATTTTCCTCCAATGAGCCAACCAAGTACTTCACGTGTATCATATGCCGAATCTGTTAAGACAAATTCTTTTCCCACGCAGAAAGTGTCCCCACCAAGTAATTCAACAAATGCTAACACAAACTTTAATTTAAGTCGCCTTGAAGCCACTTTTGATAATCTGGTGCAAACTATAAACAACTTTACTACAAAAATGACTAGCATGATGCAAGAAATGCTGTGAATGTAGAATACTTTGCTTCAAGCATTAATTAACAAGCCATGAACACGTTAAAAATATGTTTCTGAAACGCAAACGGCATTCGCCAACACAAAAATGAGCTCGAGAACTTCCTTTCGGAAAAAAATATTGATGTTATGTTAGTTTGTGAGACTGATTTGACTTCGAGGAGCTTATTTAAAATTAATGGCTATACCTTATATGATACTAAGGACCTGAGAGGAAGAGCATGCGGTGGATCAGCAATTTTAATAAAGTCAAGACTCAAGCACTATATTCTTGATAACTTATGTGCAGAACATTTACAAGTAACTAATATTTGTGTTGAAAATTTCTTTAAAAATTTCGTTATATCATCAATTTACTTCCTTCCAAGATTCTCAATCACTGAGGATGAATACGAGGATTTCTACAAATCTCTTAGGCCTTGTTTTGTAACAGCTGGAGACTACAATGCAAAACATACGTTCTGGGGTTCACGTCTTATTACACGTAGAGGAAGAGAATTGTTCAACACAATTTCAAAAATGGGCTTGGACGTCATTTCGAGTGGGGAGCCCACTTACTAGCCTACAGACATACAAAAAATTCCGGATGTTATAGATTTTGGAGTCATGAAAAATATTTCTAGAGATTTAGTTCATGTCGAAGCTTCCCTAGATCTCTCCTCCGATCACTCTCCCACTATCGTTAAAATCTGTAATCCACTAAGAAGTGATTTACCTCACCCTTATGTGAAGATGATCAATCGTGTTAATTGGCTGAGATTCAAAAAATATCTTAGCAGTCATTGTACCGAAAGCATTAAGCCAAGAACAGCCGAAGGTATTGAATTTAACTTTGCCAATCTTAACGAAAATATTAAGCAGGCTGCTGAACATGGTACTACCTCTCACCCGCAGACTGGGTTTAATAGAATTTATTCTACAGATTTTGAACGTCTTGTAGGTGAAAAAAGAAGAGC
Source organism: Nowickia ferox (assembly GCA_936439885.1). Lineage (NCBI taxonomy): Eukaryota > Metazoa > Arthropoda > Insecta > Diptera > Tachinidae > Nowickia > Nowickia ferox. The sequence continues at coordinate 51,122,422 of OW387024.1, read as the reverse complement.
TAGAAGGGAATGGCAACAGCAGAGATCGCCCCAGCATAAAATCAGATTTAAAGAGTGCACTAAACGACTCCAAGAGTTGCTTGCATATGAAAAAACTGCATCTCTTAAAAATTATCTGGAAAATCTCGATGTCACACCAGCATCTAATTACTCTTTGTGGCGCGCTGCGAAAAACTTAAAACACCCGTTGAGTTTAAACCTCCTATGCGCACTTCTACCAGATGTTGGGCAAGAAGTGATACTGAGAAAGGTAACTTGTTTGCAAAGCATTTAAAAACCGTATTTACCCCAAACACATGTACTAGTGCTGATGATTTACCGAGTGTAGTTGCGTGGCGTAAAACTAATTTCTGAACTCAACCCAAAGAAAGCTCCAGGTATTGATGGAATTAGTAACAAGATGCTGATGAATTTGCCTTGTATTGCAACTAGAATCCTTCTATTTATTTTTAATGCCATATTACGACTAGAGTATTATCCACATTTCTGGAATTTTGCCAAGGTCAAAACGATTCCAAAGCCGGGCAAAGACCTTACCAAGGCTGAATCGTACAGGCCAATAAGTCTACAATCAACAATGTCTAAACTTTTCGAAAAACTGCTCATGATAAAACAGCCCCCAATTCTAATTGGTAGTGGGTGCATACCATACAATCAGTTTGGTTTTAGGAGTCATCATAGCACCATTGAACAAACGCATAGATTGGTTCAATTTATAAGAAGAACATTTGAAGAAATGAAATATTGTTCTGCCCTCTTCATTGATGTTTCTCAGGCATTTTATAAAGTATGGCATGAAAGTAGTAGGGAACTGCCAGTACGGGGCCAATTAAAATTGTTAAATTGTGGGCTGAAATTGTTAAATTGTGGCTGAAATTGTGAAATTGTGGGCTGAAATTGTTAAATTGTGGCTGAAATTGTTAAATTTTGGCTGAAATTTTAAAATTCTTGGAAATTTGTGAAATTTGATACCTACGTGTGTGTGTCCGTCCGTCCGTCTGTGTTTTTTGTTTACATTAGGAGTATATTTTGTGGGAATACATTAAGGGGGTTTATATGTTTGAAGCTGTTATATGTATATGATTTTCTAATGCCGACGGGATAACATCTTTATTTTTTCTAATACCGACGGGAAAGTTATGATTGTTGTTAGACTGTGGAAATTTGTTGATGTCCGTGATTTGGGCAGGTGAGGTTTTTGTAACATGTAACCGTGGGAATTTGCGGGTGTATCTTTAAGGCAGCCTGTGTTTGGTGGGGGCGGGTGTTGTTGTAATATGTATCCGTGGGAATTTGTGTGCGGAATATTTTGTAGGAATACATTAAGGGGTTTATAGGTTTGAGGCTTTTATATGTGTATGATTTCCTGATGCCAACGGGAAAACATGTTTATTTTTTTCAAATGCCGACGGGAAAACATGTTTAGTTTTTTCAAATGCCGTCGGGAAAATCATGAAAATGATTTTTCCTAATGCCGACGGAAAATTTGAGGGTATGTCTAGCTGTAGGAATTGAAGTCTGGCTGTGATTGGTGGAGGGTGGGGTGTGTCTAGATTGTGAGACCTTAAGGTTGACCGTGATTTGGGTAGGTGAGGGTGTTTTGTAATATGTAACCATGAGAATTCGGTGACGTATATGCTTGTTGGAATTTAAATCAAGCTGGGCTTCGTGGGGGGCGGGATGTATTTGAGGTAGATCGACTGGTGGAGGGCGGGGAGTTGTTGTAATATGTATCCGTGGGAATCTGTGTACATGTATGTATGTATATATGTATGTCTGTAAGAGTTTAAGGCTGTCTGTGATTTATCAAAGGTGAGGTGAGAGTGTTCATGTAATACGTATCCGTAGGAATCTGTATATATGTATGTTCGTAGGAGTTTAAGACTGATTGTGATTTGAGGTGGGGGAGGGTCTTGTTGTGATAGATAGATAGAATGTGCCTATGTGTGTATGTGTATGTATGTATTTATATATAGCAGTTTAAGTCTGTCCTTGATTTGAGGTAGGCGGGGGGTGTTATTGTAATATGTATCTATAGGAATTTGGGAGTTTATATGTTTGTAGAAATTTTTGTGTATGTATGTCTGTAAAAGTTTAAGGCTGATCGTGATTTGGATTGTTCAGATTAACGATTGTATGTGACCTTGAGAATTTGTGTATGTATATCTGTAGAAAATTTAAGGCTTATCGTGATTTATGAGGGGCGAAGTGTTCATTAAATATATCATGATTACTGAGAGGTGAGGTGAAGGTGTTCATGTATATGTATACGTATTTGTGTGTGTGTATGTCTATATGAGTTTAAGGCTGATCGTGATTTAGGTTGTGAGATTGACAGATTGTATGTTACCTTGAGATTTTGTGTATGTATATCTGTAAGAACTTTAGGCTGACTGTGATTTGTGAGGGGAGGGGCGTTGTTGAAATAGGTTTAATTTTTCGTAGATGAATTTTAGTATGTGTGTGTGTGTGTATGTGATTTTCTCACCCTAGTATTTATATGTACGTTGAAATAAATTATTTCTCATATGAAAATTTTTTGCTGGAAAATATTATCATATATCTGAACTTCCCTAATCCTAGTATGTTTTTCATATTGGAGGATGAGATTGCTTTATATTTTATCAAGCTTAAATTTGTCCAGTGTTAAAGTCTGTCGGTCAGAAATTTGTTTATATTTGTATAAATATTAATTTCAGATTTTGCAAAATTCTTGCGTACGATCGTGGTGATTTTGTGTGTGTGTATGTGTGTATGCGCGATAGAGTTTGACTGGTCTGTGATAAGTTTGTTTATTTAAGTACATTTGTCTTCTTCGACTTTCGTCTTCAAGCGTCAATAGCTTGGAGAACGGTTTGTATGTTTTCATGATGTAGATATGTAAGTGTGATTGTTAAAATCCAATAAATACTTGAGCATGGGTAAGAAATTTGATAATATGTGTACATATGTACATATGGATCTACAAATTGATTTTATGTATGTATGTACATACAAATAAGTCTGGGGCTCCCTGTTTAAATACATTTTTTTTGTCATGTGCTGTTGTTGCTGTTGTAAATATTCGCCTGGTCTTTTGTGTATAGATGTGAAATATCTCGATAGTTTTTTTATTTGAAATTAAAAAAACGTTCTTTTAATTTTTAGATGTATTTACTTAAAAGTTTGTGAGGAGTTTCTGTTTTAAGTAAAATTTAATTCCTCTTTAGTTGTAGTAAATATAGTATAAATATTTAATATATTTTATTTCCATTTGTTTAAAGTTGATGTAGCCTATATAGTCAACGTTAGAAATTTTTCGATGTAAAATTTTTTCCAACTATCATATTTTTTCTTCACCTTTTTCATATATTTTAGAACATCTTGCATTGGCTTTAAAAAATGATAAACGCTTTGAAATGAAACTGATCCAGCAGTCCAGCTTTTTTTAACCACTTTGCTTCTCTTTCCTTTTTTATTGATAAACATTTAAAATCAAATGGTGGTTTTATAATGAAATTGTTATACTCATTATTGCTAAAAACATCCGCTACTTTTTTTTGTAATGAAAATCATTCGAAACCTTACTTCATTTATAAGACTTTCAGGACATTCTATTATTCGATCATTAGTAAAAATGCAGTAGCTGAGGTCATTGCTTACTGTTTCATATTAAATTTCTATATCAATTGGGCCGCTATTGAATAAAAGGAACTTTTATCTTAAACTTTAGTGCATTTGGAAGTGCTTGAGATTCTTTCATATAATAGCTTTGTTGGAATCTTAGATACGAGTACATATAATATAGAATTGCATAACGTTTATTTTTAATTTTTATGTTAAGATCATCATCATTTAGATATGAGACTAAATTTAAATGTACTTTTAAATTAGTTAAATCATAATGAGGAAACTTGTTTTCTTCTTGAATAGCGATCAACAGAAAACGAAATCGTTTTCTTACAATTTAGGTCTGGCCTCTCAACGGTTCCTCTAGTATACAAGATGACTTTCTATGTCAACATATCTGTCTACTCTTTGTCAGCGTTAAGGGGCAATTAAATGTTAAAATTTTAATTCCTCAAATTGTGTATGAAGTAACACTGATAATATATTTTCATTAATAAGCTATATGTTTATCTTATGAAGGTTACTCGCCTATGGCTTTTATTTGATGCTCTAGATGAATTTTTTTTTCTCATTTTATTAAATTTCGGCGTATTGTGTATATATTTCTGATATTTTTAAGCGCGCTTTATTTACCTGTCAGACAAAGTGTACGTATAAGTTGATCACTCAGTCTATCTTTTTAATAATTTTTTTCTTTTAATATGCCACTACTATTTTTTCAGATTTTACTACTTGAAAAAGAGAATATTTATGTAATTTTTAAATGTATTCATATATACATATAGGTAAATATATGTGTATATGTATAGAGAAATTACTTTATCTACAAAGAAATAAATGTTTAATAATCAACTATTCTAGAAAATCGATCTCAAATAACGCAGTTACCTCCACCATCAATTCACCGTCGGTGTTTTTATAGTGTCAGAAACACTAGAATGTCTATGTTTGAGAGAATTTTTACATCGAGTTTTTCTACATGAGGTTTGCTGGTTGACGTAGGCTGGGTTGTATCACATTCAGATGTAATCATTTCCTACTTAAAAAAGGTCCTCATTACTATCAACTATATCTGTATACATTTCGTTCATGAGTTGGGTTGATCCAGATACAATTGCTGTCTACAGATTAATGATTAGAAACAAGTTTCTCAGCACCTTCTAACAGATTTATATATTTTGCTAGCATGCATGCCTGAGCATGCTTCTATCGATAGTGACGCGAGAGTCCGACATGTAGTGGTGTTTCAATTAAAAATCTATACTATTAGATTTTACGATTTCCCTCTTTTTATTCTTTTACAAAGTAGATACATATTTATGTATTTCATTTAGCACAGAGTCATAAAATTTCTTTGCTTACAAAATTGTGTGACATTCTTTTAAATTTGCATGCTTAGGCATGCTTTCAATATTTTTTCTGTAAATTTATTTGATACTCATACAGATACAGATATAAAGTAAGATCTGCTTACATTGCATTTTACAATTTATGTATGCTTCAGCATGATTCCAGTTGAAGTCCATATTTATTCAGTAAGTTTGTTTGATACTAATTCATACACATATACATTCTTAAAGATTGGAAATCTAAGTCCAATTTATGTAGTTTATCTATATTTTCTAAAGATTTGATAGCTATAGAAATTAATAGAGTAAAGATCTATTATAATAGCCCATGGGCATATTTTAAAATTTCGCTTGCTAGAGCTTTCGAAATGGAAAATGTACAATTTTCACTATAAAAAGTGATAATATTAGGTGTTACTGAATATTACACTGTGTTGTAATTTATTTTGAACACTTAAGTTTTCACAATATTTCATACAGGCCAACAAGTTTAGAGAATTTCCAGTATATTAAGTTAATTATCTTTCTTCAGACCTATCATTCCTAATCATTCCTTCAAAAATACAAACCAAACTAGATTTTTCCTGTTTAATTTTATTTTTTACTTTCATTAAATTTCAACATTTTGTTCATCTTCAAATTATTATATTTAGCAGCTTTTTCTCATTTGTTGAGTTTACTTTAATCGGAAACATTTAAATAGTGAGATGAACTTTTATATTGTATGCGAGTACATTAAGTAATTCTTTGTATATTTCATTTATATGAACCATCATCACATATAATTCCTTTGGATGATCTATTAAATCATTCTACTATTGATGCTTTCATATTAAGTAATGTTTAATATTCTACATATGCATGAATTTTCCAGTGTCTATTAAAAAATTCTTTACAATCATCCATTTGTAAGCTTTTTGGTACTCATAACATTTCAAAAATATTTTCCACAGCCTAGGTTTTTTCGAATGCAACTTTTATTTTCAACGGTATTGACCATAGAAACTTTGTGAATGAATCATTTACAGTCTACAATAATCAATAATTTCTATTTTCTGTAGAATAGTTTCCCATTTCACCTAAATCAGCTCCATAAAAGATCAACTATTCCTTTCATTACATATCTACAATGCACAAAAAATTTTCGAGATTTATTATAGAGTTCGTCTACTAAATTTCTTTTTAGAGACATTGAGTTATTTTAAAGATTTTTTGGAGAGTGTTGTGATCTACTTGATGCACTTTCAGCTATTTATACTATCATGTAGTTCATTTTCCAATCTATAAATTTTATCGTTCAGCTGTTCAATTTGTTTTTTCAAAAGATGATTTGATTTTTAGTATGTATTTTATCAATTTTATAACTATCTTCTATCTCTAATTGCATTTCACATTGTACTCTATCAATTTGCATTTTAATATATTCTTGAATTATATTAATTCCTTAAGCTATATTATTAATTTATCCTATAGTTTATCGTTTGGAGTTTCCAGAAACAATTTACTGATAACATCATTCTCTGTCAGTGAATGATGATGATGATTAGTAGAAATTATATATTTTATATAGTTTTCAACATCAAATTTTTCATAGTATTTCCATGTTTTATTATCAATCATTAAAGAAAATAAAGCTACTATTAGGGCCTATATTTGACCATCAACTTGTATTTTATCTTCATTTAGTTTTAGGTTACTATCACCAAACTTTCATTCATTATTCAAATCTTGTTGTGGGCCATAGTTTGTATCTAATTCAATTCTTCCTTCCAAGACTGATAAATGAGTATAAGTGTCTTCAGAATTGGAAGTCTATGAGTAAAAATCATCTTTATCATCCTCATCATCATTCTCAGTATTAGCATCATTAAATAAGATGATATCATCAAATATTGCTCCTTCTGAAAGTTTCTTTGGTGTACTTGTCTCTATATTGACTGATGGCTTTAAACTTGTATTATTTTCAGCTTCTATCTTGATTTTACTTTCTTCTTTCTTGTGAATTCTTTCAATATTTCTAGAACTATTTATGAATTCTTTGAGAGGTTCTGTTATAGGTTTATATGTATCTTTTATTGCTCACATGTATCTATTTCACCAGTTTTTATACTACGAAGCTTTTTCTTCAAGACATTTCTTGTCAACACCAACTGTTTTAAAATTTTCTCATCCATGTTTAATAATAGTAAATAACAGGTATCAGCTATTAGATCAGGTATCAGCTATCAGATCAGGTTATCAGGTAACTGGTCTGGTTTTCAGATCAGCTTATCAGGACCTGGTCTGTTTTTCAGATCAGCTTATCATGACCTGGTCTGGTTTTCAGATCAGCTTATCAGGACCTGATCTGGTTTTCAGATCAGCTTAATAGGACCTGGTCTGGTTTTCAGATCAGCTTATCAGGACCTGGTCTTGTTTTCAGATCAGCTTATCAGGACCTGGTCTGGTTTTCAGATCAGCTTAATAGGACCTGGTCTGGTTTTCAGATCAGCTTATCAGGACCTGGTCTGGTTTTCAGATCAGCTTTTCAGGACCTGGTCTGGTTTTCAGATCAGCTTATCAGGACCTGGTATGGTTTTCAGATCAGCTTATCTGATTCAGATTGGGTTATCAGTTTACAAGTAGCTGCCCATTTATAACATTTAGATGAATGCAGTTTAAGGTCAGATGAAAAACGAAAAAGTAAACTTTTATGTAGTCAAATTCTCTTTTTTTCTATAACGATCATCGTTCAATTCAATATCGTTGCTTATAATCAAAATCCATATTTATCCTTCCAACATGCTTTATATTTGTCTCATCTTACTTAAAAATTATAATTACATTATAACTATCTAGTATCAAATGTTTGGTGATTCTGGTATAAGTTTGACATCAGCAGAATGCATCAACATTCTTATCTCACTCCATACAAAAATATGTTTCTCACATCTAACATCGTTAAATATCATATCGGAATTACTTTTAGCTTTGTTAGGAGAAATAACAGATTCAGTATCTGTAAATGTGTATTATCCCATTCCTTTAATTAATGAAATTATGTAATATCTTTAAGTATCCATATTTGGGTTGATAGAGAGATTTTGAGTATTAATATGTAGATGTTTTAAAATTTTAGTTCATTAAGACTTTTTAGCAAGCCAATCATAACATATTATTTTTTATTTTATTTTTTTTTACAATTTGACAGACCAACTATTTTTGCGCAAATAAAATTTGATAGAGGGGGAACTATGACTTGTTTTTGAACTAACGTTTGATGAATCATCAAAATTTTGTACCATCCTATTTTTAGGTTGTTTCACTAACCACATTTGTGTAACTAAATGCATTTTATAAATATTATCTCTTATTAAAAAAATAAAATAATGCAGCTATACGATATCAGAAAATATTTTCTGAAATCGTGTAGCTGCATTATTTTATTTATTTAATAAGAGATAATGATGTATACTCACATTCAAAACAACATAAAACTATCATTTGTTTTGATTATGAGTATACGTCAATATTTATGAAATGCAATTAGTTACAAAAATGTGGTTAGTGAAACAAAGTATATTTTAACAGCCTTATTTATAAAAATTATTAAGACTTTATAAAGGCTTTTTTAGAAAATTTTTTATGAAAATTTGTCTAAAAAAACCTTTATAAAGTCTTAATAATTTTTATAAATAAGACTTTAAGAGTTTAAAATCAGTATTTTTTATGATAATACTGGTTTTAAACTCTTAAAATATACTTTGTTTTGACTATGAGTAGGGACCATTATCTCTTATATAGGAAAAATAAAATAATATAGCTATACGATACCAGAAAATATTTTCTGGTGTCGTATAGCTGTATTATTTTATTTTTCCTATATAAGAGACAATATTTATGAAACACATTTCATAAATATTGGTGCATACTCATAGTCAAAACAACCTAAAAATAGGATGGTACAAAATTTTGATGATTCATCAAACGTTAGTTCAAAAACAAGTCATAGTTCCCCCTCTATCAAATTTTATTTGCGCAAAAATAGTTGGTCTGTCAAATTGTAAAAAAAAATAAAATAAAAAATAATATGTTATGATTGGCTTGCTAAAAAGTCTTAATGAACTAAAATTTTAAAACATCTACATATTAATACTCAAAATCTCTCTATCAACCCAAATATGGATACTTAAAGATATTACATAATTTCATTAATTAAAGGAATGGGATAATACACATTTACAGATACTGAATCTGTTATTTCTCCTAACAAAGCTAAAAGTAATTCCGATATGATATTTAACGATGTTAGATGTGAGAAACATATTTTTGTATGGAGTGAGATAAGAATGTTGATGCATTCTGCTGATGTCAAACTTATACCAGAATCACCAAACATTTGATACTAGATAGTTATAATGTAATTATAATTTTTAAGTAAGATGAGACAAATATAAAGCATGTTGGAAGGATAAATATGGATTTTGATTATAAGCAACGATATTGAATTGAACGATGATCGTTATAGAAAAAAAGAGAATTTGACTACATAAAAGTTTACTTTTTCGTTTTTCATCTGACCTTAAACTGCATTCATCTAAATGTTATAAATGGGCAGCTACTTGTAAACTGATAACCCAATCTGAATCAGATAAGCTGATCTGAAAACCATACCAGGTCCTGATAAGCTGATCTGAAAACCAGACCAGGTCCTGAAAAGCTGATCTGAAAACCAGACCAGGTCCTGATAAGCTGATCTGAAAACCAGACCAGGTCCTATTAAGCTGATCTGAAAACCAGACCAGGTCCTGATAAGCTGATCTGAAAACAAGACCAGGTCCTGATAAGCTGATCTGAAAACCAGACCAGGTCCTATTAAGCTGATCTGAAAACCAGATCAGGTCCTGATAAGCTGATCTGAAAACCAGACCAGGTCATGATAAGCTGATCTGAAAAACAGACCAGGTCCTGATAAGCTGATCTGAAAACCAGACCAGTTACCTGATAACCTGATCTGATAGCTGATACCTGATCTAATAGCTGATACCTGTTATTTACTATTATTAAACATGGATGAGAAAATTTTAAAACAGTTGGTGTTGACAAGAAATGTCTTGAAGAAAAAGCTTCGTAGTATAAAAACTGGTGAAATAGATACATGTGAGCAATAAAAGATACATATAAACCTATAACAGAACCTCTCAAAGAATTCATAAATAGTTCTAGAAATATTGAAAGAATTCACAAGAAAGAAGAAAGTAAAATCAAGATAGAAGCTGAAAATAATATAAGTTTAAAGCCATCAGTCAATATAGAGACAAGTACACCAAAGAAACTTTCAGAAGGAGCAATATTTGATGATATCATCTTATTTAATGATGCTAATACTGAGAATGATGATGAGGATCATAAAGATGATTTTTACTCATAGACTTCCAATTCTGAAGACACTTATACTCATTTATCAGTCTTGGAAGGAAGAATTGAATTAGATACAAACTATGGCCCACAACAAGATTTGAATAATGAATGAAAGTTTGGTGATAGTAACCTAAAACTAAATGAAGATAAATACAAGTTGATGGTCAAATATAGGCCCTAATAGTAGCTTTATTTTCTTTAATGATTGATAATAAAACATGGAAATACTATGAAAAATTTGATGTTGAAAACTATATAAAATATATAATTTCTACTAATCATCATCATCATTCACTGACAGAGAATGATGTTATCAGTAAATTGTTTCTGGAAACTCCAAACGATAAACTATAGGATAAATTAATAATATAGCTTAAGGAATTAATATAATTCAAGAATATATTAAAATGCAAATTGATAGAGTACAATGTGAAATGCAATTAGAGATAGAAGATAGTTATAAAATTGATAAAATACATACTAAAAATCAAATCATCTTTTGAAAAAACAAATTGAACAGCTGAACGATAAAATTTATAGATTGGAAAATGAACTACATGATAGTATAAATAGCTGAAAGTGCATCAAGTAGATCACAACACTCTCCAAAAAATCTTTAAAATAACTCAATGTCTCTAAAAAGAAATTTAGTAGACGAACTCTATAATAAATCTCGAAAATTTTTTGTGCATTGTAGATATGTAATGAAAGGAATAGTTGATCTTTTATGGAGCTGATTTAGGTGAAATGGGAAACTATTCTACAGAAAATAGAAATTATTGATTATTGTAGACTGTAAATGATTCATTCACAAAGTTTCTATGGTCAATACCGTTGAAAATAAAAGTTGCATTCGAAAAAACCTAGGCTGTGGAAAATATTTTTGAAATGTTATGAGTACCAAAAAGCTTACAAATGGATGATTGTAAAGAATTTTTTAATAGACACTGGAAAATTCATGCATATGTAGAATATTAAACATTACTTAATATGAAAGCATCAATAGTAGAATGATTTAATAGATCATCCAAAGGAATTATATGTGATGATGGTTCATATAAATGAAATATACAAAGAATTACTTAATGTACTCGCATACAATATAAAAGTTCATCTCACTATTTAAATGTTTCCGATTAAAGTTAACTCAACAAATGAGAAAAAGCTGCTAAATATAATAATTTGAAGATGAACAAAATGTTGAAATTTAATGAAAGTAAAAAATAAAATTAAACAGGAAAAATCTAGTTTGGTTTGTATTTTTGAAGGAATGATTAGGAATGATAGGTCTGAAGAAAGATAATTAACTTAATATACTGGAAATTCTCTAAACTTGTTGGCCTGTATGAAATATTGTGAAAACTTAAGTGTTCAAAATAAATTACAACACAGTGTAATATTCAGTAACACCTAATATTATCACTTTTTATAGTGAAAATTGTACATTTTCCATTTCGAAAGCTCTAGCAAGCGAAATTTTAAAATATGCCCATGGGCTATTATAATAGATCTTTACTCTATTAATTTCTATAGCTATCAAATCTTTAGAAAATATAGATAAACTACATAAATTGGACTTAGATTTCCAATCTTTAAGAATGTATATGTGTATGAATTAGTATCAAACAAACTTACTGAATAAATATGGACTTCAACTGGAATCATGCTGAAGCATACATAAATTGTAAAATGCAATGTAAGCAGATCTTACTTTATATCTGTATCTGTATGAGTATCAAATAAATTTACAGAAAAAATATTGAAAGCATGCCTAAGCATGCAAATTTAAAAGAATGTCACACAATTTTGTAAGCAAAGAAATTTTATGACTCTGTGCTAAATGAAATACATAAATATGTATCTACTTTGTAAAAGAATAAAAAGAGGGAAATCGTAAAATCTAATAGTATAGATTTTTAATTGAAACACCACTACATGTCGGACTCTCGCGTCACTATCGATAGAAGCATGCTCAGGCATGCATGCTAGCAAAATATATAAATCTGTTAGAAGGTGCTGAGAAACTTGTTTCTAATCATTAATCTGTAGACAGCAATTGTATCTGGATCAACCCAACTCATGAACGAAATGTATACAGATATAGTTGATAGTAATGAGGACCTTTTTTAAGTAGGAAATGATTACATCTGAATGTGATACAACCCAGCCTACGTCAACCAGCAAACCTCATGTAGAAAAACTCGATGTAAAAATTCTCTCAAACATAGACATTCTAGTGTTTCTGACACTATAAAAACACCGACGGTGAATTGATGGTGGAGGTAACTGCGTTATTTGAGATCGATTTTCTAGAATAGTTGATTATTAAACATTTATTTCTTTGTAGATAAAGTAATTTCTCTATACATATACACATATATTTACCTATATGTATATATGAATACATTTAAAAATTACATAAATATTCTCTTTTTCAAGTAGTAAAATCTGAAAAAATAGTAGTGGCATATTAAAAGAAAAAAATTATTAAAAAGATAGACTGAGTGATCAACTTATACGTACACTTTGTCTGACAGGTAAATAAAGCGCGCTTAAAAATATCAGAAATATATACACAATACGCTGAAATTTAATAAAATGAGAAAAAAAAATTCATCTAGAGCATCAAATAAAAGCCATAGGCGAGTAACCTTCATAAGATAAACATATAGCTTATTAATGAAAATATATTATCAGTGTTACTTCATACACAATTTGAGGAATTAAAATTTTAACATTTAATTGCCCCTTAACGCTGACAAAGAGTAGACAGATATGTTGACATAGAAAGTCATCTTGTATACTAGAGGAACCGTTGAGAGGCCAGACCTAAATTGTAAGAAAACGATTTCGTTTTCTGTTGATCGCTATTCAAGAAGAAAACAAGTTTCCTCATTATGATTTAACTAATTTAAAAGTACATTTAAATTTAGTCTCATATCTAAATGATGATGATCTTAACATAAAAATTAAAAATAAACGTTATGCAATTCTATATTATATGTACTCGTATCTAAGATTCCAACAAAGCTATTATATGAAAGAATCTCAAGCACTTCCAAATGCACTAAAGTTTAAGATAAAAGTTCCTTTTATTCAATAGCGGCCCAATTGATATAGAAATTTAATATGAAACAGTAAGCAATGACCTCAGCTACTGCATTTTTACTAATGATCGAATAATAGAATGTCCTGAAAGTCTTATAAATGAAGTAAGGTTTCGAATGATTTTCATTACAAAAAAAAGTAGCGGATGTTTTTAGCAATAATGAGTATAACAATTTCATTATAAAACAACCATTTGATTTTAAATGTTTATCAATAAAAAAGGAAAGAGAAGCAAAGTGGTTAAAAAAAGCTGGACTGCTGGATCAGTTTCATTTCAAAGCGTTTATCATTTTTTAAAGCCAATGCAAGATGTTCTAAAATATATGAAAAAGGTGAAGAAAAAATATGATAGTTGGAAAAAATTTTACATCGAAAAATTTCTAACGTTGATTATATAGGCTACATCAACTTTAAACGAATGGAAATAAAATATATTAAATATTTATACTATATTTACTACAACTAAAGAGGAATTAAATTTTACTTAAAACAGAAACTCCTCACAAACTTTTAAGTAAATACATCTAAAAATTAAAAGAACGTTTTTTTAATTTCAAATAAAAAAACTATCGAGATATTTCACATCTATACACAAAAGACCAGGCGAATATTTACAACAGCAACAACAGCACATGACAAAAAAAATGTATTTAAACAGGGAGCCCCAGACTTATTTGTATGTACATACATACATAAAATCAATTTGTAGATCCATATGTACATATGTACACATATTATCAAATTTCTTACCCATGCTCAAGTATTTATTGGATTTTAACAATCACACTTACATATCTACATCATGAAAACATACAAACCGTTCTCCAAGCTATTGACGCTTGAAGACGAAAGTCGAAGAAGACAAATGTACTTAAATAAACAAACTTATCACAGACCAGTCAAACTCTATCGCGCATACACACATACACACACACAAAATCACCACGATCGTACGCAAGAATTTTGCAAAATCTGAAATTAATATTTATACAAATATAAACAAATTTCTGACCGACAGACTTTAACACTGGACAAATTTAAGCTTGATAAAATATAAAGCAATCTCATCCTCCAATATGAAAAACATACTAGGATTAGGGAAGTTCAGATATATGATAATATTTTCCAGCAAAAAATTTTCATATGAGAAATAATTTATTTCAACGTACATATAAATACTAGGGTGAGAAAATCACATACACACACACACACATACTAAAATTCATCTACGAAAAATTAAACCTATTTCAACAACGCCCCTCCCCTCACAAATCACAGTCAGCCTAAAGTTCTTACAGATATACATACACAAAATCTCAAGGTAACATACAATCTGTCAATCTCACAACCTAAATCACGATCAGCCTTAAACTCATATAGACATACACACACACAAATACGTATACATATACATGAACACCTTCACCTCACCTCTCAGTAATCATGATATATTTAATGAACACTTCGCCCCTCATAAATCACGATAAGCCTTAAATTTTCTACAGATATACATACACAAATTCTCAAGGTCACATACAATCGTTAATCTGAACAATCCAAATCACGATCAGCCTTAAACTTTTACAGACATACATACACAAAAATTTCTACAAACATATAAACTCCCAAATTCCTATAGATACATATTACAATAACACCCCCCGCCTACCTCAAATCAAGGACAGACTTAAACTGCTATATATAAATACATACATACACATACACACATAGGCACATTCTATCTATCTATCACAACAAGACCCTCCCCCACCTCAAATCACAATCAGTCTTAAACTCCTACGAACATACATATATACTGATTCCTACGGATACGTATTACATGAACACTCTCACCTCACCTTTGATAAATCACAGACAGCCTTAAACTCTTACAGACATACATATATACATACATACATGTACACAGATTCCCACGGATACATATTACAACAACTCCCCGCCCTCCACCAGTCGATCTACCTCAAATACATCCCGCCCCCCACGAAGCCCAGCTTGATTTAAATTCCAACAAGCATATACGTCACCGAATTCTCATGGTTACATATTACAAAACACCCTCACCTACCCAAATCACGGTCAACCTTAAGGTCTCACAATCTAGACACACCCCACCCTCCACCAATCACAGCCAGACTTCAATTCCTACAGCTAGACATACCCTCAAATTTTCCGTCGGCATTAGGAAAAATCATTTTCATGATTTTCCCGACGGCATTTGAAAAAACTAAACATGTTTTCCCGTCGGCATTTGAAAAAAATAAACATGTTTTCCCGTTGGCATCAGGAAATCATACACATATAAAAGCCTCAAACCTATAAACCCCTTAATGTATTCCTACAAAATATTCCGCACACAAATTCCCACGGATACATATTACAACAACACCCGCCCCCACCAAACACAGGCTACCTTAAAGATACACCCGCAAATTCCCACGGTTACATGTTACAAAAACCTCACCTGCCCAAATCACGGACATCAACAAATTTCCACAGTCTAACAACAATCATAACTTTCCCGTCGGTATTAGAAAAAATAAAGATGTTATCCCGTCGGCATTAGAAAATCATATACATATAACAGCTTCAAACATATAAACCCCCTTAATGTATTCCCACAAAATATTCTGCGCACAAGTTCCCACGGTCATACATACATACAAACATACATACACTTAATATAAACAAAAAAAGTTAATATAAACAAAAAACTCCTAATGTAAACAAAAAACACAGACGGACGGACGGACACACACACGTAGGTATCAAATTTCACAAATTTCCAAGAATTTTAAAATTTCTGCCAAAATTTAACAATTTCAGCCACAATTTAACAATTTCAGCCCACAATTTCACAATTTCAGCCACAATTTAACAATTTCAGCCCACAATTTAACAATTTTAATTGGCCCCGTACTGGCAGTTCCCTACTACTCATGAAGGCCTTATTTTAAAATTGAAATCATATCTACCAATAAATTTTCTAAAGCTATTGGAAAGTTATATTACTACCTGGAAGTTCACGGTTGTTGAAGGAGACTTCATGAGTGTGCCCGAATCTATATCATCCGGTGTGCCACAGGGGAGCATATTGGGTCCAGTTTTGTATTTGATTTATACTTGTGATATGCCTTTGAGCAGCAATATCCATACATCTACATTTGCAGATGATACAGCCTGTCTAGTATGCACGAAAACCCTCACGAGGCTTCCCGATATCTACAAGAACATATTACACAGCTGGAACTATGGATAAACTTATGGAGAATTAAAGTTAACGATCAAAAGTGTGTTCAGCTAACATTTACCCTGCGAAGAGATACTTGTTCCCCAATTCGAATCAACAATCAAGTTGTTCCTCAACATTCACATGTAAAATACCTTGGTATACACAGTGATCGACGGCTTACATGGAAACACCATATTGACTCAAAGCTAACACAAATGAAACTTAAATTAACTCAGATGCATTGGATGATTGGTAGAAATTCAACACTCAGTCACATTGTAAACTTTTAATATACAAGTCGCTTTTGAAACCCATATGGTGCTACGGAATACAGCTATGGGCCACTGCTTTACTTTCCAATATAGAGAGAAGCCAACGAAGGCAAAACATGATTTTGAGACTAATAACATCAGCTCCATGGTACATAAAAACTTCAAATTTAATATAAATATGCCACTAGTGACTGAAGAAATTAAAAAATACGCAGGCAAATACTTAACAAAACTCGAGCCTCATCCTAATCCACTTGCTTGTAACATCTTGAATTTTACTGGACACATCCGCTTAAAAAAGAGGGGCACTATGGCTCTAATACTCAACACTCCAGATGAAACAGCTTGAAAATATTTTTGTGCTTAATACGATATTTATGTATTATTGATTACTATCGCTAAGTTTATGCCTGATACTGGTTGGGCCTAATTATTATATCTAGATTTAAGATTTGAATACTTATTGTTAGTTCATTTTTTGAAGATACAATAAATAAATATAAGCATGAAAAAAAAGAAATGCATACAAACGACAATATCCACAAAATATTGAAGTGCGCCACAAATAACAACAACCCACGGTATGTTTACCAAACAGACGCATAGCACATGCATTGCACTGGAATATCAATCCGGTGACCAACGGTATAAAAGACATATGATACCTTCAATTGCTATTGTATGCACACCCATAAAACAATGAATACATTCACCGATTTGTATGTAAAAAATTAAATCATTGTTTACACCTCCATTTTTCGCAACAATGTTCATATAAGGTTAGTTTTATGTTTAGTTTAGTCTTATTTTTTTTTTCAAAATGTTTGGTTTTTTTTTATTATTTTAAGTTGTAAAGAAACGTCATAAATGTCAAACTGCCAAAACACTAAACCATTCTAAAAGTCCAATGACAATTTCACCAACACCAACAAAACCATTTGACACGGTAAACGTAGACTCAATAGGACCGTTTCCTAAATTATTATTTGGAAATTAATACGCAATCACAATAATATGTGATTATCTAAATAAAAACTAACTTCAACTGCATGCCATCATCAGACATTAGGTACAATTGAAAGAAGCCATAGAACTTTTAATGAATACGTACGATCTTATATAACAGTTGATAAAACTGATGAATGGCTAAAATATTTCACTTACTGTTTTAATACAACACCTTCAACAGTACATAATTACTGTCCATATGAATTAGTTTTTGCAAAAAAGCCGAATTCTTCTCAACAGTTTAATGAAGTAGATAGAATTACTCCATTACTCCACTCTATAATATAGACAACTATGCTAAGGAATCCAAATTTTGGTTAGAAGTAGCATATAAGAGAGCTCAACAATTACTAAATAGGCATAAACTTACGCAAAAATTAAATTACGATAAGGAAATAATAGAATATAATTTTAAAATAGAAGATCTAGTTTTACTCAAAATTGAAGCAGGTCATAAATTAGAAACCCAATATAGAGGACCCTATAAAAATAAGAAAATAGATATAAGAAATAATATAACCATAGTAGATAAGAAAACAAACAAGGAACAAATAGTTCATAAAAATAGACTTAAGTTATATAATACTAAATAAAATTTATATAAACGTATGTCCGGAGTACATATATATAAATAATAAATATTTCTTTACAACTTAAAATAATACAAAAAAACAAAACATTTTGTAAAAAAATTTCCATAAAACTAACGTTATATGAACATTCTTGCGAAAAATGAAGGTGAAGTAAGCAATGATATAATTCTTTTACATACACATCAGTGAATGTATTCATTGTTTTACGGGTCTGCATACAATAGCAATTGAAGGTGTAATATGTCTTTCATACAGCTGGTCACGGTATTGATATTCCAGTGCAATGCATGTGCTATGCTTGTGTTTGGTAAAGCCCCGTTCAGACTATTATACAAGTATTAATACTTTCATCACATTTTACGATACAGAAATCTAAATACATTCGTTGCGACTGTCAAAAAATCTAACGTAAAATCACATTTGTCTTCAGACCATCACACTTTAAATAAAATGTGTAATACAAGCAGAAAACAAAACAGCTGTTCAATGAAAATGTCTGTGCTATTCATTGACTAGCAGCGGCAAAGCGGTTTCATGTAGGTGGGGACGTGCCGGCACTTGAAAAAATTCAGCAGTTAAAACTATTCTCTCAGTCTAATTCATAAAAAATATTTTAGGTTTATTATAGGTTTATTTGACAAATTTCCCATAGAAATATGTCAAATAAGCGCTTAATAAACCTGAAATATATGAATAAGGCAGTATGTAAATAACAGAAAAAATTTAAGAAAATATATTACAAAAACGCTTAAAAATTACGTCAACGAAATATACATTACATCAATGACGACACGCGGCGAAACAGCCGACTTGGAAATTTGGTTTGTGTGAAAATGCAACCCTGATCTAATGAAAAGTATTATCGTTTAGAAAATTTTCTAAAAACGAAAAAGTCTTATGGGATGCCAAAATTTTTATAGTATTTTTTGCCACTTTGATGACATTTTGCGTTCAGACTATCACACTTGCACGTATTATTTGAATTTTTGACAAGTATAAATACAAAGTATAATAGTCTGAACGCGGCTTAAACAAACCGTGGGTTGTTGTTGTTGTAGCGCACTTCAATATTTATGGGAAAATCATTTAATTAAATGTATCAAATGACATTTTGTTTTCCCATGAATATTATAAATTTAAATATTTTTATTATATGTATATATAAAATAGAAATAAGATCACTCATTTTTACAATCTATATTCTTCACATAATTACTGCCTTATTCATAAAAAATAGTTCAGGTTTATTAAGCGCTTATTTGACATATTTCTATGGGAAATTTGTCAAATAAACCTGTAATAAACCTAAAATATTTTTTATGAATTAGACCGTTAGTATATAAGCCGAAATTATTTGTATGAAAATTCAATCAATAAATTCTGTAAAAAAAAAATTGGCACATATTTATTGGTCCATAGAAAGCATTGATCTGCTTTCTAGGCATTCACCTGCCTATTAACAATTTCGAGCCAGTGAGTAGATTAGTAATGTGGACCTGAGTGTCCAAGTTTAGGAATTCAAAACCGGGAAAAATTAAAAACGATGGCAACCCTGTTATAAATTGGGGATTTTGGGTATTTTTATACTGAGATTTCGTTGGGCTGGCTGTGTGTGTGTGTGTGAGTTTGATTCTTTCTATGTATGTATGTATGTGTGTATGTATATATGTACTTGTGTGTACAGCTTTTGTCATTGTAGAGAAACGTTGTGCTTACAGTAGATGGATGTATATGTGAGTGTTTGTAAATGTGTATGTATGTGTGAGTGCATATGTGTGCGTTTTTGTATTTACTTGTATGTTTGCCAGTATCCACTACTTTTGTTGTAGTTAGAGACAAACATTATACCCTGTAGGAAATGTTGATGTTGAAAATGTACTGACTCCCTTTTGACTTTATAACCAGTACTACTCCTTAATTATTCCTCATGCAATGCTTCGTGCTATAGACATAAATTAGACATAGTGACTACTTAGTTCTTATGGGAAAATGGAGACATACCAACCATACAGTTAGTTACTGGTACATTTCTATAATTTAGGTACATACAAATGTATGCATATTGACAAGTTGTTGACAATTCCACCACAAAGACTTCATACCTGTTTCCTCTCTTTCTTTTATACTGATGGATAGAAGAAAACTTATTATACTACAATTGTCACTAGAATTTTAGTGTTGACACAACACTTGGCACTTGGACCCAGTCTGACTGCAGGGTAGTAACAAGGGATCTGTATGTTTGCGTGTATGTAGTGATCGTTATTTGATTGACTTTGGTTTGCTTCTCTGAGTTTTCGTTGCTTTGCGTATGTATGATTATTTTTGTATGTATACATTTATTTTTGAGGTCTCTGGGGAAATAATATAAAAGCTGTAGGTAGTGGCAACCCTGATAGATGTTTGGAATGGACGGGGATAGGGAATGCATTTGGTAATGTATGTATGCATGTTTATGTTGTTGGATTAATGTATGTGATCGTATCTATTTTTGCTTTGAAGAATATCATTGCTTGTGTGAATTACATCAACACTTCTTCATACATATTTACATATATGTGTATATATGTTTTCTACGCTATTGGCATTGCTATTCTTATAGAGATAGAAAAATATTGTGTTGGCATAGGTTTTATATGTACAAGTACATTTCAGATATTAAATATTTTAAGTCCCATCAGGTTGACAAGTAGAGTTTTATGAATAGGGGTAATTATATTTTTATTTTAGTATATTTTACTTTAGCAAAAACTTATAGCAGGACCTGCACTCACGTGCCCCGATTTTCATATGAATTGTGGGTATGTGTGTATGTGTGTGTGTCTGTGTGTGTATACGAATTTCATCATATGTCGTAATACCATCAGAGAAATTAGAATTGATGACTACTACGCGATTCTCATGTAACGTATATAATTAGAAAAAATAATGTAGATTGTCATCAGTTACTTTGATATCTCAATAAGTCACAACCTATTTTCCAAACCAAATTTTTGAAGTGTTTGAAAACAATAAAAAAACTACAAAAGCGTTAAAACTAATTATTGTTTGATAAACAAGTTTATAGTGTATAAAAAAAGAAAAAAATAATTAAATAAATTGTTTATAAATAAAATAATTAAATAAATTGTTTATAAATAAAATAACTAAATAAAATATAAACAAATAAATAAATAATAAAAATAATTAAATAAAATGAATACCGCAAGTTGTCCCATCTGCAATAAAGTCTTTATGACTCAAACAAAAGTAAATAAGCATATAGAAACGCACACCTATGCTAGCCAGTCGAAGGCTATAATGGGAACTAGTAAGCTAAATATTAAAAACAAATATTGTGAGGATTGTGATGAGATGATTCCATCAAATGGTTGTATGGCTCACGTCAGAACCATAAAACACAAAAAGAGCTATCAGCAAGAACAGATTAACGATTTTCTCACTAGAAGAATAAGTAAATTCAATGGGAGGATCGAGATATATATCCTCCTCAACAAAAATGTGGGTGTCTTGTTTCCGGAGGAGTTTCTCGCATCTGCAAAGAGCTCCATAGTAAAACAACTTAATGAACGTTGTAGGATACATACTACGTTTAAATTTAATATGGAGCTCACATGTGATTATATGAAAATGGTGAATGATGAGATGAATGTTAGCCAACTTGTACACATCTCAAAGATGATGTTGGTGACCCTCTCTGATGACATAGAGGAGATGTACAAAAAACAGGCCGATGAGCTTAGAGCCAAATGGAAGAATTTCAAGAGAGGGATAGCGGATGGACCTTGATTTCAATAAATTCCCTTGAAGTTAATATAAACAAGGCGTCCATAATAAGAGGATCGAATTTTATACCTCTCCCAAAAAATATTGCAGCCAAGCATGCATGCATAAATATCGAGAACTCTGATGTGTATTGCTTTAAATGGTGTCTCATTGCGGCTTTGTACACAAATAGCGGTCTGAATCCTAAACAACGGAAAACCTTTGAAAACTATAATATAACAAACATTTCTGATGAGAATATTAATTTAGGAGCAATTATGTTAAATTTTGAAGGCCTAGAGTTTCCACTCCCATTGAAGCAGATAAAACAATTCGAAAATCAAAATGATCTGAGCATCAATGTATTTGGCCATAATGGCACATCGCTTATAGGACCATACTACATAACAAAAGGAGAAAAACACATTCATATTAATCTCTTATTGCTCCAGTCCAATGAAAACTTCCACTATGTACTCATCAAGGATATATCAAAGTAAGTTTCATTTGTGCATTTATGAAAAATCTGCTTTCATCTCTATTTAAAAAGTTACTTCTTATTGTTATATTTATTTATATCGTATTGGTATTTTCTATATTTTCTTCAGACTCCTTCGTTCCAGCATAACATCACATAGAAGTAAGATCATGATATGCAACACCTGCCTATATCATACACATGATGATTATGTGTATAATCATCATAACAATGTTTGTGGGGAAAAAAGTCATCAGAATGCCAGAAGATGAATCTATTATCAAGTTTAAGAACTACTACAAACAGTTAGATGTACCATTTGTAATCTACGCGAACTTTGAGTCTATTTTAGAAAAAGTTGATAATGCTGTAAGTAAAAGCACCGCAAATGTACAGAAACATCATGCTTGTGCATTCGGTTATTTTATTAATTGTAGTTTCAAGAGAGAAAATAATTTATATAGACATTATTTTGGTGAAGATTCGGCGAATATATTTATGAAAAAATTTTTTGAAGATTGTACAGATATTTATTTAAATTTTTTACTTAAAGTTAAGAAAATGTTCATAACCCCAATAGAAATAGCTCAATATAATATTGCAAAAAATTGTCATATATGTTAGAAAATATTAAATAACCATAAATTTAGAGATCATTGTCATCTTACAGGCAATTATCGTGGGGCAGCTCATACCGAATGTAATTTGAATTACACAGTACAGTAGTAGGGAACTGGGCATTCTGGGTCAATTAAAATTGTTAAATTGTGGGCTGAAATTGTTAAATTGTGGCTGAAATTGTGAAATTTGGGTAATTAAAATTTGAAAATTTTAAAATTCTTGGAAATTTGATACCTATGTGTGTGTGTGTGTGTGTGTGTGTGTTTTCGGCGGCGCTTTGATGTTTTTGTTTACATAAGGAGTTTTTTGTTTACATTAACCCTTGTGTGAACGGGTGATTTTTTTTGTGGTGGCATTAATTGTGTGAACGGGTGATTTTTTTGTGAGGGAGGATTAAGGAGTTTCATAAGATTAAGATTTTATAAGTATATACATATAGATATGCCGACTGGAAAATCATGAAAATGATTTTTCCTAATACCAACGGGAAAATCATGAGATGATTTTTCCTAATACCAATGGAGGGAGTTGTGAAACTTAATTTTTCCTAATGCCGACGGCAATGCATGATTATTTTTTTCAAATGCCGACGGCAATACATGATTATTTTTTCTAATGCCTACGGCAATGTATGATAATTTTTCCTAATGCCTACGGCAAAACATGATTATTTTTTTCAAATGCCGACGGCAATGCATGGAAAATGATTTTTCCAAAGGGAAAATTGCCAGTGTTGCCAGACTGTATAAATTTGTTATCGTAATACTATATCAGTAATATCAGAGAAAATAGATTTGATGAATACTAGACGATTCTCATATGAATCGTGGGAACGTGTATGTGCGATTTCCTCACGCTAATAAATTGTTTATAAATAAAATAAATTGTTTATAAATAAAATAATTAAATAAATTAAATTAATTTATTCAATTATTTATAAAATGTTCTCATGTATGTGAACACCCTAAAATGTTCTCATGTATGTGAACACCCCTAATGCTTGTGTGTGGGTGGTCCAGCTTGATTGTCGATGGTAATTGTATATTGTGTTTATTTGTTTAATAAATATATTTGTATGTATGTATGAATGTATAAATGTATGTATGCATGTATGAATGTATAAATGAATGTATGAATGTATAAATGTGCGATCGTGGGAACTTGTTCGTGGAATATTTTGTGCTTGTGTAGAATACATTTATATTTTGCAACGTAGTCAGTTTCTTTGTCTTCAATTCTTTTAAAGCAGAGGATTTTAAACTAAGTACAGTCATCAGCAGAGAAACAAAAAGTAAAAATTATGAATGCCGCAAGGCTACTGCTACTAATTTTCGTATAAATACGCCAACTTTTATAACCAACACATCAGTACTTTATTGTATTTACAAGTAGTAGTATCATCAGCAATTGTGTTAAATTCAAATATAAATTCTATAAACTAATTAAAAATGAGTTCTTCTGGATATATGTGTAATAGATGTCATAAGGTATATAAATACCAAAAGTCCTTTTTGGACCATGTTAAAAATCATAGTGTGCAGGATCAAGAGATCGTAAGCCGGGACAGAAATCAAGAGCAACCGCAGACATCTCTTCAAAATCATCAACAGCAGCTAAATACATTTCATCATCAGCAACACCCTTCTCTACAATACCCCCAATATCAACTACCAATGAATCATCAACAATACGGTATGCCTAACTGTTACCCTACATCAATGTCATGGAATAATCAGTGTTTGGGATCAGGAGTACCAATGCAATATGAGTATCCAAGTTACAATTATAATCCCGTCACACCAGATAACCAAATGCAGCAGTATTCCAATTTGATGCAATGGCAACCTCTTACTTATCATCAACAAGAGCAGCAGCAGCAGCAGCAGCAGCAGCAGCAACAACAACAACAACAAGCTCAACAACAAGGTGTGGATATCCTTGGAGGGACCTTATACAACGATGCTATGGACATAACTTTACCGGAAAGTGATGGAGAAGTAGATGTAGAAGAAATAGGAGAAGAAACTCTGCCAACTCCAATGAGTACTCCCCATGTCAGGACAGAAGAAAATAATGTGAGATATTATAAAATATCGAAAGCCTTCAAAAATCATATCGCCACATATGCAATTCTAAATAAAAAATACCAACTTCTCTTGGAAGAGTTTATTAAAGAAAACAAAAATATTTTTATGGAGAGACTTCAAATGAATTTAACTAAACATACAATAATTAAATTTCATGTGAGTATTGTGGCCGAGTATATAAAAATTGTTGGAGAGGAATTGGAGTTGTGCATAATATCACATGTAGCCAAAATGAGTTTACTGACAAAGGCAGACAACATCGAAGAAATATTACGTAAACAGGTTGAGGAGATTTCAACCAAAATGTCCGAATTTGAAGAGCGAGATTCTGGTTGGACTTTGTCACGCATAGTCCGAGCTGAAATCAACATCAACAAATCGTCGCTCGTCAAAGGCTCGAATTGGATATCCACTCCTGAAAAACTTGTAAGAAGAAAGGCTTGCATCAATATACAAAACGATGACGAATATTGCTTCAAGTGGTGTCTGATTGCTGCAATGGATACAACCAAATACGATAACCCAAAACGTTGCAGTTCGTATAATATCCCTGACATTGCTGCAGAGACGATTGTTACGCGAAATGGTGTAGCGTTAAATTTTAAAAATTTAACGTACCCATTAGCACTAAACAAAATCAGAGAGTTTGAGGCAAATAATCCGGCAATAAGTGTGAACGTATTTGGGTATGATGAGGGAGCAGATCAGATCGTTGGTCCTTATTATGTGACCAAGGACGAGAAAGTGAACCACGTCAACTTACTACTTTTAGAGAATGCTGCAGGTCATCACTACATATTGATAAAGAATATATCAAGGTAAGTTAAAAAATTATACAACTTTTTATTTTAAGGATACAAATTACTTGTTTATATACTTTATACTATGTAGATTTAACTTATAAATTTTTATTTATTTTTTATCATTCACAGGCTTTTAAGGAATCAGATAACGCAGCACCATGATAAGCTACATTTCTGCAACAGCTGTCTCCAGTACACCCACATCGAAAATGGTATGACAAATCATAAGGCGGAGTGCGGTAAAATTGTTACAACTATGCCATCAGGTCCGGATGCAATTCTGAGCTTCAAGGGACATCAAAGAAAAATGGATGTACCCTTCGTGATATATGCGGACTTCGAATGCATCTTGGAAGAAGTTAGTAATAGTGTAAGTAATAAAACTAGTCTAGTCAAAAAGCACACTCCTTGTGCATTTAGCTATTATATTAAGTGTCTCCATAGCAATAAGTTAGATAAATTAAGGATATACACAGGAAAAGATGCCTCAAAAAAATTTGTATCATATTTAATTAAAGACTGTGAGGATATATACAATAGTCACTTAGTAAATAATAGACAAATGGATACTTTATCCCCTTCTGATATTTATAATTTTTATAGTGCGGTGAATTGTCATATTTGTCAAAAATTTCTAGGTAAAGATCGCGTTAGAGATCATTGTCACATTAGTGGTAAATATAGAGGTGCAGCCCACAATAACTGTAATTTAAATTACCAAATCCCCAAGTTTATACCAGTTTACTTTCACAATTACTCAAATTATGACTCACATCTTTTTATTAAAGAACTAGGTGAAATTGCAATGCAACTGAAAGTACTCCCTCTCAATAAGGAACTTTATATATCCCTCTCCCAATTTACAGAAATGAGTGATGACCATAAGCTTGAAATAAGATTTCTTGATACAATACGCTTTATGGCTGAGAGTTTGGAATCATTAGCCTGCAATTTGTCGGATAATGATTTCAGAACTATAAGGTCCTTATTTCAGTCAGAAAAAGAATTTCAGCTTATTAAGAAAAAAGGTATTTTCCCGTATGAGTACCTAAATTCATTCCAAAAATTAGATGAGTGTCAGCTGCCTTCACGCAGTGATTTCTTTAATAAGTTGAACAATAAAGAGTGTTCTTTAGAGGAATACTCACATGCTGAAGAGGTATGGAATACTTTTGGTTGCAAAACTATGAAAGATTACATGGAACTTTACTTAAAAACAGATGTCCTCTTACTGACAGATATTTTCGAGAACTTCAGAAAAGTTTGTAAAGGTATTTATGAGCTCGATCCATGCCAATATTATACAGCACCTGGCCTTTCCTGGGATGCAATGCTCAAATACACAAAAATTGAATTAGAATTATTGACAGACATAGACATGTACAATTTTATGAAAAAAGGTATACGTGGAGGGATCGTACAGTGTAGTCAAAGATATTCAAAAGCGAATAACAAATATTTGGAAGATTTCGATAAAGAGAAGCCCTCAGAATTTCTCGTCTATTTAGACGCTAACAATTTGTATGGTTGGGCGATGTCGGAATATCTTCCTCATGGTGGGTTCAGATGGTTATCGCAAGACGAGCTGAATCTGGACCCAAACAGCATAGCTGACAATGGAACAGACGGTTATGTATATGAGGTCACGTTGGATTATCCCTCTCATTTACACGACTTGCATAATGACCTTCCTTTTTGCGCTGAAAATAAAAAAGTTATGCAAGCGAAGTATAGCAAGTTGATAACCGATTTCTCTACAAAGCAATCATACGTGATACACTTTAGAGTTCTGAAACAGTGCTTAGAATATGGCTTAGTTTTAAAGAAAACTCATCGTATTCTAGCATTTAAACAATCTCCATGGTTAAAAGGCTATATTGACCTAAATACCAGACATAGAGCCACTGCTAAAAATGCTTTTGAAAAAAATTTTTTCAAACTACTTAATAATGCAGTGTATGGTAAAACCATGGAAAATGTGGATAAGAGGAGAGATGTTAAAATTGTTAATAGTTGGGAGAGAACGAATTGTAATCGTTTGGGGGCCCAAGATTGGATATCAAAACCAAATTTTCATAGTTTATCTATATTTTCCGAAGATCTAGTAGCAATCGAAATGACTAGAGTCAAAACCTGCTACAATAAACCAATTTACTTAGGATTTTGTGTACTCGAGCTGTCCAAATGGAAAATGTATAATTTCCATTACGGGTACATGCAACCTAAGTTTAAGACAAAACTCTCATTGAACTATATGGACACGGACTCTTTTATATATTCAATAAAAACGGACGACTTTTACGCTGACATCAAAAATGACATACAAGAACAATTTGATACATCGGACTATCCTACAGACAATATTTATAATTTTCCACTAGTAAATAAAAAAGTCATTGGTATGATGAAGGATGAAAATTGCGGTAAAATAATGACAGAATTTGTTGGGTTGCGATCAAAAATGTACTCATTCAGTGTACAAAATCAAAATGACGTTAAAAAATCGAAGGGGGTAAAGAGAGCCATATTAGATAAATATAGTTTAGCTACTTATAAAAATTGTTTATTTAATAAGACTAATGTGTATGATAATATGTTAACATTTAAATCTAAGCTACATCAGATATATACTAGTCAACTAAATAAGGTAGTCTTAAGTTATGGAGACGATAAGAGAAAAATTAGATCAAATAACATTAATACATATGCATGGTATCATTTTCGTATTAAGGAAACTAACCCTGAATACGAACTTGATATGTTGCTAGATGAGATTGCTAGAATGCAAGAAAATTGTTAAAATTAATTAATTTTTAGTTAATTTTTAAATTGTAAATAAAATCATATTCATTAAGAAAAATTGTTGTATATAAAATCCTATTCATTAAGAAAAATTGTTGTATATAAAATCATATTTATTAAATAAGAAAAATTATTGTAAATAAAATCCTATTTATTTTTTAAGAAAAATTATTGTACATATCTATATGAATTTTTAAGAAAAAATTTGAAATAAAATATTGAAAAAAGAATGAAATGGTGTTTATTTCTTTATTGGCTTTACTTCGTTGGATCAAACAGTTTTTGTTTTTGCTTATATGTAAATTCTTGTTTTCATATTGCTTAAACATGCACAGTCTTGTCTTCACATAAATTAAACATGCACAATCATATTGTCTAAGTAGAGAAGGTGAAGAAAACCTAATCGTTGCGAATAAGCTGAGTGAATTTCTAATTCAAAATTCCCAATATCCTGTCTGACAATAAATTATATTAATTACGTTTATTAAATTATGAATAAAAAGACATTAAAGAGTTTTGTAAAATATAAATGTTTGTGTTTTTATTTAATATTTTCAGTTATTTCATAAAGAAATTTAAGACATAAATGTCCACAGGTAAATGTATTAAAATTCTGATGTTGATTATAGTTGTATTTTATATTTGTACCAAGATATTTGACTACTTCTGAAGGAGGTTGTAAGTTTCCAAAGCTGTCGAAATATTCTTTTTCATTGATGTTTTTATAATATGCTACCCAATGTGTACCAGGTCCTGTTGATACATCTAAATTGATTATTCCACATTCAATTTTCTTTGTTCGTTTTGGTAGAGTATTCAACATGAAAACACCTCTAAAATATGGAATATTTATAGAGAAACGTCTTAGGTCCACATCAGAAAGTGGTCTGTTGGGCAGCATCTCTAAGATTTTTTTGATTCCTCTTTATGAACTAAACCATAACCCTTTTTATATGGTTTTAAGTAAAGTCCTTTTCCAACTGCTATAGATTCCATCGCTCTATTATGTCTAGTTGCTTCATCAAGTTGATTTTTAGCATTCTTTGTTGCATTTACAGCTTTAGCTATGGCAGCACCTCCAGTTGTTAGACTACCAATTGCACCCAGAGCAGTTAAAATCGGTATTAGAGGTAAAAAACCACCAATTTTTGGGACACGTATCACACGTGGTACTATAATTTGAGACTTTCTTCCTTTTAATGACTTGTTAATAGTTTTTCGTGCAATTTTAATAGCTGTGTTAATATCTAATGGTTTTTCTTTTTTTAGTATTTTTGATGCAGCTCTAACTGATGTTCTAAATAGTGTTTTAACATTTAGTTTGTTCTTTTTTTCATTTTTCTTTTTCTCCACACCCATACCAAATTTTGTTTTGGCTTTCATTGCGTTAGTAACCATATATGCAAATGATTTTTCAGCAAGACTACTATCTTTTGATAAAACTCGATCCCAAGCGGAGTTTTCAAGTATTTTATCAGCTTTATGTCTGGTACTTAAATCCTTATTTTTGGAATAAGCAATATCGTGATTTTTACACGCAGAGTCCAATAAATTAATTTCTTTATCACCTCGATTTAAACGTTTTTGTAGTTTTGTTCCAGGTCCACTGTACTGATATCCAGGTAGATGCAGTTCAACAGGTAGAGAGTTTATTATGTTGTCTACTAGACCTCCTCCAACGACGGTGTTTTTATGACTAAAAGTTTTCTGATATCGTATAACCATATTATCTAATTTTTCCTATATAAGAGGTAATATATATGAAATGCATTTAGTTACAAAAATGCAGTTAGTAAAACAACATAAAAATATTTTAGTTCGTAATATTGATGATTCAGCGAACATCAGTTCAAAAATAAAGCATAGTCCTCTCCTACCAAATTCTATTCGTGCTCTAATAGTGGGACCATCAAATTGTGGAAAGACTAATGTTATGATTGGCTTGCTAGAAAGTCCTAATGGACTCAAGTTTGAAAACATCTATTTATACTCAAAATCTCTCTACCAACCTAAATATGAATACCTAAAGAAACTAATTTCACCAATTAAAGGTATGGGGTATTATACATTCACCGATAATGAATCAGTTATTCCACCTGACGAAGCTAAAACTAATTCAATTATGATATTTGATGATGTTGCATGTGAAAAGCAGAATAATATACGTACATATTTTTGTATGGGGCGACATAGGGATGTTGATTCATTCTACCTGTGTCAAACATATACCAGAATTCCCAAGCATTTAATAAGAGACAATGCAAATGTTATTATAATGTTTAAGCAAGATGAGACAAATATGAAGCATGTTTATAAGGATCATGTTGCCAGCGATATGAGCTATGAAAAGTTTCAAGAAATTTGTCGAGAATGTTGGAAGGATAAATATGGATTTTTGATGATAAGCAAAGATAACGAATTAAACGATGGTCGCTACAGAAAGCAATTTGACTATTTCATAACTATATAAGCAACTACTCATAAAAATTATCTCTAGTTATTAATCTAACTTTAAACTTGATACATCCATTTGCTATAACCTCATCTGATACCTGATAAGCTGATCTGAAAACCAGACCAGGTCCTGATAAGCTGATCTGAAAACCAGATCAGGTCCTAATAAGCTGATCTGAAAACCAGATCAGGTCCTGATAAGCTGATCTGAAAACCAGACCAGGTCCTAATAAGCTGATCTGAAAACCAGACCAGGTCCTGATAAGCTGATCTGAAAACCAGATCAGGTCCTGATAAGCTGATCTGAAAACCAGACCAGATCCTAATAAGCTGATCTGAAAACCAGACCAGGTCCTGATAAGCTGATCTGAAAACCAGATCAGGTCCTGATAAGCTGATCTGAAAACCAGATCAGGTCCTGATAAGCTGATCTGAAAACCAGACCAGGTCCTAATAAGCTGATCTGAAAACCAGACCAGTTCCTGATAAGCTGATCTGAAAACCAGACCAGGTCCTGACAAGCTGATCTGAAAACCAGATCAGGTCCTGATAAGGTGATCTGAAAACCAGATCAGGTCCTGATAAGCTGATCTGAAAACCAGACCAGGTCCTGATAACCTGATCTGATAGCTGATACCTGATCTAATAGCTGATACCTGTTATTTACTATTATTAAACATGGATGAGAAAATTTTAAAACAGTTGGTGTTGACAAGAAATGTCTTGAAGAAAAAGCTTCGTAGTATAAAAACTGGTGAAATAGATACACGTGAACAACTAAGAGATACATTTAAACCTATAACAGAACCACTCAAAGAATTCATAAATAGTTCTAAAAATATTGAAAGAATTCCCATAAAAGAAGAAAGTAAAATGAAGACAGAAGTTGAAAATAATACAAGTTTTAAACCTGAAAAAACATCAGTCAAGATAGAGACAAGTACACCAAAGAAACTAGCAGAAGGAACAATATTCGATAATACCATTTTATTTAATGATGCTAATACTGTGAATTATGACGATGATGAAGATGATTTTTACTCACAGACTTCCAATACAGAAGATACTTATACTGACTTATCAGCCTTGGAAGGAAGAAATGAATTAGATACAAACTATGGTCCACATAAAGATTTCAATAATGAATGGAAATTTGGTGATAGTAACCTCAAACTTAATGAAGATAAAATACAAGTTGGTGGTCAAATATGGGCTCTAACACCAGGACTATTTTCTCTAATGTTTCATAAAATACCAAAAAATTATGATAAATTTGAACTCGAAATCTATAAAAAGATTTTAATTACTACTAATGCATATAGAAGGGACTATAAGCCTGATGGTCAAATTAAGGGTACTAGAGGATATAAATACAAACATATTATTAAGAAATTTATTGACGAGAAAAACCAGAAGAATTTAAACGAATCAACAGGATCTAAGTCAAAAGGTAGTTATTTAGGTGATGGAATGATGGAATTTAACGTTCATAAGCCAAACTATATATACTGGGACGATCCAAATGAGTTAGTAGATCGTCTTCGACTACTGCTTGCATCACAAGGTGCAGGTCATACTAATCACAATAACGAGATTGTATCAATTATTGAAGAACTACGTGAAGCAAATATAATACATTAACTTTAATAAAGTATATAAAGCATGTCTGTTGATAAATTTGGACACTATTTAAACGATACTAGCAGCATAATTTCTTTGAAAAATGCACCTAAACTGCTGGGGTTCTTTATGGATACGAACAACAACATTGATGTCCAAAACAAAAGAATCAAAAATGTTGCAAAAGCTCTGGAGGAAAACGATGTTATCAATAAATTGTTTCTGCAAACTCAAATCGAAAAATTAGAAGAGAAATTATTAACATACTTTAAGGAAGATAATACTATAATTCAAGAAGATATTCAAATGCAAATTGAGGAGCTACAACGCGATATAAAATTAGATATAGAAGAAAATTATAAAATTCAAAAAGACATTCTACAAATTAAAACATCCTTTGAAGAACAAATTGAACAGCTTAATGAGAAAATTTATAGATTGGAAAATTACATGTTTGTATCAATAGCTGAAAGTGCGTCAAGTAGATCACATCACTCTCCAAAAAATCTGTAAAACAACTTAATGTCTTCAAAAAGAAATTTAGTAAACGAACTGCATAAGCAAGCTCGCAAAGTTTTTATGCGTCGTAGAGTTGTAATGAAAGGAATAGATGATCTTTGGCAAGCTGATTTAGTTGAAATGGGGATCTATTCAAGAGAAAACAGAAATTATCGATTTTTGTTAACTGTAATTGACACATTTTCAAAATTTGCATGGGTAGTACCACTAAAAACTAAAACTGCACTCGAAACAACCAAGGCGATGGAAAATATTTTTGAATTAGGACGAGTACCAAAAAACTTACAAACAGATGATGGTAAAGAATTTTTCAACAAACACTTTGGAAAATTAATGGATAAATACAACATTAATCACTACTCAACATATAGCAGTATGAAAGCATCAATAGTAGAACGATTTAACAGAACATTGAAAGGAATGATGTGGAAAGAATTTAGCTTTAATGGTTCATATAAGTGGATTGATATATACAAAGATTTAATTAATGCATACAATAGAAAAGTTCATCGCACCATTAAAATGTCTCCGATTAAAGTCAACTCAACAAATGAGGAAAAGCTACTAAATACAGTATACAGCCATTTGAAGATGTACAAAATGTCGAAATTTAATGTTGGAGATAATGTACGCATAAGCAAATATAAGCATACATTTGAAAAAGGTTATACTCCAAATTGGACTACAGAAATTTTCACAATTACAAGAGTTCAAAATACAAATCCTACAACATTCATATTAGAAGATTATCTTGGTAATCCTATTAAAGGTGGATTCTATACTGAAGAACTTTCGAAAACTAGATATCCAAATACATATCTAGTTGAAAAGGTTCTTAAAACTAAAGGAAAGGAGGCATACGTTAAATGGTTGGGATTTTCTAATCAACACAATTCTTGGATAAGTAAGAACGAAATATTATAGCTGAATACCATCATCAACAACAATAGCAGTAATATTAAGAAACTAATGTTAATTTTAAAATAAGAAAATGAAATAAATATGTAAATCATGCTTATAAACCATATGTTGTACTAAACTTTATTTAATTGTAATCAGACAGTTATAATGTCAATAACACTTACTCTGAGCTCTAACTCATCAGAATTATCTGCTAGTTACTTTCCTCCTATTGAATTACATGGTGCATATGAGTGTGCTCTAACTGATTTTCATTCATACAACAGCATTCCAAATGTAGACACCTACAACAATATGTTTCATATAGGGGAACATACAATTGAAATACCAATTGGATCTTACGAATTGAATGATATTGTAGATTTTATACAAGAGCAATACAGAAGACTCTGTCCAGAAAATAAGATTTTTATTGAAGCCAATAACAATACAATGCAAGTTAAAGTTAATAGTTCCAAAGATCCTGTATATTTTAATAAAGACAACACAATTGGAAAACTTTTAGGATTCAATAACAAAATCCTAACACCAAACAAATATTATTACTCAGATCTTCCAGTTAATATTTTTAAAGTGAATCTCTTGCGAATTGAAAGTAGTATCGCTATTAACACATATATGAATAACTCCAAATCGCATACACTTCATGAATTTCCGATTAATGTGCCTCCAGGCTATAAAATAGATGAGGTTCCAAGAAATCTCATCTATTTACCTGTGAACACCAGAGAGATAAGTTCACTAACGCTGCGAGTAGTTGATCAACACGGTGATTTAATTAATTTTCGAGGAGAGGAAATTACAATACGAATACATTTGAGGTCAACTAAATAATGCTAATATACAACACAAATACATTGAAAAATAAAGCAGTAACAACAACAAGAACATTAAAGCGACCACTTCAACAGAAAGCACTAACAACATCAAATAAAAATTTTCTAAAGTCCTTAAATTTTAAATTGAAGACAAAATGAGTTCAATAATAGATGTCTTAGATAAACCTTTCTCTGATGAGAATATAATCAAAAAGGATTATCATACATATGTACCATACTTACAATCTTACAACAATAATGATGAAATTAGAATTTCAATACAAAATCAAGATTTATACGTGCTACCCAGTGAGAGCTACATTTATGTAGAGGGGTTTGTTGCCGATGATAATGCCCCTAAATCTTCTTCTTCAGAGAACTTTAAATTAAAAAACAACTTTGTAGCATATCTATTTGATGAAATTCGCTATGAGCTCAATGGAATTGAAATTGATCATACAAGATATTTAGGAGCCACGAGCACCATAAAGAACTTGGTTTCTCTATCACCAAACGAAAGCAATGTGATGCAAAATGCTGGATGGAACAAAATTGACGATGTCACTCTTGCAAATGGATTTTTCAATTTCCATGTACCTCTAAAAATGTTTCTAGGATTCGCTGAAGACTACAACAAAGTTATATTAAATGGAAAACATGAACTGATACTCTTGCGCAATAAGAACGACGAAGATCTTGTACGCTCTAGTGTTTCTACTGAAAAAGCTAAACTTACAATTTCACTCATCTCATGGAGAATACCTCATGTTCAATTATCTGACCTTAGCAAATTGAATATGATTAAAATTATTAACAATGGTGCTTCTATACCCATGGCATTTCGCAGTTGGGATTGTCATATTAATCCACAATTAAACACAGGAACTACCCATATTTGGAATGTTAAACTGGCTGCAAATAGAGAACGCCCCCGTTTTGTGTTGATTGCTTTTCAACAAGAAAATAAATTTGTTCATTGTGATTTGACTAATTTAAAAGTACATTTAAATTCAGTCTCATACCCGTATGATGATCTTAACATAAAGTTCAAAAATGAACGTTATGCAATTCTATATGATATGTATCTAAGATTCCAACAAAGCTACTATATGAAAGAATCTCAACCGCTTCTAACTGCATCAGAGTTTAAGACAAAAGCTCCTATTATTGTAGTAGATGTCAGTCATCAGAATGAATCACTCAATAATGGACCGATTGATATAAAAATAGAATTTGAAACAGCAACTAATATTGCACCAAAGACATCAGCTTACTGCATTCTTATTCATGATCGTATAATAGAATATATACCCATCAAAGGACAAGTTCGAAAAGTGTTATAAATTGAATAACATGGAAAATAACATAATTTTTATAGACGTACAAGGTTTCAAAACTAATTCAAACGATTTCATCGCAAAAGAAGTAGCGATTGTTTTCAACAATTATGAATATAACAACTTCATTATAAAACCACCATTTGATTTTAAATGCTTATCAATAAAAAAGCAAAGAGAAGCAAAGTGGCTAACAAAAAACTATCATCACCTAAGCTGGACTGCTGGATCAGTTTCATTTCATAGCGTTTGCAATTTTTTAAAAGCCAACGTAAGATGTTTTAAAATATATGTAAAAGGTGAAGAAAAAAGACTATGGTTGGAAAAAATTTTACACCGAAAAATTTCTAACGTTGAGGATATAGGCTGCATCAACTTTAAACAAATGGAAATCAAGTATCCAGAATATTTTTATTGTAATTATCATAATTTTGGTGTTTGCGCATTAAGAAATGCTATTTTACTCTCCAAAGAAATATCTTGTTTTAAATGAACTTTTTCACTTTTTAAAATATTTATACTTAAGAATATATTACTGTATGTATTATTATAAAATTTTATAAAATTTTAAACAATAAATGTTTACAAAATAAAAGAATGTACAAGTGTTTTCTTATTTCAAATACAAACTACATAAAGGGAATAGAAGGAGGTGGGGAGGAGGAGGAGAAGTTAACTTTTTTGCTTACTTGCAAATTTTTACTTTTTGTTTCTCTGCTGATGACTGTACTTAGTTGAAAATCCTCTGCTTTAAAAGAATTGTAGACAAAGAAAATGATTACGTTGCAAAATATAAATGTATTCTACACAAGCACAAAATATTCCACGCACAAGTTCTCACGATCGCACATTTATACATTCATACATTCATTTATACATTCATACATGCATACATACATTTATACATTCATACATACATACATACAAATATATTTATTAAACAAATAAACACAATATAAAATTACCATCGACAATCAAGCTGGACCACCCACACACAAGCATTAGGGTGTTCACATACATGAGAACATTTTAGGGGTGTTCACATACATGAGAACATTTTATAAATAAATAAATAAAATAATTAAATAAATTAAATTAATTTATTCAATTATTTTATTTATAAACAATTTATTTTATTTATAAACAATTTATTAGCGTGAGGAAATCGCACATACACGTTCCCACGATTCATATGAGAATCGTCTAGTATTCATCAAATCTATTTTCTCTGATATTACTGATATAGTATTACGATAACAAATTTATACAGTCTGGCAACACTGGCAATTTTCCCTTTGGAAAAATCATTTTCCATGCATTGCCGTCGGCATTTGAAAAAAATAATCATGTTTTGCCGTAGGCATTAGGAAAAATTATCATACATTGCCGTAGGCATTAGAAAAAATAATCATGTATTGCCGTCGGCATTTGAAAAAAATAATCATGCATTGCCGTCGGCATTAGGAAAAATTAAGTTTCACAACTCCCTCCATTGGTATTAGGAAAAATCATCTCATGATTTTCCCGTTGGTATTAGGAAAAATCATTTTCATGATTTTCCAGTCGGCATATCTATATGTATATACTTATAAAATCTTAATCTTATGAAACTCCTTAATCCTCCCTCACAAAAAAATCACCCGTTCACACAATTAATGCCACCACAAAAAAAATCACCCGTTCACACAAGGGTTAATGTAAACAAAAAACTCCTTATGTAAACAAAAACATCAAAGCGCCGCCGAAAACACACACACACACACACACACACACATAGGTATCAAATTTCCAAGAATTTTAAAATTTTCAAATTTTAATTACCCAAATTTCACAATTTCAGCCACAATTTAACAATTTCAGCCCACAATTTAACAATTTTAATTGACCCAGAATGCCCAGTTCCCTACTACTCAGTACAACAGCCAATCTGGGGGGTGAGAAATTCCAAGTCAGGGTGATGGTACTAGGTCAGTATAGTAAAACCCTCAAAGGGTTTGGCGTTCGTATGTGTCAGTTTTTTTATGACCTTTTAAAATTTTTCTTTTTCAATTGTCCGATTTTGATGAAACAAATTTATAAAAATTAAGAACTACAATTTCTCTAATCTGTTTCTATACCGTTTTCCTATATGTGCAACACTTTCGAAGTTAAAAATAAATTTGTGGAGGAAAAAAATATTTTTTTGCCTAAAAATTAAAAAATTTTTTTTTTTTAAATTCATAAAAAATTCAAAATGGAAAAAAGTGCCAAAACTAATTACTTTCGCGTAAAGTCACATAACTCATGAGCAAAAAACACGAAATTAATAACACTTGATCCTTTTTACCGTTTTGGATTTTTTATGAATTTAAAAAAAAAAAATAATTTTTAGGCAAAAAAATATTTTTTTGCCTCCACAAATTTATTTTAACTTCGAAAGTGTTGAAATTGTAATTCTTAATTTTTCTAAATTGGTTTCATCAAAATCGGACAAGTGAAAAAGAAAAAATTTAAAAGGTCATAAAAAAAAACTTACACATACGAACGCCAAACCCTTTGAGGGTTTTACTATAATGACCTAGTACCATCACCCTGACTTGGAATTTCTCACCCCCCAGACAATAATCCTAAAAATGTTCCACAGTGTTATAAAACACCTCAGTTTATACCGGTTATCTTGCATAATCTTGCCGCATATGATATACACCTATTTTTCAAAGAACTTTCTTCTATAAAATATTCTACAATAAAAGTGATTCCCCAGAACACAGAGAGTTATATTTCTCTTTCAATTTTCATCAGATTAGATGAAAAATATGGATTCGAAATAAGATTTATAGACTCGTTTAGATTTATGGCTTCGAGTTTAGATACATTAGCGAAAAATCTTGATAGCAATGATTTTAATACTATTCGGTCATGTTTCGTTGATGAAGTTCATTTCAACATGATTAGAAGAAAGGGTGTATTTCCGTACTCTTACATGGATTCCATGACTAAGTTTAAGGAAATTAAACTGCCTAGTAGAGAAGAGTTCTTCAATGAAGAATGTGATGTAGTCGAGTATGAACATGCTCAAAAAATATGGAGAGAGTTTAACTGTAAAACCCTCCTTGACTATACTGAACTCTACTTAAAGACAGATGTTCTTCTTCTAACCGACGTGTTTGAAAATTTTAGAAAAATTTGTAGAGATATATACGATTTGGACCCCTGCCACTATTATACAGCACCAGGCTTATCTTGGGATGCAATGTTGAAAACCACAGAAGTTTCACTGGAACAGTTCACTGATTCCGAAATGTATTTATATGTTTATGCAAAACGGAATTAGAGGTGAACTAGAGTAGTAGGGGAATGGGGGTTCTAGGACAATTAAAATTGTTAAATTGTGGGCTGAAATTGTTAAATTGTGGCTGAAATTTTAAAATTCTTGGAAATTTGTGAAATTTGATACGTACGTGTGTATGTGTGTGTGTGTTTTCGGCGGCGCTTTGATGTTTTTGTTTATATAAGGAGTTTTTTGTTTACATTAACCCTTGTGTGAACGGGTGATTTTTTGTGTGGTGACATTAATTGTATGAACGGGTGATTTTTTTGTGGGGGAGGATTAAGGGGTTTTATAAGATTAAGATTTTATAAGTATATACATATAGATATGCCGACGGGAAAATCATGAAATGATTTTTCCTAATACCAATAGGGAAATTGTGAAAATAATTTTTCCTAATACCAATGGGGAAATTATGAAAATTATTTTTCCTAATGCCTACGGGAAAATCATGAAATGATTTTTCCTAATGCCGACGGCAATGCTTGATTATTTTTCCTAATGCCGACGGCAATACATGATTATTATTTTTTTCAAATGCCGACGGGAAAATCTTGGAAATGATTTTTCCTAATGCCGACGGAAAATTTGTGGGTGTGTCTAGCTGTAGGATTTGAAGTCTGGCTATGATTCTTGGAGGACGAGGTGTGTCTAGCTGTAGGAATTGAAGTCTGGCTGTGCTTGGTGGAGGGCGGGGTGTGTCTAGATTGTGGGACCTTAAGTCTGACCGTATTTTGTAATATGTAACCGTGGGAATTCGGTAACTTATATGCTTGTTGGAATTAAGCCAAGCTGTGCTTGGTGGGGGGCGGGATGTATTTGAGGTAGATCGACTGGTGGAGGGTGGGGAGTTGTTGTAATATGTATCCGTGGGAATCTGTGTACATGTATGTATGTATATATGTATGTCTGTAAGAGTTTAAGGCTGTCTGTGATTTATCAAAGGTGAGGTGAGAGTGTTCATGTAATACGTATCCGTGGGAATCTGTGTATATGTATGTTCGTAGGAGTTTAAGACTGATTGTGATTTGAGGTGGGGGAGGGTCTTGTTGTGATAGATAGATAGAATGTGCCTATGTGTGTATATATAGCAGTTTAAGTCTGTGCTTGATTTGTGGTAGGCGGGGGGTGTTATTGTAATATGTATCTATAGGAATTTGGGAGTTTATATGTTTATAGAAATTTTTGTGTATGTATGTCTGTAGAAGTTTAAGGCTGATCGTGATTTGGATTGTTCAGATTGAGCGATTGTATGTGACCTTGAGAATTTGTGTATGTATATCTGTAGGAAATTTAAGGCTTATCGTGATTTATGAGGGGCGAAGTGTTCATGAAATATATAACAGCGCAATTTGTGTGTATATCTGTAGGAGTTTAAGGCTGATCATGATTAATGAGAGGTGAGGTGAAGGTGTTCATGTATATGTATACGTATCTGTGTGTATGTATGTCTATATGAGTTTAAGGCTGATCGTGATTTAGGTTGTGAGATTGATAGATTGTATGTTACCTTGAGATTTTGTGTATATATATCTGTAAGAACTTTAGGCTGACTGTGATTTGTGAGGGGAGGGGCGTTGTTGAAATAGGTTTAATTTTTCGTAGATGAATTTTAGTATGTGTGTGTGTATGTGATTTTCTCACCCTAGTATTTATATGTACGTTGAAATAAATTATTACTCATATGAACATTTTTTGCTAGAAAATATTATCATATATCTGAACTTCCCTAATCCGAGTATGTTTTTCATATTGGAGGATGAGATTGCTTTATATTTTATCAAGCTTAAATTTGTCCAGTGTTAAAGTCTGTCGGTCAGAAATTTCTTTATATTTGTATAAATATTAATTTCAGATTTTGCAAAATTCTTGCGTACGATCGTGGTGATTTTGTGTGTGTGTATGTGTGTATGCGCGATACAGTTTGACTGGTCTGTGATAAGTTTGTTTATTTAAGTACATTTGTCTTCTTCGACTTTCGTCTTCAAGCGTCAATAGCTTGGAGAACGGTTTGTATGTTTTCATGATGTAGATATGTAAGTGTGATTGTTAAAATCCAATAAATACTTGAGCATGGGTAAGAAATTTGATAATATGTGTACATATGTACATATGGATCTACAAATTGATTTTATGTATGTATGTATGTACATACATACATACATGTTTAAATACATTTTTTTTTGTCATGTGCTGTTGTTGCTGTTGTAAATATTCGCCTGGTCTTTTGTGTATAGATGTGAAATATCTCGATAGTTTTTTTATTTGAAATTAAAAAAACGTTCTTTTAATTTTTAGATGTATTTACTTAAAAGTTTGTGAGGAGTTTCTGTTTTAAGTAAAATTTAATTCCTCTCTAGTTGTAGTAAATATAGTATAAATATTTAATATATTTTATTTCCATTTGTTTAAAGTTGATGTAGCCTATATAGTCAACGTTAGAAATTTTTCGGTGTAAAATTTTTTCCAACTATCATATTTTTTCTTCACCTTTTTCATATATTTTAGAACATCTTGCATTGGCTTTAAAAAATGATAAACGCTTTGAAATGAAACTGATCCAGCAGTCCAGCTTTTTTTAACCACTTTGCTTCTCTTTCCTTTTTTTATTGATAAACATTTAAAATCAAATGGTGGTTTTATAATGAAATTGTTATACTCATTATTGCTAAAAACATCCGCTACTTTTTTTGTAATGAAAATCATTCGAAACCTTACTCGTCTATTAAAACCATTTTTTCATTCATATTACTTAATTTATAAGACTTTCAGGACTTTCTATTATTCGATCATCAGTAAAAATGCAGTAGCTGAGGTCCTTGCTTACTGTTTCATATTAAATTTCTATATCAATTGAGCCGCTATTGAATAAAAGGAACTTTTATCTTAAACTTTAGTGCATTTGGAAGTGTTTGAGATTCTTTCATATAATAGCTTTGTTGGAATCTTAGATACGAGTACATATAATATAGAATTGTATAACGTTTATTTTTAATTTTTATGTTAAGATCATCATCATTTAGATATGAGACTAAATTTAAATGTGCTTTTAAATTAGTTAAATCATAATGAGGAAACTTGTTTTCTTCTTGAATAGCGATGAACAGAAAACGAAATCGTTTTCTTACAATTTAGGTCTGGCCTCTCAACGGTTCCTCTAGTATACAAGATGACTTTCTATGTCAACATATCTGTCTACTCTTTGTCAGCGTTAAGGGACAATTAAATGTTAAAATTTTAACTCCTCAAATTGTGTTACTTCATACTGATAATATGTTTTCATTAATAAGGTATATGTTTATATTATGAAGGTTACTCGCCTATGGCTTTTATTTGATGTTCTAGATGATTTTTTTTCTCATCTTATTAAAGTTCAGCGTATTGTGCATATATTTCTGATATTTTTAAGCGCGCTTTATTTACCTGTCAGACAAAGTGTACGTATCAGTTTATCACTCAGTCTCTCTTTTTAATAATTTTTTTCTTTTAATATGCCACTACTATTTTTTCAGATTTTACTACTTGAAAAAGAGAATATTTATGTAATTTTTAAATGTATTCATATATACATATATGTAAATATATGTATATATGTATAGAGAAATTACTTATCTACAAAGAAATACATGTTTAATAATCAACTATTCTAGAAAATCGATCTCAAATAACGCAGTTACCTCCACCATCAATTCACCGTAGGTGTTTTTATAGTGTCAGAAACACTAGAATATCTATGTTTGAGAGAATTTTTACATCGAGTTTTTCTACATGAGGTTTGCTGGTTGACATCCTTGAAGTTATTGTTGACGTAGGCTGGGTTGTATCACATTCAGATGTAATCATTTCCTACTTAAAAAAGGTCCTCATTACTATCAACTATATCTGTATACATTTCATTCATGAGTTGGGTTGATCCAGATACAATTGCTGTCTACAGATTAATGATTAGAAACAAGTTTCTCATCACCTTCTAACAGATTTATATATTTTGCTAGCATGCATGCCTTAGCATGCTTCTATCGATAGTGACGCGAGAGTCCGACATGTAGTGGTGTTTCAATTAAAAATCTATACTATTAGATTTTACGATTTCGCTCTTTTTATTCTTTTACAAAGTAGATACATATTTATGTATTTCATTTAGCACAGAGTCATAAAATTTCTTTGCTTACAAAATTGTGTGACATTCTTTGAAATTTGCATGCTTAGGCATGCTTCCAATATTTTTTCTGTAAATTTATTTGATACTCATACAGATACAGATATAAAGTAAGATCTGCTTACATTGCATTTTACAATTTATGTATGCTTCAGCATGATTCCAGTTGAAGTCCATATTTATTCAGTAAGTTTGTGATACTAATTCATACACATATACATTCTTAAAGATTGGAAATCTAAGTCCAATTTATGTAGTTTATCTATATTTTCTAAAGATTTGATAGCTATAGAAATTAATAGAGTAAAGATCTATTATAATAGCCCATGGGCATATTTTAAAATTTCGCTTGCTAGAGCTTTCGAAATGGAAAATGTACAATTTTCACTATAAAAAGTGATAATATTATGTGTTACTGAATATTACACTGTGTTGTAATTTATTTTGATCACTAAGTTTTCACAATATTTCATACAGGCCAACAAGTTTAGAGAATTTCCAGTATATTAAGTTAATTATCTTTCTTAAGACCTATCATTCCTT
Organism: Nowickia ferox; assembly: GCA_936439885.1. NCBI lineage: Eukaryota > Metazoa > Arthropoda > Insecta > Diptera > Tachinidae > Nowickia > Nowickia ferox. Next base: position 51,077,596 of record OW387024.1, on the reverse strand, counting down.
CAAAAATACAAACCAAACTAGATTTTTCCTGTTTAATTTTATTTTTTACTTTCATTAAATTTCAACATTTTGTTCATCTTCAAATTATTATATTTAGCAGCTTTTTCTCATTTGTTGAGTTAACTTTAATCGGAAACATTTAAATAGTGAGATGAACTTTTATATTGTATACGAGTACATTAAGTAATTCTTGGTATATTTCATTTATATGAACCATCATCACATAATTCCTTCGGATGATCTATTAAATCATTCTACTACTGATGCTTTCATATTAAGTAATGTTTAATATTCTACATATGCATGAATTTTCCAGTGTCTATTAAAAAATTCTTTACAATCATCCATTTGTAAGCTTTTTGGTACTCATAACATTTCAAAAATATTTTCCACAGCCTAGGTTTTTTCGAATGCAACTTTTATTTTCAACGGTATTGACCATAGAAACTTTGTGAATGAATCATTTACAGTCTACAATAATCAATAATTTCTATTTTCTGTAGAATAGTTTCCCATTTCACCTAAATCAGCTCCATAAAAGATCAACTATTCCTTTCATTACATATCTACAATGCACAAACAATTTTCGAGATTTATTATAGAGTTCGTCTACTAAATTTCTTTTTAAAGACATTGAGTTATTTTAAAGATTTTTTGGAGAGTGTTGTGATCTACTTGATGCACTTTCAGCTATTTATACTATCATGTAGTTCATTTTTCCAATCTATAAATTTTATCGTTCAGCTGTTCATTTGTTTTTTCAAAAGATAATGTAATTTTTAGTATGTATTTTATCAATTTTATAACTATCTTCTATCTCTAATTGTATTTCACGTTGTACTCTATCAATTTGCATTTTAATATATTCTTGAATTATATTAATTCCTTAAGCTATATTATTAATTTGTCCTATAGTTTATCGTTTGGAGTTTCCAGAAACAATTTACTGATAACATCATTCGCTGTCAGTGAATGATGATGATGATTAGTAGAAATTATATATTTTATATAGTTTTCAACATCAAATTTCTCATAGTATTTCCATGTTTTATTATCAATCATTAAAGAAAATAAAGCTACTATTAGGGCCTATATTTGACCATCAACTTGTATTTTATCTTCATTTAGTTTTAGGTTACTATCACCAAACTTTCATTCATTATTCAAATTTTGATGTGGGCCATAGTTTGTATCTAATTCAAGTCTTCCTTCCAAGACTGATAAATGAGTATAAGTGTCTTCAGAATTGGAAGTCTATGAGTAAAAATCATCTTCATCATCCTTATCATCATTCTCAGTATTAGCATCATTAAATAAGATGATATCATCAAATATTGTTCCTTCTGAAAGTTTCTTTGGTGTACTTGTCTCTATATTGACTGATGGCTTTAAACTTGTATTAGTTTCAGCTTCTATCTTGATTTTACTTTCTTCTTTCTTGCGAATTCTTCCAATATTTCTAGAACTATTCATGAATTCTTTGAGAGGTTCTGTTATAGGTTTAAATGTACCTTTTATTGCTCACATGTATCTATTTCACCAGTTTTTATACTACGAAGCTTTTTCTTCAAGACATTTCTTGTCAACACCAACTGTTTTAAAATTTTCTCATCCATGTTTAATAATAGTAAATAACAGGTGTCAGCTATTAGATCAGGTATCAGCTATCAGATCAGGTTATCAGGTAACTGGTCTGGTTTTTAGATCAGCTTATCATGACCTGGTCTGGTTTTCAGATCAGCTTATCAGGACCTGGTCTGTTTTTCAGACCAGCTTATCATGACCTAAAAATAGTATGGTACAAAATTTTGATGATTCATCAAACGTTAGTTCAAAAACAGGTCATAGTTCCCCCTCTATCAAATTTTATTTGCGCAAAAATAATTGGTCTGTCAAATTGTAAAAAAAATAAAATAAAAAATAATATGTTATGATTGGCTTGCTAAAAAGTCTTAATGAATTAAAATTTTAAAACATCTACATATTAATACTCAAAATCTCTCTATCAACCCAAATATGGATACTTAAATATATTACATAATTTCATAATTAAGGGCATGGGATATTACACATTTACAGATACTGAATCTGTTATTTCTCCTAACAAAGCTAAAAGTAATTCCGATATGATATTTAACGATGTTACGTGTGAGAAACATATTTTTGTATGGAGTGAGATAAGAATGTTGATGCATTCTGCTGACGTCAAACTTATACCAGAATCACCAAACATTTGATACTAGATAATCATAATGTAATTATAATTTTTAAGTAAGATGAGACAAATATAAAGCATGTTGGAAGGATAAATATGGATTTTGATTATAAGCAACGATATTGAATTGAACGATGATCGTTATAGAAAAAAGAGAATTTGACTACATAAAAGTTTACTTTTTCGTTTTTCATCTGACCTTAAACTGCATTCATCTAAATGTTATAAATGGGCAGCTACTTGTAAACTGATAACCCAATCTGAATCAGATAAGCTGATCTGAAAACCATACCAGGTCCTGATAAGCTGATCTGAAAACCAGACCAGGTCCTGAAAAGCTGATCTGAAAACCAGACCAGGTCTGATAAGCTGATCTGAAAACCAGACCAGGTCCTATTAAGCTGATCTGAAAACCAGACCAGGTCCTGAAAAGCTGATCTGAAAACCAGACCAGGTCCTGATAAGCTGATCTGAAAACCAGAGCAGGTCCTGTTAAGCTGATCTGAAAACCAGACCAGGTCATGATAAGCTGATCTGAAAAACAGACCAGGTCCTGATAAGCTGATCTGAAAACCAGACCAGGTCATGATAAGCTGATCTGAAAACCAGACCAGTTACCTGATAACCTGATCTGATAGCTGATACCTGATCTAATAGCTGACACCTGTTATTTACTATTATTAAACATGGATGAGAAAATTTTAAAACAGTTGGTGTTGACAAGAAATGTCTTGAAGAAAAAGCTTCGTAGTATAAAAACTGGTGAAATAGATACATGTGAGCAATAAAAGATACATTTAAACCTATAACAGAACCTCTCAAAGAATTCATAAATAGTTCTAGAAATATTGGAAGAATTCGCAAGAAAGAAGAAAGTAAAATCAAGATAGAAGCTGAAAATAATACAAGTTTAAAGCCATCAGTCAATATAGAGACAAGTACACCAAAGAAACTTTCAGAAGGAACAATATTTGATGATATCATCATCTTATTTAATGATGCTAATACTGAGAATGATGATAAGGATGATGAAGATGATTTTTACTCATAGACTTCCAAATCTGAAGACACTTATACTCATTTATCAGTCTTGGAAGGAAGACTTGAATTAGATACAAACTATGGCCCACATCAAGATTTGAATAATGAATGAAAGTTTGGTGATAGTAACCTAAAACTAAATGAAGATAAAATACAAGTTGATGGTCAAATATAGGCCCTAATAGTAGCTTTATTTTCTTTAATGATTGATAATAAAACATGGAAATACTATGAGAAATTTGATGTTGAAAACTATATAAAATATATAATTTCTACTAATCATCATCATCATTCACTGACAGAGAATGATGTTATCAGTAAATTGTTTCTGGAAACTCCAAACGATAAACTATAGGACAAATTAATAATATAGCTTAAGGAATTAATATAATTCAAGAATATATTAAAATGCAAATTGATAGAGTACAACGTGAAATACAATTAGAGATAGAAGATAGTTATAAAATTGATAAAATACATACTAAAAATTACATTATCTTTTGAAAAAACAAATGAACAGCTGAACGATAAAATTTATAGATTGGAAAAATGAACTACATGATAGTATAAATAGCTGAAAGTGCATCAAGTAGATCACAACACTCTCCAAAAAATCTTTAATTTAACTCAATGTCTTTAAAAAGAAATTTAGTAGACGAACTCTATAATAAATCTCGAAAACTGTTTGTGCATTGTAGATATGTAATGAAAGGAATAGTTGATCTTTTATGGAGCTGATTTAGGTGAAATGGGAAACTATTCTACAGAAAATAGAAATTATGGATTATTGTAGACTGTAAATGATTCATTCACAAAGTTTCTATGGTCAATACCGTTGAAAATAAAAGTTGCATTCGAAAAAACCTAGGCTGTGGAAAATATTTTTGAAATGTTATGAGTACCAAAAAGCTTACAAATGGATGATTGTAAAGAATTTTTTAATAGACACTGGAAAATTCATGCATATGTAGAATATTAAACATTACTTAATATGAAAGCATCAGTAGTAGAATGATTTAATAGATCATCCGAAGGAATTATGTGATGATGGTTCATATAAATGAAATATACCAAGAATTACTTAATGTACTCGTATACAATATAAAAGTTCATCTCACTATTTAAATGTTTCCGATTAAAGTTAACTCAACAAATGAGAAAAAGCTGCTAAATATAATAATTTGAAGATGAACAAAATGTTGAAATTTAATGAAAGTAAAAAATAAAATTAAACAGGAAAAATCTAGTTTGGTTTGTATTTTTGAAGGAATGATAGGTCTTAAGAAAGATAATTAACTTAATATACTGGAAATTCTCTAAACTTGTTGGCCTGTATGAAATATTGTGAAAACTTAGTGATCAAAATAAATTACAACACAGTGTAATATTCAGTAACACATAATATTATCACTTTTTATAGTGAAAATTGTACATTTTCCATTTCGAAAGCTCTAGCAAGCGAAATTTTAAAATATGCCCATGGGCTATTATAATAGATCTTTACTCTATTAATTTCTATAGCTATCAAATCTTTAGAAAATATAAATAAACTACATAAATTGGACTTAGATTTCCAATCTTTAAGAATGTATATGTGTATGAATTAGTATCAAACAAACTTACTGAATAAATATGGACTTCAACTGGAATCATGCTGAAGCATACATAAATTGTAAAATGCAATGTAAGCAGATCTTACTTTATATCTGTATCTGTATGAGTATCAAATAAATTTACAGAAAAAATATTGGAAGCATGCCTAAGCATGCAAATTTAAAAGAATGTCACACAATTTTGTAAGCAAAGAAATTTTATGACTCTGTGCTAAATGAAATACATAAATATGTATCTACTTTGTAAAAGAATAAAAAGAGCGAAATCGTAAAATCTAATAGTATAGATTTTTAATTGAAACACCACTACATGTCGGACTCTCGCGTCACTATCGATAGAAGCATGCTAAGGCATGCATGCTAGCAAAATATATAAATCTGTTAGAAGGTGATGAGAAACTTGTTTCTAATCATTAATCTGTAGACAGCAATTGTATCTGGATCAACCCAACTCATGAATGAAATGTATACAGATATAGTTGATAGTAATGAGGACCTTTTTAAAGTAGGAAATGATTACATCTGAATGTGATACAACCCAGCCTACGTCAACAATAACTTCAAGGATGTCAACCAGCAAACCTCATGTAGAAAAACTCGATGTAAAAATTCTCTCAAACATAGATATTCTAGTGTTTCTGACACTATAAAAACACCTACGGTGAATTGATGGTGGAGGTAACTGCGTTATTTGAGATCGATTTTCTAGAATAGTTGATTATTAAACATGTATTTCTTTGTAGATAAGTAATTTCTCTATACATATATACATATATTTACCTATATGTATATATGAATACATTTAAAAATTACATAAATATTCTCTTTTTCAAGTAGTAAAATCTGAAAAAATAGTAGTGGCATATTAAAAGAAAAAAATTATTAAAAAGAGAGACTGAGTGATAAACTGATACGTACACTTTGTCTGACAGGTAAATAAAGCGCGCTTAAAAATATCAGAAATATATGCACAATACGCTGAACTTTAATAAGATGAGAAAAAAAATCATCTAGAACATCAAATAAAAGCCATAGGCGAGTAACCTTCATAATATAAATATATACCTTATTAATGAAAACATATTATCAGTATGAAGTAACACAATTTGAGGAGTTAAAATTTTAACATTTAATTGTCCCTTAACGCTGACAAAGAGTAGACAGATATGTTGACATAGAAAGTCATCTTGTATACTAGAGGAACCGTTGAGAGGCCAGACCTAAATTGTAAGAAAACGATTTCGTTTTCTGTTGATCGCTATTCAAGAAGAAAACAAGTTTCCTCATTATGATTTAACTAATTTAAAAGCACATTTAAATTTAGTCTCATATCTAAATGATGATGATCTTAACATAAAAATTAAAAATAAACGTTATACAATTCTATATTATATGTACTCGTATCTAAGATTCCAACAAAGCTATTATATGAAAGAATCTCAAACACTTCCAAATGCACTAAAGTTTAAGATAAAAGTTCCTTTTATTCAATAGCGGCTCAATTGATATAGAAATTTAATATGAAACAGTAAGCAAGGACCTCAGCTACTGCATTTTTACTGATGATCGAATAATAGAAAGTCCTGAAAGTCTTATAAATTAAGTAATATGAATGAAAAAATGGTTTTAATAGACGAGTAAGGTTTCGAATGATTTTCATTACAAAAAAAGTAGCGGATGTTTTTAGCAATAATGAGTATAACAATTTCATTATAAAACCACCATTTGATTTTAAATGTTTATCAATAAAAAAAGGAAAGAGAAGCAAAGTGGTTAAAAAAAGCTGGACTGCTGGATCAGTTTCATTTCAAAGCGTTTATCATTTTTTAAAGCCAATGCAAGATGTTCTAAAATATATGAAAAAGGTGAAGAAAAAATATGATAGTTGGAAAAAATTTTACACCGAAAAATTTCTAACGTTGACTATATAGGCTACATCAACTTTAAACAAATGGAAATAAAATATATTAAATATTTATACTATATTTACTACAACTAGAGAGGAATTAAATTTTACTTAAAACAGAAACTCCTCACAAACTTTTAAGTAAATACATCTAAAAATTAAAAGAACGATTTTTTAATTTCAAATAAAAAAACTATCGAGATATTTCACATCTATACACAAAAGACCAGGCGAATATTTACAACAGCAACAACAGCACATGACAAAAAAAAATGTATTTAAACATGTATGTATGTATGTACATACATACATACATAAAATCAATTTGTAGATCCATATGTACATATGTACACATATTATCAAATTTCTTACCCATGCTCAAGTATTTATTGGATTTTAACAATCACACTTACATATCTACATCATGAAAACATACAAACCGTTCTCCAAGCTATTGACGCTTGAAGACGAAAGTCGAAGAAGACAAATGTACTTAAATAAACAAACTTATCACAGACCAGTCAAACTGTATCGCGCATACACACATACACACACACAAAATCACCACGATCGTACGCAAGAATTTTGCAAAATCTGAAATTAATATTTATACAAATATAAAGAAATTTCTGACCGACAGACTTTAACACTGGACAAATTTAAGCTTGATAAAATATAAAGCAATCTCATCCTCCAATATGAAAAACATACTCGGATTAGGGAAGTTCAGATATATGATAATATTTTCTAGCAAAAAATGTTTATATGAGAAATAATTTATTTCAATGTACATATAAATACTAGGGTGAGAAAATCACATACACACACACACATACTAAAATTCATCTACGAAAAATTAAACCTATTTCAACAACACCCCTCCCCTCACAAATCACAGTCAGCCTAAAGTTCTTACAGATATATATACACAAAATCTCAAGGTAACATACAATCTATCAATCTCACAACCTAAATCACGATCAGCCTTAAACTCATATAGACATACATACACACAGATACGTATACATATACATGAACACCTTCACCTCACCTCTCATTAATCATGATCAGCCTTAAACTCCTACAGATATACACACAAATTGCGCTGTTATATATTTCATGAACACTTCGCCCCTCATAAATCACGATAAGCCTTAAATTTCCTACAGATATACATACACAAATTCTCAAGGTCACATACAATCGCTCAATCTGAACAATCCAAATCACGATCAGCCTTAAACTTCTACAGACATACATACACAAAAATTTCTATAAACATATAAACTCCCAAATTCCTATAGATACATATTACAATAACACCCCCCGCCTACCACAAATCAAGCACAGACTTAAACTGCTATATATACACACATAGGCACATTCTATCTATCTATCACAACAAGACCCTCCCCCACCTCAAATCACAATCAGTCTTAAACTCCTACGAACATACATATACACAGATTCCCACGGATACGTATTACATGAACACTCTCACCTCACCTTTGATAAATCACAGACAGCCTTAAACTCTTACAGACATACATATATACATACATACATGTACACAGATTCCCACGGATACATATTACAACAACTCCCCACCCTCCACCAGTCGATCTACCTCAAATACATCCCGCCCCCCACCAAGCACAGCTTGGCTTAAATTCCAACAAGCATATACGTTACCGAATTCCCACGGTTACATATTACAAAATACGGTCAGACTTAAGGTCTCACAATCTAGACACACCCCGCCCTCCACCAAGCACAGCCAGACTTCAATTCCTACAGCTAGACACACCTCGTCCTCCAAGAATCATAGCCAGACTTCAAATCCTACAGCTAGACACACCCACAAATTTTCCGTCGGCATTAGGAAAAATCATTTCCAAGATTTTCCCGTCGGCATTTGAAAAAAATAAACATGTTTTCCCGTCGGCATTTGAAAAAAATAATAATCATGTATTGCCGTCGGCATTAGGAAAAATAATCAAGCATTGCCGTCGGCATTAGGAAAAATCATTTCATGATTTTCCCGTAGGCATTAGGAAAAATAATTTTCATAATTTCCCCATTGGTATTAGGAAAAATTATTTTCACAATTTCCCTATTGGTATTAGGAAAAATCATTTCATGATTTTCCCGTCGGCATATCTATATGTATATACTTATAAAATCTTAATCTTATAAAACCCCTTAATCCTCCCCCACAAAAAAATTACCCGTTCATACAATTAATGTCACCACACAAAAAATCACCCGTTCACACAAGGGTTAATGTAAACAAAAAACTCCTTATGTAAACAAAAACATCAAAGCGCCGCCGAAAACACACACACACATACACACATACACACGTACGTATCAAATTTCACAAATTTCCAAAAATTTTAAAATTTCAGCCACAATTTAACAATTTCAGCCCACAATTTAACAATTTTAATTGTCCTAGAACCCCCATTCCCCTACTACTAACTAGTTCAATGCTCGCAAAGATATTCGAAGGCGAATAACAAATATTTGGAAGATTTTGATGCATCAAAACCATCAGAATTTCTTGTATATTTAGGCGCTAACAACTTGTATGGTTGGGCGATGTCGGAATATCTTCCTTGCAGTGAATTTGAGAGGGTATGTGATACTGATTTTGATGTTAAAAAAATTTCTGATACTACAGAGCATGGGTACATTTTGGAAGTGGATATCGATTATCCCGATTCAGTGCATGATCTACATAATGATTTGCCATTTTGTCCTCAATACAAGCACGTGGGGGGATCCAAAATCAGAAAATTAGTTGCAGACTTACACTCAAAAACAAATTACTCCATACACTATAGAGTTTTAAAACAAGCCATTTCAAATGGCCTCATCTTAAAACAAATCCATAGAATACTCAGATTTAAGCAATCCCCATGGCTTAAAAAATATATTGACTTAAACACATTTCATAGGACAAATGCTAAAAATAATTTTGAAAAAGATTTCTTCAAACTTTTAAACCATGCTGTTTACGGGAAGACAATGGAAAACATTGAAAAACGTAGGGGCATTAGAATTACGTCATCTTGGGTAACAACAAACAGGAATCATCTAGGTCTCAGAGCATTAATTGCGAAACCAAATTTTAAGCAGTTGACAAAATTTTCTGATGATATGTATGCGGTAGAGTTAGAAAAAATGGAACCACTATATATTAAACCCATATATGTTGGTTTCACAGTACTGGAGTTATAGAAGTGGATAATATATGACTTCCATTATGGCTTCATGAATCCTAAATTTGGAGAGAAAATTTCTCTCAACTATATGGATACTGACTCATTTATTTATTAAATTAAATCTGATGCTTTTTACGATGATATTAGTTTGAATTTTGATACGTCAGAATATCCTATAGATATTCAATTTCGTTTGCCGCTACTCAATAAGAAGGTTTTGGGAATGATGAAAGATGAAAACAATGGGGATATAATGACAGAGTTTGTTGGTTTAAGAGCAAAAATGTATTCTCTGTCGACTCTTCGCTCGGAAGCTGTTAAAAAATCAAAAGGGGTCAAAATGTCTGTAATTAAAAAGTTGTCCATTAATGATTACAAAACTTGCTTATTCGAATCCAAAATTATCTCGGATGAAATATTTTTGTTTAGATCTAGAACACATCAACTATATACCCAAAAACTACATAAAATAGCACTTAGCTTTTCTGATGATAAAAGAAATATAATGAAAGATAAAATAAAAACGCGCGCTTGGGGACATTATATAGACCGAAATCGAATCGGCATAAGATACTCGTGAAGTAATTGGTTGGATCATTTGAGGAAAAGTGGCGGAGTAAGCGTTGGCCGATTAAGTTGGAGCTAATTTAGGTTTTTGTCCCATAGTCTGTTTAACGAAAGAATATACAGGACATCCCATGTAGTTAGCGATGTCATTACCTCCAAAATTACTAAATTTTTTCCTGCTTGATATTTTGGCTTTGTACAGCTGGCAGTACCGTGCAATTCCCCGCAGATAATACAAACTGTAGGTAATTTGCAGTATGTTTTTGTGTGAGCATATTCTTGGCAATTGTGGCACTGTACTGGTCCTGAACGCTTGTGTGGTTCTTCAACTGTTATTGTGCGGTATAAAAGATATTTTAAAAAATTACTTCTTTTTAAAAGAAAACTATTTGCACGTAAAACGAAAGAAACTAAAAACTACCACGACAGCTGTTTATGGTGCCGCAAGTTAGAACAATCGTATGACTAGCATGCGGCAATTATTGCCACAAATTCATTCTTCGTGTGATCCTACCTTTATGCTGACATAAAGAGTGATATAGAACAACAATTTGATAAATCGGACTATCCTGCAGACAATATTTACTATTTTCTACTAGTTAATAAAAAAGTTTTAGGTGTGATGAAGGATGAAAATTGCGGTAAAATAATGACAGAGTTTGTTGGGCTACGATCAGATATGTAGTCATTTAGTGTACAAAACCAAAATGACATTAACAAATCGAAGGGGGTAAAGAGAGCAATATTAGATAAGTATAGTTTAGCTTCGTGTAAAAATTATCTATTTAATAAATCCAATGTATATGATAATATGTTAACGTTGAAATCTAAGTTACATCAAATATGCACTAGTCAGTTAAATAAGGAAGTCTTAAGTTATGGAGACGATAAAAGAAAAATAAGATCCAATAATAAAAATAAAAAAAATAATTACGAAATTATACATTTTGCATTTGGAAAGCTCCAGTACGCAAAATCATAAGTAAATTGGTTTATTATAGAATGTCTTGACTCTATTCATTTTGATAGTTACCAGTTTAATGGAAAATATAGATAAACTATGAACATTAAGCTTGGATATCCAATATTGTGCCCCCAAATGGTTCCGATTTGTTCTATTCCAATTTTTGACAATTTTAACATAGATCCTCTTCTCCACATTTTCCATGGTTTTGCCGTATACTGCATTATTGAGTAGTTTGAAAAAAAAATTTGTTCGAACGCATTTTTAGCAGTGGCTCAATGTCTGGTGTTTAAATGCTAGAATACGAAGTGTTTGTTTTAAAACTAAACCATATTCTAAGCATTGTTTCAGAACTCTATAGCGTATCACGTATGATTGCTTTGTAAAAAAATTTGATATTAACTTGTTATACCTCAAAAAGGAAGGTCATTATGCAAGTCATGTAGGTGAGAAGGATAATCTAAAGTGACCTTATATAGATAACCATCTGTTCCATTGTCAGCTATGCTCTTTGGATCCAGCCTCCCCTCCCCCCTCCCCCGTATACCATTTTTTTAAATTGTACATGTCTATGTCCGTCAATAATTCTAATTAAATTTTTGTGTATTTAAATATTGCATCCTAGGAAAGTTCAGGAGCTGTATAATATTGACATGGATCCAGCTCATAAATACCTTTGCAAACTTTTCTTAAGTTCTCGAAAATATCTGTCAGTAAGAGAACATCTGTTTTTAAGTAAAGTTCCATGTAACCTTTCATTGTTTTGCAACCAAAAGTATTCCATACTTCTTCAGCATGTGAGTTTTGGAATGAATTTAGGTACTCATACGAAAAAATACCTTTTTTCTTATGAGCTAAAATTCTTTTTCTCACTGAAATAAGGATATTATAGTGCCGAAATCATTATCTGACAAATTAAAGGCCAATAACTCCAAACTCTCAGCCATAAAGTGTATTGTATCAAGAAATCTTATTTCAAGATTATGCTCATTTCTGTAAATGAGGAGAGTGATATATAAATCTATTTATTTGGAGGAACTACTTTCAGTTGCATAGAAATTTTACCTAATTCTTTAATAAAAAATATGCACTTGAGTATTTGTAAAAGTAAACTTGTATAAACTTGGGGAAGTATTAAGGATTGCTAATAATGCTTGTAAATACAATAAATCATTGATATGTTGATTAGAAAAGCTTGCGTATTTATACGAAAATTAGAAGCAGTAGCTCTGCTCACTTGCAAATTTTTACTTTTTGTTTCTCTGCTGATGACTGCACTTAGTTGCAATTCATCTGCTTTAAAATAATCGTAGTCAAAGAAATGGCTGCGTTGCAAAATATAAATGTATAAAAATATTACGTTTGTATTCTACAGACCCACAAAATATTCCACGCACAAGTTCCCACGGTCACACATACATGCACATTCAAGAATTTGAGAATGTTATGAAATAAATATTTCTTAAACAAATAAACAAACTGTAAACTTATCATGGAGAGACAAACTCGACCCCCACCCCACACACAAGCATTAGGGGCGCTCACATGTATGAGTATATTTTAGACCATAAAATGTTGGCCTTATAAATAATTTATTAGCGTGAGAAAATCGTACATACATATATACATACATACATAGATACATACATATATATATATATACACAAATTCCTACGCTTCCAAGCCACCACTAATCTATTTGAGTGAAAAAATTTCAATAAAACGTGGTAACATTGATGAAACAAAAGTTCAAATTTATGAAGAAAAAGATTTTCGCAAAATAGTTACTGAATTTGAAAAAAGTAAAACAAGTTTCTACACTTATCAGCTTAAGTGTGCTAAAGGCCTGCAAATTGTACTGAAGGGTATAGATTAGTATGTTAGTAGATTAGTAATGGCGGAGATAGTCCAAGTTTGGGAATTCAAAACCGGGAAAAAACAAAACTTTTGGCAACCCTGTTACGAATGAGGGGATTTTGGGCATTTGAGATTTCGTTAGGCTGGTTGTGTGTGTGTGTGAGTTTGATTCTTTATTTATGTGTATGTTTGTATACTTGTGTGCACAGCTTTTGTTGTTATTGTAGAGAAACGTTGTGCTTACAGCGGATGGATATATAAATGGATGTTTGTATGTGTGTATGACAGTGTGTGTGTGTGTATGAGTATGTGTGTGTGTGTGTGTATTTACATGTTTGTTTGATGGTGTCCGATACTTTTGTTGTACTGGCAGACAATCATTATTATATCCAGTAGGAAATGGTTCGTGCTATAGACATAGACTAGACATAGTGACTACTTAGTTCTTATGGGAAAATGGAGACATACCAACCAGACAGTTAGTTACTGGTACATTTCTATAATTTACGTACATACAAATGTATGTATATTGACAAGTTATTGACAATTCCACCAAAAATACACCATATCTGCTTTTTCTCCTTCTTTTATACTGACGGATAGAAGAAAACTTATTATACCAAATTGTTACTAGAATTTTAGTGTTGACACAAAGACACTTGCTCCCAGTCTGACTGTAGGGTAGTGACAAGGGATCTGTGTATTTGTGTGTATGTAGTGATTGTTATTTGATAGACTTTGGTTTGCTGTTTTGAGTTATCGTTGCTATGCGTATGTAGGGTTATTGTATGTATGCATTTATGTTTGCGATCTCTGGGGAAATAATCTAATAGCTGCAGAGAGTGGCAACCCAGTTGGAAGTGGACAGGGAATGTATTTGGTAATGTATGTATATGTTGTTGGATTCATGTATGTGATCGTATCTATTTGCTTGTGTGAATTACATCAACACTTTCATGCATATTTACAAATTAATGTGTATGTGTTTAAGAGGCTATTGACGTTGCTATTCTTATGGAGATAGAAAATATTGTGTTGACATAGGTTTTATATCTACAAGTGAATTTCATATATTAAATGTTTTGAGTCCAATCAGGTTAATAAGAAGAGCTTTTGAAAAGGGATAATGATATTTTTATTTCAGTATATTTTACTTTAATGTAAGAATTATAAAAAATAGGTTTTGGAGAAATATAGCAATAACTTGTAGAAGCTTTCACATGGCCCGATTTTTCTCGTACCTTTATATTGCAAACTGATGCTAGCGATTTTGTTCTGGATGTTGATGTGTATATGAATTTCATCATATATCGTAATACCAACAGAGAATTGTGGAAATGTGTATGTGCGTGTGTATGTATATATATGTGTGTGTGTGTGTGTGTGTATATGAATTTCATCATATGTCGTAATAAATTAGATTCGATGACTACTACGCGATTCTCATATAATGTATATAAGTAGAAGAAATAATGTAGATTGTCATCAGTTACTTTGATATCTCAATAAGTCACAACCTATTTTCCAAACCATATTTTTAAAGTGTTTGAAAACAATAAAAAAAAACTACAAAAGTGTTAAAACTAATTATTGTTTGATAAACAAGTTTATAGTGTATAAAAAATAATTAAATAAATTGTTTATAACTAAAATAAATTGCTTATAAATAAAATAATTAAATAAATTGTTTATAAATAAAATAATTAAATTAATTAATAAACAAATAAATAATTAAATAAAATGAATACCGCAACTTGTACCATCTGCAATAAAGTCGTTATGACTCAAACAAAACTAAATCAGCATATGGAAACGCACTCATATGCTAACCAATCGATGGCTATGCTTGGAACTAGTAAGCTAAGTCTTCAAAACAAATATTGTGAGGATTGTGATGAGATGATCCCATTAATTGGTTATATGACTCATGTCAGAACCACAAAACATAAAAACAGTTGTCAGCAAGAACGGATTGGAGATTTTCTCACTAAAAGAGCAAGTAACTTCAATGGGAGGATCGAGACATATATTCTCCTCAACAAAAATGTGGGCGTCTTGTTTCCGGAGGAGTTTCTCGCATCTGCAAAGAGCTCCATAGTACAACAACTCAATGAACGTAGTAGGATACATACTACATTTAAATTTAATATGGAGCTCACATGTGATTATATGAAGATGGTGAATGATGAGATGAATGTTTCCCAACTTGTACATATTTCGAAAATGATGTTGGTAACTTTGTCTGATGACATAGAGGATATGTACAAGAAACAAGCCGAGGAGCTAAGAGCCAAAATGGAAGAATTTCAAGAGTGGGATAGCGGATGGACATTGATTTCAATAAACTCCCTTGAAGTTAATATAAACAAGGCGTCCATAATAAGAGGATCGAGCTTTATCCCTCTTCCAAAAAATATTGCAATGAAACGTGCATGCATAAATATCGAGAACAATGATATTTATTGCTTTAAATGGTGTCTCATTGCGGCTTTGTACACAAATAGCGGTCTGAATCCTAAACAACGGAAAAACTTTAAAAATTACAATATTACAAATATTTCTGATGAGAATATTAATACAGGGGAAATTGTATTAAATTTTAAAGACCTAGAGTTTCCACTCCCGTTGAAGCAGATAAAACAATTCGAGAATCAAAATGATGTGAGCATAAACGTATTTGGTCATAATGGAACATCACTTATAGGACCATACTATGTAACGAAAGGAGAAAAACAAATTCATATTAATCTCTTATTGCTCCAGTCCAATGAAAACTTCCACTATATACTCATCAAGGATATATCAAAGTAAGTTTCATTTATGCATTTATGAAAAATCTGCTTTCATCTCTATTTAAAAAGTTACTTCCTATTGTTATATTTATTTATATCGTATTGGTATTTTCTATATTTTCTTCAGACTCCTTCGTTCCAGCATAACATCGCATAATCATAAGATCATGATATGCAACACCTGCCTATATCATACACATGATGATTATGTGTATAATCATCATAAAAATGTTTGTGTGAAAAAAGTCATCAGAATGCCAGAAGGTGAATATATTATCAAGTTTAAGAACTACTACAAACAGTTAGATGTACCATTTGTAATCTATGCGGACTTTGAGTCTATTTTGGAAAAAGTTGATGATGCTATAAGTAAAAGTACCACAAATGTACAGAAACATCACGCTTGTGCATTCGGTTATTTTATTAATTGTAGTTTTAAGAGAGAAAATAATTTATATAGACATTATTTTGGTGAAGATTCGGCGAATATATTTATCAAAAAAATTGTTGAAGATTGTACAGATATTTATTTAAATTATTTACTTAAAGTTAAGAAAATGTTCATAACCCCAATAGAAATAGCTCAATATAATAATGCAAAAAATTGTCATATATGTAAGAAAATATTAAATAACGATAAAGTTAGAGATCATTGTCATCTTACGGGCAATTATCGTGGGGCAGCTCATAGCGAATGTAATTTAAATTATAAAACACCTCAGTTTATACCGGTTATATTGCATAATCTTTCCGCATATGATATACACCTATTTTTCAAAGAACTTTCTTCTATAAAATATTCTACAATAAAAGTGATTCCCCAGAACACAGAGAGTTATATTTCTCTTTCAATTTTCATCAGATTAGATGAAAAATATGGATTCGA
This sequence comes from Nowickia ferox, assembly GCA_936439885.1. Lineage (NCBI taxonomy): Eukaryota > Metazoa > Arthropoda > Insecta > Diptera > Tachinidae > Nowickia > Nowickia ferox. Next base: position 51,060,528 of record OW387024.1, on the reverse strand, counting down.
AATAAGATTTATAGACTCGTTTAGATTTATGGCTTCGAGTTTAGATACGTTAGCGAAAAATCTTGATAGCAATGATTTTAATACTATTCGGTCATGTTTCGTTGATGAAGCTCATTTCAACCTGATTAGAAAAAAGGGTGTATTTCCCTACTCTTACATGGATTCCATGACTAAGTTTAAGGAAATTAAACTGCCTAGTAGAGAAGAGTTCTTCAATATTCTAACGAATGAAGAATGTGATGTAGTCAAGTATGAACATGCTCAAAAAATATGGAGAGAGTTTAACTGTAAAACCCTCCTTGACTATACTGAACTCTACTTAAAGACAGATGTTCTTCTTCTAACCGACGTGTTTGAAAATTTTAGAAAAATTTGTAGAGATATATACGATTTGGACCCCTGCCACTATTATACAGCACCAGGCTTATCTTGGGATGCAATGTTGAAAACCACAGAAGTTTCACTAGAACAGTTCACTGATTCCGAAATGTATATGTTTATGCAAAACGGAATTAGAGGTGGACTAGTTCAATGCTCGCAAAGATATTCGAAGGCGAATAACAAATATTTGGAAGATTTTGATGCATCAAAACCATCAGAATTTCTTGTATACTTAGACGCTAACAACTTGTATGGTTGGGCGATGTCGGAATATCTTCCTTGCGGTGAATTTGAGTGGGTATGTGACACTGATTTTGATGTTAAAAAAATTTCTGATACTGCAGAGTATGGGTATATTTTGGAAGTGGATATAGATTATCCCGATTCAGTACATGATCTACATAATGATTTGCCATTTTGCCCCCAAAATAAGGCCCTGGGGGGATCCAAAATCAAAAAATTAGTTGCAGACTTACACTCAAAAACAAATTACACCATACACTATAGAATTTTAAAACAAGCCATTTCAAATGGCATCATCTTAAAAGATTTAAGCAATCCCCTTGGCTTAAAAAATAAATAAATAATAAATAAAATAAATATATTGACTTAAACACATTTCATAGGACAAATGCTAAAAATAATTTTGAAAAAGATTTCTTCAAACTTTTAAACAATGCTGTTTACGGGAAGACAATGGAAAACATTGAAAAACGTAGGGACATTAGAATTACGTCATCTTGGGAAACGACAAACAGGAATCATTTAGGTCTCAGAACATTAATTGCGAAACCAAATTTTAAGCAGTTGACAAAATTTTCTGATGATATGTATGCGGTAGAGTTAGAAAAAATGGAACCATTATATGATAAACCCATATATGTTGGTTTCACAGTACTGGAGTTATCGAAGTGGAGAATGTATGACTTCCATTATGGCTTCATGAAGCCTAAATTTGGAGAGAACATTTCTCTCAACTATATGGATACTGACTCATTTATTTATTCAATTAAAACTGATCATTTTTATGATGACATTCGTAATGATATTAGTTTGAATTTTGATACGTCAGAATATCCTATAGATAATCAATTTCGTTTGCCGCTACTCAATAAGAAGGTTTTGGGAATGATGAAAGATGAAAACAATGGGGATATAATGACAGAGTTTGTTGGTTTAAGAGCAAAAATGTATTCTCTGTCGACTCTTCGCTCGGAATCTGTTAAAAAATCAAAAGGGGTCAAAAAGTCTGTAATTAAAAAGTTGTCCATTAATGATTACAAAAGTTGCTTATTCGAATCCAAAATTATCTCGGATGAAATGTTTTTGTTTAGATCTAAAACACATCAACTATATACCCAAAAACTACATAAAATAGCACTTAGCTTTTCTGATGATAAAAGAAATATAATGAAAGATAAAATAAAAACGCGCGCTTGGGGACATTACATAGACCGAAACAATGAAAAAATGGATGTAGAATGGAATGATTCCTAATAAAAGATGACAACGAGAATTTAATTTTGTACAAATTGTATTTATTTATTAATGTATTTATTTAATTATTTATTAATTTATTTATTATTTACTTATTTGTTTACTAATTTAATTTAATTATTTCTTAACTTATTTATTAATTTATTTATTTTATTCACCCAAAAGCATGTTAAAATTGAATGGTTTAAAACTTTTATCTTTTTACCTATACCTAAATTATTTGTAAATAAAAATAAAATATTAGATTAATGATGTATTTTTCTTTTTATATCTGTATATTTTTATTTATACATAGACTTGAATTTGTATTAGTACTAAGATTTTTCAGAAAAACTGTTAAATAAAATATTGAAAAAATAATAAAATATGTAAATGGTTTTTATTTCAACTTAAATTTACTAAATAGAAATTTTAACTACAAATGTCTAAATTTTTATATTTTGCTTATCTATTGGCTTTACTTCACTAGATCAAAAAATTTTTCTTTTTGTTTATTTGCTAATTTTTGTTGTTTGTTTTCATATCGCTTCAACATGCACAGTTTTGTTATCTTTGAGTGGTTCTGTTATAGGTTTAAATGTATCTCTTAGTTGTTCACGTGTATCTATTTCACCAGTTTTTATACTACGAAGCTTTTTCTTCAAGACATTTCTTGTCAACACCAACTGTTTTAAAATTTTCTCATCCATGTTTAATAATAGTAAATAACAGGTATCAGCTATTAGATCAGGTATTAGCTTATCAGGACCTGGTCTGGTTTTCAGATCAGCTTATTAGGACCTGATCTGGTTTTCAGATGAGCTTATCAGGACCTGATCTGGTTTTCAGATCAGCTTATCAGGACCTGATCTGGTTTTCAGATCAGCTTATCAGGACCTGATCTGGTTTTCAGATCAACTTATCAGGACCTGATCTGGTTTTCAGATCAGCTTATTAGGACCTGGTCTGGTTTTCAGATCAGCTTATCAGGACCTGATCTGGTTTTCAGATCAGCTTATCAGGACCTGATCTGGTTTTCAGATCAGCTTATCAGGACCTGATCTGGTTTTCAGATCAGCTTATCAGGACCTGATCTGGTTTTCAGATCAGCTTATCTAATTCAGATTGGGTTATCAGTTTACAAGTAGCTGGCCATTTATAACTAAAGTATATTTTTATGAACAGTAGTTTATATAGTTATGAAATAGTCAAATTGCTTTCTGTAGCGACCATCATTTAATTCATTATCTGTTCTTATATTCAAAATTCCATACTTATCCTTCCAACACTTTACAAATTTCTTGAAACTTTTTAAAATTCATATAACTGACTACATGAACCCTATAGACGTGCTTAATATTTTTCTTATCTTACTTAAACATTATAATAACATTTGCATTGGCTCTTATTAAATGCTTACACCCGAATTCATAAAAATTTTAAACAACATTTCGAATGTTGTTTAAGCAAAATTCACTAAAATTGTATTCTTAATAGAATTTTAGCTTAAAAATGTTTTTTAAACCTTGTATAAACCACCAGATTTTAAAATTGACTACATCCATATTTAAAATAATTTTGAGTTGACCTTATTATAATTTTGCTTCATCTTTATTTACATTTTTAACTTTGCCTGTATGTATGTATGTATGCATGTGTGTATTAGGAGTTATGCTATAAGTTTGACACAAGTAGAATGAGTCATCATTCTTCTGTCGTTCCATACAAAAATATACACGTACGAGTACATATGTATGAGTATTATTCTACTTTTCACATGCAACATCAGCAAATATCATAATTGAAATGCTTTAAGCTTCATTAGGAGAAAAAAAAAACGGTTTCAGTAACGATAAATGTATAATATCCCATTCTTTTAATTATGAAATTAACTTCTTCAGGTATTCATATTTGGCTTGATATAGATAACTTGAGTATAAATATATGTTTTCAAACTTGAGATAGTATCTATCTAAACAAAAACATTTTATCCGAGATAATTTTGGATTCGAATAAGCAACTTTTGTAATCATTAATGGACAACTTTTTAATTACAGACTTTTTGACCCCTTTTGATTTTTTAACAGATTCCGAGCGAAGAGTCGACAGAGAATACATTTTTGCTCTTAAACCAACAAACTCTGTCATTATATCCCCATTGTTTTCATCTTTCATCATTCCCAAAACCTTCTTATTGAGTAGCGGCAAACGAAATTGATTATCTATAGGATATTCTGACGTATCAAAATTCAAACTAATATCATTACGAATGTCATCATAAAAATCATCAGTTTTAATTGAATAAATAAATGAGTCAGTATCCATATAGTTGAGAGAAATGTTCTCTCCAAATTTAGGCTTCATGAAGACATAATGGAAGTCATACATTCTCCACTTCGATAACTCCAGTACTGTGAAACCAACATATATGGGTTTATCATATAATGGTTCCATTTTTTCTAACTCTACCGCATACATATCATCAGAAAATTTTGTCAACTTCTTAAAATTTGGTTTCGCAATTAATGTTCTGAGACCTAAATGATTCCTGTTTGTCGTTTCCCAAGATGACGTAATTCTAATGTCCCTACGTTTTTCAATGTTTTCCATTGTCTTCCCGTAAACAGCATTGTTTAAAAGTTTGAAGAAATCTTTTTCAAAATTATTTTTAGCATTTGTCCTATGAAATGTGTTTAAGTCAATATATTTTTTAAGCCAAGGGGATTGCTTAAATCTGAGTATTCTATGGATTTGTTTTAAGATGATGCCATTTGAAATGGCTTGCTTTAAAATTCTATAGTGTTTGGTGTAATTTGTTTTTGAGTGTAAGTCTGCAACTAATTTTTTGATTTTGGATCCCCCCAGGGCCTTATTTTGGGGGCAAAATGGCAAATCATTATGTAGATCATGTACTGAATCGGGATAATCTATATCCACTTCCAAAATATACCCATACTCTGCAGTATCAGAAATTTTTTTAACATCAAAATCAGTGTCACATACCCACTCAAATTCACCGCAAGGAAGATATTCCGACATCGCCCAACCATACAAGTTGTTTGCGTCTAAGTATACAAGAAATTCTGATGGTTTTGATGCATCAAAATCTTCCAAATATTTGTTATTCGCCTTCGAATATCTTTGCGAGCATTGAACTAGTCCACCTCTAATTCCGTTTTGCATAAACATATACATTTCGGAATCAGTGAACTGTTCCAGTGAAACTTCTGTGGTTTTCAACATTGCATCCCAAGATAAGCCTGGTGCTGTATAATAGTGGCAGGGGTCCAAATCGTATATATCTCTACAAATTTTTCTAAAATTTTCAAACACGTCGGTTAGAAGAAGAACATCTGTCTTTAAGTAGAGTTCAGTATAGTCAAGGAGGGTTTTACAGTTAAACTCTCTCCATATTTTTTGAGCATGTTCATACTTGACTACATCACATTCTTCATTCGTTAGAATATTGAAGAACTCTTCTCTACTAGGCAGTTTAATTTCCTTAAACTTAGTCATGGAATCCATGTAAGAGTAGGGAAATACACCCTTTTTTCTAATCAGGTTGAAATGAGCTTCATCAACGAAACATGACCGAATAGTATTAAAATCATTGCTATCAAGATTTTTCGCTAACGTATCTAAACTCGAAGCCATAAATCTAAACGAGTCTATAAATCTTATTTCGAATCCATATTTTTCATCTAATCTGATGAAAATTGAAAGAGAAATATAACTCTCTGTGTTCTGGGGAATCACTTTTATTGTAGAATATTTTATAGAAGAAAGTTCTTTGAAAAATAGGTGTATATCATATGCGGAAAGATTATGCAATATATCCGGTATAAACTGAGGTGTTTTATAATTTAAATTACATTCGCTATGAGCTGCCCCACGATAATTGCCCGTAAGATGACAATGATCTCTAACTTTATCGTTATTTAATATTTTCTTACATATATGACAATTTTTTGCAGTATTATATTGAGCTATTTCTATTGGGGTTATGAACATTTTCTTAACTTTAAGTAAATAATTTAAATAAATATCTGTACAATCTTCAACAATTTTTTTGATAAATATATTCGCCGAATCTTCACCAAAATAATGTCTATATAAATTATTTTCTCTCTTAAAACTACAATTAATAAAATAACCGAATGCACAAGCGTGATGTTTCTGTACATTTGTGGTACTTTTACTTATAGCATCATCAACTTTTTCCAAAATAGACTCAAAGTCCGCATAGATTACAAATGGTACATCTAACTGTTTGTAGTAGTTCTTAAACTTGATAATATATTCACCTTCTGGCATTCTGATGACTTTTTTCACACAAACATTTTTATGATGATTATACACATAATCATCATGTGTATGATATAGGCAGGTGTTGCATATCATGATCTTATGATTATGCGATGTTATGCTGGAACGAAGGAGTCTGAAGAAAATATAGAAAATACCAATACGATATAAATAAATATAACAATAGGAAGTAACTTTTTAAATAGAGATGAAAGCAGATTTTTCATAAATGCATAAATGAAACTTACTTTGATATATCCTTGATGAGTATATAGTGGAAGTTTTCATTGGACTGGAGCAATAAGAGATTAATATGAATTTGTTTTTCTCCTTTCGTTACATAGTATGGTCCTATAAGTGATGTTCCATTATGACCAAATACGTTTATGCTCACATCATTTTGATTCTCGAATTGTTTTATCTGCTTCCACGGGAGTGGAAACTCTAGGTCTTTAAAATTTAATACAATTTCCCCTGTATTAATATTCTCATCAGAAATATTTGTAATATTGTAATTTTTAAAGTTTTTTCGTTGTTTAGGATTCAGACCGCTATTTGTGTACAAAGCCGCAATGAGACACCATTTAAAGCAATAAATATCATTGTTCTCGATATTTATGCATGCACGTTTCATTGCAATATTTTTTGGAAGAGGGATAAAGCTCGATCCTCTTATTATGGATGCCTTGTTTATATTAACTTCAAGGGAATTTATTGAAATCAATGTCCATCAGCTATCCCTCTCTTGAAATTCTTCCATTTTGGCTCTTAGCTCCTCGGCTTGTTTCTTGTACATATCCTCTATGTCATCAGACAAAGTCACCAACATCATTTTCGAAATATGTACAAGTTGGGAAACATTCATCTCATCATTCACCATCTTCATATAATCACATGTGAGCTCCATATTAAATTTAAATGTAGTATGTATCCTACTACGTTCATTGAGTTGTTGTACTATGGAGCTCTTTGCAGATGCGAGAAACTCCTCCGGAAACAAGACGCCCACATTTTTGTTGAGGAGAATATATGTCTCGATCCTCCCATTGAAGTTACTTACTCTTTTAGTGAGAAAATCTCCAATCCGTTCTTGCTGACAACTGTTTTTATGTTTTGTGGTTCTGACATGAGCCATATAACCAATTAATGGGATCATCTCATCACAATCCTCACAATATTTGTTTTGAAGACTTAGCTTACTAGTTCCAAGCATAGCCATCGATTGGTTAGCATATGAGTGCGTTTCCATATGCTGATTTAGTTTTGTTTGAGTATGACTTTATTGCAGATGGTACAACTTGCGGTATTCATTTTATTTAATTATTTATTTGTTTATTAATTAATTAAATTATTTTATTTATAAACAATTTATTTAATTATTTTATTTATAAGCAATTTATTTTAGTTATAAACAATTTATTTAATTATTTTTTATACACTATAAACTTGTTTATCAAACAATAATTAGTTTTAACACTTTTGTAGTTTTTTTTTTATTGTTTTCAAACACTTTAAAAATTTGGTTTGGAAAATAGGTGGTGACTTATTGAGATATCAAAGTAACTGATGACAATCTACATTATTTCTTCTACTTATATACATTATATGAGAATCGCGTAGTAGTCATCGAATCTAATTTATTACGACATATGATGAAATTCATACACACACACACACACACACATACACATTTCCACAATTCTCTGTTGGTATTACGATATATGATGAAATTCATATACACAGCAACATCCAGAACAAAATCGCTAGCATCAGTTTGCAATATAAAGGTACGAGAAAAATCGGGCCATGTGAAAGCTTCTATAAGTTTTTGCTGTATTTCTCCAAAACCTATTTCTTATAATTGTTACATTAAAGTAAAATATACTGAAATAAACATATCATTACCCCTTTTCAAAAGCTCTTCTTATCAACCTGATTGGACTCAAAACATTTAATATCTGAAATTCACTTGTAGATATAAAACCTATGTAAACACAATATTTTCTATCTCCATAAGAATAGCAACGTCAATAGCCTTGAAAACATATATACATTAATTTGTAAATATGCATGAAAAAGTGTTGATGTAATTCACACAAGCAATGATATTCTTCAAAGCAGAAATAGATACGATCACATACATGAATCCAGCAACATATACATACATTATCAAATACATTCCCTGTCCACTTCCAACAGGGTTGCCACTCTCTGCAGCTATTAGATTATTTCCCCAGAGATCGCAAACATAAATGCATACATACAATAACCCTACATACGCATAGCAACGACAACTCAAAAGAGCAAACCAAAGTCTATCAAATAACAATCACTACATACACACAAATACACAGATCCCTTGTCACTACCCTACAGTCAGACTGGGAGCAAGTGTCTTTGCGTCAACACTAAAATTCTAGTAACAATTTGGTATAATAAGTTTTCTTCTATCCGTCAGTATAAAAGAAGGAGAAAAAACAGATATGGTGTATTTGTGGTGGAATTGTCAATAACTTGTCAATATACATACATTTGTATGTACGTAAATTATATAAATGTATAAGTAACTAACTGTCTGGTTGGTATGTCTCATGACCGCATAAGAACTACGTAGTCACTACCTAATCAATTGTTTTAGTGTTACTAGTAGATTTTCAATGACTGGTAGTACTGGTGACAAGTGAAAGTGAAAAGCTAGTCAGCATATTTTCACCATCAACATTTTCTACTGGATATAATAATGATTGTCTGCCAGTACAACAAAAGTATCGGACACCATCAAACAAACATGTAAATACACACACACCCACACACATACTCATACACATACACACACTGTCATACACACATATAAACATCCATTTATATATCCATCCGCTATAAGCACAACGTTTCTCTACAATAACAACAAAAGCTGTGCACACAAGTATACAAACATACACATAAATAAAGAATTAAACTCACACACACACACACAACCAGCCTAACGAAATCTCAGTATACAAATGCCCAAAATCCCCTCATTCGTAACAGGGTTGCCAAAAGTTTTGTTTTTTCCCGGTTTTGAATTCCCAAACTTGGACTATCTCCGCCATTACTAATCTACTTATGTTGTTCACGAATAAATAAAAGATGCGCTCGTCCTGCAGGGATTTAAGATAAAAAATATTTCAAACATATTAAACAGAGAGAAGATCCCCAAAACTCTATTCTCGTTAAACTTGAGCCAAATGATTTAAAATTGAGAAAAAAAACGAGACCCATCCAACTTATAGCTTAAAATATCTTTTATACCGCACAATAACAGTTGAAGAACCACACAAGCGTTCAGGACCAGTACAGTGCCATAATTGCCAAGAATATGCTCACACAAAAACATACTGCAAATTACCTACAGTTTGTATTATCTGCGGTGAATTGCACGTTACTGCCAGCTGTACTAAGCCAAAATATCAAGCAGGAAAAAATTTAGTAATTTTGGAGGTAATGACACCGCTTACTACATGGGATGTCCTGCATATTCTTTAGTTAAACAGACTATGGGACAAAAACCTAATTTAGCTCCAGCTTAATCAGCCAATTACTTTACGAGTATCTTATGCCGATGCTGTTAAGACAAATTCTATTCCCGCACAAAAAGTATCACCGCCAAATAATTCGACAAATACAAACTCTAGCTTTAATTTTAATCGCCTTGAAGCTACTATTGATAATCTGGTCTAAACTATAAAAAATTTTACAACAAATATGACTAGTATGATGCAAGAAATGCTGCAAATCCAGAATGCACTGCTTCAAGCATTAGTTAATAAGCCATGAACACGTTAAAAATAATTTTGTTTTTGTTTACATTTCACTTAATCATTCACAGTATTGTTAAAGTTTCTTTGAGAGGTTCTGCACAAGAGACATTGAATTTCACAATATAATGAAATTTCATTAACGGCCTGGCACACGATGTCGACAAGGAATATTCTTTCGCTTCTTTAAATTGAAAACAAAAACAAAATAAGAAAATTTGTTTTTGTTTTCAATATAAATAAGCGAAAGAAAGTTTTTTGTCGACATCGTGAGCCAATCAGTAAATATCATTTAAAAACAGTGTTGCCAGCAGTAGGGGAAAATCCTTACACACACAGTCTTGTTAAAGTTTCTTTGAGAGGTTCTGCACAAGAGAAATTGAATTTCATAATATAATGAAATTCCATTAAATATATCTTTGTTATTTTGGCCAGTGTTTAGGTTTAAATGATTTCCTTTTAAGCTAATTGGGCCTAATATTTCAATGCAAATAAAATCCATTTATTTACAGTTTTTCCCGACATTTCGTAGATTTTTTGTCTACTTTTTCAAGGGATCGTCTATTTAAATAACAAAAACAATTATAAAAACAATTTTGCTTTGAGTCATTTTAACTTACAATTCATGGAATAATTAATTATATAGGTATATATACACATTTTACATATTGAATAACAATACTCAACATTAAAAGATATATAAACAAATATAAAATTTTTTTAAACACAGCTTAACTTAATATCACAGATCTGTTTCGCTTAAAGCTACTTTGTAGTTTGTGTTTATGTTTGCTGTATCTTCTTTTAGATTCGTTGTTTTGTTTATTTTTTGCTGGATTCTTAATATTTTAATAGTGTATCTTTTTCTTTCCATTTTTTCTATATCCAAAATTTTAACTCTTTCGAAGTCAGCTGAGTGTCCAGTTTGTAATACATGTTGTGCAAGTGCTGTTGTTTCTTTCTTTTTTGCTATGTCCATTTTGTGTTCTCCCATTCTTGTATCTCTTTGTTGTGCCAATGTATATTAGATCACAGTTTTCGTCGTTTTTCCCTTTACATTGTATTTCGTATATGACATTATTTTGTTTATTTTTCGCAACCCGCGTTTTTGTAAATATTGAGTTTAAAATTCTGTTTGGTTTATAAGCAAAACAAGCATTTGTTATTTTTATTGTATTTCTTATGTTATTGTTGTCAGTAAAGCTGGGGACATATGATACACTGTAAAATTTTTTGTCTTCTTTTGGTGAGGTATTTGTTTGTTGTGAGTTATTTTTAAGTTGTTGTTTTATGCTTTCAATAAGTAAGTTTATCAAGTTTGTAGGAAAACTGTTTTTCTTTAAAATTTGGAATATAATTTTAATGTTTTTGTTGTGAAATTGTTTGTTGCTGATATTAAGCACTCTTTTTATAAAACTTTTTGCGGTGTTAATTATTTGAAGTTTTGGCTGTGTTGTGTAAAAATTCATATTCATATTCATTCATATTCTACCAGACGACATTACTTTTGTATACCAGTCAAAGCTTATTTTATTTTTCGATCTATGTAGCATGACATCTAGATATGAAATTTTGTTTTTGGTTTCCGTTTCTATTGTAAATTTTATTTTTGGATGGTACTTATTTAAAACTGATGGAATAGTATGTTTGTCTGTTTCTTTAATGATTGCTAATATGCCATTTACATATTTAGCAATATATTTAATGTGAATTCCATTTTCCTTTAATTCATGAAGTGCATCGTCTAGTAAGTTGTCAAGTACAATATCTGCTATGGTGGGGGAGAGGGGATTTCCCATAGGCATTCCATAAATTTGATTATATATTTTGTCTTTATAGACAAAATAATTATTGTCTTTGAGGCAAAATTGTAAAATTTTAAGAAATTTCGAGCGGGGTAGCCTTGTCAGTCCATTTTTTCATGATATTTTGAGTGGCTAGGTGAACAGGAATATTGGTAAATAGTAATATGACATCAAAAGAAACTTCATCGAGGTTTTTGTTCATAAGTTGGCTTTATAGCTTTGCGGAATTTTTTAAATTATAATCTGTTGATATTGTTTGTTTTAGAATATTTCCTAAGTATTTCGATAGTTCATAACATGGAACTTTTACTGACGAAACTATTGGTCTAAGGGGAATGTCTGTTTTATGAAGTTTGGGTAGTCCATAGATTCTTGGAGCAGGTAAAAATGCGCTTCTCCTGCGAAAATACAATTGAGAAACTTAAAAAGATTGAATACAATTTTCACAAAAAGATTTTGAAGTTAGAAATTTCACAAACAAACACTAATATTAAGCTATGCAAAAGGAAAATTTATAACCTGAGCACAGGCTTAAAAGAAATGACTTTAGCGCTTGACTATACGACATTTGTTAAAAAACAAACAGACAGAATAACCTACATAAGAGAAAATATAAGAAATACACAGAACAACAAATTAGATACACTGAAAAAAATACAATTTGAGAAACATGGATTAGTTTACAATGAAGATTGGCTGGTAAAGAACACTAATTATACTGTACCTACGGAATACAAATGGCTATTGTCATCGGGCAAAAAGTTTGCGTTATCCATTAAGAACACTAATTTTTCAATACAACATGTAATTGCAGACATGTAACAATACATACAGACTATATTTAGAAGATAACGTAGAAAAAGATGTTGCCAGAACAAGATATTTGCGTTGCCCATTAACAAAAGTAATTTTTCAACACTACATGTAATTGCAGACATGGAACAATACAGTCTGTATGTAGAAAAAGATGTTGCCAGAACAAGATTAGATAACAAAATAAGCCATTTTAAGAGAAATATGGGAAGCTCAGAAAGGGAAAAATTTATACTTAAAGTTTTTAAAGAAACGAAGAGATTCTTGATTTTTATTTGCATTGAAATATTAGGCCCAATTAGCTCAAAAGGAAATCCATTAAATATCATTTGATAGCAGCGTTGCCAGAAGTAGGGGAAAATCCTTACATGTAGGTATTTTTGATACTAAAATAGAAGCGTGGAGAAAATCGGACAGATTTCTTATATTCTCAAAAATGTAGGGATTTTTTCGTTTTGTCGCATTATTTATGAAATAAATGCAAACGTAACGTTTTTTTAGTAGTATATCCTTTTTCAAAAGAGTTCAAAAATGTTTTTTCGTTAAGATCGCTTTAAAATATATTTCCAGAGTTGTTTGTGGTTTAAAAAGTTGGCGACACTAATTTCTTTGTATGTATATGCCAAGACGAATTCATATACCATGTGGTGTCAAGCCTGTAACAATAAAATCTGCCTAGTACTTTATTGCAATGAAAATTGACGAATCAAACTTCCTAAAATTTTATTGCAATAAAATTTCATTGCCAAACTTCGTAAAAAAGAAGCAGTTAACTTAGCACCACCTGGTACATGAATTACATATGCATGTTAATTTTAAAATAACCGGTTTTTGTACCTGAATAAAATTTATGCTTTAAAATTTTATTTGAAAAGAACTATTCATATTAATTTTTAAAAAACTTTTTGTTATTTTAATTAAATTTAATTATAAGTACATATGAATGTGTTATTATTTTTTAGTTTTTTACTTATTTTTCCACCGAAGCTTTAATAAACATATATATATTTTAAAGACTAATGGTTTTCATCTATTTTAATGGAAAAATGAGTAGGGATTTTTAAAGAGGAAATTTTTTCAACGTGTAGTGAAAAATCGGATTTTTTTAGCATGGGTAGGTATTTTTCGAGAAATGTACTGCCAACACTGTTTGATATTTTCATAATAGAAACAATTTAGATAATCAGATAAGTACTTATATCTTTCACTATACAAAAGTTTCGGTTATTCTCTAATCGAAAATATGATTCCTAGTTATCCTTTAAAAAAAATGCAAAACAAGGAATATTTTAATAATACAATTTAATTTAATTTTATTTATTTTATTTTAATTATATTTATTTGACCTTTTTAGTTTATTTAATTATGTTTATTAAGCTCGAGGTCGTTTTTGTTTAATTGTAATCAATTTTTTTCGATATTTCGTTAACAGCTTCTTAAATGTCCCTCTGTGTTGTCTTCATCTTCCATAATGCCATATTCATTCCCCTCCAGCATATTTTGGAAAAATTTTATCACCTCCCAATGGTCGTATAGCTTGACTCTATCGAAATCTGCTATGAATTTATTTAAAGTTCTTCTTATATGACTCATTTTCTTATTAGCTGATGAATGAATGATGATGATTGTTTGATGGTCCCTTTGATACTAATTTGCTCTCTAAATTTTGAAAATAGTATCTCCTGATCTTTAAAATATATATACTATCATCTCTATTTAATACTTCTTTTTAGCACTCTATGTCTATCTATCCCTTTTCTCTCTATAACTATCTCTTTCTCTCTATCACTATCCCCCACTTATTCACTATTTCACCACAAATATTTTCGATTAGCCTTCTTGAAGTCATCACCACTACTTTTAAGATCATTTTCAATTAAACATTCAAAGTGGCAAGAACTAAATAAAAAATGGACTCCACAAAAATTATAACATCAAAATTTAATTCTCTAAACAAAAAAACATTAATTCACATAAAGGCGCTTGAAACATCAATTAAATACATTTTTCAAAATGTAACACGTGGAACAACAAAATATGGACCAACACTAAAAATTAAATTGAAAAACAATATAATGTTCCTTCCTAAGCAATACAATACTTTACCCTATGATGAAATTAAGGATATCTCGAGCTTCTCGTATCACTTAAGTAGAGAAGGTGAACAAAACTTATTCCTTGAGAGTGAGCTGAGTGAATTTTTGATTCAAAACGCACTATATCCTATGTGATAATAAAATAAACTAGTTCTGTATTAAATTATAAATAAAAATACATTAAAGTGTTTTGTAAAATATATACGTTTGTGATTTTATTTAATCTTTTCAGTTATTGTACGATAAGGCGATAGTTTAATTTAAATCAGACACATAAATCTGAACTGAGACTATTTTTGCTTTATTTGTTCTTACAATCACTTGAACGTGAAGAACACGAATCAATTAAGTAAAAACAAGTTGAATGCTTTAAAGAATTATTGATTAATTTCTTTATTTTTCATTCTTATATACTAAAATAGTGTTACAATAAATTGATTGAAATTGCTAAGTAAGTAGAATAAACAATGTTTGCATAATTCTTTTTTTATTACAAAATTAAAAATATTAATTTCTGTTTTGTCAACAACAATGGTTAACGAACTTAATGCAAAAATAAAATAAAATGTTTAGTAGTAGGTCATAATAAAATGTTTAAAACAGAAATAATAAGTAGAATAAAATGTGTAATCAACAATAATGGTTAATGAACTTAAAAACGGAAATTAGGCAATGTTTTTAATAATGATAATTAAATAAATAAAAAAAAAATTATGTTGATTAAGTATCAACAGCGTTGACCAACGGTCGCTGGGGACAAATATTCATTATATTTGATATCTGCAATGTCGATAGTAACAGGTCGCGGTAAGGATGAGGTTTCGGTTGAACGACCTTATGAATTTTTCTTTCTTTATAAGTGGAGTATAGCATAACTTAATGATGACTACTAAAATGATTAGAGAAATTAAAAGTGCAGTGTAGCTTACGGCATGGGACCTCATTAGCTCTGGTAATCCTAATAGTTGACTCATAAAGTTGTTTTTGCAGGTTATTTAGTTGATTTAGATGGGTTTCAAACTGCTTGTTAGTATTATTAAGAATTCTTTTGATTTCTTGTGGAGTGCTAATTTGGACGAATGAAGTATGCAAGCTGTTTGATACATGAAAGTGGCCTTGAATAGTGAGAAATTCGTTTTTAGTTATGTTATCCAGTATCCCTTATTAGCTGTTGGAAGACTTCAGTGCCGCAAACTCCTGAAATTTCTATTTTTGTTGTGGTATCAAAGATGCATTTATTCGGATTGCCTTACCAGCCGGGTAAGGTTACAATTGGCTGTGTTTAGGCTATTGAGGATATGAATTTCACAGGAATTCATATCTTTTTTAAATCTAAGCTGCTTATTTTGGCATATATATGTATCCACCTTTGCTATAGTGCAGCTTGACAAATCGTCGGTTATAAATGAAATAAATTCATCTCTATGTGGATTCACTCCTAGAAAAGGTAGATTGGGTTTGATGAATATTAGAGCAAGATTTCTTATTGTTGGGACCGGGGTTATCTTTAGGAGTTCTAGGAATTGTTGATCGATCAGTGGCAACCTAATTTCGCAGAGGACTTCGTCTTTTGTCACTGCTCCATTTGTCTTCATTAGCTTGTTTAATTGCACCAAATTATAGTCTTCAATCGGAAGCGTACGTTGTACTGGTAGATGTGCTTTTATTGTGGTTAGTTCATTCCTTAGCTGATGACGTGATAATAAAAGTGGCCTAATTTTTAATGGTGGGCATCAGTTAGTACGTCGATAATCTCCTTTTCTACCCTTTGCAAGTTCAGTGCTGTTAATATTAATTGATTGGAAAGAAGCGATATTAGTTGTGTTTGGCTGACTTCTGAAAATTCCTTAGCAAGTGCATTTGCTTCACTGTTGATTATTGCAACAATTTCCGTTAGTTTTTTTTGTGTCCTAAGTTCGTCTTGTTTAATTATATTAATAGTAGAATCAATAATTGATGTTTGGTTTTTAAATAATTTTAAAATATAGTCTGTTTTGACCTTTGCTCTTTTAATGGTGTCTGACATTTCATTGGCATAGTCTGAGTCCAGGTCTTCAAACAATGACTTTGCTACATTTCCTACAATGTTGAATGCACCCCTTTTTACTCTACTAATAGCGAATAGTTCCTTCTCCTCCAGCAACTCTTCTTTTACTTGATTGAAATTATTTATCAAAATATTATATGTTGACTGTGATGGTTGAACATAAGTGGGACAAAGTGACTAATCCAAACTGAAAAATCTTTAGCTCAGACAGAAAAGGTGCTAGATCATAGTACAACATGTGTTTCTATTCAGCTTCTGCCAGTTTTACGGTTCCAATACCTTCAAAGTACAGCCATGGGTCAGAATGAAAGTTGTTTATCTTTACGTGACTGGTCATATCGGCTGGAATGATAAAGGTGGCTACTATCATGGTAAGTATGATTGAGGTAATAATAGTCTTTGATTTTTTGTGGGTGGAGTATCTTCTTCGTCAACAGGTATTTGATGAATAGGGTTGGATAGTTCATTTGCAGGTAATTCGTTTTCGTGAAGTAGCGGAGCTAATCTATGGATAGTTCTGTTTTTTATTCCTGACGTTGTTTTTACATCTTCTAAACGAACTTTGCCATCATTGCCCTCATGTGTTTGAAGGATTCTTCCAAGTGGCCAACTCATAACCGGCAAATTGTCCTATTTTATAATAACCATCTGTCCTTCTTTCACGTTTTCAGATGATAATTTCCACTTCTGTCTTTCCTGCAATTGGTTTAGATATTAGGCTGACCAACGTCTCCAGAATTCATGTTTGAGTTGGGAGACAAGTTTCCATCTTCTGGCGAGAGAACTGTTTTGTTGCACTGCTCTACTGTCCACTTGGGCTGTGAGTGGTTCTCCAATTAAGAAGTGTCCTGGAGTCAGTGCAGTTAGATCATTTGGATTAGGTGATATCGGAGTTAGCGGACGGGAATTTAATATGGCTTCTATTTCGATGATTACTGTTTCAAGCTCGTCGTGCGTTAGTGATTCTGTTGAAAAACTTCGTAGTAACAGTTGCTTAGCAGATTTTACTGCTGACTCCCATAAGCATCCAAAGTGAGGGGCTCGAGGTGGAATAAATTTGAATTCAATGGCTTCTTTACTGAATAACCGTAAGATTTTTTCTTGAAAGTTATTATCAAAGATTGCTCGATTGAGTTCTTGTAGCTGATTCCGTGTACCTATGAAGTTTATAGCATTGTCTGAATATATGGTCTGGGATCACCCTCGGCGTGATAAGAATCTTTTGAGGGCTCCAATGAATGCGTCTGTTGTAACTCAGTTACAATTTCCAGGTGAACAGCCTTCGTCGAGAAACAGACAAAAACAGCTATGTAAGCTTTATGAGGGTTTTTACCCCTTATCTTATAATAAACTCAAAATAGTCCACAGTAGTCAACACCAGATTTAATAAATGGGCGTGAAAGGGTGATCCTGTTGCTGGTAGATCCCCCATTATTTGAGAAAATAAACTGGGTTTCGCCCATCTACATCGCACACAATTTTTGACTATATATCTAGCCATTGATTTACCCTTGATGATCCAGTATTGTTGGGTGGACATAGCCCATAATGATTGTGAGCTACAATGATAGTTTGCAACACTGTGAGTACAATTTTTTAAATCAAGGGTAAAAGTATGGGATGTTTTGCGTCACATGATAGATTAGAGGCTTTCAATCTTCAATCTTCTTTTCAATCCGCAAAATGTTATTTTCATCTAGGAATGGAGATAAGCTGTTAATTGTGCTGGCAGAAGTCCAACTCGGTTTTTTTTAATTTAATTTAGATATCTCCTTTATGAAGTCGGAGATCTGAACTGCTAGAATAATTTTACACTGCGAATCATCCAGTTCTTTCGGATTCATCGAAATGTGTTTTGATCGAAATTCATTTTGCGTTTTTAAATTATTTATGAATCTAAGTACGTAACCCAAAACCTTCTATATAATTTTAAAGGAATTTTTGTGGTGAATTCTGTGTATAAGGCTACCGTCGTTAAACACCATACTTGTAGTAACAGGAACCTCGTTCTTTTTCTCAATGTCATTGGCAATTTCTTGACGTAAGTATTTCGATGGCCATGATTCCTCTCTTCCATAAAGGAAAAGTGGTCCATATAAACCTAAGTTGAGGGTGGCGTTGGCTGAAGTAGTTAGCATGTTGACTACAAAACTAAAGGTACTGGGTTCGAGCCCGGTCTCTGACAATTATTAAAAATAACAACACCACGCATTTTTCTGATGTGCATTAGTGTCCTTTGTATCAGTTGTTGTAGGAAAAGTTCTAGTGATGCAGGCATAAGGCACTGGTCACTAAAAACTACACCGACTTCATCAGATACTAATCCTAATGTAACATCAGAGCGCCCTCCTTCGTTGTGTAGCAGAATCATTGACGAAGTGAAATAACCAATAAAATAAAAATGGCTACTAAACACAGCTTAAAAATTTAATACGCTTCATTTAACACCAAAAGCCGCTGAGACACTGCATTATCAAAAAAGCGTGCAAAAAAAAAAAGCAGAGTTGTAAGAGAATGAATGAATGTCTACTCTATCACTATTCTTCCCTATCACCCTCTCTGACTATCTTCTCTTCAACTAACAGGCAGCACAAAGGGATCATTGTATTGGACCCAAGTGAGCTGGACTCTAAATTTCACCCTTCCTTACCAGCAGCCTGCTAACCTAACCTAACCTAAACCTAAGTTACATGCTGGCAGATGTACTGCATGAAGTCCTCTGGATACTATATCGTCTGGGTTGTGTTTCGATCTTACATGGCGCCATTGTTCAGCTAGTGTTAGTGACTGAATTGTTGATACTCTGTTGGCGACAAAGGTTTTGTATGAAGATGATTGTGCGTATATCCATGATAATATGATTTCTGAATCAGTCCATAGAAATGTAGCTTGGTTTTGAAACTGCAGGTCAATCTTTATTCTGTGAGAAAGCTGTGCTGCTAGAACTGCTGCACATAACTCTAGTCGGAGTAATGTCAGCTGTTTTAATGGTGCAACTCTTGATTTCGCACAGTGCATTCGCACGATTAACTATTCTTAAGAATTACGCGAATGTATTGAACTGCACCAAAGGTCTTATTCGTGTCTGCGAATACGTGTAGTTGTGTTTTTACTGAGATTTCGCCCAGGAAGATGTGTCTTGGTATCGTAAAATTGTTAAGACTTTCTAGATCGTTTCTAAATGTGCTACAAGATGTACATACTGTTCGTTTCGCGATTTGCTTTGGTTTAATTTGACTTTAACGCAAAAGTAATCGCTTTTAGGTAACCAATGTAATCCTTAGGTTTTTATTGAATTATTACTGTTATTATGGACATCTAAGTCAACCTCTTGGTCACCAGTTGGAATATTTTTGAGCAACTGTGGATGGTTTGCGCACAATTTTTTCAAACTAAATCTATATTTTTTTCAACATAGCGGTGAGCTCTTTTTGCGTTTCCACTGCTATGTTGAGGTTCTCTGAACCTTCAAGGCCATCATCCACATAGAAGTTGTCAGCATCTGAGAACCATGAGAATTCTCATTAGCTATTTTTTATAGACATCTCGTGGCCAGATAAGGTGCTGCACGTGTCCCACATGTTACTGTGTTGAGTTTGTAATAGGCAAGTGGCGATGATGGACCTTCCCTCCACATAATAAGTTGATATTGATGGTCGTTTGCGTTGATTAGTATTTTCCTATCAAAAACTAATTAAAATGGAAAATAGTTCACTTTGCACCACTGGACCAGTGTCCATCAACTCATTTAATGAATAGCCAGTTGATGTTTTTTCTGTTGCATCAAACACTACCCGAAGCTTTGTCGTGGTGCTTTCAGATTTTAATAAACAATGGTGTGAAATAAAATATATAGGATGTGGTAAGTTATCTGGATTTACCCTTTGCATGTGCCCTAGTTGCTTATCCCTCATGAATTGCGTGTACTGAATTCGAATAATTTCATTCTTTTGAAGTCTTCACTCTAAACTAACAAATCTGTTGTATGCCATGGTTTGCGAATCACCCAATGATGTGGAGTTTTCCCGAAATGGAAGTCTGACGATAACGCGACCATTTGTGTTAGTTTTAGTATGATGAATAAAATGAGCTTCACATTGGGCATCTGCTGGGGACAGAATTATTTCATTTGGTTCTACCATATCGAGTTTCCATACTCTCTCGACCGCTTGTTCTAATGAAGACTCGTCACCAACTACTGCACATGTAAGTGGTGGTGATGAGCTATGAGCAATGGTTTGTCGTATAGAGCCGCCAACGATCCAGCCAATTAACGAGTTTTGTAACGTTGGGCCGCCATTAGTCAGTTTTATTGCCCCAGGCTGCATAAGATTAAAATATAACTCTGCGCCAAGTAGAACATCAATTTTCCCTTGCTGATAGAATCTAGGGTCTGCTAAAGAGATATTACTTAGCATATTCCAAGTTGAAACATCAAAGTTTTGATTTGGTTGTGCCGGAATGATAGTTGTTAGGAAAATCGCTTCCAAGTTTGTTGAAAATTCATTATTTGTAGAGAACATCTCAACATTCACGCGGTGCTCTGCTGGTTTTTTAGTTCTTCCCACACCATCAATCTATAAGGACGCTTCCGTTGGAGAAAGGGATAGCTAAGGCGTTCAGTCACAATATTTACTTACGAACCTGAATCTAGTATTGTTCGGAATTCGCGTGTGATACCATTTGTGGCCTTGATAACTACCTTTGCGGTCGCTAATATGACATAATTCTGATGCCATGTTGTTGGCTTCATAGATCTGGATGAGACTGTAATCGTCTCCCTGTCTTCTGTTTGTTTTGTTGTAAATGTAATAATGAATTATGCTTCTTGTTGCATTTCCTACATCCACTGGAGGTACAAACTTTTGTTACGTGATCACCTCTAAGAGAGTTAACACAAAGTCTTTGTTGCTGTGCCCACCTTAACCTGTCTGATTCCGTCGTGTTTAAGAATTTCTTGCAGTGATAGATAGGATGATGTCCTGTGGTACATAGTTTGCAATTGTTATTATTATCCGTAGATGCCACAGATGATATTGTCATCTTTTCCTTTTGATGGGTAGTTAATTTCTCCTTGTAACCAAATGACTGGATTGACTGGAATTGAATCTCAAGAGAGGAGAACAACTATTTCATTGTTGGTACATCTCTTGGTTTATTTAGTGATTGTATAAATTGAATATAGAGAGCACGATCCAGTTTTTTAATCATTAGTTATATGATTATGGCATCCAAAGATGAAGAGTTTTTATTTGACGCACTAGATATGGTTCCTGTTAGTTGATTACGGATCTTCTAAAGTGTCTACTATGACTCTTTTGTTATCATACCGCTCCTGAAGTAGTGTCCATGCTGTGTTGTAGTTCTCTTCGGATAGCGTTTGATGACCAATAAGTTTTGCGGCTTCTCCTGAGACGTCTGATTTGAGGGACCACATTTTCTGTACTTTTGGTAGAGGTTGCTTGTCGACCATTTTTGTAAACAGTTCATAACATTGACACCACTTTAAACAATCTCCATTAAATTGTGGAATTGTAACCTTTGTTAGAGCCAATGAGCTACGTACGCCTGGGTTGATTTCCAACTGCACTCAACCGTCTACATATTGATCTGCTAGTACTTCTAATTCTATCAAATAATGTTGAACTGAGTCGTTCAGATTGTAGTATCCATACTGATCAAGCTCCAATCTTGTAGGATCTTCCACTTCATGCCATACTTCATCATAATATTCTTGAATTTGATTTTTATGATTTTACTCTTAATCTGATTAAATTGTAGCCGATGACCTTCTTCCAACGATAAAACATTTAATAAACGTGTGAAGGCCGTCATTCAAGGTTTTAGTCTCCTAGCCTCCTAGTCTCCTCATTTACATTGAGGTGACAATACCTCATGATCAGATGGATTACTTGAGGGGAGTTCTAATGTCTCTTTTCTGATTGTTGGTAATGGCTTAATACTAAGTCTGTTAATCTGAGAAGTAATATACTCAATTGTCTCACTGTAGTTTTCACCTATGGATTTGTGCAGGTTTTTTTGTTTTTCAAAGGCCTACCACAATGCAACTAGTTCTTCGTTTTTACTTCTGTAGAAGTCTGGCGTTCGCCGGTCATGTGGGGCCTTCTTGATGTTGAAATAAGTTTTTCTCTCTCAGTTGCTTTCTCTTGCTGCTGAGACTCTCTAAGCTTGCCATGTTAGATTGCCTTTTTGTTTCTTAGAGTTTTGTTTTTTGTTAAAGAAATATTCAATACAAATGTTGAAGAGATGTGAGAAGATTTGACTAAAACCTGTTGAACTGTTGTGTAAGGACTGGCTGTCCTGGTAAATTGTTGTATATGGACTAGTTGTCCTGGTAAATTGCTGTATATGGACTAACTGTCCTTGTATTGTTGTGTATGGACTGGTTGTTCTGGTAAATTATTGTATATGGACTGGTTGTCCTGGTAAATTGTTGTATATGGATTTGCTGTCCTTGAATTGTTGCGTGTTTTTTCTTAATTTTTAAAGCTCCTTACCACTAGTGGGGGGAAACTTTGTAAATTATGAAAATATAGGGGTCACCAAAATGTACGATAAGGCGATAGTTTAATTCAATTCAGACACATAAGTCTGAACTGAGACTATTTTTGCCTTATTTGTTCTTACAATATACAAACATAATAAGTTTGAAAGCCTCAATCCGTTGCCTAACCATAAAAACAAAGCAAATTTTCAAATTCAATAAATAAAGACTTTATGTCAAATAAATATACTTCGGTATTTCATGTATAAAATAAAATGTTTAAGTAGAACAAAATGATTATAAATTTTAACTGAAGGAAAGAATTTGAAATATGTAGAAAAAAATAAAAATAAAGTCTGCCATAAAATAACAAAAGAAACTTTTATTTAAAAAAATT
This sequence comes from Nowickia ferox, assembly GCA_936439885.1. NCBI lineage: Eukaryota > Metazoa > Arthropoda > Insecta > Diptera > Tachinidae > Nowickia > Nowickia ferox. The sequence continues at coordinate 51,036,903 of OW387024.1, read as the reverse complement.
TAAAATAAATATTGAAAAAATTTCTATTCTCTTAAGAAGATTTACACATTTGTTCAATGTGTACGAAATTAATAGTTTTCAAGTTGTAAAAACGAAGTATAATCACGAAGTGCGTATGGATCATTTTCATTTATCTGATTCAAATTTCTTCATGAGATATCGTTTATCAAAACAAACAGTGAAGTTAATTGCAAAACTCATTTCAAAAGATATAAAACCCCAAACCAATATGTGAATACTCCATATTAAAAGAAAATACTAATTCATCTTTATGAGTAATGCATTTTTGCAGAAATCATGCCCTTTCGGTTAAACAGATGCTGTTCGTTTCTATGTAACTGGAAACTTTCTCATAACTATCTCTGACTATTGTGGAGTATCCATAATGACTGTAATACAGTTTATCAATGTATCTTAATAATGAGGACGAAATATATAGAGACAAGTGTCACGGCGAAAATGTTTCAAAAGTTTATAACAATCAAATTGAGACTGAAAATATAACTCGTATACCCAATCTAAAAATCCCACATGCAAACGAAACTGATAGAAATAAGATACTTTCAAAACTAAAGAAGTGTAATAAAATTTTTTATCGAGAAGATGGAAATCTATATTTTACAAATACAATAAAAGACAGAATAAACACGCATACCGAAATTCCGGTATTTTCTAACCTCTATAGATACCCGGAAATTCACAAACAAGAAATAAATCAGCAAAAAGAAGAAATGTTACGTCAGGGAATAATAAGGAAATAACTGAGTCCCTATAATAGCCCTATTTGAATAGTTAAAAAAAATAGGTGCATAAGTAGTACGGAAATGGGCATACGACCCCAATAAAATTGTGAAATTTGGGTGATATTTCCAAGAAATTTGAAAATTTGAGAAATTGTGTTTTTGTTGCGCTTTGATGTTTTTTGCTTACATTAACTGTTTTTTGTTTAAATTATTTGTGTGAACGGGTGATTTTGGATTAAAACACATGATTATTTTTTTTCCTGCTGCCGACGGAAAAAAGTGAAAAGTAATTTTTCCTACTGCAGACGAAAAAACATGTTTATTTTTTTCGACTGCCGACGGGAAAACATCATTATTTTTTTTTAAATGCCGACGGGAGAAATCATGAAAATGATTTTTTCTAATGCCGATGGGAAATTTGTGGGTGTGTCTAGCTGTAGGATTTGAAGTCCGGCTGTGATTGGTCGAGCGCGGGGTATGTCTAGCTGTAGGAATTGAAGTCTGGCTGTGATTGGCGGAGGGCGGATTGTTGTTGAAATATATTATATATGTAACCGGGGGAACTCTTGGGCGTATCTATCTGTTGGAGTTTAACCTAAGCTGTGATTGGCGGGTGGCGGGGCGTTGTTCTAATATGTATCCGTGGGAACCTGTCTGTACGAGGTCTGATTACAAAATTAAAAATATTAATTTCTTTTTGTCAACAACAATGGTTAATGAACTTAACTTATGGTTAAGCAATTGTCTATATGCATTTAGTTCCCACTTTTGGAAATCATCAGTAGGATTCAACCCAAAATTTTTTTTATATTTATATATATATATATATATATATATATATATATATCTATATATATATTTATATATATATATATATATATATATATATATATATATATATTATTTTGAGAAACACAATATACCAACATAATAAGTTTGAAAGCTTCAAACAATTGCCTAACCATAAAAACAAGCCAAATTTTCAAATTCAATAAATAAAGACATTATGTCAAATAAATAAATATACTTCGGTATTTCATGTATAAAATAAAATGTTTAAGTAGAATGAAATGTTTAGTCAACAATAATGGTTAATGAACTTAAAAACAAAATGAAGTCATAATAAAATCCTTAAAACAGAAATTATAAGTAGAATAAAACAGTTAATCAACAATAATGGTGAATGAACTTAAAAACGGAAATTAGGTAATGTTTTTTTAATAATGATAATTAAATAAATAAAAATAAAAAAATATATTGATGTAAGTATCAACAGTTATTTCATAAAGAAATTTAAAACATAAATAACCACAGGTAAATGTATTCAAATTCTGATGTTGATGATAGTTGTAATTTATATTTGTACCAAAAAATTTAATACTTCCTAAGTAGGTTGTAGGTTTCCAAAGCTGTCGAAATATTATGTGTACCAAGTCCTTTTGATACCTATAAATTGATTATTCCACATTCTATTTTCTTTAACGGTTTTAATAGAGTATTCAACATGCAAACTACTCTAAAACATGGAATATTTATAGAGAAATGCTTTAGATAGTGGTCTGTTTGGTGGCGTCTCTAAGAGTTTTTTGATTCTTATTTTTAAACCAAACCATAACCCTTTTTATATGGTTTTAAGTAAAGTTCTCTTCCATCTTCCAGATTCCATCGCTCTATTATGTCTAGTTGCTTCATAAAGTTAATTTTTTGCATTCTTTGTTACATTCGCAGCCTTAGCTGAAGCGGCACCTCCAGGTGTTAGACTAGCAATTGCACTCAGAGCAGTTAAAATCGGTATTAGAGGTAAAAAACCACCAATTTTTGGGACACGTATCACACGCGGTGCTATAATTTGAGATTTTCTTCCTTTTAATGACTTGTTAATAGTTTTTCGTGCAATTTTAATAGCTGAGTTAATATCCAATGGTTTTTCTTTTTTTAGTATTTTTGTTGCAGCTCTAATTGATGTCATAAATAGTGTTTTACCATTTAGATTGCCATTTTAAAATTTTTTCTTTTTCTTCACACCCATACCAAATTTTGTTTTGGCTTTCATTGCGTTAGTAACCATATATGCAAATGATTTTTCAACAAGACTACTATTTTGTAATAAAACTTGACCCCATGGTGAATTCTCAAGTATTTGATCTGCTTTATATATAATACTTAAATCCTTTTTTGAATAAGCAATATCGTGATTTTTACAAGCAGAGTCTAATAAATTAATTCCTTTATCAACTCGATTTAAACGTTTTTGTAGTTTTGTTTCAGGTCCACAGTACTGATATCCAAGAAGATGAAGTTCAACAGGTAAAGAGTTTATTAGTTTATCTACTATGACCAAACGTTTTCTGATATCATATAACGATATTATCTAATCTTTTCTATTAAAGAGGTAATATTTATGAAATGCATTTAGTTACAAAATTGCAACATAAGCGAACATAAGTTCAAAAATAAACCATAACCCTCTCTTACTAAATTCTATTCGTGCTCTAATAGTGGGACCATCATTGCGGAAAGACTAATGTTATGATTGGCTTGCTAGAAAGTCCTAATGGAGTAAAGTTTGAAAACATCTATTTATACTCAAAATCTCTACATCAAACCAAATATGAATACCTGAAGAAATTAATTTCTCCAAGTAAAGGAATGGGATATTATACATTCAGCGATAATGAATCAGTTATTCCACCTCACGCAGCTAAAAGGAATTCAATGGTGATAGTTGATGATGTTGCATGTGAGAAGCAGAATATAATACATACGTATGTAAGTTAAGGCGACAGCATTATTTAAGTTTTTGTATTTTCACACGTTCATTGAACCTCCTCAAATATCAACGAAAAATAAACTGTTTTGCTGACATAGTCTGTCCGCAAGATTGTTGCAAAAAATTATTTTTATTATAAATTTAAAATATCAAGTTACTTTGCACGCGCAAAGTAAAACTGTTGAATCGCATTTAAATAACTTTTGTTTTATTTTTTTATTATTACTGCTGAGTAACAAAAAATCATGTTTGCTGCTAGTAGAAATAAATAAGAATATTTTTAAGACAGGTTACTCTTAAGTCACAGGTGGTGGAATAAAGAAGTTATTATGTGCTAATCTATTATTTAATTAAATGAATAAAAAGACAAATTCTTAATAATAAAAAAATAACTGGGGGCTCAACCGGGATCGTCCACCGTATAATATCCTAAAAAAGACAAGTAAGGATTCGGTGCGAGCGATCAAAAATAATATAGTAAAAATAAGTATCCTTAAGAAAGGAGAAAAAATAAAACATTAAAAGTATCCTTAAAAAGGAGAAAAAAATAAAAAGTATCCTTCAATGAAAGGAGAAAAATTTTTTAAGTGAAAGTGAAAAATAAATAACTGTATTAAAGTGAAAGTGCCAAACTGCCAAAATAAAATCATCTAGTTGATTTGCAAAAAACTAGCAAAAATTTTTTAAACGTTGTAGAAAATAAAGGCAAAGTGAACAAAAAATTAACATTTGTAATTATTGAAAGGAAAATTGCCCATTCCGAGGCAACAACACCCCAGAACGATTGTGAATCTGGGACAGCTTTAAAAGACAACAAGTGTCAACTTCACAGGACAACAGAAATCAGCTTTACAAAACCACAAAAATCAGCATCAGCTTTAAAGGACAACAATAATCTACATCAAGTTTACAACTGAAGAAGACAACAAGGTTTCTACCAATAAAAAACAACAAGGATTTCGCATCAGCTTTAAAAGACAACAATAATCTACATCAAGTTTACAACTGAAGAAGACAACAGGGTTTCTACCAATAATTTATTTTTATGTAAGTTATTTTAAATTTTTCATGTCAATTAATATAAGAAAAATATCTGCTCCTTGTATATGATAGAAATTTAAGTGAAAAGTTTGTTATAGTTTAGTTGCAATCTTAATAAAATTAAAAGAGATATAAAGTTTATAAACGCTGGATCGTATAAAGGAATTGGAAGACGAAATAGGCTATTTGCCAGGAGAAGAGAAGTTCAGTATTTCTTTAGAAGATTTGACAGGTTCTTTTCAGGCTCTTAGTGCTTCAGATTCCACCATGACCACTCCAGCTCAAATTTCGGAATTAATTCGTTTACAGACCGCTCCATTACAGGAGACTATAGATCGATTAAGCCAGCAATTATCACAGTTAGTTAGCGTAAATACGATAGTAGAGTATCGAACACAGACCATAGATGAAAATATTCATTGCGCTGAAGCCCTAGATGTCATAAAATCTTTACCCAATTTTGATGGCAAAAACTCCTATGTAAGTTGGCGGGAAGCCGCAAATAATTCTATGCAATTATATAAGAAAGGTAGTAGAAAATATTTCGCAGCACTAACTATTTTAAGAAATAAAATAGTCGAAGATGCAAACGATATTCTTACTACTCACGGAACAGTCCTGAACTTCGATGCAATTATAAGTAGATTAGATTTCGCTTATGCCGATAAACGGCCACTACATATAATTGAACAGGAAATGAGTATTATGAGACAGGGTTCTCTGTCCATTATTGAGTATTATAATGAGGTAAATAAGAAACTTACTTCTCTCATTAACAAGACCATAATGACTCATGGTTCAGAATCAGACTTAACTAGGGAACTTAATATAAGAAATAGGCAATATGCCTTAAGAGTGTTTATCACTGGACTAAATGCTCCGTTAGCTAACATATTGTTCTCATTATCACCGAACGACTTACCAAATGCATTAGCAAAAGCCCAAGAGCTAGAATCAAATAATATTCGTGCAAATTTCGCTTCTCAGTTCATTAGGGCAACACATCAGAATAATAGTCACCAAAAGCCCACAAATTCCTTACGTTTTCCACGACGAAATCAAATTAACCCTCAAGTTAACTATCGCGAGATACGGCAACCAGAACCTAAACCCGAACCAATGGAGTTAGGAACTTCGGCTAGTGTTAAACCTGCACAAAATGGATATAACAATCACAGGCCAAATTATTTTTATAACCATTTTGGATCACAAAATCGAGCTAACAATTTTCAACAGGGTAACAAACGTCCACATTCTCAAACGATGTATCAGCCTAATCAAAAGGCTCAAAGAATAAATAATCTCAATGAAGACGCTTTTTTAGACATAGATCCGACCTTCCCTGCATTATCAGGACCGCAAAGGACGGAAGAAAACTCACAATTTTGATTGACAGTGGCGCAACGAGCAGCTACTGCAAACCTGGAGTTCTTGCGAACAGAAGGGATTTAGTTGTTAAGAAGAGAGTAAAAACTATTAACGGCTATACTCTCATTACACATTATTATGAAGCAAGCATATTTGGAATAAAACAAATGTTTTACGAAATCCAAGGACTTGATACAGATGTGCTTATAGGTTATAATTTTTTAAGGAAAACAAATGCAATATTAGACTTCAAGCAAGGGACAATAACTTGTGGAAGATATTGCGAAAAATTTTTGAATTTTAGAAAGGAAACATTTAATGCCGGTAAAAATACTCCAGATAAAAAGGCTAATGAAAATAATCTGAAAGACGTTGGAGAAAATGTCTTGAATAAAATTGTTAATGAAGAATATCCGGAAGGTACTAATAAAAGTGTTTCAACTAAAAATGTTGATCATAAATCGAAAACCTTGGAAAGACTTCGCAAAAATATACAAGAAGAAATTACTAGATTACACTCTAATATTAATTTAAATCTGCCTTTTAGAACAGATATTAGGGCGGAAATTAAAACCATAGATAATGATGCGGTATGGAGTAAACAATATCCATATCCGCTATCCGCAAACTCATTTGTTAACAGTGAAATAGAAAAATTATTAAAAGCGGGCATCATTCGCGAGAGCAGGGGCCCTTATAATTCACCAGTATGGGTAGTCCCAAAGAAAGGATTGAATGACGACGGGACACAAAAACTCCGTTTGGTCATTGATTACAAAAAATTAAATGAGAAAACAATAGCATATAAATACCCTATACCAGACTGTAATGTTATATTGTCCAACTTGGGTAAAGCAAAATTTTTTTCGACCATTGATCTTGAATCTGGTTTTCATCAAATTCTGATGAAAGAGGACGATGTGGGAAAAACCGCGTTTTCCGTCAATAACGGAAAATATGAGTTTATTCGAATGCCATTCGGTTTGAGGAATGCACCAAGCATTTTTCAAAACGCAATGGACGATATTTTGAGAAAGTACATTGGTAGGTTCTGCCATGTTTATATAGATGACATTATAGTATACTCAAAAGACTTACAAGAGCATATAAAACATTTGGATATAGTGATCAATACGCTAAGAGAAGCAAATATGAAAATATCCTTGGAAAAGTCAAAATTTTTTGAGGAAGAAGTGGAATTCCTGGGGTATGTAATAGCACATGGAGTAATAAAAACAGATCCAAATAAGATCGAAACAATCAAAAATTACCCACAACCAAAAACTCTAAGGCAGCTTAGAAGTTTCCTTGGTCTTACGGGTTATTACCGTAAATTTATTTGTAATTATGCCAATGTGGCAAAACCTTTGACTAGATTTCTTGCCGGAGAAAACGGTACAGTGTCTACTAACGCTTCAAAAAAAGTTAAAATTGAACTCGATACTGAGGGTGTCTCAGCATTTATTAAATTAAAGGATCTTTTGGCTGGTCAAGTCGAACTAACCCAACCAGATTACCAGAAAAATTTATTCTAACGACCGATGCGTCAAATGCAGCTATTGGTGCTGTACTGACACAAGAGAAAAAACCAATTATATTCATATCAAAAACTCTCAATTCAACTGAACGTAACTACGCCACGAACGAAAAGGAGTTATATGCCATAGTTTGGGCAATAAAAACCCTTCGAAATTATTTATACGGTGTGACAGATTTGGAAATTCACACCGATCACCAACCACTTACATATGCCATTTCAACTAAAAATCCCAACGCGAAAATTAAAAGATGGATTTCTTTTATTGAGGAGTACGCTCCTAAATTTGTGTATAAGCCTGGTGCTACCAACGTCGTAGCTGACGCACTTTCTAGACAGGTCTTGAATAATATTCCCGATGATGAGTCACTACAAAGTACCCAACATTCTATTGAAAGCAGCGACAGTTTTAGTATCCCTGAAATCAATAAACCCCTTAACGAGTTTAAACAACAAATTTTGCTTTATAAAACTAATTTCACAAAACATGAATCCCTGACAACCTTCGGTAGAATTCGCCACATAATAGAGTTCGATACGAGGGAAAATTTGAAAAACATATTATTGAAACTCCTTAAGCCTAACCTTGTTACAGCAATTCATTGCACCGCAGAAGACCTCTACGAGTTTAAGGAGACAATAAAAAATGTATTTAAAAACAAATTTGTTCATACTAAGATATTTGCGATTGATATTACTAACCCAGATGATCAAACAGCCATAGTAGAGCAAACTCATGTTCGTGCTCATAGAAACTGTAAAGAAAATCATAAGCAAATATTTCAACAATACTACTGGCCAAAAATGTTAAATAGTATTAAACAATATATCAGACATTGCAATATATGCAACAAAGCCAAATATGATAGGAAACCTGCTAAACTTCCAATTGGAGAGGCTCCAATCCCCAATAATGAGGGGGAGTTCCTTCATATTGATATTTTTTACGCAAAAAATCATAAGTTTATAACCTGCGTAGACGCTTATTCAAAATTTTTAGTAATAAAACATATAGAAGATAAATTGAATCTTGGGGAAAAAGTCCAAGAAATTTTACAAAGCTTTCCAAACGCGAAAAAACTTACTCTCGATAATGAACCAGGTTTTACAACTCCACAATTTAAATCATTAATGCAAAGATTACAAGTTGAATTGTATTACTGTGACCCACGCCATAGCTCGACTAATGGTCAAGTGGAAAGGGTACACTCAACTCTGGTTGAAATCGCTCGTTGCATTAAGGAGGAATTCCATATAATTGATATTAAGGAAACATTTTACAGAGCTGCTCAGCAGTATAATTTAACCGTTCATTCAGTAACGAATAAGAAACCATACGATATATTTCACAACAAAATCCAACATGACGATGTACGAGATAAACTTCGTCAAGCACAAATGAAGATGATAAATAGAAATAAACCTACTGAAATAAAAACGTATAAGCCAAATCAAGAGGTTTATGAAAAACTTATTGGTAAAAGAAATAAATTAGATGATAGGTACAAAAAACAAAAAATTAGTGAAGATTTAGGAAATAAAGTAAAAATATTTAGTAGGAATAGGATTATACATAAGGAGAATATAAAATCATGAATATTTCTCTTTTCTGCAGGAAATGTCACTCAAAATTTTATTACTATTCACAATTCTTGATGTCTGCCAATCTGAGGTGCAGATATTGGATTATTCAAATTCCCAACTTGTTCCTATACATTTAGGACAAGCCCGCTTGCAAAATGGAAACTTCAAATTAATACATGTTCTAAATTTGACGCAGTATGAGTCAATAATTCAAGAAATAGAATCGGAAATCCAAAACAAAGTACTTAGAAATAGCACCTTATTGCCATTTTTCCTTCATGATGTCAAGCAAATGAAAGAACACCTCGAAATTATTAGGCCACGGAAAACACGATCCATAAATTTCCTGGGTACAGCTTGGAAATGGATTGCTGGTACTCCAGATCATGATGACCATCAAATAGTAGTACAGAAGATGGAAGGACTGTTGGAAAATAATGAAAGACAGAGGATAATAAATAGAGAAGTTTTGGAAAGAGTCAATTTGTTAACGAGTTCTACGAACCACATTATTAAGACCATCCAATCCTTAGAAGAAGTTAGAAGAATAAAGGAAGAAACAATAACCAATAAACTAAGGTTGTTGAGAGAAGAGATTATTAACGTACAGTATGCCTAGCAGTGGTCAAAGGTAGGAGTTATAAATTCTTTTATTTTGTCCGAAAAGGAGATTAGTGAGGTTAAACAGTTTTTAGATCAGGAAAAATTCCCTTATACTGATCTCGAACAAGCGTTAAGTTTTGCAACAGCAAGATTAGCAACAAATTATAGAACTATCATTTACATAATAAATCTTCCTGCAATAGATAGTAAGATTTGTGAAAAAATACTAATTAAACCAATAAAAAAGGGAAACAGAATTGTAAAAATTAATACCGAAAATATAATAAGATGTAATAAAGAAATTTATGAATTAAGAGAAAATTGTAAAGAATATAATAAGTTATGTATTTGCAGCGAAGAACAATTAATAGATATAACCAAAACAAATTGTATTCCCTCGCTTTTATCAAGTAGGAAGCATGATTGCGTTATTATAAATAATCAGCATGTAAATTCGGTACAAGAATTATATCCGGGAACTATTTTGTTAAACCAATTCGAAGGTATTGTCGGAACATCCAATAACGAAACAAATGAATTGCGCGGGACATACTTACTTCAATTCCATAATGATAATATTACAATTGCCAATAGAACATATATTTCAAAAGAGATATCCGAATGGAAACCGCTTCCTGCTTTATTGCAACCAACAAGAAATAGTGAAGGTGTAGAGGAAGTGCTTTCTTTAGAATTAATGAAAGATCTGCACTTAAATAATATCGAGCAGATAGCTTCAATTTCGACCAAAGGAAAAGTGATGTTCTCACTTAATTTGGGTCTTATGATTGTATTAACGTTTTTTATATTGGCAATAGCTTACAAACTTCGTACCAAATCCAAAAGTAGTTTGACGGTCACAAATATAATCAAAGAAAGCAAACCGCCGGTAATCCAAAATCCTGAAGAACCGTCTGGCTCTCCTGAACAAAGATGCGAATTTCGCAGTATAAATGATCTTCCTATTAATTTAGTATCGGGACGATCCCACTAACGAAAGGGGGAGTTAAGGCGACAGCATTATTTAAGTTTTTGTATTTTCACACGTTCATTGAACCTCCTCAAATATCAACGAAAAATAAACTGTTTTGCTGACATAGTCTGTCCGCAAGATTGTTGCAAAAAATTATTTTTATTATAAATTTAAAATATCAAGTTACTTTGCACGCGCAAAGTAAAACTGTTGAATCGCATTTAAATAACTTTTGTTTTATTTTTTTATTATTACTGCTGAGTAACAAAAAATCATGTTTGCTGCTAGTAGAAATAAATAAGAATATTTTTAAGACAGGTTACTCTTAAGTCACAGGTGGTGGAATAAAGAAGTTATTATGTGCTAATCTATTATTTAATTAAATGAATAAAAAGACAAATTCTTAATAATAAAAAAATAACTTGTATATATTTTAGCATGGGACGACATAGGGATGTTGAGTCATTCTACTTGTGTCAAACTTATACCAGAATTCCCAATCAATTAATAAGAGACAATGCAAATGTTATTATAATGTTTAACCAATAAAAGACAAATATTTATTTTTCCATGCGTATATTTATTTATTGTATCTTCAAAGAATAAACTAACAATAAGTTTTCAAATTTTAAATCTAGATATAATAATTAGGCCCAACCACTGTCAGGCATAAACTTAGTGATAGTAATAGATAATACATAAATGTCGTATTAAGCACAAAAATATTTTCCAGCTGTTTCATCTGGAGTTTTAATATGGTCCATATTATCCCTCTTTTTTAAGCGGATTTGTCCTCTAAAATTCAAGATGTTACGAGCAAAGGGATTATGATGAGACTCGAGTTTTTTTAAGTATTTGCCTGCGTATTTTTTAATTTCTTCAGTCACTAATGGCATATTTAAATCACGATGGAAATTTGAATTTTTGACGTACCATGGTGCCGAAGTTATTATTCTTAAAATCTTGTTTTGCATTCGGTGGATTCTCTCATATTGGAAGCTGAAGCAGTGCCCCATAGCTGTATTCCGTAGCACCATATTGGTTTCAAAAGCGACTTGTATATTAAAAGTTTACAATCTAGGCTTAGTGTTGAATTTGTACCAATCAGCCAATGTATCTGAGTTAATTTAAGTTTCATTTGCGTTAGCTTTGAGTCGACATGGTGTTTCCATGTGAGCCGTCGACCAAGATGTATACCAAGATATTTCACATGTGAATGTTGAGGAACAACTTGATTGTTGATTCGAATTTGGGAACAAGTATCTCTTCCCAGGGCAAATGTTACCTGAGCACATTTTTGTTCGTTTACTTTCATTTTCCATAAGTTTAACCATAGTTCCGGCTGTGTAATATATTCTTGTAGATATCGGGAAGCCTCGTGAGTGTATTTGTGCATACTAAGGCAGGCTGTATCATCGGCAAATGTAGATGTATGGAAATTGCTGCTCAAAGGCATATTACAAGTATAAATCAAATACAAAACTGGCCCCAGTATGCTCCCCTGTGGCACACCGGATGATATAGATCCGGGTACATTCATGAAGTCTCCTTCAACAACCGTGAACTTCCGAATAGTAATGTAACTTTCCAATAGCATCAGAAAATTTATTGGTAGATATGATTTCAATTTTAAGATAAGTCCTTCATGCCATACTTTATCAAATGCCTGAGAAACGGCAATAAACAAGGCAGAACAATACTTATTTTCTTCAAATGTTCTTCTTATAAATTGCACCAATCTATGCGTTTAGTCAATGGTGCTATGCGGGCTTCTAAAACCAAACTGTGTCTGGGATGCACCTACTACCAACTAGACTTGGGGACAATTTTGTTGTGGTCTTTGCGCGGCTTTGGAATCATTTTGACCTTGTCTAGCTTTCCGTGGTGTGGATAATACTCTAGTCGTAATATGGCATTAAAAATATATAGAAGGTTTCTAATTGCAATACGTGGCAAATTCATCAGCATCTTGTTACTGATTTCATCAATACCTGGAGCTTTCTTCGGGTTGAGTTCAGAAATTAGTTTCTGTACGCCACGCATCTTAACTTTAAGGGTCGAGGGGGTAGAGCAACTACACTCGGTAAATCATCAGCACCAGTAGATCTGCTTGGGTTATATACGGATTTTAAATCTTTGCCAACCAGTTACCTATGTCAGTAGCACTTCTTGCCCAACCTCCGGTAGACGTGCGCAGAGGTGGTTTAAACAAAACGGATGATTCTAGCTTTCTCGCGTCGGTACAATGACTACTAAGATATTTTTTGAATCTCAGCCAATTAACACGATTGATCATCTTCACATATGGCTGAGGTAAAACACTTCTTAGTGGATTACAGATTGTAACGATTGTGGGAGAGTGATCGAACGAGAGAGAAGCACGTTTAAAGAGATTATGTTGCCAGCGGTATGAGTTATGAAAAGTTTTAAGAAATTTGATCTGGCAAATTGCGCTTGGTGTGGAAATTTTATTGTAAAAATATCCAGAATTATATAAGTGTGAAATATTCTATTAAACCGAACTATTTTGTGTAAAATAAAAATTATCGCATCCTATTTAATAATAAATTACCCTTTTAAATTAATTGGTAAAACATAGCCGAGTGGTGACATAAATTTTTATTCTGTTTTCAACATAACCTCACTTCTTTCATGCTGCTACAATAATTATTTCAAATTATTCGTAATATAGTCAGCGTTGTGGATAAGAATATACAGTAATACTCCGTTGGTCGTTGGTTTTCTTAAATTTCTGTTCCTGTTGCGTCTTAGCTCGTTTCCAACAAGTCGCCTGCTGAAAATACTCAATGTTAGTTGCAGTGCTGCGGAAAAAATGTAACACAATTGCATGGTAGAATTGCCTCTGTTCTAGGCGGTAAATGGTTTCATGCTACTTGTATTGGAATTACTACTGACCAACTCAATATGATAGCCAAAGGAAAAAGTGCTTTAAACTTTCTGTGCAATGTTTGTAAAACTTCTGGATCAAGTATTAGCGAGGAATTAAGATTAGGTCTTGCGGATATACAAACTAAGTTTGACAAAATATTGTCTGAAGTCAAAATGGAGATACATAACAAATTGTCTGAGCTAAAAAGTGAAATAAGCAACTGCAATAATATAATCAATGATATCGATTTATCGATCAATAACAAACTTGAAATCCTGAAAGAATAATGAAATTTTACAAAGGCGCCTAAATAGGAACGATATAATTACAAAATCATGATGCAATTGAAAATGTCGTTCTGAGTATTTTCAAGTTAATAAATGTTGAAGAAGAATCATTTGAGATAAACTGCTGTTACTTTGTTAATAACGGCAACACTGTCCTTGTAAAATTAAACAGCTTAAAAAAAGGGACAAAATGATGAAAAACTATATGAGTACAAGGATATTATGCTTCGATCTATACTTGCAAAAGATATAAACAAACGTGTATATCTTAATGACAACCTGACTGCTAAAACAAGAAGAATCCAGTTCTATTGCTCTAAGTTGAAAAGAGAGAGCAAATTAGAAACATTTCGCATTATCAACTCTAACATTTCATGATCCAGGTTCATAAAAACTATTTATCCTTATATTAAGGAAATCCTTGTGCGTATATTCAACACGATTCTTACGACTTCAAAGTATCCAATATTGTGGATGACTTCTAGAATAGTTCCTAGTAGGAAGCGGGGAACGAGTAATGTTTTACAGGATTACAGACCAATAAGTATTTAGCTTTCTGTTTCCAAGATTTTCAAGTCTGTCTTAAAATGTCAGATGCTGGATCACTTGACTAGTAATAAATTACTCAGCGATCGCCAATATAGGCTTAGATCTGGCAGGAGCACTTCACACTTATTGCTCGGGCTGGCTGAAGAAATTAGGCAAAATTATAACGATGGAAAGGTTTCAAGCTTAGAATAACTTGATCTGAGTAAGGCTTTCGACACCGTCGATTACACTGTTCTAATTAGTAAACTCAATACTGAATTCGGGTTTTATAGGTCCTCATGTAGACTATTATATACGTACTTATCTAACCGCAGACAATATGTTGGTATGGATAGTTATAGGTTTTCGACTCTAGTGGGGTTCCACAAGTCTCGATATTAGGTCCACTACTGTTTCTCACTTATATTAACGACTTTGCGAGTTTTATAAGTTCTTCCCAATGTAAGATTTTTCTTTTCGCCGATGACATAAATATTCTACTAAAGGGAGATCTTGAATTCATTGATTGTCATAAGGCAATCTTAAATTACACGTTGCAGCGCGCATCTGAGTGGACAGTTACGAATAAACTGAAATTAATAATGAGAAGAATAGGGCAATGTTCTTTGGTAGTCATGACAATACTCCGGCTGGAGTATCTTTTAATGGATACATTGTGCCATTTGATTCTATGAAGTGCTTATATCTGACATTGGACGTTAAATTAGGCTTTGATGATCATATATCTAACATTTCGGTTAGGGTAAATAGAGTATTGCGATCATTGTACCAAAAAATCAAATTGGCGCATTCCTTACTAATGTCGCATATCACTTATTGCTTGGAGGTATATAGTGGTTGTACGTCGTATAATATAAATCGAGTCAGACTAATACTTAATCGAATTATAAGGTATACTTTCAACTTGCGTATACATGTTTCTGCTCATACTATTGAATTTTTGAAATGCTCTTTTTTTGATTTTGTTAAGATAAAGATCTTGAGTATCTTCTATCTTTTTGTTAAATCAAACACTTTCTCGTCTATAACAAATCTATTTAGTTTTTCTAGATCTACTCGCAATCCCTAATAAATTTTACCAGCCATTAGAAATTCAACTTATAAGAGATCATTTTTAATACGGGTATGTAGACTTTATAATCTTCTACCAGTCGAACTCAGAAATTTTGGATATTCTACTTTACATTTTAAGAAGAAATTATTTGACCTTTATATGTAATACGTACACATTCCGACTTGTGCACATAGCCAAACATGGTTACATCACTACTAATTGATTTATGGACTATTAATATTTTTATATATGTAGTTTCTAAATTTTATGAACCAATGTTGATTATAATAATGAATTGTTTTATTATGAGTATTATTAAACATATCAATATGTTAAATGTATATATAACACACTCTTGGTATACATATATTTATACATACATATATAATTTTTTTTCATCGCATTATAAAATGTATTAATCGTGTATGACCCTTTGGGCTCGATTAAATGAAATAAATAAATGAAATGAAGTGAAATGAAATTTGTCGAGAGTATTGGAAGGATAAATATGGATTTTTGATGAAAAGCAAAGATAAAGAATAAACGTTGGTCGCTATAGAACCCAATTTGACTATTTCATAACCATATAAATAACTGTTCGTAAAAGATTGACTTTAGGTATTAATCTAACTTTAAACTTCATAAATCTATTTGTTATAATTAGTCTGATTGATCAGACTAACTATCTGATAACTTGATTTAATACCTGATAAGCTGATCTGAAAAGCAGACCACGTATCTGATAACTTGATCTGAAAACAAGACCAGCTACCTGATAAAATTGTCTGTTACTTAGTAAGCTAATCTGAAAACCAGACCAGCTTTCTGATAACCTGAACTGAAAACCAGACCAACTATCTGATAACTTGATCTAATACTTGATAAGCTGATCTGAAAAACTGAACAGCTACCTGATAACCTGATCTGAAAACCAGACCAGCTACCTGATAAAATGGTCTGATACCTGATTAGCTGATCTGAAAACTAGCTCAGATACCTGATAAACTGATTTTATACCTGATAACCTGATCTGATAACTGATATATTAGCTGATACCTGATCTACTGTTTCTTCTTAGCAATCATGGATGAGAAAGTTTTAAGGCAGTTGGTGTCGACAAGAAATATCTTGAAGGAAAAGCTTCGTAGTGAAATAGATACGCGTTAACAACTAAGAGACATATTTAAACGTATAACATAACTTCTCAAAGAATTCATAAATAGATCTAAAAATATTGAAAGAATTTTCATATGAGAAGAAAATAAAATGAAGTTGAAAATAATACAAGTTTAAAGCCTCAGAAGCCATCAGTCAAGATAGAGACAAGTACATCAAAGCAACTTGCAGAAGGAATGATGTTTGATAATACCATCTTTTTTAATTATGCTAATAATGAAAATGATGATGACCAAGATTTTCACTCACAGACTTCCAATACCGATGACACTTATACTGACTTATCAGTCTTGGAAGAAAGAAATTAATTAGATACAAACTATGGCCCATATAAAGATTTCAATAATGAATCCTAATTTAGCAATAGTAACCTCAAATTGCATGAAGATAAAGAACAAGTTGGTGGTCAAATATGGGCTCTAACATCCGGATTATTTTCTCTAATGTTTTATAAAACACCTAAAAACTGTGATAAATTTTAACTCGAAATCTATAAAAAGATTTTAACTACTACTAATGCATAAAGAAGATACTATAAACCTGATGGTCAAATCGAGGGGACTAGAGGATACAAATATAAACATGTTATCAAGAAATTTACTAATGAGAAAAATCAGAAGAATTTATCCGAATCAACAGGATTTAAGCCAAAAGGTAACTATTTAGGTGACGGATTGATGCAATTTAATACCCATAAGCCAAACTGTATATACTGGGACGATCCAAATTAGTTAGTAGATCGTTCTCGACTACTGCTTGCATCACAAGCTGCAGGTGCTACTAATCACAATAACGAGATTGTATCAATTATTGAAGAACTACGTGAAGCAAATACATTACATTAACTTTAATAAAGTATATACATATGTATATAAAGAATGTCTGTTAATAAATTTGGACATTATTTAAACGATACTAGCAGCATAATTTCTTTGTAAAATGCACCTAAGCTGCTGGGGTTCTTTGTGGATTTAAACAATAACATTGATGTCCACAATTAAATGTATTTGAATTTTTATTTTTGTTTATAATTATATTCAATTGGTGTTTTTAAGTAATTAACTCTTTCAACTGATGGATGAAAGTTTCGAAAACTATAAAAATATTCTTTATAATTACGATTTTTATAATAGGCTATAGAGCTATCTAAATTAACAATACCATATTCTTGAATTAATGCCTTTTTATGTAACCGATCACGCGTAAAAATAACTCTAAAATTTTTGAGTTGCTTAGCATATTTAAATAAATCTAGATCAGTTAGTGGTCGATGGGGTAGACTATCTAAAAGTTTTTGGGAGCTGGGTTATAATAGAGACCATATCCAGATTTCGGTGTTTTAAGGTACAGACCTTTTCCCATACCAATTGATTCCATATGTCTATTATGTAGTGTAGCCTCTGCTACCTGCTGCTTTAAATTTTTTATACCACTTACAGCCTTAATAATAGCTGATCCACAGGTAGGTAACCTCCAAGTGCGAATAAAGCTCCCGTTTTAGTTTGAATTAACGGCTTTTTGTTCAATTTTAACAACAGCGTTTAAATTGTCTGGTTTTTCGTTTTTCAGGAGTTTCAAGGTATTTTTTACAGTGGTTGAAAACAATTTTGTGTCACTTGTTTTTCTCTTTTTACAGTTTCTCTTCTTAGATTTTCTACATTTAGAATTTTTAGTATTCTTCATACCTAATCAAAATTTAACTTTTGCTTTCATTGTGTTTGTTACGAACCAAGCGTGTGCTCGTTATTTTATGCCACTATCTATAGATTTTACTCGTTGCCTCTTTTTCAGCTAGTATATGATCAGCTTGATGTTTTTTTATATTATTGCTTGTTTCTGAATATGCAATATCGTGTTCTCTGCAAGCTACATCTAATAAATTTATCCCCTTGTCTCGTCTTGCTAAACGTTTTTCAAATTTTGTTTCAGGTCCACAAAACTGATAACCAGGTAAATGTAGTTCAATAGGTAATTTGTTTATTAAGTTGTTTACTTACCAATCTTACACTGATTATCTCTAGCTTATTTATTATAGTTTATAACCATGTTAATGTTCATTCTTCTTTAATATACATATACATTGTGTTATGTGTTACATACTAAAAATCAAATTTATGAGATTTCCGTATATAAGATTGAATTTATAGCTAAAACATATTAGTTATCAATATGCGACTAGTAGAGCAAGCCAAACAAATTGTTATAAGGAATGTTGACGTATCACAAGAATAGAAAACTGAAATTAAACATAACACATTATTACCCAATTCAATACGCGCACTAATTGTAGGAAAAAGGAATTAATCCTTCTTCATATTCTGAAAATGAAAAAGTTTTAAGTCCCGCTGAAGCTAATTCTAATTCCATAATAATATTTGATGACGTTATTTGTGGTAAACAAGATAATAAACGAGATTGCTTTTGAATGGGTAGACATAAGCATATTGATTGCTTGTATTTATGTCAAAAATATACAAAAACTTCCAAACATCTAACACGGGATAATGCGAACATAATATTTAAACAATGAATTTAAATGAATTTACGACATATATATAATGTCCATGTTATTGGAGATACCCTTATGTAGTTTAAAGAATTTACGGATATATGTAGTGAGTGTTGGAAAGATAAATATGGATTCGTTGTTATCAGTAAGGATGATGCGGTAAATAAGGAACAATATAGAAAAGGTTTTGATAAATTCATACAACTTTAAGTGGTTTTGTCCAGAAGCTGACCATAGCTAGAAAAAAGGAGATGCAAAGTAGATATAGACCAGATACAAACAAGATACCAGATAAAAGCAGATACAGATCAGATAAAATTAGATACAGTTAAAAGTAGATAAAAATCAGATACAGAGCAGATACAGAACAGATAAAAGCAGATAAAAATCAGATATAAAGCAGATACAAACCAGATCAATATCAGATACAAAGAAGTTCACAACCAGATACAAATTATTTCGAAATAAATAATAACAAATTATTAAACGATATTGTTAAAAAAGAACGATATTAAAGGAAAAACTAAAAAAATTTAAATTAAACGAAGTACATAGATTTCATTTATTATAAGATACATTTAAGCCTATAACCAAACCCCTAAATAAGATAATTAAAAAATGTATGATGATTATCAATCCAGTGATTTATTGAAAGATACATATACACCTACAGCCAAGCCTTTAAATAACATAATTAAAAAAGCACCTGATTACAAATCAGATTCTTTTCTATCAAATAATGATATATCGGATTCAGAGGGTTATGATAATAATATGACTAATTACATACCAATCAAAGAAAGAAAAATAGATTTACAAATAGTTAACGATGATAATGACGATGATAAGAACAACTACAAGTTAACCGAAAATTATAATAATAAGTCCTCACTAGTCAAAAATATAGAACTGCTACTGCATAATAAAAAAATAGATATGGTTTATGGATTCAACATAGATGAAAGCGGAAACTGGCGATATGCAAATAATGAACTAAATTTGAATGCATTTTTTTTTATTTATTTTATTTATCTACACCTTAATACAATTAGAAAACCATCGCATAAGAATAAAAGTATTGAAAAAGCAAAATGAAAAATAAAATCTTACTTAAACATTCAAGAAAAATAAAATTGATTCATATCGAATAAAAATTATTTGCTGGGTTTTGTATAAGCTTCTAAGCCTACTACGCTTATCGTGCTTTTGTGATTTTCAAAACTATTATTATTTGTGAGTAGTAGTGAACTACCAATAAAATTGTGAAATTTCTAAAAATTATGGACTGAAATTTTTGAAATTTTAAAATTTTGCTGAAATTTGTGAAATTAGTCTGAAATTTGAGAAATTGTTTTTTTTTGTTTACATTAGGAGTTTTTTTATTTACATTAACTGTTTTTTGTTTATATTAAGTGTATGTATGTATGTATGACCGTGGGAATTTGTGCATGGAATATTTTGTGGGAATACATTAAGGGCGTTTATAGGTTTGAGACTTTTATATGTGTATGATATCCAAATGCCGACGGGAAAACATGTTTATTTTTTTCAAATGCCGACCGGAAAATCATGGAATTGATTTTTCCTAATGCCGACGGAAAATTTGTGGGTGTGTCTAGCTGTAGGATATGAAGTCTGGCTGTGATTGTTGGAGGGCGAGATGTGTCTTGCTGTACGAATTGAAGTCTGGCTGTGCTTGGTAGACCTTAAGGCTGACCGTGATTTGGGTAGGTGAGGGTGTTTTGTAATATGTAACCGTGGGAATTCGGTGGCATTTATGCTTGTTGGAATTTAAGCCAAGCTGTGTTTGTTGGGGGGGGGGGGGGTGTATTTGAGGTAGATCGACCGGTGGAGAGCGGGGAGTTGTTGTAATATGTATCCGTGGGAATCTGTGTACATGTATGTATGTATGTCTGAAGAGTTTAAGGCTGTCTGTGATTTATGAAAGGCGAGGTGAGAGTGTTCATGTAATACGTATCCTTGCGAATCTGTGTATATGTATGTTCGTAGGAGTTTAAGGCTGATTGTGATTTGAGGTGGGGGAGGGTGTTGTTGTGATAGATAGATAGAATGTGCCTATGTGTGTGTGTATGTAGGCATGTATATGTATCAGTTCAAGGCTGTCCTTGATTTGAGGTAGGCGGGGGGTGTTATTGTAATATGTATCTATAGGAATTTGGGTGTTTATATGTCTGTAGGAATTTTTGGGAACGTATGTCTGTAGGAGTTTAAGGCTGATCGTGATTTGGATTGTCGAGATTGATCGATTGTATGTGACCTTGAGAATTTGTGTATGTATATCTGTAGGAAATTTAAGACTTATCGCGATTTATGAGGGGCGAAGTGTTCATGTAATATCTAAACGTGGCAGTTTGTGTGTATGTCTGTATGAGTTTAAGGCTGATCATGATTAATGAGAGGTGAGGTGAAGGTGTTCATGTATATGTAGCCGTATTTGTGTGTATGTATGTCTGTATGAGTTTAAGGCTGATCGTGATTTAGGTTATTGAGATTGATAGATTGTATGTTACCTTGATATTTATGCATGTATATCTGTAAGAACTTTAGGCTGACTGTGATTTGTGAGGGGAGGGGCTTTGTTGAAATAGGTTTAATTTTCCGTAGATGAATTTTAGTATGTGTGTGTGTATGTGATTTTCTCACCCTAGTATTTATATGTACATAGCAATAAAGTGTTTCTCATATGAAAATTTTCTATAAAATATTATCATATATCCGAACTTCCCTAATCCTAGTATGTTTTTTATAGTGGAGGATGAGATTGCTTTATATTTTATCAAGCTTAAATTTGTCCAGTATTAAAGTCTGTCGGTCAGAAATTTGTTTATATTTATTTGTATAAATATTAATTTCAGTTTTTGCAAAATTCTTGTGTACGATCGTGGCGATTTTGTGTGTGTATGTATGTATGCGCGATAGAGTTTGACTGGTCTGTGATAAGTTTGTTTATTTAAGTACATTTGTCTTCTTCGAATGTCGTCTTCATGCGTCAATAGCTTGAAGAACTTTTTGTATGTTTTCATAATGTAGATATGCAAGTGTGATTGATAAAATCCAATAAATACTTGAGCATGGGTAAGAAATTTGATAATATGTGTACATATTATACATATGGATATACAAATTGATTTTATGTATGTATGTATGTACATAAAAATAAGTGTGGAGCTCCCTGTTTAAATACATTTTTTTTGTCATGTGCGGTCTTTTATTGTTGTTGTAAATATTCGCCTGGTCTTTTATGTATAGATGTGAAATATCTCCATAGTTTTTTTATTTGAAATTAAAACACGTTCTTCTAATTTTTGGATGTATTTACTTAAAAGTTTGTGAGGAGTTTCTGTTTTAAGTAAAATTGAATTCCCCTCTAGTTATAGTAACTATAATAGAAATATTTAATATATTTAATTTCCATTTGTTTAAAGTTGATGTATCCTAATAGTCAACGTTAGAAATATTTCGATATAAATTTTTTTCCACCCCTCGGCTTTTTTCTTTACCTTTTACATATATTTTAGAACATCTTGCATTGGCAAATCAAAAAATATATGTACGCTTTGAAATGAAACTGATCCAGCAGTCCAGCCTAGGTGATGATAGTTTTTTGTTAAGCACTTTGCTTCTCTTTGCTTTTTATTGTTAAACATTTAACATCAAATGGTGGTTCTATAATAAAATTGTTTTACTCGTTATTGCTGAAAACATCCGCTACTTCTTCTGAAATGAAAATCATTCGAATTAGTTTTGAAACCTTACATGTCTATTAAAACCATTTTTTTCATTCATAGGTATTACTTAATTTATAAGACTTTCTATTATTCGATCATCAGTAAAAATTCAGTAGCTGAGGTCCTTGCTTGCTGTTTCAAATAAATTTTCTATATCAATTGGCCCGCTATTGAATAAAAGGAGCTTTTATCTTAAACACTGAGGCAGTTACAAGCGCTTGAAATTCTTTCAAATACGAGTAGTAGCTTTGTTGGAATCTTAGATATATATCATATAGAACTGAATAACGTCCATGTTTTAATTTTATGTTAAGATCATCATATGGATATGAGACTGAATTTAAATGTACTTTTAAATTAGTCAAATGACAATGAACAAACTTATTTTCTTCTTGAAAAGCGATCAACAGAAAACGAAGTCGTTTTCTGTGAATTTAGGTCTATCCTCTCGACGGTTCCTGTAGTATACAAGATGACTTTGCGTGTCGGAATTTCTGGCTGTCCTTTGTCTGCGTTATGGGTAATTAAATTTTAAAATTTTAATTGCCCAAATTGTGTTACTTCATAAAGTTACTATGCTTACATTAATAGGCTATATGTATATTTTATGAAGGGTGATCATCTATGCCTTTTATTTGATGATCTAGATGATATATTTTTTGTTTTTCTCGTGGTATTTAAGTTTAGCGTATTGTATACATATTTCTTCTATCTTTAAGTATGATTTGTCTTCATGTGAGACAGGCTGTATATATCAGTTGGTCACTACTTGTATCACTACTTTTTTCGATTTTACTACTTGCAATAGAGAACATTAATATAATTTTTAAATCCATTATTTTTAATGAAAAAATATAGTCACGTATAACTGTTTCCAATACGAACCACCCTAATAATTGTTTAAGGTTTCATAACGTATGTGAATTTGCTTTGCATGCAGATTCACGCAATATGAATTTCAACTTAAGTTTACCGTGTGAATTTGTATTGCAGGCAAATCTCATTTTAGTTTAGTGTAATTCTATTAGTAAGCAAAATTTATGTTTGTGAATTTTAGCATTTATTTTAGTTTGTAAGATATTTTAAGAACAGTTCATAAAAAGTACTCAATAAAACTGGCCAGTTCAATATCAAAACTGGCGACGAGGATAACAAAAAAAATTTTATTAATCAAAAAAGAGTTTGATTATTAAATTTAAATAAATTAAAAGAATAAAGACAAACAAATCAAAACGGAGTTTGAATATTAAATTAAAATAAATTAAAAGAATAAAGACAAACAAATCAAAAAAAGAGTTTGACTATTAAATTAAAATAAGTTAAAAGAATAAAGACAAACAAATTTATTTAATCAAAAAAGAGTTCGATTATTAAATTAAAATAAATTAAAAGACAAACAAATTTATTTAATCAGAAAAGATTTTGATTAATGAATTAAAACTGAAGTTGGATGAATAAACCAAAATACTCGAAAAAAAAACATGTTATGAAATTAAAATAAATGAAATACTCGTAATAGCAAAAAAAAAAAATTGTTCCGAAACAAAATGTACTATAAACACACGTAGTATAAATAACTGACATACAACGACTTGAAAATGTGTAAAGTAAATAAAATAAATACAAAGTACAAAAAAAACAAGGAAAAAATAGAAATTTCAAAACCGAGAGCAGACAAAAATTTTTTATACTAAAAAGAAGAGAAACAACTAAAGACAAAAGTGCAAATGAATTGAACTAAACAAAAGCTTGAAAAATAACTTAAAACAGCAATATCAAATAAAAATTGCAAATTCAAAGAAACTTTGGCTTTTTAAAATCCAAGCGCATTATACACGCTTAATTGAAGTTACCATCTACATAGTTGAACTCAACGATAAAGTCGAGGAAGGAAAAACAACATTGAACGAACAGTGGAATACCACATTTAATCTCCTAAAATTATAAAACACAAAGAAAGGAAGAGAAATAAGAACAGCCAAAACAGCTGCAGAAAAGTAACTCAAGTTTATTATATGTATACTAAACAATTAATATAAGCTATTAACAATTGTCAAAAATTCATTACTTGCCAAAAAATTTAAATACTAATATAATTGTTTTTTTTTTTTAAATATTTTTATTTTTTTTGTTTAAATAAATGAAGAAAATATAAAATAAATATGAACTCGAATAATATCCAGGCATTCAGTGTAGTTTTAGATTGCATTAAGAACTTAAGCACGTTAGATGGCTCCAGTAGGTACCAGCTACCTGAGTTCATTAAGCAGGTAGAAAACATCTTGCCTACTATAGAAGAGTTCGACGCTGGACATAAAAATATTTTAATGGACTATCTAAAGGGCAAAATAGTAGGACAATGTAAAGAAGCACTACATAGACAAGGAAACCCGGACAAATGAGAAGAAATTAAAGAGGTAAAAGATAATTTCGGGGAAAAAGAAAGTAGTAATAGCCTAATGGACAAACTTAAAACGTGTCGTGTGACAGAAACTATAGAAAAATTTTACATACAAATAACGGAAATGTTAAGTAGGCTACAGAACAGAAACTTAATTTTCAGGGATAACTTATACTCTACATCAGCACTAAATAGAATCGCGCTTCAAGTTTTTCGGGAAAACTTACGCGAACCAACAAAAACAATGATTTTTACAAGAAACCCCAACAGTATTGAGGAAGCATTCAAAATTATTAGAGAGACAGAACATTTATACTATGGAGTACAAAAAAATAGTAACGGATTCCAATATACTAGATATAATTATAGCTTCAATTCCAAAGATTATAGACAACACAACGATCAAAACCAAACAACAAATCGATATAATCAAAATCATCAACATTATTATGAAAATAAAAACACCCAATCAAGAATCATTAACCGACAGAACAACTTTCAATCAAGAAACACTAATAACAAGAGAAATTATCAATCAGGAAATTTTTACGGACAAAATAAAACCAATCAGGAAATATTTAAAGACAAAATAACAACCAATCGGGAAATTTTTACAGACAAAATAATAACCAATCAGGAAATTTTTACAGACAAAATAATAACAAATCAGGAAATTTTTACAGGGGTCACAACGACAAATCAGGAAAGTACCACAGGTATAACAATGACCAGTTAGATATTGGCTCTTCCAATGTAAATTTTTCGACAGAAGCTTTAAACAACTACCCTATATAATTGTTGACACCCCAGTCAGGAAATTGCGTTTTGTTGCTGACAGCGGGGCAGAATTTAGTATTATAGATAAAAGAGTGTGTTCTCCAAAGTGGAAAACACCAATATCCCTGCAGACTAAGGCCTTGGAGAAAACATTCCTTTTGCGATCGCTTTGTAGATTCCCTCTTTTCAAGGAATTTAAAATGGAAATTTTGTTATTGTGAATTTTTGGAGTGTGAATTAAGTACTGAATACGATGGATTAATAGGCAACAATATTTTACAAAATCTAAATAGTATAATCGACTTTCCGAATCGACAGCTAATCACCAGAAATGCGACTTTGCCGTTGTACATGAGTAAATATGAGGAAACTTACCACAACATGTCTTATAAAGAAAACGTCATGGATGTGGGGAATAATGAAATAGTTAGGGAAAATTTGCTTGCATTCATCAAAACAGAACACTAAATGAATTAGAAATGTCCAAATTGAGGCCCATCATGCTAAGGCATAAGGCAATATTTTATAAAGCGGAACAAAAATTGCCGTTCACGAATGACAACCTTTTTCTGAAATTTCAAGATATTTATAGAATGTACTTTGCAAATAACAAAAATCTGAGAATTTTGAGGTCTAAATTGTTGCTGGAAGATATTACAGACAAAGAAATTCTTCTAAGGAAAATTGAAACTGAACACCTTAAAAACAACCATCGTGGAATAAACGAAGTATTCACAAATTTAAAAAAGGTTTGTTTTTACCCAAACCTGCAAAAAGAGATTCAAAAATTTATAAATAACTGCGAGGTATGTAATCTTGCAAAGTTCGATAGAAGTCCACTAAAGCATGCTTTTAACGTTACAGACACTCCTAAAAGACAAAATGATATAGTACACATAGACCTTTGGTATCCGCAAAGGAACGTAATATACCTTACAAGCATAGATAAACTTACCAAATACGCCACGGCTGAAAAGCTTAAAGACAGATCCAGACAGATATTATTAACGGATTGCAAAAGCGAATTTAATACTTGGGAAGGCCAAGGCTAATCATAATGGATAATGAGTTCGACACGTTAAATACAAAACTGTTTCTTAACGACAATGGAATAGACTTTCACTTAACAACTACTTATTTGAAAACTGGGAATGCGGACGTTGAAAGACTGCACTCCACATTAAACGAACATATTAGACTGCTCAACGCCGATCCTAATAACGAGAGTGACTTGCACGGCAACGTATTTAAGGCAATATTGGCTTATAATGACACTATACATTCAACGACAAAACGTAAACCAGTTGACTTCCTTAATAACCTGATTTCAATGGACGTCTTGCAGGTTTTTGCTGGCGAGCAACATGAAGCAAAAAGAAAGAGGATCGAAGTATTAAACCAAAGAAGAGATCAAGTAGGTGATTTTTCAAATAAATTTGTAGACAACAACAGAGTTAGCAAATCTCGACCTAAACATAAAATAATTCAAAACTTTAGCACACAATGAAATTATTTATCTTCGAACGATAACAAATTTAAAAAGATATATAAAACTCAAGTGAAAAGGCGACAAAAATATCAAAATCACTAGACGAAAAATATGCAGACCGCGCTTTATACCCTTTCTTGAATGTCAACTTTTACTGAGAATTCCTTCGTTTTATCTCTCCCCCAGTTGCACTGATGATCTTTTTGCAAGTGACATTTGGAAGAAGAGGCATTATGCTGTGTGGCTTGCATGTGAATCCTGTTGGTGAACAATCGGGCTTCGCGAGAATACATCTATTTAATACGGAAATAACAAACTTAACAAATACAATTCTACATATAATAAACCAATATGAAATAGGAGACATTATTAACAAAATAGAAAACAATATAAAAAATATAGACATATATAACAGAGATATTTTAAAGAGCGAAATTCGAATCATTAAAACTAAAATAAAAAGTATTAGTCCATTAGATAATTTAAGAAGCAAAAGAGGTTTATTAAATGCTGTGGGTTCGATCTACAAATGGGGTTTTGGACTAATGGACGAGGAAGACAGACAGGAGTTTCTAGAACACCTAAGAACTACTGACGAAAACAGTCATAACGCTATACAAAACTTTAATCAACAAATTTCTATAAATAATCATCTCAATGACAGTATTACTATTCTCAAAGAAACCATAGAAAAAGACAGAACTAAAATCGAGCAATCTTTCCGTGAAATTAAGAACCATAACAGCGAAATTGTGAAACATCTTTTGTATAATGACCAAATGCTTAAATTAAGATACTTAGAAAACAAAATTAACATAATACTGGACAGTATTGCTTCAGCACGTAATGGTATAGCCCATCCAAGTATTCTAACTTCCGAGGAAAATGAAAAACTCCAGATAGATTTCATAAAGTTAAAACTGATTAGAGTGGGAATAATGTTAGATCTATCAAACTGTATAGTAATTGCAATAAAGATACCAAAAAACTATATAACTGTCGAGGTTCTCTTAGTAACCCCAATACCCAATAGAGAACACTTTCAAATTGTCCAAGCAAATGAACTAATATTTAGTAACAATAAATGAAAGACAGTATACTTACGATAAAAACCTTTTAATAAAAGAATTAAAACCTGCTACAAATTGTGTTTATCGAAACACTTGTAAACTCGAATTTAATAACAGAACTGAAGTAGAATATATAGACGATGAAACTATATTAGTTAAAAACGCAATCTCTATGAAAATAACACAAGACTGTGACAACAGAACACTTACCCTTAATGGAAACTACATTTTATCATTTGGAAATTGCAAAATAATAATCGGGGATAATGTATACTTTAATAAGAAAACTGAAATTAGAAACACTTTCTTTTATCCTACAAACAATTATAGTTTGACTGTTAATGAAACTATTAGTTTCTAGAAAATTTCAATGCCGTACTTTGAAAACATAAAAGAGATCAGGGAATTGAAGTATCATAGGAATGTATCATATGGTATCAGTACGGGTTTATTTTTATTTCTCCTCGGAATTTCGATAGCGTTGTGCCTGAGATGCAAGTATAGGAAAACCAAACGGGATGTTGGATTTAAAATCGAAATGACTTCCACTGCTGACCTTGCCAAAGTCGAAGGTGATGGAGCAGTACAGGTACCTTTAAAAACTAAATAAGATACGAATTTAAAAGTCTTGTTATGCTAATATAAGAAATTAAACATAATACGTAGTAATAATAATAAAATTATTAAGAGAAAAAAAAATCATACTTTTATTGTGAAACATAATCAAATTGGAAAAAAAAATTATAAAAATTTATTTATGCTCTATTTTTTCAAAATAATATATATTGAACTTTAAATATTATCTTTAATTAAATAATTATGTATAAAATTATACCGTTTCAACAAGGACTACAGAAACTGAGGGTGGAATAGTCACGTATAACTGTTTCCAATACGAACCACCCTAATAATTGTTTAAGGTTTCATAACGTATGTGAATTTGCTTTGCATGCAGATTCACACAATATGAATTTCAACTTAAGTTTACCGTGTGAATTTGCATTGCAGGCAAATCTCATTTTAGTTTAGTATAATTCTATTAGTAAGCAAAATTGATGTTTGTGAATTTTAGCATTTATTTTAGTTTGTAAGATATTTTAAGAACAATAATAAATAAAAAAAAAGTTAATAAAAAGTACTCAATAAAACTGGTCAGTTCAATATCAAAACTATATACATATGTGAGTGTGTACATATGCAAATGTATTCATATCAACATACATATATGCGAATATATGTATGTATGTAGAAATTAGTTTACATACAAAGAAATACATGTTTAATAAACAAGTATTGCACCAAATCGATCTTCAAAAACTCAGTCACCTCCACCATGAATTCAGCCTAGGTGTTTTCATATAGTGTCAGAAACATTCGAATATCTACGTTTGAAGGAATTTTTGCTTCAAATATTTCTACATCAGATTTGCTGGTTGACCCCTTGAAGTTATTGTTAGTGATGTAGTTTGAGTTGTATCGGATTCATATATTATGATTTCTCATTTAAAAAAGGTCCTCATCACTTTCTATCAGGTTTTTATATTTTTTGCTATATAGTGGTATTTCAGTTAAAAATCTATACTATGTATTAGAATTTCCGATTTCGCTCTTTTTATTATTTTACAAAGTAGATACATATTTATGTATTTCATTTAGCATAGAATCATAATTGAAACAATTTTAAATGTTTAGTTGAACTATAGTGAATTTTAATCAGAAATAATTTCTTAGTCGGGCTTAAGTTCAGTAATTTCAATTCTTATTGAATGAAATATTTTTTATTAATTTATGTGAGTTTCTAAAGAAGAGAAGAACAATTAAATTAGACTATAAGCTGGGGGAAATACCGATATTTTTCTGTGCAGCAACGCACTTCATCAGCACGCAAGTCTATCTACTGGGGTAGAGATTATTATTAACATCAGCTATTTAACGAAAATTTTTAATGAAATGGAATATGAGAAATATTGTGTATACAATTATTGATTTACCTTTGGTAAACACATTTGTAAGTAGTGATACTCATTCATTTTCTGTTTATCCGTTTTTTTCATTTTTATATTCAGGTTAGCACGAAGTTATGTCACTCTACCTAAGTATGTTTAACTATTCTTGCTTATATTTTACGATCATCAAATTAATTATTTTTACTTATTCGATGTACCGTCGGTACATACCAACTGATATATATAGCCTGTCTCACATGAAGACAAAGCATACTTAAAGATAGGAGAAATATGTATGCAATACGCTTAACTTAAATACCATGAGAAAAACAAAAAATATATCATCTAGATCATCAAATAAGAGGCATAGACGATCACCCTTCATAAATAAACATATAGCCTATTAATGTAAGCATAGTAACATTATGCAGTAACACAATTTGGGCAATTAAAATTTTAAAATTTAATTACCTATAACGCCGACAAAGGACAGCCAGAAATTCTGACATGCAAAGTCATCTTGTATACTACAGGAACCGTCGAGAGGATAGAATAAATTCACAGAAACCGACTTCGTTTTCTGTTGATCGCTTTTCAAGAAGAAAATAAGTTTGTTCATTTAAATTCAGTCTCATATCCATATGATGATCTTAACATAAAATTAAAACATGAACGTTATGCAGTTCTATATGATATGTATCTATATGATATGTATCTACTACTCGTATATGAAAGAAATTCAAGCGATTGTAACTGCATCAGAGTTTAAGATAAAAGCTCCTTTTATTTAATAGCGGGCCAATTGATATAGAAATTTAATTTGAAACAGCAAACAAGGACCTCAGCTACTGCATTTTTACTGATGATTGAATAATAGAAAGTCCGGAAAGTCTTATAAATTAAGTAATATGAATGAAAAAAATGGTTTTAATAGACGTGTAAGGTTTCAAAACTAAGTCGAATGATTTTCATTACAAAAAGAAGTAGCGGATGTTTTCAACAATAATGAGTATAACAATTTCATTATAAAACCACCATTTGATTTTAAATGTTTAACAATAAAAAGTACATTGACTTATGCATTTAAACATACATATGTAAAAAATGTTTATGTATAGTTATGTGCAGAAACAACATTAAATTCATTTAAGAGTCACAAAAAACATACAATTACTTGTTAAAATAAAATTATTCCTTCAATTTTTATATTTTCATCCCAAAATAAATCAAAGGAATCCTCTTTTCCCTTTTTCTTCTTACCAGCCAACAGTAATAAAAAAGGAAATTTATAGCATTTAAGAACAACAAATAAATGCACAATTTCTACACAAGGCTTGTTAAAATACAAAATTTTCCTTAAATTTTTACATTTTCATCCCAAAATAAAACAAAAGAATCGTCTTTTCCTTTTTTCTTCTTACCAGACAACAGCAATAAAAAAAGCAAATTTATAAACGTACACATAATAGCATATGTAAAATGATAAGCAACCGACATCTCAAACTAAAGACCGTGTTTATAAGTATAAAAACAAAAAAGGTTTCTATTGACTATTTCAAGTTGGTTTAAGAGACAGACAATAGACAACTATTATTAAAGAGACAAACCGACATACAAACATAAAGGCTCGTTAAACAAAAGTCATCCCTAATGTTTCATCGCATCAAGTGTGCAATGAAATTCTCTTCAACAACATTAAACATTTTTTTTATGCACTTGCATTTCACACAAAAAAAAAATCATCCCAAAATTTTTTTTCATCCCAAATTTTCATCTCTAAAATCATCATAAAAAACCATCCCAAAAATTCATCCCAAAAAGATGATTTTTTTCATCTCATACCCCAATTCCCTTTTACTGAGGAGAAATAGAAGTGTACATTATTAATTTAGATGATTTGAATTGTCCAAATATAAAAACATTGTATAGAAATAATTCCAGTATAAATATTTGTAATAATCATAGTAATAATAATAATGAGTAGTAGTGAAATGGGCATTCGGCCCCAATTAAAATTGTAAAATTTTAAAATTTTAATTACCCAAATTTTAAAATTCTTGGAAATTTGTGAAATTTGATACCTATGTGTGTGTGTGTGTGCGTGTGTGTGTTTTCGGCGGCGCTTTGATGTTTTTGTTTACATAAGGAGTTTTTTGTTTACATTAACCCTTGAGTGAACGGGTGATTTTTTTTGGGGTGACATTAATTGTGTGAACGGATGATTTTTTTGTGGGGGTGGATTAAGGGGTTTCATAAGATTAATATTTCATAAGTATACAAGTATGCCGACGGGAAAATCATGAAATGATTTTTCCTAATACCAATAGGGAAATCATGAAATGATTTTTCCTAATGCCGACGGCAATACATGATTATTTTTTCTAATGCCTACGGCAATGCATGATAATTTTTCCTAATGCCGACGGCAATACATGATTATTTTTTCTAATGCCTACGGCAATGCATACTAATTTTTCCTAATGCCGAAGGCAATACATGATTATTTTTTCTAATGCCTACGGCAATGCATGATAATTTTTCCTAATGACGACGGCAATACATGATTATTTTTTTTTCAAATGCCGACGGCAAAACATGATTATTTTTTTCAAATGCCGACGGCAATGCATGATTACTATATTTCTTAATGCCGACGGGGAAATGATTTTTCCAAAGGGAAAATTGCCAGTGTTGCCAGACTGTATAAATTTGTTATCGTAATACTATATCAGTAATATCAGAGAAAATAGATTTGATGAATACTAGGCGATTCTCATATGAATCGTGGGAACGTGTATGTGTGATTTCCTCACGCTAATAAATTGTTTATAAATAAAATAAATTGTTTATAAATAAAATAATTGAATAAATTAATTCAATTTATTTAATTATTTTATTTATTTATTTATAAAATGTTCTCATGTATGTGAACACTCTAAAATGTTCTCATGTATGTGAACCCCCTAATGCTTGTGTGTGGGTGGTCCAGCTTGATTGTCGCTGGTAATTGTATATTGTGTTTATTTGTTTAATAAATATATTTGTATGTATGTATGTATGTATGTATGTATGTATGTATGAATGTATAAATGTATGTATGCATGTATGAATGTATGATTGTATAAATGTGCGATCGTGGGAACTTGTGCGTGGAATATTTTGTGCTTGTGTAGAATACATTTATATTTTGCAACGTAGTCATTTTCTTTGTCTACGATTATTTTAAAGCAGAGGATTTTAAACTAAGTACAGTCATCAGCAGAGAAACAAAAAGTAAAAATTATGAATGCCGCAAGGCTACTGCTACTAATTTTCGTATAAATACGCCAACTTTTATAACCAACACATCAGTACTTTATTGTATTTACAAGTAGTATCATCAACAATTGTGTTAAATTCAAATAGAAAATCCATAAACTAATTAAAAATGAGTTCTTCTGGATATATGTGTAATATGTGTCATAAGGTATATAAATACCAAAAGTCCTTTTTGGACCATGTTAAAAATCATAGTGTGCAGGATCCAGAGATCGTAAGTCGGGACAGAAATCAAGAGCAACCGCAGTCATCTCTTCAAAATCATCAACAGCAGCTAAATACATTTCATCATCAGCAACAACCCTCTTTACAGTACCCCCAATATCAACTACCAATGAATCATCAACAATACGGTATGCCTAACTGTTACCCTACATCAATGTCATGGAATAATCAGTGTTTGGGATCAGGAGTACCAATGCAATATGAGTATCCAAGTTACAATTATAATCCCGTCACACCAGATAACCAAATGCAGCAGTATTCCAATTTGATGCAATGGCAACCTCTTACTTATCATCAACAAGAGCAGCAGCAGCAGCAGCAGCAACAACAACAACAACAACAAGCTCAACAACAAGGTGTGGATATCCTTGGAGGGACCTTATACAACGATGCTATGGACATAACTTTACCGGAAAGTAATGGAGAAGTAGATGTAGAAGAAATAGGAGAAGAAACTCTGCCAACTCCAATGAGTACTCCCCATGTCAGGACAGAAGAAAATAATGTGAGATATTATAAAATATCGAAAGCCTTCAAAAATCATATCGCCACATATGCAATTCTAAATAAAAAAGACCAACTTCTCTTGGAAGAGTTTATTAATGAAAACAAAAATATTTTTATGGAGAGACTTCAAATGAATTTAACTAAACATACAATAATTAAATTTCATGTGAGTATTGTGGCGGAGTATATAAAAATTGTGGGAGAGGAATTGGAGTTGTGCATAATATCACATGTAGCCAAAATGAGTTTACTGACGAAGGCAGACAATATAGAAGAAATACTACGTAAACAGGTTGAGGAGATTTCAACCAAAATGTCCGAATTTGAAGAGCGAGATTCTGGTTGGACTTTGTCACGCATAGTCCGAGCAGAAATCAACATCAACAAATCGTCGCTCGTCAAAGGCTCGAATTGGATATCCACTCCTGAAAAACTTGTAAGAAGATTTGCCTGCATCAATATTGAAAATAATGATGATGAATATTGCTTCAAGTGGTGTCTGATTGCTGCAATGGATACGACGAAACACAAACATACAGAACGTTGCAGTTCGTATTATATTCAGGACATTGCTGCAGAGACGATTGTTACGCGAAATGGTGTAGCGTTAAATTTCAAAAATTTAAGCTACCCATTAGCACTTAACAAAATCAAAGAGTTTGAGGCAAACAATCCGACTATAAGTGTGAACGTATTTGGGTATGATGAGGGAGCAGATCAGATCATTGGTCCTTATTATGTGACCAAGGACGAGAAAGTGAACCACGTCAACTTACTACTTTTAGAAAATGCTGCAGGTCATCACTACATATTGATAAAGAATATATCAAGGTAAGTTAAACAAATATACAACTTTTTTTATTTTAAGGATACAAATACTTGTTTATATACTTTATACTATGTGCATTTAACTTATAAATTTTTATTTATTTTTTATCATTCACAGGCTTTTAAGGAATCAGATAACGCAGCACCATGATAAGCTATATATCTGCAACAGTTGTCTCCAGTACACCCACATCGAAAATGGTATGACAAATCATAAGGCGGAGTGCGGTAAAATTGTTACAACTATGCCATCAGGTCCGGATGCAATTCTGAGCTTCAAGGGACATCAAAGAAAAATGGATGTACCCTTCGTGGTATATGCAGACTTCGAATGCATCTTGGAAGAAGTTAGTAATAGTGTAAGTAATAAAACTAGTCTAGTCAAAAAGCACACTCCTTGTGCATTTAGCTATTATATTAAGTGTCTCCATAGCAATAAGTTAGATAAATTAAGGATATACACAGGAACAGATGCCTCAAAAAAATTTGTATCATATTTAATTAAAGACTGTGAGGATATATACAATAGTCACTTAGTAAATAATAGACAAATGGATACTTTATCCCCTTCTGATATTTATAATTTTTATAGTGCTGTGAATTGTCATATTTGTCAAAAATTTCTAGGTAAAGATCGCGTTAGAGATCATTGTCACATTAGTGGTAAATATAGAGGTGCAGCCCACAATAACTGTAATTTAAATTACCAAATTCCCAAGTTTATACCAGTTTACTTTCACAACTACTCAAATTATGACTCACATCTTTTTATTAAAGATCTAGGTGAAATTTCAATGCAACTGAAAGTACTCCCTCTCAATAAGGAACTTTATATATCCCTCTCCCAATTTACAGAAATGAGTGATGGCCATAAGCTTGAAATAAGATTTCTTGATACAATACGCTTTATGGCTGAGAGTTTGGAATCATTAGCCTGCAATTTGTCGGATAATGATTTCAGAACTATAAGGTCCTTATTTCAGTCAGAAAAAGAATTTCAGCTTATTAAGAAAAAAGGTATTTTCCCGTATGAGTACCTAAATTCATTCCAAAAATTAGATGAGTGTCAGCTGCCTTCACGCAGTGATTTCTTTAATAAGTTGAACAATAAAGAGTGTTCTTTAGAGGAATACTCACATGCTGAAGAGGTATGGAATACTTTTGGTTGCAAAACTATGAAAGATTACATGGAACTTTACTTAAAAACAGATGTCCTCTTACTGACAGATATTTTCGAGAACTTTAGAAAAGTTTGTAAAGGTATTTATGAGCTCGATCCATGCCAATATTATACAGCACCTGGCCTTTCCTGGGATGCAATGCTCAAATACACAAAAATTGAATTAGAATTATTGACAGACATAGACATGTACAATTTTATGAAAAAAGGTATACGTGGAGGGATCGTACAGTGTAGTCAAAGATATTCGAAAGCGAATAACAAATATTTGGAAGATTTCGATAAAGAGAAGCCCTCAGAATTTCTCGTCTATTTAGACGCTAACAATTTGTATGGTTGGGCGATGTCGGAATATCTTCCTCATGGTGGCTTCAGATGGTTATCGCAAGACGAGCTGAATCTGGATCCAAACAGCATAGCTGACAATGGAACAGACGGTTATGTATATGAGGTCACGTTGGATTATCCCTCTCATTTACACGACTTGCATAATGACCTTCCTTTTTGCGCTGAAAATAAAAAAGTTATGCAAGCGAAGTATAGCAAGTTGATAACCGATTTCTCTACAAAGCAATCATACGTGATACACTTTAGAGTTCTGAAACAGTGCTTAGAATATGGCTTAGTTTTAAAGAAAACTCATCGTATTCTAGCATTTAAACAATCTCCATGGTTAAAAGACTATATTGACCTAAATACCAGACATAGGGCCACTGCTAAAAATGCTTTTGAAAAAAATTTTTTCAAACTACTTAATAATGCAGTGTATGGTAAAACCATGGAAAATGTGGATAAGAGGAGAGATGTTAAAATTGTTAATAGTTGGGAGAGAACGAATCGGAACCATTTGGGTGCCCAAGATTGGATATCAAAACCAAATTTTCA
This sequence comes from Nowickia ferox, assembly GCA_936439885.1. NCBI lineage: Eukaryota > Metazoa > Arthropoda > Insecta > Diptera > Tachinidae > Nowickia > Nowickia ferox. The sequence continues at coordinate 50,999,444 of OW387024.1, read as the reverse complement.
TAGTTTATCTATATTTTCCGAAGATCTGGTAGCAATCGAAATGACTAGAGTCAAAACCTGCTACAATAAACCAATTTACTTAGGATTTTGTGTACTCGAGCTGTCCAAATGGAAAATGTATAATTTCCATTACGGGTACATGCAACCTAAGTTTAAGACAAAACTCTCATTGAACTATATGGACACGGACTCTTTTATATATTCAATAAAAACGGACGACTTTTACGCTGACATCAAAAATGACATACAAGAACAATTTGATACATCGGACTATCCTACAGACAATATTTATAATTTTCCACTAGTAAATAAAAAAGTCATTGGTATGATGAAGGATGAAAATTGCGGTAAAATAATGACAGAATTTGTTGGGCTGCGATCAAAAATGTACTCATTCAGTGTACAAAATCAAAATGACGTTAAAAAATCGAAGGGGGTAAAGAGAGCCATATTAGATAAATATAGTTTAGCTACTTATAAAAATTGTTTATTTAATAAGACTAATGTGTATGATAATATGTTAACATTTAAATCTAAGCTACATCAGATATATACTAGTCAACTAAATAAGGTAGTCTTAAGTTATGGAGACGATAAGAGAAAAATTAGATCAAATAACATTAATACATATGCATGGTATCATTTTCGTATTAAGGAAACTAACCCTGAATACGAACTTGATATGTTGCTAGATGAGATTGCTAGAATGCAAGAAAATTGTTAAAATTAATTAATTTTTAGTTAATTTTTAAATTGTAAATAAAATCATATTCATTAAGAAAAATTGTTGTATATAAAATCCTATTCATTAAGAAAAATTGATGTATATAAAATCATATTTATTAAATAAGAAAAATTATTGTAAATAAAATCCTATTTATTTTTTAAGAAAAATTATTGTACATATCTATATGAATTTTTAAGAAAAAATTTGAAATAAAATATTGAAAAAAGAATGAAATGGTGTTTATTTCTTTATTGGCTTTACTTCGTTGGATCAAACAGTTTTTGTTTTTGCTTATATGTAAATTCTTGTTTTCATATTGCTTAAACATGCACAGTCTTGTCTTCACATAAATTAAACATGCACAATCATATTGCCTAAGTAGAGAAGGTGAAGAAAACCTAATCGTTGCGAATAAGCTGAGTGAATTTCTAATTCAAAATTCCCAATATCCTGTCTGGCAATAAATTATATTAATTACGTTTATTAAATTATGAATAAAAAGACATTAAAGAGTTTTGTAAAATATAAATGTTTGTGTTTTTATTTAATATTTTCAGTTATTTCATAAAGAAATTTAAGACATAAATGTCCACAGGTAAATGTATTAAAATTCTGATGTTGATTATAGTTGTTTCTTATATTTGTACCAAGATATTTGACTACTTCTGAAGGAGGTTGTAAGTTTCCAAAGCTGTCGAAATATTCTTTTTCATTGATGTTTTTATAATATGCTACCCAATGTGTACCAGGTCCTGTTGATACATCTAAATTGATTATTCCACATTCAATTTTCTTTGTTCGTTTTGGTAGAGTATTCAACATGAAAACACCTCTAAAATATGGAATATTTATAGAGAAACGTCTTAGGTCCACATCAGAAAGTGGTCTGTTGGGCAGCATCTCTAAGAGTTTTTTGATTCCTCTTTATGAACTAAACCATAACCCTTTTTATATGGTTTTAAGTAAAGTCCTTTTCCAACTGCTATAGATTCCATCGCTCTATTATGTCTAGTTGCTTCATCAAGTTGATTTTTAGCATTCTTTGTTGCATTTACAGCTTTAGCTATGGCAGCACCTCCAGTTGTTAGACTACCAATTGCACCCAGAGCAGTTAAAATCGGTATTAGAGGTAAAAAACCACCAATTTTTGGGACACGTATCACACGTGGTACTATAATTTGAGACTTTCTTCCTTTTAATGACTTGTTAATAGTTTTTCGTGCAATTTTAATAGCTGTGTTAATATCTAATGGTTTTTCTTTTTTTAGTATTTTTGATGCAGCTCTAACTGATGTTCTAAATAGTGTTTTAACATTTAGTTTGTTCTTTTTTTCATTTTTCTTTTTCTCCACACCCATACCAAATTTTGTTTTGGCTTTCATTGCTTTAGTAACCATATATGCAAATGATTTTTCAGCAAGACTACTATCTTTTGATAAAACTCGGTCCCAAGCGGAGTTTTCAAGTATTTTATCAGCTTTATGTCTGGTACTTAAATCTTTATTTTTGGAATAAGCAATATCGTAATTTTTACACGCAGAGTCCAATAAATTAATTCCTTCATCACCTCGATTTAAAGGTTTTTGTAGTTTTGTTCAGGTCCACAGTACTGATATCCAGGTAGATGAAGTTCAACAGGTAGAGAGTTTATTATTTTGTCTACTAGACCTCCTCCAACGACGGTGTTTTTATGACTAAAAGTTTTCTGATATCGTATAACCATATTATCTAGTTTTTTCTATATAAAAGGTAATATATATGAAATGCATTTAGTTACAAAAATGCAGTTAGTAAAACAACATAAAAATATTTTAGTTCGTAATATTGATGATTCAGCGAACATCAGTTCAAAAATAAAGCATAGTCCTCTCTTACCAAATTCTATTCGTGATCTAATAGTGGGACCATCAAATTGTGGAAAGACTAATGTTATGATTGGCTTGCTAGAAAGTCCTAATGGACTCAAGTTTGAAAACATCTATTTATACTCAAAATCTCTCTATCAACCTAAATATGAATACCTGAAGAAACTAATTTCACCAATTAAAGGTATGGGGTATTATACATTCACCGATAATGAATCAGTTATTCCACCTGACGAAGCTAAAACTAATTCAATTATGATATTTGATGATGTTGCATGTGAAAAGCAGAATAATATACGTACATATTTTTGTATGGGGCGACATAGGGATGTTGATTCATTCTACCTGTGTCAAACATATACCAGAATTCCCAAGCATTTAATAAGAGACAATGCAAATGTTATTATAATGTTTAAGCAAGATGAGACAAATATGAAGCATGTTTATAAGGATCATGTTGCCAGCGATATGAGCTATGAAAAGTTTCAAGAAATTTGTCGAGAATGTTGGAAGGATAAATATGGATTTTTGATGATAAGCAAAGATAACGAATTAAACGATGGTCGCTACAGAAAGCAATTTGACTATTTCATAACTATATAAGCTACTACTCATAAAAATTACCTCTAGTTATTAATCTAACTTTAAACTTGATACATCTATTTGATATAACCTCATCTGTTACCTGATAAGCTGATCTGAAAACCAGACCAGGTCCTGATAAGCTGATCTGAAAACCAGACCAGGTCCTGATAAGCTGATCTGAAAACCAGACCAGGTCCTGATAAGCTGATCTGAAAACCAGACCAGGTCCTAATAAGCTGATCTGAAAACCAGATCAGGTCCTGATAAGCTGATCTGAAAACCAGATCAGGTCCTGATAAGCTGATCTGAAAACCAGACCAGGTCCTGATAAGCTGATCTGAAAACCAGACCAAGTCCTAATAAGCTGATCTGAAAACCAGACCAGGTCCTAATAAGCTGATCTGAAAACCAGATCAGGTCCTAATAAGCTGATCTGAAAACCAGATCAGGTCCTGATAACCTGATCTGAAAACCAGATCAGGTCCTGATAAGCTGATCTGAAAACCAGATCAGGTCCTGATAAGCTGATCTGAAAACCAGATCAGGTCCTGATAAGCTGATCTGAAAACCAGACCAGGTCCTGATAAGCTGATCTGAAAACCAAACCAGGTCCTGATAAGCTGATACCTGATCTAATAGCTGATACCTCTTATTTGCTAAACATGGATGAGAAAATTTTAAAACAGTTGGTGTTGACAAGAAATGTCTTGAAGAAAAAGCTTCGTAGTATAAAAACTGGTGAAATAGATACACGTGAACAACTAAGAGATACATTTAAACCTATAACAGATCCACTCAAAGAATTCATAAATAGTTCTAAAAATATTAAAAGAATTCCCATAAAAGAAGAAAGTAAAATGAAGACAGAAGTTGAAAATAATACAAGTTTTAAACCTGAAAAAACATCAGTCAAGATAGAGACAAGTACACCAAAGAAACTAGCAGAAGGAACAATATTCGATAATACCATCTTATTTAATGATGCTAATACTGTGAATGATGACGATGATGAAGATGATTTTTACTCACAGACTTCCAATACAGAAGATACTTATACTGACTTATCAGCCTTGGAAGGAAGAAATGAATTAGATACAAACTATGGTCCACATAAAGATTTCAATAATGAATGGAAATTTGGTGATAGTGACCTCAAACTTAATGAAGATAAAATACAAGTTGGTGGTCAAATATGGGCTCTAACACCAGGACTATTTTCTCTAATGTTTCATAAAATACCAAAAAATTATGATAAATTTGAACTCGAAATCTATAAAAAGATTTTAATTACTACTAATGCATATAGAAGGGACTATAAAGCTGATGGTCAAATTAAGGGTACTAGAGGATATAAATACAAACATATTATTAAGAAATTTATTGACGAGAAAAACCAGAAGAATTTAAACGAATCAACAGGATCTAAGTCAAAAGGTAGTTATTTAGGTGATGGAATGATGGAATTTAACGTTCATAAGCCAAACTATATATACTGGGACGATCCAAATGAGTTAGTAGATCGTCTTCGACTACTGCTTGCATCACAAGGTGCAGGTCATACTAATCACAATAACGAGATTGTATCAATTATTGAAGAACTACGTGAAGCAAATATAATACATTAACTTTAATAAAGTATATAAAGCATGTCTCTTGATAAATTTGGCCACTATTTAAACGATACTAGCAGCATAATTTCTTTGAAAAATGCACCTAAACTGCTGGGGTTCTTTATGGATACGAACAACAACATTGATGTCCAAAACAAAAGAATCAAAAATGTTGCAAAAGCTTTGGAGGAAAACGATGTTATCAATAAATTGTTTCTGCAAACTCAAATCGAAAAATTAGAAGAGAAATTATTAACATACTTTAAGGAAGATAATACTATAATTCGAGAAGATATTCAAATGCAAATTGAGGAGCTACAACGCGAAATAAAATTAGATATAGAAGAAAATTATAAAATTCAAAAAGACATTCTACAAATTAAAACATTCTTTGAAGAACAAATTGAACAGCTTAATGAGAAAATTTATAGATTGGAAAATTACATGTTTGTATCAATAGCTGAAAGTGCGTCAAGTAGATCACAACACTCTCCAAAAGATCTTTAAAACAACTTAATGTCTTCAAAAAGAAATTTAGTAAACGAACTGCATAAGCAAGCTCGAAAAGTTTTTATGCGTCGTAGAGTTGTAATGAAAGGAATAGATGATCTTTGGCAAGCTGATTTAGTTGAAATGGGAATCTATTCTAGAGAAAACAGAAATTATCGATTTTTGTTAACTGTAATTGACACATTTTCAAAATTTGCATGGGCAGTACCACTAAAAACTAAAACTGCACTCGAAACAACCAAGGCGATGGAAAATATTTTTGAATTAGGACGAGTACCAAAAAACTTACAAACAGATGATGGTAAAGAATTTTTCAACAAACACTTTGGAAAATTAATGGATAAATACAACATTAATCACTACTCAACATATAGCAGTATGAAAGCATCAATAGTAGAACGATTTAACAGAACGTTGAAAGGAATGATGTGGAAAGAATTTAGCTTTAATGGTTCATATAAGTGGATTGATATATACAAAGATTTAATTAATATATACAATAGAAAAGTTCATCGCACCATTAAAATGTCTCCGATTAAAGTCAACTCAACAAATGAGCAAAAGCTACTAAATACAGTATACAGTCATTTGAAGATGTACAAAATGTCGAAATTTAATGTTGGAGATCATGTACGCATAAGCAAATATAAACATACATTTGAAAAAGGTTATACTCCAAATTGGACTACAGAAATTTTCACAATTACAAGAGTTCAAAATACAAATCCTACAACATTCATATTAGAAGATTATCTTGGTAATCCTATTAAAGGTGGATTCTATACTGAAGAACTTTCGAAAACTAGATATCCAAATACATATCTAGTTGAAAAGGTTCTTAAAACTAAAGGAAAGGAGGCATACGTTAAATGGTTGGGATTTTCTAATCAACACAATTCTTGGATAAGTAAGAACGAAATATTATAGCTGAATACCATCATCAACAACAATAGCAGTAATATTAATAAACTAATGTTAATTTTAAAATAAGAAAATGAAATAAATATGTAAATCATGCTTATAAACCATATGTTGTACTAAACTTTATTTAATTGTAATCAGACAGTTATAATGTCAATAACACTTACTCTGAGCTCTAACTCATCAGAATTATCTGCTAGTTACTTTCCTCCTATTGAATTACATGGTGCATATGAGTGTGCTCTAACTGATTTTCATTCATACAACAGCATTCCAAATGTAGACACCTACAACAATATGTTTCATATAGGGGAACATACAATTGAAATACCAATTGGATCTTACGAATTGAATGATATTGTAGATTTTATACAAGAGCAATACAGAAGACTCTGTCCAGAAAATAAGATTTTTATTGAAGCCAATAACAATACAATGCAAGTTAATGTTAATAGTTTCAAAGATCCTGTATATTTTAATAAAGACAACACAATTGGAAAACTTTTAGGATTCAATAGCAAAATCCTAACACCAAACAAATATTATTACTCAGATCTTCCAGTTAATATTTTTAAAGTGAATCTCTTGCGAATTGAAAGTAGTATCGCTATTAACACATATATGAATAACTCCAAATCGCATACACTTCATGAATTTCCGATTAATGTGCCTCCGGCTATAAAATAGATGAGGTTCCAAGAAATCTCATCTATTTACCTGTGAACACCAGAGAGATAAGTTCACTAGCGCTGCGAGTAGTTGATCAACACGGTGATTTAATTAATTTTCGAGGAGAGGAAATTACAATACGAATACATTTGAGGTCAACTAAATAATGCTAATATACAACACAAATACATTGAAAAATAAAGCAGTAACAACAACAACAAGAACATTAAAGCGACCACTTCAACAGAAAGCACTAACAACATCAAATAAAAATTTTCTAAAGTCCTTGAATTTTAAATTGAAGACAAAATGAGTTCAATAATAGATGTCTTAGATAAACCTTTCTCTGATGAGAATATAATCAAAAAGGACTATCATACATATGTACCATACTTACAATCTTACAACAATAATGATGAAATCAGAATTTCAATACAAAATCAAGATTTATACGTGCTACCCAGTGAGAGCTACATTTATGTAGAGGGGTTTGTTGCCGATGATAATAGCCCTAAATCTTCTTCTTCTTCAGAGAACTTTAAATTAAAAAACAACTTTGTAGCATATCTATTTGATTAAATTCGCTATGAGCTCAATGGAATTGAAATTGATCATACAAGATATTTAGGAGCCACGAGCACCATAAAGAACTTGGTTTCTCTATCACCAAACGAAAGCAATGTGATGCAAAATGCCGGATGGAACAAAATTGACGATGTCACTCTTGCAAATGGATTTTTCAATTTCTATGTACCTCTAAAAATGCTTCTAGGATTCGCTGAAGACTACAACAAAGTTATATTAAATGGAAAACATGAACTGATACTCTTGCGCAATAAGAACGACGAAGATCTTGTACGCTCAAGTGTTTCTACTGAAAAAGCTAAACTTACAATTTCACTCATCTCATGGAGAATACCTCATGTTCAATTATCTGACCTTAGCAAATTGAATATGATTAAAATTATTAACAATGGTGCTTCTATACCTATGGCATTTCGCAGTTGGGATTGTCATATTAATCCACAATTAAATACAGGAACTAGCCATATTTGGAATGTTAAACTGGCTGCAAATAGAGAACGCCCCCGTTTTGTGTTGATCGCTTTTCAACAAGAAAATAAGTTTGTTCATTGTGATTTGACTAATTTAAAAGTACATTTAAATTCAGTCTCATACCCGTATGATGATCTAAACATAAAGTTCAAAAATGAACGTTATGCAATTCTATATGATATGTATCTAAGATTCCAACAAAGCTACTATATGAAAGAATCTCAACCGCTTCTAACTGCATCAGAGTTTAAGATAAAAGCTCCTATTATTGTAGTAGATGTCAGTCATCAGAATGAATCACTCAATAATGGACCGATTGATATAAAAATAGAATTTGAAACAGCAACTAATATTGCAGCAAAGACATCAGCTTACTGCATTCTTATTCATGATCGTATAATAGAATATATACCCATCAAAGGACAAGTTCGAAAAGTGTTATAAATTTAATAACATGGAAAATAACATAATTTTTATAGACGTACAAGGTTTCAAAACTAATTCAAACGATTTCATCGCAAAAGAAGTAGCGATTGTTTTCAACAATTATGAATATAACAACTTCATTATAAAACCACCATTTGATTTTAAATGCTTATCAATAAAAAAGCAAAGAGAAGCAAAGTGGCTAACAAAAAACTATCATCACCTAAGCTGGACTGCTGGATCAGTTTCATTTCATAGCGTTTGCAATTTTTTAAAAGCCAACGTAAGATGTTCTAAAATTTACGTAAAAGGTGAAGAAAAAAGACTATGGTTGGAAAAAATTTTACACCGAAAAATTTCTAACGTTGAGGATATAGGCTGCATCAACTTTAAACAAATGGAAATCAAGTATCCAGAATATTTTTATTGTAATTATCATAAATTTGGTGTATGCGCATTAAAAAATTCTATTTTACTAACAAAAGAAATGTCTTGCTTTAAATGATATTTTTACTTTTTAAAATATTAATGTATGTATTATTATAAAATTTTATAAAATTTTTAACAATAAATGTATACAAAATAAAAGAATGTACAAGTGTTTTCTTATTTCAAATACAAACTACATAAAGGGAATAGAAGGAAGTGGGGAGGAGGAGAAGTTAACTTTTTTGCTTACTTGCAAATTTTTACTTTTTGTTTCTCTGCTGATGACTGTACTTAGTTGAAAATCCTCTGCTTTAAAAGAATTGAAGACAAAGAAAATGACTACGTTGCAAAATATAAATGTATTCTACACAAGCACAAAATATTCCACGCACAAGTTCCCACGATCGCACATTTATACATTCATACATTCATTTATACATTCATACATGCATACATACATTTATACATTCATACATACATACATACAAATATATTTATTAAACAAATAAACACAATATACAATTACCATCGACAATCAAGCTGGACCACCCACACACAAGCATTAGGGGGTTCACATACATGAGAACATTTTAGGGGTGTTCACATACATGAGAACATTTTATAAATAAATAAATAAAATAATTAAATAAATTAAATTAATTTATTTAATTATTTTATTTATAAACAATTTATTTTATTTATAAACAATTTATTAGCGTGAGGAAATCACACATACACGTTCCCACGATTCATATGAGAATCGCCTAGTATTCATCAAATCTATTTTCTCTGATATTACTGATATAGTATTACGATAACAAATTTATACAGTCTGGCAACACTGGCAATTTTCCCTTTGGAAAAATCATTTTCCCGTCGGCATTAAGAAATATAGTAATCATGCATTGCCGTCGGCATTTGAAAAAAATAATCATGTTTTGCCGTAGGCATTAGGAAAAATTATCATGTTTTGCCGTCGGCATTAGGAAAAATAATCATGTATTGCCGTCGGCATTACGAAAAATAATCATGCATTGCCGTAGGCATTAGGAAAAATTATAATGTTTTGCCGTCGGCATTAGGAAAAATAATCATGTATTGCCGTCGGCATTACGAAAAATCATTTCATGATTTCCCTATTGGTATTAGGAAAAATCATTTCATGATTTTCCCGTCGGCATACTTGTATACTTATGAAATATTAATCTTATGAAACCCCTTAATCCACCCCCACAAAAAAATCACCCGTTCACACAATTAATGTCACCCCAAAAAAAATCACCCGTTCACTCAAGGGTTAATGTAAACAAAAAACTCCTTATGTAAACAAAAACATCAAAGCGCCGCCGAAAACACACACACACACATAGGTATCAAATTTCACAAATTTCCAAGAATTTTAAAATTTGGGTAATTAAAATTTTAAAATTTTACAATTTTAATTACCCAAATTTCACAATTTCAGCCACAATTTAACAATTTCAGCCACAATTTAACAAGTTTAATTGCCCCCGTACCGGCAATTCCCTACTACTATAATGCTAATCAAATATGTGCTGAAAAGAATGCTATTTTACTCAGAAATTTTGTTAAAGAAAGCCTCGTCGTCGTCAGTCTATAAAATCAGTTAAAGATAATAATATTATTTTCAGTTGATTATTAATCCTTATACAGTGTACACTGCTACCGCTACTACTACTTCTACTACAATTTAACTCAAAATGTTGTCTTCAGCTGAATTGGAAGAATTATTAATAAAACATAGTGATCAGATTGATGAGGAGCACATACATTTATTTCTTAAACTTATAAATGAATTAAGAGTTTATAATAATGTAAACACTCCATTTAAATGTATAAATAATAACATACATACATATTATTGTGAAAATTATTATTCATTTAACATTTCTCGATATCAATCATTTTATGAAAAGTATTTGTTAGCACTTAAACTTTTTAATCTTTATAGACGTATTTTTAATTGTCAAACTATTAAGCCTGAAAAGAAAATGTCTAATAAAAATTAAAAAAAGAATACAATTTTGTTTTATTTATTTATGTATTTATTTATTTTTTATATTTTAAAACCCATTTTTTCTTATATTACTTCTTATTCACTAGTTAGATTTATTATACTACAACGTAGACTTTTAATTAATAATCTTTCAACTCTATAATACGTTAAAATAGGTTGTCTACAGATAGGGCATATGGTTTTATTATACTCACTAAGGCACTTATAACAATAATAATGACTACAATTTCACTCGACATTTTTCAATCAAAACTATTATATGTTTGAGAAATTGAAATCCTAACACCCTCTATTTATACTATATTTTCATAAAATCATATTCCTATACAGTCATAAACCTATTTTTTCAATAATTGTAGAATTACAAAAGAAATCTAAATTTACCGTTTTCTATACCATTTTTTCCGTATAGCGAAAAAATTCATCATCAAAAATATATTTTTACAATAATTGCAGAACCACAAACAAGTTTAAATATACCTTTTTCTATTACATTCCATTTTTTCCGTATAGCGAAAAAATTCGTCATCAAAACTATATTTTTACAATAATTGCAGAACCACAAACAAGTTTAAATATACCTTTTTTTCTATTACATTTTTTTCTTCTAACTAAAAGCACTAAACTAAATATTTCATACATTGAAAAATTCGTCATCAAAACTATATTTTTACAATAATTGCAGAACCACAAACAAGTTTAAATATACCTTTTTCTATTACATTTTTTTCTTCTAACTAAAAGCACTAAACTAAATATTTCATACATTGAAAAATTCGTCATCAAAACTATATTTTTACAATAATTGCAGAACCACAAACAAGTTTAAATATACCTGTTTTTCAGATCAGCTTATCAGGTATCAGATCAGGTTATCAGGCAGCTGGTCTTGTTTTCAGATCAGCTTATCAGGTTTCAGATTATTTTATTAGGTAGCTGATCTGTTTTTCAGATCACGTTATCAGGTATCAGATCAGGTTATCAGGTAGCTGGTCTGGTTTTCACATCAGCTTAGCAGGTATCAGATCAGGCATCAGATTAGCTTATTAGGTAGCTGGTCTGGTTTTCAGATCAGCTTATCAGGTATCAGATCAGGTTATCAAGCAGCTGGTCTGGTTTTCAGATCAGCTTAATAGGTATAAGATTAGCTTATTAGGTAGCTGGTCTGGTTTTCAGATCAGCTTATCACGTATCAGATCAGGTTATCAGGCAGCTGGTCTGGTTTTCAGATCAGGTTATCAGGTATCAGATCAGGTTATCAGGAGTTGTTCTGATTTTTATATCGGGTTATCTGGTTAAGATTGGGTTAGCGTGGGTGATCAGGTTACAAGTAGCTGGTCATTTATAACATTTAGATGAATAAAGTTTAAGGTCAGATAAAATACGAAAAAGTAAACTTTCATGTACTCAAATTGTTTTCTATAACGATCATCGTTTAATTCAATGTTTTTGCTTATAAGCAAAAATCCATGTTTATCCTTCCAACATGCTTTTTAGTTTTCTCATCTTACTTAAACATTATAATTACATTAGCATTCTCTAGTATCAAATGTTTAGAGATTATGGTATAAGTTTGGTATAAGTAGAATGTATCAACATTATTATATCACCATATTCAAAACTATGCTTCTCACACGCAACATCGTTAAATTTCATATTTGAATTACTTTTAGCTTCGTTAGGAGAAATAACAGATTCATTATCTGTAAATGCGTAATATCCCATTTCTTTAATTGATGAAATTAATTTCTTCAGGTATTATAGAGTTTTGAGAATAAATAGATGTTTCAAACTTTAGGCTATTAGGACTATCTGCAAGCCAATTATAACATTATTTTTTCACAATTTGACAAACCAACTATTGTGGCGCGAATAGCATTTGCTAGGAAGTAACTTCATTTTTGAATTAACGTTTGATATTTGATCGAAATTTCATACCAAGTTATTTTTAGGTTGTTTTACTGAGTATCAAATAAATTTACAGAAAAAATTATGCAAGCATGCCAGTAGTAGTGAACTGGCGGTTCTGGCGCCGATTAAAATTGTGAAATTTTGCTGAAATTTGAGAAATTTGGGTGAAATTTCCAAGAATTCTTTAAAATTTTGCTGAAATTTGTGAAATTTGTCTGAAATTTGAGAAATTGTGTTTTCGGTGCGCTTTGATATTTTTTTTTGTTTACATTAAGTTTTTTTGTTTACATTAACTGCTTTTTGTTTATATGAAGTGTATGTATGTTTGTATGTATGTAGGTACGACCGTGGGAACTTGTGCGCGGAATATTTTGTGGGAATACATTAAGGGGGTTTATAGGTTTGAAGCTTTTATATGTATATGATTTTCAAATGCCGACGGGAAAACATGTTTATTTTTTTCAAATGCCGACGGGAAAACATGTTTATTTTTTTCCAAATGTCGATAGGAAAATCATGGAAATGATTTTTCCTAATGCCGACGGAAAATTTGTGGGTGTGTATAGCTGTAGGAATTGAAGTCTGGCTGTTCTTGGTGGAGGGCAGGGTGTGTCAAGATTGTGAGACCTTAAGCCTGACCGTGATTTGGGTAGGTGAGGGTGTTTTGTAATATGTAACAGTGGGAATTCGGTGGCGTTAGTAGATTAGTAATGGGGACAATAGTCCAAGTTTGGGAATTCAAAACCGGGGAAAAAAGATAAATACTGGCAACCCTGTTGCATATGGGGGATTTCGGGGATTCATGCTGAGATTTTCTTAGCTATGTGTGTGTGTGTCAAAGTTTAATTATCTGTTTATATGTATGTATGTATGTATATACATATTTGTGTGTACAGCTCTTGTTGTGTTGTAGAGAAACTTTGTGCTTACAGTGGATTTATGGTTGGATCTGTGAGTGGTTGTATATGTGTATTTATGTGTGTGTGTAGATGTGTGCGTTTTTGTATTTACTTGCATGTTTGCCAGTATCCACTACTTTTGTTGTAGTGAGAGACAAACATTATACCCTGTATGAAATGCTGATGTTGAAAATGTACTGACTCCCTTTTGACTTTGTAACCAGTACTACTCTATAATTATTCCTCATGCAATGCTTCGTGCTATAGACACAGACTAGACATAGTGACTACTTAGTTCTTATGGGAAAATGGAGACATACCAACCAGACAGTTAGTTACTGGTACATTTCTATAATTTAGGTACATACAAATGTATGCATATTGACAAGTTGTTGACAGTTCCACAACAAATACGTCATACCTGTTTCCTCTCTTTCTTTTATACTGACGGATAGAAGAAAACTTATTATACTACAATTGTCACTAGAATTTTGGTGTTGACACAAAGGCACTTGGTCCCAGTCTGACTGCAGGCTAGTAACAAGGAATCTGTGTGTTTATATGTATGTAGTGATCGTTATTTGATTGATTTTGGTTTGCTCCTCTGAGTTTTCGTTGCTTTGCGTATGTATGATTATTATTGTATGTATACATTTATTTTTGGGGTCTCTGGGGAAATAATATAAAAGCTGTAGGTAGTGGCAACGCTGATAGATGTTTGGAATGGATTGGGGGATAGGGAATGCGTTTGGTAATGTATGTATGCAAGTTTATGTTGGTGGATTAATGTATGTGATCGTATCTATTTTTGCTTTGAAAAATATCATTAATTTAATTAATTAATTTGTGAGAATTATATCAACACTTCTTCATACATATGTGTATATATGTTTTCTACGCTATTGACATTGCTATTCTTATGGAGATAAAAAAATATTGTATTGGCATAGGTTTTATATGTACAAGTGCATTTCAGATATTAAATATTTTAATTCCCATCAGGTTGACAAGCAGAGTTTTATGAATAGGGGTAATTATATTTTTATTTTAGTATATTTTACTTTAGCAAAAACTTATAGCAGGACCTGCACTCACGTGCCCCGATTCTCATATGAATTGTGGGGATGTGTGTATGTGTGTGTATACGAATTTCATCATATGTCGTAATACCATCAGAGAAATTAGATTTGATGACTACTATGCGATTCTCATGTAAAGTATATAAGTAGAAAAAATAATGTAGATTCTCATCAGTATACTTTGAAATCTCAACAATTCACCACCTATTTTCCAAACCAAATTTTTAAAGTGTTTGAAAACAAAAAAAAAAACTACAAAAGTGCTAAAACTAATTATTGTTTGATATACATATACATATACATATACATATACATATACATATACATATACATATACATATACATATACATATACATATACATATACATATACATATACATATACATATACATATACATATACATATACATATACATATACATATACATATACATATACATATACATATACATATACATATACATATACATATACATATACATATACATATACATATACATATACATATACATATACATATACATATACATATACATATACATATACATATACATATACATATACATATACATATACATATACATATACATATACATATACATATACATATACATATACATATACATATACATATACATATACATATACATATACATATACATATACATATACATATACATATACATATACATATACATATACATATACATATACATATACATATACATATACATATACATATACATATACATATACATATACATATACATATACATATACATATACATATACATATACATATACATATACATATACATATACATATACATATACATATACATATACATATACATATACATATACATATACATATACATATACATATACATATACATATACATATACATATACATATACATATACATATACATATACATATACATATACATATACATATACATATACATATACATATACATATACATATACATATACATATACATATACATATACATATACATATACATATACATATACATATACATATACATATACATATACATATACATATACATATACATATACATATACATATACATATACATATACATATACATATACATATACATATACATATACATATACATATACATATACATATACATATACATATACATATACATATACATATACATATACATATACATATACATATACATATACATATACATATACATATACATATACATATACATATACATATACATATACATATACATATACATATACATATACATATACATATACATATACATATACATATACATATACATATACATATACATATACATATACATATACATATACATATACATATACATATACATATACATATACATATACATATACATATACATATACATATACATATACATATACATATACATATACATATACATATACACATATACATATACATATACATATACATATACATATACATATACATATACATATACATATACATATACATATACATATACATATACATATACATATACATATACATATACATATACATATACATATACATATACATATACATATACATATACATATACATATACATATACATATACATATACATATACATATACATATACATATACATATACATATACATATACATATACATATACATATACATATACATATACATATACATATACATATACATATACATATACATATACATATACATATACATATACATATACATATACATATACATATACATATACATATACATATACATACTACATATACATATACATATACATATACATATACATATACATATACATATACATATACATATACATATACATATACATATACATATACATATACATATACATATACATATACATATACATATACATATACATATACATATACATATACATATACATATACATATACATATACATATACATATACATATACATATACATATACATATACATATACATATACATATACATATACATATACATATACATATACATATACATATACATATACATATACATATACATATACATATACATATACATATACATATACATATACATATACATATACATATACATATACATATACATATACATATACATATACATATACATATACATATACATATACATATACATATACATATACATATACATATACATATACATATACATATACATATACATATACATATACATATACATATACATATACATATACATATACATATACATATACATATACATATACATATACATATACATATACATATACATATACATATACATATACATATACATATACATATACATATACATATACATATACATATACATATACATATACATATACATATACATATACATATACATATACATATACATATACATATACATATACATATACATATACATATACATATACATATACATATACATATACATATACATATACATATACATATACATATACATATACATATACATATACATATACATATACATATACATATACATATACATATACATATACATATACATATACATATACATATACATATACATATACATATACATATACATATACATATACATATACATATACATATACATATACATATACATATACATATACATATACATATACATATACATATACATATACATATACATATACATATACATATACATATACATATACATATACATATACATATACATATACATATACATATACATATACATATACATATACATATACATATACATATACATATACATATACATATACATATACATATACATATACATATACATATACATATACATATACATATACATATACATATACATATACATATACATATACATATACATATACATATACATATACATATACATATACATATACATATACATATACATATACATATACATATACATATACATATACATATACATATACATATACATATACATATACATATACATATACATATACATATACATATACATATACATATACATATACATATACATATACATATACATATACATATACATATACATATACATATACATATACATATACATATACATATACATATACATATACATATACATATACATATACATATACATATACATATACATATACATATACATATACATATACATATACATATACATATACATATACATATACATATACATATACATATACATATACATATACATATACATATACATATACATATACATATACATATACATATACATATACATATACATATACATATACATATACATATACATATACATATACATATACATATACATATACATATACATATACATATACATATACATATACATATACATATACATATACATATACATATACATATACATATACATATACATATACATATACATATACATATACATATACATATACATATACATATACATATACATATACATATACATATACATATACATATACATATACATATACATATACATATACATATACATATACATATACATATACATATACATATACATATACATATACATATACATATACATATACATATACATATACATATACATATACATATACATATACATATACATATACATATACATATACATATACATATACATATACATATACATATACATATACATATACATATACATATACATATACATATACATATACATATACATATACATATACATATACATATACATATACATATACATATACATATACATATACATATACATATACATATACATATACATATACATATACATATACATATACATATACATATACATATACATATACATATACATATACATATACATATACATATACATATACATATACATATACATATACATATACATATACATATACATATACATATACATATACATATACATATACATATACATATACATATACATATACATATACATATACATATACATATACATATACATATACATATACATATACATATACATATACATATACATATACATATACATATACATATACATATACATATACATATACATATACATATACATATACATATACATATACATATACATATACATATACATATATATATGCCATGTGCGATATCTGGGAACATTTTTCTTGTACTGTGATATTTTCGGGAACATTTGATTGTTTTAAGGACCGGTCTCAAATATATCATATATCTAGTGCCTTCTTTGGGAACATGTAAATTTTTTGTATATTTTTAAAAAAAATTTAATTTTGCCATGGAACGATTGCGCAACGTGAATTAATTGTTTGCAATAAATCGATATGGATATATATGCACTTTTATAGTATTAATTTTAGCAAAAAAAAATTAGTTTTGGAAAAAAATATTGCCAGACTTTCATGGTAATTATTTATTTTTTATTGCGTTGAATTTCTTCTCTCATGATTTGACGCCGGTAAAAAGTACTGATATGGAAGACTTTGATGTTTATATATTTCTTTTTGGAAAAGTAGTATGTCAAAATTTATAAGAAAAATAAGAATTTTGCAAATTGTGCAAAAACATATTTTTATATGCTCTGAAAATTTGTCAAATCAAATTATATGATTGATCGGTGCTCAACGCATAAAAAGTGTATAAACTGAAGGTGTTTTTCAGGAAAATCGTGCCCAAAATGGAACAGGTCATGTGTTTGATAAGAAAATTGTGTGTGATATATTTAAAACTTAAGGTAAATAAGATCAGTTGTTTCGAAAACAAAGTGATTGAAAGCGGTTCCTACGAAACTTATAACACCTCTCTTTTTAGGTCGGTGGCTAATAAATGACAAGCTAAACTTGAAAGTGATTATGTCGATCCTCTAATAAATGAATGTTCCCGAAAATATCGCAGCATAAAAAAATGTCGTCAGATAGCGCAAATGGACTAAAAATGGAATAAAAACATGTACCAAAAGAAAAAAATTGTGAAAAACAGACTTCCAAAAAATTACTTAAAAAGATTCTTTGTTTTTACTACTTATATACCCTTTTCCAAAAAGCATCAAATTGTAAAAATATCAGTTGTTGTCATTAAAAAGTGATCAAAAGCTGTTCCTAGCAAACTTGTAACACCCCTTTTCCAAAGTGTCAAAATGTATTCCTGCAATTTGGACACTGTGGAAAATCGATTATATAGGAGTTAAATCGAAGGGTTTTTCTTTATAGTAATTTTTTAAAGTTTATTTTTAACAATTTATTTTAAACAATAACTTTTTGGAAGTAAAAATTAACTTAAATGTGTTTCTATAAAATTTCTTTTATTATATAAAAGTTGGAACATCATCCGTTTTTATAAAAAATCAAATCTTCTGATAAAGCAAATGGCATTCAACAACAAACGATCCGCTCTTCTAATCAAATTATCTGTTGCCCTGTAGGGCATAGAAATATATTAAGAACTGCATTTTTAATGTTTTTTTAACTGAAATTATATATTATTTATGTCCAAATACTTTTTTATTCATGTTCGCAGGCTACATATGTACTTATACATACATACTGTTAGTCAGAAGTAGAAAGACCCTTACTCCAATTATTGTTACTTTACAGAAGGTAAAAACATAATAGAAATTGTACAACTGCTTGTAAAATCGTTATTTTTTTAATATTGCAATAAATTTTGGCGACGAGGTGTATTTTTGTGATGTATTGGAACCACTGAGACTATATTTCGTAAAAAAAACAAGTAAGGGCCTTTTACTTGTGACCACAGATATGTAGTACATGCATACGTATGTATATTTTCCATATTTGAAAAAAAAAATTATATAAAAAAATTCAAATAAAATACTAAATGCATTTTAGAAATCGGTTTTGCTGCGTGAAGTTTTTTGAACAAATTTAAACAAAAACAGTTTTTTTTATTATAAAAACAACATTGACCGTACCCTTGGGAGAATTACGTCCAAGAAAAATAAAAATATTATGTCTAGTTATTTATTTAATTACAAGAGTTTTTCTCTCTTAAAAGTTGAGGGTGTACGAATATGAATTTTGTATACTGTACATACTTACTTTCCTTTCATACTTATGATTTTTGCATCCGATGTCGACCTAGCAATTTTTTAGCTAGTTTTTAGCAATTTTATTGTCTACGTTTAGCGGTTATTGCTGAAGGAATTCTGTCATCAATGCTTAGCATATTTGACGAATAAGCCAACAATATTTGATTTAATATATTAAACAATTATACACCAATAAGTTTTTTTGAAATTTGTTTCTTTTATTTATTTTTATATCAGAGAAAATGCATACTGGATTTTTTAAAACTTTACAGGAAAAAAATGGTTTTAAAAATAAACATATTAGTGCATAAGGAATATTTAAAACGAGCAATAAGTATGTATCTATTATGTTTGTTCAATGCATATGCATGCAAAAAATAGATTTTTTTTAGTACCTATCTTCAATTCAATATTTTTGTTGCAATGCAAAAAAAATTAATTTTGTATGCATACATATATGTATATGTATGGCTCATTTACCCAAACAACGCAATGTCATAACTCAGAAAACGAGTTTGAAGTTTTCAATTTACACACAACTTAGTAGAAAAAGAAAGTTTTATTTTTCTCACAACAGTTGAGTAATCAGGATATGTCTATGAAGTTTTTACACAAAATGAAGAATGATGATATGAGGATTAATTCTGCATCGCTAACATAAAAATTAAAATTTTTGAGTTATGACGTTCTTTGAGTAAATGAGCTGTAAGCACATCTAAATATTTGTTCACGATCTTTATCCAAAATATAAGGATATGCATATTGACTCACCATACATATGGAGAAAAAAACTGGTTTAAAAAATAAACATTTTAGTGCATAAATAAGAGCAATAAATATGTATTGTGATTTTGCAATGCATACATATAGCACACTAAATCATAAACAGTCACAACTCAAAATCATCGAAGTGGTTTTGTTTTTTTATAAACCATTTAATTGAGCAAATCTTTAACGGTCGCGACAATTTCTTTTGCAATACAGTCTTCTTGAAATATGTAAACAACCGTTATGCTTATTTTTATTTTACATACTTGCGTCATTTGTACAGTATCAACAGTTGTTTGCCACTACTCAGCATCTGAAATTTTTTGAGTTGTGACTCTTTATGATTTAGTGTGCGATATGTTCATCCAAAAAATCAATTTGTTAAAGATTTTTTTTTGTACATTTCTTCAATTGAATATTTAACATTTGTTGCAAAAAAATATTTAATTTTACATACATACATACATACTTTTTACATCTAAATATTTTTTCACGATCCTTAGTCAAAATACAAGGATATGTATACTGACCTACCATAAATATGGAGGTATAAAATTTTTATTCCATATATGCCCCCCGACATTTCATGACTTTTATGATCACCTTTTCCGCCATATGTTATGTACCAATAAGTGAGTATTTTATTTACTAAATGTTGTTATGTGAAATTTAATTGTTATTACAAATCAACCGAAAAACTGAACAAAAATTCACGATATGCAGAGGAAATATGAAACAAAAATTTCATTTTATTAGCCAAAGAAAAAGTAATATTTAAAGAAAATTTTACATTTAGTCAAATAACCTTCATAATATACTTTTAATTATGTAGATTGCATTGAATTTTATATGACGATATTAACATACATACAATATCAATTGCTACACTGCAATACAATTTTATAATTTAAAGTACAGAGAAAAAACTTTATTGACAAAGTAAATAATTTGTTTTTGTATATAACACTATGAAACAAATGAAGACTTCTAGAAAAGCACATGGACTGTACATACGTAGGTTCGATATTACTACCAAAGGCTAATAAAACCCTATACTCAGTAGGGTGAGTTTGGTGACAAATTTTTTTATAGGCCATGAGATTGGTGATAAATCTGTGCCTCCGATGCCAACAGTGCTAGCAGCGCGACGTGAAGCATCTTTAAATTTTAAACCCAAATTAGCTGCAGGATTTTTTAACGTCTTTTGCAATTCCTTCAAATAAGACCCAGCGTACTGTATACCATTTAGTGCACACAAATATTTGTAGAGATTCATCGCATACATACCAGGCAGCCTCAGAAGCGAAAACTTTCGATATGGCTGTTTCCAAGTAATAATCTTGACTACCAGACTACATGTTCTGTGATATCTGGAAGGCCATTGATTCTGTGGCATATTGTATCATACTCCTTTTGACAAATATTTCCGGGGCACAAGAATATACTTTAAGTTTTTTTCAAAACTATGTGCGGCTGTTAATATGAGCGACAGCCTTTTAATTGCAATGTTTCATTTTACCAGCTGGAGTAGCGCCCATGCCGAACCTACATTATTCAAAATACTTGTGGCCACTTTAAAGCCTTCACCTTCCTTTCCCAAGACATTTGTAATAGGGATTTTAACATCTTCGAAACACACCCCTGTAGTATTGGATCATTTAATACCCATTTTCTTTGCAGAAGGTCCTTTAGTGACACCACCGAACGATCTCTCTAAAATGAACGCAGTCACTTTGTCTTTCTTTTCGCCAGTGTCAGTTCGGGCAAATACAGTGAAAATACTTATTTGCAATACTACCATTGGAAACCCAAATTTTGGAGCCATTCAGTACATAGTACATCGGCAGTTTTGATAACCCTGCATTTAATGGAACCAGCATCCAACAGTTAAAGCAAATACATCATATACCTTTCTTGTAAATACTTGAGGCAGATATTTGGCTTTCTGTGTGCCATACAACAAAATACCCTTGATATCAATGCTTTTATCAGCTCCAAGTTTAATGCCCACACCCAAATCGTTTGCACCAAGAATTTGACGAAGCCTGCCGTACTGTGTGTTGTTCAATCAAAAGCCTCCAACTTCGCTTGGAACTTGCATTGGAAAAACTCCAAATTCCCATAAGTGATCAACGATTAGTAAATTTTTATCACTTTTGGCAGGGTAGTTAACATCAACAAAGAATGTTTCAATTGGATCAATAAATAGCGTAACCGGCAGGGCTGCCAGAAGATTTTGATGAAACATCAGCACTTTTTTGAGAAATCATCGGCATTTTCGGCATATTAATTTCAAAAATCGGCAAGAAAATCGGCATGAATTTTTCATTGATTTTTTTTTAATAATGCATAGTTATTACATTTATTATTATATGTTTTAATATATTATTTAACGCGTGTCAAAATGAATAGGTATGAATTTAAAAAATGTAGACTTCAACCACATTTTCCAAAAGCTTACAAAACAAACAAAAATACAAACTTTCAATCATAGTTGGCGTATTTGCATTGATAGTTGGCTAAGAAACTTTTTCAAAAACAGAAAATAATATTATTTAGCATGTGTTGCTTGTTTTGTTTTGTTAAAACAGCCTCCTCAACACATTCATATTCGTGATTGTTTTCTTTTTCTACTAGAAGAATAATTTAAATTAAGAATAAACATATGAAGCAAAACATTCTTAAGCTTACCAATATCTTTATTTTGCAAATATCTTGAAATTTTTTGTAAATATGTAAATTGCTTTCATTTTAAATTTTCCTGAATAATTAGTATGCGTATTTGTCATGTTTTAGACACCAGTACCTCGTTTCTGTATTTTTCGCATCGTAAAATTTCTCACATGAAGTGTGAAACACAAAATTTCATCGCTTCTCGATTTGTGAAAAAAAACTGTTTCTGTATTTGAATACGAAAACAGACAACACTGATTCTGCTTATACTGGAATATTTCCAATAATCGAGTGTCAAATGAAAACAAAATGTCATAAAAATATTATTTCAATAACGAAAAAAAAATATTTACAAGAGAAAGAAAATAAAATAATGAAGAAGAATATAAAATGAATGTAAAGTGCTTGTAAAACGTTTTTCTATAAACTGTCTCTACATAAGACAATTACACACAAAAAAATTTAAATAAATGTCGAGTTTTTAATATTTTTAGTATTTTAATCTAACAATTTATTGCATATCTTTTCAGCTCTTTTATTTTCCATATTTTACACAAAAAATAAAAACTTCATATGTTTTTGTACACATTTGGTTATTCTCGCACCAATTTAAAATGCGAGTTGTTTTGACAGTTCTTACGAGAAACTTTTCACAAAATATTGTTACAGAAACTCTTTTTCTCACATCCTTCCAATAATTATTGGAAATTTATTTAAGTGACAGATAGTTCCCGCAAAGTAAAGATACAGAAAGACTTATGTGATAAAAGCCATTTTGTGTTTGAATTTACACTGTTTTTGTTACGATTCCCTCGTTTCATGCGTGAAATTTTACGATGCGAGAAATACAGAAACGAGCTACAGACAGCCTGTTTGTTCAATTTTCGTTATTGTTTTAATGCAGCGAATGAAATAACAAAACAGAATTGAAGTAACTTTTCGGTACAAGCAAGAATGTACCACTCTTCTTTCTTCTTTCCTATATCTTCCATAAAATTAGACTTGCTTTAAGAAAAACTGCCATGTTTATAACATGATTAACACTTCCAAATCACAAAAATGTGGTTTGAAAACGAAGTTGACGTGTTTTCAGTTGGTTTGATCAAAATCGGCATTTTTTTACCTAAAATCGGCAAATCGGCATTTGTTGCTTTTTTAATGCAAAAATCGGCAAAATGCCGAAAAATCGGCACTTATGGCAGCCCTGGTCACCGGTGCTCAAGGCCAGCGATGCCAACTTGGTGCTTTTGGCAATATTTTTAGTGCTTTTTGAAGACTCAAAACGCCAAATTTTGAGCGTTAGTGCCAAACTAAGAAAAAACACTAGGTAGTGCTTTAAACATATTTTTGTATTATATCTTAAAATTAGCCCTAATCAGTCAACGATTTTATGTACTTTATTTTTAAATCTTATTTAAGCACAAAATTAATTTTTTCACCCCAAAATTAAATGAAACTTAAATTTGTGCATTAAAATGTTGTTTAAGTTTTACAAACATAACATATGTTTTGTGCTTGTGTGTTTTTTGAATGCAACTACATGAACATCATGTGGCCGTAATAAAAAGAATTTCGTTTAATTTTCGCAAATGTACATACATGTATCACATATTTTCACATACTGAAATATATAAATATAAAAATACATTCCGATGCTCTTTTTGTATCATAAAATGTGTTTTTCGCTATTTAACTTTTCTGCAAATTGATAATTCATCTTTTTTTATTTATATTGAACAGCTGTTCTTTGGAAAGCTTTTCATAATATATGGAAATCTTGTAGTGCTACCGTACTTTCAACTTAATTTGATAATAACTTTAAATCGCCACTGAAAGTAATAAGAGTGTATTTAAATACATTTTAAGTTTTTATGAAAATTAACTTAAACTATGTTTAAGTTTTCACTGATTTATTAGCCATTACTTTAATAAAAACTTCAAAATGATACTATTGCCGAAATAGAGAATAGCTTAGAAAATATTAAACAATCACTATTTTTTCACATAAGTGTTTTTTACGCTTTTTAGATCTCAAAATTACGCTTTTTAGTGCTCTTATTAAAATTTGATGAGCTTTTAGAGCCCCAAAAGTTGGCATCACTGCTCAAGGCATATCAAATCAGTGTTGTCAGATTTATTTTGAGCCTTGTCGCCAAATGACTTGTCTAATATCGCCAAATATCGCCAATATAATAAAACATTAAATTATAGCTACAAAAATATTTTTTCATTATGTAATTATATTACAAATATTTTTAAATTTTAAATTCAGCAGGTAACGTCTATCGTAAAACATAAAAATTATACTATATAAGAAAAATTAAGAAAAGTGTTTACATTAACATATAAATAGTGGAGTACAAAAAATAATTAAAAATAACTTATTCCAAAAATTTTATCCGAATAGGATAAATTGAACTTGAACAGCAAGATAAAAATCATTATACATATAAATCTTGTGATAAAACTGAAGTAACATTTACTTAAATGTGTATTTAAGTACACATATCATGTCGTTGAAGTGGTAAGTACCATCAGAATCGTTGTATTCATACACTCTAGTGCCAGCCATACACAACACAAGTTCACTGCACACGTCTGGCACTGCACAGTGCGTCTGTGTAGTATATGGGGGTGGTTGTGCTATTTACGTAATTACCTAACTAAATATCAAAATGATTTTGATATTTTCTCAAGTTTGTAAAACTGTACAGTGAACTTGTGTAGTATATGTTGCAAACGCTCATTTGTGTCGTGAATTTTTAAGAGTTCAAAACTAGAAATGAGCGCCGAAAAAATATTCTGGACAGTGGTCCTAGAATTATACAAAGAATCGCCTGCATTATGGAGCATTAAAATAAAAACTGCACAGTTTACTTATATAGTGTGTGTCACAAGCTTATTTTACTCAGTGCCACACTTGAGCACTGAACTTGTGTAGCATAGGCGAGAACTCGTGCAGGCTTTTTGGTGCTTCATTATCAAAATGTTGGTTCTAATTAATAAAAGAAAGTTTTCCCACTGTTTTATAAACACCAAATGAGATTTTGTGGGCCTTATTTTTTAAACTTCTTGAATTTCAGAAAATTTTGTTTGAGATAAACATTTAGAATTTCATGCACGAAATATTTTATGTTGTAAAAAAAAATCTTTACAAAAAAAATTTCATGTTTTTAACATTATTCTATTTTATTGAAATCGTAAATATATCGCCAAAAATATCACCAAGGAGTTCAAATATCGCCAAGTAAATCGCCAATCGTCAATTTTCATCGCCAAAAATAAATTTTCGTCGCCACGTTTGGCGAGATATCGCCATATCTGACAACACTGTATCAAATTAATATAGCGTCTATACCAAGGCATATTTAATACAGCTACACGCATTAGGTGCAACTCTGTGTTTCTCACATAGTTTTACAAAGTAATTGCCAAAAAATTGTATGCATCAAACAAGGCATAAAAGTAATTGTCAAATGAATTCTTCGTTATAAACGTGTAAACAAAAAATCTGCGGGTGAGCAATATGCCTGATGCATGTACCTGTTTGATATGCCTTGGTCTATACCTGCGTTTAAATTAATAATAATGTGTGTTTTATAAAAATTTTGGCATTTCCTTAATACATCGTGTATAACTAAAATATTTCCGCTTTTTTTTATCAAAAAATATTAATTTTCACCTTGTCAAACAAAATTTTCCTCACTTATCTATGTATGTGTACGTTTTTTGATATGTGATATCATAACATAGCGTCTATACTTGATATTAACTCTGATATAATATGAGAGAAAACGTCGGCAGAATGAGAGGAGAAATATATATATATTCATATTAATATCTATGTAGGGGAAAACGTACTCTTGTATCATAATATTTCATAATTATCCAGCAGCCGTGCACTAAACATCTTCGTCTATTTTAATAATAATGTGTGTTTTACAAAAATTTTGGCATTTCCTTAATAATTGTGTATAATTAAAATATTTCCGCATTTGTTATATCAAAAAATATTAATTTTCGCTTTACACACAAAATTCACCTCACTTATCTATGTATGTGTACGTTTTTTGACAGTTGATATCATAATATTGTTTTCTAAATATATATTATGAAAACAATATTATAATATCTGATATAATATTAACATATGGTCTACACCTAACATAATATGTAAGATAAGAGCGTCAAATTCAATCGCAGAGAGAATTATGTTACGTAGACTTCAAATTAGTGTTATCGCAATCTTATAAGATTATTTATGAGAGCGTTGTTATAAAAAATCTTATAACAACAATCTTATGAGATGAACTGTCAAAAAGCACACATACATGAAAATAATTTAGTATGCATGTGTGAGTGTTTATTAAAATAAATGGAAAACAATGTTTTGGACAAAATTCTGGGATTTTATATGCTTAAATGTGTTTAGTTGATTTATAAATTAAAATTTGTGTGAAAAAGTGAAAATAAAATAACTAATTATACAAATGTAAGACATGTTAACTCGATGAGAATTTGCATAAAATGAAATGTTATAAGAAAACGAAATTTACGTTGTCCTCCTGTATGAGATGGAGAGAAATATCGGCATTTTATTTTTGTTATTCTGCCGACTTTCTCTCACATATTATGTCAGAGTTAATCGCAGTTGTAGACGCTATGTAATATACTACTAATATTGCAGTCCACACGTAATATGATTCTCTCTGCTATGAAATTTGACGTTTGCTGATAGAAATATATTTAATATTATATCAGGTATAGACGCAATGTAATATCGTTTTCTAAATATATATTATGAAAACAATATTATAATATCTGATATAATATTAACATTGCGTCAATACCTGATATAATATTAAATATATTTCTATCAGCAAACGTCAAATTTCATAGCAGAGAGAATCATATTACGTGTGGACTGCAATATTAGTATTATATTAATATTATATTATTGTTTTCATAATATATATTTAGAAAACAATATTATGATACCAACTGTCAAAAACATACATACATACATAGATACGAGAAGAGAATTTTGTATATTAAAGTGAAAATATATGTATTTTTCAGTTTCATCAAAACTTTATGTTAGATGTAAATGTAGTATTAAAAAAAAAGTATGGTGGCACACAAACACTAGCACGTATGGCAACATTCACTATGTATTTAGTTTAACATAGGGTTATCACGTTAACACAGCTAAATATTATACAAATGTCAAAATCTATATAACATCAACGTACATTAGATGAATTTTGACAACACTTTTTGACTATAGTTATTATAGTTAAGCAATTAAATGAATTTGTTTACCCAAGCCATTTTTATAACGGAATCTAAAACGGTTTTATCATGCAAGCTTATTTTATTTCTAAAAGACGTCTTTTATTCCCTGGCGTCATATTAAATTAAGCAGCCGTAAAGAAAAGTTCATGCAGCGCGTGTTTAAACTATAAATGTTAATAAGTATTTTATCAATTATACTACTTGCAAGCACAAGTTTTAAGTGTTTTTTTACTTAAATTCTAAATCTTGATTTCCCCGCAAAGTATACATATATACAACATTTACATACATATTTGTAATTTTTGTAACTTCAAGCCGGAATTAAAAAGGTAAAGTATTAAAAAGCTACATTGTGCATAGTCTCTAAATTGTGCATTGTCTTTATGTAAATACCGCTTTGGTGGCGTGATTAAGACAATTATCGCATTAAGTTCTTGAGCCTATATATCGATGGTCACACGTAGAAAAGATCTATCTCACATTTTTATGAAATTGAGTTTTTTGGTGATTCCAATACATTTCGCACAAATACATTTCGTCACAAAAACTTATTGCGATAGTGTATAAATTACTTTTACAAACAGTTGTACAAAGCGGTTTGTACAAACAGTTGTAATGTTTCTATTATATTTTCCCTGCTCCTGTAAAGTTGCCATTATTTGAGTTAGGGTCTTTCTACTTCTGACCAACGATATTGTACATGACATGTAAGTATAAAGCCATTTGCGTATGTGGATATTATGTCACGCGGCATCATTGTTTTAAATAAATAGCGGCATGAATATTATGAATAGAATTCCGCAAGAAATTTCCCCCTTCTCCAATCAGATTTTTTTATTGCTATTGTTTGAATTTTATTCATAATTGCCGTCAGTAGTTTTGTCCTAAAATCCAATTGCGGCACATGTAGCTGAAGCAGCCATATTTGAAGAAGAAACACATGTGAAAATATTTGGTTGTTTACATGCACAGATATTACCAGTACACGGCATGTAGCAAATGCACAATGTACAAAAGCTACATTTCCTACATGCCGTGCATTAATAACATTTCTAGATGTATTTTCAAGAAATTTATTATTTGACATATTGTCAGAAGTGTACATACAATAATTGAAATTTATTTGCTGGTGGTTTAGAATGTCTATATACTTATTTCATTCGCGCTTCAACCAAATCATCAGTAGACTTCAACCACAAGTTTTGAACAGTCACAAACCTCTTACTTTATTCACAGACTTTCAAAAACTATTTGAGAATTCACAAATTATAATATTTTTGAAAATCACAAAAGAAAAAATTAGTTTAGTAGGCTTTGACAATATGTCAAATAATAAATTTGACATATTGAATATATATTATTTGCTGGGTTTTGTATCAGTTTCAAAGCCTACTAAACTTATTTTTTCTTTTGTGATTTTCAAAAATATTATAATTTGTGAATTCTCAAATAGTTTTTGAAAGTCTGTGAATAAAGTAAGAGGTTTGTGACTGTTCAAAACTTGTGGTTGAAGTCTACTGATGATTTGGTTGAAGCGCGAATGAAATAGGTATATAGACATGCTAAACCACCAGCAAATAAATTTCAATTATTTCTAGATTTAGACATTCAAATGTTTACACATGTGCTTACTCTTCAAATATATCCGCTTCAGCTACTTGTGTCACATTTGGATTAGAGGATAAAAATGCTATTAAAATGTTACAGCAGAGCCACATGCGCATGTGGTTTTTTACATGCCCTGCTCTGCATGTTTTACAAAAATTACTGTTTCAGATTGTGAATAAGTGCTATTTCTTTGTGGATTTTTTTTAACATACTAGATAACCATATACATACATACGCGCTTACAAAAAGGTAAATTATTTTAAACCAAATAAAATTTGGTTTTAAATCTAGTTCAGTGAAGCACCTTTAAAAAAAATTGTACGTATAAGAGAAGTTTCAATAGTAAACCAATACTGGGGGCTTACTCTGTAATTCGAAAAGAAAGAAAATGCTTTCGAATTTACATGTTATAAGCATACAAATTCTTTCGTTTCGAATTACAGAGTAGACCCCCTGATTCTGTATTGACTTTGTCACTAGTAATACTGCTTTACTAAACTATTTGTTCCAAAATTTGCAATTTGTGGTGTGAGTTAAGATTTTGAAATCCGTATTAATAAAATTTACTTTCCAGATGTTTTCCTTAATAAAGTTTCACAACGAAAAATACTACGTTGTGCCATTTAAAAATGTTCAAGAGGGTGTGAACAATACTACATGTACAGTGAAATTCAAAGGGGGAAACTATTCAGCATTCCTTATCAAAAAAAATGGTAAGTGTAACCTAGAAAATTATTGTTATTGACATTTTTAAAATTAATTGATTGGTTAGAAGAAATAAAATGTTTGATTATTATTTTATTTTACGGCCTGGCCCACGGTGTTGATAAGAAGTTTTCTATCGCCTACTTATGTATATTCAAAACAAAAACAATTTTTGTTTGTTTTATTGTTGTTTTCAATGAAATTAACCTGTTTAACCTTTAATCGAAAAAAGCCAATTTTAAATTAACCGATCAGTTTATCGGGTAGTAATTAACCGGTTCACCGATTAACGGTTAACCGAATGAATACCCTAGTAATTAGTGGTTACGCTATTTTACGCTTGTGTGGCACATGGCATACAGATGTAAGCCCGGTCTTAGTATAATGATACTGTATGGAAACTTTGTTGAATAACTGTGTATACAGTGGTTCAAAAGCACAATCGTACATGTATAACGTTAGTATAACTTTTCAAAGGACAAATTCACTTACATAATTTGAATGAAAAAACTTTTTTAATTTTTACAAAGTATCATTTATTTTCATACATGAAATACCGAAGTATATTTATTTGACATAAAGTCTTTATTTATTTAATTTGAAAATTTTGTTTGTTGGCTAAAATCAAAAATTTTTTGGGTTGAAGTCTACTGATGAGTTCCAAAAAGCGGAAACGAAATGCATATAGACAATCGCTTAACCATAAAAACAAGCAAAATTTTCAAAGTATCATTTATTTTATGATGTATTTAAATTTAATTTATAGTCAGCAAATTTCATTAACAAATATGCAAACAAACAAAATCAAAGATTTCATGTCAAATCGAATAATAGTACAGTACTAAGCCATTTCAAAATAAACTACAAAACTTATGATTTGAAGAGAAGTATACATAAATCCCTCTGTTACAGCAGTAATAATACTCTTAAATAAAATACTTATAATATAGTTTGTGATGGAAGAACTGGAAATGCCAAGAAGGTCTGTTCTACAAATCCCGACATGTCAAATCATTGCTTTTTTAAATTTCACGATTTATAGCGATGAAAGTTGGAATAAAATATTCTATTATACATAACGTGACCAAATGGTTTTTGCGAAAAGCGGGATTTTGAAGAAAATACCGCGAAAAAATGGGATTTTAAAATAAATACTTTTTACACAGTTTCGTAGTGCTTAGAGAACACAGTTTTCAACTCAAAAGGAACGCTTTTAAATAAACAAATATATATCGTAGGCTTAGAGTGTAAACCTGCTAAATCCACTTTTTATAAATTATGATATTTTAATGCCTTGATATTAAATGCCATTTTATGTATTACTGTGCATTTAACGTCTAATGTTCTTTTGTTTTGTTAATTTTGTCTTTGGATTGTTTACTTCTACACTGACGATTTGAACAAACAGCTGAACTAATTAAATAAAGCAAGTAAAACGCATGAGTTATAGAACATGTAGAAACGAGTTTGGCGATTTACAACTCACATGCGATTTCAAAACCATGCGAGTGTCAGAACATACCTGTATCTTAAAAACACTTTGCAAATGGATCATCATCCATTGCACACCATAAGGCCAATTAAATTCGCTTCTGCTATCGCCTTATAAAATAATTTCGCTTTAATTTCATGTTTCAGTTGTCATGCCCAAAAAACGCTTACAACTTTTACACTAAAAAAATACTTAGGAAAATCAACAGAACACGTTGGTCTAAGTTTTAACTAATTTTATTGCAAAATATAAAAATCGAAAAGTATTCGACTCAGCCGGTTTTTAAATTAAAAAAAGCCGGACTATTCGACATTCGAAAAATCAACATTTTGAAAAAACCGACAACCGTATTCTCTGTTAATCAGTGTATTGATCTTGCTGATTTGCCCAAAGGGTATTACTGATGGTCTAGAATGAGCAATAGGCTATTAATTTAATTAATTAATTTTGAAATGCCTAAGGTTGTAGTGGTACTTCCCATTTAGAAGCAACGTTTATTTCAGATAATAATAATATAAATAATGGTGCAAAAAGTGTGCCACCTCCTAAGTAAATTAAATATTAATTTTTCACGTTATAATTCAATTTATTACACTATTACTAGGTGAAAAACAAAAGCTGCTCGAATTAAAACGGAAAAAGGAAGAACAATTATCGAATTTGAAAAAAAATGAAAATGATTTGAAGCAAAACAAACGATATATACAAAACTCAACTCCAGCCGTTCACTTATCCTCATATAATAATGATACAATAAACTCTCATATAAATATTAATAACCCTCCGAGCAATTCTTCATCGTCTTTGCAACAAGTTTCATCGTCCTTCTTGAACGACACTGCAAATGTAGCCGAGAAAAGTAACATTTCCAAAACACATGATGTGATTTTAGCAGCTATCTCTCCTTTAAATAATACCATGGAGAAAACGGTAAACTATTCTCTAAATAAAAAAAAGCAACCGAGCAGTTCTTCGTCGACTATTGGGCAAATAGCAAAAGAATTACCGCAATCGTCTACCGTCTTCAAAACCAATTCAAGAGTATACCTTAACAGTACCACATTGTCAGAAATTAGCTTTATACCACAAACGTCCACTAATATAGCTTCAGAACACGTACAAGATCTTCTAGAGAGTTCTATAGAAAAAAATTTCGGTATCGATTCTGTACATGTGCCGCACTATACAGAAGAAGTCGTTATTCCTTATTTTAGGTCCTCAGATCAAACTGAAATAGAATTGCCAGAAACGTCAGCCTATTCAAATAGTACTGAAACACTACATAAAAATAACATTTCCAATATACTTGATGCGGTTTCACCAGCAATGTTTCCCTCAAATAATGCCAGAGACGAGACGGTAAACTCTTCTCTAAATAACAATAAGCAACCGATCAATTCTTCGTTGACTATTGATCTAATAGAAAAAGAATTGCCACAAGCACCTACGTTTTCCAATAACACTTCAAGAATACACCATAACACTACCACATTATCTGAAGTTAGTGTAAGCCTACAAACGTTCACTGACATAGGTTCAGAATATATACCAGACGCATCGGCTCTAGAAACCTCTATAGAAAAAAATTGCAGCATCGATGCCGTAGATATGCCTATAAATATTGAAGAAGTTGTGGTTCCTTATTCTAAATCATCAAAAAAACATTTTTGTATATTTTGCAAAACACTTCAGTGCAAAATCGCCAGGCATTTATTTAGCAAACATATGAATGAAAACGACGTTAGAAGGGCTTCAGGTTTGCCTAAAAAAGACAAAGAACGATTAAAAATTATTGACAATCTAAGAAAAAAAGGAGATTTTTTACACAACACATCAGCGAACTACAACAGCGGAGTGTTAATTGTAAGCCGACAACAGCAAAGTATATGCAAAAACAAGGTTGATGATTACGTATGTTGCA
Source organism: Nowickia ferox (assembly GCA_936439885.1). Classification (NCBI taxonomy): domain Eukaryota; kingdom Metazoa; phylum Arthropoda; class Insecta; order Diptera; family Tachinidae; genus Nowickia; species Nowickia ferox. The sequence continues at coordinate 50,964,104 of OW387024.1, read as the reverse complement.
AGCATTGTAAAGGATTTTTTTCTAAGCGAGCCAGTCGATATCACATTTCCTTGTGTGGTAAGTCTAAGGGAAAACGAAGCAATTTTATTGAAAGTCGTCAATTGACGCAATATATACATCCGGCTGCTAATCACATTCTGAGAACTAAAATTTTCCCAATTCTACGCAATGATGAAGCGGTGCAATCAATAAGGTACGATGAACTCGCTATAAAATTTGGAAACAGAGAAGCTGAAAAATATATACAACATCAACATGACATGATAAGGGCTCATTTAAGATTGCTTGGTCGCTTCACAATACAAATGAAAAAAAGCGATCCAAGTATTCATGAATTGAAAGACATTTTCAAACCACACATGTTCGATAAATGCATCACTGCTTTGAGAATTGTTGCAAATTGGGACGAAACTTCTGTTCTTTTTAAAACTCCTGCTGTAGCACAAAACCTGACATGCTTGATAAAGAAATGCGGGAAAATGCAGGCAGCTGAATGTATTAAAACAGGACGAGCCGATCTCAAAACAGAGGTAGACAACTTTTTGTTACTATGGGATAATGAGATTCCTACTTTAATAAACAAAAAAGCTGTAGAAGACCTTTCCAATAACAAAAGAATTAAAAAAGTTGTTTTACCTTCTATAGAAGATATAAAAAAGCTAAATTGTTATTTAAAAGAAAAAATAATTAATTGCTTAGAAAATCTTTCTAATACATTTTGTATCACCACTTGGACGGAATTAACTCAGGCAACGCTAATATTTGTCCAAATATTTAACCGAAGAAGAGCTGGTGAAATAGAAAGACTCACTATAGAAAACTTTGAAACGAAGGAGATTATTACAGATAATATTGACAATAACATATTAAAGAATATTTCAAAAGATACAATTAAGTTTGCAAAGCAATATACAAGAATAACATTGCGTGGAAAGTTGGGTAGAACGGTAAGCGTTCTCCTATGTCCTTTATGCTCAACAGCGATTGAAACTATTTTAAAATACAGACGTAAGGCAGGGATAACAAGTGAAAACCACTTTATCTTCAGCAAACAAACTTCTTCTTCATTATCGAAGCAATACCATCGGGCATGTGTTTTAATAAAAATGTTTTCCCAGGAGTGTGGTGCAAAAATTCCACAAAGCCTTCGAGGGACAACATTAAGGAAGCGCATCTTTACAAAATATTGAGGAGGCATCTGTAGACAAACTTGCAAACTTTATGGGCCACCATAAGGACATCCACAAAAGTATCTACAGAATGTCTGTACCGCTTGCAGAAATTACGTGTGTTTCTAAATTATTAAAAGCTGCTGCCGGGGATGAAATAGAGGATGAAGTAGAAGATGATAGTGATGAAAATGAAGATAAAGACGGAGAAGAAGAAGGTATCATAAATGAAAGCAAAAACTCGACATCATCTTCGGGTAAAAAACGAAGAAGCAGTAAGTTTATACAGTAAAATATATGGAATTTTTCTTTATAATTTGGTTTAAAACCAATCCTACAAATCACACATGTTTACAGTACATCGCGTTTCATAAAAACTTTAGCAGTCACCGACTTCGTATATTATGCAAATTTAAAGTATATAAATAGAATTTTTTATCAGCTCTAGTTCTCGAGATATACCGTTATGCCAAAAATTAAGGCACTTGCAGGACATATATTATCAAACTTGAGAAGGCCATCCTGTATTATTCAGCTAAGAAAAAATTCAAAATTCTTTAGTCCTTTCAAATATTTTGGGTATTCACAAGGGTGTCTTAAGTGTCCTAAGTGTCATAATGTCTTAACATTTTAACATAGTTTAAAAAAATTGTTGTTGTGGCTCAAACAAAAAGGTCATAAAGTAATAAGACTTTCTCAGCTATGTTTATTGTTTGTCATAACTACATGTAGAAATGCGTGAGAGCTTACCAAAAGAATTGAGAGAGAGTAAGCATGTACAAAGGTGCCAAAACCAAAATACAAATAAGTACAATATTTATAATTGTAAATTAAAAGGAGTTACTCACAGCAGTCAGATTTTCTCATTTTATTACTTTAAAACGTGCTAATTTATGAGTACCATTTGAATACCCCAATTATTTCTAAATATGCACAGCAGCTTCGGCGGTATCGTAAAAAGTTGAGCAAAAAAAATTATTTTATTAAATTTAAATTTTTAAATTTTATTTTTTAACATTTCTGTTTTTAAAACTTCATAACAAAAGAAAGATACATCACCAGGCCAGTCTTTTGACGTAGCTAAATATATTCCAAAAGATTGAGCCATTTTCCACTGACAGAACAAAACTGTTAGAAATTTAAATTCCCATGCAACAGTAACAGTACATCTGTTGCTTCAAAGCTTATTTTTTATGAATATATATGTATTTTTCAGTTCTCTTCTCAAATTTTTAATAATATTCAAAGTTGTGCAACCATTTCAATGAAAAAGAGCCCCATTCCTTTGGAATACATTTAGCTACAAGCTACACCAAAAATAATCTTTTTTTGTATTTATATGCATTCTTAAGAACACAAAAATTCAAATTTTTTCGAAAATATATATTTTTTGGGTTAAACTTTTATGATTTCTCGAAAACTAGAGCTGATAGAAGAAACTAGAGTGCAAATTTGCGTTCAGCGTAGCGAACGAAAAAGTTTTTCGAAATTTGTAAACATGTGATATTATGTTTGCAGTACGTATTTACGTATATTATTAACGGTCCTTTTCACAATGTACAATTAAAAGCTAACAGGGAATTTAATGACAAGTTTTGTATGAGGAACTTGCAGTTAAAGTTCATGTTAACTCTTAACCATACATTGTGAAAAGGGCCGTAAATTCATTAATATTTACGATAAACTACATTTCTAACTATTAATAACACTATAAGTAATGACAAAGAAAAACGCCGATACACAATAACTTAATTTTGAGCCTCCGTTTTAGAACATACATTTTTATTGTCTCCCAAGCTATTCTTACAACAATATATAACTCTAACAATATTAGCGGCCTATTTTCAGGTGGATAGTTATTTTTAAAAGAAATTTTGCTGTATTTTTCTTAAAACAACAAAAAAAAGAGTATAAAATTAAAAATGCAAAATCTGTTGACTTCGACTTTAATAATGGAGTATGCCACTGTGTTCTGCGGCCAAAATTTTTGTTTGGGTGTCTTAGAGTTTTTCTGTATCAATTCGAAAGTTAGAATTTTACGTAGGCCGAGTTTACATCTGCGTGCGCGCCATGCTCCCAAACAAGCGTAACCACTAATTAATAATGATAAGCTGTTTGATTCGGACATGTATTTATTGATTTAAACAGTTTCCAATCATGTTGAATTCTACAAAATTGTCTATTAGTTATGTATGAAACTGTTTAAATTAATAAATATGTGTCTGAATCAAACAGTTTTTGATTAGAATTTAGTGGTTCCGCTTTTTTGGGCATATGGCATACGGATCTAAAGGCGGCCTTAAAATGTAATTAGAAGTTTTCAAAATGTCTTCATTTGAAAAATTTAAAATGTTTAATGGTATGATTTTCTTCAAAGAACAATATATGTATCTATTGTAATCTATAAAAAATTATTTGACTCTTAATTTTTTTTTGAATTAGCATCGCCCTATGGCAAAACAAAACGTACCAGGTGGTCCATAGATGAAAAACAAGCTATAAATTTGGCTTTTGGAGATCTTTTAATTCTAAATAAGCCTCCGTCTCTAATGGAGTGCAGCAGAGCTATAATTCAATCGCCTGCACTAAAAAACAGGACACCACAACAAATAAAAAGCTGGATCCATAACCAGCAGCGGTGTAAATTTGACTATAAAAACTAATTGTAAAAATAGGCTTTCTACAAAATTGTTAGATTGATAAATAAGGTAATGAAAACATACATATGCATGTAAGTATGTGTATAATATTAATTTTTGATATCTTTCATTTCAGATATTGGCTGCTTTTTATTATCCATACTTTTTAACGCATTTCATTTTCACAATTTTAATTAATTGATTTTTAACTTTTTAAAATAAAGGGTTGTTAAACCCTGTACTCTGTTTGTCGATTTTGGTGACAATTTTTTTTATGGGCCTCCAAAAATTTCTTGCCAACACCTCATTTAGACTTAGTGATAGCGGTTTGCTATATATTACAATAACGTACCAAAGAGTCCACAAAATAAATTAAAAATTAACATTTTACACGAAAAATATAATTACTTCATGCGTTTTTTTTCCAGAATAACAAATTTTTTGAAAACATTTTTTTGGCAAAGTTGTAGATACGGTAAAGCGGGAAAAATTTTGTGAAAATATTAATACTTTTTGTGAAATAATAATACCACGTTAGGCACCCCATAGCTCATACAGACTCTTCATACCTCAAAAATGGTTGTTTTTCACAATTTTTCGATGTTAATTTTTTTTTTGGAAAATCATTTAATCAGATACACACTTTTATGTTGTTTCAGTAACTCTTTAAGCAAAAGATTTTATTTTCCGCACTTTTTGTTAAAAAATAGAGGAAAAAATATTTTATTTTTACTTTTTTCAACATAAATTTCAATTATTAATAATTTTGCACTAGCAATGTTTGTCAAGGCAACAACAAAACCTTTAAATATTAAGTACCAAAATTTTCAAAACAAGAAATGCAACAATAACAAAGTAAAAACAAATCTATATACACTCATTACCATTTTTGATGAAGTGTATATAAATGCAATAAACGTATAGTCTAACTATTAAAACACGAAAACTATTGAGGTAAAAAGTAGTCTTAGGTATTTAGAGTGCCTAGATACGTTCATATAATATTGATATGGTAACAAAATTTGTCCAACTTTATCGTACCTACCAAATATTATTAGAAAAAAAATCAGAGTCCAAGTTATTTAAAAACAAAAAATTTTTTTGAACGAATAAATAATTTTGTTGGCATAAGTTTTTTAACAAGATTTGTTTGTTAGGCTCCTAACTACATTATTTCCATAGTTTAGAGCTATCACCAAGTCTGAATTAGCTGTTGGTCAAAAACTAATGACATCATGTTTTGACGGCTCACTGATTTTTGAAATTTTCGGAGGCCTATAAAAAAATTTGTCACCAAACTCACCCTACTGAGTATAGGGTTTTATTAGCCTTTGGTAGTAATATCGAACCTACGTATGTACAGTCCATGTGCTTTTCTAGAAGTCTTCATTTGTTTCATAGTGTTATATACAAAAACAAATTATTTACTTTGTCAATAAAGTTTTTTCTCTGTACTTTAAATTATAAAATTGTATTGCAGTGCAGCAATTGATATTGTATGTATGTTAATATCGTCATATAAAATTCAATGCAATCTACATAATTAAAAGTATATTATGAAGGTTATTTGACTAAATGTAAAATTTTCTTTAAATATTACTTTTTCTTTGGCTAATAAAATGAAATTTTTGTTTCATATTTCCTCTGCATATCGTGAATTTTTGTTCAGTTTTTCGGTTGATTTGTAATAACAATTAAATTTCACATAACAACATTTAGTAAATAAAATACTCACTTATTGGTACATAACATATGGCGGAAAAGGTGATCATAAAAGTCATGAAATGTCGGGGGGCATATATGGAATAAAAATTTTATACCTCCATATTTATGGTAGGTCAGTATACATATCCTTGTATTTTGACTAAGGATCGTGAAAAAATATTTAGATGTAAAAAGTATGTATGTATGTATGTAAAATTAAATATTTTTTTGCAACAAATGTTAAATATTCAATTGAAGAAATGTACAAAAAAAAATCTTTAACAAATTGATTTTTTGGATGAACATATCGCACACTAAATCATAAAGAGTCACAACTCAAAAAATTTCAGATGCTGAGTAGTGGCAAACAACTGTTGATACTGTACAAATGACGCAAGTATGTAAAATAAAAATAAGCATAACGGTTGTTTACATATTTCAAGAAGACTGTATTGCAAAAGAAATTGTCGCGACCGTTAAAGATTTGCTCAATTAAATGGTTTATAAAAAAACAAAACCAATTCGATGATTTTGAGTTGTGACTGTTTATGATTTAGTGTGCTATATGTATGCATTGCAAAATCACAATACATATTTATTGCTCTTATTTATGCACTAAAATGTTTATTTTTTAAACCAGTTTTTTTCTCCATATGTATGGTGAGTCAATATGCATATCCTTATATTTTGGATAAAGATCGTGAACAAATATTTAGATGTGCTTACAGCTCATTTACTCAAAGAACGTCATAACTCAAAAATTTTAATTTTTATGTTAGCGATGCAGAATTAATCCTCATATCATCATTCTTCATTTTGTGTAAAAACTTCATAGACATATCCTGATTACTCAACTGTTGTGAGAAAAATAAAACTTTCTTTTTCTACTAAGTTGTGTGTAAATTGAAAACTTCAAACTCGTTTTCTGAGTTATGACATTGCGTTGTTTGGGTAAATGAGCCATACATATACATATATGTATGCATACAAAATTAATTTTTTTTGCATTGCAACAAAAATATTGAATTGAAGATAGGTACTAAAAAAAATCTATTTTTTGCATGCATATGCATTGAACAAACATAATAGATACATACTTATTGCTCGTTTTAAATATTCCTTATGCACTAATATGTTTATTTTTAAAACCATTTTTTTCCTGTAAAGTTTTAAAAAATCCAGTATGCATTTTCTCTGATATAAAAATAAATAAAAGAAACAAATTTCAAAAAAACTTATTGGTGTATAATTGTTTAATATATTAAATCAAATATTGTTGGCTTATTCGTCAAATATGCTAAGCATTGATGACAGAATTCCTTCAGCAATAACCGCTAAACGTAGACAATAAAATTGCTAAAAACTAGCTAAAAAATTGCTAGGTCGACATCGGATGCAAAAATCATAAGTATGAAAGGAAAGTAAGTATGTACAGTATACAAAATTCATATTCGTACACCCTCAACTTTTAAGAGAGAAAAACTCTTGTAATTAAATAAATAACTAGACATAATATTTTTATTTTTCTTGGACGTAATTCTCCCAAGGGTACGGTCAATGTTGTTTTTATAATAAAAAAAACTGTTTTTGTTTAAATTTGTTCAAAAAACTTCACGCAGCAAAACCGATTTCTAAAATGCATTTAGTATTTTATTTGAATTTTTTTATATAATTTTTTTTTTCAAATATGGAAAATATACATACGTATGCATGTACTACATATCTGTGGTCACAAGTAAAAGGCCCTTACTTGTTTTTTTTACGAAATATAGTCTCAGTGGTTCCAATACATCACAAAAATACACCTCGTCGCCAAAATTTATTGCAATATTAAAAAAATAACGATTTTACAAGCAGTTGTACAATTTCTATTATGTTTTTACCTTCTGTAAAGTAACAATAATTGGAGTAAGGGTCTTTCTACTTCTGACTAACAGTATGTATGTATAAGTACATATGTAGCCTGCGAACATGAATAAAAAAGTATTTGGACATAAATAATATATAATTTCAGTTAAAAAAACATTAAAAATGCAGTTCTTAATATATTTCTATGCCCTACAGGGCAACAGATAATTTGATTAGAAGAGCGGATCGTTTGTTGTTGAATGCCATTTGCTTTATCAGAAGATTTGATTTTTTATAAAAACGGATGATGTTCCAACTTTTATATAATAAAAGAAATTTTATAGAAACACATTTAAGTTAATTTTTACTTCCAAAAAGTTATTGTTTAAAATAAATTGTTAAAAATAAACTTTAAAAAATTACTATAAAGAAAAACCCTTCGATTTAACTCCTATATAATCGATTTTCCACAGTGTCCAAATTGCAGGAATACATTTTGACACTTTGGAAAAGGGGTGTTACAAGTTTGCTAGGAACAGCTTTTGATCACTTTTTAATGACAACAACTGATATTTTTACAATTTGATGCTTTTTGGAAAAGGGTATATAAGTAGTAAAAACAAAGAATCTTTTTAAGTAATTTTTTGGAAGTCTGTTTTTCACAATTTTTTTCTTTTGGTACATGTTTTTATTCCATTTTTAGTCCATTTGCGCTATCTGACGACATTTTTTTATGCTGCGATATATGTTATAAGTTTCGTAGGAACCGCTTTCAATCACTTTGTTTTCGAAACAACTGATCTTATTTACCTTAAGTTTTAAATATATCACACACAATTTTCTTATCAAACACATGACCTGTTCCATTTTGGGCACGATTTTCCTGAAAAACACCTTCAGTTTATACACTTTTTATGCGTTGAGCACCGATCAATCATATAATTTGATTTGACAAATTTTCAGAGCATATAAAAATATGTTTTTGCACAATTTGCAAAATTCTTATTTTTCTTATAAATTTTGACATACTACTTTTCCAAAAAGAAATATATAAACATCAAAGTCTTCCATATCAGTACTTTTTACCGGCGTCAAATCATGAGAGAAGAAATTCAACGCAATAAAAAATAAATAATTACCATGAAAGTCTGGCAATATTTTTTTCCAAAACTAATTTTTTTTTGCTAAAATTAATACTATAAAAGTGCATATATATCCATATCGATTTATTGCAAACAATTAATTCACGTTGCGCAATCGTTCCATGGCAAAATTAAATTTTTTTTAAAAATATACAAAAAATTTACATGTTCCCAAAGAAGGCACTAGATATATGATATATTTGAGACCGGTCCTTAAAACAATCAAATGTTCCCGAAAATATCACAGTACAAGAAAAATGTTCCCAGATAGCGCACATGGCATATAAAGTATATACATTGCTTTTGGCGCCATTAACGGTTGACAGCAAGATTACACAGTCAGACAGAAGGTTTTAACGCAGTCAGCAAATTCGAGCCCAAATATTACGAAAATCTGGCAACAAATATTGACAAATACGTTAAGACAGTTTTGGGGACAAACACCTAATTAACGCACAAAGTATATTAATGTCCTTGAAAATATCACACAATTGTTGAAATTAATTTTTCAGCATTTAAATAAAAAATTTGGGTAAAATATCGGGTTATATGACAATATAAAGGAATCAAGATCCTATATAACCAAGAAAAAATACATATTTTTCGCGTCCCTAAAACACGCACAAGGAATATATATATACATATACATATACATATACATATACATATACATATACATATACATATACATATACATATACATATACATATACATATACATATACATATACATATACATATACATATACATATACATATACATATACATATACATATACATATACATATACATATACATATACATATACATATACATATACATATACATATACATATACATATACATATACATATACATATACATATACATATACATATACATATACATATACATATACATATACATATACATATACATATACATATACATATACATATACATATACATATACATATACAATATACATATACATATACATATACATATACATAT